>CM038039.1:208021218-209316218 GCA_021397845.1 Areca catechu
GTATCTGAATTTGAAGAGTCTGATTCTGATGTTGAACTGGCAAGTAATGTGACAAGCCACATGGGATTCCAGGTAGTGCTGATTATTTCTAGCTATGTCAATTGCCCCCTATTTCCTAGGGTGAGACGTCTCCTTTGCCTCGAACATATAAAGTAGAGGTTGAAGGTCGCGGGGCTCGTTATTGAACTTGTGCTAGTTGAAGTCAAAATCTTGGATGGTTCGCCCTCAGTCTCAGTGAGCGAAGAGTCAATAATACTTTGCCACTTGGGCGAGGAGCTGGATACCGGTGGTATGGGCCACACATGACTCTGAATGAGATCTAGAGTGTCATGTTCATCCGGATCATGCGCACTAACTGCACTTAAGAGGCGTACGTGATAATTTGGAGTGATTGAGGGGGCATGATGGTGGTTCGCGGCTTGAGATGGCTGGCAACTCGAGTGATATTGCATCCAATGAGAGAAGGACGTGCTTTTGCTAGCAAACCATCGTCGATTATCATGGTGCTTAGGCCATCTTCTTAAGTGGGAGGCTATAAATAGGAATAGAGTGGAGTGTCCATCTTTTCATATTTGCTACTTGATACAGGGAGAGTCCAAAGTCTTTGCCGCTAAAGCTTGTTGTTGCCATTGGAGCTGTTGCAGTGAGAGACATTGGTCCCTTTCCCTCTTCTTCCTTCTCTTTCCTTTTTGTTGCTTTGTTCCTGTGGTGTGCTTCAGAGGTTCTGCGATGGAACTCAATGGTAACTGAGGATACTCCCCAAACAATCGAATCCGTTTGGGATGAAAAGGAGCTGGGGGATCCAAGAAGAGTTCAAGATTCTAGTGTCGATCAGGCTTAAGTTGCCGAGTCCCTCTGAAAGGTTGACCGAGAGGTCTTATTGCTTATCTGGGACTTGAGATTGATGAAGATACCATGATTGAGAGGCTGATTGCTCTAGAATTATGGGTATATAGGAACCCAACATGGAAGTCGTATTGCTTAACCAGGGATTGAAAGGTTGCATTGCCTCGCTTGGGATGTGGAGCTCGCTTAGGGCTTATATAAGGACTGTATTGCCCCACCTGGGGCACATAGCTTATCTAAGGCTTATGCCTGAGAGTCTTATTGCTTAACCAAGAATTATGCATATAGAAGCTTAACTTGGGAGTCTGATTGCTTAACTAGGGCTTGAAAAGCTGTATTGCCTCGCCTATAATGCGGAGCTCATCCAGGCTGCATCCTAAGGCTTTTCCAGGTGTGCCTCCATTTTGAGCTGGATATTGGGTGGTCACTTGCATAGGGGAGAGAATTGAGTGAGCTCATGAATTGAAGAGGCATGTCTTATTGATAATAAGGTTAGAGATTTTCAGAATTCTAGGTGCATGGGATAGGTGTTATGTCCAATTATTCTAGATGATAGGTGCCGAAGCATATAGCCTCAATGATATGATATGGTCCTTCCTAATTGAGCAAGAGTTTTTCTCGATCGATCGGTTGGCTAACTATGGCCTTCCTGAGCACCAGGTCTTCCAGACAAAATTGGTTCTCCTTGACTTTATAGTTGAAGTAGTGAGCTACTCATGGTTGGTGCATCACCGTTTGGATCTGGGCCTTTTCTTGGACTTCTTCAAATAAGTCGAGGTTCACTTTGAGGTCCTCCAAATTTTGATACTCATCATAGGTTTGGACCTTATATGAAGGCAAGCCTAACTCCAGGGGGATGATTGCTTCAGTTTTAAAGGCTAATTTAAATGGAGTCTCCTTGATCGAAAACTAATATGTCATTTGATAAGCTCAAAAGACACTGTACAACTCATCTTCTTGAGCTCTTTAGCTTTCTCCAGTCGAGTCTTCAAACCCTGTAGGATGGTTCAGTGGTGACTTGCACTTCTTCAATGGTCTGTAGATGCACATCAGAGATGAACTATAGATGATTTGCAAGTCCTCATAGAAGCCATCGAAGGGTGCATTATTGAAGTGCCGGTCATTGTCAGTAATGATCATCTAAGACAAGCTAAATAGATAAATAATGGATTTCCAGATGAAACTACGAGCTTCCTTTTCAGTGATCCGGGCTAGGGGTTTCATCTCGACCCATTTTGTGAAGTAATCAATGATGATGATGAGGGACTTCCTTTGCTCAAAGGTTGGAGAGAATGGACCAAAAATATCTATCCCCCATTGAGTAAATGGCCAGGGTGAACTGATAGGAATAAGAAGTGTCGATGGTTGATGCTAAATATTGACATGCCATTGGTAGTGATCACAATATTGCACGAACTTAATGATGTCCTGGTAAATGTCGGGCTAGTAATATCCTTGTCGAAGGATCTTATATATAGATACTTCTGTAGATGCCTTCATGAATCTCATGCAAGACATGGTCTGCCTCCATGGGTCAGAGGTAGCGAAGAAACAGCATCAAGTAAGATTGCTTGTACAGCTTTTCCTCGATCATCACATACTAGACCAAGCGGCTCTTGATTCATTGAGCTTCAACCTGATTCTCGGGTAGCTATCCATCCTTCAAATACCATATCAATGGATCCATCCAACATGACTTGTGATCCACCTTTATCATCGAGATGACTCGCCCTCGATGCTGGGCTTCTCTAGTTTTTTCATATATGCTCCTTTGTGGACTCTAGACACTTTGCGGTTGCCAGTCTCAATAAGAGATCCATCTAAGAGTTCTCCATTTGAGGTATCTGCACAATCTTAAAAGAAAAAAATAAGGGATTATTTTCTTTACCTTTTCTAGATACTTTTCCATAGTAGGAGCCTTGGCTTCATACTTTCCATGAACCTGGCCAACAGTTGAGAGTTACTAAGGACTTTAAGGTGTTACAATCCAAGCTCATAGGCCATGTCAACCTTGCTAGAAGTGCTTCATACTCAACCTCGTTGTTAGAGATTTTGAAGCTGAAATGGAGGGCTTGCTCGGCAATGATGCCATCTGGGCTAGTGAAGATCATACCCACTCTAAAGCCTCCTACATTGGATGCCCCATCGATGTGAAGCATCTAGACATCGCCCACTGGGATGTGGACTACTGCTTTTATTTTTGCTTCGATTTCTTCAGGGAGTGTGCACTCCATGAAGAAGTCAACAATGCTTGGGCTTTGATGGAGAGCCGTGGGTGATAGTGGATGCCAAATTTTCCAAGCTCCACCACCCACTTAGTGATTCTATTGGAGGTGTCCAGCTTTTGCATGACTGACATCAAGGGCTAATTCATCAGGATAATAATGGAGTGCACTTGGAAGTAGGGCCAGAGCTACCATGCCGAGATTAGGAGAGCATGGGCAACCTTTTTCATCATCAGGTAGCAGGTCTTAGTGTCTTTCAGTAACTTGCTAGTGTAATACGTTGACTTTTGCATGCCTTCATCTTCCCGGACAAGGACTGAGCTTAGCTCGATCGAAGATATGGACAAGTGCTAGTATAGCATTTCATCCTCTACTGGCCCAGTCAAAAGAGGAGCGATGGCTAGGTACGTGCGAAGCTCTTCGAAGGTGGCTAGGCACTCCTCCATCCAGCAGAAGTCTTTGATCTATTTTAGAGCTTTGAAGAAAGGTAAGCACTTGTTGCCTGACTAGGCGATGAACCTACTTAGTGTGGCTATCTACCCTGCAAGGCATGCACTTCTTTTTGGATTCTAGATGGTGACATCTCTAAGATGGTCCAAAACTTTTTTGGATTGGCTTTGATCCCTCAATACAAGACTAAGAAACTCAAGAACTTTTTCGAGGATACACCGAAGGAGTATTTGGCTAGGTTGAGCCTTATGCCGTACTTCCTCAAGGTTTGAAAGGTTTCCTCAAGGTCTACAATGCGTGCTCCACCTACCAGCTTTTTACCAGCATGTTGTTAATGTACACTTCGACATTGTAGCCAATTTTGGTCTTTAAAGATCTTGTTGACAATATGCTAGTATGAGGTTCCTGCATTCTTCAAGCCAAAGAGTATCACTTTATAATAGTAAAACCTTTGGTCTATGATGAAGGATATCTTTTGCTCATCCACAGGAGCCATTCGGATTTGATTGTATCTAGAAAAAGCATCCACAAAACTAAGCAACTCATGCCTCGAAATAGAATCAACCAACTGATCTATCCGAGATAGAGGGAATCTGTTTTTTAAGCAAGCTATATTTAAATTGGTAAAATCGATACATGCCCACCATTTGCCGCTTGCTTTCTTGACAACTACTATGTTTGCCAGCCATTCAAGGTAATTTACTTCACGGATGAACCTAGTAGTATATAGGTTATCCACTTCCTACTCAATGGCCTGCTCGATCTTAGCGGTGAAGCTCTACTTCTTCTGCTTCATTGGCTTGAGCAAAGGGTCGACGTGTGTTGGTACTCCATGACTTTTGGGCCCACACCGGGCATGTCAGAGGCAATCCATACGAAGACATCTACATTGGATCTCAAGAAGGTGATGAGTCAATCAGGCGAGGCCTCTTCTAGTTGAGACCTGATCTAGACCTTCTGGGTTGGGTCACAGTCGTTTAGGAAAACGGAGAGAAGTTCTTTCATCAGGCGACCTCACAACTCGACCTGCTCATCTCTGAGATCAAGGCTGTTGATGGGTAGTGCTTCCTAAGGCCTCTTGCCTTTAAGGGCGGCTATATAACATTGCTTGGCTAGAGCTTAGTCACCTCAAACTTCACCCATCCCTTGGATGTTTGGAAACTTCATCAGTAGATGGTAGGTGAAACAATGGCATGAAGTGTATTTAGGCTCGATCTTCCCAAGATGATATTATACACCGAGGAGACTTTCACCACCAAGAAGTTCAGCATGACATTGCTTGCCTCAAGACTTGATCTACAGTTATAGATAGGGTAATCATGCCTTCCATAGAGACTACATCTCCTAAAAACCCTATCAAGGGGAAACTCTCTTCTATAGACGGTCCCTTAAAAGGTTCATTTTGCTAAAGGTATCATAAAACAAGATATCTGTAGAACTTCTATTATCAATCAAAATACGCTATACAGCATAGTTTACAATAGTAAGGGAAACTATAATGTTGTCATCATGGAAGATATTGATGCCTTATGTATCGAAGTCTAAAAAGATGATGACATCATCCTGCCTGCACTGCTTGGCTCGGGGGTCTCGAGGACTACACAAGCAAGGGCCCTTCCTTCTAGCTGACAAGGATGCCCCGTAGAAAATCCTCCAATGATAATATTTATCAACTGTTAGTGGGATGATTGTCCACAAGTGGCTCTATGGCAAGCTAGGACCGATGGCTAGGGGCTTTTACATCCTTGGGCTAATCGATATAGGTTTGCAGGTAGCCTCGATAGACTAGGACTTCAATCTCCTCTTTTAAGGTGAAGCAATCCTCCATGTCATGCCCGTATTCTTGATGAAAGTGATAATACTTGGAAAGGTCCTTCTTGGTCTTCTTGCTCATCTTCTTAGGCTAGTGATGATATCCTGATTCTTTATTTTCATCAGGATCTACTTCCAGGAAGCGTTCAGCTTAGGGATGGCAATTTTTATCGATCCGATGGGTATCCGACTCGACCCGACCCTAATGGGGCGGGTAAAACCCAACCCGTCTAATTTATAAATGGATATGGGTTATATATATAAAAAAAAACTCGACTCGGGTTCGGGTCAGGTACGGGTATTAGTACGCCCCGACCTGAACCCGACCTGTTTATATATAAAAAATTGTTTATAAAATATTTAAGTAAATTGGATATGGGATAGATATACCCGACCCAATCCGTTTAGCTTTTAAATAAACTAAGTTTTATGAAATCGGGTATACCCGACCCGACCCGATTCACACGTGATTTTTTTATACCCGACCTGACCCGAGACGGGTATGGGGCGGATAATTTTTTAGTGGGGCAGGTATGGGTTTTGGGTGACCTGACCCGTTGCCATCCCTAGTTCAGCTGCATAAATTCTTCATGGCAGTGATATGGGCTCGTGGAATGATCATGGGGTTCAGGTTTGCTACTCCACCTCTTGAGTTGAAGAGGAGGAGGCAGGAGATTCTCCTAAGGGTACTTGTGCTCTCCCTTCTCTTTTCTCTTTGCTGCCACACGTTCTTTAGTATTGATGTACTTCTCAGAGTGAGACAAAAGTTCTGAAAGACCATGAGAGAATCTTTTGGAAAAGGAGTGGTAAAAGTCTCCCGCTCTGAGCCCCTTCATAAGAGCTGACATCGCGACTGTTAGTTCTAGGCTATGAACCTCCAATATGGTTACTTTAAAATGACCCATAAAGCTCCGAAGGGACTGCCCTTCCTCCCTTCCTCTTGTTGAATGGAGAAGATGAAGTTAGAGTTCTTTTTGGGCCTTTGACTACTTTGAAATTAAGTGATGAACTTCTGACCGAATTTTTCAAAAGAGCTGATGGAGTTCGGCAAGAGCCTGGTGTACTAAGCTCGGGCTACATTTTTAAAGGTGGAAAGAAAGGACTTGCATATCAAGATATCAGACACCTCTTGTAGCATCATGAGAGCCTTGAAGCTCTCCACATGGTTGTAGGGATCGATGGAGCCATCATAGGCCTCTATGGATGGTGCCTTGAAGCGATATGTAATGGAATCCTCCATGATCGCTTGGGAGGAGGGTGGCACATTGTAAAAAGTGGCTTGCCCACTAGCAATGTCTGTTACCATTGGATAACCTCCAAATAATTGTCCACCTTGTAAAGCTTCCGGTCTAGCTCATCTTGCTATCGAGCTCGCCTTTCCAAACATTGGTAGGGCATCCCTCCATCAAGGAATCCTGTGAAGAAGAAGAAGAAATGGGATGATCATGTTCATGATTCCTACCTCAATGACCCCTCTGGTGATGGGTATAGCATGCACGAGATGCCTCGCAAGGGCCTGACAACTGTTATGGATGATGATAGGTGGCCTGCTCGAGGTTGCCAACCAACTACGGGGCCACCAAGAATGCTTCTGCTTCGACAGGGTGGGGTAAACTGCCCTACCTTATCCCCTATGCCAGAGGGGGGACATCTGATGGTAGGTGCCCATTCGACACCAGGGAAGGCTAGGTCATAGGTTACTATAAGCCCTACATTACTGCAATCAATAACTGTACTTGAAGTGGGAGTTGGTGAAACTATTTGGGTGTGATAGAAGGAACGGATGAAGGCTCACCGATATCTTGGTCCAGGGAAGCCTGAGGGTAGTTCGTCAAGGCGGCCAGTTCCTTTATAGGAGTAGTAGATTTTGGCACTACCTTATTCCTCGCCATAGCTGCACAAGAGAAAAAGAAGCTATAGATCCTCTCAATGATTGTTTGGACCAAGGCCTTTCCTTTAGCACCAATCTATTACGGTTTTGCTTGAAACTTGCTGACATGGCTAGAGATGGCTGCTACGTCGGATGGCTCCAAGTTTTTCTTTGGGATGTGCGTGCCTTTGGACCTATCCCCTCCTGTTGTGAGTGACCCTAACCCAGAGTGTCCACTAACAAATTTAGCCTGAGAGAGGAGAATGGATCGAGCGTATCCTGGACGATCAAGCCATCACGATCCAGGGCCGCGACTATCAACGCTTCCTGGTCCGATGGTAAGGCCGGCCAGAGTCGGACGATTCATGGATTTCTCGAGAGGACTTGCAGCGCCTCAACCTAGACCTCCTCGAGAGATATGTGTGCCAGCTTGATCTTCACTCGACAGGATTGAGTTCCTCCCACCCCGGGAGAATTGGTGGGGGCACCAGAGGCATCAGAATAAGACAGAGGCTTTTCAACCCTCTATGGATTGATCAATAATTTATAAGTCCATCTGTAATAAGGGCTTAGCCCATCTGAGTCCATTTTAGTTGTTATTTGAGTCTTTTGAGTTGTTATTTCAGTTCTGTACTAGTTAGCTCATGTTGAGCTAGTTCAGTCCAATGCTAGTCAGCTCATGTTGAGCTTTTTTTTTTTTTTTTGAGTCCTGTCCAAGTACACTGAAAACTCAAGACTACATCATACAAGCGAAGACCAAGTCCAACCAGATTGAAGACATGGAAGTATTGCCCAAGTCCAACCCAACTTGAAGATTCGAAGACCCCAGGAGGAAAATCAGAAATCCTGATTCCTTGCAGATGCCCTCTAGATGTCCAGATTCCCTTCCAGATGCCAAAGTATATTCATAGACCAGGGCATCTATGATTCCAGAGGTCTATCTACATCCTAGCCCAAAGAAATCAAGTCCAGGTGCCAAGCCCAAGCCCTTAAGAAACAAGATACCAGGGAATATTCCTGCTACCTGGCTACCAGGCCACCCCAGCTTCCAGAGGCCCAAGCCCATGCGCCCGAGCCCCTTTGGGCCGGCCCCTTGCTGCTCCTAGAAGCCCAACACGGGCCCCCTAGGCATCCTTGGAGTGTTGACCAAGTCAAGAGAATTTTTAGAGATTTTTCTACCTAATGTTTTCTTATTTTCTAGCTAGGGTTTGAGAGGGAAAATGATTCTTATGTAAAGACTAATGTGCCCTTACTTGGAGCCCAAGACTAAGGGTCTATTTAAAGGATCCTAGTCTCTTGTATGAGGATTGATTTTGATATATGAATTAAAACTTGAGTTCTCTTCAATTGCTTTGTGCTACCCTGCTTTGTGCTTAAGGGGTTTTATTGGTGCTTTCTTCTTCCCGGAGTTGCAACATATTTCTGCAGCCAACCATCCTTCCAAAGCCCTGGCCGCTCCCTCCAAAACTTTATTCTCCTTGCTATTTTTCTCTTGTTTCCTTGTGAGTTTTCTAACCCTTGACAGGTCCTTTGCAGGTCCCCGAGTTTCTACGAATCCAACGACTCCAGCCAAGTCTCAATCGGACCATCGAGCAGAAAGCTGGGTATCCGCGGGTCTTTGGCTCGGTTTTCCAGGCCGCATCCATTGAGGAATGAGAGATCGCTTCGCTGCGATCTTCATCGGGTGCATCATATGTTATCAAGTACAACCCCTCTGCCGCCAGTAATTTTATTGTGGGAGAACTTGTCCTAACCGAAGCTTCTCAGCCCTGGCGATCCATCTTTACTGTTTTCTTAGGTCCTAATCTGCATACTTAGTTTCTAAAATTCATATAGAATTCCCTACAACTTATTTTAATCTGACTTTCGGGATTTAATCACTTAACTCCACATATAAAACACACAAAAATAATTGCATGCATATTAGTTCTGCATCAAAGGAGTTCTCGACCGGGAAGGTCCAGCCTCGGCTTGGCAAGAAGGATGGAAGTTTGGGCCGAAACGGTCCATGGAAGAAGAAGAAAGGATGAAGGAAGACCTAAGATGACCCCTAGTTGACAAGATGGGAGAGGAAGAAGGAACTGACTTGCTAAGCCTCCGGGAGGATGAAAACGACCGGGAGGATGAAAACGACCTCTGTACGACGTCGGGCACGAAAGATTTGAAAGAAGGTAAGTCTCGAAAAACTTACCTTTCTTTTCGAAGCAACCTACGCCCGGCCGTATCGTATGGCTCTCCCAAGAGAAGCTCGCCACGTGCCACCGATCGACGGGGTCAGCGCCTCAATCCGACTGCGGCCGCTCTGACTTCCGTGCCTACCATAACTGCTCCTCAGACGTGGCTGCGTGGCACCCCCGTACTGGCTCGAAGGATCGCCATGCGAAACATCGCCGATATCGGTCATTATTACACCATATCTCTTTGCCTTTCCATGTCAGCACCGCAATTACTCCCTTCGTCCTGAGCGCCGCGCGCCAACGGGCCTTGGGAGTGGGGGGCAAATGATGTGGTTGGATCGCTGACATGGGATGGGCAAACTGACGTGGAGTCCCCATCAGACGCCACGCTGGGTTTTCAACATGGGCCCCTTCACCGAGCTGAGCTCCCCCAGAGCAACGGGGTCGCCCGTCAAAGTCGAGCTCCGTCCTTCGCCAGTTCGGTCCCCGCCGGGTCGGGATGCCTAGGCCGGAGCCGAGTATAAGTCCCCACCCAAGGCGGGCTCCTTAGGATCGGGCCCCGTGGTCAGGAGTCGAGCTCAAGTCTCCTCCGCCACGAGGAGCCCCTCCGAGGTCAGATCCCTTGGGCTAGGTGGAGCCCCACCCACCTCCGTCAGGTCGAGCTCGTCCGAAGCCGAGTTCTGCTGGTTCGGAGTCGAGCTCAGCCCTCCTCCGCCCAGCTGAGCCACCTCGAGGCGAGCTCCTCGGAGTTGGGCCCCACCTCTCCAGCTCGGTCCCCAGCTCAGTCAAAGGCACCAACCGCCAAGGAAGTGGCGCCTCATCTCCAATGACGATGGCGGGCCTCCCGAGGGTCGTACAGTAGCGCCCACCATGCCGCAATTAATATGCACAGCCATCACTAACACCAGAAGGGAAGGAAACTCACATCAAGGCGCCATACTCTCCGTCAACCTGCCGTACTGCCAGGGAAAAGATCCAGCCAGAGAGCGCGAGTCTCGAGGGTGGCGACCCACCGATCGAGGTCCTGCCAGGCTTCCAGGAAAGGGGCAAGCAGAGGGAATGTCAGAGCGCATGGAAGCTTCCCCGGCTATCTGATAGGAGAGGCGTCCCGTCCACGGCACGATACCTTGTCACACAAGTCTGACGACACGGGGGGATCCCGAGGCAAGCCAGAGTAAGCCAAAAGTAAGCAAGCAAAGCAAAAAGGGAGAGATGCCACACAAAAGGATTCTTCCATCTCGGCCATTACCTCTCCTAGCTCGCTCTCACTTCCATACACACTACACTCACTCCTCCTAGCATGGAGCTCATCCCGAGGGGATCGACCAGGAGGATCTGTTCCCCTGAATCGTCATTGACTTGACCGTCGGAGCGCCCCCGCCGGAATTCCCGGCTCGGATCACTGACGTTGTTTCTTGCAGGTCCCGAGGCACCGGAGACATCCCGAGGAGGCAGACGGGCGACCATCGACGCCACCAGCAGTTACGGGCCACGGCGATCCAAGCAGCAATATTTTCATTTTCATTTTCTTCAAAAAGTTTTGGAATTTGATCAGTGATGATCTTTTGATGTTGTTTGATGAATTTCACAAAGGTACTTTGAACCTGGAGAGATTAAATCATGCTTACATTACTTTTATCCCGAAAAAGAAAAGAAATCTCTTTGCTCCTGATTTCTATCATATCGATCTATTAAATAGTTTATATAAGATCATTATCAAAGTGCTCTCTACTAGACTAACCAAATTCCTCTCTACTTATTGATGACTCTCAGTCGGCCTTCGTAAAAGGTAGATCCATTGTTGAAAATTTCATTTGTGCTCATGAGATGATCACATATTGTAAAAGGACAGGCCACAAATGGGTGATGTGTAAATTGGATTTTGAGAAAGCATTTGACAAAGCAAGTTGGAAGTTTCTACTCTTGATTCTCCAAGCTAGAGTTTTTCCTTCGAAATGGATGTGCTGGATTCATGGCCTATTATCTTCAACTATAGTTGCTATCCTGGTGAATGGAAAACCAAGCTCTTGGATCTGATGCAAGCAAGGCCTATGGCAAGGTGACCCACCATCTCCAACTCTATTTATCTTAGCAACTGTTGTCCTCTCTCGAGGGCTGTTCAAGAGGCTGGTTCTTTTGGTCTGACTGAATGCATTGGTTCAAATTGTGCATTTAGGGATATTAAATGCCTACAATTTACAAATGATACTCTCCTATTCTGTGCAGGTGAAAAGAAAGTTTGATGGGAATGAAAGCTATTCTTTTAGCCTTTGAATTGCATCAACATCAAGATTGAAAATTAACTTTCATAAAAGTTTTCTTGTATGTATAAGTATACTTGATGAGAATATCTCGCTATTTGCAACCATGATGAATTGCAAGAAAGGGTCATTCCCCTTCACTTATCTTGTCCTCCCACTCAGTGATTGCAAATTGCTGGAGCTTTATTGGCTTCCAATTATGGAGAGAATCAACAAGAGACTTTTAAGTTGGAAGGGAAAATATCTCTCATAGGAAGGCATGGTAATCCTTATTAACTCTGTGTGGTCGGTTCTCCCTCCCTACCATATGTCCGTGTTCAAACTTTTTAAGCGGGTGTTTCAAAGGATTGACCAGATGCACCGTGCATTTCTTTGGAAGGATAATAAGGAACTTAGTGGATTTAATTATTCGGTGAATTGGGATAGTGTGTGCCGGAACAAAGAGCAAGGTGGATGAGTGAGAGGTCAGGATCCTTCTTCTTCTCCGTTCTGACCAGCTGGTATCATGGTGGTATCGGGTTGACGTACTCATCCTTAGATGGATAAAGGTTACGAAAATCCTGCACCTTGAATCGAAGATTTTTGGTGGGGTGGGGGCCTGCGGGGATAGCTATGCTAGATTTATCCTCCCTATCCCTTTTCTCTATTTTTTTTTTAAAAAAAGAGCAAGGTGGGTTAGAAATTAAAAATGTTAAGCATATGAACATTGCACTTCTTGCCAAATGGACAAGGAAATTTATGGTGGGTTCGGGTTGTCCACGGTGGAAGTAAGTTAAGCATGCTTATCATGTGAAGAAGAATTTGGTATGAGAGTGAAAAGAAGCCATAGGAGGATGTCTGCGATTTGTTGGGATATTTGCAAGCAACTCGATGCCTTCTGGACTTGTGTTTCTCTGAAACTGGACGATGGATCAACAATTTAATTCTAGAAGGATGTATGGTGTCCTGCAACAACCATTGCCCATCTATATAAGGATTTGTATTAGATGGCAGTGGATCGAAATCTCTTTAGTTTAGGACATCTTTGTTGAGCGAAGATATTAGAGGGGTAATGCTAAATTATGGCAGGATATAAAATCATTGATCTATCCTACGGTATAACTTCAAGTCCCTCTGGTTGGTGTTTCAATTCTTTTATTATAGTTTGAGAGTTGTTTTTACTGGAAATGCTCTGTTATTGTTGTCATTATTTCTGAATTTCTATAAACTACTTGACATAGTTGTTGTTTTGAGGGTAGCTTTTGCTAGTTCTTTTGATCGATTAACCTTTTCTTTGTACCTTATAATAATTCTATTTCCTTAATAAAAGTTGGGTGGCTTCTTGCCTATCCCTCGCATGTTAAAAAAAATAGTATGCAAACTCATTCTCGCACCGTGCCATCTCTGTCCTTAGCCTTTGCCCACACCACCCTCCATCACCATGGTGGGTCTTGGTGGATATAGTTTGAAATTGATAAATGCTATCAATACCACACAAACACCTATATAAGTTGATCGCAGGTTGATTATGATATTTATGATTATATTTAAATAGATTTTGACTTTTAGTTTAATATGATACCAAGGCTTAAATGAAGGGAGCTTGTGAAAACTTTTGTGGGCGTGTGTTTATAGTTCTACATCATCGGCTATATAGTAAGTATATCGTGGATATTTATACGTGACCAAAATTCTTAAATAACATCTTTTATTTTCTCTTTTTGAGATGAGGTTCTAGGTCGCGATAGAAGTCATGATTCAATTGAATCTTTATTTTCTAATCTTGAACAAAATTCTACCTTCAAGTCAAAGCTCTATCTCTTAAATAACCCATTTGAAGTTTGTAAAAGAAATTTGACCCTTTCTAATCCAAATTAAACAACCTTTGACCCAAACCAAGCTGGATTGGGTCAACTTTTATTTTCAGGTTAATAGTTGCCACCCTTTGGGATAAGATATGTAGCAACCATTGCAGCAACAAAATGTTATTTAGGGGAACTTAAATTGCACCTGCCCATCATTGTTACAATGTCCAACTTGTGTCTTATGGATCGGTGGAAATAATGATTCTCAAATGAAAAAGGAAAAAAAAAAGAGAACAAAATTAAAGAAAAAGAGGGGAACCAAGGATGAAACTGGTGGCTGATTACACAAGTCCAAAAATAAACAATTATCTAGCCCTGTCTCCTTGCAATGAAATTTTTGCTTGCTCATTTATAGCATCCAGTCTAGATTACTTTAGTGCATATTTATGAGTGCGTTGGTATCGGTCATAAGTGATTTTATATCTAAATACAAAATTTTTAGTGTTTTGTTACAATCCAAAAATCACTTTTAATTGTTTTAAAAATCAAAAAAAAAAAATACTTTAGATAAGTTTATTTTTTAAAATATATATATATAATGTGATGTCCTTTCAATACCTCCCGTACATTTTTTTTTTTTTTTTTTACTTATATCTTTTAATTGTCCGCATCCCTTTTCTTGACTTTTTTTTGTGTAGCAAGATTTTTTTTAGATTAATCTTTATATCCTAATCAATCATCCATGTCCCATTTTTCCTTCCCATTTCTTTTGCACGACTTTTTATATATTAGAACTCTTTTTTAATTAATTTATTCTCATCTCCATCTATATCTTTGACTTTTTCCCCAACTTTCTTGTACATAATTTTTTTTTTTTTTATTCAGATCGATCTCCTCTCATCTTGGTCCCTATTAATCTTCTCTCATTTTATATTTATACTTTTTAATCATCTTATCATTCAAAATAACTCTTGAATTTGCTAGCCAAACATGCACTAAAATATTTCTATAGCTTTAAAACAATGTTAAGATATTAATAGTTAAATAAAACAATATTTTACCTCAAAATAATTTTTAATATTAAAAAATAATTTTTTTTAAAAAAAAAATATTTTTTGATAAAAAAATTATAGCAATCCAAAATAAACTCTTGGCATCTTCACGATCTCTTCTATAACACCTTACTTCTATCATATACCTTTACTTAAATTCTTATCTCACATTTCGAACCTCACGTAATTTCTCTTCCTACCTATTTTTATCATCCTAAACATCATACTTCAAACATCTCACCCAAGTTAAATCATGGTGTCAAAAATTCCCGAGGCTCATGCTTTTACTCCTCTCCCTCCATCCAAATCTACCGCTATCGAGTTTCTACCTACCAAAGAGTACGTCATGTAGTTAATTAATATTTACGACGAAAGTAGAGTTCAACACTTGACCTCCTTGGGTGACGCCCTTTGAGTTTGGGTGACGCCCTTTGAGTGTGTGCAGTCTGTTTCTTTCTTTCCTCCTCCTCCCTTTCTGCTACCTAACCTTATCTAGCTTCTTTTAATGAAAACAAGATGGTTTAATACCTCTCTTTATCTTTAAAATAAAAAATAAAAATTTGTTCGGTGACATGACTTACAATTATGGAGTCATCAGTATGAGCCCAGAGCACGTGGGGAGCACAAGTTGACACGAAAAATAAAAAATATATATTAGAAATGAAAGACCATGCGTGACTTTAAGTTATATATATATATATATATATATATATATATATATTTAAACAAAAAAAAAAGCAAAAACCACCGAAATAAACTCACCGAGCTCTCTCTCTCTATCCTTCTTCACGTGATTCATCCCCGCATGCAGGTGGCTGCCATAATTCGGGCTTTCGTCCAACCAGAGGGGTTGGATCAGAGTGGGTTGCAAAAGAACACGACACCATCATAAATGTAGCGTGGGTCCAATTTCTGCGCAAACCCAGGGGACGGGAAGAGATGGATTACTCGATTAAACCTAAATTTTTTTTTCAAAGATATAAAATAGAATGACCTATTTTGATATTTTAATGTTGTACTCATCTTTGAATAGAAAAAATATATAATAATTATAGTATAAATCGAATTTGACCTTACATGTTAGGGATCCAGTAAAGATAGCTACAGCCGGATTTATCTTTCTTTTTTTTTTCTAGCAAAAAAAAAAAAATGACGAGAGGAGACCAGCTTGCTGCTACAATGCCCAACCACAGTACCCCAAGACACGCCATCCCATATGGCACGAGGGGATTGGTGGACTCTTGCATTCCGTGGCAACGGAGCTTGTTTTCGGTACGTGTTTTGATTTTTTTTGTTCTAAGGTGAGCGTTGCTTTTGGGTGAACGATGAATATTTTTTTTTTTTTGGTAAAACAAAAAAAAAAAAAAAAAAAAGGAAGGAAGAGCATTTTCAGATAATCTCCTGATTCCAGTTAGAAAATATTCGATACACGGTACATATTAATTTTTCTGTAATCATTTTCTATCCGAAAATGAGTACGATAATTGTTACAAGATTCTTACCGAGATCGATTGGCATTTAGTTAGAGATAAAACTGAGAATAAAAGTAGGAGAACGAGGAAGGGCGGTAAAACTCTTCTGAAAGCTCTGCTAGGAGAAGGAAATGGAATGCTATATATTTCCTGGCATGAACGATGCGGTTAATTAGAAATGCCAGAGGGCATGCACGTCGGTGCTAATGGAACAAAAAAGGCTCGAGGGTTTGCTACTTTTCGACAACCGAGGTCCTTGCATGGCATGCTATCATAATGGTCACCATGGAGGCAAATCCCATGGGGACTGTGTACGTATAAATGTATCATTTAGATACGAGGAAAACAAGTATAGTTTGGCTCTTGATGCACTCGTGTTAGGAGTCAGGAAGGGGTTGATTGCAGTTAAACAATAATAATAATAATAATAATAATAATAATAATAATAATAATAATAATAATAATAATAATAAAAGAGTTCAAGTCATTTTTATTTGGATGGGTTGGAATATAACACCAACTTGGTGATCCTTTTAGGATATACTTGTATGCTAGCATTGCGTATCTGAAAATAACCTCATGTATGGATAATTAAAAGAGCGAGGTAGTAAAGGATGAAGAGAAGAAGCAATGTACGAACTAGTGAGAATTATGGAATAATAAATTCATGGCCTTCATTGAACTATCATTTTCTTCCTTAACCGTAGTTTCATCATGCTTCACAACATTTTCTTCCTTGAGGTCACTGTTTTTGAAAATGATCACCTTCTTTCAAGAAATAAAAAGTTGATATAATAGCCTTGTGGATACAAGAACTGATTGCGGCCTTTTGGGAAACCGGAGGATCTTATCAGCCACATATATATTTTCTTGGAAATTATATATATAGAGAAGGGCATGATTGAAAGAGATGGTGGTTCCAATTAGAATAACCAATCCCTATAATTTAAAGGTTATGCTGATTAAAATACCTTGAAAAAGGGATCATTTATCCCCTAAAAAACAGGGGTTAGCTGCTCTTTTTGGCTACCTAGATCTTTTTCAACGCCATGTTCATCATATTTTCTTAGAAGAAGACCCATATATAAAAGGATCTTGTTAGATAGATAATTTCTTTAGAGTTCTAAACATGCCTTTGGTAATCCCATCATTTGGTCTAAAGCTATCTCAGGAAATACAAAAATTTGCCTCACCGACATCCCTTTACCCTATTTTTCATTCCACGGACAACAACGCAAAAAAAACACAACTAAACCCCCCCCCCCTTCTCTTGAATAATTATATTTTACATATAAATTTAATGTTTTATACCAATTCACAATATGCACATGCTCAAATGGTCGAATCTTAGATCTAAGTCAAACCTAAAACATGTAGTTGCAATAATGGCTTGGTTTTAGTTAGTCCCCTTTAATATAGATCTTATTTTTGAAAATAGTTAGCCATGCATTGCAAATTATTTTGTAAAGTAATAATTCATAAAAGGAGATAAAAGATCTATTTTTACCAAATAAGGAAACAACTTCTAAAGTTTTTACACATGTAACCCTTCTCACCATGATGTGCAATAGTATTTGCCTCTATCTAAGCTATAAAGAAAAAAAAGCTTATAATCATGCCCAAGAACAAATTATTACGCCATGATAAAAGAATTTAGATTTAGTTCATCTAAAACAAATAATGTGTAGCAAATAACAATCATGCCTTATGCATCATAACCGTTCTATATATCGGCATCCTATCTAGCTATCATGGATGCAAAAGACTACCTTACTATCCAAAAATCACTTACACCATACAAGCTCTTTTTCTCTTTCTTCCAGGTATATTCTTGATGCATCAAGGTGGTTCTTCATCCTATCCCGTATGCATATTTTTCACTAGCATATTTTGCAGCTCAAAGAAAAAAATATTGATACCTCTATCTTAGCTATATTATACAGAAAAAAAAAAAAAAAAAAGTCATGTAGCTGTATTTATGAGTAGATCATTGTATATAAAATAAAAAAATTCAAATTTAATTCATTGCAAACAAACAAGATGTAATAAATAATAGCCATTATTTTGTATCTAAATCATCTTATATCAATATTCCATCTGACTATCAATTCTATAGAATACCATCTCACCATCCAGAAATACCAACATTTTTGCAGTCTTACCAAAAAAAAAAAAAAAAAAAAAAAGAAAGAATAAAAAAAAGAAGAAGAGGAGAGAAGTTGGTGCTAGACCTACTTGCCTACCATGGCCTCCTTCAGCGCTCCACAATTAACAAAATATATATCCACGGAAAACAGACTCAAAGTTGCGTTACTACACCGTGGGTCGGCCCCACATCATCTCTCATGGCGCGATCCCCAAGTTCCTTTTCGAGTCAACTTCGGTCACTAATTATTTGATACCTAACAAAATCATAACGTCAACGTCCCCCCCCCCCCGTCCGTCTCCCTTCCCCGTCAGAACAACCATCCCGCCGGCGAAGCCGTGTAACGGCGATCGCTCACTGACTCATCTTAACCTCAGCGCGAAGTACCACACCATTCCAACGATCGAACCCAGAAGGGCGAGCCTTTTTTTTTTTAACGGTAAGAAAAAGGAAAGAAACGAGGAGTAACGGGCGGCGAACTTACCGCTACCCGATAAGCGGGGAACTGACCGGTTAAAGGCGGTGACGGGATTCGACTTCCGAGGGGACAAAAGTTACGGGAAAAAAAGTGTGTTTACCAACTCCCTCACCCTCCGAGTCGTCGTCTTGTGCTTCTTTTCAGCCAAGCCGCGACATGGAGAGCGCTGGCGATTTATAAATTTGCGGGGTAAGATTAAAAAAAGCGACCGTGGTAGGGACGGGCGAAGTAGAAGGAGAGGAAAAAAAAAATCGACTTCCCGCCCTTCGCCCTTCTTGAAATCTAGAGCGGTGGCGTGGAAAGAGACGGAAGAAGAGAAGACGAGAGAGGAGAGAGGGGAGGGAGGTGAGAGGATGTGGGAGAGCTCTGAAAGCTCTGGGGCGTTCCGACGAGATGGACACGCCGGAGAGGAGCAAGATCGGTGGCACGCCGCTCTCTAAGTTCGAGGTGATCTCGATTCGCTGCCCTCGTCGTGAAGCCTTTGTTGACGATTTTATTCCTTTTTGTTGGGTTTTCTTTGATTCTTTTTTTTCTCTGGATTTGGAGGGAACGGGGAGGTCTGGCGTTATGTGGGGTGTTTTCAATTCGTTGGATCGGTGAAATCTGTGCCATTGTGGGTGATCAAATGGTTTTTCTCAGGATGGTTTGCATGACTCGCTTGTTATTTGTTTTTCTGCCCTATTTTTCGGGGCGTTCTAGATTTTGTTGGTGTTTATGGGGAAAGATTTGGTTTTGGGCTTCGATGCCAGAGTTTGTAACCGGATGTAGCGGGCTGTTGCTTTTAGGGTTTTGATTTGCTTAGTTTGAAGTGTTGTCAGTAAAGATTCTCTTTGAGGAGGTTGTTATGTATGTGCCAGGAATGGTCAAATGTGGTAGGTTTTTGTTTTGTGTCTCTGCTCGCACTTTAGGGTATAATTCCTTGTTCTTTTCCTTTTGTTGCATTCTATGAATTGGCGTTTTAGTTCAGATGACTAGGTTCAATGGATCAGCAAGGGTTTGAATTTAATGTATACTCCTGCTTCCCTCCTTCTGACTTCCAGGATCCGAGTAATTAAGTCATGGATTTGGGTATTCCTTCTTCTTATTCCTAAATACGCGGAGAAATTCCAAATGATGTAGTATTTTGTTGAGTTTTCGCAGGCCTTGGTGCCTTTTTGTTCTTTTTCCACTGATGCAGCCCCGAGCATGCCTTGGCTAGTCTTCGTGTGCATCAAATTGCTTGTCCTTCTGTCTACCTTTAAGAATATAGTTGGATTTGGTTAATATTTGGCAAATCTTTCGATATGCATAATTGTTTTGGCTTTGTGTTTCGTGCTCTTACTGATAGCATTTGGTTTGTGCAACAATGATGCCGATGTAGGTAACTTTTCTTGATTCGATTGACATCTCATGTTCCATGATTCTTATTTCATGTGTTTCCTACGAAAGTATCAGCAACTTCCTTTTAGTTAATGCTGCCGTTCTGTCATTCTGTGATATCTCAATTAATATTCGCTGGCCCTTGATCTAAGATATGGGATCGTTAATTTATATATATATATATATATATATATATATATATATATATATATCTCCTTATTCGAGCTGAAATCTGGTTGAGAGGATTACGTATCCCTATCAGCTGGTTGAGGATAACGTTTGTTCCTTCGAGTTCATGACCTTCTTTCTCCTGGTATTAAGTATGTGTGTATAAAGCTGATTGGTTTCTCAGTACCAGAAGTATGGCTTATATAGGATGCTGAATTGCTCATGGAAATTCAGCAGATTTCAGGGATTATTTGCCTAGTGATTTTGTTTATTGTTGCAGGATTCTCCTGTCTTCAACTTCATCAATAGTCTGTCTCCTATCCAGCCTGTCAGATCCATAGATTCAGTACACAGTGTGCAATCATATCTGCCTTCCATTTCTTCCATCTTTACTTCGCCACATGCCAATTTACAAAGGGAATCGAGATTTTTGATAAGGTATATAATCATCTTGGTTGTGCATTTTTATAACCTGCTGTTGCCGATTTTAAATGCTCAGTTCGCATTGTGCTTTTCTCTCTTTTCATAGGAATTCTTTTCCAGACTTCTCAAAACATGAGAGTTCTTCTGATAATGTGGATGAAAGCAACCTAAGTTCCGGGGTCCTAAATGCTGTTAGACTATCCAGATGCACTGTTATTGCACAAGAAAATTGCAGTATTATTTGCTCACTTAATGAAGCTACCGTCGACCCTCCTGATGAATGTTCAACTCTGCCTAATAATTTGCCTCAGCCTGAGCAGTATGACCCTGGTAGTCCCAACCATAATATTGGACCTTGCTTTGGTATCAAAATGGATGTTAAATTGGATGTTGGCCATACACCACTAGAACTGGTTCGCTTTGTTCAAAATGGCCTGGACAAAAGAAAAGTTTATTTCTTTCTGAAACCGAGTTTCTGGAAAATCATCCACCAGAGGAAAACAGAGATGAAGTGGTAGGGTGTGAATGGGAGAATATAATTTCTGATGATGCTGATAGCCTGTTGATTTTTGATTCCAATAATGAATCAGAGGCTTGCAAAGGGCCCAGTGAGAAATTAGGGGATTCTTCAAAGGTTGCAGAGGACCTTGACCGTTCACAGAAAACACAACCTGATGAGTCTTTTGGTCCTTGTGTCCAAACTGCTTTGCAGGATCCTTCAATCAACTGTAGCAAAGAAAATGGTAAGGAAGATGAAACAGATCATACCCCACAAATTCTCTCAGACACTTGTCAGACTCAGGTTGCATTGAGTGGTCAGATTGAGAAGCCAGCCAATGGAACCAGCGATCACATTCAATTAGGCCACAAGGTAGATCTTCTTATCAGAAATCATGGATACAGTAGTTGACATTTTCTCCCTGCGCACTTTGTGTCTTGTCTTTAGTTTTTACCCCCATTTTAATTTTGTTATTTCATGCTTTGACTAGGATATGTCATATGTTCAAACAAATTGCATATTTTGGTGAGAAGTTTTTTGTTTGGGAATGTAACCCTTGAGACACTTCCCCTGATATATTCAGTATTTTTAGTGGACTTATTTGCTGCTTGCTCATTTGGGAAGCTGGGTAGATAATAAACTGCATTGGAAGTTTTGTTCTTACAGAGCATAGAATTGTAGGTTGTTCCTTGAATCCTTGCTTAAGAGGAGTAGCCTGGGACAATGACTAAGCTGTATGCCCATTTGTTTCTCCTAGAGTTGTGGTGGGTTGAAGGTGGCTTAAAATCATGCTCAAAATAGTTCTTTGGTGAAGGAATTGCAGCTTGATCAATGTGGCTCTTTGCTTTACTGTTTTGATTGAGATGTCATTCATCACTTACACCCACCCTTTACTTGCAAGTATCCAACTACTCACTGTTAACAGATAGTGAATTATGGTGCCAATGAAACATCTCATGTTATTATGTTTGTGATGTCCAGATGCTGCAGTTTGTGATGTCTAAAATGGTCTTGCATTCTAATAATTTGCATGTTCAGTATCCTCCTGGGTAATTTCCTTTAGTCAGCCCAATATTTTATCATCCAACTTCATGGAAGATCATATGTAGATTAGGTCTTGCTTATTGAATTTGACCTGCATCAATTGCAAGCTTAAGAATGTGTAGTGACCGTTGCTAATTCTCTTCTATAGGTTGACCTGGAAAAGCATGTGATTAGGTCTTGGTTATCCAATTTCACCTGCATCTATTATTTACTTAAGAATATGCAGTGACTGTTGGTAATTCTCTTCTATAGGTTGACTCCCAACAACAGCGTGGCATGCGAAGGCGCTGTCTGGTTTTTGATACAGCTGGGTTTTCTAAGAAGAATTTGCAAAACAACCCAAACGTCCATTCTTCAACGTCATTGCTGTCCAACGAGAAAATGGCTTCTGATGATAAATGCTCTGGGCCTGGAACTACTCATTCACCATGTATGTTGCCTGGTATCGGGTTACATTTAAATACTCTTGCAACAACCTCGAAAGACAGAATGGTCACTCAAGAGACGTTGGCTTCCGGGAAACAATTAAGCAGCATGCCATGTTCTGTTGGCCCCTTTGCCCCATCAACATCTGGGCAGAAAAGCAAGTCCTTGGCTGTTGAAAAGGATATGAGTCCTACTGGAAATGAAGTCCAGAACCTTCAGATTGTGCATGATGATGCATCTCAGGTGCCTGCACTTGGAAATGGAGAGGAGCTAAATCAAGGTAGTCCGAAGAAAAAAGGTATATCATCAGCTGCCACCGGTTGTCTTGATTATTGCCTCATTATCTGTCTTTCAGTATGTAACTGGTGCTGAAAATTATGAGGCAGGCGCAAGTCAGAAAATGGTGGTGAAAGTGAGGCCTGCAAGCGCTGCAATTGTAAGAAGTCAAAATGCCTGAAACTGTAAGATTCCTTCCTGCATTTCATGCATTTTAGATATATGCAAATCGGAAGTTATATGGCATAAGTCTTGCCATTATTTGATATATGCCAGTCTTTGCTTCTCCTGTTTTTCATAATTCTAGGTTAATACCAAAAAAAATCTTTTTTATACTAGAAAATTATTGAACCTGATATCTTGATTTATTTTTCTTACTTAGGTACTCTTGGGCAGGTAATTGAAATTCCAGTTGTCTTAGTACTGCTTATATAGTTAAAAATTCTCAGTCTTAACTAGATTATTTCTTCACTGTGATTAATAAACTTGAAGATTGATCTTATCACTGCAAGTTATGCTTGATTTGTATTGATCAAGCCTTGATATTTAAAGTTGGTGATATCCTTTTTATTTTCATCATTTATTTATATAGTTAAAAATTCCACTTTGATGCTTTGATGTTCAAATTTTTCTTTCCTTTTTATTTTCATCATTTATTTGTAAACCCACAACCTGTGCCCCCCCCCCCCCCCCCCCCCCCCCCCCCCCCCCCCCCTGCGTGGCAAAAGACTGCTGTATATATAATTGTCTTAGAACGTATCTTCTCTGACCTTTGTGGCATCTTTTAACTTATAGCCTTTTTTTTTTAAAAAAAAAATTTTTTGTTGGCAGGAAAGAGACCTGCAGGCAATGGGCTACACAAACAGGCTTGCCCTCTGCCAAATATCCACCAAATACCCCTAGCCTTCCCATCCCTGCTAAAGGCAGGATAAGAACCTAGATGTCAGGTACAACCAACAAGAGACCTTACAAGCAAGGTGAACTGGCGCCATCTTGTGAAAAGAGAAGGACTATAACACTTTCTGGAATTACACTTTTTTTTAAATATGAGCTAAGTCATTTCTGACCTTGGTTTGCTTTGTATTATCTCTCCTCTGATTTGATATTACTTTCAGAGGAGATAAGTTTTGCTTGTTCCTTATCACCAAATGTACATTAAAATGGTCGGCCCCACTGGTCAGAAATTGTTGGATGTTTGGAAGTATCTTGTTTCTTTTTTATTTTATACCTTTTTGTTAATGCTGGTTCGGCTTCTATGATAAAATTTATCTTCTGGGAGAGGAGTTTGTGTTATTTTGTGTTGTTTTAATGTTATTATCAGAGCTTTTTGTATGCATATCTTAGAAGTTCATGTATGTGCATATATATATATCAAGGCAAACTTTTTTATGGTTTATTCTAAAATGATCTGTTATTCTATGGCATTTCATGCAGTTACTGTGAGTGTTTTGCTGCTGGAGTCTACTGTTCAGAACCCTGCTCATGCCAAGGATGTTTTAACAAGCCGATTCATGAGGAAATGGTTCTGGCTACTCGCAAGCAGATAGAGTCCCGCAATCCTCTTGCATTTGCTCCTAAAGTGATTCGAACATCTGAAACCAGCCAGGAAATGGGGGTAGGTATTTTGCCTGCTATCCTTTTCTGCTTGCCCCTCTTCCTCCCATTCCCCCACCTGTTCCTCTCCTTTTCCTTTCTCTTGCTATTAACAAGATCATGTTTTGGTTCCCTTCAGGAAGATGCTAACAAGACTCCAGCTTCAGCCCGCCATAAAAGGGGATGCAACTGCAAGAAGTCAAATTGCCTGAAGAAATATTGCGAGTGCTTTCAGGTTCTGCCTCTTGGCTCACTAAACATGCCTTTTCTGTATGGTATCTGATATTGGAAGTTTCTTTCTCTTTTAAGGGTGGTGTTGGATGCTCAATCAGCTGCAGATGTGAAGGATGCAAGAATGCCTTTGGAAGGAAAGAGGGTGAGTGTTGTGCCATCCACACCTTAGATGGTGTGTGACTACTTGGGTGCCAGTTTCTTTGGATGAATACTTTTGTTCTGCTTCCTTTCAAATTTGCAAACAGCTTTACTAAATGATTCTTTGTTTCTACTTTGTTGTCGTGTCTTTTTTGGGGGACTTGTCTATGATTTGATTACTAGCTTTGGTTTAATAGCCCTCATGTTCTGTCAAAAATATTTTGGTTTTCTGCAGTGCAATATTTTGAAGTTGAAGATTATGGGAGGTGATTTATTGAATTCCTTAGTTCTCACTCATTCCTTTGCCACTTAAGGAATCGTGGAATCAACCATCATATTATCACTTCACATGCTCTTTAACGTCTTTGTAATTTCTTTTTATTATTTTTTCCAGCTTGGTAAACATTTCAATGGTGATTGAATGGGAGTTAAAATTGGCACTCAGGATGCAAGGATGCTTTATAATATTTCAAGATGCTCGTGATTATGATTGGTTTGACAGGACATAAAGGAGTAGAAAATATAGATGATATATATATATATATATTGGATGGGAAGAAGATTGAAATTGAAATGATACATAGATGAGACAATTATGTTGAACATGCGGAATGTTTAATATTTTTCAGATATACAAGTCGAATTTTAAGGAAGTAACAGCAAAGAGTGGATCCTGGGGAAGATTATGATTAATAAACAAGACGAAAGAGGTTCAGCTCAACACCTTTCAAAAGATGAAGCTATTTCTGTCAGCATCAAATATTTAACTGTAAATTTGGATATCCATATGACCTGATATTTAGTGGTGTATAATCATCTTAGAGCTTGTTGTTAATGCAATATACATTTCAGGAAGAATTTTTAGTTCTGGAGACAATAAATATCTTTTGAGGTTTTTAACTTAAAGATCATGATCTCAAATTCTACACTTGTCCTAGATTCCAAATTGTTTACATTTGGTATTTTTGATTTTTTAGGAGGTGATCAGTTGTTAGAAGGAGATAGCTCAATAACAAAAAAAAGTCAAAGAAGTAAAACTCATAATTAGAAAATTCTACTAAAGTTGAACATTCCAATTCTGTGGTTTTCCAGAATCTTGTAATCTCTATTAACACAAGCAAATGCCGTTACTGTCTAAAATCATATCTTTGAATTACAAACTTATTTTAAATAAGAGAGTATCATGATTTATATAAAACATTCTAAAACACTAATCTTCTAATTAATTAACTACTGACCCTGTAGAGATCTCAGCACTTTCTTTGTTAGATAATGATGTATTAATGTGTAGTTAGATTGTAGAAATGTAAGTTGTTTTTGCATGTTACATGAGAGGCCATAGCCCAATAAAGTTGGATTTATTTGGATATTGCTTCCTCTTTTTAGTTAAGTGCATCACTCCAACTCCTGCTTTCTAGATTTTGACATCATAAGTGAAAATTGTCATCTTGGAAATGAATCTTGAGTTGGATATCTTTGCCATTGCATGTGAACTCTAGTTGTTTTCAAGTTGTTTGTTCCCTTATTGCAGATATCATTGAAGCATTTTGTCAGTCCAGCAACAAATGGGTTACAGTTGAAAAACTTCTTGGATCCTGATTCGTATGTAGTTTGGTTTTACATTGTGATATTAATTAAAATTTGTGTTGAATCTTCAACTAACCATTTTTATTTCCTCTGGCCAAATTTTGTACTTTGGTGAATGGTGCCTTTGATTGTTTTTAGTTCACTATGCCATTGTTAACCTCTAGATCAAGTCTTTTATGGTCTGTGTGACTCATCCAATTTTTTATAGACGTATAAAGCCCTATCTTTGCTTTCTTTAGGTTATAGACTTCCCCTATTTCTAGTCCTATTTTGCTACCCACATTGAACCAAATCTGTTACTCCTTATATCATCATTATGCGGCCATACTAGATGCTGCAATCTATTATTTAGGGTTGTTTCATCTCATTTGACCCCTTAGGAATTTATTCTTTTTCCTTTTTCCTTCTCCTGACGTTTCACCTTGTATGATTTAAATGTTTGAATTCTGAATGCATTTTTCCCCCTTTTTTGCCATCCTCAGTGATGCATTCCCTCTCCCTTTATTTTGGCCATCAGGAGTTGTATGCATTCATTGCTTTGAGTCCCTGTGCCTTCAACTATTATCTTGGTGTTCGGCATTCCTCCTTGATGATCATGTGCTTTGTTTCATAACTCTCTGCTGCATTTGCTTTTTTACCTAGGCTTGCAACGGTCACTTACCTGACACTGTCAACTGTAATTTTCTCTTGCTTATGAACACTTAGCTTGCTATTCCAGACAATTAGATTGTTGGTTCATCTAGAAGGAAGTTGACTTTCTTTTTAGACCATAATGATGGCTTGGTTTCTTGAGTGTATCTAACCTAAAACACTAAACTTGACATATCTGGTTCGTCTTCTGCCTTCTCATCTTGGAAAGGTGGCAGTGAAATTATAAGGGTTGTGATGATCTCTGAAGAGCCATAGGTATGTTCTTTTGTTTCTAGGGTATTTAATGACTCATTTGTTAGGACCTATCACTTCATGCTTAATTTACAGCAAAGGGAGCATCATGGCAGGGGGTTTATGGGTCATTATCAGTTCTCTTATCACAGTGAATTTTCATTTCAATATCCTATTCATCTGTCTGGTTATGCCAAGCATTTTCTTGTGCGGCTGGTCATGGTATCGCTGCCCAAAAGGATCTTTTATGCTTCAGAGAGTGTCCATAACTTCACATTTTTTTGATGCGCTTACACTTCTAAGTTTCAGCCGCATGGTGCTATTTATTTCATTCAGTCTTTTGCTATGTTTTGATTCGTTATCTTTTTTTTCTTTTCTTTTTTTAATCTTAGGGTATATCATACCTGCTTTCATATTTAATTATTCTATTATACTTCTGCAGCCATCTTAGACATGATGTTATCCAAGATTTTTATTCTGTGTTTTTTAGTTTTCTGACTTGCTCTTCTCGGTGCGTTCTACTTTTCTTCATTTTGCCTATGATGACTAACAAATGTTATGGTTGGTGTTAAATCTTACCATCGCTGATCCAAGAGGAACATTGGATTTTATGTGGATCACTTTGCTATCATGGATGCATAGGGTACAGGAGCAAGATCTATCATATCAGGAAGTATAATTGTAGGCCAAATTTCTAGAAGCCATAACTTAGCCGAGTCATAGGCCAAACTTTCGAAGCCTAGAACTTGGTCATATGATGTTGATTTATATTATCTCTTTTTTTTCGTAAATCAGATAATTTTTCAAGATCTATGCTGTGACACCGTGCCTTTTAGGGGGTAGCACTCATAACAATCAAGCCCAAATGGCCAAATTCCACCATTAGGGCCTGAAACATGCTGATTAGACTGAAAGTTTCTTTTTCAGGTAAGACATTGATTGGATGTATTTTTTAATTTGTGAAGAATTTGGTAGAGCAACAAAAGGTAGAGTTAATGTAGAAGTCGAGATCTACCTTTTAAAAAATTTTAGCTTTTTTAGATTATTTCTATTAGATATGTCTATTTTAGATAAAAGAGTCCTATTAGAAATAGGAAAAGTAATCCGACTTGAATTGTGCAAGTGCCGACCTGACTATTATAAATAGATGCTGTTTATCTCAATTTTTAATTGGTTAATATAAGAAAGATAATTTATGACCTACTTTTGAAATTTTTCTTTCTTGTAGTTTTCTTTTATGAGATTCAAATTGAGTTGTTGAGAAAAATCTTCTTTCTTCCCGATTGGATCAATCATCAAATTTGGCATATGCAACAAGAGTTTATGCGCTGATTAACAACTCCTGTAATATATTCCTTTCTACTGCTTGCCACTTCTGGTATGCCTCTCTAGTTAAGGTAATTGGGCATGAGGTTACTGACAATTTGGTGCCATAGCATTTTTGTGACTTCTCCATGTCAATTCGTATCCTTCTAAATATTTCTTGAGAGACCAGAATGAAAACCAATTTGTGTTTTCCCCATAGGAAAATCACTACTAATATAAATTGGATTGTATGGAGTCCACAAAGAGATTCATGAGGGTTGAGTGTCGGTAAGTTCCTCGGTCTTTTTCCATTCGTTTGTCCCTTTTACAAATGAAGGAGAAGCCCAGGTTTTGATGTCTTCACACAGATTTCTATGTCAAGTTCTAGTGATGTGCTTATAGTGTGGAGCAGATAACTGACTGGGTCATGGCGAGGTTATTATAATTGGTATTAGTACATTGTTATGATGTCTGGATGTGACAAAAGTCGGTATCTTGTAATATGGCTATTGTGTATAGGGCATCATATACAGGGATCGTAGGACCCAGGTGCTCGCGAGTGTATCCAGATGAGCTGTTAATGTGGGTGGTCTGAGGATTTGGCTCATTAGATTTTGGGCCAGTGATGTAACAGAGTGATGATTAGCATCTTTTATTTGGCATCCCATAGGGAAATTCTCCTATGGAAGAGGAGAAATTTTTCTAATTTCCCATGCTATTTACCACAGCCATTATTGTATATGGCAACTTTGCATTTCATATGTCTGATTGTATAATGCACAGCACTTGCTCTGAAAGTAAAAATTAAAGATCTTTTAGGTGCTTATCATCGATTCCATTTTGTTTATCTTTAGTTGCATTTTTGCCTTATCTTGCTTTGACAGGTATTGTACCGATAGGAGCTGAAGAAATCGAACAGGGAGAGGAGGAAACAGATCCTTGTGAGAGGGAAAAGGCCAAACCAAATGATGATGGCCAACAGCATGCTAATGTGCAGATTGACGAAAACCATCCTTCTGAAAATGTTTTATCCGTGACACCATTGCAAACTCGCAGGTTCAGCATTTTGGACGTGTTTTCCCTAGTTTGGTTTTGGTAATATTTTCTGAAAAATAAATATTAGAAGCATCATTTTTTCAGGCCTTCGGTCAAATTTCCACTCTTTTCAAGTGCAAAGCCCCCAAGATCTTCTACACTTTCTGTTGTGTTTTCTCCTTGGCTACTTACATCTCAACCTATCCGAAAGTCTGAAATCCCACTCCCTCAACATAAGCTTGAGAAGCATGCAAGTACTGCTCTTGAGGATGATACTCCAGATATCCTGAGATGTGATGCATCACCAGGCAATGGTGTGAAGACTGCCTCCCCTAACCGAAAGAGGGTTTCACCTCCACATAATGGAATTGGATTGTCCCCAAGCCGCAAGGGTGGCAAGAAATTGATCCTAAAATCTATTCCTTCATTCCCATCACTCACAGGTGATGTATGTGAAGATTATCCCATGAACTATTCCAACAGTTCTTTTAGTTCATCTACATGTATCTGAGGTATGCCCCCTTTTTATTTTCTCTAGTATTTTTGTAATATTTTCAGGTTTATCTCTGAGGCATTCTTTTTTTCTCTTTGAATCAGGCTGTTGTGAAGTTGCATGGCTGGGTGGCATGTGATTGATAAAGACTTGCCATAAATTGCCATCTCTTACTCCATAAGAGTCCTTGCACTGGGCCAAACTTGCATGGTTTGACCTGGTGACGGGTGAAGTATAAATAACAACGATTTGCTTCAATCAATGTTAAACAACTGAGCTATGTTCTTAGATGTACCTGTTTTGTGATGCTTGTATAATATTGCTGTTTATTTTCTCTTTCTGCACGTGTAATGTTTTCCTACTTGAGTAAATTTAAGCAGAAGAGACCATTGCACTTCAACTTTTTGTCCTTCTTTATAGAAGATGATAGATGCCTAATTCTCTCAACTGTTCTGCCATTCTGTCTGAAATAAACCTTGGCAATTTGTTCAAGGTGGTAAATTGCTATTTGTTCAAGGTGGTAAATTTGCACATATGCACGCAGGTGTAGCCAATGCCCTTTTGGTGTATCTTCCCTTTTTATCGTTCTTTATTTGCATTCCTTTTTCTGAACTGGTCAGTTGATGTCTTCTCCATTGAATGCAGCCATGTCTCCTCTAGGTAGTGGCTGGGCAAATTCTTTATCCAGAGATTTGTTAACAGAGAATCATGAGAATTGAATGATGATATCAAGTATACGAGGAATCTATGTGGACGGATTGAGTTGGGAATTGTGTGAATAAGCTTAAGGAAGCTGCCAATGATTGGTGCCGATCGTGCTAAAAAAATTGTCTAATTTTGTAATTTTCAGATTTACATACAGGTTTATCTGTTTGATAGTTCAAGCATTAAATGTCTGGTTGCTTAGAAAAGAGTGGGAAAAGCTCAGTTTCAGCAAGCTGGAAGCCATTATGATGCACACTGATAAAGATGATTAGAACTTGCAATGAACGGCTCTTGCCATGGCATCGACGCAAAACATAATGCGCGAGTCCATGTGATATGGTAGCCTGGCGAAGGCGAAGTTGGAGACGTAGCCGAGGACATCGGAGCTGATGAAGTCCTCCAAGGAGCCAAGGAAGCTGCGGGCCAAGGTCGGGGTGACCTCGGCTATGTTGATGGGGGCGATCATGAGAGCGTAGCCTATGGACATCGGCGATGAAGCGGCCGACTATGAGGATGGCATAGAGTTTGGGGCAAGGCCTATCAGGAGGGCCCTAGATTGAAACCCTCATTTGGCATCAACAACCACTTTTCCCTCGTTGGCTCCGTTGCCGCCAGTCGGACCTCCGACTAGATTGGCCATCGTGTGCCCGCTAGAGACCGAGCTAGAAGTGGAAGAAGTCAAGGCAAACAATGTTGAAATTGGCGGTGGCAAGGGGGAGACCTGAAGCAATTTGCGGCTGAGGTGGTCATCAAGCCAGGCGAAACTGAGCCAAAAATGAGGCCGAGACGGTTGTCGACGAGGCCCTTTTGTGGTCGAGGTGGTTACCGACCCAGTTGAAGCTGAGCAAAAAGAGGCTTTTTTGGCCAAGGCGGTTGCTGATCCAACAGAAAAGGAGTTGCCCCACCAATGATGCTATCGAGGTTGAGAATGGACCTTTGGTGGGCTTCCCGTGGACGGGGAGGAGAGGCTTCCTGTAGATGGGGAAGAGATGAAGGTGGACAACCTCCGGTGGGTCTCTATAGGACGGGGCAAGAAGACAATGAAGGACCTTAGTGTTGACGCTATCTTAAAAAAGAAAAAACCTTTTCCCTACCTATACGCCAACGCTTGCACGATCCGCGCGCTGCAGGGCGCGCGCTATTGGCCCAGCCATAGTGCTGCGCGCGGGTTAGGCCATGGCCCGTTACGCACGCGGGTCGGACCCGTTTATCCTTTATATATATATATATATATATAAATTTAAATTTAATTTTAATACCTTAAATGCGAGTGAACGTGTTTTGAAAATTTCATTGAAATTTTGAATCTATAAATTGGCTTCTACTTTAGCCATTTAATTCATACAAAAAAATCTTCTAAAAGCCTCTTAAATCTTTCTCAAATTTTTTTCAATTCTCTCTCATTTTTCAATATTATTATTTTTTATTTTATAATTTTTGAATTAAAGACGAGTTTGATAAGCATTGGAGTATTAGCTTTCGAATTGTACCTTGGAGGAGAGTGAAAAGTTTAGTAATTTTCGTACAACAGGGAGTCAAAATTCTTTAGGACAGTGGTTCTATTGCCTCCCAAGCTAAGTTTCGTTACATTTTAGATAATTATTTATCACTTCTTTTTTATTTTACACATCTTAAGTATTTTTAAATTTTAAAATATAAATATTTTTCATATAAATCAAATTAATAATTTAAAGGAGATTTAGTAAATTTTTTTGTAGTGCATGCATATAATTATATATCAATATAATTATTTGTACTTAATTATAGCTTATTTACTTTACATATTATATATATATTCAAAAAAAATATTGGTTATCCATAGTATCATATCTATTCTTTTAGTGTTGTACAAAATTAATCAAAGATTTTCACAAAACCTGTACTTTAGCATGCAAAATTAATTTTTAAAGGATAATACAAATAAATTAATCAAAGCTTTTAGGATTTAGAGATAAATAAATTAAATAAAAATCTTAAAAAATCACAGATCCGATCACTTTGGTGATCATTTTAATTAAACTTTAATTTTTTAAAAAATAAATCAGGTGATATTTTAGAAATATATAATAAATAATAATAAATAAAATAATAATAATAATAATATATTTAAATTATTTAAATAAATCTTTGATAAAATTATTTTTATTTTTTAGATCTTTTTCTTTGAATCTGACTTGGTCTAGTGGTAATCCTTAAGGATAATACTATTAGCCTAAAACTAGAAAAGTTTAGTGGACCCACTTTAAGAGGCGACAAAGCCAAATAAAATTTTGACCATCCATCTTAAGTCTTTGGTCAATAATTAACTAGTCCTTTAGTTCTTTTAGTTCAACCTCTTACTATCCTAGAAGAGGATTATCCGTGTAAAGGTAAAATCCTTAATGCTATTTCTGACTCACTCTATAATATTTACTTGTCAGTTAAGAGTGTAAAGAAATTAGAAAATATCCTAAAATTTAAATATAACCTTGATGATACTAGGATTGAACGATTCAATGCTGCATCATTTCTTAGATATAATATGGTAGAAGATAAATTCATAAATGACCAACTTCACCAATTCTAAGAGTATCTTAGGAAGTTTTAAACTAATGAGGATAAATTCTTCAAAGGATTTAAGGTATAGCTATAGCCTTCTAGATAAGATGTCTCCTTCCTGTAATGGCTTTATCAAAAATCAGCTCCAAAAGCAAGAAGAGCTAATCCTAGTCTAACTTCTAAACTCAATCAGGATAGAAGACCAACACAGGTCCAAAATCCAATAAACTAAAATCTCAAATGTCCAAGCTAACCTAACCCAATAATACCAGACAACAGCAATACCAAACCAAAACCAAAACTTAGATTTCAATCAAACTAACAATATTAGTCAAACCAATCTAATCATCCTAATCCAAATATGTTCAAACCTAAAAGTAAAATCTTCAAAGCCAATAATATTAGATTCAACAAGCTTGCTTAAGGTCCAAGTAAAAGGTTCTGCTTTGTGTATAGAAAGACAAACCACCTTGTGAGAAACTACTTCCACTGGAAGAAGGAGCCTCTTTGCAAACCTTCTGATTCCTTCAGATCCTAAGCTCATGTAGTTGAAGCTGCAAAAGACACTACCTTTAGATTAGTAAGTTTTAATCATGAAGTTAATATTACTTTCTCTAATCTTGATTGGTTGTTGGATTCAGGAGTTAGTGTTCATATTTATTTTTACTGCTCCTGATTCACTACTTTTTAGGACTCAAGTGGTAGAGATGTGATCCTAGGGTACAACATAGTCACAAGGATTATGGGACAAGATTGTGTCAACTTGAAGATGACATCAGAAAAAATTTTCATCCTATGGATATGTTATATGTTTCAAATTTTAGGAAGAATCTTGTTAGTAGGTCTCAGCTAGTTTAGAGGGGATATAAAATTATTCTTGATTATAGTAAAGTTGTAGTAACAAAAATAATATCTTTATAGAAAAATGATACGTTGGTAATAACTTATTCAAATTAAATATAATAAATTCTTTAACTAATAAAGCTAACAATCAAATTTATTTTGTGAATGAATCCAAATAAAATCTATGGCATGATAGGTTGGGTCATATATACTTAGAAAAAGTTAAACATATGAAGTTAAAACTAATCACCAAATCAAACTTAGATATATCTAAGTATAAAATATGTGCTGAATTTAAATAATCAAGAAAATCGTTCAAATCAATTAAAAGAAATTATTTAATCTTGTAGTTAACACATAGCATTGTATGACTTCACTAAGACTGTAAATCATGGTAGCAATAGGTATATAATGATATACATAAATAACTTTTTTAGATACTGTATTATTATCTAATTAAATCTAAAGATGAAACTTTCAATAAGTTTAAAATTTATAAGAGTGAAGTAGAAAATCAATAAAAACAAAAAAAAAATTCTTAGGTCTGATAGAATAGAAGAGTATTTCGAGAATGAATTCTTCTAGTTTTATTAATAATATAGCATAATTCATCAAGTGATTGCCCTTACTCTCTATAGTCCAACGGTATAGTTAAGCATTCTCTCTTGGATAAGGTAATCGCTATGCTTATGGAGAGAAGCACTTTTATCATCTTGCTTTATCCTAAATAGGATACCTATGAAGGATAGTGGCAATACTCCCAATGAACTTTGGAAAGGTAGAGCTCCTAACCTAGATTTTCTCAAAGTATAGAGGTGCCTAGCTATGGTTAATATTCCTAAATCCAAAAAGAGAAAACTAGGATCTAAGACTATATATACTGTATTTATAGGCTATGCTCAAAATAGCAACAATGCCTATAGATTTTTAGTAATAAAATCATAGATTAGTGATATAAAATATAACATAATCTTAGCAACCGGAAATGCCTTTTTTTTTAGGATATATTTTTTTTACAAAACTATAATTTTTACTAAGGTAAGTTTTAGATCCTTAGAGTCTGAATCAGCAGAACCTCAACCTAAACCTAAAATTGAACACAAATTAAGAAGTAAAAGAAAAATAGTTAAAAAAGATTTTGGAGATAACTTCTTTACATTTTTAGTGGAGGGTGAACCTTCTATGTATGATGAAGCGATGCTATCATCATAATTATCATATTAGAAGGAAGCTATAAATAGTAAAAATTTAATCAATCATAGAAAATAAAACTTGGATTTTAACAGATTTACCTCTAGAAAACAAACTTATAGGAACAAAATAAATTTTTAAAAAGAAATTAAGATCAAATGGAATAATAAAAAGATATAAAGTTAGATTAATAGTAAAAGGATTTAGTAAAAAGAAAGAGAGATTATTTGACACCTATGCTCTTGTAGCTAGAGTAATAACTCTAAGAACTTTAGTAGCTTTAGCCTCGATTCATAATTTAATAATCCATCAAATGGATGTAAAAACTACATTCTTAAATGAAGAATTAGAAGAATAAATTTATATAAAGTTTGATGAAATTAAGATATATAGACTAATTAAATTACTTTTTATGATTTAAAACAAGCTTCTAGATAATGATATATTAAGTTTGATGAAATCATCTTAAGAAATAACTTTAAAATAAATAAATATGATAAATATATATTATAAAAGATAGGATATAGCTTTATAATATATTTGTATGTAAATGATATTTTATTATTTAAAATATCAATGAAAGTAATTTAAGAAAGTAAAAGCTATCTATCAAATAATTTTGATATGAAAGACTTAGAGGAAGCTGGTATAATTTTAGGAATGAAGTTTAAAAGCATAGATAGTGAAATAGCTTTATAATTTTATGTTTGTATATAGATGATATTTTATTATTTGGAATATCAATGAAAGTAATTCAAGAAAGTAATGGTGGGGACACTAAGATCAGACATAGATCACTAGATCCCATATGGTTTACTGATTAGGATTTTAGAACCTTAGTCATGTATCACAATTTTGTAAGCAAGTAAGATTAAGTCCTGTAATAAGTTGAGACTAGTTGATTGTGTCTCAATCCCAGTCCAGTATTGAGTCCTGTATTTTAGTATGAATCCAGTTTATGTACACGAGAGGAGGATACCCTATTTTGGAGTCCCACTAGGCCTCATCAGGAGTCAGAGGCCACTATATCAGCTTATTGATTTTGTGTGATATCCCAGGATTCAAGATGCCTTTCGGATACCCTAGATTCCCTTCAGATGTTTTCCAGATGCCTAGATTCCCTCCAGATGCCAGAGAATATTCCCAGAACAGGGCCTCACTTGATTCCAAAGATCCATCTGCGCCCTAGGTCAAAAGAGATCAGCCCAGGCGCCATGCCAAGTTCATAAGAACCAAGATTACAGGTATATTCTAGTCCAGAACCAAGATTGCAGGTATATACCAGTCCAGGCATCCCAGGCTTCCAGGGGCCCAAAGCCCATGCATTCCAAGCCCCTTGGCCGGCCCTTGCTGCCCCCCATGAAGCCCAACATGCCAAGAGTAGGCATCTATGAGTTTGACCAGTCAAAGCATGAAGGGGGAAGGAGAAGACTAGTCAAGTTCCTAACCTAGTTGTGATTTATTTTCCTAAGTATTTTAAGTCTTGTAATTCTAACCTAGCTAGGAGAGGACCTGTAACCTAAGTGGGAGAAGACTTGTAATCCCTTCAGGAGAGGGCATGAGAACTCTATAAATACCCCACCACTCCTCTTGTAATCAATCAACTCTTATGAAATAAAACTCTGTTATTTTGGTGTTCAGCTTCTGGTGTTTTGGTTTTTGGTTCTTTGGTTTTAGTTCTTTGTTCTCTTGCTTGGCCGACCACCGTTCCTTGGAATTCTCCATGCACTAGCAGCAAATCAAGCCTCCAAGCAGCAGCCATGTCCAAGAAGAGAAGCCTTGAAGACGCCCCAGATCAAGAGCTCCTTCTTCTTCCCTGCCGCCAGCCCTTCTTGCCCTAATCCCTTTCCTTCTTGTTTCATCTTATTATTCTCTTTGTTTCTTTATTTCGTGCCTATCCTTGATGCTTGCAGGGTCCCCGAGGTATTTCCCCTCTCTAGAGGAGGCTTTCCTTGCCTTTAGACCAGGTCCAGATTGCCTTCAGATTCGGGAACCAAAGGCTTGTTCTTACAGGCGCCATCTAAAGTGTTGAGGGATCTCTTCTTCAAAGAAACTGCAATCGCTGCCTGCTAAAAGCCTTCCCCCTCTTGAGTTCTGATTTGGTGATAGGTACGCTATCCTAAGCAGGGTGTTTTTCAATTCTCGGTCCTGGCTTTATTATTATGCATGAGTTATCTTGCGGGTATGATAGTTTCTTGCATTATTAGTCTTCCTGCTGATTCTTTACTTATTTTCGGGCCTTTAGCCACTGAATTAAATTCTAAAGAAAAATTTTAAAAAATAGTTTTTTGTTTTGCATCAGTCCTAGGATTATCCCACATCAGTTTGGTATCAGAGCGGGTTTAGGATATCATTCATCGACATTAGGACCACAAATCCTAATTTCTGCATCCTGTTAGCTGCAATAGGTATATTTTTTCATCTGATTTTGACCACCTAGGAGTTTTATTTTTCTATGAGATTTATATGATGTGTTCTTTGTCTTGTCATATATTTTATCATAATTTTTAATTAATTTTATAGAAAATTAAAAGTCCTAAAATTTGGCATATTAGAAACCCTAACTAAAAATCTTGATAATTCTGCATCAGTCCGAAAACTCTAGGATTTGAATCATCATCTGATTTTAGTTTTGCATCAAATTTGGTAGAGGTTATCACACCGTCCATCCTCTATCCTAGAATTTTTTTGATTTTTTTCTTCATCAGAATCCATGTCAAACACTACATCAAACTGAGCCCTAATGTTCTGAATCAATGAACTCTGCATACTTGTCTTAACCTAACCAAACCAACTTCCAAACCCCTCAATCCCAAGCCCAATTTGTTTGCTAACCTAATCAACTCAAACCTAACTTGCCACATCATAAAATACAAATAAAATATTTTATTTTTTTGATTGTTATTAGTTGCATTAGGACTCATTGTATGTGCATCATTTGATTAACCTAATCTTAAGGGGCAGTTTTCTATCTTAGATCAGGGCATGATTTCATCACCTGTCCTGGACCCAAAACAACTATCATCATTCTGACCTAAGCCTAATTAAAATTAATTAGACCTAATTTGCCCTAGAGGGCTAGGTGACACTCACAGGTTGCGTCCGAGCTGTGTGGGCCAACTAGTACATTTAATCTTTTAGCTATTACTGGAAGTTGGGGTCTAAGGCTGGGGTCCAGAGTCAAACGACCTAAATGGTGCTGTGGTTACTTAATTGGATCCCTGCGTTAAGCAGGGGGCCTCCCACACTCCCACCCCCTACCTAGCCAGTGGAAGGATTAGCTGCTGGGTTAAGTATAAGTTGAGCTGACCCATTCAGTTTTGACTCTAGGTCTAGCAAGCCTTAGATTGTACTAACCCTTGCATGCTTTGGTGTATCATTCCACTTTGATTGATTGAATGTTTGCATGACCACTAGGATAGGAACCAAATACTATGACCCATACTTAAAGCCCAACCCTATGAGAACCTCATACCATGACCCATACCAAGAACCCAGACCCTATTACCCTTCCAGTCCCTATTTATCCAGATGCACCGACTCCAGATTCCAGGATCGCAAACTTTTAGTATAGTGGTGGGATTTGAGATAGGATAACAAAACTGTGTATGAATACATTAACCAATTTGATGAGTTTTATGGGACATGTTACACAGTTGAACTTGAGTCTAAAATCATATCTAGGTTTAAAGCTGGCCTACGTAGAGTTATCCAATGGAAACTGTTTAGATGGCAAATTCGAGATCTAGATGACGCATATCACATAACTTTGGAATTCGAGTCAACCTATAGGACTGAACCCATAACCTATGAACCCATAACCCTTAGTTAGCTTGAGCCCAATAGGATTAATACCCCTAGATATGAATCCAGTGGTAGTCCACTTTCTCTTAGTCAACCTAAACTCACTAGGATCAGTGCCCATAGTCAGAAACCTAGTATTAATCAGGAACCCCTTAGTCAACCCATTCCTGCTACCCCAATTATTAGCCAGTTTTCCTTTAGCCAAACCCCTCCTACTACCCCATTGGTTCACCAGGATGACCTAGAAGAGGAGGTATATGAGGCTGATCCAAGTTTGGTAGAAAAGTATGAAGATGATGAGTCTATTGAAGATTTAGAGGAAGATACACCTATAGAAGACCCATAATTAGTTGACTATGACCAAACCCAGATAGAAACCAACCCAGAATTAGTTGAGTCGGAAGTCCAGTGCAACCAACCTAGTTCAACCATGGAGTCAAATTTAGAAACCCTCCTTAAGGCCATGATTGAACAATTGACCCAGATGAATACCCAAAACCAAGCCCAGCTTGACCAGATGATCACCCAATCCCAAAGTCAGTTTACACAATCAACCATCCAAACTAACCAAATGATCCAAACCAACAACCAAGCAACCAATAGGCTTGACCAATTAACCAATAGGTTGGACCAGGTAGAAGCCAATCCAGAGTTAGCTAACCCTGACCATATCCAACCCGTAATGGAAGAATCATTAGAGGAAGAAACTCATGACCCTGTGACTGCAACTCTACCTGAGGAGTCTTTAGAAGAAAGCCCAATTATAGAGCCTAGTCCTGAATTTCATGAGCCAGAAGAGTTTATTAAGGACTTGATCTTTTTAAATCAGTACCCTCAGGATGAAGTCACCTCTTTGACTCTACTTGATCTCTTTCCTGAAATCAACGACCCTTTCTTCCATTATGCAGACCCTTTAGATATACCTCAACCCCATAAGGTCAATCTTGTTAGTCTAGGATTAATCCCTGACATCCCTTCTTATATCCTACTCTTTCCAAATAACCCTGAACCCTTTTCTTACTTTCTATCCCACTAGACAACCGAGTCCACCTCATATTTTCTGCCTTTTCTTGGATCTTCTTATGATTTTTTAACCATTCACCTGCATCATGTAGAGGTTTGCATGTTGCATTCATTCATTGCACATGTTAGGTTTGCATATTACTTTTGGTATACTTTATGGCATTTGCTAGGAGTCCATAGTAAATTTTCATGTGTATGCCATGCTAGGATTAAACCTAGAAAGTCTATAGAGTGTTAGGTCTTGACCTATAGAGTCCAATAACTTTCTTTTGATAGGGATGTCTAGTCGAGTCTATTAGGTGTTAGTCTTGAATCCAATAAAGCCATAATTCTAATTCATCTATCCACATCTACACTAGTCTCTGCACAGCATTTACATCTGGAAATTAGTCAAAAGCTGAACATAAGTAATGAACTAAATAAAAACTTGGGTAATTCTCGAAATAAAGATAAAGAATTTTTACAGAGGATTATGTGATTGTAAAGAAATTTTATGCTCGTGAAGCTGGCCCATTCAGAATAATGAAAAGAGTTGGACCTAATGCCTATGCACTTGAGATACCACCTGATTTAGGTATTAGCTCCACCTTTAACATCTCAGACCTTGTAGAGTATAAGAGCCAGCAGTGATACCTAGCGAGCACCTTGAGCCTATCCCTCTCTTTAAGAGAGAACCCATCCCAGAGTGTCCACATACAATTAGGCCTATTTGTGAGGAAAAGATTAAGAGAACCCTAGACAATAAGCGATCGGTACCCGAGATAGGGGTTATCAGAGGTATTTGGTCCATTGGCAAGGTTGACCGAAATCTGAGGACTCGTGGAGCATTGGTGAGGATCTGCAATGTCTCAACCCAGACCCTCCTTAAGTAGTATGAGAGCCAAATTGATCCTTACTCGACGGGATCGAGTTCCTTCCATCCCGGAAGAATTGGTGGGGATACCAGGATTAGGGTTCTAGAACCTTAGTCACGTGTCACAATTTTGTAAGCAAGTAAGATTGAGTCCTGTAAAAAATTGAGACTAGTTGATTGTGTCTCAACCTAGTCCAGTATTGAGTCCTGTATTTAAGTATGAGTCTAGTATTAGTCCAGTTCATGTACAAAAGAAAATGATACCCTATTTTGGAGTCCCACCAGGCCTCATCCAGGAGTTAGAGGCCACTACATCAACTTATTGGATTTTGTGTGACACCCCAGGATTCAAGATGCCTTCTGGATACCCTAGATTTCCTCTAGATATTTTTTCGGATGCCCAGATTTCCTCCATATGTTAGAGCATATTCCCAGAACAGGGCCTCACTTGATTCCAAAGATCCATATACGCCCTAGGCCAAAAGAGATCAGCTCAGGTGCCAGGCCAAGTTCATAAGAACCAAGATTCCAAGTATATTCTAGTACAGAACCAAGATTTCAGGTATATGCTAGCCCAGGCATCCAGGCTTCCAGGGAACCAAAGCCCATGCGCCCCAAGCCCCTTGGCCAGCCCTTGCTGCCCCCCATGAAGCCCAACACGCCAAGAGTAGGCATCCATGAGTTTGACCAGTCAAAGCATGAAGGGAGAAGGAAAAGACTAGTCAAGTTCCTAACCTAGTTAGGATTTATTTTCCTAAGTATTTTAAGACTTGTAATTCTAACCTAGCTAGGAGAGGACTTATAACCTAAGTGGGAGAAGACTTGTAATCCCTTTAGGAGAGGGCATGGGAACTTTATAAATACCCATCCCTCCTCTTCTTGTAATCAATCAACTCTTATGAAATAAAACTCTGTTATTTTGGTGTTCAGCTTATGGTGTTCTGGTTTTTGGTTCTTTGTTTTCTTGCTTGGCCGACCACCCTTCCTTGGAATTCTCCATGCCCTAGTAGCAAATCAAGCCTCCAAGCAGCAGCCACGTCTAATAAGAGAAGCCTTGAAGACGCCCCAGATCAAGAGCTCCTTCTTCTTCCCTGCCGCCAACCCTTCTTGCCCTAATCCCTTTCCTTCTTGTTTCATCTTATTATTTTCTATTTTTTTCTTTATTTCATGCCTAACCTTGATGCTTGCAGGGTCTCTAGATGTTTCCCCTTCCAGAGGAGGCTTTTCTTGCCTTCAGATCTAGTCCAGATCGCCTTCAGATTCGAGAACCAAAGGCTTGTTCTTCTAAGGGCCATCCAAAGTGTTAAGGATCTCTTCTTTAAAAGAACTGCAATCGCTGCCTGGTAAAAGCCTTCCCCCTCTTGAGTTCTGATCTGGTGACAGGTATGCTATCCTAAGCCAGGAGTTTCTCAATTCTCGGGTCCTAGCTTTATTATTATGCATGAGTTATTTTGTGGGTATGATAGTTTCTTGCATTATCAGTCTTCCTGTTGATTCTTTACTTATTTTCGGGCCTTTAGCCACTAAATAAAACTCTAAAAAAAATCTAAAAAAATTAGTTTTCTATTTTGCATCAGTCCTAGGATCGTCCCGCATCAAGTAAAAGCTATCTATCAAATAATTTTGATATGAAAGACTTAGAAGAAGCTGGTATAATTTTAGAAATGAAGCTTAAAAGAATAGATAGTGAAATAGCAATAAGCCTAGCCTATTCAATAGAAAATGTTTAAAATATTTGAATACTTTGATCTAAATCTTATCTCTACCTTATATATTTATAATTCTCACTTACTTAAAATTTAGAAGAACCTGTTTAATAATTAGAACATTCTTAGAGGATATATCTCTGTTATATATTTTAAATAGAACCCATTTAGATATTGCTTATGCAGTAGGTAGACTAAGTAGATATACTAGTAATCCTAGTGATGAACAATGAAAAGCTATAGAAAAAATCTTTAGATATTTTAGAAAAATCTTAGATTACTTTCTGGTATACTCTAGTTATTTAAAAGTATTTGAGGATTATAGTGATGCTAATTGGATAATAGATAGTTTAGATATTAAGTCCACCACTGGATATCTTTTCTTGTTATGAGAAGTTATGGTATCTTAGAAATCTTATAAATAAACAATAATTACTAAAAACATATCAGAATCTGAGTTGACTGCTTTAGACACTGTATATGTTGAAGTATAGTGATCAAAAGATCTAATAAATGATATAGAAATTTTTTTATCAAAAATTTTAAAAATTTTATTAGATTATAATTATAGAGCTCTAATTGATTTGTTAAATTGATAGATAACTAATAAAAAGATGATGATTACATCCTTATTAGGTATACAATCATAAAAAATAAAATGAAAGATGTAATATCATTTTAATTTATAAGATCAAAAAATAACTTGACTGATCTTTTGATCAAAGATCTTTCAAAAGCTACGGTATCTGAAATATTGAGGGAGATAAGGCTTAAGCCCATATATTAGTCATCAAAATAGACCCTACCATTATAGCAACCCCATGGTTAAGGTTCAAAGGAAAACAACCTTTAAGGTGATGTCTGGAGCACTGATTTGGAGTATGTCTCCATCCCATCTTTATGGTATAGTACTTTATTATGATAGGTAGATTGAGTATAGCTCTTAATAGATCTAAGATTATGAGTTCAGTGAGGTACGATCTAATTACACATACCCTTAGAGAATCTATCTTAGTAAGAGTAGTGTGAGGTCATGGCTATAGGACTAGGATGAATTCCTAATAACTTTTATGAAAATCAAGGCAAGCATTGTTAGATATATACCCTTAAAACAAATATGGCTGATACATATTTTAATTTTAGAATATAAAATTATATTTAATATTCTAATTTGGATAATTTTATCCATATATATAGTATATGTATCCATATATCATTTAAGGAATTAATGGATAACGACATGTATTCTCAGGAATTGAAAATTTGAGATATGTGTCATTTAAATTAATTCCTAAATGCACTCGATCATAGAATATTATGGAATGGTGATTGATCTTGTTTGATTGGTGCACGGATCGCTTCCTTTTTAGGGTAGACAGTCTCGTGTCTACAATGAAGGATAGTAAAGTGAGAGTGCAGGTGGTTGTTCGAGAATGATGGTACTGAGCATGACCATCACGAGAAGTTACATGGATGTCTACTCACTCGTCAGTCTTTTTTGATGCTATAGTTGTGTGAGTGGTTCTTTGACCTGAGATACCTTGGCCACTCATAGTGGGGTTGCTATAATTTGATAACACAAAATATTAGTCCTAGCCATTTAGGCTCTTAATATTTTTATTAGCTATAATAGGTTCAATATAGGAGTGGAGGTGCACTTATAAGAAATCTATCGATCTTAGTAGTTATGGTGCAGTCTTATATACTTTAAGAAATTGAGTCTAGAAAATTTCATGGCCATAGTAAGTAAATGATGGAAAAGAGTTTTTCATGAGTTTCACATTGGACTTAAGTTAATTAAATTTGGTATATGATAGATGCTTAGGATTTGACAAGTTTTCATGACCTACATCTTATCGGGATTCTTGATAGAAGAACTCTATCATACGGTAACTACATCTAGAAGTTTATTTTTTCTATTCACCAGGTTGCCATAATATACTATTAGGTACACTGGTGGATTATTAGAATCCACTAGGATTATTTTGGACCAACGATCCTTGATGGGAGTGGAATTACTCTGATCCATCTAAAGAGCTCGATAATACTATTATGAAAATCATGATATTATGTCTCACTACTAGACAGAATGGAACATGAGGGATCACATATAATAGAAGTTTGACCTGATCATATAATTGGATCAAAATATATAAAAGTTACATATTTAGAAACTTTAAATTTGTAAGGATTATAAATTTGAATTACTAATTTTAGCAAAAAAATATTATAAAAGTTATAATTTAATTAAATAATTAAATAATTTAATTATAATTAGGTTCAATATAAATTGAATTAGATTCAATTTGGTTGAGTTTAGATGATGAAATAGTCCAATTAGATTTTGGACTAACCTAATTATAATTGTTGCAAGCCAATTTGGTTTGACCTAAATGGTTGCTTAATTCTAGGGAATTAAATATGATTTAATTTGGTTAGATTTAATCTATTTTATTTGGATTTAGTAGTTCTAATTAGATTAGAATCTAATTCCTAATTAATTATAGATTTAAATCTAAATCTAAATTGATTAGAAAATAGGTTAGTTAGTTTCCTAGTAGGTCAGAATTAGTTAATTAGTTGGTCTAACTAATTTCTAATTGGTTATGGATTTAAACCTAAATCTAATAGAATTAGTGTTAGTTAGAATCTTAAAAGGGTTATGACAAGGCATTAGTTAGTTAAACTAATTTTTAACTAACTAACTAATTATTCTCTCTCCTCCTCATGTCTTAACTTCTTGATTGCTATCTAAGAAAGAAGGGCCAAGCCTTTATCTTTCACGTGAAAATCAAGATTAACGTGGATTTAATGGGAGCATAAAAAGGTTTGGCACTTATAGATTTCCTGCTCTAATCCCTATGCCAATCTATCTAAAGTCTTTGAGTTTGATTCAAACCTAATCCTTATTTAGATAGGATGGGACTCTTGGGGAAGAGGGGCTCTTATGTGATATAAGAATTAATTATGTAAAAGTGGATGCATATTATTAAGGAGTGTGTGATGTTTTTTCTTGGCTTTTGAATGTGAGATAGAATCTCACAAGAAGATGCTCTATATGCTTCTTCACATTCTCTACTACATAAAATAATTAAGAGAGATTTATTATCACCCCTCCCCTCTTTATCTTGTATGAAGGGTTCATGCAAAAAGAAAGAAATAGATTTTTTCTTGATCTCTTGAGAAGAGATCTATTCTTGGTTTCAAGATCTCTAATGTAGAAAAAATAAATCAAGAAGATCAAAGGGGATTCATCTAACTGTTGAAGGCCTACAAGGTACTAATACTCTGGTGGCCTCGGGGCTTCGATCAGGCAATCTCCACATGAATACCAGCAGAGGCCATGTGTGTGCATGGCTCCAACAAAACCTAGAGATTTTTCTAATTTGCTCCAGTAACTCTAACGAAACTTAGGGCTTTTTCTAGATTCGATCTGATGAAGACGGAGTAGAGCAACAGGTAAGTGGATTTTGCAGATCTATATTACATATTCATGATATGATCCTTTATACATACTTAGATTAAGTTTTTAATTCCATTGCTATTTATTTTAATTAATTAAAAAATTTTAAAACTATGCATGCAACTCGGGATTGTATGACGATTCCTAACAATGGTATCAAAGTCACTAGTTTCATGAACATGTTTAGATCTGAGAATTAGATTTAAAAATTTTAATTTTTGATATGAGAATTCAAGTCTTGAAAAGAGTTTTAGATATGAAATTAGATATAAAAATTAAGAATTTTATATATGAAAATTCATATTTGAAGTTTTGGTTAAAAACTAAAATTTCATCTAAAATTTTTGCAGTCTAAAACCATACTAGATCTAAGAATTTCAGTCAATTTGATTTAAAAATCAGATTTGAAATATTTGATTTTTGGATTTAAAATTTATATTAGAAAATCATGATTCATATTTATTTTGAAGATTTAAAAAATTATTTTTAAATTTTATGTTATGAATTTTTGAATGCACATTTGCTAAAATTTTCTAGGTTTGAAATTTTCATGTCTTTGAATTTTTCATGAGATGATTAAATCTATTAGTTTAGATCTGAAATTAGTTTCAACATCTAGAGTAAACCCTTATATTCATAATGTATCTAATTAAAGGTCTAAAATTAAAATTGATTAGGTTTAATCTTGTACTGACATAAGGTTGCCCAACTATAATGTTAACCCATTATAGTGCAAGGTTATCCTTGTACAAGATTGACCCATTTTGAAAATAGCTTTCAAGAATTAAGTCAATTATTTGAGATCTAAAATTAAGGTTATAGATTTAAAATTAAGAATTTAAGATCTTAACCCAAAGCATAAAATATAAAGGATGGGGCATGGATCGAATCGATTAGGTCATGCAATTATATTGCATTTAGTTTTCAGTTAAGTCAAATCAATCGATTGAACTTTTGATCAAACCAAATCAAAAATTTATTAGGATTAGATCAAGAGTGCTCAGGACCATGTCAATGGCATGAACTGGTTGATACGATTGATATCAATTGATTGATTTAAAGATCTGATTTGGTTCAGTGTTGAACCTGAATCATTTAAGCTATCTAATTTGAAACTGATAAACCAATCATTATTCAAAATAAGTTTCGATCATGTTTTTCACATGGGGCTAACTCTTACTTAGCCAACTTGGTTGGTATCTAGGAAAGAGGGTTAAATGATGAAACCCTCCCATCCATCTCACTTACGTGGCCAATTTGATAGATTATGTTTTGAATAAGGTTACTTATTGATTTGAGTTCATCCATGCTATCTTGATTAGTTAGCCATGAGATGTGATGATTGATTAAGATGTGACCTGAACCAGGTCACTTATATATGAAATATGCAGATCTAAACTAGCCAAACATTAGATATGCTGATCCAAAGTAGGTTAGTCAGATATTAGATGTACTGACCTAAACCAGGTTAATCAGATATTAGATGTGCTAACCTAAATAAGGTTTATCAGACATGAGATATGCTGACTTAAACCTTATTTTATATATGATATGACCTTTTGGCTTAGTATTTAGATTGAGTGCATCACTATGGCTGTCTAGTCATAAAAGCAAGTAGGGTTTAAAGGCTCTCTTTTTTATTCGATGGAATTCTCTTATGACATGCAGGAGTACCCTGTGATTTGACTCATGAAGAAGAACCACAAAAGGATATTTTTTAAATTGAACTGATGTAAATTAGTTTCGTTAGTAGGTTAGTTAGATATAAGATTGTGAGCTAATTAGTTAGAGACCTAAATCCAAACTTCTTCATAAGTATTAAGTTATAGGCCTTCCACCGTTGTAGAGCTGTGATCATCTTCGGGTGTTGATTGTTCTTAACTGGATACAGTGATTCAATTGTATTAGGGGATGCAAACACTCTATTAACATGAGATGTTACCAGGTGAAGATAGAGTTGGGCCCAATAACTGGGCATGATGAGGGACCTAATAATGGTTTCATTTTGCATGAACGGTAGGTCTGACTTAACTAGGAAGTGTAGGCAATAACTGTCAGGTGAACCCACATGACTTAAAAACTAAGTTGCTGTATCATGTTTGAGAAGCATTGGATAAGAGTTGTTCACTCATTAGTATAGCATGTTACTAATAGCCAGGCACGGTGAAGTATCATATATTAGTGGGATCACAATATCCATTAGGAATCCTAGTCGTGTAGAGATTTTTGCATCTCCATTGAGGAGTGCGAGAGATATGTGAAAATAATGAGAGTCTAGTTTATTGCTTAAAGTCCTTAAAATAAATTTAAGATTAAATATAACCATCTAACTTGAATCTTTACTCTCTATGGATTAAAATCAGCTTCCAACCCTCTTAATTCTTAGACCAATTGGCTAACCATAATCTATTATAAAGATTGACTCAAATTGAAATTTAATTAGGCAGACTAAATATAGTAATAAACTAGGGTTACCCTATATTACTAAGCCATTCGAGCTAATCTAACTATAATCAATTCATGATCATTGTTTGACAATGATTAAAGATTAGGAGCTTAAGAAACTTAGGTATGTTGATGTATAAGGATTGCAAATGGATTTGATCTAACCATCTTGTCTAACTCATTTGGATAGTTTATTGTAAACTATTAATTGAATAAGATTAAGATGATTAGGTCAACAAATTAGTAACTAATAAAGGGATATTGAAAGGTTCAATGGACATCTTCTTGATAAAGAGCAGATATTCTCTTCTAAAATATGGTTTAATTAGAATAAGAGGCCTGTGAAGAAGCAAGAGATTAGGATCTTTCAAGGAGATGGCCTTTGATAATTGAAAGGTATTTCCAATTCAAGCTCAATGACCATAAAAATTATCTATATACCTGGAATCCTTGAAGAATAAATATGATACATCTTTGGAAGGTATATCAGCTACTTCATGAGAATTTTATCTTGAGTAGAAATTTGATTTTTGTTTAGCATGAAATCACCAATCCATTTATTTTAAAAATAAATTGGGTTAAGATGATTTTTAAATATTAGTCTCTACATGCATATGATGCATCTATTGAACTACTAGTTAGTGCTGTGGGATCTAAGAGATCTTGTGAGATGATATCTAGCCCGGGTATACATTAATGTGTATAGCATATTCAATGTGCAGACCGGGAAAAGCTCTTTAAGGTTCTTCAATTAGATAGTAAAAGTAAATGCCTTAGAGGAGATTTCTAGAATCATTTTAAATTATTTGGCATAGCCTAACAATGGACTTCTCTTACATCTTGAGTTCAATGAGATGTCTGAGTTGAAAAATTGAATCCTATTGGATATGGTTCAATCTATTATAGGAATCACTAACTTATCTTTAAGGAATTTGATTACATAATTCAGCTAACCTATTTAATTGGGTTCACTTTAAATCTTTTTATCATACTTATATGAGAATATAGGTGGATGAGTTAGAGATTAAGTTACCGATGGCTTGCATATTAAAGAGCTATATACTTCTTCCCAATGGATCACAAGTTGTTGTGATCCAATGTCTTTATTCATGGTTAAATAGTTTAACCTAAATATAATAGTGGAAGGATAATTAAGCTCGAATATATTGTCTTAGAAGAGCACTGGACTATAAACCTATAGAATCCATTTGAGCAGAGCTAGTAAAGTAGTTCCTTCTTTCACCTTGTAAGTATTGTAGGATCTCCCATCCTTTAAAAAGGTATATAGGCATGCTTATAGAGGATATAAAGAATGTATTGCTTGAGGGAGATAGGAAACATAGAGATGATCCTAGAAGCCTATAATGAGGCAATGTCAGACATTGATTATAAAAAAATGGTTAAATTTTATGTAGTTAGACTCGATGTGCTTCAATCGAGTATAGACTTTAATGGATCTACCAAAAGGTATAATACCTAATGGATGGTGATCTATGAGACAAGGCTAGGTAAAAGATTGTAGTCAACATTGATTATGAAAACTTTTTCACTTGTGATCATGCTTAAAATCCATACTAATTGCTATTACAATTAACCATGGTGAGATCAGGTAAATGGTTATTAATCAAATTACAAGGTCTAAGCTGCAAAAGGTCTATGTAAATGATTGAAGCAAATAGCTCAGAATTGGAATGCGCATTTCAATGATATCTTAAAATTATTTGATTTTATCAAGAATGAGAAGAGGAACTACATGTTTATTTTTGGTCAGTGGGAGTATATGATTCTTTGCATTGTAACAGGATAATATTCTTTGATTAGAAATATGATTCCTATACTAACTTAGGTTAGATTATGAGTGCCTAGATAATTCTCCAATGAAGACCTATTGAAAGCATACTACATTTAGAATATAGATTTATGAGATAAACCAAAGAGGATGCTACACCTATCATAGAAATTGTACATTAAGTGCTGAATAAGTTCAGCCCAAAAAAACTCAATTGGAAATTTGACTTTTTAAGCATGGAATTAATCTCTAAAATATATCCTAATATATTTGAAGAGATTTTTGATATGAGTTAGATCCCTTTGGGCTTGGGCCATAGGGAGACTCATATGAACCATGCAATGTACATAATCTGATTTTTGCTGTGAATGTCATAGATAAATATCAATGAAATCTAGGCTATGAGTGTTGGATAGCTATAAAAATATTATTTAAAACTTAAGAAGTATTAAAGATAAGTTTTAGATCTTTAGAATGGAAGAATTGAGGGAATAAGGGAAGATATGATGTGTTCTTGCACAATGATAGTTTGGAACCAATTATTGTAGGTTTGACTTAGGAGGCTAACTAAATCATCATCTCTAAAGATGAAAGGATATATTCTGGTTTTAGATTATTGTAGAAATAAGTGAGATGTCATGGATGACATAATACTCTATCATAGCAACAATGGTCCCATAGGTCCAACTAAGGAACCAAGGTATCACCAGAAGTCTGAACACATAAAGCGATGATTCAATTCATAACCATCTTATTAAGGTATAGAGAGTAAACTCCATATAAGATGTGGTTGATCTACTAGCTTAGTAAGCTTTAGCCAACTAAAATTGAAACACATATGATGGGACTAAAATATTTGGTTGATTAGCTTTAGTACAAGTGAAAGATTATTAAATATGTACCCTAGAAACCAATTTAGTTGACATATATTTTAATTCTAGGAAATAAAATTATATTTAATATTATAATTTGGATAATTTTATCTATATATATAGTATATGTATCCATGTATCGTTCGAGAAATTAATGGATAATGATACATATTTTCAAGAATTAAGAATTTGAAATGTGTTATCATTGATTAATTTCTAAATACTCCCGATCATAGGATATCACGGGGATGGTGATTGATTCGGTTTGCTTGGTGCATAGATCACTTTTCTTTTAGGATAGACGAGTCTTAAGTCTATAGTGTAGGATCGTAGAGTAAGAGTATAGGTGGTCATTAGAGAATGACAGTATTGAGCAAGACTATCATGAGAAGTCACATGGATGTCTACTCACTCATAAGTGACTTCTCAATGCTGTAGTCGTATGAGTGGTTCATTGACTTGCAATGCCTTGGCCACTCACAGTAGAGTTGTTATAGTTTGATAATATAAAATATTGATCCTAGCCATTCGGGTCCTTAAGTGTTTATTGGCTATAGTAGGTTTACTATAAGAGTGGAAGTATACTTATAAGGGATCTATCAATCTTAGTAGTTAAACTAGTGCAGTCCTATGTAATTTAAGAAGCCGAGTCCAGAAAATTTCATGACCATGGTAGGTAAAGGATAGAAAAGAGTTTTTCATAAGTTTTATATTAGACTTAAGCTAATTAAATTTGGTATATGACAGATGCTTAGAATTTGGTAAGTTTTCATGACCTGCATCTTATCGAGATTCTTGATAGAAGAACTCTATTATACATTAACTTAGAAATTCATTTCTTCTATTCTACTGGGTTGCCACTATATACTGCTAGGCATCACTGGAAATTGTGAGAACCAACTAGAATCATTTCATATCAATGATCCTTGATGGGGTGAGATGAATTTATTCTGGTCCCTCAAAAGAGTTAGATGATACTATAATAAAAATCATGGTATGTCTTACTATCATACAAAATAAGACTTGAGAGGTCATACACAATAGGAGTTTAACTTGATCACATAGTTGAATTGAAATAAGTAAGAGTTTTATATTTAGGAACTCTAAATTTATAATGATTACAAATTTAAAACCTGCTAATTTTGGTACTTACTAATTTTAGCAAGAAAGATTTTATTATAAAAATTATAATTTAATTAGATGATTTGATCATTTAATTAAATTAGTCGATGACTAACTGAATTTTCTTTGTTGATGCAGACCCTTGAGCTTGGATTAGAGATGAACCATTTTCAGAATATACTCTCTGACACCCCCAATATTGTTGTATGTCATCGTTGTCAATTCTTTCATCAAGGCTCTAATCTTAGCATTATTGGATACAAGATACCTCTGTTCAATAGTATCAAGCAGCTCTTTTGCATTGTCTGACTTAGATAGACTACTCAGGAGATGCTCAAAAATTGACCTCATAATAGCAACCAGACTCGGTCTATTTGACTTCTTCCATTTAGTAAAATGATCCTTATGTTCAAGAGTGCTTTGATCATTTAAATTATCGGGTCTGGTCTCACGTAGTGCAAGATCGATGTCAGTAATTCCAAGAGCAAAGTCTAAGTCTTGCCTCCACTTCTTATATTTTGACCCGATAAGCGCCTCAACAATATTATTGTTGTTGTTCATACCAAAAGAAACTGTACAATCAAAAATAATAAGAATGCAAAATATTAATTATCAGACATAACAGAACAATATCATATCACAATAATAAACAAGAGTCTGAATATAATATCACATATTTTTCTTTTGATAGAATATGTAACATGCATAAGTGCTCTTTACATGAAGTCATAAACTAATCAAAATATTCTAGCATTCATAAACCTATCCCCTTTAGATAGATCCCTGAAAGCTAGAGTATCTTAGTAACACAATGTTCCATGCCATATTTTTTCAGTTAAAATATACAACGACCCCCTTTGGACAGACAGTTGTATGTCATAACCAAAAAAATTCTCTCACAAGATAAAAAATTTAATGGATTGATATAAACAAACCACTTTAGTGATAAATATTTATGCTAACCCATAAATTATTTATACAGGAAATAAATATCCAAGCTAAAATAAGAGAGGATATTTCAAAATACATGTATGTCCAAAACAATGATTAGTTACAAATGAGATACTAATTAATATATACCCACTAATCAATTTTAAAACACCATAGCATTCCAAATACATTGTACAACTTAAACAAAATGAGCAAAAGGATCCAAAGAATGCCCCTCTGAATTTTTTGGATCAATATATAAATATAAATTTTATTGGATCTAAAATGTAAAAGGACTAATTTATAATATTAAAAAAGTTAGGGTCCTAAATGCAAAATGATCCTTTGGACCAATATTAATTTTATAAAAACTAAATTGTGAAAGGACCAATTTATAATATCAAAAATATTGGGGTCCTAAATGCAAAATGGCCCTTTGGACCAATATATAAATATAAATTTTGTTGGGACTAAATTGCAAAAGGACCAATTTATAATATCAAAAAGGTTGGGGTCCTAAATGTAAAATGGCCCTTTGGACCAATATGTAAATATAAATTTTACAAGGACTAAATTGCAAAAGGACCAATTTATAATATCAAAAAGGTTGGGGTCCTAAATGCAAAATGGCCCTTTGGATCAATATGTAAATATAAATTTTACAGGGACTAAATTACAAAATGACCAATTTATAATATCAAAAAGGTTGGGGTCCTAAATGCAAAATGACCCTTTGGACCAATATGTAAATATAAATTTTATGGGGACTAAATTGCAAAAGGACCAATTTATAATATCAAAAAGGTTGGGGTCCTAAATGCAAAATGGCCCTTTGGACCAATATGTAAATATAAATTTTATGGGGACTAAACTGTAAAAGGACCAATTTATAATATCAAGAAGGTTGGGGTCTTAAATGCAAAATGGCCCTTTGGACCAATATGTAAATATAAATTTTACAGGGACTAAATTGCAAAATGACCAATTTATAATATAAAAAAGGTTGGGGTACTAAATGCAAAATGGCCCTTTGGACCAATATGTAAATATAAATTTTACGGGACTAAATTATAAAAGGACCAATTTATAATATCAAAAAGGTTGGGGTCATAAATACAAAATGGCCCTTTGGACCAATATGTAAATATAAATTTTATGGGGACTAAATTGCAAAAGGACCAATTTATAATATCAAAAAGGTTGGGGTCCTAAATGCAAAATGGCCCTTTAGACCTATATGTAAATATAAATTTTATGGGGACTAAATTGCAAAAGGACCAGTTTATAATATCAAGAAGGTTGGGATCCTAAATGCAAAATGGCCCTTTGGACCAATATGTAAATATAAGTTTTACAGGACTAAATTGCAAAATGATCAATTTATAATATCAAAAAGGTTGGGGTACTAAATGCAAAATGGCCCTTTGGACCAATATGTAAATATAAATTTTATCAGGACTAAATTATAAAAGGACCAATTTATAATATCAAAAAGGTTGGGTCATAAATACAAAATGGCCCTTTGAATTTTAAATAAAAATATTTTTTGAATGAATGCATGAATATAAATTTTATAATGACTAAATTATAAAAAAATTAATTTATAAGATCAAAAAGGTTAGGATAAAATGTAGTATTTTAAAGCTGTCTTTTTTTTTTTTTTTGTCTCTCTGGTCCTTATTAACATGTAAAAAAGAAGTGAAGTTATTTTACTTCTACGGACATGGAACGTTTATATGTACTCTAGCAAGTACCTAAATATATAGGCTTTTGTATTTGATCCGTGTTACTTGGAGTTTGCTCTCATACTACTGTACATGAGAGATAGTGCTTCGAATGACGATATTTTCATTTCTGCCATCTTTGTTAGTGTGACAATATTCCTTCGTCAGTATTCTATTACGGTCGCAAACCACGCTTCTTTTCTTCCCGTATCTATTCAACGTATATATTTATGTAACCTTAGTAGGAAAATAAAAGAAGGCAAGACCGTCAATGTAGAAATCTTTTTTCGTTAGCGTGATCGGATAATCGAGTTTGAGTCAAGGTTCTAGAGCCACCAAACAAATAACAAATAGATTAGCTTTGTTTTAACCTTTTAATAAGGGTGTGTGTCAAGAAGTTATACGGTAGATATAAAGAAACAAAGCCTAGAAAATGATTATACGTGCTGTAGACTCCATGATCAATTAGATCTCTATTTCAACACCCATGCATACGAGTAGCTAGTGAAGCACCTAAGGCCCTTGCAAAACTTGCTTGCAGCATAAGGAACCATTCATGTCGCTCTCCTGATGTGTTCTATGACCAGCTTCATAAGGCCTTGTAAGACCTTAATTCTGCCATTGAATCTGAGTCACGCCTCTTTCTGGGATCCAATAATGCCCGTCCCTCCACCAATATCAATCAATAGATTTGGCTGAGTAGAAGGTTTGGATGCAGGGAAGTTTGTTTGAGATAGTCACCCTGCTGTTTTTGGAAATGACAAAGTGGAGATGATAGCTCTCTGGTCCTTAGATGTGAAAAGAGAGAGGGTATTGGTACCATTGCTGCTGATGGGCTGGATGAGTCTCCTACTGCATGTTGTCGTTCGACCATCTTACTTGAACCGCGACGGCCAAGGTATGCACTTGCTGGACTAGCATATTGAACCGGTCATGCTTATCCCCGCGATAGGTGAAGGTGGTGGTGCTGGTGGTGATGGCAATACGGGGGTCTTGCTATTGTCATGGACCCTCTGTTTTTGAAAAAGACAATATTGGAATGCCATGAAGAAACTTTGCGGTACCATCCATGCTCACTTTTCTTCCCGAAAATAGGGTTGGGCCTTTCTTCTAGCATCAATATGTTACTACAAATTCCAGCTTGAAGTAAGAGAAGAGATTGACCGATAGGCATCGTTGCTAGAAAAGCCTACAAAAAGAAGTTCCTGGTTGGAGTTAGCTCCGACGAGGACCCTCCGACATTTAAGTCAGCTCTGGAATAAAAGAGAAGTAGAGAGGAAGGAAAAAATTCACTTACTTGGATCCTTGGGACTCTGGCTTATTTGTCAAAGATTTGAGAAATTGTGAGATCACCAAAATATTAGGTTATTGATCGTGCTGTTATGGGCATGATATTTTAGCCCTCTTGCTCCCTACGTGGAAGGTAGTTATTATTTTTGGTCTTATTTGCATAGTATGGATGGTTTCTGCATATGTCAGGAGGCTATTCAATTAAAGTTATCAAAGTGGATCACGTGAAAGATAAAACTCAAGTCAAATTTGAAATGATTGGCTAAGTGTGTAGTCGAAGTATGTGGAGGCCTCGGTTCTACATGAAGGTCAACCACTTGCAAAACATCACTATCCTCAATTCTTTGGCCCAGCATGAAGATGCCTTGGCTTGACATGGAGATGCCTCAGCTCGATATAAAGATGCCTCGACCTAGCATGGAGCTGCCTCGGCCCAACATGGAGATGCCTCGATCCGGTATAAAGATCGGCCACTTCCAAAATAGCATCCTGACTATAGGTCCATGGCTCCAAAAGTACTCCCATAATAAAAATCATCAAGGAAATGTAAAGAAACGGTGAGAGTATATTGTCCCCATGAATTCCTAGAAACTTGGAGACTTGACTTGCATGTAGAGTATATTGTCCCTTTATTTTTAAGGATTAAGAATATATTTGGTTGGGAGGAGTTACAGAGTTGGGCTTTGGAATGGAAACTTATGTGGGGGCTAACTTCCCACCCTTGGGATCCTGATGGTCAGCATGCCAAGCTTCGTCTCTGGTGGCCATTCCTTATCCCCTGGATGCAGGATCACGCTATCGGGTCCCCTTTGGCCTATTCAACCCTTGACCAAGTCAACCCTTGATAACCTTCGGCCTCAGTGAGGGTTCACCTCACCTTCAGCAATTAAGCTCTCACAGTCCTGGGATGGGCCAGAGTAATAACTTGAGACCTTTGGCCTTACTCGATCTTTGACCTTGGAAAGAAGACTAGGGCCAACCTAGGACCCTTGTGCTCAAGGAAAGTTAAAATCCCATAGAAGCATACTTCAAGTAACTTAAGGAGGAATTATCTAACGCTCATTTCTATGTACTCGATGGCATGATCAGGAGGCCATATCCCATAATCTCGGGTAAATATCATCTCAATTAAGGAGAATGCAATCCATTCTAGATCATAGTTCCTGTCACCATTAAGAAGCGTATTAGCAACACAAAAGAGACAAGATTTCAATTAATGGGAGGCAAACATCCTGAGCAAATGGAATGATCCTTTGCCAGATCCCTTGACAGGATTTGATGCTCTATTACTTCTCATCGAAGTAGCCAAGACTTTCTGCATCTCGAAAATGCCCCTACCTCTCATCTATATAAAAGGGCTTCTTGGGAGCTCCTAACGTATGTAAGACAACTCATGCATTCTCTCTCCCCTTTCCATTCTACTTACTTCCTTTTGTTACCTACCACCTGACTTGATCGTCGAAGGGCCTTCGCTGGAGTAATCTCCAACCAGGACTTTTCTTATAGGTATAATCCACGAGCATCTCTCCTCCAGCAACCTCAGTGTCTAGGCAAATCCAGACAGAAAGCAGCATCAATAGATAGAAGAAGGGCCTTCTCTTATATCGCTCATTTTCAAGAAGAAACACTGAGTGGAGTCTCTATGCCACCAAAAGGCATGACTACCCAACATTCTAGTATCCCCACCTCCTGGCAAGCTAGCCAACCTGTTGAAGGTCCCATCTTAGAATCTCAAGTTAGCACCACCCAGTAGGGGGTTCAACCATACTACCTAGAACATCTCTCCCAATAGATTTAGGCATTGGTAGCTATGGTCCAAGTAATTTAGTGCCAAGACCCGATGGTATCAATAGCACCATCGGTGGCATTGCAACTAGAGGTAGACAAGGAGTGATACTGCCCCAGACCCCGGTAACATTGGGAACATTATGACCAGAGTGATGGTGACTCCCTCCCGCAAAGTCCCGAATGGGAGGTGCATACTCATCAAGGTATGCCATAGAGTCCCAGGAAGGCAAGGAGGCATTCTCCTTCACCTTGTAGGATGAGGGGTCAATGCCAGCTAGATCACCCTCCCCCTCAATTCTTCAAGTCACATATGGCTAGAGATGGGAGGTAGATCGAAAGCTGTAGGAGCTAGACCAACATATTGAAACTCTGCAAGGTTTGGCCCCAGAAAGAGATGAGAGTCTCGGTTTCACCTCTAATCTACCTTTTGATGCTCAAGTTATGCAAGGATAATTACCAAGGCATTTTAAGATACCATAATAATGGATCTACTAATCTAGTGGATCATTTGAAAAGTTTTAAGACTCTGGCACTTTTTCATAGGACCATCGATGGAGTCCTATGCCGAGCTTTCCCTTCCACCCTCAGGAAAGCAGCTTGATATTAGTATTCTTGTTTAAAGCCAAACACCATCTACTCTTTTGATCAATTGAGTTGATCATTTATCTCTCATTTTACCAGCAACAGGAGGTTGCGCCAGGATTCTGACTCCTCGATCAACATAAAGCAAGGTGAGCAAGAATTTCTTAGATCTTACATGAGCTGATTCAATGAAGTGGCTCTGAAAGTATATAATGTAGACCATACAGTTGCTATGATTACCATGAGATATGGTCTCCAGTAGTGCCCTTTTCTCTTATCCTAGAAAAGAGGCCGGTAGAGGACTTCTCCAAAATGCTAGCCAGGATAGAGAAGATGCGCATGCCGAAGAAGCATATGGTGCTCATGATAGCAGGGGACATGTGCTGAACTTGGCCACTCCTGGCTTCCACCTTAGAAGTTGTCAAACCAGCGATTGAGGTCATACAGCTTGCGATCGTACTCTTCCAGGTGTTGTTCAACTAGGCACCAGATTGCCTGATCGATGGACCCCTCTTCAAGGACTCAAGGGTTGAAACAGAGCAAGATTGAGGGCAATCATATTTTAGCTCCTTTCCCAATTGCCGCTCTTGGTACATAGGGTCGGCATATTGCAGGGTGAGGGACCATGAGCGGTGAATAGCTTGGTGGTAACAGGATCTCCCTGGGAAGTGTGATGGCTCGTGGGTCGAGGTGAAAGAGACCATCTATGAGGAGTGTGCCGATGTGGGGATCAACGACTAGCATGAGCAACGATGACAAGGGCAGCAGGGGTCCCGAAATGCTGCTGTGTTGTCATGGAATATTGCAGTTGTTGTAGCCCTTGAACCACTACCACCAGTGTTTGGACCTGCTCCATAAGGGCAGCAAACTGATCCTGCCGATTCGATGGTGCAAGGGTGACGGAGCAAGGGGCTCCACTTCTTGATTGTGCCAGTCATTGCAGCACGATGGGTTCCTGGTATGGCTGGTGGAAGTGTCCTGCATGCACGTAACCACCATGATCTCAAGCCCAGTGAGGGGATGCTTTTGAGGCTGAATGTACTTCTCCTACCTGGTATGCCAATATGTTGCCATCTATTCACCTATCACCGAACTCTTGCGGCAGAGTAGGAATGCTTCGATCTTCTCCGGCGGGGACTGAAGGTCTCCTTAGATTGCTTCATTTCGATAACTTGCAAAAAGGTTCCTAGACTATGGTTACAGGCAGGGATACTCTGACGCTCAAGTCAGTGATCGGAAAACAAGAGGTTACAATGATCGAAGCCTAAAGTCTGTGGTGATCTGGTAAATGTAAGTAAGAGTAAGAACGTGTGGGAACATCCAAGTACGTACCTTGCCGGATGTCTCTTTTACTTATATGTATAGTGTCACAGACTGTTATCGAAAAAGGTGCTTATTTCTGATAGATGTAATAAATTCGGTTGAGGTGGCAAGATTTTGTTCCCCAAGAACTCTATAGCTAGGATTTTTCTGTTGTGATTCCAGGACCTGTTAAGATTTGTCTACTACTATTTGTACTTGGGCCACCTATTATAGGATGGGCCAAGGCTACACGGGCATTATATAGCCTGAATAGGAGGCGAACTCAGGTATTTGCCAATTTGGATCGGGCTGCCCGACTAGCCGGTCAATCCAAATAGGAAGCCAACCTGAAGGGTGTGGAGCAAGATGCAACAAAAAATGGAGTCGGCATGCCTCCGCTATTCATTTCGGAAGCGGTTAATTGGTCCAAGCAAAAGTACCCACTTGATGGGTTGTACTTATGAATCTCCTTGGACATGCAATTAATTGGCTCCAACCTCCTTGTAACATAGGTGGCTCTACCATTTTGTATAAGGTATATAGATTTGTCATCCGTGACGGTCCAGGATGCCATCGGTGCCATATCAACAATAGCTATATCAAGGGCCACATCGGTCCTGATAGCCATAGCCGTATCAAAAGTCTATAGAAATAAGTATCAATAATGCAAGCTACTGTACTAGCGATCATGATAATTACTTAGGTAGCGACGTAAACCGGTCCCTTCATCAATTTTTCTCCAGCTAGGAGATTCATATCAAGGATGGAAGTGAGTTTTCTTTTTTTTTTTTCGTGTGCCTTCCTACCAACCGGTGAGTACATCAGCCTAGCTCCATTACAGCGCCGGAGTATCTGCCGCTCCATCTTCCAGTCTTGTACATCCGAAAATTCTGAAATTTAATCGAGTCATCCGAAGAATCATGCCTCGAATCCATGACCAATGAATAAATTTCAAGGAAGGAGCCACGCCTTTACCGACCGCGCTATCACCATAATAATAAGATGGAAGTGAGTTGGATCACACTCAACTCGTGTGTCCATTTTATGGTCCGAACTCGAGCTGGCATCGAGTTACTTGAAGGTACAACTTTGGAAACTAATGCCCGTATGCATCATAGGTGACAGTCTACTTTCACAAATCTCAACGCTTGATCATATGTCCGGCACCACGCTGGACCACTGTACCATCAAATGTCTCCATAAACGGACCCAACTAATTTCCATCAAGGATTGGGAAACATATCGCGGCCCACTTGCAAAGGCCTCCCTCAAACAAAGTGACAAAATATTCTCACAGAATCCCTTTTTTTTATTATTATTTTTAATCTCGTGGCAGCTCCAATCATGCTCGCTGTCTTCTTTCGGACTACGCATATACGTCTTTTTTTTTTTTTTCTTTCCTGCTCTCATCAATAATTCCAAAGGCATTATTACAAGCTTGCATGGGATCCTACACTTGGAACCGTTCATCAATCCCAAATTTCTACACAAAAAGCATTAGAAGACAAAAGGTGGAAAGGAATAACTTTCTCCAAGACGATCAGATCGTGTGGTCGGTGCTGGTCCCCTTGTATGTACTTCAGCCCACTATTTGATCATGCCAGGATGGCCGATGATGACATGCAACTAATTGTTTGTAGCATCACTCTTTCCAGTTCATACTGCTGAGCTACAACGAGATGAGTTTGCGATGCTAATCACCACAAATTATTATTCTCTGCTTTGTTCCCATCAAATGTGACAAAGAGAGGATTGGTGTGATTCACGAAGAGGCACTGGAATTATTAGAAGGTTAGGACAATTCACCGAGCCTTTCATCGTGTTGGTCCAAATGAAGCAGAGAAGATAGTATGGTAGGGCATAGCATTGCTGGTGTTAATCGCAGGACAGAGGGGATATGATCCTGATAAGTACATGAAATGACCATGATTTGAATACCAGGAAAAAATAGCAATGGTGAGAGGTGGGGAGTTCCTCTCTTTGCGTAGATAAATTGATGGGAAAATGTACAATCTGTGGACGCATCCGCGGAAGCATGTAGCTGAAATTGAGTTTTACCTGCTTTTGTGGGCATGGCTGCAAAGATTGCAGATCAGCATATACCAGAAGCCTATGGCATTTTATCATGTCTTAATGATGTTATGGATAAGATATATATCAATTTTGGTATACAAATTTTGAACTAAAATTTTTTGGATTGAGCCAAGGATCCATTTGGTTCGGAGATAATCTAGCATAAAAAAATAAATTCAATATCGAAGTACTAAATTTGGTATAAAAAATTTTTAAAAAAAATTGATGGATTCCATATTTATTTTTCAGAAAAAAAAGGTAAAACAAATATTTGGTATTGAATAAATTCTCGAGTAGCAGTAATCTATACTTGATAAAAATATCTTCAATAAAGTACATTTATAATCATTAAATTTATTTTGATATCTTCTAGGATTTATTCAACAAAAATTTTTTTATAAAATAATGAAAATGCAAAGGCATTATACAAAAGATTATATGATTATCGTCATTATATACAAATTAATTGAAAATGATAATACATCTTAATATTAAATAATTATTTTTTGTTAACGAGCATATTTGTAAGTTTGACCTCGTTGCTTTATAGGATCGTCTCCAATCAAATATAATAATCATTTTTTTCAAAAAAAATTACTACCAAATATGGTAAAAATTATTTTTCTCTACAATCAATTTTTTAGAAAAATGATTCTCAAGAATCACAAATTATTTCGTAATCTAATATAGCATGATACAAGATGCAAAGCTTTCCTTAACCTTTGATGAACTTCGCTGCTGGATAAGTTGTTGCTCATTAAAAAATTATATCTTATATGGCATGCATCGTTCTGTCATACATGCTATTATTGATGCTATTTATCCTTATGGGCTTTATTCATCAGGCACTCATCTTAGTGCATCTACATAAGAATGAGTGGCTTTGATCAGTAGCATGCACAACCACAACATGGTACGTGTCATTAGGATATAATTTTTAATTTTTCATTATCCAAGTTCAAGCTTGTGCAACTTTATTCCTGGTGGTCCCATAAAAGAGTAGCAGCATGAATCTGCCGGAGCTAAAAATCCAGCCAGACCATTTGAATCACTTGCCATTAGGTTCATCAGGTCAAAACTAACATCCAAAAATTTTGGTTGAAACGATTATGATCATCTAAATTATACAGTTCTTTGGTTTTCAGTAAGAACCTAGCCTAAACCAAATCACAATCAACATATCGTCAGGCGAGCATCTTGCAAGTAAATGGAGCAAAAGAGAGCAGGGAAAATAAATAAAAAGATAATTCCATGAATTAAAAAGTAAAGAAGGAATACTCCTGCACCCTTTTTTTTTTTTTTTTGTTAAGTAAAAAAAAAAAGAAAAGAAAAGAAAGAGAAAGAGAAAGGGTACGGTAGTATCCGGCTATTTTCCTTCTCTTACTACTACCACGGCTTTGTTCAGATGGAATAAAGGGGCTGGGTTTGATCTCTATTATGTCAAGTTGCGGTTCAAATGAACCGTGTCTCGGTCTGCCCAAAGGACCGGGCTCTGACCAGGTTAGTACGAGTGTAAGGTAGTAGGTGGGTAATAGCTCCTTTCTGTCTATAAAAGGTTAAAAAAGGTGGCATAGCCAGCAAAAGTTCCCGCGAAAGAAAAGCTAGCGGCAGGCCTGATCCCGGACCAGTGGTCGGTGAAAATTGTAAAGGAGATTCCAAGGAGAAAGCATATGATAAAAGTATCTTATTATTATTATTTTCTCATAATTATCATACATAACCTCCTATGATGTTCGAACATCTGTATGATCGCATGATGCATCAAAGTGGGTTTACCTACTTGTGGATGCAATTTGTACACATGATGCGTGCCCTTGGTCTACATGTCTTCTAATCATGGTCATCATGCCGATCATGCCTGGCTGTTATGTGAAGAGTTTGTTGGATTTTAAGTTGGGAACGGTGAGAATCCAAATTTCCTTGCCAATGTAAAATGTGTAAGGGTGCAGATAAATTACGTCACTTGTAAATTACTCGAGATCGATTTATGTTTAAGCTCAACTTAACTTGATTATTATCGTGATCTATTTACCTATTATATATAATTAAAATTTTATTATCCTGAAAATTACTGCGTATCAATTTTTTTTATATTTTTTTTTACTTAATTTTTTCATGATTCGATCTATAAATTTCAAATTTCAAATAATTTATTTTTAAATTTTTAAAATAAAAATAAAAATTTAAAATAAAAAAAAATAATTTTAGTTTTTGAAAATTTAATATTTTTTTATTTTTATTTTTTATATAATCCGTGCAATATATGAAACAAATATGATTTGAATAACTTTTCGAGTTGCATCTGAATAATAAAATACTTAACCCAGGAGCTTCTATATATATATATATATATATATTGGTACATTTATGTGATGATGAACGAGATAAAGTATCATGAAAAAAAAAAAAAAATCACGTTAATATTTTTTCTCACGATCAATAAAAGACAGGATCCAAGCCCAGCATTATTTTTTAAAATTTCCCTCGCAATCATCCACAAAAAATTAAAAAAAAAAAAAGCAATGAAAATTTTCCACTCAAAGGTCCAACCTGCGGGCCCAAGGTTTACTGTCGGCACGCGTCTCCATCCATCCATCCCGTTTGAAATAGACACGATATTGGATCATCTTTTATAGTCCCAAGCTCGCAAATCAATATATTACTGTGCGTCAAGTCCTCACTTCTCTATCACGCACCTAAATGACTTCGATCTACAGGAAAATGGCGTTGAAGCCACGCATCGCAGAGGAAATGGTTGGGGGACAGGGACAGCTGGTGATGGTAAGCTAACCTTGACCACGCTTTCTTCTTCGCAAAGGAGCACGGGTGAAGAGTCTTAGTTGGACGGTCAAGATCAACCGAATCCTGGCATATTCGCAGATTATGACCCCTCCACTAGAGGAGTATCCTATGGTTGGCAGCGAGTATTACAAAGATGGCAGATTCTAAAAGCAATTTTTTTTTAAAAAAAAATGATATTTTCAAGATCAAATAAATTATAAAATATCATAAAGATATCAAAGAAATGTGTTATCTAATCCATAAATTCTGAAAATGCTTTATTAATCTCTGGTTGCGAGTCTAGATGGTGAATCGATATATCTTTTTAATTTTCGATAATATCTATCCAGATCCATGGCAATATAGATCGAATTTATTGTCTCTAAATATGCTTCTTATTTTTCATGCACCTACCTTCATGGAATGTATTATTATCGACCAACTTACATGAAAAAAAAAAAATTTGTTGAATTTTTCTTACGTAATTGACTCATACAATCCAAAAGGCCAAAAGAGACGTACTTTTTCTTCTCGTGTAGCTACATTGTCAGAAATCATCGCATCCATTGCCAAATAATTCTTGCTATGATCAATGTATGGTTCATGCCGCAGTATATTCTCATTTTTGTTACTTCCCATCTTCTATCCCATATAGCAATGATGGCCGCTAACCACATGATATATTACGTTAAACCACCATGGTAAACTAAGTGTAGCGGTCCATAAAGTTTATCCAAAAGCCTGGTTCATTAAGGAAATCAACCATCCCAAAATGGTCGAATCTTGACTGCATGAAAATTCCTATAGAGCGTCGGCCAGGCGCATAAAAAAATTTTCCTGCCGATACGACAAAAGGCTTGGTACTTTGCCCACCGCTCATAAAAAAATCATATCAATCCATCAATTCCATATCATCATGAACAGCTTTTTGTATGACTTGGTGATGCATTTTAGAATTAATGAATCGTCAATTACATTATTACCAATTAATAGATTATTGAAGGTGGGAAGGATGCTTGAAGGCTCAAAGTTTTTTTTAAAAAAAAGCACTGCAACCAGCACACTAACACTTTCTTATTTCCTGCCAAGAATGTAGTGACAAAAGACAGCAAAGGCGCCGCATGCAGTATGGATGGACTACCCTCAACATAGATAACAATTCAATGACTCCATATGTTTTGCGTTAGAATAATTTAATGGCTCTCTAATGGTAAAAGATTCGGAGCAAGATGGATTGCCGGAGTTGGTGGTTACGGTTTCCTTATTCACTGCATTATTCCGAGCCGTTACTGCCTTGAATTCCTCCATACGGTCTCAATCCCAATAAATCTACGGATTTTGGCACCCGGAATTATAATTCCCACAGTATTTCCTTTTCTTGTCATTTGACGCATCTGCCTCGCTGCTTTGTCTTTTTTATTCTCTTTATTCTTCTTTTTGGTGTTCTGTTTTGTTTGCCTTTGCTTTCCTCCTGCCAGTGCAGCAGAAACAAAGGAGGTATTAAAAATAAGAAGAATCTCCACTCAGAGAGAGAGAGAGAGATAGAGAGAAAGAGAGAGCAAGAGTTATTTTTTTTTGCAATAGGGATGGATTGAGAGTGGATGGAAAAGCGGCTGGATCTTTAGGTACAGCTGCTTATCGAAGAAAGATTCGATCTTTTTCGAGGTATGGTCTTATTCTTGTAAAAGATTTTTTTTTTTTTTTTTAACAAGTCTTGATTGTTGTTTTCGATGTTGTGATGGAAATCCGGTTGCAGTGATATTGCGCTTCTGGGTTTGTTTCATTTTCGGTGCCTTAGATTGGGTAGTTATGATGTTTCAACAGAGATTTAGTGTCTTCGATTATGTTGTTCTGTTCTTTCTTCAATTCCTAACATTGAATCCATTGGCTTTCTGGTGTCTTAGTTATGGTTTCTGTGGATCATGGAATCTTGTTGCTGCAGAAAGAAGGATTTTCGGTAACCGTTTTGGATCCCTAACCGCAATTGTTCTGTCCGTGTTTGATTTCTTCTTTGGTTTAGCTTCGATTCTTCGATCAATCAATTTGTTAGATGTTTTGATTGAAACTAGTTGTAGATGGTGGATTCAGTCTCGGGATTTCTCGGTTTTTGAATGTATCATGATGTGGTTACTGAAATTATTTGAGCTGCTTTTACAGGTGGAGTCTTGGTTTGCTTTCTTCGAAGAAGGCTTTGTTTCTTCTTCTTGAGGTAGAGGTGGGGAAAAAAATTCTTCTTTCCTCTGTCTTCTGTTGATATCTTTAACATTACTCTACAGTGACCTACTTCTTGTCTTCTGATGTGATTGCTGTTGATCAGGTGATTTTTGGTCCAAGCAAGCGAACATTCAACTAACTAATTGGGTCGTTTACTCTTTGCTACCCCAATGAGGTATTCCTTATGCTGCATTGAGAGTTTTGTATCTAGTTCTGCATTTCCAAACCTGATCTCATTTGCCTTGCTTTATAGGTGGTTTGGAATTCTTCCAATTAGGAACACAAGGCTTCACAGAAATTTTGTTGGCATTCATTGAGTCGAGTGGCTTTATGAATTCGGTTTGGCAAATATGTTTTACTCCTTGCTTGGATCTGTTACCTAGGGCTTTATATTGGTGAAAAGATTGAAGCTTTAAAGATTAGAACAGTTAGCATTGGCTTGTTCACTTGGAGTCATGGAAACATCGCCACGTGCTGAATCCAGGTGCTTGTATTCATGGTGGTGGGCTGGTCATATCAGCCCAAAGAATTCTAAATGGCTTCAGGAAAACCTTGCAGGTATGCATCTTCACTCTATGGTTGTTTTGTTACCATTTAATACCACAAATAGAGTTGCAGTGGAGAAGGTTTTACATAACTTAGAGCATTGTACTGAAAGCATAACTGCCAGAGTTATTCCACTTATCAACCTCAAGGCTTTCTCTTTCACAATTAGATTACTGTAGAATGCTTCCAGTTATTAAATTGAGCAACTGCATTTGATTTTACAGTTCAGGAACAAAACTATTAAGAGACCTCAAATCCAGTGGATGAAAAGAGAACAGCATTGTTAGTTTGTTCAGTGACAAGGAAACTTGAATGAAGAGTCCAAAAGGATAATTCTTGCAGGAATGAGTTTTTAAATGGAGATGTTGAATAATTACCATTAGTCTACATATATTCAAATGTTCAATAATCCGAAGCTCTGGACAAGTACATTTGACCCATTTTTAGTGCTGATTCTGAGAGTAACATCACCCTCTCTCTAGGTGGAAGCCTGCCGGAAACTAGGTGAGAGATTGGACCCGGATTAGCAGTATCAGCCCTCATTGACTTTGTCAATTGAACCAATTGGCACCCTTAGTGTGATAATACATTTCATCCTAAGACTGAATTATTGATTCATCATAACTCTCATCAGATAGTGTTTAGTTGTAACTTTGGCCCAAATGGATGGGATAAAGCTTGTCCTTTACATGTCATGTTAATGCATAAAGCTTGGTTGACTTGCTGGGAGTCCGCCTCTCGGGTGAGTTGAACCCTATCTATCATTTACTGATTCTTTCAGCAGCTGCATAACTTTCTATACCCCATTTGTTTTGGTTAATGGAAAGTTTAATTAGCGTGTTCCTTCTCCTATAAAGTTAATGAATCTAGGGAACCTGAATTTTTTCTTTTAAGGTTAAAACTGCACAAATTGGACACTTCCTGTCAGTATTTTCTGTGTGTTCACTACATGATCAACCATTTTCTGGTTAAGAAAAACTTGTAACTTGTTGAACTTGCTAAGAAAATAATAGTAGTTGAGATTTGGTAAAACTTTGCACTTGCTCTTCTTCCATATTTCAGCTTCTTTAATGCTTCTTAAAAATAATACATATTTCATGAATGGCACAAATTTATATATAGACACCTTGTGCATGCGTGCATGCCTCTGCAAATAAATAATGTGGACATTAAGTGCCACATCTTTTTTATTTTCAAAGATTAATTAACTAGGTTTTACAAAATTGAATCTCTTTAGGCATTTTTTGTCCTTGGAGAGATGAATGAAGAGCGGACCTGACACCATTTAGCTATATAGGCAAGCAGGCGGCTACAGCTAGAGCAGCATTGTGGAATGTTTGAGAGAAAAATAAAACTAGGATAAAGAAAACAATTAAAAGCTGCTAATGTAAAGTATGATGTTGCTATTTAGCTTCTATCTTGGCAAAATATGCTGGGCATTGACAGTGCTGAAATGATAAAAAGATAGATTTTACACAGAGAATGTTGCTGCCTTGGTTTTCCTCTCCATGTTGTTCTTCTCATCTCATAGTTAGCGGTACAAAGGGTATTGCTATAGTTCACCATGATGATACAGAATGTTTAACCAAGGCAAAAGATATGTGCCATGGACAGGTTTTATGGTAGCCAAACAATCTTTGGCTGGCTACTAATAGTGGTTAATTGAATAGCCTGGAACACTTATAGCAGTCCATAATCCATGATTACCTGATGAGACAGATAAAAGTAGTACAGGGCATAACTCTACTTGTTGCCAATATGGTTCTATCCATGATTTTCGGATCTATGCCGAACTGCCCGGTTCCGCTTGTACGGAACCTACCAGGCCTGAACAGGTCGGTTTGGTGGTGAAATTTGGTTTGCCATCAAACCAACAAGAATAGGGCCACATTGGGTGATTGGACATGGTTCTAAGTTGAACCAGGTAGTTCGCCCGGTTCCAATATTTTTTCTTTTGATGTAACTGGGATGAGAGGAGAAAGCTCGAGGCTTCTCCTGTCCTCTTCTGACTTATTTCTACAGTTTAAAAACAAGAAAAATGCAAAAAAAGTATATAGAGAAATCAAAGATTTATTATCGGAAAGCTTTTTTTCAACTTTGTACTTGTGAAAGCCTATAACTATCTCGTTTTATCTATATCAATCTTTTGAAGTACTTGATTTTGGATGACTAATTTATCAAAAAAATCTCCATAATATCTTAATCTAAATCTACCAAATATGATTGATTCTATATCATACCCTATTTTTAAGTTGATTTTTATCAAACAAAAATTTATTTTTTAATTTCTTAGGACAACATTGATGAGGGTCAATGAGTTTCGTATGGAAGGATTTAAAATAATTTGTTACTTATTTTTATTTAAAATTTTAGAAGACTTTTCAATTATAAGCATCATAGTTATCAAACTTTTCAAATTTCTTGCATAGAAAATACTTATTTGCTTAGTATTTCTTACTTGAATTGGCTAGTAAATACTCACAAATATCCTAGCCTAGCCATTATTCTAGGAAAGTAATGTACAACTATGGCTATTATACGAAAATGAAGAAAAGTACAACATAGTTATATAAAGATAAAAATGTATCAACACATTTTAAAAAGAAGGAACAACACAAGAAAAAAATCATATTAGCCATTTCATACCATAATAATATATTTCATATTAATCATCAATTCGATTATAGTTGTTATATGAAAATGAAGAAAAGCATGTTATATAAAGATAGAAAGTCATCATCAAGACATTTGAGGAAACAAGTAACCACATTAGCCATTTCATACTATAATAGATATTTTGAAAAACAAGTAACCATATTTTTTTCTTGTGCTATCAAATGAAATATGTAAAGATGGAAAAGTATCAACACATTTGAGAAAAAAAGAATATTACTAGAAAAAATCATATTAGCTATTTCATACCATAATAGTATATTTCATTTTAATTGCCTGTGAATCAAAATGATTGAGCTATAGCTGTTATATAAAAATGGAGGAAAGCATGTTATACAAAGATGAAAAGGTAGTAAAATATTTGAAAAAAACAAGTAACAAGATGGAAAGGCATAAATTTGGATTTAAAATTATTCAAGAAGTCCTAAAAAATTAATTACATATCCTAAGAAACAAAAAAACTTGAAAAACAGAAAAGAAAAAAGAAAAAAAATGGCGTACCGGTTTACTGTGTGTCGATATGATCCTGAACTTGTATCGTACCATACTGGTTGGCGACCGATACGGATACTAATACTGTTTTAAAAAATCTTGGTTCGATCCTTGTTGCTTCATTTGTAGTTCGTTATCTATTGTTGCATGCTTTCTTGATTGATATCATCTATGCATTTTGTATGCATGTGCATGGGTTCCTTCTACTTTTCATCATTAACAAGGTCTTAGAATTTTGTTTAAGCTCATAATAAAAGGAGTACATTCTCAGTGACAAGTTTGAAGGAGGATTTATGGTTTTTTTAAAAAAAAAAATGATGCAAAAGTTTGAAAGATGATGTTTAAGGAGATTTTCATTGTTGAAGCTTTTCTCCAAAGACTTGCACATAGATTCAGTTGATTGATTATTTAGTGTTTACTCCCTTCGTTATTATTGCTTGGCATTTTTCGCTCGTCTTCTCTTCTCCACAATTCATGTTTAAAAAGGTGTATATGTGCACTTTTTGTTGACTTAGTATTACAAACTTTTCTTAGCTTCCCTCTTTTTTTTTCCCTGACCTATAACATTTTTGGTTATGGAATGTTTTTGCATCTTTATATATGTTGACTAAGATAATGCACTTACCCACCTGGACAGACATGGACAACAAGATCAAAGAAATGATCAAGCTCATAGAAGAAGATGCGGATTCCTTTGCAAAAAGAGCAGAAATGTTCTATAGGAAACGCCCTGAGATTATGAAATTGGTGGAGGAATTTTACCGAGCATACCGTGCTTTAGCAGAAAGATATGATCATGCAAATGGAGCACTTCGCCAGGCTCATCGAACAATGGCAGAAGCATTCCCCAACCAAATTCCATTAGTGTTGACTGATGAGCCCCCATCTGAATCTTCTGCCATGGAGGAGGATCCTTATTCTTTTGAGATGCCTCTGCCCATTCATGAACTGTTCAGCCCTGATGACTTACAGAAGGATGCATTGAGTGAGTCCTCACAAGCTGGAGAGGAGACAACCTATCCAAATACCAGTAAGGAGAGGGTAAGACAAGGCTTGAATTTCCATGAGGAACAAGGAAAAGGGTCAGAATACAAGCTCTTGAAAAAAGAAATTTCTCGGTTACTGACAGAAAATCAAGATCTTAAGAGCCAAATTACATCAGAGTCAGTCCGTGCTGGCCGAGCTGAAACTGAAGCACAAAGCCTAAAAGACACCATCTCTGAAGTAAAATCTGAAAAGGAAGCTGCCCTTCTTCAATACCAGCAATCTGTGGAAAGGATAGCTAACTTGGAGATGGAAATCTCTCAAACCCAAGAAGACATTACAAAGCTTAATAATGAGATGTTAGTGGGAGCTAAGAATCTGAATGTTGCACAGGAGAAATGCCTTCTACTGGAGAAAGTAAATCAATCGCTGCAGTTGGAACTGGATGCTCTTAGGCAGAGAGAAAAAGAGCAACACGAAGAACTTAATGTCAAGCAAGAAGAGCTGGAGAAACTCCACATTTCCATAAATGATGAAAAACAAAAAAAAATGCAGGCTGAAATGGCTCGAAGTGCTTTGGAGAAGATGCATGCTGAATCTCAAGAAGAGATGAGGCTTTTGGCTCTACAAATTCAAAATGGAATCGAAAAGCTGAAGGACATCGAACCGAGCAAAGTGAGCTCAGAAGAACTTTGGAGGATTAAGCAGGAGAATGGTAGACTGAATGAACAAAATCTTTCTTCTGCTTTAAAGATAATCAATCTGCAGGAGGAGATAATTTTTTTAAAAGATGCAATAGTGAAACTTGAAGATGAAGTGGGTCTACATGTGGAGGAAAACAAACTTCTTCAGGAAGAGTTCTCCCATCTAAAAGAAGATAGAAATGATCTAGAACAGAGACATTTTGCACTAATGGAGCAAATAGAAGGAGTCCATTTAAATGTGGGGTCCCTTCAGCTATTTGTTAAGGAGTTGAAAGATGGAAATGATGAACTAAAGGAGATCATTAAGAAACATGAAGATGAAAAAGCTGCTGATTTGCAGAACATAAAACAAATGGAGAAAGTGTCAGAGAAGAATGCTCTTTTGGAAACCTCTCTTTCAAATGCAAATGTTGAGTTAGAAATATTAAGAGAGAAGATAAAGACCTTAGAAGACTCCTGTGAATATTTCCGTGGCAAGATTTCCATCCATCTATCTGAAAAGGCTGTGTTGGTCTCCCATGTAGAGGCTATTGCTCAGAATATGGAGAAGCTTTTGGAGCAAAATACATTCTTGGAGAACTCCCTATCTGATCTGAACACCGAACTTGAAGATCTGAGAGGAAAGCTGGAAGGCCTTGAGAAATACTGTCAGTCTCTTCATGATCAAAATTCTGATCTTCTTGCTCAAAGGACTGCTCTTGTGTCTCAGGTAGATGTTTGAAGGACTTCTCCTCCAACTTTCCTTCAAGTCTCCACATCATCCATCCTTGTCCTTTAGCCTATTTGCATGGAAATTGGATGTTTATTTTTTCTTCTGATTTCCAGATTTTGACCCATTATTTATTACATGATCTTTTTTCCCTAAAAAGAAAAAAAAATCATTGTATGTGTTATCCTGGTGTTCTTCTTTTTTATTAATGTTTACTTGGTGATAAATCCTGACCAATGTTTGTGCATCAGGTGGAGAGCATTAGTGAAAGTCTGGAAAACTTGGAAGGTAAGTATGCAGAATTAGAAAACAAATACTTCAATTTAGAGAGGGAGAAAGATTTGGCACGTCATCAGATCATGGAGCTAAAGGAGTTATTAAAACTAGAAAAGGAAGAGCATCGAACTGTTATCCAGTCCAACAATAGTCAGCTGAGTACTTTAGAGTGCAAGATTTTTTGCCTACAAGAAGAAATTCAGTATAGAGAGGAGGAGCTTGAAGAGGAACAGCATAAACTTTTGAGTGCCCAAATTGAGATCTTCATCTTGCAGAGATGCTTGTGTGATATGAAAGTACAAAATATCATTCTTTCAGAAGTTTGTAAGAAACATCAGGAGACATCAAGGCATGCAGAAAATTTGATTTTGCAACTCGAGCAGGATTGCCACATTCAAGAGAAAAGTATGAAATCTCTGTCACTGCATTATGAGAAACTTAGGGATGGTGTTCGTTTCATATTGAAAACTCTAATAGTTGAGGAGGATTGGTCTTTGGATGGTATCAAAGATGAATTACTTTTGCAGCTTATTTTGCATGAAATTAGATGCTTGCTGAAATCTATTTCAGATGCCAAGGATGAAAAACAGCATCTGCTTTCTGAGAAATCAGTTATTTTTGGTCTTCTGGAGCAGTTTGGAAAACACATGGTAGATCTGAGATCAGATAAGAAGGTTCTCAAGCAAGACTCTAAAGTAAGGACCGAGGAACTGTTACTGCTGCATGGCAAAAGGCATGAACTCTTTGAGATGAATGAAAAGTTGAGGCAGGATGTGCAATCAGGTAATCAAAGACAAGAAGCCTTCAATGCTGAAACGGAGATTCTTTATGGACGGTTATCAGATTTTCTGGAGGTTCGCCACTCATTGCAAAGTGAGATCGGTAGGTTACTAGAAGAAAATTGCTTCTTGTCAAAGACACTTGATAACTTGAGAGTGAAAGAGAACACATTGGAGGAGGAAAACAGCATTATCCTTGAAGAGGCCTTGGCCCTAGAATTTCTTTGCCTGATCTTCAGAAGTTTTAGTGCTGAGAAAGCATTAGAGCTACAATTACTGAAAAATGATGCGGACCATCTTCATGAGGCTAGAAACAAGCTTGCCCAGGAGAACAGACTACTGGTTGTGAAACTGGGAGAGCTAGAAGTTGAAAACACACATCTTAAGGACTTGGTTATTAATCTGGAAGAGTGCAGACGGCGTTTGGTGATGCTTGAGAATGATCTTGATGCATTAAAACATGTCTGCAAACAACAGAACCAACAAATTGATACAGGAAGGAACCTTCTAATACAGAAAGACATGGAGCTGTTACAAGCAAATCAAAAGATCCAACAAGCACAAGATGTGACAGTAGCATTATGTCGAAGTATTGAGGACCTTAAGCTAGATATCAATAAGGATAAGGTGGTAAGAGAAGAGTTAGAGAAGAAGATATCCACCATGTCAGAAGATTATGCCCATAAGAAAAATGAGATTGTAAGTCTTCATCAGGTAAATGAGATGTTGAAAGGAGAACTTGATAAATTGCAGAAAGAGGTTGGAGAGCTTAGAAGCAGAGAAGAGCATCTGACTTCTGAACTGCCGAGAGGAAAAGATGAGGTCAAGTCCTTTGAGGAAGAAATTGCAACATTATTAGCTGAAATTCAATCTACCACCATCAATGCAGCACTCTGTGAAGAAAATGTACTTGAACTAATGGCAAAATGCGATAGCCTTGAGATAAGTGCTATGGTACAAAGGGAAGTGCTGAATGAGGAAATAACTCTAAGAAATGTGTATGTGGATGAGTTGAAGGAAAAACTGGAGGCTCAGGAAAGAGATAACAGAGAACTTCAGACACACTTGACTGCATACGTTCCCCTTGTCATGTCTTTGTGGGGTGATGTTGCCTTGCTGGAAGAGTGCATTCTTATGCTGGCTAATCCTAGTTCATCAGAAAAGCAAGAAAAAAAGGTATTTTTTTATACCAGAATTGGTAATAAAGTGAAGAGTCATGTTGTTTTCATATTTGCAGTGCAATTTAGTCCACAATTTTGCATTAACCAAAATTATTCCACTCTCTTACCCCTAATAACACATTTGTTTGATTTATTATCTCATAGATATTATTCCTGAGACATGTTTAATGGTCTGGCTTGGCTTGGTTATATCTGGTATGCATCTTGAAGTATCACCATATGTTGTAATAAAGAAAGAAAACATTAATACAACCTATGCATCCTTTTTTACAATAGGCATTAACAGAAAACATTAATGATTTCTCAAGTAACAATTCATGTATCTTTTCACCAATAACAGAATAGAGGTGATTGAAGGATTTCTAAAAGAGCAATCTATGTATCTTCTTTCCAATAATAGAATTGAACTGATTGAATTAATGATTTCTAAAGAAGCGATTTGTGTATCTTTTTTTCCAGGAAGTTCCTTTGGTAACCCTCCAGAGTAAGAAGAGCAGACAACAACCTATCACTGATCATTGTACCATAGATCTGACAGGAATTCTGAAGTTGCAACAATTGCATGCCAAAGTTGAAGCACTTCAGAAGAAGGTCATGGAGACTGGAAGACTTTTAGGGCAGGAAAGGTTTGACTCAGATTCTAGCCTGGATGCTGCAAGGAAAGAAATTGAAGGCTTAAAATCAAAGGGAAACTCAGATGATGAAATCTCTAAAGTGAAGCACGAGCAGAAGATGAAGGATATACAACTCGATCTTGTTTCAAATTCTTCTCGGTATGGAAATTGTGTTGGTTCGTGTGGGCTAACAAAGACAGGAAATGCCAAATCTAATGATCAGATGCTTGAATTATGGCGAACAGCTAAAAGGGATCACAACAGCCACATAGAGATAACTCCATCAAGAACTACAGGGCATGATTTAAAGTATCATCAGATGAAAGCAATGGAGGAAGGAAAGGGCAAGCAACCTATTTGTGAACTGCTGGATGAAAAAGAGTTGGGCATTGACAAGCTGGAACTGCCCGAAAATGCTATCATGGAATCCCATCAAGAATGGAACAGAAGGGTCATTGAAAGGCTTTCTTCCGATGCTCAGAGGCTGTTGGTCCTTCAAGCAAGTGTACAGGAACTGAAAGCAAATATGGGAACATCTGAAGAGGTTAATAAACCTAGAGGTTTTGAATTTAATACAGTCAAAGCACAGTTGAAAGAGGCTGAGGGAATCATCTCACATTTGATTGATACCAACAGCAAGCTGACAAAGAAGGCTAAAGACTTCATCTCATCCTCTGACAATCTTCTTGAGGACAATGCAGAGATGGGGAGCACAAGCCAAAGGATAATCTCAGAACGGACAAGGAGGGCATCAGAAAAGATTGGAAAGTTGGAACTGGAGCTGCAAAAAACCCAGTATATGCTGTTGAAACTTGAGGAAGAACATGCAAATAAGGGAACAAAAACTGCAGGAAAAAGATCAAAAATCTATTTGCGGGACTATCTTTATGGAAAGAGAAACAGCCGTAGACAAAAGAAAGCCCATACTTGTGGCTGCCTCAGGCCTAAACCAAAGGATGACTAGTTCTTCTTCCTACTGCTTCGCAGCTTTGACAGAAGAGAAGGTTCATGCAGGCCTACCACTGATAAGCTTCATGAATGCAGTAAATTATTTCTAAATCGTCTAATTTTGTAAGAGAAGTTTTCATTTGAGATTTCATAAATAAGTAGTTCTGATTTAGCAAGCAAAATTTAATGCGGGTCCGACCCATATGAGCCATTCCAGTTGCACACATGCATTCAAGTGGATGCTTATGTGCATTCACTATTTCAATATGGAATTCTCTACATTTGTTTGATTAATTCATCTCTTGCCAGGAAACTGTTTTGGGAGAAGATTGATAACTCAACTGTCATGTGGCGGGGAAAAATTACGACAGCATATGGATTCTAAGCAGAGATGAATCTTGGCTGGTTCGTGGTTCTGGTGCGATGTTCCAATAAGAAAGAAATTCAGAACCTTTTCAAACAGACATGTAGATGATATAATCATGTAAAGGTTTCTAATCATCTTGGTGTCAAGCTTCTGTTAATAAAATGACCACCTCTTGAGTGCCCTCTTTGCTGTTCTTGCTTCTTCAAAACCATCTCATCAATTGCAGCATCATTTTCTGAGCTTGTACCAAATTAGATGCAGTTATATGTGAGTGTCAAGGATTCAGATGGACATTCCGTGGGACATCGGGACGGGGTACCATTTCATGTGTTGGAACAGGACGTCCTGTCGATATTCCAGTATTTCAATCGGGACATTTCCTGTCCCGAGTATCGGGATGGGATGGGATGCCAATGTATCCCGTTCCATGAAAAAATCAGGACAGTCCCGTTCCACAGGATTTAAAATCTTGGTGAGTGTAAATACCTGCATGGATCGCTCCTAAGTTGGGAGGTGGTAGGTTAAGTGGTTGATCAGTACGGCTCGTTCAAGGTACATGAAGGTGGTTCACCAGCAAGGTAAAACAAATCATGAAGGACACGAAAACGGACTACATGATAATATGATTGACAAGCAGGTTGCCTGAGTTCGAATTCTAAGTCTCAGACCACCGAAATGGTAAGAGCCGCTGTTTGCGTTAGTCGAATGCTGTAGTTCCTCCATGAACTGGATGTTATCATGGACTCTCAAGTGTTCGGGCAAGAGGCAGAAGTGCCATCATCAATTGAGTAGATCTTGATGCACCATGCCACCTTTCCAGCATCAACTAAAGTAACCATTGACACTGATCACTGTGTATGCAAGCAAATAGGCTCATACAAACTCATTTGCGCACCTAGCCATTCAAAAGACTGATCAGGCATCAGCTTCTTCGAACCTCTAGCAACATCCACCTATCAAGATTAATATTTCAAAAGTTCCCAAAGGCAGCATCAAATTAAGCAGCATGGAGGAAGTCGACATTTTTGCAGTAAATGAACAACAAATTAGTTCTTTCATACCCATCTCTCGCCAAACTTCTTGGTTCTACAATAGCCAGACCTCAGCAAATAAGACATCTCCAAAGTTCCAAATACCCTAGACAAGCAACTGAAGTATTCATTGACTGCCTTTCATACCCAGTTTGCTATTGACTAGAGCTATCATACCTGTTAGCTATAATGGAGTCAACAATCAAATAACCAGAGAATCACCAATATTTCCACAAAAATGATAATAATGCTCACTCAACATCAGATTAAAAAAAACGGCATGCTATATATTGAAATTTTTAGCACTGTTGGAAGCTAACGGTACAATTAATGGGGAAAAAAAAAAAGCACTCAAAGCAGCTACGAGAAATGACCACAAAAGCTTCCTCTGTAAAGTGTTCAACTATAAGAATCAGAAATCAAAAGATAGCTGACAAATGACATACTGAAAATGAAATCAAAATTAAACAGTTTCAACCTCCAACAATCTTGGTATCTCCCTCTGCCATTGGTTCCTCAGCTGCCTCTCCATGTTCACACCAGAATCTTCCCTGGAAATGTTCATGGATCTGCAGGCCAGCCAGCCAAAAGATTGTTCTAGGAGCTTAGAGCAAAGGCAACATATTTGTTTTATGAGTCGTATCTTGCTAAAAGCTACCACAGACAACAAGGTCCACTCCATCAACATGCCATTGAAGCTGTACGCCATAAACTAGAACTCGGAAGGAATAATAATAATCATACCGACCATATCACAAAATGTTCGAGGTACGTGTCACATCATCAGAACCCTCCACCTACATGTGGCCAAGAAATGACCCATAAAGGCTCCGGCATTATACTATTAAAGGTAAAATGTGACATTGTAACGATATAGAACCTCAACCCAAAAAATTAACCGAAAGGTATATTTAAATTTTTTGATTTTGTATAAGAATTCAAGTTCTTTTTAGTAAATAATTAATATAGGACTAAATATATACTTGCATGAATCTTCACCTGTTTTTTTTATTTAAGTCCTAGCATTCTCGCCAGGATTCAAATCCATCCATTTATTCATAAACATATGATTGGTCATGGTCAGTCCAATAAACTCATACTGTATGTAGGTTATAAGTTGGGCCCACTCTGATACTATTTGTAATGATTCAGGATATCGCCCAAAATAGCTAATCATAAAGTATAATTAGATTCATTGGCTCTATATAAGTATCCAAAATTTTTATAATAAATAATTGATATAGAACTAAATGCATAACTACACAGGTCCTCATAAATATGAAATAAAAAATTAATGGTCAAGCAAAATAAGACCATTTTCCAAGTTTGGATTTAGGAGTCACGAGAATCTTTTCTTATGAAGACACTTCATAGAAGATAGATACTATGAGTTGCCTTCTTAATTTCCTTTCCAATCATTTCAGGAATGAGTTTTGACACTAGTCTTTCATTTGTTTACTTTATTTGAAGTTCAAGAAAGAAATTAAATTTTTTCATCATGCTTCTCTCTATATTAGCTTAGCAAATTCTTAATAAAAAAGATCATTAGTAGCATCAAAGATAATATCATTTACATAGATTTAAATAACTAGTAAATCATTATTTTTAAAAAAAATAAAATAGTAACTACATTTTTTAAATGAAATTATTTTGAAGTAAAATTTTGCTTAATCATTCATACCATGCACAAGGAACTTGTTTTAAATCACATAGTACTTTATGTAGTTTGTAAATATAATTTAGAAAATCATGATTTTCTAATCCAGGTAGTTATTTAACATATACTTTTCATATAAAAAATTATTTAGAAATATAGGTTTAATATTCATTTGATAAAATTTTAAATCCATAAAGTATGCAAAAGCAAGTAATAGTCTAATAGCTTCTAATCTTACTACTAGTATAAAAGTTTCATCAAAATCAATACCTTCTTCTTGACTATATCATTTTGTAACTAACCTAGCTTTATTTATTATAACCACACCATGTCCATCTAATTTATTTCTAAAAACCTGTTTGGTTTCAATAATAGGATAGTCTATAGATTTATCTACAAGAGTCCATACTTTATTTCTTTCAAATTGATTCAGTTTCTTGCATAGTATTAATCAATTTACTATTATTTTCAGCTTCTATAAATTTTGGTTTTATTTATGATACAAAAGCTAAATAATTATAAGAGATAATCGAGTTCTTATTCTTTAAAATGGATCACCAATAATAATATCTTTTAAATATCCATGAGCATATCTCTATTCCTTGGATAGATCATCTGCTTTTGTTAAGTTGTCATTCATTTATCATCCTTTAAAATGTATCACTAATAATAAGTATCAAAGAATCTATATGTCTTCCTAGATAATGAGTAACCTAAAAAAATCTCTTATCTGACTTGGCATCATTTTTTTATAAATTATCTTTATCATTATTTAATATAAAGCATCAATATTTAAAAACATGAAAGTAGTTAATGTTAGATTTTTCTATTTTTTTCATAACTCATACGAGATTTTCTTTAAAAACACATCTACATAAGATAATCAAGTTTTGGTTTTAGGTATCCAGGTCATCTTGGATCCTTTGGACATAGTCTTGTTGGTTCCTTTTGGAATCATTCCTTCTTAACCATTTTATCATTTTTTTCTAAATTATAAAGAAACGCTTTATGTCCTACTTTTTCACCATAAAAATATGTATCTGAAGTAGAACAAAGAGGGACTTTATTAAAAAAAATTAAAATATTTTTATTTATTTTGAGTGTTATACCCTAAATCGGCTTTGTTAAAAATAGCTCTTAATTTAATCAAAATCATTTAAAATTTTTTAGAACTAAGAGTGAATTTTGAAAGAATAATGTCCAAAAAGTCAATCATATTTCTTATAAAATAGTGGCTTATCCATAAAATTATCTTAACTTTATGTATGATATTAATAAAAAGTAATTTGTTTCATTATATGTTGTATCTTATAGTTTGTTGTTTTAAGATTATGATGAATTCTATAAATTAGGACAATGATTTTAGAATTATGATGGAGTTCATAACAGTGAGATCTAAGATCCTATAAATCCTAATCTAAAATATTCATAGTCATAGGATCATCTATCAGGGATCGATATTTTTGAAGAGACTGACACATCGTATTTATACTTGATGGAGAGAATGGTTAGTCTCACGATCACTTGTATAGGGATATTAATACAAGGATGTAAATGCTCATCAAGATATGAGTTTACTAAATTGATCCATAATGATAACATCTTATGAAAATCTTACTTGTCAAAAGATGATTCTCTTAGTGAAAGTTATGCAAGTGATCCTTAGAATTGAGATCACCATGATATCTTGTATACGTGAAGCCATGTTTTGGTTCATACTCATTCATGATTTAGTCATGTATGGGATGTTCATGGATATGGTGAATTATGTATGAAGGTTATGAATAAGTCAACAAGAAATCGATCACTCATAGTAAGAAGAGTATTTATCCCATATAATCTCATTAAATGATAACTTAGAAAGTTTTTAATCAAAGCATGATGAAATTAGAAAAAAAATTTAATCTTTCATCAGTCGAGTCTTTATTAGTGATTTGAGATTTGAATAAATAAAGTATGAGGATTTGACAATTTTCCATATCCATCACTTATTCGGGATAAAGAAAGATTGAAGGATTGAATTGCATGGTAACTTGCCGCTGAAGGATTTTTTGATAATTTCTACCAAATTCATCATTTTCTAGGTAGGCATGACATATTGCTAGATGTCAATCATATGTTGTAGGTTATCATGAATTAAATTGATTGAATTCATGAGTCAATTTGAAAGATGATTCAAATTGGCAACTAGGGTTGGCTCAATTTGATCTAATTCGATTAATTAATTTCTAATCAAACTAAATCGACATTGATACGGCGGAAGGCTGACATGTGACCCCTATCAGATGCCATGTCAGAAAAGCTGCCGCGGTGGACACTCCATCTCGGGTTCTTTTGCCGAGCCGAGCCCTCTTGGTCAGTCGAAGCCGAGCTCCGTCCTCTGCCAAGTCGACGCCCGCGAGCTCGGGTCGCCTAGGCCGGAGCCGAGCGACCCCCTTCACCAGAGCGAGCCCCTTCGAGGTCGAGCCCTCTGGGCAAGGGTCGCGTGCCGACCTCCTCCACCAGATCGAGCCCTTCCGAGGTCGAGTCCCCTGTGTCAGAGTCGAGCTCGACCCTCCTTCGTCGGACTGAGCCCCTTCGAGGTTGAGCTCTCTGAGCGGGAGTCGAGCCCTCCACCACCAATTCAAGCTTCTCCGAAGTCGAGGTCAGGCTCCCTCCGGGCTGGAACCGAGTCCCAGCTCTCCAGCTTGGCAACCACCTTGGACAGCACCGCTGGCCTCCAAGAAAGCAGAGCCATCTCCCCGGGGCACTGGTGGGCCACCCGAGGACCATGAAGAAGTACCCATCAAATCATAATAACTGCTTGTGGATGCCACTTACACCAGGAGAGGGAGAAGCTCCCCCAAATTAAAACACTACTAGGCTTCCCAGAATGGAACGACCGAAGAAATGTCAGAATGTACAGCAGTTTCCTTACCACCAACCAGGAAAGACGTTCCGTCCACAGCACGAAACGCCGCCACACGCTCCTCACAGTACGTATTGGAAGAGATGTCCCATCCGCAGCATGGAATGCCGCCTGACAGCACAGGGAAGATCCTGAGGTAGGCGTTCAATGATCGTCCAGACTTAAAAGAACCTTCGACACGCTCGGGAAAGAGGTAACGAACAAACAAACAACCAATACAACTACAATAGGAGCAAGAAGCTCCAAGCAAAGAGGAAACGGGAAGGAGGCCACACAGGAGGACTCATCCACCTCGGCCATCACCTTTCCCAGCACACCTGCACCCCCATTCTCACTCTATTCACATCATTTCCACTCCTCCTAGCATGGAGTCCATCACGAGGGGCTCGACCAGGAGGATCTGTTCCCCTGGATCGTCACTGACTTGAGCGTCGGAGTGCCCCCACTGGAATCCCCGGCCTGGATCACTAATCCCTGTTTTGCAGGTTCTGAAGCGCCGGCCAACCCGGAGAGGATGAGGGACGATCCGACGTCGACAGCAGCTACGGGCCACGACGACCTTGGCGGCAACATACATAAACCTAGACATACTACTGATTAGATGAGGAGCCCAAAGGGTCACACATATTAAGGAATTGATCAATGAAGTTATTTATATTTTTATTAGGGTCATAGGATCCTAATTAGCTAGCTAATTACATACTAGCATATGTTGGTTAGCCTAACTCCTAACCTAGTTAGATTAGGTTTAAATGCTTGCTATTTGGACTAACTAATTTGAGTGAGATTTAAATTGGGTTGAGCCTTAAGTGGGGCAGCCAAATTGGGATTTATCCTGATTTATAGCCTTTATCCATATTTTAAATCAAGAGTCCCAAGGGCTTGGGACTCTTGGCACCAATATTGGCATGCGCATACATTAAAGAGCGAAGAAAGATCAAGAGTCCTACAATTAAATCACATTTTTGGTAATAAATCTTAGCCCTTATTCTCTCTAATACATGCCCATTTGGATAGGATTTGACCTGTCAAATAAAGTAATTATGGGCATAATTTCATGAAGGGATGAGATGCTTGGAATATATAGCATATGGGATGGGCTAGAGTCATTCTGTTTATCAATCATCTTTTTTAAGATAAGCCTCTCTAGTTTATACGTCTATTGGGATGTTGGACCAAGTCTTTAATTCTGAAATTAAAGACTAATTATCAATTTTTTTTCAAAGAGTTGAATAAGTAATTCTTGGTGCAAAATATTAGTGATACAATATTTCACTTTGCACCTTTCTATCTAGAGACTCCTTTTACTTGAAAAAACTTATCTGATATGTTAAATATTTTATTAGGGGTTGATTAAAGGCTTCGGTGATTGAAATCAAAGTATTCGAAGTTTGTTCTGACAACTCTCTTCCTTTCCTTGTTACGACAAGTCTTTTATTTTAAGACAAGTCTGCCATTTTAAGATTAGGAATAAGGAAGAGAATTAGAAAGGATAATAGAATAGTAAGAGAGTTTTCGAAGAGGTTTTGAGAAACTCTTCGAAAGAAAAAAGTTCTAGAAGAGAAGAAAGGCTGCTGAAGGAAGAAAGACTATCAGAAGGAGTCGAGCAAGAAAGAGGGTGCTCCCTTAATCCAGTTCCTGTGTGGACACTCTGGACGGTATACACTTTGTACCTAGTAGAATAAAGGATATTATCATTATAGGTATTCTTCTATTTCTTAATATTTTGTCATTAATTGATATAATTAAGGGATCATGGGTCTAATTAATTGACTTTTCAAAGATTGAAATTTTAAAATCGGTCTTCCATTCTGCAACCATAACCCAACAGTGGTATCATAGCCATCTTAATTCAATCAATTAATAGTCAGTTAAATATTTAAATAATTATATCTAGTATAATAGTTATAGCATATGTTGATTGATGTATGCCACTGATTAGGATTTCACTTAAATCCTAATCGATATAGAGATATGTTTAGATTAATCAGTCATCATTCTAAAATAAAATTGTTCTAACATAGTGGTAGATGTCTACTATATTATAATATTGTCCTAGAATGATGACACTTAGTACATATGATGTTGTAGTGTAATATGCCTGTTAGGTAGTTTATAGTTTAGGATGTGCATGAGACCATGAAAGCCCTCTTTAATAATTATATTTAGTCGTAGTATTATAAAATCATAATATAAATCTATTTATAGTTTGATTGATCAATTGGTGTCTATGAAAGTGGCTCTAGGAAGGTAAAGAGAACGTGATTTTTAATTGGATACGTTGCTTACCTGACTAAAATTTTTTATATCTAAGATAAGCACGGGGCGATTTCCATCTATCTTTCACTTATCTGGCCAATTTGATTGATTTAGACCTTAATTTAAAAATGCTAATTGATGTGGAGGGATCGCTGACATGGAGGAACCGGCAGGCGCCACGTCAAGAAAAGACGCCACTTTGATTCTCCAGCCCGGATCCCACTACCGAGCTGAGCTGAGATCCCTCAGAATAACAAGCCGAACTCAGTCCTCCGCCAGGTCATGCCCGTGAGCTCGGGATGCCTAGGTTGGAGCCGCCTTCCACCCTCCAGAGCGAGACCCTCGGAGGCTAGTGCCCTGTGGTCGAGGTCGAGCTAAGCGCTCACCCACCGATGTGGAGCCTCTCCGAGCACGTGCCCTCTGGACCGGGTCCGCTTTCCGCCCTCCAGAGCGAGACCCTCGGAGGCTAGTGCCTTACGATCAGGTCGAGCTAAGCGCTCACCCACCGATGTGGAGCCTCTCCGAGCGTGCGCCCTCTGGACCAGTCCGCCTTTCGCCTTCCAGAACGAGACCCTCGGAGGCTAATGCCCTACGGTCAAGGTCGAGCTAAGCGCTCACCCACCGATGTGGAGCCTCTCCGAGCGTGCGCCCTCTGGACCCTCCGGCCCGGGTCTCTAACCCCTGTCTTGCAGGTCCAGGAGCGAAGGACCGCCGGACAGCAAGGCGTCCGTACCCAGCACGGAGGTCTGGGAGCCCAGGACGGTCGGGCGGCAGGGGGAGCGCATCTTGACGCCGACAACAGCTATGGGCCACGACGGTCCTGGCGGCAACAGATTGGCGCTCCAGGAAGGGGGCAGACGGGCATGACTAAGTCCTACACCTCCTCAAAGGTCAACATACCGTGGAAGAATGATGATAACACAAGCTAGAAAAGTCAACAGATTGGCAATGTTGGTGCCCTTAGGCACACATCGAAAACGCGCCTGGAGAAGCATAAGCGTAAGCTAGCGGAGTTCTCCCGCTGATTCGTCAGCATGCGAGGCCTAGCTGGCAAGCCACCGGACTACAACGCCCGCCACCGGTGAATACCCCATCGCGAAATCGGTGGGTGTGATTGCTTGGAGAATCGCACATGCGTCTAAGAAGGCTCGGGGGGCAGGGGGCCCCGAGAGTCATCTCCCCGCCATGAGGGGAGAAGAAAGCGAAGGAGAAAGATAAACGAAGATGCCACGGTCATCGGAACGGCGATCGTGAATCACCGTGGGAAGGCCCCCACGAGGTGGCTGAAGCCCCATCACGAGAGGGCCGTTGCCTCGAAGAACTCGACGGTGTCAGACTCCCCCGAAGGAGGAGGGCATGCAACCTATGAAACGCCCCCAACAAGGAACGTCCCCTTATCCACAATCGTGATAACTATTTCTCCCTTGCACGGGTATCTGCATGTCTTGCAGTAAAGAATCGACAGCGTCCCCGAGCCCAGCTCCAGGATGTCAGAGGATCTTCGAGCCACGTAGCTCCCAATTTCAAGCATCCCCGAGCCCAGCTCCAGGATGTCAGAAGATCTCTGAGCCACATAGATCCCAATTCCTAGCATCCCCGAGCCCAGCTCCAGGACGTCAAGGATCTCTGAGCCACGTAGCTCCCAATTCCAAGCATCCCCGAGCCCAGCTCCAGGACATCAGAGGATCTTAGAGCCACGTAGCTCCTAGTTCCAAGCATCCCTGAGCCCAGCTCCAGGACGTCAGAGGATCTCCGAGCCACGTAACTCCCAATTCCAAGCATCCCCGAGCCCAGCTCCAGGACGTCAGAGAACTTCGAGCCACATAGCTCTCAGTCATCAACGTCCCCGAGCCTAGCTCCAGGACGCCCACTCAAGACCGGAGCTCAGATCCCCGGCCAAGAGAACTTCGAGCCATGAAGCTCTCAGTCATCAACATCCCCGAGCCCAGCTCCACGACGCCCACTCAAGACCAGAGCTCAAATCTCCGGCCAAGAAAACTTCGAGCCAAGCTGCTCTCCATCTCAAACATCTCCGAGCCCAGCTCCGAGATGCCAAGAGATCATGGGGCCACGTAGCTCCCATCAACGCCTCGAGCCTAGCTCCAAGGTGCCAAAGACCTGAGCCAAGATCTCAGGCAACCCCTGGGCCCGAGCCTAGCTCCACGTCTAGGAAGGCCTCGAGCCTAGCTCCAAGGCAACCAAGACCGAAAACCCCCTTCTCTGATCTCTCCACTTGAAAAGAAGACGAGAGGGGAAGGAAAGAAAGAGAACAAAGGGGGAAGCCCGGCAACCCCCTTCTCTGATCTCCCCACTCGAAAAGAAGACGAGAGGGGAAGGAAAGAAAGAGAATAAGATGGGGGCACAACCAGCATCCTCTTCTCTGATCTCCCACTCTAAAAAAAAAAAGAGAAAGAAGAAGAAAAAGAAAGAAAGAAGAGATAGGAAGGAAAGAAAGAGAGAACAAGAGGAAAATACAGCATCATCGAAGCTTCCACTTTCCCCTCTCAAGACTGGAGCTCAGATCTCATGATAAGAGAACCTCGAGCCACGTAGCTCTCAGTCATCAACGTCCCCGAGCCTAGCTCCAGGACGCCCTCTCAAGATCGAAGCTCAGATCTCCGGTCAAGAGAACTTCGAGCCACGCAGCTCTCAGTCATCAACGTCCCCGAGCCCAGCTCCAGGACATCCTCTCAAGACCGAAGCTCAGATCTTCGGCCAAGAGAACTTCGAGCCACGCAGCTCTCAGTCACTAACATCCCCGAGCCCAGCTCTAGGACGCCCACTCAAGACCGGAGCTCAGATCTCCGGCCAAGAGAACTTCGAGCCATGCAACTCTCAGTCATCAACGTCCCCGAGCCCAGCTCCAGGGCGCCCTCTCAAGACCGGAGCTCAGATCTCCAGCCAAGAGAACTTCGAGCCACGCAGCTCCCAGTTACTAATGTCCCCAAGCCCAGCTCCAGGACGCTCACTCAAGATCGGAGCTCAGATCTCTGGCCAAGAGAACCTCGAGCCACGCAGCTCTCAGTCACCAACGTCCCCGAGCCCAGCTCCAGGATGTCCTCTCAAGACCGGAGCTCAGATCTCCGGCCAAGAGAACTTCGAGCCATGCAGCTCTCAGTCATCAACGTCCCCAAGCCCAGCTCCAGGATGCCCACTCAAGACCGGAGCTCAGATCTTCGGCCAAGAGAACTTCGAGCCATGCAGCTCTCAGTCATCAACATCCCCGAGCCCAGCTCCACGACGCCGACCCAAGACCGAAGCTCAGATCCCCGGCCAAGGGACCCCTGAGCCGCATAGCTCTCAGTCAACAACATCTTCTAGCCCAGTAGCTCTCAAGTGCTACAACTTCACCCCAAGCAAGGTGAAGCCCCTCTCTCTAATCTCCCCATGCAAAAAAAAAAGGAAGAAGAGAAAGGAAGAAAGGGAGTGCAAGAAAGAGAGAAAAAAGGGAAAGAACCAGGCAAAGAGAACAGTTGACAAAGAAGCTCAAGCTTCATTGATTAAATACAAGTTATAAGTATTTTCTGGGCTCCCGACATGCCGGGTGACCCTGACTGAATACAAGAAACAAAAGCACAAAATGAAGCAAGGAAGAAAAGGGTCACTCCGTGCCGGCCAGCTTCTCTGCTGGATCCTGAGGTCGAGAAGTTTTTGGTCGGGCTGCCCTAACTCCGGAAGGGTCACCCGCAGCTGGCGTCAAAGGTCCTGGGCCCACGGCTCCCGCGACGACCTCCTCGTCAGCCTCTGCCATCGAGGCTGAAGGGTACCTGAGGCAGCTACGGTCCTTGTGAGAAATAAGTGCCTCGACCCGGCCATGTAGGTACATGAAACCCTTATAGAAGGAGTCCAACGCCATATACTAGATTTCAGCGATGAAGTCCTCCGAAGCCTTGAATCTGGCGACGACGTCCTCAACACCTTTCGTGGCCTCAACGACCACCCTCCTCAACTCGGCGACCTCCAGCCTGGCTGCCTCTACCGAATTGGCTGACGTCTCTGCCGCCTTCTCAGCCGCTGCAAGTTTCTCCTTCCTAGCTGCCAGCTCCGCCTAGGCAGCTTGGGCGATCTCCTTGTGCCGACGGCCTCGGCACTGCACCAGTTAAGCTTTTTCTCGATGATGGAGAGGTCGTCGATCGCCTTCTTCGAGTGGCTCCGCTCCAGGTCGCGAGCCGTCAGGAGTCCCTTCGCTCGCCCCTCAGCATCGGTGAGTTCTTTCTCAAGGTCCTTAACCTTCGACTCAAGGACCCCGTTTGCCCCGACCTTCTCCTTCAAGTCGGCCTTCAAAGACTCAATTTTGGTGGCCTGTTGCCGCTCGAGACGCTCCCAGCTCTGGTAGCAGCCCTTGATGAAGAGGGCCTCGGCGCCGATCTGTACCATGAAACGAGGTCAGCCTCCAAAAAAAAAAAGAAGAAGAAAGAAAGAAAAGAAAAGAAAGAGGGGGATAGCTCACCGAGTACAGCTGGAAAAGATGGCGCTGATGACATCGATCAACCACATCCCGGCCATCTCTTGCTGGTCGCATACCTGGATGGAGAAATCCATCATGCATTTGGCTAGCTCGGGACTCCGGAGAAATGAACTCTCTGGCCCCATCCTGAAAGGGAGATGTCGCCGCGTCTCCTCCCTCCTGCTCTCTCCATGAGCGGGCGGCCTTGCCCCGCTGGCTGAAGGATCCTGGGAGGAAGGCTTAGAAGCTGGTGCCAATGCTGGTGGCACCTCCGTCGCGGCCCCGGTCGCAGCCCGGGTCTCCTCACCCCTGACATCAGCGACGAGCGGACCCGGAGGATGGCATGGTGCAGCGGCGGCAGCCGCGGCCCTCGCCGGACAACTACCTCGGGCTCTGCCACAGGGACCTGCTGAACTGGCCTCAAGGCCACGGAAGCCGCTCTCTCCACCGGTGCAGGAGCCACCCGAGCCACCTCCAAACTTGGACCAGCTGGGGTAGTCGAGCTCAGATCGATCACTACCATGGGAGTGGCCACAGAAGCACTCTCACTCCGGGCCCGCCTCGGCGTAGGCTCCCCGGCCAGCCCGGTCGACGGCCTCTTCTTGGTGATGGCCAGAAGGTCACTCTCGGAGAAGATCATGCCTGCATACAAATTACAAAACAGTTAGAGCCTGTGGGAAACAATGCAAGGAGTACAAGAGTAAAGGAAAAGAAAAGAGTCGCATCGACCACAGAATTTCGGTTGGGAGACTTGTCCGGATCGCTCCAGACCCAGTCGACCCCCTCGACCTCAACAAAGAAAAACTTGCTCTTCCATCCCCTGATGGAAGAGGGAAGCTCGAACTTGATGCCCTTCGGGCGGGAGGACAAGGACCACCACCCATCCTCAATTGGGTGGCGCTTCAGGGCAAAGAAAGTCCTGAACAAGAAAAATCGGGCAACGAACCCGTGGAGGTGACAAAGCACAATGAAGGAAAAAATGACCCTAATAGCATTTGGCACTAGCTGCACGGGAACTAGATGATAATTGTCCAAGACGGACAGGAAGAAAGGATGGAAAGGAAATCGGAGACCCCTAGAGAAGATCCCCTCATAAAATGCAAGACGACCCGGGCCACTAGAAGTGACCCGTTCCCCCGGCTGGGGGATCATGAGCCGGACGGAAGCTAGGATGCCATAGACATCCCGGACGGTCCTCAGTTCCCCGGCAGTGATCGTCGAGGCGACCCCAACAGGACCTGTGGACCGGATTGACTCAGAGATGGGGACAGAAGGAGAAGAAGGAGGCAATGAAGGGCCAGATCCCGGTTCCCTGATGAGTACCGGATCAAGAGGATGCCTCCTACTGAGCTCAAAGCGAGTTGCATCTTCCTCTCCATCAGAAGAAGAAGATGATGATGCCGGCCTCCGCTTGGAGGGACCGGCCTCGCACTAATCAGTGGAGGGGCGAAAGCCCAGACCAAAATGGGACATCCTCGAGAACAAGGGGAAGGACTTGGAGTAGAGGACGGAAGAGAAGACTCAACCTAAAGAAGACTCTAGACCCGGGAAAGAACCCTATTCTAGCGGGGAAGGAGGGAGAAGAAGCTGACCTGTTGCCTTAGAAAACTCAGGGCGACTGGAAGGAGGAAGAAGCTTGGGCGCGGCAGCAGCAGGCACGAAGAATTCAAAAAGAATAGATGGTTCGGGCAAGGCCCTCCTTTCACTTCGAAATGACCCAAGGGATTCGTACCGATCCAACCCCTTCGCCAACGGATCTACGCCACGTGCTACCATCGGCGAGAGTGGCGTCCTGGCCGCTCTGAATTCTGAGCCAACATTAACTGGTCATCGGACATGGCCACATGGCATCCCCGCATTGGTCTATTGGGTCGGCCCCCGAAGCACCAGCAATCATGGCCATCATCATGCCAGATTTTCCCTTTCCATGTCAGCACTGTAATTACTCCCTTCGACCCGAGTGCCACGCACTAACGGGCCTCGGGAGTGGGGGGCAAATGATGTGGAGGGATCGCTGACGTGGAGAAACCGGCAGGCGCCACGTCAAGAAAAGACGCCACTTCGATTCTCCAGCCCGGATCCCACTACCGAGTGAGCTGAGCTCCCTCAAAACAACAAGCCAAGCTCAATCCTCCGCCAGGTCATGCCCGCGAGCTCGGGATGCCTAGGTCGGAACCGCCTTCAGCCCTCCAGAGTGAGACCCTCGAAGGCTATTGCCCAGCAATCGAGGTTGAGCTAAGCGCTCACCCACCGATGTGGAGCCTCTCCGAGTGCGCGCCCTCTGGACCGGGTCCGCCTTCCGTCCTTCAGAGCGAGACCCTCGAAGGCTAGTGCCCTGCGGTCGAGGTCGAGCTAAGTGCTCACCCACCGATATGGAGCCTCTCCGAGTACGCGTCCTCTGGACCGAGTCTGCCTTCCGCCCTCCAGAGCGAGACCCTCGAAGGCTAGTCCCCTACGGTCGAGGTTGAGCTAAGCGCTCACTCGTCGATGTGGAGCCTCTCCGAGCGCGCGCACTCTGGACCGGGTCCGCCTTCCGCCCTCTAGAGCAAGACCCTCGGAGGCTAGTGCCCTGCGATCGAGGTTGAGCTCAGTGCTCACCCACCGATGTGGAGCCTCTCCAAGCGCGCGCCCTCTACACCGGGTCCGCCTTCTGCCCTCCGGAGCGAGACCCTCGGAGGTTAGTGCCCTGCGGTCGAGGTCGAGCCCAGCGCTCACCCGCCGATGTGGAGTCTCTTCGAGCGCGCGCCCTTCGGACCAGGCCCGCACTTCGCCCTCCTCCGCTAAGGCGCCCCCGCAAGCTCAGAGCGCCTAGGTCGGAGCGAGCCCTGCCGTCCTAGCTCGACCCCAGCCCGGACGAGGTCCTCACCAGCCCAGAACACTGGCGAGCCACCCAAGGACTGCACTGAAGCATCTTCTAGGCCATACTGACCACCTGCGACCGCCAATTACACCAGAAAGGCAAGCAGCACGTTGATCGAGATGCCACACTCCTCACCAACCACTCAAATCGCCCAAAAGAAGAAGCCAACCGAGAGATTCGAATCCCGCGGGCGGCAACCCGCCATTCGAGCACTGCCAAGTTTCCCGGAATGAGACAACCAAGAGGAGTGCCGGAGCGCCTGACAACTCTCCTTATCATGAATCAGGAAAGACTCCTCGAGACACCGTCGCATGCACCTGACAGCCCGGCGGGGATCCCGAGACAAGCACCCAACGGTAACCTAGTTTGCAACAAACTCAGAGGTAACACAACAACTCCAACATACAGGCAAAAATCACAAGCAAGAGAAAAAAAAAGGGAGATGAAGTGCAACCCCCATCAACAAGAGGGGCATGGCACCATCACCACCACGAGCACAAGCACAAGCCCGACCAAAAGGGCGAAGCACCACTACCACCATCAGTGAAGGAAAACGAGGGATACAAGGAGAGGCGGAGGAACAGGGCACCCCTCTGTCCCCGCTATCACTCTCCCCCTGCAACGTTTTCACCTTCACTCACATCTTTTACTCCTCCTAGTACGGAGTCCATCAAGAGGGGGCCGACCAGGAGGATCTGTTCCCTTTGATCGTCACTGACTTGATCATCGAAGTGCCCCTGCCGGAAACCCCGGCCCGGGTCTCTAACCCCTGTCTTGCAGGTCCGGCAGTGGATGACCGCCGGGCAGCGAGGCATCCGTACCCAGCGCAGAGGTCCGGGAGCCCAGGACAGCCGGGCGGCAGGAGGAGCGCATCTCCGGTGCCGACAACAGCTACGGGCCACGACGGTCCTGGCGGCAACACTAATTATTTAAAATACTACTAATTGCCTTCTTTCATGCTAAACCAAATTTATATCAAAAACTATAGTAAGTTTGTTGTGCAATACAAGGCCTACTCTAGAATTTGATAAAAAAATTTATCTTGGTGCATCTAATGCTTTATAGTATGATTGATGGTATTGTTTTGTTGTGCAACACAAGGGCAACATTATTCAAACATGACTATATGAAAATGAAGGGTCTAACTAAACTAAAACATTATAGTTTATTGTATAATACAATGTTGTAAGTGTCTTAGAGGTAGTTGTCATGTTAAGAGTTGCACGGGTTACAATTGGAAAAGAAAATTTCCTACCCTTGAACTCATAAATATTTGTTATATAATACAAGGCATTTATAAGGAATTGAAATTTTAATCCCATTAAAGAAATCCTGTTAGGATTTCTCGCTTACCATAGGTGAGAGCTATGGTATTCGTAGAAAAATAGTGGAAGATACAATTAGATTAATAAGTCTTTATCAGTTATGTATATCATCTTGAGTGGTTTGCTTATACATTATTCTTTATTTATGTAGATTAATATTATTGCTTCTACTTTATCATCACGGGATATTTTAGATGCTAATAAGTTGACCGGTCCTAATTATGTGGATTGATTAAGAAACCTGAGAATTATCTTAACTTAGGAGAAGGTATCGTCATCCTTGATTCTCCTAATCTAGATCCAATCCTAGATAATGCTTCAGAGGAGGAAAAGGCCATATATAAAATATGGCAAAATGACAATTTAACTATCAAGTGCATTATGTTGGCCTCTATAAATAATGAATTGCAGAGGCAATATGAAAAAATAGAACCTCAATCCATATTGCTCAATCTTAAAAAGCTTTATGGAGAGCAAAGTAGAGCTGTCCGATATAAAATATCAAAGCAGTTATTTTGGACACGTATGAGTGAAAGCTGATATGTTCAAGTCCATATACTAAAGATGATTGACTTAATCACTCGATTAGGTCAGTTAGGATTTGTTATGGATGGAGAGCTTAATTAAGACTTGATCCTGCAATCACTCTCTGATTCCTTCACTCAGTTTGTCATAAACTATTACATGAACAAACTAAACCTTTCATTACAAGAGCTACTTAACATATTTAAGATAGCTGAGAGCCATTTTAAAGGGGACAAGGCTTATCTTCTTCTAATTGATGGGAAGAAAAAAATAGTAATAAATAAGGGCTCAAAGAGAAAGTGGAATCCTAAAAAAAAGCATCCGGAAGAGGAAGAAAGCAAAGAACTCCTCTGCTGATGGAACGTATTTTCACTATGATAAGCCAAGATACTGGAAGAAGAACTGCAAGTCATATCTTGCTAGTCTGAAACCTGATACTGGAAGTATATCAAAAGATATGTACATGATACAAACTAACTTGTCATTGAGTACTTCAGCTTCTGCTTCATGGGTATTAGATACCGCATGTGAATTTCATATATGCAAGTCTTTGTAGGGACTTCATAGAATTAGGAGCTTGAAGAGGGGTGACTTCAAGCTTTATGGTGCGAGTGGTTAGCCATTCAAGCAGAACTATGGGCATCGATCTATTGTTATTGCCCTCAAGAAAGATTTTAGAATTGAAAAATTGATACTATATTCTAAATATTATTAGAAGTATTATTTCTGTACCCTTGTTATTATAACAATATTTTGGAATTAATATAAAGAGCAATGGATGTTCCATTTCTCATTCTAATAAATTTTTTAGAACTAGTTTATTTGTTAATGGTCTTTTAATTCTTTCACTCATTGATGAAGTTTTATTTATTGAAAATAAGAAAAGAAAGAGAGAAGATATCAATGTCACCTTTCTCTGGCATTGCCGATTAGGTCATATTAGTGAGTCTAGGATAAACAAGTTACACAAAGATAAATTCTTTAATCCTTATGATTATCAATCATCAAAAACTTATGAGTCTTGTCTTATAGGTAAAATAACCAAATCTCTATTTATTGGTCATGGAGATAGGGCAACTGAGTTATTAAGGTTAATACATACAGATGTATATAGACCCATGACGACTCGGAGGATACTCTTATTTTATTATCTTTACTGATGATTTACTAAGTTTGGAAATGTGTATCTTATAAAGCATAAATCCAAAGTCTTTGATAAATTTAAAGAGTATTAAAGTATGGTTGAGAAATAAATTGGAAAGAGTACTAAAATATTTGATCAGATCGAGGAGGAGGATACTTATCTAGTTAGTTTCTTGATCATCTTAAGGACAAATGCATTCTCTCAGAATGGACACCTCCATATATACCATAATTAAATGATATAGCAGAAAGGAGAAATCATATCTTGTTAGATATGGTAAGGTCTATGATGAGCTTCACTGATCTTCTTGTATCCTTCTAGAGTTATCCCCTAGAGACTGCTACTTATATACTAAATAGAGTACCATCAAAATTAATAGCTAGCACTCCATATAAATTATGAAGAGATAAAAGATCAAGTCTTAAATATCTTAAGATTTGAGGAAGCACAGCTTATGTTAAAAATATATTTGGACAAAGGTTAAGTACTATGAGTGATAAATGTAGGTGCATAGGTTATCTTCAAGAAGGTATTAGATACCTCTTTTATCATCCTACTGAATAAAAATATTTTTGTTAGTAGGCATGCCACTTTTTTGAAAAAAAATTATCCAAAGAAGCAGTGGGAGGATTCTTGAACTAATGAAATACAAGATCAATAACCTACTCCTATAGATAATCAACCTCAAATTCCTTAACCAAAGTATCTATTAATCAAGTGCCACCATAACATACACCTCATCTCCGTAGATCAGAGAGAGTGCGAGATGCATGCTTTGCCATTAGAAATGATAATCAAGCTAGTATCATTCAAGATGATGATCCTTTGGCCTATATGGAGCTGTCAAGAGTAAAGACTCTGACAAATGGCTTGATGCCACGAAATTTGAAATGGACTCCATAAATACCAACCAGGTTTGGACCATGGTTGATCTACCTGAGAGAGTAAATCTAATAGGTTGTAAATGGGTCTTCAAAAGGAAGATTGGAGTAGATGGCTAAGTAGAAACCTATAAGGCTGGGCTAGTGGTAAAAGGTTTCAAACAAAGATATGGAATTGACTATGATAAAATATTTTTGCTAATAGCTATACTCAAGTCTATTAAAATTTTGCTTGCTATAACTACATACTATAGTTATAAAATATGACAAATGGATGTAAAGACTACCTTTCTCAATAGGTATCTTAAGGAAGAAGTCTATATGTCATATAGCCAGAAAGGTTTGTCTTAAGTGGAAGAACAAACCAAGTATGCAAGCTTTAAAAATCTATTTATTGATTAAAGCAAGTATCGAGAAGTTGGAACATCTAATTTGATGAAATAATCAAGAAATTTGGTTTAATAAAAAATATAGATGAACCATGTGTATAAGAAAACAAATGGAAGTGATATTGTCTTCTTAATATTGTATATTGATGACATACTTATCATTGGGAATGATATTCCAAAGTTGCAATCGGTCAGAGCTTGGCTATCTAAATAGTTTTTCATGAAGAGTTTAGGAGAAGCATCCTATATACTACGTATAAGGATCTATTGAGATAGATCTAAAAAGATGCTTAGCTCATCTCAGTCTAGGTATTATAACTTAGTATTGAAAATATTCAATATGAAGAAAAGTAAAAGGGATTACTTGCCCATGAGTCAAGGCATATATCTTTCTAAGAAGATATATGCTAAGACACCTGAAGAGAGACAAAGGATGAGTAAGATTTCTTATTTTTCAGCTGTAGGATCAATCATGTATGCCATGTTATGTACCAAGTCTGAAGTTGCTTATGCCTTAGACATAATCATTAGAAAGCTATGAAAAATATTTTGAAGTACCTTAGAAGGACTAAAGATATTTTTCTAATATATGGAGGATCGGATTTAAAACTAGAAGGTTATACTGATTCTAGTTTTCAATCAGATCCAGATGATAGTAAATCCATATTAGGGTATGTCTTTATTCTATATAGAGATGCTGTGAATTGAAAAAGTATCAAGTAGCAAACTGTAGCTGATTTAGTTACTGAGGTAAAATATATAGTTGCTAGTGAAGCTGCTAAGAAAGCTATCTAGATAAAAAAGTTCATCTCAAAATTGAATGTAGTTCCTATAATATAATAGCTGATACCACTTTATTGTGATAACACTGGAGCTGTTGCATAAGCTAAGAAACCAAGGTTTCATCAAAATCCAAGCACATCCTAAGGCGCTTCTATCTCATTCATGAAATCATTGGAAGATAAGATATAGTCATAGAATATGCAAAAACAAAGAACAATATAGCAGACCCATTCACTAAGGCCCTTCCTCAATAGTAATTTGATCGTCATTTAGATTATATAGAAATTAAATACAAGGGTGATTGGCTTTAGTGCAAATGGGAGATTGAAAAAATAGTATCCTAAAAGCCAATCATATTTCTTATGAAACAAGGGCTTATCTATAAAATTTTTCCAACTCATGTATAATATTAATAAAGGATATTTTGTTTCATCATATGTTGTGTCTTATATTTTGTTGTTTTAAGATTATGATGAATCCCATAAATTAGGACAATGATTTTAGAGTTATGATGAAATTCATAATAGTGAGATCTAAGATCTTATAAACTCTAATCTAAAATATTCCTAATTATATGATCATCGAGTCGAGGATCAATATTTTCGGAGAGACTAGCACATCCTATGTATGCTCGATGGAGAGAGTGGTTGGTTCCACGACCACTTATATAGGGACACTAATACAAGGATGTAGGTGCTCATCAAGGTATGAGTTCATTAAATTGATCTGTCATGAGAACATCTTATTGAAGTCTTACTTATTAAAAGATAATTCTCTTAGTGAAAGTTGTGCAAGTGATTCTTAGACCTGAGATCACAATGGTATCTTATATACATGAATTCATATTTTGGTTCATACTCATTCATAACTCAGTTATATATAGGATGTTCATGGATATGGTGAATTGTGTATAAAGGTTATAAGTGGGTCAACAAGAAATCGATCACTCCTAGTAAGAAGAGTATTTATCCCATGTAATCTCATCAATGATGAATCAGGAAGTCTTTGATCAAAGTAGGTTAAAATTAAAAAAGAGTTTCTAATCCTTCATCGATCAAGTTTTTATTAGTGATTTGAGATTTGAATAAATAAAGTCTAAGGATTTGAAAATTTTCCATACCCATCAGTTATTCGGGATAAAGGAAGATCGAATGATTGAATTGCATGATAACTTATCACTGAAGGGTATTTTGATAATTTCTATCAAATTTCTCATCTTCTGGATAGGCATGATATATTGCTAAACGTCAATTATGTCTTGTAGGTTATCATGAATTAAAATGATTGAATTCATGAGTCAATTTGAAAGATGGTTCAAATTGGTAGCTAAAGTTGGCTCGATTTGACCTAGTTTGATTAGTTAATTTCTAATCGAGCTAAATCGACATTAACCTAAACCTACTGTTGGCTAGATAAAGATTCAAAAGGGTCACACACATTAAGAAATTGATCAAGAAAGTCATTTATATTTTTATTAGGATCATAGGATCCTAATTGACTAGCTAATTAACATACTAGCATATGTTGGCTAGCCTAACTCCTAACCTAATTAGATTGGATTTAAATGCTTGCTATTTTGGCTAACTAATTTAAGTATAACTTAAATTAGGTTGATCCTTAAGTGGGATGGCCAAATTAGAATTTATCCTAATTTTATAACTTTTATCCATGTTTTAAATCAAGAGTTCCAAGGGCATGGGACTCTTGGCACCAATATTAGCGTATGCACACATTAAGGAACATAAAAGGACCAAGAGTCCTATAATTAAATTACATTTTTGGTGATAAACTTTAGTCCTTATCATCTCTAATACACGCCCATTTAGACTGGATTTGATCGATCAAATTAAGTAATTATGGGTATGATTTTATAAAGGGATGCAACACTTGGAATATATGGTGCATGAAATGGGCTAGAGTCTTTCTACTTATCAATCATCTTTTTTCAGATATGCCTCTCTAGTTTATACGCCTATTGAAATGTTGGATCAAGTCTTTAATTCTAAAATTAAAAACTAATTATTAGATTTTTTTCAAGAGTTGCGATAAGCAATTCTTGGGGCAAAATATTAGTGAAACAATGTTTTACTTTGCACCATTTTGCCTAGAGACTCCTTCTACTGAAAGATCTTATCTGATATGTTAAATATCATATTATAAATTGATAAAATGATGTTTTAGGTACCTCCTCTCTTCCCATTTAAAGGCTTCAGTAATTGAAACCAAAGCATCAAAAGTTTGTCCTAACAACTCTCTTCCTTGTTAGGACAAGTCTTTTATTTTAAGACAAGTCCACCATTTTAAGATAACGGATTAAGAAGATAATTAGAAAGGATAATAGAATAGTAAGAGAATTTTCAGAGAAGTTTTGAGGTACTTTTCGAAAATAAAAAGATCTTAAAAGAGAAGAAAGGTTGTTGAAGGAAGAAAGGCTGCCAGAAGGAGTCGAACAAGAAAGAAGGTGCTTCCTTGATCTAGTTCCTGTGTGGATCATCTCTGGAGGGCATGCACTTGTGTTCCTGGTGGAATAAAGGATATTAGAATTATGAGGATTCTTCTATTTTTTAATATTTTGCCCTGTTAATTGATATAATCAAGGGAGTCCTAGGTCTAATATTTTGGTTGATTAGGATTTCAAGGATTAAAATTTTGAAATTCAGTCTTCTGCTATGTAACCATAACCCAACAAATTTGTCTACAAAAGATTTTAATTTTTGCACATCATTTTTTAGATTTTCATTTTCTTCTAAAACATTCTCACTACTTTCTAAAATCTTTTCTTTTTTTTTTTGGCAATTTAGTATTTTGTTTCTTTAAATCATTGTTAATCTTATATAGTTTTCAAATTTAGATAAAAGATCAATAAATGCTGATTGAAGGTCATAATCATCTAAAAAGTTTTTGGATGTTATCTTATTTTTTTGTACCATGAGATATAGGGTTGGCTATTTTTTAAAATTTCTTCTTTGGAACTCGAGTGTTCACTATCGTTCTATATAGCCATCAATGCTTTTTCCTTATATTTTTTAGATTTTTTGAGTTGAGGATAGCCTGTTTTAAAGTATCCGGGTTTCTTATATTCAAAACAAATAGGCTACTCTTCTTTTTCTTTCTCCTTATCCTTGCTTGCTTCACCCTTGTATGGCTTTTTTCTAAAGCTCAATTTTTTTTTTCATGAGCCTCTTGAACTTTCATGCCACAGGAGTCATCTCATCATCATCTTCTTCTTCTGACTCATTGCTTTTCTTGTTTTCATTTATTATAGACTCCATGGTGATGATCTTCTTATTCTTATACTCCTCTTCATCATTTTGTTTCATTGAAAACTCTTGAGTTATAAGTGACTCAATGAATTCTTCAAGTGAAAGAGTGTTAAGATCCTTGGATTCTTGGATGTTGGTTATCTTTGCTTTTCATGACTTTGAAAAAGATCTAAGAATCTTCCAAATAAGATTATTGATAAAATAAGTCATGTCCAAACTCTTTAAATCATTAGTAATATCAATAAATCTAGTATACATACTAGTAATAGTCTCATTAGACTTCATTTTAAATAATTCAAACTCATGTACAAGTATATTAATTTTAGTTTCTTTTACTTAGTTGGTAACCTCATGTATAACCTCTAATCTATCCCAAATCTTCTTGATAGAGCTACAAGTTGAGATTCTATTAAATTCATTAGCATCCAAATTATAATATAAAATATTCATAGCTTTGGCATTTAGTTCTATTAACTTCATATCTTGCTCATCCCAGTCCTTTTCAAGTTTAGAAATATGAACTCCATCTATTCTAGTTATGGATAAATATGGGGCATTAACTATAACTCCTCAAAGTTAATAGTTAAGTGCTTGAACATAGATGCATATGCTAGCTTTTCGATATGTATAATTTGTTCCATTGAACAAGAGGGTTGATTTGAAGATTGGCCTTTGGCAAGAGACATGTTAAATTAGATTGACATTTGATCTTAACTCTTAATCGTTGGCTCAAATGTAGTTAAGTACCAAGCTCTGGTATCACTAGATAATCCAAGCAGGGATAAATTAGATTATTCAAAAAACTTAATTGAAGTATATGCTACCTTTGAAAATTATGGAGTGATAGTGAGCAGAAGTATGTGCTATGGCAAATTTATAATGAGATGCTAAAAGTAAAAGTAAGCAAGAAAGTATACACAAATATAAGAGATTTTTATAGTAGATCAATATACCTGATATCTATATCCACTCTTCAAGTATTTTCTTAAAAAATTTTGCTATAATCTCTTCAAGATTATAGCTGGATTATTTTACCGGACTCATAATTCAAAATCCTTTACAACTAATTCCTTGTTAAACACTTAACTTGAGTCCCCAATTGAAATTAGAAAGTAAAAGAACTAAGAAAAAAAAATATAAATACAAAGTTTCTTGAAGCGAACAAAATTAAAATAATAATACACTAAAAAGAAGACTCCTAAAAATCTATAAAAACTTCAATATTTGTCTCCTTGCTGGAAAGCCAATAATTAGAAGAATATTTCAAGTAGTTAGGAGTGAAAGCTCTCAAATCTATGCTTTTAGCTTTTTCTCGTTGTTCTTGATGGCACTTGAAATATTCTGAGTTTGTTATTATTCTTCAATAAGTTTAATGAGCTTTTAACATGATTCAGAGCCAAAGTGATTGTTTTTAGCCATTGAAGGATAAATAGAGCCACTTGATTCAAATCTAGATCATTCTAAACTTTCTGTAGAACTAGTAATTTTGCTTGTCAGCAGTCCTTGAGTTGACTCAGAACATTGTTGAGTCAACTCGGATTCCATCCGAGTTGACTTAGTCATCAATTAAGCAAACTCTATCTCGGTTCATCAAAATTCATATTTCTATTTTTCACTATTGAATCGGCTCAAATTATTAGAATCGACTCAATTGTCATTCCATCAAAAAATTACCTTTCTATAAAGCAATGTGGATTCCAAGTCGATTCAGTTGTCATTTTAGTGGGCTCATCAATCAGCATTCAAAAGCAAAACTTCTATATTTTTAGCTTTCCCTGTCAAGTCAACTTAGTTTCTATCTGTATCAGCTTGGTAGCATACCAACTAAAACCTTTTGTGCCAAGTTGAAATTTTCCTGAATCAACCTGAAATTTTGATCCTTCAAAAAGTTCTTGACTCCACATTCTCATGCACTATTTTTACATAAATTTCACTGTCTTTTCTTTTTATTTGGAGCTTCAAAAATTTATATTTCAAATCAAAAATTGTTAGCCTTAATCTTTTAGTTTAGTACCTTAACATTTCCTGAAATATAAACTCATTCAACTTATTAATTATATTATATAATCTAATATTTTATTATTTATTAAAATCAATTCTTGGGGTCAACAATTAATTATTTCTAATTTAGCTCTTAAAGCCAAAAATTTTGTTGCCCAAATCATTTTTGGTGACCTCAGGTGAAGCAGAAGATCATTATAGCTGAGAACTTAAAACCAATGTTATAATGCTTTTGAAAAGAAAATATTGTTATCGGTAATCAACGAGGATGGATTACAAATTACCTCTTGTATCCTAACTAATTATTTTATAAAATTAAAAAAATATATGTTTTCAGAAGAAGACTATTAAAAGATTCGAGAGTTTTAGCCAGTGATATTTTGGGAGAAAAGTATGTCCAAGAGGTAGGAGTTTGAATCTTCGAGAGATTTGAGGAATTCATGCGGCTGATGAGCGAGACTGTGGAAGCTCTTGCAGAAAGAGTTAGGGGGTTAGTTAAGTAGAGATATTCTTACAATAGTAAAAAATTTCAAACATTACAAGGAAATTAAGGCATAGTGGCATTTTGAGAACCATGAAAGCTTTCACAATAGTTATAACCACACACAATTCTAAAATTAAAATTACTAAGATTAGCATGCAGATTGCAAATCGGAATTCACTAAGGAGCTATTTGGAGTCCTGTAAAAGGAACCACATGCAGTTCAAGTTGTATGTAAAAACCAAACCTCTTGTTTGAAATGCCTGTAATTTAAGTTCCATGATAAGTTGAGCAGCTACAATTCCAGGTTATCTGGTGATAGGTTGCTCGAGTAGATATCATTACTGAGGGGGGAAAAAATCGCTCTCGCTCTTCCGGTCTTTCCTATCCCTCTACTTTGCCCTAACCTCCTCCTCCACTCCCCAACCCCTCCACCTTTGTGCTGCAATGGGACATTTCTGATCCCCCACCGACACATCTCCTTTGCCTTCTCTGCGTTTCTCAAGGCCTTCACAACTACCCGCTCCCTCCTCATAGACATCCAAGTCCAAAACCCTCATCCCATGATATCTATCTTTTTATCTATAACCTGTCTTCATGCAGACCGAGTGATTTGACCGAGCACCACTGTCAACTTGTTCAACAAAATGCCCATCAAGGATGCCTCTCTTTTCCTTGAACTCTCTTCCAAACACCTGTGAAATTCTTTGTAAACCAATTACTATAACTTAAATTACGATACACCTTTTAACTACCGGTTCCATCAGCACTTTAATAGATTGTTTGGAGCCCTGTACTGCAGCTACATGCAATTCAACAGGCCGAATTACACGGTAGATTGAATTGCTTACCGACCTGTAAACCGAAAATAGCTTATAATAATTCGATTCACAATCAAAATGGCCACGAATTGCGTCCACCTCACGAGGCATCTTCAATAAATTCTAGATTTTCTCTCTCTGCTCCACCTCTTCTACCGTCAACCACTCTGTCAAGAAACGGTAGCCCAGTTATAAAGGCCTTGTTTCGCTACCAACCGATCCCAAGTTCAATAAGAATGCGGTCGATGACTCGTGAATGAGAGATCATGATCTTTCCCTTTATCCCCATTCTAGTAGCCAGCGTCTCGATACAAGGTTGATATACTTATCATTGATGAAAATAATCTGCATAAATCTTGTAGCTCGAATCAAACATGACATAACGGGTTTGGAGCCTGCAGGAATAGCTACACCAACCCCCCCCCCCCCCCCCCCACCTTTTTGTTTATCAAAAAAAAAAAAAAAAAAAAAAAAAAACCCGCCCAGTCCATCTCTACACTATCATGCAACACCTTCCTATCACCCCACCATCCTCCCCTCTCCTTCACCTTCTCCATTCCCCTGAGAACTGAAACACAGGGCATGATTCCTCCCGGCTAGTCCCAACGAGTGTCCTGGTCCATGTCTAGACCTTCAACATCCGCAACTTGGCACCAACCTCTTAGTCCAAAACACTATGCCGATGCATGTCCAGTACTCCATCCTAACATTTGCTTAAAAGGCGTTCGATAGAGACCTCCCTCTTCCTTTCAAGACTCCCATAAACACGGATTGTAATTCCTCCTAAGCCAACTACCAAAAATTAAATTACAACTTAAATTACAATATGAGTTGCCGTGCAGGCTCCAAACAGCACCTATGAAAATCACTGTTGAAAATAACTGCTGCCACCGTCACAGGAAGCTGGTTAGGTGTAACTTCGGGTGGTACCACGTGGGCAAAAATTACGCCCACATGACGAAATAAATATTACCGTTCGTTGTCACTAAAAAAGAGAGAAGGAAAGAAAAGACGAATGCATATACGGTGATCAAACCAGCCAAGACTCGGCAAGCTTTATGGCGGCAAAATATGGTTCGCGTTCCCATCCAGACCTGCAAAATACATTGACCATTCGGTGATATCCGACCAGGATCACCATTGAAATGCATTAAAAAACTCTCGCAACGAAATGACAAAAAAATCTTGCAAAATAGTCAACACCACAACACAAAGGCTCCACAAACGATACAGCAGACAGGCTGCGTTAGTCAACTCTTCACTACCCACAACCTGAGCTAAATAGAACAGTCTAGTTCCATTTCAACAACCCCCCATACCCCACCCAAGGCCGAAGGCAAACCAGCAAAATGCAATCTTTGCATGAAAGATGCATCAACGCGCCATTCTAGACCTGTCTTCTGCACAACCCTGAATGCCGTAGCAATGCAATCTTTAACTTCCACAGAGAACTAATTCCATGGTACATTAATCAACAAAAAGCATAAAAAACTATACCCAAACCATTAACCATACTGAAAAAGCTGTTATACTTTTTTCCTTGTGCACTAGTTGATAACTTTGATGCAAAGCAAAATAAATCCGCACTTGATACAAAACATGGAGTTTCGCCGCCGACCTTGGTGGCCAGACAAATTACTTCAGCTCCTTTATGCTGTGTGCTTGATAAGCCAAATATCAATCCACTATTGTTCCAAACTTCCCAGGCACATTGGGTCCTTGGACAAACTCTCATAGTCTCACACTGCCAAGCAGTCAATTGAAAAGTTAGATGACTAAAATTTGTAGCAAGGGAATCATGCATAGAATCGGAGAGCATGGAGGGCTTCCACAAAAAATTCATCTGCTCATGAACATCTACTATAATAAAAGAAGATACTGTGTGCGCGCGCACGAGAGAGAGAGAGAGAGAGAGAGAGAGAGAGAGAGAGAGAGAGAGAGAGAGAGAATTACCCAATTCCTGTACTTCTCAAATGTAACTCATCCTCAAAACAAGATTCCAACAAACTTTTAACACCCATGCAACATTAGGGGTTTATATTCAAGCTCAAGGGTTCATAGTTTTCTGATGAGCAACCTGTATTTAACCAAAGAAAAATCTTAGGACCATAAAATTTTATTTCCCTTGAGCAGATGATACAGGCAGTCATGCTATGCAGATTGAAATCATCCATATAGAATGTTGAAGCACAAGCATGCAAATTTTTTTTCATAAAAAATAAAATAATCTCTCCTCATCCACCCACACACCCAAGAAAAAAAAAAAACTCTGGTTCTAACGTCCGTCTACTAACGGCAAAATCCACCTAAACACAGATGAATCTGACTACATATTCTAGGAAATAATCATACTTCCCGACAAAATTTTCCAATAAATTTCATTTGCATTACTCAAGTTTAATAAACACACCATCATGATGCAGCAGAAGCATGAAATTCATCAAATGACATTGACAATAAGTTATATAGGACAATAGTAACAAAGCAAGAAATAGTAAAATGCTTTATGTACCCCTTCACATACCCCAGCCCAGTTTCCCATCAGCCACCAGGAATAAAGGGGCCATAAAGCCCTTCATGAACTACCTACCCTTTTGTAGGGCGCACAAGAAAACCGGATATGGCACTTGTTCAGGGTAAGCTAGCAGGTATGCAAAGAAGCAAAATGCCAAGATATATACAAACACATATTTACATAATGGAAAAATAGAGAAAATCTAGTAATACCCCAAACTTTAACAAATTAGAGGATCATTTCTTTTAATTGGACAAGTATCATCACTTAAATACAAACCAAGCCATCATTTTAAAATTGCAATGCATATAAGCAGCACCACCATGTATACAAAACTAGCCCGCATAAGAAACATCTGGAGTAACAAGAACATACCGAAGTTGACATTTTCAGCAACTCCCTTATAGCCATTGTAGCATAGGAGGAAGCTGGGAGAGTAAATCCTAATTTTAGAGCCAACTTGGATGGATGAGCATCAGAGCTGCAAACGGACTCAACTTGCAATGACCCACCCTCAATTCCATCCTTAGCCACATGGTTACTTGGTGAACCCTGTGATTCAAAATCATTACTTTGGCTTCCTGAGTTCCCATTGGCAAGCAGTTCTTCCTTGATTAGATCAGCAGGTTTTCTTTGATGTACGATATCCAGATCAGTCCTTGCCAAGGGAACATTGTCATCTGCATATGGTAACAATTCCCTGTCCACACAAGGACAAATACTTCAATCTGTCTACAAGTAACAATTTTATACAAAAACTATATCCATCCAGGGAGTAGGAAAAAAAAGGGAGAAAAAAAGCAGAGGATTCAAATTAGATATGCATACCATACATAATCAATCGGGCGCTGAAATACCCGCCTGTAACCTCCCCTCATATTAGTAATCGAAAATTCCCTAATAGTTGGAGCAAGCATTGCCAAAGGTTGCAACAAATACTACAAGTATTAATATACCAGAAAAAGTGGGGTACACCAACCATGTATTCATGATCTTTATGGGAAAAAAAAAGACATACAAAAGTGAACATCATATTGCTTACTAGATATACTGACAAACTTACTTGGCAGTGTGTACACTCTCTGTCAAGCTGACGCCATCCTGGATCATTCAAAAACGAAAAATTAGCAAAAGCACCACAAAGAAAAACTCCAATCTTTCGGGCAATTGGAGTTGGCTACCTGGACTCAATTTCACCATTCAAAGAAAAACTCCAACCTTTCAGGCAATTGGAGCTGGCTACCTGGACTAAACTTCACCATTGATTTCTATCCAAAGAAATGGAAAGCGTCTCCTGATCAAGGTTTAGAATTGTATCTTTTGAGCATGTTTTGCACCCCCCCCCCTCCTTTAACATGTTAAGTTATTTATTTTGTTTTGTATCGTTCAAGAAAAATGGATTTTTTTAAAAAAAGCGTAGTAAAAGGAAAACATCTAAAGAGAAACTGTAAAAATATAAGAACTTGTACTGGGAATGATGGTCTGACACAATATTGATGAAAAATAAATGCTAAGTAATGTATACAATGACTAAGTTTTATAATCTTAAGTATGAACATCAACAGTATCCTTAAGCAACAAGGATACTAATGTTGAAATGAAAACATCAAAATGGAATTCAAAAACAGGAAAAACTTGTAGTAGATAACAAATTAAAGATAACTTATTTACGATTATTAGAACTAGCTGTTACTTGCATTTGCTCTCGATAAATTCCCATGAAACCGAAGTAGTTTTATGTGAAAACCTTCAATTAAACAATTGATGGAAGAAAATGAAAGCCCTAAAACATTTAATTTTTTGGGTTGTCAAGGATGTGGATTTTGTAGATCATGATTCTCGATTTTATATGGCCTACCATGAAGTTTGTAATTTGTATCGATAAGATTTCGAGTCGAATACTACCAATAAAATGTAGCTCAACTCTATATGGTTACCACTTTTCAGATAACACATTCTGTAAACAATGAAATTTCAAGACAGATATTAATCATTTCCTGCTACTTCTAGCCAAGCTTTTTTTTTTGTCTTCCTTCCTTTTCAGTTTTTCGACAAAATTTCAAACCAGCAACAAATCATTTCCTGCTACTTCTAGTGAACCCTTTGTTTGTCTCCCTTTCTTTTTTCCTTCACCAATCCTATACAACACCCCATCAGGCTTATATCTGAACCACACCACAGGTAGCAAGGTCTACCCTAACTTTATCCACTATCTGCACCTCTTAATTTGCAACTCTTAATCAAGCTACACATCCATCTCAGAATTGTCTATAATACCTATCTGATGCTTTGAACCCCCCTTGTTGCCCAATGTTCTGATTCACATAAGAACTTACAACTTAAACACCTCTATTCTATGACACAAAAATACAACCCTATCTTTTGCCTATTTACTTTTTCATACCTGAGATTTTGAAATCCTCCTTTTTTATACCCTTAAGTTAGATTTCAATTACATTTGTAAAAAATTCCACTAACAGAAGTCTATAAAGTTTCTGACCCACATGCTTCTCAAAAAATTTTGCATATAAAGTTATGCATATATTTAGAAACATACCTCTATTTGTATGCTTAATGATTAAGAATCAAATAGGTCCTCACAGGACCCACAACCATCTATCTTTGAGAAAGATTTGAAACCAGAGTCATAATTGCTTTAGTGAATAACTAAATAAAATAAAATAGATAGATGGGGAATAGGAAAGAAAAGGACTAATCATAAACAAAATATCTTTCAAAGGTTCACTAAAAACTTGACTGTTGGCAGGTTTCTTTGCATATGTTGTCTAGAAAGAGGACTTAATGATTATTCATTCACCAGAACTAGAAGTAAAAATTGTTGTAGATACGGATCCTATATAAAAACGTCTTTCAAGGAATGGGCCAAACCTGCCCATTTCTTAAGAACGATAGCTAAGGGCCTTAATACTACCGCTTGGATCTAGATTATGCCTATTTGCACAAACGCCTTTTACGATTCCTGATCGTTAATACCCAATAAGCATATCTTGAGCAGATATGGAAATGGGATACCCAATAGCTGAAGATGAGATTTATATGGACCCCATTGAATTTCATTCAGAGGGAAAACCCTATAGAGATCGTTTTCATCCTTATCAAAGAAAGACAGGTATATCTAAAGTTGTTCATACAGGCATAGATCAACTAAATGGTATTAGCATTTTTGTCATTGTTATTTAAAAATTTAGTCTGTTGTTTTCTGCCCCCATCATCATGGTTTGATACAAAATTTAACCAAACCCTCAATTTCCACTCAAGGCAGGTTGTCAAATTATGGGTTATGAATTTGACATGCATCAACCTTTGGTCGATGAACAATTTTGATAATCTGGGAAACCAATAGCATTTGCAATATAGAGACAAGTTCAAGATGGGATACCAATACTTATGACACAAATTTGTAACACCTGGGAGACATTATATTACAAATCCATTGCATGCATGCATGGAAACCTAAAATATTTTATAACAAATCTATTGCATGCATGGAAAGGAACAAGTCCTTTATTCATTGATGATTTGAAATACAATATCCATAATGGCTTTATTTTGATTTTTGACTGATATAGAATCCAGACCACTAGTCTGACCTACCTGCTTAGTAACAACATGGAGGGCATAATTACACAGCAGTCCACGGTAACTTGGCCAAAAGCTAGAGGCTATTCACAGAGAAGAAGGCATGCCCTCTCTAATGAACAAGTACATATTAATTCCACCTCTCATGGCACACAGTCACCACATAATTCTGATGCTCTGTTAGTCAACGGCTGATATTCATTACATGCTCTCTCTCAGTCATAGATAGGGGAAAGCTCCTAAACTAATTTCCCTCATTCATGCATCAGAATATATTTGTGAGAATGAGATAAAACTATGTTTTGGAGGTTCTCTTGTGAGAGCATGAAGCCACGTCTCATTATTATCATAATTAAACAATATTATTATAGTGCATCCTCATTATTATTGTAATTAAACAAGACTATTATTGTACATGTTCTTAGTAAAATGTAAATGACATTGGCATCATCTATATGTCTACATACCCATATTAAGTGGAGCGATTGAGAATGAAAGACTGGATTAGCATGTTAAGGAATATCACCAGAAATTCTTTCTTAAACTATTGATGAACAGAGTTATTTGTTCTTGCATGTGATGTCTATGTAAAGTAGTAATTTACTCAAAACATATCTTTGAATTTGTTGTCAGACAGATGCTATGGTATAGCATGTTGGAACATGTACATTTTATGCTAGTTTAAAGGTTTGGTACCTAAGATTTGGAACTGATACTTATGGGAAGACATTCTTGTGGTAGGTAGTTGTTGGGTGTAGAGAGATCGGACTATCGGTCATTTCTTCATGAATCTTACAATAAGGACATAAAGACTTTTTAAAAATGAAATCTATATAAGCAAAAGATGTGGGTATTTTCTAAATGTCAGGAACAGAAACATATATATATGCAAAATCAAAAAGACATTTTAATAAAGACAGTGACTTATAGACATGTTAGAAAAAAATGCAATAGCTTATAGAATCTAACTCGGGAATAAGTTAGGATTTCAAATTTCGACTAAAAATAAATAGGCAACAGATAGGGATATATTTCTAGATGTCAAACAATGGAGACACATCTAATGAAAAAATATTGAAAAATCTTCAAGTGACACAATATGTCAAATGCATGACATTATACTACTTCATCCAACCTACTCCAATTCTAATAGGAATATCCTCCAATCTCTTCATAAAGTTGTAGAAATCTACTATCTTGTCTCTCCATTCTAACTAGATGTCTACCATGACTACACTTGCTGTACTATAATATAGTTGAGCTAATCTTTTTTTATCTATATATTCCTTGAAGCCCATTGATAATGCCCACCTTTACCCATGCATCATCCACATTGATTTATATAAAAGAGATGCTCCAGAGGGCCTCATGTTGCATGGTAGCTTGTGCAACTATAACATGTAAAAGGACATTAACACAATCAGATTTGATGTATGCTATTCACAAGCACGCTTCTGATTGTTTGGTCTAAAACTTGTGACTCATCACTACAACAAATTCCTTGTCATGTTGGAAACCGATGGTCATCATGAAAATTTAGGTAGCAACTAGCAAACATCAACATAAAGAAAAAAAATACATTAGACAAGTCATCTAAAGGATGATGCTTTTCAAAATTAAATCTTCGAGGCCTATTAGTGATTTCTGCTCCTTTCTTTTCTTTGATGCAAGTGCATCACTAGAGCAAAAGACACAAAGCCTAATGATTATGATTTCCTTATCAGCTTAAATCCTTCCTTTCACTCTAAGCTTTCTTCAGTAGATCTATTCTATCTTTAAACCAGCTGATCCAAAAAAAATTAAAAAATATATATTGAGGATGTTTTTAGCCTTCTAAACAGTACCCAAGTCCACTCAACAAACCAATTGTAGCATTAAAAGACACCTTATGCCAACTAAAAATGTTTCTTGGCTCTCCGTATGATCAGAAACAAACATCAATTGGTACACCCTGGTTGGATTGAGAAAATTGGACAGCAAAGACAAGAAAGAGAAGACAGAAAGTTAGAATCCTTGGTTTGGCATGGAGAAAAGAGAATGAGAAGTGAGTTGCTCTTTCTTAGCTAGGAATTTGTGAGGAGAGAACAGAGGACAGAAAGTTAAAATCCCCCATTTGAATAGTAATGTTAGGAGAGAAGAGAACTGGGGAAATTTATCTCTAGGCCCCCTTTTTAAATCTCTCGGAAAGTGGAGAGTTACAAAGAGAAAAGGAATTTCCTTTCTTTTCTTTTCTCTTATCTGGGGTCCAAGGTTCTCTTCTCCTCTATTGGGTCCAAGGTTCTCCCCTCTTCCTTGGTCCTCTTTTCTCCAGTTCCCCTTCTTTTCTTTCCTCACATGCATGTCCAAACAGGGAAACAGCATCAGTTACTTGGTTAACATGCATGGATGAATCCTTTCCAAAATATTTCAGTTTCAAATAAACCCACAGGTAACTTGAAGTCCTTTACTCAATCAATGCAACTACATAAGACTAAAACATAACTTGAGATATGCAAGTCAGTCATGGATTTCACAACCAACAAGTTCTATTCTATCAAAATGGATTTTTTAATATAGTATATGATCATCCAATAGTTTCATTCAGGTCATATCCTTTCCTGCTACAAGCTTCATCAAATTCCTTCTCTTCTCAGGCCAGGCCTTCTCCTTTTGACTGAAACCCAACAACCATCGTCCTTAAAGGAAGTTGTTTTTGGCCTTTTTTATGAGTATTTGCAGATATACACTGCCCGCTGCACAAAACCCTCACTACATTCAATTAAGTGTCTTATCAGATGTGTCATAATTATAGTGTTGCATGAATGCAAAGACAATAATCAGATTCTGACATATGTCTACATGTCTGACCAGCACACTATGAAAAAGGAGATATGGAGCAGAGGAAAAAAATAATTTAAAGAAGTTAATATATTAATTTTTTTAATTTAATTTATAACAGAATGTCAAAAGATAATTTTTGTTAGGTGATTCAATATACTAGTTTTTCATCCAAACTCCAAAATTAGCTCAAGGAAACATGAAACATGACATTTTGCCAAGTTATTTAATAATATATATCGTTAGCCAAGCTCTAAAAACTATAGCAGACCTCCAATGTTACTGCTGGCAAAGAAAATTTGTGCTGCTATTGTCGAGGAAAACTTCCTGCTATGAGGTTCGCAGAAATAACAACAGCAGATACTACATGCAACTAAAGAAGAATAGCTTTGCCACATGAAACCTATAAAGCCAAAGTAATATTCCACTAGTTATAAAGAAAGTTTGGTTAAAGGTATGTGATTATAGCCTTTTTCACCATCATTGACCAAACTCCACAATCTTCACTATTTTTACAGAGTATCATATTATCATATCCAAATCAATTATGTTATCACAGTCAATTAGTTGTTCAAAATCTTTTGTACAGAGGCACTTGCTGCAAAAATGAGTTCATACCCAGATTAGCATACAATATACTTCCAGCATTTTTGATACAGCCAACCAAAACATAACTCTCGCTGCAGGATAAGGTAAATTGCGCCTCTCATTATGATTATGACTGACTGCAGAATCAGTTACAATGTAATTAAAAAAAATAAGGCGAAAAAGAAAATGATAACAAAGTTAAATAAACAGGATGTGAACTGAAGATTTTATACAGATCCAAATCGAGAGACAATTGATATATTGAAAATGTAACTGCAACTAATAAACTGAAAGATTAACTTCAGAAATGTTCGACTCACCTTCTTTGCCATATCATGATACACATCAGCTATGTCATTTGCTGGATATAGAATTCTTGAACTAAAAATAACAGAAAAACATAATTATGTTAAATCCTCAGCTGAAGTTTACACAGAGTAAAAATGTTCATTACCCAGGCAAAGGCAGCACGACATCTTCAAATGTATAGATTCCTTGAAGAAGATCTCCAGAATCAACAGTCTGTCACAACAATGTATGGATTGATCTGAGGTAAAAGAAACTCTGCACTGTATTGCTTCATCAATGCTGACTGGAAGTCAGATACATAATAAAGGGCTCAAGAAACTCATGTTATGAGAACACGCACACATGTACACATGTAAAAACATTCTATTGAATGAAGATACATATTAATGTGTGAATCATGGTTGATAGCAAGTTGACATGAAAGTGATAGAAAATGCTGCATAGGACCTTAAAAATACTAGTAAAAATTCACCTTCACAGACTGAACATTTTCTTCAGGAACTGCTTCCTCAGATGTATCAGGTATGCAGTTACATGGATCATTGCAATCATCTTCAGGATCAGAGTTGTCAACAGCAGTTACTTCCCTAGCAGAGCTTTCTTTACAAAAGACCAAATCTCCTAGTACAACCTGTGAAATCCCTGTCATATATGACAAATATCAACAAAGAGGGAAATCAATACAATGAAATACAGCATTTTGTTAAGATTCAGCAGTTGCAAGTTCAATGTCATTAAAGCATTTCTTTTATAGAGGTGACACTAACTAGATTGGATTTTTTTTCAATCCTTTCAATGTGCTTTATAATATCAAATATTTCGGGTCCTTAAACAATACATATATCCTCTTTGTTCAGAGGTTTTGCATAGTAACCTTTAATAGCCTTGAGGTATTATTCAAATGTCTTCATCTCAAGGCAAATTAGACAGTCCTCCTCAAACAATGATCATGGACAAGTCTTTCATCATTACAGAATGTTCGAGGGAAGGAAGGGCCAAGAACGTACCATACTTTTGCACCCTCCTGCTAGCTGCATGGTTCCACAGGTAACTTTGGTAACTATGCACATACCTACAAAAGAAAAAGATTGCAAAAGAAAGAATTAAAGAATAAACAAAACTTATTGAAAAGGACACCAAAAAAACCTTCAGCAATACATTTCACTACATGTACTTTTTATGAACTCAATTTCTTAAGTGGATGACAATATGAAGATAACAATAGACATGTAACTAATGGTACACAAAACAGTGCCGACCACAAACTAGGACAGCTCATGGCCTAGATATGGTATTTAGCCTAAACTAGTGCAAACAAGTCCTTACTGGGCTGAACCACCCGGAATTACTTGGTTCTGAGCAATTCACCCTGTAAGGGCCCCACAACAATTTGGGGGCTTAATAATTGGGGAAGAGAAGGCTTGAATCACTTTCTTCCTTTGGTTTCAAGGTATGAGAGGAAAAAGAAAGGGAGAAAGTGAAAAGGGTGGGCAGGAAGCGTGACCCAGGTGTTTTCCTCTGTCTTTTTCCTTTTTTTCTTATTACATCACATAAAAGGGCAGAAATTGAAAAGGCATGAAAAAATCATGCCAAAGTTTGTATTTTTGCATGAATTCATGGCATGTCATAAATCTTAGTTAAATATACACAATGGTATAACTTTTAGTTTTTATATTTATTCTATTTCTATTAAAAATATGTTTGTGCATAAAAATAAAAGAAAATAAAGGAGATGTTAGATTCCAAAAATTAGTACCATGCTTGGGGTCTAGCATGCCATCCATTGTCCTTTTGGAAAGCAATTTGATTAATTTTTTGCATATGAATTGCTTTTCGAATAAAAGCTCAACTTTAATGTATATTTATATTTAAACATCAAAAACAAACAAAACCCTATTTCCCACTAAAAACTAAACAAAGAAATCTTAAAAACATTGGAAAAAGATTTTTAAAAAAAAAGGTATGGACATGCCCTATACCATATTGGTCTCCTACCAGAATGCAGCATGGTGCCCAAACTGTGGCCATTGTAAACATGGTGCCTTGAGAAAGCAGCTTATTCTTTTTCTATTCAAAAAAGGATATCTAAATTAAGGATACAGGTCGACCTTCTTTGCATTTCAAAGTATCAAAAAAGATGCACAAAAATACAAACAACATGCCTTCAACAAGTAGCATAGATGACCCGATATGTCAAAATAAAACAATTAATTGACAAAATAGAGTTGAATCCTTGAAGGTCATTCAAGGAGACACTTAGTGTAACATTCTTTTGTTATACTCTTTTGATAATGGCATTTAATCATTTATTATTTGTAGAACAATTTGTGTCCAAAGCAAATGAACTAACATTTAGATATATGGGTGTAAGTAGTCCACTTAGAAATAAATCTTTTTTTTTTTTTGTGAGAAAGAAAGGGAGAGATGTTTGCACTAATAACTACATGGTCCAAAGTTTTGGTTGCAACACACAACAACTTAGCCTAAAGCAACTATTAATTAAGCAAACAGGAGAACTAAAGATTACAAGATAGTATTGTAAAGTTGGAAAGCATAAGGTTTCTAAGTGGATTGATAGACTAGTTTGAAAGGCAAGAAAAGGTGGAATCTAATACGGGTTTAGTTTTTACTTAATGAAAAAAGGAATAAGTGGAAATAAAAAAATTTATGCAAGAAGAATAATATACATATGTGTATAGAGAGAGAGAGAGAGAGAGAGAGAGAGAGAGTATATGTAGATGATGTTCCATGTTGCCATACTACTATCCTCCTTATTTAAGTCTTTCACCCTCTAGTTCCAATTTAACTCAAGAAAGACAAAAAACATGAGTTGGTCGAGGTCTGTGCCAAACCAAGCTATTCAGGACATACCGAACTGGACAAGTCGATTACCAACATTGTTAGTTGTTTAATTTCAACTGATTCCTACTTTTTTTTGCCTAAGATGCCCTGGCATCTAGGGCAACTATCTCACCTATGCATCTCATAAACTCTGAGCATCAAGGAAGTCCAACCCCAAGGTGAGACTGCCAAAGTGTCTAGGTATCTTCCATGAAATGTAAGACATTAACTCAAGACACATGCATAGATGAGTTCTTGCCATTGCATAATATTTCATTGTATCTGAGGAAGCCATCCTTGTCTGACCACACCAATGAATCTACGATATGCGATAATAAATATCAATTTGATTTCTAGGCAGATTTATTTTTTGCTTTCCAAAATCAATATGAAATTTCAGAAGTATCAACCTAAATCACCATAATCAAAACATACTTCAATAAAAATTAACTTCTTAAACATCTGGAAAGATAAGAGTCATGCAATCATTTGTGCTTTACTAAAACTAGAAGAGTTGAAAGAACTTAAAGTGGCAATATGATAAATGAAAGCTCAGGAGGCATAATGCTGGTAATATTGGTATATATTATCACATATATAATTTCGCACATGAGAGAAGCCCACTTTTTGCTAAATACCAATTTTCATTTTTCAAAAATAGAAAGCAAGATTTATTTTATCTAGCATTACAGGAGCTTGGAGCCGTAGATATCAATTATGAATTCACTAGGAAAATGTCTTATTTGCATTAACTTCTGAAATGAACACATACATCATTCTTAGGGTTCTGGGTATAGCCTTCAGTGACTGCAGATAGTTACCAGGGCATTTCTTTAAGCATTGAAGCTGACAAGGAAAAAAAAAACACCAAGAGTTACAAATTAAAAGAGAACAAAAAAGAATAGCATGCATAGATTATCAAAAAAATTCTTTATGTTGGTAAACTATAACTACTAAACAACAAACACGGAGCCCTTATGCAAAAAAATGATTGCCTACGGAACACAAGCTGGACTCTTCATATTAAATTTCATCTGTGATTAAAATTAAAAAACAGGATACAACTTGTGCTTATATGCAGGTCATAAAATAGCCATAAGAATATTAAGAATCCCAGTTGCCTACTTTAGTTTTAACACCAAAATGAAATATGTATGACACATCTTAAGAAAGGATTAGGAAACTCTGTAAGTAGACAACAGGCCCAATAGGAGAGCAAAGAGGAAATATGAATACAGTAGCTCATTGGTAGACAGCAGAAGAGAATCGGAGGATGTGATCAGAGACTTTCACAGGCAGGACATTAAAGGGTAAATTGCAGGCTAGACTCAGGCTAACATGAGGATATGAATATCCCAAAGGCATGAGACTAAGAAAATCGCATCAGCAGAAGGCATGGCCCTTGAAAAAAGCAAATAGGAAATACAGAATTACAGTAACCCATCAGAGAATGTGATCAGACTCCCATGGGCAGGCTTTTAAACAGAAAGCTGTAGGCTAAAATCAGGCTAAGTTGGGGACATGGATATCCCAAAGGTAAGGGACTAATAACGAGTACTACAAACAATGGACTTGTCAAAACCCAACATACTACGCCACCTACGATTTCAAAACTACAAAAACTTGATTAAATTAAACCATAATGAACTCCAAAATGCACAGATGCACTGCACTCTAAAAAAGAACTGAAACAAAATGTTGAAGAACAAAAAATCATCCCAACACTGAATTTTTGCTCATGATTAACCTAGGCATTTTTTGTGCATAACTACTTAGTACAATTAGGTTACTTTTATTTAGACAAATGTATGAATGTTTAAGCTTGCTTGGGACATCAGTTAGAAAACAATTAACTGACTGGCCATTGCAATTCTTTAGTTTTATACATTTCTTTTTTCATTTGACACTATGCCAAATGCTTCTGCCATACAAAACTCATTCTCAAGCTTGATCCCAGACTTGCTTGATTATCTTTTTAACCATTGAAGAAAAATAAATTAACAGTATTATGATGCAGCAGGAGTGGCCTTGGTCATCTTGATGATTACTCATAATTCAAGGACCTCCAAACCTTTGTGAGATTTGCTACAGAATATTGTATTTCATCAGATGGCTGCTGCATCAGGCACATTCCTTGAAGAACATTTCCTTGGTATTCTCTTACTAAAGGTGCCTATCCTTTTGAGACAACCAGCGGCAACTAAAACTTTACATCAAACAGCTCCCTGTCTGCTCTAATCCCCTACACAATTTCCAGATCTTGTGAAGCTTCATTGTGGAATACTAGGTTTTTCAGGGAATTTGAGATTATTAAGAAATATGAATTTTTCATACTGCCTATAAACTCTCAGGAAAAACATAGAAAGCAATGTCACATCTTTTTAGAATCTGCAACCAACAGAAATGGTTGCTTGGGTATTGGAAGTGACAGAATAATGGAAGATACTTCAAACATTGAGATCATTTTTTAACACTTCCAATACAGCAAAAACTTCACTTTCATTCCTCTAAACACAACTTTCTGAAATGATTTAGATTTTAGATGCCTCTGCTTTAAATGAATACTTGGGATAAACCAAAAAGAAAAAAGAAAGGGGAGCACTGCTTGGGTTCAGCTACTGGTGAATACAACAAGGAATCATGATAACAGGCATCCATCTAAAACAACCCCAAATAGTCATCTCAGTTCTAATCTCTCAGTCCTATTAGCATCACACAGCTACATTCTTCCCTGGCAGTTCACAGCATAACAAGCTTTGGATATAAAATATGGTGATTGAGAACAATAATAGAAAGTAGTGCATGGCGGTGGTAGAAGTAGTAGCAGTAGTAGAAGCAGAAAATGAAGAAATGAAAGAGAAGTGGAATCCACCACTAGGAGTAATTAATGCTACCTGCTTGACCCAAGAGGACAACTAGGGAATTCCCATGTTGGTTTGAATCACAACTAATCTTAATATTTTCTACATATTTAAAATAAGCTAAAAGCAACTAGATGCACCTCTTATGCAACAGTAATCCAGATCAAGTAAAAAGAGATAGTAGATCCAAAAATCCCTCAAAAAAATGATTCAGCACACAACCACATAAACTAAATAGCTGATGCATGCCAAAAAACCTATAAATAATGATGTCTTTATTTTCTTTTTTAATCATATAATTCATAAGAAAAGGATAGCCTGATGCACAAGGCTTCTGCAATTGCAAGGTCTAAAAAAGTCAGATGTATGCAGCCTTACGCCTACGTCTGGGAAGGGGGTTTCTGTGTTCTGAACCCATAACAGCCATGTCACAATGAAGCAAACTTACCATTGTATGCTTGCTATGATTTTTCTTTCTCTTACTCCAAATTTTTAAAGTTTGCATTTTCAAAAAGATCTCAACAAAAGGCAAATGGCTAGCAAGCTAGTCAAATTCTTGCATCTTTGGTTCAGTTGTCATGCATTAAAAGAACCCAACTCTATTCTTAGTATGATCTCAGACACAAGCAAGGTTTTAGATACACTAATATCCTCAGATTTTGTTTCTTTCCCGGTATCCCTAGTTTAATTCATGAAAAAATTGCACATTTCCTATAGAATTTTGATTTTTCCTATGACTTAGTTGACCACCTACAACCATTTTGGAGAATGGTATCACTTACTAGTTGTACCCTATGTCACAGTGATTTACTTATAGTGGAAGTCCTGGCATTGGCAAGATGAAAATAAGAATTCATAGTTTGGCTTACCTGTTGAAATTGGGCATGTACATGACATCAACTGCCACCCATGACCTATCATGGTTTAGGACTTGTTTAATTGTTCTCTTGTATACATCAGATCAAAGTTTTAAATCCTACGAGATGGGGCTGCCCTAGTTTTTCCATGTTCGTCCCGTGCCGACACTCAGGATAGGGGATGTCCTGAGATATCCCGATTGGGATGCTAGAACGTTGGCGAGACATCCTGTCCCAATACATGGGATGGTACCTCGTCCCGGTGTCCCACTGGATGTCCCATCGGGATCTGAATCCTTGCATCAGATAATTAAAACAGGCTTTACTTATGAGGGCAAATATTTAATCAGAAAATACGATTCTCCAAAATAAGGTTACCTTTTTTGGTGCACCCACAAACTACAAAACACAGAGGGAAAAAATTGAAAAATGAATCATAGGGCTCTTTAACATGTAACTCAAGAATGGCTAATAAGAATTTAAAAGACCTTGAAAATAGAAATTCAATTTTTCTTCCATCTTACCACTAGATAATAAACAGAAATAATGATAGCAACGTAAATATTAAATTGCGGCAAGTAAGAAATGGGTCCCAAGGGACAAACTTATGCATGCAATAGCAATCTATATTTTATAGAAAAGTCTTACAATAGCCCTCTCAGCAACCAAATGGCGAGGCAACTTCTTTAGTGTCAAATCAATATCACCATGTTCCTTATAAGACACTCGAGCCTCCCTTATGATAGCACGTTGTTTGAATAAAATTAAGTTATGAAGAAACAAGATATTTAATAACAAGAGCATCTTAGCTATATGAGTTTTTAAATACAGGGAATGTATTTTAAGGATATCTCCCTCTCTTGGATCAAGAATCAGATTTGCAGCACTCTTCCACTCTCCTCGAAGCAATGCTGCCCCAATAAGATGGGTTGGTACTGAACCACTTCCAAAACGCTGATACAATTCCAGAATTAGTCAGGTCAACAGAGAACAGAAATCAAAAAATGAACATTTTAAACAACGAACTTGCAGAGAAATTCATGTACAGTTCAATCTTAACAAGTAAAACTTACCTGTAAACCATAATAATTTATAAACCCATTCCTTCCCAAGCCATTGGCAGCTTCTTTTATGGTATCTTCAGAATCTGCAACAACACCTCTAGGTTGATATGTGGCAGATTAGATATATGTCAAACATTTAAAAAAAAAAACAGTTAAATGACTATCCTATGCCAACAGCATATCGACTTGTACAACAGAAAAAGTACCTCAAGGTAATAGTGAAGCGATTTCCAAATAACTGACCAAGAACAAGCCCTTCCCTCACATAGCTAGACAAAAACAATCATCTTTACAATGTCAATTCATTATGTTGCTGTAACAGTTATAAGAAAAAGAAAGAACATGAACAAGATACATAGCTCTTACCAAAAGTCTCCTACTTTAATGCCAAACAATCTGCTGTTCAGAGCAGCTAACCTTTTTGCATGCTGCTTGAATACAGTAACCTAACAGAAATAGAATTTTTTTCTTTCAGAATGTTTGGCCAAATGAAAAATGAAATGGAAAGCCAGGAATCCCAACAACACAAATATATAATGCTCGCACTTCTATAAACATTAAAAGAGAGAGAGAGAGAGAGAGAGAGAGAGAGAGAGAGAGAACAGTTGTTTTTTAATGTCATTAGAAAGCATAAAATATGAAGGAGCAAAAAAGAATCCTAAGCCTGAAAATATTGGCCCTTTCTCCAAGCTGAAGATTTATCATTATTATCTCATAATGGTGCTCACACCCTAAATTCTTAAGGGCCATAATTAGAACATATGTGATTATTATTCCAAAAGCAAGGTTATCTCATGGCATACACACATCACCTTCTTTTTGTGATGTAGCTAATGGCTAAGTTAAACCATGAAATGAAACCACATAAACCATAATGAAAAAGTTTCATCTCGTGTATTACAGACAGATTAATGAATTGTTCACCATTTGTTCTTGTTAAGGATTAACTAATGCACCAATATAAGCTTTTTCCAATCCTTTCAGTTAATACCCATTCAAAATTTTATTGTTTCTGCCTTCTCTACCCTTCCTCTCAATCAGAAATCGAATCTACCCATCTTGATAGTGCCTCTTTAAATTTTCACTATACATGCCCATGCTATATAATTCAATTCCATCATTACCGTTCTTTAATTGGAGTAATACCTAGCTTCCACTAATGTACTTGCATATAGCCATATTCTACCTAGCTTGGACAGCATCCACCTCAAATTCAATTCTCGTATCAGCAATATTCATCTGAAATGCTTGGGGCCCTCTTCAGGCAGCATCTTGGTGAAAATGACATCAGCAGACTTATTATTTACTTTGAGATTGCTGACCAGTGTAAGTCCTCCAAAAAAAAAAAAAAAATTAAAAAAAAGTGTGCCCGCCTATCTATTTAGTAGATGGATATAGAAAATGGCAGAGGAAGTCAATCGCAATTGCCCTCCAGAGCATCAACCAGTCACTAGTTCTATAGATATCTCCTCATCCAGCTTTATTAGTATATACAAAATTCAAATGTGGCAAAATGACTGCACTAGCAAATATTTGAGCCATAAACTTCAATTGAAAATATGTTCACCATTTTTCCCACTGAAGCTGCATATCATCTCATGAACCACACTGGCTTCCCTGATTACTAGTTCATTTTCTTTTATCCAGAATTCCAATTAACAATTCATTATAAATCAACCCTAAGCTTATCTAGTCAATCAAAAAAATAATATTATCTGCAAATAACTTAACTACCATACCTACATGATATTAGCAATAAATGCATTCCTGAACATATTTGATTATATAAGAGTATTAATACAACAGCAAGGCTACGCAACAGAACTACAAATTCACTTGTGTCACTAGTAGTGCCACAAGTGGATGTTCACTTCTCTCACTCGATTACTTATGACAGTTGACAGTGCTTTTCATGCGAGATATCCATTAATACACATTACATTCCCGGTCATCATATTAACCGTAACATGCTCTGATATTCTTTCTCAAAGGCAACTAAACTGTGTCTAAATTCTTATGTTTTTTACTTTTTTTTCCCTCAATTGTCCAAGCAAGAAGATAACCTCCATGATTAGACTTAACATTACAAACCCAAAAAACTATGGATAATTGGGAATAAATTGTCATATCAAAAAAAGGTACAGCAGGAACATTGTGAACCTTTTCAGAAAGTGTCTCTTGTTTCCTAACCACTCAAGCTAAAATTTCTTTTTAAAAAAAATCTTCTTGTATACATTTCTACACCTATCTAAAGAAAAGTAGCATCTGATATCTATTCATGTTATGGAAGTCAAAGAAAATTAAATCATCCTCCTACAGATACAAAATTTCAGCGGACAGTAAAAGAGTATATTTTTATAAGCTCTTGAATATTTACAAGTTAAGATGCACCAGAAAAACTTGCAGTAAAAATGATGCAACCATGCAGCTCAATTAAGATACACCAATTAAATAGATAACTCTCCTTTACAGTAAGACCAGGTAACATGCTCGGACCATTCGCAACACAAAATTGTGTGTCAAGTGCAACAAGGGTGACACAGTTACAAGCACGTGGAGATAAATTCATGTAAAGATCAAAAATATAATTTAATTGTTAAATAAATTTGGTCAAGAGCAATCTGACAATAAATCAAGTTGAATGATGGTACCCTTTGAGTTGATAAGGAGCGTTTATCTTTTGTGCCAGCAAACCCAAATGATCGTTGCTGTGAAAAATCATGGTCACCAATTAATACATAAAAAATGGTGTCACAACTGCAATCATATTCTTTTTGACGAAAACAAAGACAAACAAATGACCATTTAAGATGGGATAAAAAGGGTAATGTACCTGAATACCTAGCATCTTGCCAATAACTCCTAAAGCCTCTTGGGTGTCCTTGTTCTCCTTATAAAGATGAAACCTGAAAAACACATGGAAAGATGATAATGTTAATGCATTATGTGTGTATATATCTCAACAAAAAAGAAATATTAGACAAAACCAAAAAATACAATTACTATGCTAACCCAGTGGAGAAACAGCATTATTTATATTATAAAATAAAACCCATGAACTTTATACTCATTCGAAAGCCTAAAACAGCCCTTAACACGAATGCAGCATTATCTACCACCCAGTATAGATCAGACGACTCAAAATTATAAAACTGCTACCACAGAATCATTCTAAATGAAGAAAACCATAAAATGAAATAGGAAAACACAAAAGGATTTTAACCTTAGAAACTTGCCGAGATTCTCAGGCCAGTTGTCCGCGCCTCTGCTATCGAAGGGCATGTCATCTTTCAAATCCGAATCACCCGTATCTTTTCTCTTCTTCCCTCTCCTGCTACCACCTCCGCCCTGCACCGAGCAGAATCTGACCCTTACGCATTTCGAACCCCCTTCCGAACCTTCAACAGTATCCGTGACCAGGAACTTGAAATTCTTCTTGAAGAAGTTATGAACTTCCTAAAATTGTTTAAAGATTACAATTTGAATATTTCAAAGAGGAAAACGAACATGAATTCAAGAATCAAACTTCTGACACTAACCGCACGATGAGACTTATAGAATCTGGAGAAAGTACAATTGGTGCGATATCACATTTTGCCCTAGACGAGATCTTCTCAAGAAGTACTTTCAGTGCTTCAGCATCGTGGTCACCACAAAGGGATCGAAATGATTCAACCTCGCCGGCGTAATCTTTACCGCTCGTTGGAGGATTCTCTTCTTCTTTCATTTCCGTGCACTGAATAACAGGATAAATAAGAGAGAAATCCCCCATTGGTAGTAAAATGAGAAAAGATGAAATTCTTATCACGTTTATCAATAAAAGATTGAGATTATACTTCGGCGGGGAGATCGAAGGAGGTAAGATGAACAATCTTTTCACCAAGATCCACCTCGTTAACAATGAAATCCGAGTATCTAATCAAAAAAAGAAAGAAAGACATCAGAAGAAACGGACATGGACAGTCTAGGGTTTGAGACATCGGTGAGTGCCAAATCGATTAGAGGGGAGAAACCTCTGCTTCAAAACGCCACGGAAGCCAGGGAGAGAGGAGACGTAGCAGGAGATGCCGACGTCGGGCTCGTCGAGGGATCTCGCCATGGCTAGGGTTTCGGAGGGTTTTGGAGAGCGCTGGGGTTTTAAGTATCGGCAGAGGGAGGACTCAGAGGAGAGCGCGGCCAGGGATGGAGGGTTTAGGAGCGCGCTCTCTCGCATGGGCGATCCGGCACGTGCGGGTATCAGACACGGGACAATTAAAAAAAAAAAGTTCGGGTTGCATCTTTCGCGCGAAGATTTTTTTATTTTTTCCATTCAATCGATCCTTGCACAACTCTCAAAGCACTCCGGCTCTACGAAGGAAAAAATATTAGTTAGAATAATTATACCCCGTGTGGACCGTCTAATAAAAAATCAATATATTATTTAATATTAAAAAATATGTAATGTTATCCAAATTTGATTAATTTTGAATGGAAAAATTATTAGTAATCGTAATTGATCAAATAATAATTTTTATTATTACTATAAAAAAAAATTTAGTAATATGATTATTTTATTGGATGGTCTATGATTATTCTAATTAAGATTTTTTTAAAAAAAAAAAATAAAGAACTGCATGGATCAAGAAGTCGAGGCCCATAAAATTATCAAAAAAAATAAAAAATAAAAAATAAAGAACCGCATGGATCAAGGGGCCGAGGCCCACAAAATTATTACTTGGATCAGGTCCAAGTGAACCACGCCAAATCTCACGGTGGATAACACGCCGGTGTATTTCATCAATTTACAATTGTACGCCATCCACCGTGCATATGCCCCCGTATTTGTCCCGTTTTGCCTGGACCTGGTCCATGCAATAATTTCTCCCAGCCCATCCTCCGCTTATTAGAAGGACAAATCCAATGGCCAGTGGTCACTCACCGAATTACCCCTTGTATTTAAACAATAAAGAGTGAAAATTATAGAAAATATATTTTATTTTGAATGATAATTAAAGGGTAGATTAATGATATGAATGTTTGCTTTAGGTTATGTTTGGTTTGAGGTAATCCAGCTCATTTCCTTCTCTGGCATTTGAACATGAGAATACCAAATCCCAAGAATCTTGAATTCTCATTAACAAAAAAAAAAAAAAACTCCTCCAGAGCCAACAAAATTCCTAGACAGTAGTCTCAATTTAAAAGGCAAGCATAAGTCAAGTCAGGGAGGGATCATATTTGAAACTTTTCCTTTCTTATTTTTATTGTGTATTTTTATATTTTTTCAGTACAAAATCTGAAATTTGGACATGTAATTTGATTGGTTGGATTAAGTCGGTGTACTTATACTAGTTTGAGTAAGAAGTAACTTAATCGACTAAAATGAAAAGCACTAATCATAGTCCAAAAATTTAAATCAAAAATGAATTTTGTTAAGTCAAATTAGATTGGGCAAGTTATAGTTACTCAAATGATTTTCAACTAAAATGTTATTTTGACCGTATGCCTAACGCAGAAACTTTTATTTTATGAGTTTATTTGATGGATTTAAATCATTTTTGCAGTACTACCATATTTGATGCAGGGAACTAATACTTTTTTAACTAAATTTTGTCATATCAGATTTGATCTACATGGTTCTAATTGGATCAAATCATGTAAGATGAGATCCATGTAGCAGACCTGATTCAATACTAGATTTTAAGTTAGGTCCATGTCTGATGCCTTGGTTTTTTCCTGTAACTCCACCCAAGTCAAGTAACATGGGAGTCAGACTAAAAATTTGTTTGTTAGTTTGTCTTTTTGTATATTTTCCCTTTTTAATCTTAATTTATTTTGTGCACCATGACTTTGTTGACTTAATTGTCCTTCTTAATCAATGTTTTGGAACTTTGTAATCATCATGTCATACTCACTAACTATTTTTATTTTGTTATATATCAATGTCAACCAATAAAATACCTAACCTCCACTTGATTTGGCCTATTTATTAGACTAATTAACTAGAATATAAGTTTGGAGCCTAAGCCTAATCCAGATTTTCAAGTACAGATACAAATATGATTATGTGAATAAGATTTGTTGAATCATGCTAGTTCAAATGAAAAAAAACTTTAATTTTAGGTAATCAAATTGGATCGATGATCTAAATTTTAAATCCAAAAATAATTTATCCAGGTTGAATCAGGTTCGATGAATTGTTCTAGATTTTGACCATAAAAGTAACTTTTAAAAGTAGTTTATATTGGACTTGTATTTGATTCATCAATCGATGAGATTGTTTGGTAAACATCTCCTATGCTAGATAACTTGGCAGCTTGATAACTTTTTTCTTTTATGTAACTTGTGCAACATACATATTTATAAAAATATTTTGCTGATTAGTTATGGTATTACTTACTTGAAAAGGTGTCATCTTCTTATTTGGATTGGTTGCAAACACATAGAAGATGCAAAGATTTAAATTTTTTAAAATAAAAATGTCTCAATTTTTACATGAAATGGAAGGGTTTATATACCGTTTCATTGTAACAATAATTTCAAAAAGACATCTCGGTATATGTTTATTATATTCTTTTTATTTTTTTTTAATTATTTATTTATTTATTTATTTATTTTGGATAAATTTCGAAGTTCCAAATCTCCATCCCATTCCTTAATAAAAATGGGATGGGACAGCCGGGATGCGCCCAGTACCGCTAAAACGTGAAGTCTGGGAGATGCAATGCTCCTGAATTTTTGTTGCAGTGTCATGATCACATTTCAAAGGAGCTCGTTTTGGCTGCATCTCACTTTGGTTCAGATCATGTCTTGAAAGAGACCCTGTCTCCTGGAGTGCTCGTCTCAGAGCTATTGGGCCTTTTTCTCTTTTGCACATGAAGCTATCCATCTTGGTTTTATCCACCATGCATGGTTGTCTTCCCCATTAAGTAGTTGTATCACAATCACAAAACTACTCTTCATGAGGATATATCTGTTGTAAATATTCTGCTGTAAACATTGTTCCTGCAATAAAATTCTTGGGTGGCTTGGTTCATTCAATCTCCTTTCATTTTTTTTTTTTTTTAAAAAAAATTTCTCCTCTTCTGGTTCCCATGCCAAGAGTCTCTGCTTTCTTAATTTCTTTGCATCATCTGATTGGCTTGTTAGTCTCCTGGTTCCTCTATATGAAAATTTTAAATTGGAATTGAAAAGGACATAAGCCACTGGTACAAAACAAGTTGAGCAAGTTTTTTCTCAGGAAAGACAAAAATGGGCAGGTTCCATCCAGCCAGGTTTTACTCACCAAAAAAAATAAAAAAGCCAATATTAAGTTCCAAGGTTCTTAACTGGCCAGTCTTGCAGTACTGCTGCTTGTTTTTGTATTTTTTTTTTTTTAATACCATTTCGTTCTTCTTTCCATCTTTCCTTGTCTACCCATTTCACTCGGAAATGTAGAACGAGGAACTCGAAGATTATATTAACGATATGTTCCATATCTTGGTGCAAGCCAGGCTGGCAGCATTCTCTTGACCAAGAAACGGTCAAAGATTTTTAGGCAGTCTTAATCGATGAAAAAGATCTCGTGTAAATTTTTAAAAGGGGACACAGTCCCATGCTGGTATCGTAGAAGCCAAGAAATTTTCTTCCTTGATTTGTTTTTCCCTTTGCCGGCCCCCTTTTTTATCCGATCGCAGCAAAACTACCAGCCACAGGAATCTGAATTTTCTCTTAGCTTCTGCATCACTCGATCCAAAGAGACAAAGTTGAAACCCTCCAATTTTCTTCAGTATATTCCTCTCTAGTCGCTTTCCCAAAATTATTAAGAATATGATCATAGATCGATCACGTATGTGTAATATGATTCTGTCACAGATTGGGATCATTCTTTTTTTTTTATATATATATATATATAAAATGAACAGTTACAATCATATAGAAAGAGGAAGACCGAGAAAGATTTTATACATCAAAGGACTTGGAACAATGGCATCTCCTCCTTATTCCATCCAGCAATCTAAAGTCTGTCATCGTGACCTTAATTTCCAAAATTAAGAACGACTTGAAAAGAGACGTTGAGCATATGTTTAACAAGCAACCAGTTCATCTTAGTAATGGTCATGTGGCGGTGGAGGAGATGGTGGCGGCGGCGGTGGCGGTGGCGGTGGCGGTGGCGGTGGCGGTGGCGCTATGCAGCCATTAGCATCACAATACACAGGCTTGGACAAGAATGCATGGCACTCCTCCGCCGACCTCTGGTCCGGCCGGGACGGTATGCAGTTCTTCTTGTCATCCGTTCTCCTGATCTTCATGCACTGCTCCGGCGCGCCGCAGAAGTAGTTATAGGAGTACGTGAAGTTCTTCAGCCTCGGAAGCTCACAGATGCTCTCCGGAATGAAACCAGAGAGCTTGTTATGGGCCACGTCCAGCTGCTCCAACCTTTTCATGTCTCCGATGCTCTCCGGCAACTCCCCGACGAGATTGTTGAAGCTGACGTCGAACACCGTGAGCTTGTCCAGCTTGCCGATCTCCGGCGGGATGCAAGACGTGATGCTGCTGTTCATGAGGATGATTTGGTTGAGCGTTTTGGCCATGTTGGCTAAGCTCTTGGGCAAACAGCCGTTGAGCTGGTTGTTGGCCGCGACGAGGACGGAGACGGTGGAGTTGCCGATGTTGTCCGGCAGGGAGAAGCGGAACTGGTTGCTGTTGATGAAGAAGGCGTCGAGCGTGAGGTCGAAGACCTCCGAGGGGACGTCGCCGTGGAATTTGTTGTATCGGATGTCGAGGTATTTGAGGGAAGGGAGTTTGAGGACGACGGAGGGGAAGGGGCCGTCGAGGCGGTTGTTGCTGACGTCGAGCTCGTAGAGTTGCCTGAGCTGGTCGAAGGAGGTGGGAAGGGTGCCCTCGAAGCGGTTGGAGTTGATGTGGAAGAGCGCGAGGTCGGTGAGGAGGCCGAGGTCCTCCGGGAGGGTGCCGGCGATCTTGGCATGGTTGAGGTCGATGCCGGCGACGGTCAGGATGTGGGGATCGTCGGGTGCCGGGGCGCAGTAGACGCCGGTGTAGTTGCACACGTGCGGACCGCACCAGTCGAGGGTGAAGTTCTTGGGGTCGGAGGTGATGGAGTGCTTCCAGGCCTGGAGGGCGATGTAGGCCTTCTCTAGCCTTTGGTTTATTGGGGGAAGGGGGGGATAGGGTTGGGAGAGGGAGAGGAGGGGAAGGGAGAGGAGAAAGAAGCCCAAGAGGGCTTGGTGGAACTTTTGGGTGCTCATTTTGCCATGTAGTAAACGAAGGATTTCTCGGTGTAGAGGTTGTGAGGTCGTTTCGTTCTCGTTGGAGGCTATAAATAAGGTTTGATTACCTCATAGTCTTATAGCTTGTCTCTTCTTTTTTTCTTTTTCTTTTTTTTTTCTTTTCTGCGTGGGCCTTTCTGAAAGTTTTTTTTTTTTTTTTTTTTATAGTTATAAATTTCGGAATAATATAATGAAAGACGAACAGGTTGACTATTCCTGTTCCTCAGAATTTTATAAAAATAAGGTGAGAAAACAAAAGGAAGAGAGAAGAGTCCTGAAATAACTAATTGTTAATTTTGGTATCCTTGTGAGGTTGGGCAATGCCAATAGATGATGGGTTGTTTTTCCTCATGATGAGAAGACTGCTGGAGGTTAGCATATTATACTTCATAAAAGATATCTTTTTATAAGCTTTCTTTGATGGTTTCATGCATGGGAAATTATACTGAATACTTTTGTGGAATAGGTAGAGGAAAAATGATATATTGCATTGACGTACAACAAATTGCTAGATTTTCTATTGTGTCTTATTAGGTGGGAGAATTTTGATAAACCATGAGTTTAGTTTCGATGTCCATTTCCTCCAGTGGGTGGGAAAGGTAGGGCGACTTGTTCTACACCAAACACGCGCTTCTTGAGCTTCCACATTTTGAGGTTCCTAACACCTTCTAGGAGGCATGTGAACATTGACAAAATGTTAGTGAATTAGGTTTACAGATCATAATGGAAGCTAACAATTAGTATCATTACTGGATCCATTACTTGATGCATTAAAAAAGAAGATGTGGATTTGCCAATGGTTTTCATTAATAACCGAAGCACGAGAAGCAAGGGCAATGGGGCTAAAATTGTTGAACATGAGCCAGGACAACCCTTGGCTGCATTTGCTGCCCATGGTGGTTGGCATTAATTCCTTTCCATACTAATATAAATGTGCATGCAATTTGGCACCAAACTATGCCAGTGCCTCAAGTAGGTTATGAATTGTTAAGCTCAATAGCTAGCTTCAGAAAATAACTTAGAGAGGTTTTCTGAATCATTAGTCCACCTACGTGCGTCACTCAAATTTTAGATGCTCATGTCACAAGCTTGCTATATATATCCTTTATAATTATATATTTTTCATTTTTTTGACTTTTCTCGAGGAAAATAAAAGTCATTTTTATCAACATTGGCAACGAAGCTTTGGGATCGAACTAGAGTGGAATATGACAATCCCCCCAAAAAGTTTGGCAATTGTGCAATAAAATGATCAAATTAACATAAGATGTGACTTCTAACAACAACAAAATTGGATAAACATGGAGATGATTATCAATGAATATTCAACAACTTTTGATTCCTTCTCTTCACAAAGTATCGTGAAGCTCCTTGTGGGGCCTGCACTATCTAATTTCTCATTACATAATCACGATGGGACCCTCCTGTTCAGGGTCCACGAAGTGCAGTTATCTTTGACTAAGTCTGGTGTACTGAATCCTGGCACATTTTCGTTAAGCTGATCTGCCAGCAGTATGTAATCTCCTTGGTCCAGCCATGCTAATTATTGTTGGTACTCTTTCTCATATTCTAAGGTTGTTCAAACTCACAATTCAAATGTTATCCCCACTTGGGTGTCCTTTGTTTTGCTCTCTTTGTTCCCATTTGTTTCTGAAGACATTCCACTGTTGAAAGTTAACCAACAAATGCCTCTGACAAATATGGCTGACAATTTTATTTGGTTGATGAGAAGCATCATCGTCCAAGTAACAATTTTATTTGGTTGATAAGAAGCATCATCCAAATCCAATTTACCTGGTCATGTAGTGCAATTGCATTCTTCCCCGACCTCTGCTAGAATAATGAATGAATACTTAAATTGGTCTGATCAAGTTGATTGGAATCTGATCTACTCTATGATCTGGCAGAGCTTCCCCTCGAATCAACACTGACCTGACCAATCCCTGGTCCTGATGATATATGCACCTAATGTGACATGAACCAACCAAAACCATCATTAATATCATCTAATGAAGCTTGCGATTGGGTCATCGCCCTACTTAATTATCAATTGAAACTTTGGATTTAGACACATAAGAGAGCTACTTTTATAGCCATCGAAATGTCTTTGTAGCATAGAAAAAATCAGCAAACATATCGGTCTTATCATTACCAAACACAACATATAGGTCCGATGAACTCGATCAATTCCAATGGATCGAGTGAATGGTAAGCCAGACCATGTGTGGATCATGCTAAATCCTTTCATGAGATTGGAATAATTGTGTCTGTTGGTTTTGTATTGGTGTCATATGCCGTTGTTTGTGGTGATGGACATGTCTATAGTGTAAGTTGGTGGGCAATCCCTATCCTTGGTTGGAGGCACTGGGATCTTTCTATTGTTTTATGGCAACCGTGATGTGTCATGGTGGAAGCTAGTGGTGTTATTTATTTCTTGGTATCCAAGCTACAACAAAGGCTAAGTCAGACGTTTTGGAGGAAAACAAATATAAAGCTCACCATATATATCTGACACAGTCATCTGAGCTAATTCTTCTTTTCTGAACCCTTGGGAAAGATGGTTGTTCTACTTTGGAAAAGTCTGATAGCAGTCGTTGCTGGCTCGTACTTTAATATATGTCTATTTGGTTAAGCCTCCTCAATAAATTATCTGCCCTGCTTCTAGTCTTTGGTTTATTTTTCTTCTTGTAACGTAGCTTATTGAGGACTTTTCCTATTTTTTTCCGAGGAGAAAGCTCATGGAGGACATTACGCTTTTCCATAAAGAAAGAGAATCATTAGTTCCTTCATTAGCTGCAGCAAACCAGAACCTTGAACTCTCTTCTCTAACAAGTGCAATTCCCAGGAGGCCTATCAACTGATATCATTTTTTTTTTTTTTTTTTTCCTTTTCAAATTGCATCTAAATTTGGTACTCTTCTTTTCATTGCAGTTGTTGTGCTTGCTTCGGTTGAAAGGTTACATGGGCATTGATGTCTTGTTAGGCAAATTTACCAGGTTTAAACTCAAGGCTGTCACTGGCTTGCTAAGGATGCTATGATATGCAAATGAACTATTCATTAAATTCTATACTAGCAGTTTGTAGAATGCGGTATGATGTCATCGAGGATCTATTGTATGCCATTATTTTTTTTTTTTTTTTTTGGTAAACCAAAAAAGGTGGGGGGGAGGAGTTAAACCCCGGACGTGGCCACCCCCAGACGGTCCCCCATCCCAGCCAGGAAATGTTTGATACACGGCGTAAATTAATTTTTCCGCAGCCGTTCTCCACCCGAAGGTGAGTACGTCAACCTGACTACCACTGATATCGATCGAGTGAGTGAACGGGATTTATTATATATATCCCTAACTTTTTCACTATCACCAACCAACAGGGGCTCCAGATTATTTTATTAATTTTTTTCTTTTTTGATGTCTTTGAGTATGCCATCATTTTTAGTTGATTTGCATGTTTTTGTCTCTTTTTAAAAATGATGTATACCGTATAACATCCGCACACAAAAAAAAGGTCTTTCAGACAGTTTAGGACGGTTATTGAAGGAATAACTCTTACTGCTGGTAAGTGGTGCAGGGTTGTGAGACTTTTCTCACAACTCACAACTAGCTGGTAGGATTCGAATCTTGGTTTAGACATATCTCGACTAGAAAAATAATCTAAAAATAAAATTTTAAAAAAAATTAATAAAATAATTTTGGAGTCCCTAACGGCCGGTGCCCATAAACAAACAAAGCTCAGATTTTCTTTTTCTTAATCTGCTAGATTGCATTTTTATTGGGATTATTAGGTGTATACAAGGTTTTCTTAAAAGCATCGTGACTTCGTCATACATGCGTGCAGTGGCTTTTAGGTTTTTAATAGTAGACAACGGCAAACAAATGTTAGACATTTTTTTTTGGTAATCATGTAGAAACCTTTTAATAACACCCATTATAGCGGTTATTAAATGCATCCAAGGTTTTCTTCCCATATGACAAAAATATCTATCTATATATATATATATATATATAGGAGAGGTGTACTTGGATATTTCGAATGTATTTGGAACCAAATTTGGTCAAATTAAAAATCTACAATAGAATTCTACATTAATGATTTAAGCCATCGAATATAATCTACTATATCAGAACTACTTACATATTAAAAATTATACGATTTGAAAATCCATAGCGTATACATCAAGTAATCAAAAATGCATCTATTTTTAATTTTATCAGGCTATCCATTTTTTGATCACTTAATGTATAGGTTAGAAATTTTCAAATTATATGATTTTTTGTTGGGATGCGCGCAGCGGATTGAACCGGTTTAGGCTCCCAATTAATTCTTGTTTACTCACTTTAGCAATTTATCAATTATACAGGCAGATATTAAATCAGAAGAAAAGATGAAATTTAATACGGTTTGGCAAATTTGCCTACATCCACACAGAGGAAGGAGCAATCCACTATAATCTGTCCCATAATTGAGCACAAAAGAAATACAAATATCTCAATAACAATTGCAAATTAATCACAAAGAGGCAAACAAATCGAAAGAAAAGAAGAAAACAGGAGAGATCACAGAATACCAGGCCTCTTGCCTCGCCAAATCCTGTCGTGGATTCTCTGTTATTTTATTTGCTCTCTGGATCGTCTTCAATATTTTTCTAGACCTTTTGCAGCTCTCTGTTGCATCTCATAAAAATATTTGGCGTCTTGAGTCGCAGGGCGTCTCTATGGTTTTTAAAAATCATCGGAAACTGTGTCAAAAGAGACCTAAAACAAGTCCAATGCCTTCCAAAAATATCCCAGGCCATTAGATAAAAAATCAATGGCTCAAATCGAGCCACAATCCATGCAAAACACTGCATCAATGCTAGATCAAACCGTGGCCATCCGATCGCACGATGTCGGTTGTGGCTGCCGGCGTTTGGGAGCAAAACAACGATAACAATCCTCCTCCTTGCGACCAAAAAAAAATGCCTCTATCAAATATGGATTGTAAAGCCTTCTCCTCATTACAAGCCCTGAAGGGGCATCACCAAGTGCTCAAACCAATCAAGTTCAGGAATATCCTGAACTTGACCACTTGAATTAGTTTAGTGACCATATCAGCCGGATTAATAGCAGTGCTAATTTTCTGAAGTTGAATATCACCATCCTTACCAAATCTCTGATAAAGTGATACCTGACATCCACATGCTTAGTGCGTTCATGATACATCTGATCTCTGGCAAGATGAAAGCACTCTGACTATCACAGTGAATAACTAAACAATTATGCTTGAAACCCAAATCTTGTACTAACCCTCTTAGCCAGATAGCTTTCTTTGCTGCCTCTGTCAATACCATATACTCTGCCTCTGTAGTAGATAAAGCAACTGTAGATTGCAAAGTAGCATTCAAACCAATTGCACAATTAGAGAGAGTAAATACATATCCGGTCATTGACCTCCTCCTATCCAAGTCACAAGCATAATCTGAATCACAAAATCCTGTAATAGTACAACCACTCTGTCCGGAGAATACCAATCCCAAATCAGAAGTGCCTTTCAAGTATCTAAGAATCCATTTCACAGCTGACCAGTGAGCTTTTCCAGGCTTGTCCATATATCTGCTCACTACACTAACTGCCTGTGAAATATCAAGACCAGTGCAGACCATTGCATACATGATACTGCCAACTGCACTCGTATAAGGCACTTTAGACATATACTTCTCATCATCCTCAGTCAGAGAAAAATCCCTGGTAGATACCGAAAATGACTGGCAAAAGGAGTAGTGACTAGCTTAGCCGTAGACATACCATATATGTCCAAGACTTTCTCGATATAATCATGCTAAGTAACAAATAGTCTACATAATTGCCTGTCACGAATGATCTCCATCCCAAGTATCTTCTTTGCCGGTCCAAGGTCCTTCATCTCAAATGCAGTACTAAGCTTAGCTTTCAGCTTCTGAATGACTGACATATCCCTGGCTGCAATCATCATATCATCCACATATAATAATAAGTAACAAAAGGACCCGTTTGAAAACTGCTGATGATACACACAACTATCATATGAAGATCTTTTGAAGTCATGGTCGACCATAAACCTATCAAATTTGTGTACCATTGTCTTGGAGACTGCTTCTAACTCTAAATTCTGAGAATCAACTAAAGCAAGGAACACATGAATAGAAGAGTGTTTAACCACAGGAAAAAATACCTCCTTATAATCAATACCCTCTCTTTGACTGTAATCCTTAGCCACCAACCTTGCCTTATATTTCAAATCCTGAGGAGTAGCTCCTTCTTTCTTCTTGAAGATCCATTTGCAGCCAATTTTCTTCTTGCCATTAGGTAATCTGACTAATTCACAAGTCTGATTCTTTTCCAAAGACTGAAGCTCTTCTACCATAGCCATGGTCCATTGCTCAGCCTGTGAACTACCAATTGCTTTTTGAAATATGATCGGCTCATCACCTATAGTGTTGCAATATTCAGAGCATAATATACTAACTCAACACAAGCAGAATCCTCAAAACTATACCTTTGAGGTGCTTTGATATGTCGCCTGGTTCTTTGAGTGGCAATACTATCATCTTGAACTTGACCACATACAATAACCTTCTCCTGAGTCTATAACTCTAGATCTATCAGTTGATGATGTTCATTCTGAATATCACCTGTAGGCTGCAACTGCTGTGATCTAACAATCTGATTAATATCAACAACAGTCCTATCCTGCTAATCCTGAACCTGATCTCCCGGTGAAGAACTTGGCTGTAGCTGCCGTGAAGGAGTGGTTGACTCATCAAAAGTCACATCCCTGCTAACTAAAAAATCCTGGGATCCGGGCTCTGTGCACCATAATCTGTAGCCCTTCATCCCATATGCATATCCAAGAAATATGCATTTCTTAGCCCTGGGTTCAGCTTCCATCTTTGACATGTGCATATGCTGAACACCCAAATACTCTAAGAATTGAATAGTCTGTAGGTCTATATGTCCACATCTCTTCTGGAATCTTCATATTCAATACAGATGCTGGAGATCGATTTATAATAAAGCAGGCTGTATGTGCAGCCTGTCCAGAAATCTTTACTCAATCCAGAACTTGATAGCATAGATCTGACTCTTTTCAGTAATGTGCGATTCATGCGTTCCACCATACCATTTTGCTGAGGAGTATATACAGTGATCCTATGCCTGACAATGCCTGCTGACTTGCAAAAGTCATTAAACTCTGTAGAGCAAAATTCCAATCCATTGTCAGTCCGGAAGGTTTTCACCTTCCTCTCAGTTTGCCTCTCAACCATAGCCTTCCATCCTTTAAAAGTGTGAAACACATCACTTTTATTTTTGATAGTATAAATCTAGACTTTGCGGGAGTAGTCATCTATCAAAGTGAGAAAATATCTAGATCCACCCTTGGATGTAACTAGGGCAGGTCCCCATAGGTCAGAATGAATGTAATCTAATATACCTGCTATCCTGTGCACGCTTAAAGTAAAGCTGACTCTGTGTTGTTTTCCAAATATGCAATGCTCATAGAATCCAAGTGCACCAACTTTCTGACCTCCTAGCAGACCACGTCTGCTCAGTTCCTGTAAACCTTTATCTGACATGTGGCACAATCTTTGATGCCATAATTGTGTCAATTGAACAATAAAGGAATGTGCTGAAGAAGCCTCACCAATCACTGTAGTGCCATCCAAATAATAAAGAGTGCCACTCAATTTATCTCTTAACAAAGTCAATGCACCTTTACTAATTGTAATAGATCCTCTACCCCATCTGCCCTCAAAACCTGCAATATCAAGAACATTTACCGAGAGAATATTTCTTTTCAATTGGAAAACATATCTGACATCATCCAAAGTCACCACAGTATTTGCATGAGATTTGATCTAAACTGTACCAATTCCTTTCACTTTACAGATGGCATCATCCCCAAGAAGAACAGACCCTCCATCACAGGATCTAAAAGAGTGAACCATTCTTTATGGGGTGTCATGTGGAAAGATGCTCAAAAGTCCACGATCCAGGTATCAGCCTGACTGACACTGCATGCAACTGTAAATACTGCATCATCTGCAACACTGCTGTGATCTGCTGAAGTAATTGCAACTGATGCCGAATCTGAGATTGTTCCTTTTTCTTTTCGTTCCTTCTCTTTCTTGGACTGTAGAAGTTTACACTCATTTTTCCAGTGGCCTGACTTCTTACAGTAATGGCAAACTCGGGTCTTTTAGACCTACTTTGATATTGTCTTGGACTGTTTCTACCTCGTCCACCTGTTCTTTGCTCATCTCTATCTCTGACAGTAAGTCCATGTGCCGATTTAGAGCCTGATGCTCCAACTGTACTTTCAACCTGAGCTCATTGGATAACAAAGTGGCTTCAACCTCATCGAGACTTATAGTCTCTCTTCCATAGAGCATGATAGTAGTAATCTTTTCATAAGACTTAGGCAAATAATAAATCAGGATCAAAGCCTTGTCTTCCTCATCAACATTAACACCAATATTCGCCAAATTGAGCAGGAGCTTATTATAATCAACCAAGTGATCCTTGAGTGAGATCCCTTCCGTCATACGGAATGTGTGTAGCTTGTCCTTCAAATACAGCCTATTTATAAAAGATTTTGGTATATACAAAGTATCTAATTTTTTTTATACACTTTTAGCTGTAACAAGATCCACCACATTGCGGAGAACTTTATCTCTTAGTCCCGAAAACAGAGTCCCGAGTGCTCTCTCATTCATCTCCTCTTTTTGCAGCCTCTGTATCACATGGAATTACATCCATACCTTTGAGGGCTATTGACACGCCCTCCTTGACCAGCAGATATTTCATTTTCACCTTCCATAGTGCAAAATCACCTGTGCCATCAAATATCGCCACCTCATGCCTAGAGGTAGTAGAATAAAAAATAATTGCCTCAGGAGTGATAGAAGAACTTGGTTGCCCGTCAGATACCATCCCAGTGCTCTAATATCAATTGTTGGGATGCGCACAGCGGATTGAACCGGTTTAGGCTTCCAATTAATTTGTTTACTCACTTTAGCAATTTATCAATTACATAGGTAGATATCAAATCAGAAGGAAAGACGAAATTTAACGTGGTTCCGCAAATTTGCCTACATCTACATAGAGGAAGGAGTAATCCACTATAATCTGCACCCATAATTGGACACAAAAAAAATACAAATATCCCAATAACAATTGCAGATTAATCACAAAGAGGCAACAAATCGAAAGTAAAACAGGAGAGATCACAGAATACCAGGTCCTCCTCGCCAAATCATGTCGTGCATTCTCTATTATTTTATTTGCTCTCTGGATCGTCTTCAATATTTTTCTAGACCTTCTGCAGCTCTCTGTTGCATCTCAGAAAAATATTTCGACATCTCGTCGCAGGACGTCTCTATGATTTTTAAAACATCGGAAACTGTGTCAAAAGAGACCTAAAACAAGTCCAATGCCTTCCAAAATATCCAGACCATCAGATAAAAATTAACGGCTCAAATCGAGCCATAATCCATGCAAAATACTGTCTCAATGCCAGATAAAATCATGACCGTCCGATCGCGCGATGTCGGTTGTGGCTGCGTGCATTTGGAGCAAAACAACGATAACATTTTTGATATGTAAGTAGTTTTGATATAATAAATCACATCTAATAGTTTGGATCGGGATATAGAATTTTTATTATACTCGAATGCAGTCAAGTTATATATATATATATATATATATATATATATTAGTTATATAATGTGCTTCTTTATAATATTTTATTATAAAAAAATACAATACCACTATTTTACATATTTTATTTTATTTTTAAATAGTATTTTATTATTCTTTAATTTTTTTCCTCTCTGCACCCTTGCCCTCCTCCCTGCCGGACGTGACTCTTGTTTCTTTTGAGGCTCTTTCCTTTATTGCATTGCGATCATGCACCCCCCCCTCCCCCCCCCCCCCCCCGCCCCCACCTCCCGTCTGACTGCAACTCCCTCCTTTAATGCCCATGGCTCCTCTGGCCTCCTGCCCGCAGCTCTTCCACACCCTCTCCCACACCAATGCCCATGGCCCCTCCACCCATCCCCGACTCGTGGCTCTTCCATCCACATCCCTTACTCACTGTAGCTCTTCTGACCACCTCCACACCCACAACTCTTCCAGCACCTCTTTCCCTCTCGCAACAGGACTGGCAAGTTTAGATACTTCTTTTTGAGATAACAAAATGATCCCCGAACTTCAATAAAATTATTGCACTAGCTACGTACATGATTAGCTATGGATGGATAATTTTCATCATTAATATTAGATCGAACAACTAGAATTTTAAATTTATAAAAAAGATTATTCTATCCTCTGGACCATCCCTGGAAAAAGATTATTCTATCCTCTGGACCACCCCTACCCAGCCGCTTCTCCCCCCATGCACGCATACACCCCATGGCTGTTTTCGCATCCCCCCTCTCCCACTCTCGCAATGGACCGATGGGTTGGGATTTTTTTTTTTCTTTTTGGATAACAAAATAATCCATAAACTTCAACAAAATTACTGTATCAGCAATGCGCATGGTTGGCCATGTAAATCTTAATCATTAATACTAGATTGAATGGCTAGAATTTTAATTTTTTTTTAAAAAATTTGTCCTATTCGTCAAAGCACCGTCGCAAAATCTTAGAAAGATTTTGGTTAGTAGCTTCATTAGATATCATGTTTGAAGAGTGGTAACATAGAAAATCTTTGATTGTTTTTTCACCTAAACTAGGATGAGAAATCCCGTATGTTTGATGCAGTGTCAATATATTTAAAAATTTTTCTGAATCTATCAAGACTTTGATTGGTATATCAACAAAATTACTAGAGAACTAGGATGGCAGAAATCTCGACTCAGTTAAATTATTATGTTTGATGGAACGAAGATATATTTTGTAATTGCTCAAATATACTAAGATTGCAAACATCACTAGAGTTAGTTTGAACACCAATTCAAACTCGAATCAAGCAAAAAGCCGGAACAAATCTTGATAAAATCCCCAACCGCTCGAGCTTGATTAATGGTTGTTAAGCTGATCAATCAGTTTGGTTTGAAATGACAAATGAGGCCTGATTAGACTCGATGAAACAACAAGCTGAGCTACACCTTGGACTATCAGGTGAACTTAATTTCACTTTTTTTTTGCATCAAAGTCTACATTCAAGGAACCTGGATTATAAAAGTTGGTATCGATAGCTACATCTTCTTGTCTTCGGAAACCGAGCCTTGCCCAGGGAACAGATTAGAGATGCAATTAACATTAGAGATATAATTAACATTACTCCCACAACTCTCTTTTTAGTTTAGTGTGCTTTACATAGATTTGAATGGAAAAAAAATGCATCGGTTTAATGTGCAACCACTAGATTTACAGATTTGCTGCATTGAATATTTAAAGATGGTGTTTTACATTCAAGGAGAGGTCAGGATGGAAATATGAGGAAGAAGTTGTAGGTAAATTTTGGATTAGATGGTACCCGATTTAAAAATTTGATGTGGAGAACTTGGACAGATATATGTTGCCGAGGTGTGCAGACGATCACAGCACTGTCCTTAAGAGTAGATCCGTGCCTCTCTGAGACAATGTCTCGGTGCAGAAGATCCCAACACGGCTACCCTCCAGGATTCAACAGCAAGAAGGCTTCAATCCGATGTGCACACACCAATGTCGAAGCCTGATGAACAACCGAGAGAGATCCGTCCGTTCCTGAAAGCAGCAAGAAGGCTTCAATCCGATGAGTCGAAGCCTGATGAACAACCGAGAGAGATTCGTCCGTTCCTGAAAGGAGTAGCGAGAGAGGAGAGGAAGAAGACGGAATAATGATTATTTTTTTTTGATTATTTTAGTAGCGAGAGAGGAGAGAAGAATGAATAATAATTATTATTATTTGATATTTTATACCACCGCGTCTTCGAAGTATTTATAATTTGAGAAAGGACGCGGAGAGTACGTATTGGAATGTCGTATTCAGTGCACCCCCCCTGCGCGCGATGATCGCATGTGCGACGCGCCTGGTTAATGGGTTCCGAAATCGGGCTGAATCAGATTGCACTGATTTTGACTCGACTCGCGCGTGCGAGAGAGTCTCTTAGAATCACTCAACAACTCAAAAGAATGACATTCTATATAAAGAGGAGTATGGAAAACAAATTATCCGATGTGGGACTAAAGATGTTTCATTTGTACCAATTCAAGATGAGGAAAAGGAATTTATTTTGGAGGGAAAAAAGAAACCTTTTATATGTTGAAATACTATAATTTCCAACAATCCCCCACTATTTCAACAGACAAAAGAGTTTAGGACAGTAGTGAAAGAAGTTTATAAATGTAATGCATAAGCCATGGTGTCTTATAGACTATGAACCAGGCATAGAGTAATAAGTATAATCCATGAAAAGTTGGTGAAACTAAGTTTCTATGAACCAATCCTTCTTTTATTGGACTATTGACTTATTACTCACATTACATTACTCAGATCTCGGTTGTTCTTGCGGGTTGACACGTTTCGGCCATGTGTCTACCTGGATATTCATGAGAGCTCTAGAGATTTTACCCAAATCTCATAGAAAGGCCATAACTTCCACTCTCATATAGGTGGATTATCATCAAGTATACATTGCAGTTTTGTATACCACCCAAATTTTAGGCTATGATATCCATTAAGAACTTCATATATCAATTCATCCTACTCACTGCAAAATACTATCTCACACCATAGGAAGGGATTATGAATATATATACATGATAGTATACTCCAAGTTGTCTAATGAATAGTTTTTCCATATGAACCTTCTTCCCGGGATCTCCGTTCATGAAGTTGGGTTACTATCACTTCACTTTTGATCAGGGTAAAGTCTCATTCCCCTCGATGTACTACTCACAAGCTTTTTGCTTAAAGGTTTAGTCAGAGGATCAGCCAAATTTAACTCTGACTTTACATAATCCAAGGATATGACTCCATTATTAATAAGCTGCCTGACTATATTATGTCTTAGGCGTATCCTACTCTTTTCATTATAAATTTTATTTTTTGCTCTAGCTATAGCAGCTTGACAATCACAATGGATAGATACAGATGGAGCTGGTCTTGTCCAAATGGGAAGATCCATCAAAAGATTTTTGAGCCATTCGGCTTCAGACCCAGCCTTTTCTAAAGCAATAAACTCGGATTCCATTATAGACCGAGCTATACAAGTCTGCTTGGATGATTTCCAAGACACTGCTCCTCCTCCAAGAGTAAATATATAACCACTAGTGGATTTCATCTCATCAGAGTCTGAAATCCAATTAGCATCACAATACCCTTTTAATACTGTAGGAGTTCCACAAAACTAAACCATAGTTTATGGTTCCTTTTAAATATCTAAGTACTCTCTGTAAACAATCCAATGATCCTTGTTAGGACACTGGGTATATCTACTTAGTCTATCAACAGCATAAGCAATGTCTGGACGTGTACAATTCATTAAATATATAAGACTACCTATAATTTGAGCATACTTATCTTGACAAATACTTTGATCCTTATTTTTCTAAGTTGTGAATTAGCATTGAAAGGAGTGCTCACAGGCTTACACTCCAAATATGAAAATTTTCTTAAATTTTCTCAACATAATGTTCTTGTAAAAGCATGATGTAATTAAACTTATTTATGAGTTTAATTCCTAAAATTACATCTGCTTCTTCCATATCTTTCATATCAAATTAAAAGATAAGAACATTTTGGTACTAATTACAATATCAAGGTTAGTACCAAAAATGAGCATATCATCTACATATAACAAATTATAACACAATCAGAATTCACAACTTTAGAATAAATGCACTTGTCAGCATTATTGATTTGATATCCATTTGAAACTAGGACTTGATCAAATTTATCATGCCACTGTTTTGGTGCTTGTTTTAAACCATACAAGGATTTAACTAATTTACAAACTTTGTGTTCAGTACCAGGCTGAATACAACCCTCTGGTTGATCCATGTAAATTTCTTCTTCTAAGTCTCCATTAAGAAATGCTGTTTTAACATCCATTTGATGGATTATTAACTTATGAATGGATGCAATAGCAATTAATATTCTAATGGAGGCTATCCTTGTTACAGGTGAAAAAGTATCAAAATAATCTATATCTTTCTTTTGTGAATAACCTTTTGCAACAAGCCTGGCTTTAAATTTCTCGATAGATCCATCAGGTTTCAGTTTCTTCTTAAAATCCACTTACATCCAATCGGTTTGGCTCCAGGAGGTAAACTTACTAATTTCCATGTATGATTATTCCTGATAGACTCTAATTCCGTTTTTATTGCTTCTTTCCAAAAATAGCATCTGGAGATGAAATAGCTTCATGGTATGTTTGAGGATCATCATCAATATGAAAGGTATAAAGTCATCTCCTAGATTGGTATTCCTTTTAACTCGTTTAGATCTTCTCAATTCTTGAATTTCACTAGGTTCTTCTTGAATTTCACTAGGTTCTGATTAGGTCTAACTGTAAGTGGTTGTGAAGATCTTGCCAAAGAGATCTTCATAGGAAAAATATGTTCAAAGAATTCTGCATTCTTAGTTTCTATTATAGTGTTAGGTTCCATAACATTATCTCACTTCTGATTACTAAAAATCTATAAGCTGCACTATATTTACTTGCAGGACTATTTTGAACATACCCTATAAACATACAATCAAAAGTTTTAGATCCTAATTTTCTCTTTTTATTTTCAGGAAGTAAAACTTTCGCTAAACAACCCTATACTTTTAAATATTTCAAATTTGGTAAATGACCTTTCCATAGTTCATAAGGTGTTTTATTTTTTTTCTTATAAACAATCCTATTTTGAATAACACAGGCAGAAAGAAGAGCTTCCCCCCACAAGTTCATGGGTGCACCAGAACTAATAAGTAAAGCATTCATCATTTCATTAAGTATTCTATTCTTCCTCTCTGCTACTCCATTAGATTCTGGTGAATAAGGAGGAGTATATTCATGTACTATTCCATTTTGTGCACATAATCATTAAAAGGTGCAAAATCATACTCTCCTCCTCTATCAGATCTAAGCCTTTTAATTTTTCTATTTAATTGATTTTCAACTTCAGCCTTATATTTTAAAAACATTTCAAAAGTTTCATCTTTTGATCTTAGTAAATAAACCATAGTATAACGAAACAATCATCGATAAATGTAACATAGAATTTCTTTCCACTTCTAGTTATATGATTTTTAAAATCTCCTAAATCAGAATGAATTAATTCTAGTAATTCAGTTTCTCTTTTCTGAATAGATTTACAAGTCTTTTTAGTTGATTTAGATTCTACACAAACTTGGCATTTTTTTTTATCATAAGGAACTGACATGATATTTAACAATCCTAATTGTTTCATTCTTTTAAGATAAAAATAATAACATGTCCTAATCGACCATGCCAAAGATCAAGAGAATCAAGCATATACACAGAAGAATATGCATTTCCATTTATAATTTCAAGTACATTTAGGATAAATAATCCTTGGTTACAATATCCTTTTCCAATAAAGTTTCCAGATTTAGTTATGACAACTTTATCAGACTCAAAAGATATTTTGATACCATTTTTACCAAGTAGGGCTACAGAAACCAAGTTCACACGGATGTCCGGCACATGTAGCACATCTCCAAGAGAAAGGACTTTTCAGAAGTCATTTTCAAATTTACTTTTCCTTTGCCGAGCACAGTACATGGCATTGAATTTCCCATAAATACTTGCTCTTCTTCTTCTGGTAGTGGGCTATAACTTGCGAATAGACTTCTATCACCGCATATGTGACGAGTAGCTCCAGAATCTATGACCCAGTCCTTTGCATGTGCTACAATATAAGCCTCGCTAACAACCGCATCAATCACTTCTTCAACCGTCAAATGTGCCTGTGATTTGGTGAAGTATTTTTCCTGAATCTGCATTGGGCTGCGTAATGTCCTGGCTTCCCACAAACATAACAAGACCCTTTTCCCTTCTTGAAATTAGGATTGTTCTGTGGTCCAACAGGCTTCTTACTAAATTTCTTGGACTGTTTTTTGAATTTAGGCTTGTATGCTTTAGATCTATCTATACTAGTTTGATTTTCTATTAGAATAGCTTTAGCAGTCATTTCCTTATGCTTTTCTATTTTTCTTCGGGCTCTATTTTGTTCTTCTATTCTAATATGCACAATCACTTCTTCAAGGAATAAAGACTTCCTTTTATGTTTTAGGCTATATTTATAATCTTTCCATAACTCAGGTAACTTTTCTATCAAAGATCCAGTAATAAATGCGTCAGGAAGAATTATATTTTCATTTTTAAGATCATCTATAAGGACATGGAAAATATGAATTTGTGAAGACACATCTTTATCTTCTACCATAGTAAAATCTAGAAAATTTTCTATAGCAAATTTTGGGTACCTGCATCTGCAAGAATATATTTCTTGTTCAAGCTTTTCCAAATTTCAGATGCTGATTGGATTGGATAATAAACATCAATAATTCATTTGATAAGGTACTTAGAATAGTATGTCTACAAATCCTATTGGCCTTTTCCCATTTAAGAAGGTCATCATCATTAGTAGGTTTAGGATCTGTCAGAACAAATGCAATGTTGTGAAGATCGAGGGCTAAAGAATTTTTCATGCCATCGTTTGTAATGGGAACCACTAAATTGTTCAATTTTAGAGGTATCAGGAAAAGTTCTAGATGCAGTAACCATAAAGGTATCCATATCTACTCTTAAGATTGTAGGTAAATTTTGGATTAGATGGTACCCGATTTAAGAATTTGATGTGGAGAACTTGGACAGATATATGTTGCTGAGGCGTGCAGACGATCACATCACTGTCCTTAAGAGTAGATCCGTGCCTCTCTAAGACAATGTCTCGTGCAGAAGATCCCAACACGGCTACCCTCCAGGATTCAACAGCAAGAAGGCTTCAATCCGATGTGCACACACCAATGTCGAAGCCTGATGAACAACCGAGAGAGATCCGTCCGTTCCTGAAGGAGAGTAGCGAGAGAGGAGAAGGAAGAGGAATGAATAATGATTATTTTTTTTGATTATTTTATACCATCGTGTCTTCGAAGTATTTATAATTTGAGAAAGGACGCGGACGTATTGGAATGTCGTATTCAGCGCCAAACCACTATCAATCAACGGTGCAAAAAAGAAAGGGACGACGTATCAAACAACGGTGCAAAAAAGATCCCAACACGGCTACCCTCCAGGATTCAACAGCAAGAAGGCTTCAATCCGATGTGCACACACCAATGTCGAAGCCTGATGAACAACCGAGAGAGATCCGTCCGTTCCTGAAGAGAGTAGCGAGAGAGGAGAAGGAAGAGGAATGAATGATTTTTTTTTTTGATTATTTTATACCACGTGTCTTCGGAAGTATTTATAATTTGAGAAAGGACGCGGACGTATTGGAATGTCGTATTCAGCGCCAACACCACCGTATCAATCAACGGTGCAAAAAAGAAAGGGACGACGTATCAAAACAATGATACGGTATTCAAAAAAAAAAAACATACGACCGTCCGTGCATACGCGAGAGTACGTCTCGGACGGATTTGCACCCTCCCTGTGCGCGATGATCGCATGCGCGACGCGCCCGGTTAATAGGTTCCGAAATCGAGCTGAATCAGATTGCACTGATTTTGACTCGGCTCGCGCGTGCGAAAGAGTCTCTTAGAATCACTCAACAACTCAAAAGAATGACATTCTATATAAAGAGGAGCATGGAAAACAAATTATCCGATGTGGGACTAAAGATGTTTCATTTGTACCATTCAAGAGGAGGGAAAATGAATTTATTTTGGAGGAGAAAAAGAAACCTTTTATATGTTGAAATACTATAATTTCCAACAGAAGTGAGATCTTCAAACGGTAATCTACCCACCGCAAGTAGCTTGGTTGGCTTCACTCTATGTAACGCAAAACTTTGAAGCACCAGCAGGCTGGATTAAGCTTTTAGAATAACACCAACCAACAGGGGGTGCACATGAAAAGAACTATTAATTTCTGAAATATTAATCCCATCAATGACTGCAGACTAGCTTCCTTCAAGCCAAATGTAACTTTATGAACTTTTTTATTTCTGAATAGCAACCATAGCACCTTTTTAACATACAACGGGCCATTGCTTGGCACTGCAATGAGAAAGACTTAGGATGACAAGTGCAATGCTACAGGTTCAAATATTAGCAATATTTTTTTAGCAATGTGTTTTTTTATTATACGTCTGGATTTGGTTGGACTAGCATGGCACTAAAGCTCCAATCCACGTCAAATACGTGTCAACCAGCCTGAACGATTGGGCCATCTCTCAAGACTTTGCCACCTAGATATCAAGCCATGCACTCATCAACCTGTTGCTTGAACGTCGACCATTGTCAGGCATGGACCCTATCCATTCTAGTCATGCATGATCTAGGAGCAGCTGCTATTAATGCATGTCGCCAAGAGGTGCTCCATTATAAGGACATGCTATTCTCCACTCCTAGATCTATCAACTACACTATGGTCTTTGCTATGGATGTGCCTACCACAACTAAGGTGCCAAATGCCATTCCTCTGCAGCGCATACCATACCGCTTTTAAAAGTCAGGTACATACTTATAACTTCTACGTGATCCTCTAAATAAGAAAAATGAATAATAAGAAGAAAAGTCAAAGATGGAACCAAAAGCTCTCACCTTTTTTGCAGAGCCCTTCCTTTATGACAAAAGAATCCTCTTTTTACTCTCCAAGCACATCCTGAGCTCATTGATAAACTTTGAGTTTTTTATAGCTCACGGAGTCCCTGAACTCTGAGCACCAACTTGAGTATTCATCAAGACATTTGTAGGCAATCATACATACTTTCTACTTTCCACAAAGTACCTTGGCATCCACAACCTCACTCACTTGTGTATTTTCTTCTCGAAAGTAGGACTCATATGCACTGAGATTCCTCTTCCTTCACGAATCTTGTTATCTCCCTCGTTCGCCACTTCTTTGGCTTCTCTTACTCTAAAACTAGGAACACTCCGAGCCTTCTTTGTTTGTCTTTTCACGAGACTGATTTAAGCATTTGAGGGTACACCACCGAGAAAATCCACTCATAATGGTAGGTGGTTTCATGCATGCTTTTCAAATCTTGTTTGAAATTTTACATAGTGGAAGACATAAAGATTAATCTAATTAATCAATCATGCATAAGATTTGATATGGCGAGATTGCTGACGTGGAGCCCATGTCAGACCCAGTCAGATGCCACGTTGGAGGAAGCTGCTGCGTCGGACGTCCTTCTTCGGGCTCCTTTGCCAGGTGGCTCCCTCGAGGTCGAGATGCCCTGGTCGAAGTCGAGCTCCTGCTCTCTTCGGGCTCCTTCGCAAGGTGGCTCCCTTGAGGTCGAGATGCCCTGACCAAAGTCGAGTTCCTGCCCTCTTCGAACTCCTTCGCCAGGTGGCTCCCTTGAGGTCGAGACGCCGTGGCCGAAGTTGAGCTCCTGCCCTCTTTGGACTCCTTCGCTAGGTAGCTCCCTCGAGGTCGAGATGCCCTGGCCGAAGTCGAGCTCCTGCCCTCTTCGGACTCCTTCGCTAGGTGGCTCCCTCGAGGTCGAGTCCATCCCGACCGAAGTCGAGCTCCTCCTCCCTGAACCGACCCCACCTCAGGTGAGGGGACCAATAGCTGGGGGATGTCACCGCCTTCCTTGAGCAGTGGTGAGCCGTCCAAGGACCACGGAGGGGCACCCATCGGGCCGCAATAACTGCCCCTGCTACCACTTTCACCGAAAAGGAAGGGGTCCCCTGATCGAGGCACCGCACTCTCGACCGACCATCTGTACCACCCAAAAAAGAAAATAATCCCGGGAGATTCAAATCTAGGGGGTGGCTGTCTCCCGATCGCCGCTCTACTAGGTTTCCTGAAGTGGATTGACCAGAGGGAGGGCTAGAGTGCACGGTGTAGTTCCCTATCACGAATGGGGAAAGGCACCTCGCGCATGGCATGGAGCGCTGCCGCACGTTGACCTTCCAGCGCCTGCAAAGGAGGGGAGGATCCCGAGGTAGGCAGCGTGCAGCCATCCTGGCTTAAAAGAGTTCTCCAAGGTTCCAAAAAAAAGGGTAAGTAACAAACAAATGGGCAAAGGGGGTGGCATACAGGAGAGTGACTGAGAGGCCAAGTGCTCTAGGCTACCGAAGACTCATCGGAAGGGTTTCGATGGACACAGCTGTCCAGCTCAAACACTGCTCCGCTACCACTATCCTCGCTCTACTCTCAACCTATTCACACTCTCTAAGCACATAATCTTCTCCTTCTATAGTGGAGTCCATCCATGAGACTCGACTAGGAGGATCTGCTCCCCTGGATCGCCACTGACTTGAGCATCGGAGTGCCTCCATCGGGATCCCTGGCCCAAGTCTCCTCTATTTTGCAGGTCCGGGCATGCGAGCAGGTTCTCGAGCGACGAGGACGGAGTCCGAAGTCATCTCCAGCTATAGGCCACGGTGGTCGGGCGGTAACAGATTGGCGCACCAGGAGGAAGGGAGGCAGGACACACTTTGATCTAAGGCAATCCCCTTACGAGCAACCCCACCAGAAGCATGGTGATGACCCGTACGCGGGAGGTCACTACTAGTCGTGCGGGAGATCCCCTTCCCATGGGGGCCCGCACAGTCCAGAGAGGGAGTGCCCCGCTGTTGCCCAGAAATGGAGCCCAAGAGGGGGAGTGAATTAGGTCTTTTAGAAAAATTTAAAACAACAAAGAGAGGGACTAGTGGTGCTTATGAAAATGATGAATTCAATGCAAGATATTTAAAGCGGTAGCGATAATCAAAAGAGCAAGAGAGGAAGTGAGCAATCACACACAAACACAAAGTTTATAGTGGTTCGGTGCAAACCTAGCACCTACATCCACTCTCCAAGCCACCCTTGGGAATTTCACTATAATCCAAACTAGATTACAGTTGACTTATTTTTCACAAGGCTCACAAGTCAAAACCTAAGTTGGTTTTATCACTTAGGCTTACCAACAAACCTTAACACTTGTTTTGTCTTCGGGCTCACAAGTTAACCCTAGTTGGTTTTATCCCTTTGGCTCACCAACAAACCACAATAACCTTCTTTCAAGACACCCTTCAAAGCAAGGTCAAATCATAATATAAAATAGATATACAATTTTAAAACTAAAACAAACTCTCTTCAAGAGTAGAATGGAATCTTTGAAGCTCAAGTTGATGCTTTGTCTTGACTTTTCCTTGAAATCTCCTTCAAGGTGCCTCTTTTAGAATGAAGTAAGGATGAGCTTGTAGGCTTTTCAAGGAATCAAACTATAAGAGTTTTTGATATGAAGTATTTGAGAGAATATTGGCTTTTTGGCTTTTGAGTAGACTTGAATGCACTTCAATACCCTTCATTTTCTTTAAAATGAGGTTGGTGGAGGTTAAATACACCAAGAACCTTCCAAAAAATGGTTTGTGACTGTTGGAACCTCGGAAATAGCCGTTTGGAGCTTGAAAAGCAAGTTCTGCAAGCCAGAAAAATAGATCCGTTAGAGCTGTCAGGCTGCAAGTGTCGATACTTGGTTGTCAGGTATCGACACTTGGCTGTCAAGTGTCGACACTTGATTTCTAGGTATCGATACTTGAACTTTCAAGTGTCGACACTTGATGCATAGGTGTCGACACTTGACACAAAAATTCTCAAATTACAAAGTTCTGTATTTTCAAAATTTTCAGGCCTTGAGTCGACACTTGGAAACCTAAGTGTCGACACTTGGTTCTGGGTGTCGACACTTGGTGTGCCAAGGATTTTTGTCTGTGCCAAATGTTGAAGTGTCGACACTTGAGACTGAAAATGCTCAGATTCAAGTGTAAATGGCCTCGAAAACATAAATATAATTCTTGAAATTTAAATGAATCATAAACACATAAAATTTAATCAATTAGATGTCCTTTTTCAATGAAGGGGATGTCCGGATTCGTGAGAATGCTCCGTGCCATTACGTGCCATAAACTATACGTTTTTGAGATTTTGAGGTGCTTTTTTTCTGAAAACTCATAACTTGAAATCCACATTAGTATACAATATGCACTCAATGTTTTGTTATTCATCAAAATCACTGGGTGGAGCCAACAATCTTCCCCTTTTTGATGATGACAAAACCTTGAGTAAAATAGCAATACATTTCAAACTTTAACTATTATAATTCATGAATATGAATTTAAGTCCATATGAGAGGCAAAAACATCATAGTTAGAAAGAATCAATCTCCCCCTTAATTAGATATTTCTTATTAAAGTAAATTTCAACAATTTTATGTAACTAAACAAAAATTTATGCATCGCATCAACACTATTTCTCAACAAATTTATGAATCAATACTATTTCTCCCCCTTTTTGTCAATCATTAGAAAGGGGAATAACCTCCCCCTCACAATGAGCATGGAGACAAAAAGATGGTAGAGAATAGGTATTAGAGCCAAAAATATACCAAGATAAAAGAGTATCAGAGCTGAAAAAATAAATTGAACCATTCAAGCACAAATCATGAGCATTAAACTGAAATATATATATAATAGACAAGTTTTCAGTACAAAATTTGCTGAGTCATCAGCAAGAACTGAAACATACAGATATCATCAGAGTCATACAAATATCAGAAACATACAACATATGAACTATAACAGATATTTGTGAGGCTAATCCTCATCAGATGGAATCTCAAGGCTAAATGGAGCACTGATCCTAGATCTAGTGGCTAAGGCCCTAGGAGGTACTAAAGCTCGATGACTCCTAGTGCGGCCAGAAGGACCAAAGGTGGGTACAACCCTAGATGATCTAGTGGAAGGGAGGAAAGAAGATCAGCTGGAGTAATAAAGTCCGGTGTGGAATCAGCCAGGCAATAGGACCAGCTGGGGTAGAGGGAGGATCGTGACTGACCACCTCATAATCATCAGTACTGTCATCACTGTCACTGTCACGACCCACAATCTCTGTAGCTCTGTCGTCATCCATATCTGCCCGATCATCACCCTCAGCAGTATCAACATGGTCGCTCTGGTGATCGCCATCACCACCACCACCATCATCATCATCATCATCATCAGATGGTACAACTGCAGGGCTGCAGGAGGTATAAGGGATCTCAACAGATCCTCAATATGAGAGAATCCCTCCTCCATAGATCTATGAATCTCAGCTTGCTCTGAGGTAGTATGTGCTCGAAGAAGCTCAACCTCGCTACGTAGCTGAGTCATCTCACCCCTGATCTCAGTGAACTGCTCTCTGGCGTACTCCTCAAAAGATAGTCCAGTAGAAGGTGGCGGAGGAGCAGAAGTATCAGGAGTCAAATGCTCTACCTGTGTCGATGGGATATCAACGGGAGGAAATCTGCTGGCTCAGATGGTCCTGCCTCTGCCTCTCGAAGCTCGTCCTCCTCATCTGGCTCCTGGCCAGACTCTACGCACCCATCGACCTGCAACTAATCTGTATCCCATACGGTGCAACGACCTCTCATCATATACATCTGTGTGTAGTATCTCCTGGGGATCTCCCCCTCCAATGATACTCCATACGCTCTGAATAATCTGGTCAGTGCCATGCCGTAAGGTAAACAGTGACGGCGCTGTGTCACAGCATCATGCATCTGAAAAGCATCAGGGATGGAAGATCAATCTGTCTCCTCTCTATCAGGCTCGTCATCACCATCAACTCCCTCTCAGTGATGAAGTCAAATCTCCCAGTCTTCGGTAGAAGTATGCGTGATATGATGTGGTGCAATAGGCGCATCTCCAATGATAACTGGTTTGCGATAACTATGGATATACCGCGAACATCCTCTCTCTCAAGAATACACCTAAAGGCAGCCTCTTTGTCATCTACCGAAAAGACACAGATTCCCTATGGGGGATCTCCCATACTCTGCTCAAAAGCTCTGTGCCAGTGAAATCTGAACGCCTCTGACTGTCGTAGTCCACAGAAGTCGTCGACAATCTAGCGCACCATAGAACTCTCTCACTAGGTGAGGATAGTACCTCTCCTGCATAGTACAGAATGGTACTAATCCTGCATCATTGAGCACCTGTCGTAGACTGAAATGGTGCCTATCGAAACACTCTAGGTCGACTCTCCTCCCAGAGGCTACTAACTTCCCTGCCATCCTCTCTGCAGGGGGGAACTCTGTGTGGCTGAACTGCTAGCCTGTGCTGTGTCAAATCTGGCCTTCGACCTCCTCTCAACACCATGACTAGGCCTCTTTCTAACTGCAAGTCTCTCCGGGACCCATTACAGCAAGCTGACTAGGAAGAAGGAAGATAGGTTTAGAACTATGGACTGGCTACAGGCTGAGATAAGGAGAGTTTCATTTCTTAAGATAGGTTTTTAAAAAACCAGAATTAAACCAATTTTGGGTTGTAAAATACCTTAAACAACGTTTGGAAAAACTATCAATCAGTTTAAAGGTGAGATTTTTACAACTTAACTTTGACTAAATGACAATATTCCAAATATATAATTATAGAAAATATTTTTGTTCGTCAAAACACATTTGAATTTTTTTTTTTGAAAATACTTTTTGTAAGGCCCAAAAAAAATCAAAACCAATGAAATTTGGGTCTAAATCACTTAGGGTTTTAGCAAAGAGGTGAAATGTCGCAAGAACATCATGAAAAACCTTTCTAAAACAACAATAAATGGATTTAGTATTTTTAATTTAGATGAAAACCCAAATTATTTCGGCCATTTAATAAAACAGCATTTTTCGGAAAAATGGGTGAAATACGCGTGAAGACGATCAAAAAACGTGGGAAATCCGAGAAAATATCTTTAAATCACTATTCCCTTAAATGAATTTTAGAAATCCACTAAAACACGTAAAAATCTGGTTAGAATCTTGAAAAACACCGCGGAAAACCCTATTCACGGTTGCACGGTTTGAAAACGTCAAAATAAAACGAAAAAGAGGAAAATAGAGTAAAATAGAAGGGGAAATACCTGATTTGTGATGGGTTAAAGGGTAAATGGAGGATTTGGACAGAGGGGACCACTGTTGCAAGAAATCAACGGGCGGAGAAAATGACAAAAACCCTCGGTCGGCCCTTTTTAAAACTGTTTTTGTGTCTGTTTCGTAGTGTCGACACTTAGAATTTGTCAAGTGTCGACACTTGGTCAGGTGTCGACACTTGACAATTTTCAAGTGTCGACACTTGGCCAAAAATTTGAGAAAATCCAAAAATTTTTTAGAAAAATAGGAAACGTTTTAATCAATTTTTGGGGCTTTAAGCAAGTGGTTTTGAGCGAAAGGATTTAGGTATAATTAAAACTAAGAGAGCTCTAGGAGAAGGGGTCAATGACACCTAACTCTCTTCTAATCAGACAGAACCTATCCTCACATAAAGGCTTGGTAAACACATCTGCTAACTGATCATCAGTACATACAAAATCAATAATAACATTAGAGTTTTGTACATGATCTCTTATGAAATGATGTCTTATTTTAATATATTTACTTCTTGAATGTTGCACAGGATTTTTAGATAGATTGATTGCACTAGTATTGTCACATCTTATGGTGTCTTAGTTAGTTTAATGCCAAAATCTTCGAGTTGTTGTTTGATCCAAAGGATTTGTGCACACAGCTTCCAGCTGCTATATATTCGGCTTCTGCCGTAGATAAAGCAACTGAGTTCTGTTTTTTGCTACTCCCAGAGATCAAATTTACTCCAAGAAATTGACGGGTTCCACTAGTACTTTTACGATTAAGTTTACACCCAGCAAAGTCAGCATCAGAATAAGCAATCAATTCAAATGAAGATTTCTAGAGTACCATAAACCAATTTCAATTGAACCAGATAGATATCTAAGTATGTGTTTACAGCCCAAGATAAGACTCTTTAGGATTAGACTGATATCTAGCACACATACAACACTAAACATGATATCTGGCGTACTGGCAGTAAGATATAACAATGAACCGATCATACCACGATATAATTTTTTGGTCTATAGACTTACCTGATTCATCCTTGTCAAGTCTATAAGTAGAACTCATAGGGATACCTAAAGGCTTAGTGTTCTCCATTCCAAGCTTCTTGAGTATTTCTTTTGTGTATTTTGTTTGGTTGATGAAGATCCCCTCTTTGGTTTGCTTTATTTGGAGTCTGAGAAAAAATTCAGTTCTCCCATCATGCTCATCTTGAACTCACCCTGCATTAACTTTGCAAAATCTTGACAAAGAGATTCATTAGTAGCACCAATATTATATCATCTACATAGATTTATACTACTAAAGATCATCATTCTTTTTCTTTAAAAACAAAGTTGTATCTACATTACCTCTAGTAAAATCATTTTTGAGCAAAAAAGAGCTTAAATGATCATACTAAGCTCTTGGAGCTTGTTTCAATTCATACAAAGCTTTATGAAGTTTGTAAACATGATTTGGAAATTCAGAATTTTCAAACCAGGGGATTGCTCACGTAAACTTCTTCTTCAATTAGACCATTTAAAAAGGCACTTTTAACATCCATTTGATACAATTTAAAATTCATGAAGCAAGCAAAAGCCAACAATAGCCTAATTGCTTCAAGTCTAGCCACAGGAGCAAAGGTTTCATCAAATCTATTTCTTTCTCCTAATTATATCATTTGGCAACTAGTCTAGCCTTATTTCTAGTAACCACTCCATTTTTATCAAGTTTATTTCGAAAAATCCACTTTGTACCAATAATGAAGTGTTTGAAGGCCTATCTACTAAAGTCCAAACATTGTTTCTTTTAAATTGGTTAAGTTCATCTTGCATAGCATGTATCCAATTACTATCACATTCAGCTTCCTCAATAGTTTTAGGTTCAATTTGAGACATAAAAGCTAAGTAATCACAGATATTCCTAGGGATGATCGAGTACTTACACCCTTTAGATGGATCACCGATAATTAGTTCTTTTGGATGTCCATGAGCATACCTCCATTCTTTTGGTAATGGGTCAACTATTGATGTGTTTTCATCACCTTGTGCTTGATCTCCTTCAGTGTTTTGATCATCATTCTGTTCCTTGGTAAGCCCTTCATTGTTGTTTATTTCTTCAGTTTCTTGCTACCTGTTTCATCAAAAAGTACATCTTCTTTTCTTGAAGATTTTTGGTTAGTTTCATCAAATACCACATGTATGGATTCTTCAACAACAAGTGTTCTTCTGTTGAAGACCCTGTATGCCTTACTAGATGTGGAGTAGCCTAGAAAGAATCCCTCATCTGATTTGGCATCAAATTTACTTAAATTATCTTTATCATTGTTTAAGATGAAACAATGGCATCCAAAAATATGAAAATAATGAATTGAGGGTTTTCTACCCTTCCAAAGCTCATAAGGTATTTTCTTTAAAATCGATTGAATTAAAACTCGATTTAAACATAGCATGCAGTATTTATGGCTTCCCGCCCAAAATATCTAGGTAATCATTTTTACAAAGCATGGTGCGTGCCATTTCTTCAAGAGTTCTATTTTTTCTTTCTACTACCCTATTTTGTTGAGGTATCCTAGGTGCAGAAAAATTATGATGAATTCTATTTTCAATACAAATTTATCAAATTAGCATTTTCAAATTCGGTTCCATGATCACTTCTCAAAGATACGACTGAAACACCTTTTTCATTCAAAACTCTTTTATGAAATCTAATGAATTCAGAAAAAGTTTCATCTTTATGTGCTAAAACATGACCCATGTAAATCGTGAGAAATCATCTACAATGACTAGACCATATTTCTTACCTCCCAAACTAGATGTTCTAGTTTGCCCAAAGAGGTCCATGTGAAGCAATTCCAAAGGTCTAGATGTAGAGATTACTCCTTTTGGTTTGAAAGAGGATTTGGTTTATTTTCCAAGTTGACATGCACTGCAGATCTTGTCTTTTTCAAATTGAGTTTAGGCAAATCCTTTACCAAGTTCTTTTTGCTAAGTTTTTAAATTAAATGCATGCTTGCATGTCCTAGTCTACGATGCCAAAGCCAACTAGTTTCATCGATCTTGGCTTCCATTGCTACTAGGCATTAACCTTTTTGAATAGGGAGATCATCAAGATCAACCATATAAATATTGTCATGTCTATGACCATAAACTTAATGCCATTGTCATCTAGACTAGAAACAATGCACAAAGAAGATTCAAAAATAATTTTAAAATTTTTGTCGCAAAACTGACTAATGCTAAGCAAGTTATGTTTAAAACCATCAACATATAAGACATTATCAATATAAGAAGAAGGGGTGATATGGACTTTACCAATACCGATAATTTTGCCCTTCCATTATCACCAAAAGTTCATTGCCACCATTTTGATATTCTAGTGATGAGAACTGCTCCACATCTCCTATCATATACTTGAGCACCACTATCAAGGTACCACATCCTTTTCTTATTGGTTGCAAGGCATACCTGCAATAAAGATCAAGGAAGACTTTAGGTACCCAAGCCATCTTGGGTCCTTTTTGGTAGTGGCATTGGTTTCTTTCGGAACCCAAACTTTCTTAGTATTATTTAACCTTCTTTTGTTGCATATAATAAGATTGTGTCCTTTGATACCACAAGTATAGCAAGTAATGGATGAAGATGCAGGCACCAAGAAATTTTTAAAGAGTTTTTTGTTTCTTATGAGTTCTGAATCCTAAACTTGCTTGTCAAATACTGCTCTTTATTTATTTAAGAGTAAATTCAATTTTTCAGAACTGTAAGTAAATTTTTTCTACAAAAGGTTTTAGTTTTTCAATTTCTTCTTTATATCTTTTGTTTTCATTTAAAATTTCTTTGCTTTGTTTTAACAAATTTTCATTTGAAAGTAAGTCACTTTTCTTTTTCAAGACATCTTTTTCTCTTTCAAGTGCTACAATCTTATCATTTAATTTTTTATTTTGAATAAAAAGGCATTCATTTTCATTTGAAAGCTTGTTGTTTTGTTTTAGCTATATCCAAATTTTGCTTCTTTACATCTTTATATTTTGATTTTAATTTCTAAAATTCTATGACTAATTCGTCAAAACTTCATGAAGCTCATCAAAAGTAAATTCATTTTCTGTTTCGGACACACCTACCTCATCATGATCAGCCATCAGACAGAATTTTTCCAGCCACCTCCTGCTGTTCCTCCTCAGAACTGGAGTCTTCACTTTCACTCCAGGTTGCCATCATGGCTTTCTTTCCTTTCTTTCTTCTGCTTTTTTTTAGCAAGGGGCATCCTACCTTGAAATGGCTGGGTTTTTTGCACTCAAAGCAAGTAGGCTGCTCCTTCTCCTTTTCTTTGTTCTTCTCTTTACTCGGGCTCACCTTTCAGAGGTTTCTTTTGTAGTTAAACTTTTTCTTCCTCATGAACCTTCTGAATTTTCTTGCTATAGAGCCGTCTCATCTTCTTCATCATCTTCTTCGGAGTCTTCGCTTGATTCCTCTCTCGTAGTAGATTTGAACGCGATTTACCTCTTCTTCTTTCGTCGACCTCTCCATTCTTTTGTTTGAGTGGAGAGCTCATAGGTCATTAAAGAACCTAACATTTGTCCAGTGGAGAGTGTTGACATCCTTAGCTTCTTCAATAGCTGTGACTTTTGCATCCCACGAAGCTGGTAGAGACTTGAGAAGTTTGTTCACAAGTTCACCGTTAGATAATTTTTTCTAGACTTTTCATGCCATTCACAATGTTTGTGAACCTAGTATACATCTCACTAATAGACTCAGTAGGTTCCATTTTAAATATTTCATATGTGTGAATAAGCATGTTGACCTTGGTGGTTTTCACTTGGTGTGTACCCTCATGGGTAACCTCAAGTGTATCCCAAATCTCTTTAGCGGAGAGACAATTAGATATTCTATTAAATTCACTTGGGTCAAGAGAGCAAAATAATATATTCATAGCCTTAGCATTAAGCTCGATTTGCTTAATATCATTCTCATCCCAATCATCTTCCATCTTTGGAGTGAGAATGCCATTAATCAACATCATAGGCTGATGAGGACCTTTTATAATTATCCTCCATAAATTATAGTCAAGAGCTTGAATAAAAATGCGCATGCGTGTCTTCCAGTATGTGTAATTTGTGCCATTAAAAAGTGGGGGACGATTTGAAGCTTGACCTTCAATAATACCCATTCCTATTGGGGCTGCCATGATCTTTTACTCAAGATCCTTGGACCTACAAGAGAGTACCGGCGCTCTGATACCACTTGTTGCCTAGAAATGGAGCCCAAGAGGGGGGGTGAATTGGGTCTTTTAGAAAAATTTAAAATAACAAAGAGAGGGACTAGTGGTGCTTGTGAAAATGATGAATTCAATGCAAGATATTTAAAGCGGTAGCGATAATCAAAGAGCAAGAGAGGAAGTGAGCAATCACACACAAATACAAAGTTTATAGTGGTTCGGTGCAAACATAGCACCTACATCCACTCCCCAAGCCACCCTCAGGAATTTCACTATAATCCAAACTAGATTACAGTTGACTTATTTTTCACAAGGCTCACAAGTCAAAACCTAAGTTGGTTTTATCACTTAGGCTTACCAACAAACCTTAACACTTGTTTTGTCTTCGGCTCACAAGTTAACCCTAGTTGGTTTTATCCCTTTGGCTCACCAACAAACCGCAATAACCTTCTTTCAAGACACCCTTGAAAGCAAGGTCAAATCACAATATAAAAATAGATATACAATTTTAAAACTAAACAAACTCTCTTCAAGAGTAGAATGGAATCTTTGAAGCTCAAGTTGATGCTTTGTCTTGACTCTTCCTTGGAATCTCCTTCAGGTGCCCTCTTTTGGAATGAAAGTAGGATGAGCTTGTAGGCTTTTCAAGGATCAAACTATAACAATAACCTTCCAAAAAATGGTTTGTGACTGTTGGAACCTCGGAAATAGTCGTTTGGAGCTTGAAAAGCAAGTTCTGCAAGTCAGAAAAATAGATCCGTTAGAGCTGTTAGGCTGCAAGTGTCGACACTTGGCTGTCAAGTGTCGACACTTGGCTGTCAAGTGTTGACACTTGATTTCTAGGTGTCGACACTTGAACTTTCAAGTGTCGACACTTGATGCACAGGTGTCGACACTTGACACAAAAATCCTCAAATTATAAAGTTCTGTATTTTCAAAATTCTCAGGCCTTGAGTCGACACTTAGAACCTAAGTGTCGACACTTAGTTCTTGGTGTCGACACTTGGCATGCCAAGGATTTTTGTCTGTGCCAAATGCTGAAGTGTCGACACTTGACTTTCTAAGTGTCGACACTTGAGACTGAAAAAGCTCAGATTCAGTATAAATGGCCTTGAAATAAATATAATTCTTGAAATTTAAATGAATCATAAACACAAAATTTAATCAATTAGATGCCCTTTTTCATGAAGGGGATGTCCGTATTCGTGAGAAATGCTCCGTGCCATTACGTGCCATAAACCATACGTTTTGAGATTTTGAGGTGCTTTCTTCCTGAAAACTCATAATTTGAAATCCACATTAGTATACAATATGTATTCAATGTTTTGTTATTCATCAAAAATACTGGGTGGAGCCAACACCCGCTCCACTGTAATCGCCTCTAGCGGACGTCCAGCTGGCCTCACTCGCCCAGTAAATGTAGCTTTTGACTGCAACGGTGCGCTAGTTGTAGCATCAGCACAGATCCCTGGCCACCCACCAACAGCCAGGGACTCCTGCTACCCAAGCCACCACATCCCGCAATAGCCTGCGATCCTTCCAAGGAAGGCCTTCACTATCGGAGCCACGATAGATCCCCGGGGAAGCCATTGACCCCAACGAAGATTTAGTGGATCGGGTCAACCAACCAGGAGAGCCAATCCCCGATCCTCGAGCAGGCTACTGTCAAGCATCGCCAAGGTCGCATAGGCAAGGCCCCCCATTGCGACCCCCTCAGCTGCCACCTTCACCTCCTCCGTCGGCCTCAGCGGAGGGCTCCACCGACAAGGCCATCAGGCGTATGGTAGAAAGGTGCATGGAGGAGCAGGAGTGCAAGCTAGAGGAGCTATCCTGCCAGTTTGCAAATTTGCAGGGCTCCCCCAGCGAGCCTGCGGGCTACGACGCTCGTCCTCCTCTCTCTCCGGAAAGATCCAAGAGGAATCGATCGGAACTGATCCCAAGTCGGTTCTGTATGCCACAGGTGGATCCCTATGATGGGACCATCGACCCTCTGGACCACCTTGAGAGCTACAAGGCCCAAATGAGAGTCCAGGGGGCGACCAACGCCCTCCTCTGCATCCTTTTCTAGCCACCCTATGGAAGGCAGCTCGAGTCTGGTTTACCCGTCTCGAGCCTGAAAGCATCGGCTCATTTGCTCAGCTTGAGAGAAAGTTTGTGGCTCACTTTGACGCTTGTCAGAAAGTGCCACGAAAGGTGGACAACCTTTTCTCCATCAGGTAGCAAGATCACGAACTTTTGCAAGACTATGTGGCCCGCTTCAAGGTTGCTACATTGAAGATTTACAAATTAAATGAGCCGGTTGCCATGCTGGCACTGAAGAGAGGGCTCAGGACTTCCCGCCTGACTTACTCACTAGACAAGAAGCCACCGAAGACGTACTCTGAACTCCTCCTCCGTGTTCACAAGTACATCCGTGCCAAGGAGGCGGAGGAGCATGAGGAGGAGATGGATGGGAGTTCGCTGAAGAAACAACCTCCTGGGAGACGTCGGGGTGAGGAAGCCCGGATCGGTCATCCCAAACTTTCACCAGGGGCCGAAGCCGAAGAGCGGCCCCATCCCAGAAGAAAGATACACACCCCTCCTAGCCTCGAGGATGAAGATCCTTATGGAAATTGAGGGAGAACATAACCTACGATGCCCACCCCCGCTGAGGCCGTCTAACGTCATGACAAGACAAAGTATTGCCAATTCTACTATGACCATGGCCATGAAACCGAGGAGTGCCCACCTCAAGAGAGAAATTGAAGATCTGATAAAAATGGGCTACATTGGAAGGTTCGTGGGGGGCATGACCCCGGTAGAACCTCAGGCGCTCGCTGCTCTCCCTCCTATCCGTGTGTCGACAATCGGTCCACCGAGAAGCCTGTGGGAATGATATGTTGGGGATCGAGCGCGCTCCTAGAGGACCCAAGGAGGAGAGAGTTTGAAAAATATACTTCCCTTTATGAGGTAGAGGGAATCTGGAAATGAAAATATAAACAATGATATTGTGGTCATCGAGATGACGATCGCCAAGCATCCCGTAAAATGGATTATGGTCGATAGTGGAAGTTCAACTGATATCCTTTTTTACGATGCTTTCTCCAGGATGAATTTGTCCTCTGCTCAACTAAGGCCTGTGTATACTTTTCTCGTCGATTTTATAGGGACTCCATGAGAATCAAAGGAAAAATCACTCTCCCCATCACTACCAGGACACCACCTCGGCAGAGCACCGTCATGATGACCTTCACGGTTGTTAGGCTTTTCTCGACCTACAACATAATTCTTAGCTGCCCCGGGCTCAATCTGCTCGACGCGGTCATTTCCACCAAGTGGCTATTGGTGCAGTTTCCCACTCCTTATGGTGTATGAGAAATGAGGGGGCACCTCAGCCGATCCAACACTGTCACCAAGCCATCCATGGGGCCAGAAATTTCGAGGAAGACCCCAGCACTGACGACCTCGACCAAAAGGCGCATGACCCCAGAGGTGGTCTGGTCAAGCGCCTGTTATCATATCCACTTAGAACCGACCCGATGAAGATGGTGCAAATTGGGACCTGGCTGCAAGAGGAGGAGCGAGCCCACCTATTGGAATTCCTTCGAGCGAACACAGACGTGTTCGCCTGGATGGTGACAGATATGCCCGGATTTTCCCTGACATCATCATCCACAAGTTGAGCATCAATCCGAAGTACCATCCTATTCGACAGAAGAAGAGAAGCTTCGTCTCAGAGAGGCAACGGGCAGTCAATGAGGAGGTGGATAAGCTTCTCACAACCGATTTTATCCGTGAAATATAGTATCCCAGCTGGCTGGCAAATATAATCATGGTCAAGAAGAATAATGAAAAATGGAGGATTTGTATGGACTACACCAACCTCAACTAGGCTTGCCCAAAGGATATTTTTCTATTACCAAAGATTGACCAACTGGTAGATGCTACCTCGGGGCACCGCTTACTCTCCTTCATGGATGCATTTTCTGGGTACAATCATATCCGAATGCATCTAGAGGACGAGGAGCATACTGCCTTCATCACTGATCGGGGAATGTACTGCTATCAGATGATTCCTTTCATCCTGAAGAATGTTGGTGCCACGTGCCAGCGGTTGGTCAATTGGGTCTTCAAGGACCAGATTGGCCAAAACATGCAAGTATACGTGGACTATGCTTGTTATGAGCAAGCCGAAGTCAGACCACGTCGCTGACCTGGTAGAGGCCTTCCCAACCTTTGCCTGTACTAGATGAGGCTGAATCTGGCGAAGTGCACCTTCACATAGCAGCAGAGAAGTTTCTTGGCTTCATGGTCACCTAGAGGGGAATCAAAGCGAACCCGGAGAAGGTCCAGGCAATTATCGACATGGAACACCCCACCTCAAAGAAGCAGGTCCAGCACCTAACGGACCGGAATGCCGCCTTGAGCCGGTTCATCTCGAGGTTGGCTGACCGCTGCTTACCTCTCTTCAAGGCGCTGTGCAAAGTGCACGACTTTGCCTGGACCGAAGAATGTAAAGCAGCCTTTGAGGATCTGAAGAAGTTCTTGGCATCACCGTCGCTGCTCTCCCAGCCGGAGGAAGGAAGAACTCCTGCTATATATGGCGATCACCCTGGGGCTGTCAGCTTGGTTCTTGTCTGCATAGATGAGGATGGAGCCCAGAAACCAGTGTACTATGCCAGCAAAATCCTCCGAGATGCGGGAATCAGGTACACCTGCTCAGAAAAGTTAATTTTTTGCGCTGATAATGTTTGTCCAATGCTCAGGCCATACTTCCAAGCACATCCGATCGTGGTCTTGACAGACCAACCACTGAGGGCCGTGCTTAGTCGCCCTGACACATCCGGATGCTTGACCAAGTGGGCGTTGAAGCTTTGTGAATTCGACATCGTATACCAGCCAAGACCATCTCAGAAGGCCCAGGTGTTAGCCGACTTCCTGGTCAAATGCACGGGACTGGCTGAAGAGCAGGAGCAAACCACCCCGAAGCATTAGATGGAGCTTGAGGCCGAGGAGGAGTTTTGGGTCCTCCACATGGACGTTGCGTCCAACACGAGCGGGAGCAGAGCAGGCCTCATCCTCGCTAACGGCGATAGGATTATAGCCGAGTGTGCACTCCTCTTCTGGTTCGCGGCGACCAATAACCAGGTAGAGTACGAAACACTCCTCGCGGGGCTGAGAGTCTCCCACGAGCTGGGTGTACCCAACCTGAAGGTCTTTACCGACTCCCAGCTGGTGGCCGGGCAGGTCTCGGGAGAATATGAGGCCCGAGATCCCTAGTACCTAGAGTAGGTCCGCTCGAGCACGATAGGCTTTCGGCGCTTCAGCATCTCCCACATCCTTCACGGAGAGAACGCTCACACTGATGCCCTGTCAAGGCTCGTGACCTTGCCGGACTCGTTACTGGGGCACGCCCACATTGAGTACATGGAAAATCCAAGCTACGAAGCTCCCAGAGAAGTTCAGCGAGTCACCCCGAAGCACAGCTGGATGGACCAGTATATCAGATACATCACTGACGGTGCCCTACCAGCAAATTGAATGGAGGCAGGCCTCATCAAGAAGAAGGCCATGCGATTCATCCTGATGGACGGGCAGCTCTACCGCATATCCTACTCCTATCCGCTCTTGAAGTGCCTGAAACCCACAGAGGTAGCCTTTGTGCTCCAAGAAATACACGAAGGCCTTTGCAAGAATCATGTCGGGAGGATGATGCTAGCGAGCTACAAGGCCCTTCATCAAGGATACTACTGAGAAACCATGAGAGAGGACGTCGCCGACTTCGTGAGGAAGTGCGTCGTGCCAGTGCCATACTTGCATACAGCATCAACCAGCGACGCCGTTCTCCCAACTCTCTGCACCCTAGCTGTTTGCTCAGTAGGGGATGGACATCCTTGTCCATTTCCTCCTGCATCGGACATGCAAGTTCCTGATAGTGGCTATTGACTATTTCACTAAATGGATTGAGGCAGAGCCATTAGCACAGATTATCGAAGTCAAGGTCCGCCAGTTCTTCTAGAAGTCGATCATCTGTCATTTCAGACTCCCCTGTAACGTCATCACCGATAATGGACGACAGTTCGACAACCAAGAGTTCGAGGAGTTCTACGTCGACCTCGACATTCATCATCGCTTCACCTCGGTGGCTCACCCCCAGACCAATGGTGTGAGGCTGATGACCAACGGGACTATCCTCCAAGGACTCCGAACCAGGTTGGACCGGGCCAAGGTAGGTGGGCAGAAGAACTTCCCAGCATTCTTTGGGCCTACCACACAACACCCAGGATGGCCATGGATGAGACACCCTTTAGCCTCATCTTTGGTACGAAAGCCGTCGTCCCGGTCAAACTTGGTGTCCCACACTACGGGTGGAACAATATGATGAAGCAGAAATTTGCTCGCCTTCTTTTACTCAACTTAGATCTCCTCGAGGAAACGAGGGATAAGGCTCGACTCCGGATGGTGGCCTAACAGCAGCGGGGAGCTCGGTACTTCAACGCGCGGGTAAGGCCAAAGATCTTCCGCCCAGGTGATCTGGTGTTGCGCTGGGCTGAAGCCTCCCAACCCTGGGAGTGCAGCAAGCTCTCACCGAATTTGGTGGGCCCCTATAAGTGGTCGAGGCTCTTCCCCACGGAGCCTACTACCTAGCAGAGCTGGACGGTGCCAGATTCCAGCGGACTTGAATGCCACAATCTGACAATGTACTATCAGTGATGTAGGCTTTCCTCCATTAATGATAAGGTTCCTTCTTGTGCAAATCACTTTACCTTACAGGAATGTCGCTGCTCGATCCCAGGTTGGCTAACAAAGCCTAGAAACTCTTGAAGCTTGGCACCTTAAGTCTAGAAACTCCTGAAGCCCGGTACCTTAAGCTCAGAAACTCCTGACGCCTGGCACCTTAAGCCCGGAAACTCTTGAAGGCTAACACCTTAAGCCCGCAAACTCTTGAAGCCCGGCATCTTAAGCCCGAAAACTCCCGAAACCCAGTACTTCAGAGTCACTTAGTGGGCCCACCGAGTGCAGCATCTTGGCTCGGTCGCACCACGGGTGCTTAGAGATGGTTCCACCCGAGGTCGCCCAGACCTCTTCCGAGGAAGCACATGAAGCCCTACCACCATGTTGCCCCTATGGTGAGGATGACTCAACAAGTCAAGGACTTCCTTCCTAACCATCCCGTGTACTCGGAGCTCAGTGATAAAGAGCCCAAAGACTTGGAGCCTCAAGGCAAGCACCTCAGCAAAGACATGTACGTGGGCAGCCGAGAAGAGAAGAAAAGGAAGGAAAGTTGCTAGAGCATTGAAAATGTGAAAGAACACAAGTAAACCAGGATAGAAAAAATTTCATTAAGAATTTTCAAGATTTTCCATTGTCTCCAGGCCCCAACAGCCAGGCGGCCCAGAAAAAAACAAAGAAAGAAAAAGTACAGAAGGAAGGGAGACTGCTATGCTACTCCGTTGGCTCCTTCCCGGGATGGTGCTCAAGTCGGGTGATGTCTTCTGGGACCTCCGACGGCAGGGCTACATCTAGGACCTCCGATGACGGGGGTATGTCGACGCAGTCGTGGGTTCCTCTGATTTGACCATGACCAAAATTGGGCCCCTGCACGGAGCGGCCGGGAAGGCAAGCCCATCCAATCTCAAGTCCGGAATGAGCTCCGCCACCTTGGACCGTCAGAACTCGTACACCTTGAAGAACGAGTCTATGGCCAGTTCGTGGAACTCAGCATCGAGTTCTTCTGAGGCCTTGTAGTTTGGCACTGCCTTGATGGCCTCCTCTTTGCGGCCCCATTAAGGCCATTGCCCCCGTAGCCTTCTCCTCGATGGCACAGCCTTCTCCTTGGTAGCAGCGATCCGCTCCTGTGCCACCTCCAGCTGAGCCCGGAGAGTTTGAGCCTGCTCCCTCTCCCGGCCACTTCGACCTTGAGCTCCTCCACTCTGGCCTTCTTGGCCTTGAGCTCCTCGGCCCGGCATCTGACCCGATCCCTCTCCCTGGCCAAGGACTCCTCCAGGCCCTTGAGGTGCCTCTCGACGCCCGCCACCTCGGCCCTCAGCTCTTTATTCTTCTGTTCGGCCTCCCAGGCGTGTCCGTCTTCAGCTTGACCTTGACTGTCAGCGAGTCAATCTGTTGCATCTTCTACCTATCCCTCTTAGCCCATTGGCCCAATTTTTGCAGTAGTCTCGGATGAGCAAGAGGTCTGTCCCAAGCTACACCAAGGAAGACATCAACCATACAAAAAAAAAAGAATAAGAAAAAGAAAGAGGAAAAGACAAGAATACCTACCGAGAAGAGTTGCGTAAAGGTGCCAAGGGTGGCATCGGCTAGGAGCCTTCCCATTTTTTCCCATCGATCGTGCGGTTGGACAGCGAAGTCCATCACCACTCGGTGAGTGCCGATCCCGGACCAACGAGGAGTTCGTTGCCATCTCGAAGGGCAAATTATGGAAGCTACCCTTCTTCTTCTTCACTGTTGCTGTGGCAGCGCCCTCGTGGGTGGCCGAGGATGTCTCGGAATCTCTGTGGGGGCTTACTGCCATGCAGTGCCACTGACAGTGGCTCCCTCCTCTTCTCCTCTTCTTTCGCTTCTACCTTAACATTTCAGGAGGTGGGGGCGCCACAGCAATGGCAGCGACTAGGCCCTAGTGACCATGTTAGGCTCTCGAACCAGAGGCAAGTCCTGCTGCCTCGATGGTTCGGAAACCGGTTCGACCACTCCCCTACTCAACTCCGATGGCATGACAGGTGTGGCCCTTGTGCTAGCCTCGTTCCACGGCCATTTTGACGGGGACTCTCTGGCCCCCGCCGGTGCACCCCCTTCTTAGGGAGCGCGAGGAGTTCGTCCATGGAGTACTTTATACTTGCACAAAGGAAAATGAGGTCAACTCTGAGCTTGAAGGGACAAGCAGAAAATAAGAAACAAGAAGAGCTTGCGCCGACCTCACCCAACTCTAGTATTGGGCTGACCCCGGCTTCGAACAAGTTCTGCTCTGACAACAGAACATTGAGGGAAGGGATTTGGTCGGTTGGAACTGGTCATAAATTTTTTGATCAACCTCTTCGATAGTAGAGTTTCGGTTTGAAGTCTGGTATAGGTCGCTCCAAACCCAATCGACCCCCTCGACAAAAGTAAAAAAGTATTGCTCTTCCATCCTTTGATGGAAGAGGGGCTCAAACTTAATGCCTTTTGGGTGCAGAGAAAATGAACCACCACCCCTCCTCGATCGGGTGGTGCTTCAGGGTAAAGAAAACCCTGAACAAGGAGAAATGAGCTATGATCTCGTGAAGAGTGGCAATGGACATGAAGCAAAAAAATTGTCCTGACTGCGTTTGGAACTAATTGGGCCGAACTAAACGAAAATGGCTTAGCATGGAAAGAAAGATAGGATGAAGCAGGAATTGAAGGCCCCCTGTGAGGGTTTTCTCATAAAGGCAATCCGACCCGGGCCATTGGAGGTGACCCCGTTCCCCGGTCATGGGACCGAGAGCCAGACAGAATCCGGGATGCCGAAGGCTTCCCGGATGATTGAGAGCTCCTCGCTAGTTTATAGCCGAAGCATACCACCGGGACCAGTTGACTGAGAAGTTCAGAAAAATCTTCAGGAGGAGGAGGAGGGCGAGCCCTAGGCTTTCTTATACCGATCCCAGTGGGGCGAGGCCTTCTGCAGATCTCGAAGTAGACTTCTTCCTCCTCATCGAAGGAAGGATCCTCGACCGAGAAGGCCCCGCCTCATCAGGATTGCTTGAGGGATGATGGCTGCGACTTGACGAGCCATCCCAAGGAAAAAGATTGAAGGGAGAAAGAATAGAGAAGAAAGAAAAAGGAGATGGATAAGACTGGGAAGATCCTGACCCTGAAGATGAACTCTACCCAACCAAAGGAAAACGAAGAATGAAGAAGATGAACCTGGCTAACCTTGGAGGAAAGGATGGTCGGGGGAAGAGAGAAGGCTCTGATTTGCCGGTGGGCACGAAGAATTTGAAAAAAAAATATTTTTTCAGAGAACTATCCTTCTTTTGAAATGACCAGACAACAACCGTACCCTCCCAGAGCCGTCGCCATCAGATCTGCACCATGTGTCAGCAATCGATGGAGGGCAATGCTTCGTGTTAGCCCAGAACCACTTTGAGTTCTGATCAACCTCTTCGATAGTAGAGTTTCGGTTTGAAGTCTGGTATAGGTCGCTCCAAACCCAATCGACCCCCTCGACAGAAGTAAAAAAGTATTTGCTCTTCCATCCTTTGATGGAAGAGGGGAGCTCAAACTTAATGCCTTTTGGGTGCGGAGAAATAAACCACCACCCCTCCTCGATCGGTGGCGCTTCAGGGTAAAGAAAACCCTGAACAAGGAGAATGAGCTACGATCGCGTGAAAGTGGCAGTGGACGATGAAGCAAAAAATTGTCCTGACTGCGTTTGGAACTAATTGGGCCGGAACTAAACGATAATGGCTTAGCATGGAAAGAAAGAGAGGATGAAGCAGGAATTGAAGGCCCCCTGAGGGTTTCCTCATAAGGGCAATCCGACCCGGGCCATTGAAGGTGACCCGTTCCCCCGGTCGTGGGACCGAGAGCCAGACAGAATTCGGGATGCCGAAGGCTTCCCGGATGATTGAGAGCTCCTCGCTAGTTATTGCCGAAGCAATACCACCGGGACCAGTCGACTGAGAAGGTTCAGAAAAATCTCAGGAGGAGGAGGAGGGCGAGCCCTTGCAGATCTCGAAGTAGACTTCTTCCTCCTCATCGAAGGAAGGAGTCCTCGACCGAGAAGGCCCCGCCTCATCAGGATTGCTTGAGGGATGATGGCTGCGACTTGAACGAGCCATCCCAAGGAAAAAGATTGAAGGAGAAAGAATAGAGAAGAAGAAAAAGGAGATGGATAGACTGGGAATCCTGACCCTGAAGATGAATCTACCCAACCAAAGGAAAACGAAGAATGAAGAAGATGAACCTGGCTAACCTTGGAGGAAAAGGATGGTCGGGGGAAGAGAGAAGGCTCTGATTTGCCGGTGGGCACGAAGAATTTGAAAAAAAATGTTTTCAGAGAACTATCATTCTTTTTGAAATGACCAGACAACAACCGTACCCTCCCAGAGCCGCCGCCATCAGATCTGCACCATGTTCAACAATCGATGGAGGGCAATGCTTCGTTAGCCCAGAACCATTTGAGTTCTGCGTCAACCATAAAGCCTCCTCGGACAAGTCCACATGTCACCCCCGCATTGGTTTGGGGGTTCATTCCACGATGCATCGACGATCATGGCAATAATGGTGCCTGATTTCTTCTGCATTTCCATGCCAGCACCGTATTTACTCCCTTCATCCCGAGCATCGTGCGCCAACGAGACTTGAGAGTGGGGGCAAATGATCTGGCAGGATCGCTGACGTGGAGCCCATGTTAGACCAGTCAATGCCACATCGGAGGAAGCTGCCATGTCAGATGTCCTTTTTCGGGCTCCTTTACCAGGTGGCTCCCTCGAGGTCGAGACACCCTGGCCGAAGTCAAGCTCCTGCTCTCTTCAGGTTCCTTCACCAAGTGGCTCCCTCGAGGTCGAGATGCCCTGGCTGAAGTCGAGCTCCTGCTCTCTTCGAACTCCTTCACCAGGTGGCTCCCTCGAGGTCGAGATGCCCTGGCTAAAGTCGAGCTCCTACCCTCTTCGGACTCCTTTGCCAGGTAGCTCCCTCGAGTTCAAGACGTCCTGGCCGAAGTCGAGCTCCTGCCCTCTTCGAACTCCTTCGCCAGGTGGCTCCCTCGAGGTCAAGATGCCCTGGCCAAAGTCGAGCTCCTGCCCTCTTCGGACTCCTTCGCCAGGTGACTCCCTCGAGCTTGAGTCCACCCCGGCCGAAGTCGAGCTCCTCCTCCTTGAACTGACCCCACCTGGATGAGGGGACCAGCAACTGGGGAACGTCGCCTTTCTTGAGCGGTATGAGCCACCCAAGGACCACGGAGGAGTGCCCGCCAGGCTACAATAATTGTCACTGCTATCACTTACACCGAAAAGGAAGGGGTCCCCTGATCGAGGCACCGCGCTCCCGACCGACTGTCTGTACCACCAAAAAGGAAATCATCCAGGGAGATTCAAATCCAGGGGGTGGCTGCCCCCCGATCGAGCCTCTGCCAGGTTTCCGAAGTGGAGTGACCAGAGGGAGGGCCAGAGTGAACGATGTAGTTCCTTATCACGAATGGAAAAAGGCACCTCACGCACGGCACGGAGCGCTACCGCACGTTAACCTTCCAGCACCTGCAAAGGAGGGGAGGATCCTGAGGTAGGCGGCGTGCAGCCATCCTGGCTTAAAAGAGTTCTCCAAGGTTCCAAAAAAAAGGGTAAGTAACAAACAAATGAGCAAAGGGGGCGACATGCAGGAGAGCAACTGAGATGTCAAGTGCTCTAGGCTACCGGAGACTCACCGAAAGGGTCTTGATGGACACAGCCATCCAGCTCAACACTCCTCTACTGCCACTACCCTCGCTCTACTCTCAACCCATTCACACTCTCTAAGCACATAACCTTCTCCTCCTAGAGTGGAGTCCATCCACGAGGCTCGACTAGGAGGGTTTGTTCTCCTGGATTGCCACTGACTTGAGCGTCGGAGTGCCCCCCCGGGATCTCCGGCCCGAGTCTCCTTTGTTTTGGAGGTCCGGGTATGCGAGCAGGTTCCCGAGCGATGAGGGTGGAGTTCGATGTCGTCTCCAGCTACAAGCGATGGCGGTCGGGCAGCCAAAAGATCAAAACTAAAACAACCTACATAAAAGATCTATGATATGATAATAATGTATATATATGAAATCTGAAAAATAAGAGCAGCACACGTATATCATATCTGTGTGATTAATACTATACTATAGATCGTATCTATAATATACATGATTTCAAAACTCTTTATATGAGCCCGAGTCAAAGAACTTCGTAGCTAATTGTCGTGGAATAAAGATTCTTCCAAGTTCATATACGTATGGCCTCTATAGGATGTCCACATGAAGCCCCATGTTGATCGGTCTTCCTGGAGTGCTAGTTCCTTGTAGAGATCTTTTGATAACTGATCACTCCTTCAGATCACTTGGACTCTCTAGAGGATGAAGAAAAATACCTGCAAAGAAATGAGGAGGTGAAAGAAAGTGAAGAAGAGACTAGAAACCCTTTTTTTCTTTCTTCCCAACCCTAGTAGAAGAACTCTAGGATCCCATGCCCACGAGCTATTCCTGTTAGAAGACCCCACACCCCCACCCCACACCCTATTTCTTTTTTAAGAAAACATCTTTTATTAGAACTCTCCCACTTCCACACACCCACTCTTAATCTCTATTAATAGGTGGCATCCAAGAGAGGTTAGGAAGTTAGGACAGTTAGGATATGGTGAGGTGGTTTTGATTCAAAATAAAAAACAACTCATTTTGAATTCAAATTCAAATCCCAATTTGAATTCAAAATTTAAATTTAAATTTCAAATTCAAATTCAAAACTTAAATTCAAATTTCAAATTTTGAATTAGCATGAAGCATGGGACTTTGGGTGCATGGGTGTGATCCAATTTAATTAGACTTGAGCTTCATTGAATTTGATCTTTAACCAAATCACATTTGGTTAGATCCAAAAAGATGAGTGAATTAAATCAAATTAGGAACCTGATCTTATTTGCTAAATCCTAATCCAATTAGAAATTAATTGAGTCCAAGTTCCGATCAAATTAAGAATCAAACCTCCTTAGTGCTTAGGTTATCTCATAACTTAATTGGGTCAACATAATTGAATCCAATTCAATTTAGACTTGATCCAAATCTCATTATATAATCAAATTAAATTAATCAGTAATCTAATTGCTAATTAATCCTTCCATAATTCACTAACTCTTTGTGAATCACTGATGAGTTGACTTACTGATGATATAGATGAGTCAACTCATGGATAATTATCAATCATATTAATCATCAAACCCTTAAATGATTCATAATCATTGATTGATCAGTAAGGTAGTTTTATTATGTATGATCTCAAAGGTTTGAATACTAAGCCATTAGCATAGAAATATTTTTTTGTACCAATTGAAGTGACTATCTAATAATAATACCTAGTGTTTGGATAAGTTGAATTATTACAAAGCAACATTCAAGAATCTTTGGCCTATGGTTACCGTATAATTCATTCCTTTGACCCTCAATGCTCAAGATGACTTCGGGGTTAAACTATCAATCCTTAATCAGTACATCCATATAGTGTCTCAACCTTCTAAAACTTGTGACTCCTCATAAGGATTACCCTGACTAAGATTTTGCTAAATTAAAATACAGCAAAGCATTATCTTCAACAACTTGGAGTGGTGAATCCTATCTTGACTCACACAAATTTTGCAAGTACTTGATTGTACCCAAAAACCTTCTATTATTGAATTAAAAATTTATGTAGTCAGGTACCAAAGTATAGTGAGTTGCTTACAAGTTATCATGATAATCTAAAATCTGAGGGATACTTATATCCATATTTTTTACAAATAACCCTTGATAGTAAAGTGCTCTACAGGTGGGTCATGTTCAATGAAATGTACTACATTTTACCTACATGCCATAGCAGTGTCTCCACACTTTTTGGTTATAAAGATAACCAATCCATATGGCATATAATGACCTATACTCAATAAACATTATTATTTTTAATAATATATCATTTGGTCATGAACAAGTTTAAGAACTACATAATAAATTCTCCTTTATCAAGTATAAATAGTTTAAGAACTTCATCACAAAAGAGTTTATAAAAAAAAGATGCACAGAATATGATAAACAGTCAAATATCTTTTATTAATTAATAATTTATATATGATTATAAAAAATATAACCATCTACAGCTTGGATGATTGATTTTAGGATATAATTTTTAACAACTCCTATTTAGACTAGAGCAAATCAGAACAGTATCTAATACTCATCTTTTATTTGTGATCATTGAGTTTTTTGATTCCGAGGGCTCTAGTAAATAGGTCGACCAAGTTTTCTTTTTTGTTGATCTTCTAAAGCTCAATATCATCTTGATCCACAATCTCTTGTACAAGGTGATATTGATGTAGAATATGTTTGATTCTCTTATGGGACTTCGGTTCTTTTATTTGAGCTATGGCTCCGGTGCTGTCACAATATAGAAGAACTGGACCATCAATGGAGGGTGCCACTTCAAGCTCGCTAATGAACTTCCACAACTAAATAGCTTTCTTCGTAGCATCGAATGTCATAATATACTCCGATTCGCAAATATAATTAGCTACAGTGTGCTACTTGAGACTTTTTTAGCATATCATTCCACCATTCAGGATAAATACAAAATCTAACACACTTTTATTATTATCATGATCTAACCAAAAATTGTCGCACAAGTTTTAAGTCAATATCTTCATAAATAAGCCATTGGTCCTTGGTATTTCTCGAATACTTAAAGATTGTCTTTACAACTTTTTAATGGTTCTCATCCAAATCAGACCGGTATCTATTCACTATCCCTAGTAAATAAGCTACATCCGGTCTTGTACATGTTCATGGCATACATGATAGATCCTACTATCGAGGTATATGGGATTCTACTCATACACTCTCTCTCTTGAGGAGTTGTTGTACAATCCTTCTTAGAGAGAGAAATTTCTTAGCCTATGATAGATAGCTCTTCTTGAAATTCTCTCCATACTGAACCGTTTTAGCACAGTATCAATGTACATGGATTGGAACAATCTAAGTAATCTTTTAGATCTATTTTTATAGATCTTCATCTCTAGGATGTAGGATGCTTTTTTCAAATCTTATATGGATAATTAAGATGATAACCAAACTTTTATTCCTGTAATATAGAGATGTCATTCCCAATTAAGAGAATACCATCCACATATAATACAAAAAATACAATTACAAAACTATTGGCCCCTTTATAAATATAGGGTTCTTGTCTGTTCTTAACGAAGCTATATATTTCGATCATCTTATCAAAATGCATGTTCTAACTCTAAGATGCCTACTTTAATCCATAAATAGATCTTTAAAATTTATATACCTTTGATTCATTTATAGATATGAACCCTTCAGGTTGTATCATATACACGTCTTCATCCAGCTTTCTATTTAGGAAAGTCGTCTTGACATCCATTTACCAAATTTTATAATCAAAGTATGTTTCTATCACAAGCATGATCTAATAAATAGGCTTGAACATTGTCTTAGAAGAAAATATCTCGTCATAGTCAATACAATAACGTTAACGATATCTCTTGACAATCAAATGAACTTTATAGGTTTCTAATTTCCCATCTATGGCCCTTTTTCTTTTAAATATCTATTTGCACCCAATAGATTTTATCCCTTCAAGTAGATCAATGAGTGTCCATACATCATTGATTTTCATGAACTCCATTTCAGATTTCATGACTTCCAGTGACTTATCAGAGTCAGATCTCTGCATTACATCTAAATAGGTAATCAAATTCTCATTGTTTCCTTCAAGTTCAACAGGATCATCATCCCGGACTAAGAAACTGAGTATCTGTTTGGTTGATATGGTACTCTACCGAATCTTCTAAAAAATACCTCTATAATGGGCTCTAGATTTGATCAAATCAAATCTAGTTCTATAATCTTACTTGTTTATATCAGTTCTTCTACCTGTCGAACTTCAACCTTAGTGGCTTTAGTTTCTTCTCTAAGAAACTTCTTTTCTAAAAAGATAGTTCTTAGACTGACGAATATTTTTTATTCTTCAACAAGGTAGAAGTAATAATTCTTAGTTTCTTTAGGATATCTGACAAAAAGATATTTATCAGACCTTGGTCCAAGCTTATCTATCTCTAAATGTTTAACATAAGCCAAATATCTCCAAATCCTAAGGTATGAGAGTACTGGTCTATACCCTGTCCATATCTCATATAGTATTTTATCAATCGATTTGCTTGGAATCTTATAAGTAACAAGCCATCTCAAGAGCATATCCTCAAAAGGAGATTGGTAGACTAGCAAAGTCGATCATAAATCGAACCATGTCTAATAGTATTCAATTCCTCCTTTTTGATACTTTATTATGTTGAGGTGTTCCAGAAGGTGTCCATTGTAAGAAAATTTCGTTCTCTGCTAGATAAGTCATAAACTTACGGTAAAGTATTCTCCTCCTTGATTTGATTGAAGAGTTTTAATACACTCTCTAGTTTACTTTTCAACCTTAATACATAATTGTTTAAATATTTCAAATGATTCATATTTATGCTTTATATGATAGACATAGCCATATCTAGATAAGTCATCAGTAAACATAATGAAGTAGTAATACCCACCTATGACATAGGTGTTCATTAGTCGATATATATCAATATATATTAGACTTAGAACTTTATTGATTCGTTTACCTTTTCTAGTAAAAGGTGACTTAGTAATATTACCAAGAAGACATGATTCACAGGTTGACAATGATTCATAATCATTGACATTAGGATACCCTCTTCTGTCAACCTATTTATCATGTTCATCTTAATATGACCTAGCTAACAGGGCCAAAGATAGGCATCAGTGATATTATCTAATCTAAGATGTTTACTAGAAGTGTACATTATATTAATAGGCTATGCTAGTATATAGATATCATTTCTCAATTATCCATGTATTAAAGTAATACCATTTACAATGACATCATAAAAATTATTTTTTATTAAAAATTCAAATCCATCTTTGGCCAAAAGGCCTACAGAAATAATATTTAATAAGAAGGATAGATAATAGTGACAATCACTCAAAATGATAATATTTGAATTGAAAATAAGTTGAATGATTCCTAGAGCTAGAACTGGAACTTGACTTTCATCTCTTATATTCAAAAATATTTAGCCATCTTCAAATTCCTACTAACCTAAAGTTCCTGCAATAAATTATAAATATTAATTAGACTTCCGGTATCCAATACGCAAGTAGTAGTATCACAAATAGAGAAGTTACAAGATATTATCATATAATTACTTTATCCAACAACAACTTGCTTCTTTCTTTTATTCGACCTGCTAGAATCAAGGGAAGCAATATAAAGAAGACAATTTCTCCTTTAATGATCATGTTTCTTACAATAAAAGCACTCTTCCTGACTCTTATCGGCTTTCAACTTCTTAGTCCGAGAGGGCTGAAACATCCCAGCATGTTGCACCTACTTATTCTTCTTTTTCTTTCATATCTTAAAGGGATGACGCCTAGATGAAGAACCCACCCATAGCATTCACCAGCTCCACTTCTTAAAAGTCTATAGTAACCCTAATAAATCGTGGTAGTTCAGTGCAGACTTCATCATTCTGTAATGATTGAGAAAAGGTAGGTAGGACTTGGGCAAAGAGTTCATAATCACATTTTTTTCTAGCTATTCATGCAAGGAAAACCTGAATTTTCTCAAGCATTTGATTTGCTCGATCATGTACAATACATGATTAGTGACCGACATCCCTTCATGCATCCAAGTGTTGAAAACAGTACAAGAAGTTTTATGCCTCTCAACGTCATCAGGTCTATTGAATGACTTGTTAAACACTTAAAGCATTTTCTCCGACTGAGCATTTTCAAACTTATGACTGAACTCATCATTTATCACCACTCTCATTATGCAACGCACCATGATTTAGTCATTGAGCTATTTCTAGTAAGTATCTCGGGCCACACCATAAGCATTCGGAGTGGACTCTTCAGGTACCGGATCTGTAAGTACATTAAGATCCATTTATGCTTCAAGATTATCTTTAATTTTCAATACCAACTATCAAAATTGGATCTTGTCAACTTATCATTGTGCAACAATAACTGGAGCAACAAAATAGTAACCATTACTGAAAAAAATATATGACCAATTTAGTATATAAATTATTAAATCCTAAAGACTTGGACTTTAGTCTAAAAGTTCTTCCACTATTTTATAAATTGGTAGTCTCTACCTTCAATTTGAGAAATTACGTTAATTTCTTAGCAGGTAATAGAATCCATATAGACTGCACACAGGCCTAGCATGGCTCAGCCAATATTTGTACATCTATAGGTAGGTTCTTAACCAATTATTTCACCTAATAATTTTTAGTAAAAATCTTGCCTGAGCACCTCTTCGACAAGCATGTGGCGCCTCCACTAAAAGTTCTTGTTAGGTCCAATCATTAACATAATAAAACTTAATCCATCTAACCAATGAATAATCAAGTTCAAGTGTGGCTTGACCAACTTGATCACCGTTAAAAAAGTTATAATTGAATCATTATATTATGAATGATACTTTCAATAACCAGATAAGCACCAACATGTGGCACCTCCAATGATTATCTAGACTATTGGACCCATTACCATCCAATTTAATGGAAGTTAATAACTTAGTTATCCCCATAACTTTATCATTTTAAGGACCTAATAATTTAGAGGATTTAGATATGAGTTATAGAAATAAGAGAACACATAAACCAGTTAGTCAAAATCCCTCCCACCGACTTCACCAAGTCTTTGAAGAGGGTTAGAGACTAGCTGGTCCAAAGGCACCTAAATTAGCCATACTGATTTATCTTAATGGTATGGGTCAACTCAAATCACTAAGCTATTTAATCAAAAATTGATTAACTACTTTGACCAGGTGAGTAGAGATCAGCAGGAAAGTCATTGTTTCTTTCCTTGAACATGAACTTAATTAGCTAAGAAAGAGAACGGTCATCGTTAAAAAGCCCTTCTACCACTTATCTTAGACACCAATTAGTTCATCGTTTCGATTTGATAGCCTATTGACTTGGGCTCAAACACTGAGTCATAATCAGGAATATTTATTAGAATCAAGGATATAGACTTGATCAAGCTACAACTATTAAGTTTGATCTACAGAAAAGATAATCTAATTCAACTCTTGGTTAGATTTTAATTAATTTTTCTATTTGGTTCATATTTCATTTGATTCTCATCCTAGGTCTAACCCAGTTAAATTGATTTGATTGGAGCTAACCCATACACCAAAGGTTTATGAAATGGCTTAAGATCTTTCATTCTCAAATCTAGATCTTTAAACCATTATATCCTATTTCTTAATTAAGTATATGAACATGTTTAAATTGAAACAGTTTCAATTTTCATTGTAAAACCCCTTTTACAAAATTTTCATACAAGAAATTTTCTGTTTACCATCATGAATTGATTCATCCTGGTAATGAGTCGACTCACCAAAGAGAACATAAACCTGTTATTCTCAGTCTATACACTTGAGTTAACTCACACAGGAGCATGAACTAACTCACCAGGCTCTTGAGTCAACTCACCAAGGTTATGAGTCAACTCATGCAGGCCGACAACAACAAGTACAATTTTTAGATATGATTTTATGCTAAACATTTTAATACAACGAATCCCTTATTTATGATTTCAAATCTAAAAGATAAAGATAAAACAATTTTAATCAAATCATTTTCACGATTCTTCTTTATGAGTCAACTCATAGTGGTAACCTTACATACCATAAGAGATCCATATCAAATGGGAAGTGAGGGCCTTTAAACTCTACTTTCTCTTATGACTAGATGGTCATGGTGATGCACTCAATCAAAATAATTTGCAAAAAGGTCAAAATATATAAATAATTTAGATTTATATGCAATCATAAATATTTCAAATGAATCTTGCTCTGATACTAATTGATGAGAATGGTAGGCAATTTCATGCATGCTTTTCAAAACTTTTTTAAAATTTTATGCAGCAGAAGACATAAAGATTAATCTAATTAATCTATCATGCATAAGATCAAATCTAAAATAGCTAACATATAGGATCTATGACATGATAATAATATATATATATGAAATTTGAAAAATAAGAGATGCACACATAGATCATATTTATGTAATTAATACTACGCCATAGATCATATCTATGATATACAAGAGTTCAAAACTCTTTACCTAAGTGTGGGTTGAAGAACTCCATAGCTGATTTCTATAAAATAAAGGTTTATGTAAGCTACCTACATGTATGGCCTCTACAAGATGTCCACATGAAGCTCTATGCTGATCGATCCCCCTGGAATGCTAGCTTCTTGTAGAGACCTTTTGATGGCTGATCACTCTTTCTTCTTTAGATCACTTGAACTCTTCAGAAGATGAAGAAAAATACCTGGAAAGAAATCAAGAGGGAAAAGAAAGCGGAGAAGAGTCTAGAAACCCTTTCTTTCTCTTTTCCCAATCCTAGTAGAAGAACCGTAGGATCCCACGCCCAAGAGCTATTCTTATTAGAAGACCCCATGCCCCACACCCTATTTCCTTTTTTAGATAACACTCTTTTCAGAATTATCCCACTACCACACGCCCACTTTTAATCCCTATTAAAAGGTGGCATCCAAGAAAGGTTAAAGAGTTAAGAGGATTAAGATGTGGTGAGGTGGTTTTGACTCAAAATCAAAACCAACTCATTTTGAATTCAAAATTAAATTCTAATTCTAATTCTAATTTGAATTCAAATTTCAAATTTAAAACTTAAATTCAAATTTTAAATTTCAAATTTGTATGAAGCATGGGACTTTGAGTGCGTGGATGTGATCCAATCTAATTGGACTCGAGTGATTAAATTTAATCCTAAACCAAATCACATTTGGTTAGACCCAAAAAGATGAATGAACCTAATCAAATTAGGAACTTAATCTTATTTACTAAATCCTAATCCAATTAAGAATTAATTGAGTCCAATTTCTAATCAAATCGGGAATCAAATTTTCTTGGTGATTAGGTTATCTCATAACTCATAACTTAATTCGGTCAATTTAATTGAATCCAATTTAAATAGACTTGATCCAAACCTCATTACTCAATCAAATTGAGATAATTAGCAATCTAATTGCTAATTATTCCTTCCATAATTCACTAACTCTTAGTGAATTATTGATGAGTCGACTTACTGATGATACAGATGAGTCGACTCATGGATAATTATCAATCATATTAACAATCAAATCCTTGAACAATTCATAATCATTAATTAGCCATCAAATCAGTCAGGTACTTCTATTGTGTGTGATCCTATAGGTACGAATACTAGGTCAATAGCACAGAACAACTTCTTGTACCAATCAAAGTGACCATCTAGAATGATACTAGATATCCAGATAGGTCAAATTATTATAGAGCAATATTCAAAAACCTTTGATATATGGTTATCATATAATTCATCCATTTGATCTTAATGCTTAGGAGACTTCAGGATTAAACTATCAACCTTTAATTAGTACATCCATATAATATCTCAACCTTATAAATCCTATGACTTCTCATAAGAATTATCTTGACCAAAGTTTTGATAAATTGAAATACAACAAAGCATATCTCTAATGACTTAAAGTGGTCAATCACATCTTAACTTACACACAGACTTCGTAAGTACTTGACTGTACCTAGAAACCTTTCTTTACCAAATTTAAAATTTAGGTAGTCCGGCACCAAAGTATAATAAGTTGCTTACAAGTAACCATGGTAATCTCAGGTCCGAGGGACACTTATATCTATATCTTTCATGAACAATTCTTGACAGTAAAGTGCTCCGCAGGTGGGTCACATTTAGTGAAATATATTTCTATATTTTGTCTGCATGTCATACTAATATCTCTACACTTCTTGGCTATGAGGATAATCAATTTATATGGCATACAATGACCTATACTTAATAAGTGTTATCATTCTTAATAACATATCAGTTGGTCGCAAACAAGTTTAAGAACATACGATAAATCCTCCTTTATCAAATAAAAAAGTTTTAAAGACTTCATCATAAAAGAGTTTATAAAAGAAAGATACACAGATATGATGAACAATCAAATAAATTTTATTAATTAATAATTCATATATAATTACAAAAAGTATAACTATATATAGCTTAAATGATTGGCTTTAGGATATAATTCCCAACACCCCCATCATGTGTGGACTTTTTGGTCTTCTTCATTTGGTAGGACCCAACTCGCAGTGACAAGACTTTGTGAAACTTAGCTCCATATCAGCAGCCATCTTAGCTTCAGTTCTCACTGAGTCGAGCCTGAGTCAACCCATCTTCTGGTTTGACAATAAATTGATACTAGAGGAAGGGTGCTTGTACAAAACTTTATTAAGATTTGGAGTTTGCCTTTGAACTCTTCTTGTCTTCGGCTCATGCTATGGCTAACGAAAAGAGGACGATCATGTATGCTTCGATTGAAGCAATCGCAACCTTGGCCATCTCGTGTCCTGTTCTTTCAAAAGGAGGAGAGGTGAGACCGTCGACTACTCTAACCATTATTATCGAGCCATTCTAGTAGCTCTCCTAACAAGTCTAGGCATTGATAACTTTGATATAGGGCCTGCAGCAGGCGCCACTGAGTTTGGAGGTAGAGCCAGCCCACTAACCATTTCTAAAACATTCGTCCTCTTCCGAATGAGAGGTTGGACTTGGTGCCACTCCCATCACCAAGAAAGAGACCCCCTCAGGCAAGCTGATCAGCCCGAGCTATAAGGTGAGCCTCTCATCAAGCTTCCCCCAGCCTATCTCATCCTGCTATCATCGCTCTCACTAGGAGCTGGATGAGGTGCATTAATCTAGCTCTCCTATTTTTATTTTCTCTTTCTCTATACATGATACTTCATTGAAAAAATTTGAGCCACTATCCCACTTGATGGTCTAGGTGGCAAGATGGATTGACTCATAAGCTCCAAAAAGTAGATGGCTACTTGAAGGTTCTTCATTGATGGAACCTATCTCTGGGTGGTGAGCCTCAATTTTTGGTTAGCCCCTTATTTTCTTACAAGATCTTGGAGGAGCTGGTACCTCACCATTTCAAAGTGCCCGTCATGAAAACCTGCAGTGGCACCACCATCTCTTTTGACCATCTAGAGAGCTTTAAGTCTCTCGTGCTTCTTCAGAAGGCATCTGACGCCCTCATGTGTAAGTCCTTCCAAATCATCTTTGGGAAAGTGGTGAGAACTTGGTGCACCCGACTTCCACCGGCATCGATTGATCCACTCTTTCTAAGAGTTTGGCCATCAGTTTACGATCAAATTTCAGAGCAGCAAAAGGCTCACATGGGGCTCTGACTTACTCTTTTCCATCTATCAAGAGGAGGATGAGTCTCTTCGCCATTACATGGGTGCTTCAAAGAGGCCATACTGAGGTCCATGGCCTCAATCCCTCCATCGCCATATTAGCCTTGAAGAGGGGGCTGCGGGGAGGTACTCCAAAAGGTTTCCCAAAGACCTTTCTAAGCTCTTGGCCCATGCTGAGAAGTATATCAATATCGAAAAAGGCATGGTAGAGAAGTAGAAGGAGAAGGGTGATCGAAAGCATCCTTGAGAGGATCACTCTCATCCTCCCCCTCCTCCTCAGTTACAGCAGTAGTAGAAAAAGAAGCAGGATAAGAAGTTCCATTATCGATTTAGAAGTCCCAGGCCATCCTGCCATAAGGACTTCATCCCTTTAAACACTTCTCAGGGATAAATCTTAATACAGATCAAAGGGCAGGATATTGTCCACTGGCCAGAGAAGATGAGCAAGAGAGCCTGGAAGGTTTCTAAGAAATACTACCAATTTTATCGAGATTACGAGCATGATACTGAGGATTGCTTCTCCTTGAAAAAGGAGATCAAGGTACTAATTTGGCAGGGATACCTGTGCGGCTATGTCAGTCATCCCAGCACCTCTGAGGCCACGATTGAGAGCTCGAGCCGGTAGCTAAACCCCTTGCAAAGAATAACAACCTCATCAACACCATCTCAAGTACACTGGTCATTAGGAAGGCAAGCTCGTCTAGGCAGTGAGCCTATGCCAGGGTTGCCCTGATGGAAATCCTTATCCAAACACCGGAGGGCAGATGAGGAGCTCATCACCTTCTTCGATGCTGATGCAGATGGAGTTCTCTTTTCACATGATGATTCTGTGGTTGTTTTCCTTACTGTCTTGAATTATGATATAAGAAGAATCCTATTATATAATGGAAGCTCTACATATATTTTGTTTTAAAATGTTTTCTTTTAAATGGGCTTGCCTAAGGATCGCCTCTAAATGGCTAACTCTTCTTTGATAGGCTTCTTTGGAGATGTCATCCATGTCGAGGGCATCGTAACTTTTCTTGTGATTGCTTGCCAGGCCCCAGGATGGACAATAATCCTTTTAGATTTTCCGGTGGTCAAGGTCCCGATAGCTTACAATGCCATTATAGGGAGACTTGGTTTGAATGCTCTATGGGCCATGGTCTTAACCTACCACCTACTCATGTGATTCTCCACTCCTCATGGGATAGGCAAGGTTCGAGATGACCAAGCTTTAGTAAGGCGATGTTACTTGGCAACCCTCAAAAGCAAGAAACCAAAAAAAGCCATGTCCATCGAGAGCCTCGACTTCTAAAATTGGCAGAGGCTATAGAGGGGAGAGCCCGTTGAAGAGCTTGTTCCTATTTCCTTGGACTCATCTGACCCCTCCCGTTTGATCTATGTCAGAAGAGGGTAGAGTGAGGAGTCCAGGGCCCGTCTAGTAGAGTTCTTCTATGCAAACACTAACATCTTCACATAAATAGCTATAGATATGCCAGGCATCAATCTTAAGGTTATAGTGCACCATCACAATGTCGACCCCTCACATCCCCCAGTTCACCAGAAGAAGAGAAGCTTTTCTTGAGCAATAGCATGCGATCAAACAAGAGGTGGAGAAGCTTTTGGAGGCTGATTTTATTCATAAAGTCTAGTACCCAAACTGGTTTGCTGATGTTGTTCTAGTGAAGAAAGCCAATGGTAAGTGGCGGGTATGCATTGACTTCATCAACCTGAATAAGGCTTGCCCGAAGGATTGTTTCCCCTCTACTTAGAATTGATCAACTCGTGGATTCAACCTTCGGGCACGAAACTCCCAACTTCATGGATGCGCTCTTCGGGTACAACCAAATCTAAATAGTATTAAGGATAAAGAAAAGACAACATTCTTTACAGACCAGGAGCTATATTATAAAATTATGCCGTTCGACCTGGAGAATGCTGAAGCTACCTATCAGTATCTTATCAATAAGATATTCAAGGATCAAATTGGGCATAAACTAGAAGTGTACATCGATGATCTGCTGGTGAAAAGCTGCAAGGAAGGTCAACACATGGGAGACCGGGAAAAAACCTTCCAAATGCTATGAAGATATCGAATGTAGCTAAACTCAAATAAGTGTGCATTCGGAATTTTTTTTTGAGAAGTTTCTAAGTTTCATGATACGCATCATGGAATCGAGTCCAAACCTAAAAAGCTCCGAACGATCCTGTAGATGTCACCCCCATGAGTTGGAAAGAGGTCCAGTGCCTTATAGGGTAGGTTGCTGTGTTGAGCTGTTTTGTTGCAAGGTTTGGCAATAAGTGCCACCCTTATTTCAAGCCTTAAGATAAATCAAGAACTTTTAGTGAATGGAGGAGTGCAAGGTTTCCTTTGAGCAGCTCAAGATCTACCTTGCCACCACACCGCTTCTCACTAGACCGGTCATGGGGGAAATACTTTACCTTTATTTGGCTATCTCCCCCATGGCCGTGAGTTCTATGCTCATTTGAGAATAGGATGGAGTGCAAAAGCCAGTTTACTATATCAACCATATCCTAAAGAATGCAAAGACCTGGTATCCAAAGGTGGAGAAGGTTGTCTTTGCCCTTCAAATTTCAGGAGGCAGCTTCGTCTATATTTTTAAACACATCCCATCATGGTCTTGATCGATCATCCCCTATATTAAATTTTACAAAAGATCGATGCCTCTGGGAGGATTCCCAAGTGGGTGGTGGAGTTGGGGTAGTTTGATATCTATTATCAACCTCACCCCTCCATCAAAGCCTAGGCTTTGGCAGACTTCCTTGTGGAGTGCACCCTTTTTGATAGAGCAGAGATTGAACCAAAGCCAATAGAGCCAAAATCGATGGGCAAGCCTTGAACTCTCCACATTGATGGTGCATCCGATGGTGGAGGGTTCAGGATAGAGATGATCTTCATCGGCTCAAAATGAGTAGTCGTCGAACAATCGCTTCACTTCAACTTCAAGGCCTCTAATAATGAGATGGAATATGAAGCTCTCCTTATGGGGTTGAGGCTCATGAGTGAGCTTGGGATTCGGTACCTCAGAGCCTTCAGCAACCCTTAGCTGATAGTTGGACAAGTCGGCGGGGAGTTTAATGCTAGAGCCCTCACCATAGAGAAGTATCTCAAAAGGATAAAATAAATTATTTCATCTTTTCTTTCATTTGAGACTGTGCAAATCCCTAGGATAGAAAATGTCTAGGAGGACTTGTTGTCAAGGTTGGCGACCTCCAATTATGCGGATATCCCGAATATCGCCTACCTGGAGAATCTTAAGAAGCCTAGTATTGAGGAAGAGCCAGCTCAGTCTTGCAAGTAGAAGAGGAACCTTGTCGGATGGATCCTTTGATCCGTTACCTGTAAGAACAAACACTGCCGAAGGACAAGGCTAAAGCAAAAAAGCTCAAGTACCGGTCTACCTGATTCATGGTACTCAATGGGAAGCTTTACAAGTGGGCTTACTCGATACCACTCCTCTATTGCCTTCATCCCTCGGAAGTAGATTTCATCCTTCGAGAGGTTTATAAAGGGATCTATGGCAACCACGTGGGAGACCGTGCTCTATCCTATAAGATCCTGTGACAAGGATATTATTGGCCAAGCATTCTAAAGGATGCTATCAAGTTCATGCGGTGGTGCGACCGTTGCCAACATGCCAACATTCAGTACTAATCGATAGTATCCCTCATCTCCTTAAGCTCTTCATGGCCTTTTACTCAATAGGAGATGGATATCCTTGATCCTTTCCCTCTAGCCACTAGGTAAAGGAAGTTCCTGATCGTTGCCATGGATTACTTCACCAAGTAGATTGAGGCAAAACCTTTAGCCCGGATCATTGAACGAGATGCCCAAAAGTTTATTTGAAAGTCGATCATTTACCATTTTAGACTTTTTCGCTTTATCATTACTGACAATGGTAGATAGTATGACAATGCATCCTTCCAAAAGTTTTATGAAGACTTGCAGATCAACCACCAATTCACTTCAGTCATGCACCCACAAGCAAATGAAGAAGCTGAAGTCACCAATCAAAAGATTCTTCAAGGTTTGAAGATCCTGTAGGGTTCGGTGGCAAGGCGGAATCATAGATTTCAAAAAATTTTTATCTTTATGAAATCTTCACCAAACCTTCAACCCAAAATCTCCTTAAAAGAATTAAAACATATAAGATGTTTATATAAGATTTAATCTCAAATTAAGATACTAACCTGTATCGCAAAATCCAAACTCTGAATCTCCACTAGGTGCCCAAATGTTCACCCTCCAATGGTGATCCACACAGAAAAATAACGAAGACAATAATTTCTAGTTCTTGGCTCCTCTTCTTGAATTCTTTTTCAAGAATTCAATTCTTGGACCTTTAGGCTGAAATTTTCTTTCTTGAAAATTTCTTTTCTTCCTTCTTTCCTCTTCTTGAATTTTCTTCAAGAATTCCCTTTCTTGAATCCCTTTTCTTGAATTGAATTGGAAGAAAAATTAAGACAGTCAAAGTCTTACTTCAAGAAGGAAAAGAAGAATAGATCCTTTCCCTTTTCTTTCCTTTACCGTTCAAGACCTTCTTCTTATTCTTGTTTAGGGTCAGAGTTTCGACAGAGGATACCTCTGTAAGGGAAACAATACCCAACAAGAACAAGAGGAAGGAGTATTCTGGAGAGGAAGAAAGGGAATTGGATCTCTGAATTATGTTACGTGAAAAGCCCCGAGAACCCCAACCCTATTTATAGATCTCATAGGGGTGTCATCTCGAAACAACGCAACCCTCTGAAACCCCAGGGATCATGATCCCTCATTCCTCATGCGTCCCCTCAACCAAAAATCATGATTCTCCGATTTGATTTTCGTTTTTCCGACGAGGAGGACTCTCGGAAAAACTTCAGGAAGAATCGCGACTTTTGGAGACGGATTTGCGACCGAAAAGCATCGGATCTTTTCCTTAATTTTTTCTGGCCATCAGATCCAGATCCAAGGGTGCCAGACAAGGATCTGAATCGCCCCTTTTCAGATTTTTCTTCGACGTTTTCTTTCTCACGCGTTTTAAGAGAAGTCCACGCGCGTGGACTCTCTTTCTTGGCGCGCGCGGGTGAGAAAAGGGAGGGGGCGGCTTGGAGAGAGGGTCTCAGTGAACTAAATTCACTTGGGTTCAGCCATGGGTTAGTCCAATGTCCTAAAAAATAAATTGGACCTTAATCTGGTTCAATTAGAACCCAATTAAGCCCAATTCGGAACCAAATTCGAATCTGATTCGAATAGAAATTTGGTCTGCAACACATGCTAGTGTGTTTATCCTGCAAACATGATTTAATTCCAAATTAAATCCTTCATCAATTTTCTTTTGTGTGTGACCCATTGGGTTCCACACCTAGCCAGCAGTAGGTCCGAGTGCTATTTGACTTAATTCGGTTAGATCTCAACTAAGCCGATTTAGGTCAACTCAAACTAGCTCGACTCGGTCAATTAGAATCTAATTCAAATTGACTGATTTGAATTACCATGACTCAATCATATACCTACAAGACAAGATTGACGTCTAGCAACGTATCATGTCTACCCGGAAGATGTGGAATTTTGGTGGAATTACCAAAATACCCTTCAGTGGTGAGTTACCGGGCAATTCAGTCCTTTGATCAACTTGCATCCCGAATATGATTATGAATATGGATACTTGTCAAATCCAATTTTCATATTCATCCCTAGCTCAATCTTTATAATGATGATTCAGTAATGAACCATTAGAAAATAACTCTAATGTTCATACTTTGATCAAAGGTTTCCTGAATCCATCATTTGAAATTACTGGATGCTATTCCCTCTTACTAGGGCTGATCAATTCCTTGTTGACCTACTCACAACCTCCATATACAATCCACCATAACCAGTATCACCTCGTGCATGACTCAGTGTCATGATTGATTGCGAACCAAAGTATGGATTCATATATATAAGGTACTATGGTAGTCTCAGGTCAAAGGACCACATGCACTACTCCCACTATGAGAATTATCTATTGACAAACAGATAAGGTTCCATTAGATATTCTCTATCTGGATCAATTCAGTGAACTCATTCTTAATGAACACTCACATCCTAGTATTAGTGTCAAACACAAGTGACTGTGAGATCAGTCACCCTTATTACAAAACATATATAGGATGTGCTGGTCTTGCCAGAAATATTGATCCCCAACTCAATGTCCCATCGACCAGGAATATTTTAGATTAGGGTTTTAAGGCTTTAGGTCTCACTGGTATGATCTCATCATAACCCCAGAACCATAGCCCTAATCTATAGGGTTCATCATAAAATCAAAAAGACACAGCAAATGATGAAACTAATGCCTTTATAAAATGTCAATTCATTGATTTTGGGCTCAAAATTACAATATTTCAATTGGCTTTCAGGGCACAATCTTTCAATCTCCCACTTGCACTAAAGCCAATCGCCTTTAAATCTTAACCCCATACAATCAAGGTGGCGATCAAACTCTCGCTGTGATAGAGCCTTAGTGAACGGGTCTGCTACGTTGTTCTTCGTTTCTACCCTTTTAATGCAGACTTCTTGTCTTTCGACAATCTCTCGAACGAGATGGAAGCGCCTCAGAATGTGCTTTGATTTGTAATGAGCTCTTGGTTCCTTTGCTTGAGCAACAGCCCCCGTATTATCACAGTAAAGTGATACTGGACCTTCAATCTCAGGAACTACGCCCAACTCTGATATGAACTTCTTCATCCAGACAGCTTCCTTGGCAGCTTCACTAACAGCAATGTACTCTGCCTCAGTTGTTGAGTCAGCTACAGTTTGCTGTTTAGAACTTTTCCAGCTTACAGCTCCTCCATTAAGGGTAAAAACATACCCAGATATAGATTTGCTGTCATCTGGATCTGATTGAAAACTAGAATCTGAATAAGCTTCTAGTTTAAGATCAGATCCTCCGTATATTAGAAAAATATCTTAGTTCTTCTTAAGTACTTAAGAATATTTTTCATAGCCTTCCAATGATCCTCTCCTTGATTAGCCTGAAACCTGCTGGCTATACCTAAGGCATATGCCACATCAGGCCTAGTACATAACATAGCATACATAATAGACCCTACTGCCGAAGCATAAGGTACCGAATTCATTCTATTTCTTTCTTCAGGTGTCTTAGGAGACATCTTCTTAGAAAGATGTATGCCATGACCAATAGGTAAGTAACCTCTTTTACTTTCCTCCATGCTAAATCTTTTTAGCACTTGGTCAATGTACCTAGACTGGGATAAACCTAGCATCCTCCTAGATCTATCTCTATAGATCTTGATGCCTAGTATATAAGATGCTTCTCCCAAGTCTTTCATGGAAAACTGTTTAGATAACCATACCTTGACTGATTGTAACATTGGGATATCATTCCCAATCAGGAGTATGTCATCTACATACAGAACCAAGAAAACTATGGCACTCCCACTAGTCTTCTTGTACACACAAGGTTCATCCTCATTTTTGATAAAGTCAAATTCTTTGACTGTCTTATCAAATCGGATGTTCCAACTCCTAGATGCTTGCTTTAATCCATAAATAGATTTCTTTAGCCTACATACCTGATTAGGTTTAGTCTCCAAGACAAAACCTTCTGGCTGTGACATATAAACCTCTTCCTCAAGGAAACCATTGAGGAATGCAGTTTTCACATCCATCTGCCAGATTTCATAATCATGATATGCTGCTATAGCAAGCATGATCCGAATAGATTTGAGCATGGCAACAGGAGAAAATGTTTCATCATAATCTATTCCCTGTTTTTGTCTGAAACCCTTAGCCACTAATCTGGCTTTATAAGTTTCAACTTGGCCATCTGTCCCAATCTTTTTCTTATAGACCCATTTGCATCCAATAGGGTTAACACTCTCTGGTGCATCAACCAAAGTCCAGACTTGGTTGATATACATGGAGTCCATTTCGGATCTCATGGCTTCCAGCCATTTGTCTGAGTCACTACTTATGACAGCATCCGTATATGTTAGAGGCTCATCATTATCAATGATTCGGGCTTCATTATTTTCAATAATGAACCCATACCTTTCAGGTGCATGTCGCACTCTATCAGACTTACGGATAGGAGTGGTGTGTTCAGGTTCTATACTAACTGTGTTATGATTTTGTTGAGATGTATCTACTTGTTGAACTTCTTCAAGTTCAATATTTCTCCCACTGCCCTTTTGTATGATGAATTCTTTTTCCATAAAAATGGCATGCCTACTGACTAAAATCTTTTGTTCAGTAGGGTGGTATAATAGATATCCTATACTATCTTTGGGATATCCAACAAATAGACATTTTTCTGCTCTAGCATCAAGCTTTTGTCCAAAATTTCTTTTGACATAAGCTGGACATCCCCATATCTTAAGGTGCTTAAGATTGGGTTTCTTTCCCCTCCATAACTCATATGGAATGCTAGATACAGATTTGGATGGTACTCTATTCAAAATATTAGCCGCTGTTTCCAAGGCATATCCCCAGAAAGAAACAGGTAAGTCTGTGAAGCACATCATGGACCGTACCATATCTAATAAAGTACGATTTCTCCTTTTAGCAACACCATTTAATTGTGGTGTGTAAGGAGGAGTCCATTCAGAGATGATTCCCTTTTGTTTAAGGTGATTAAGAAACTCGGTGGATAAGTATTCACCTCCTCTATCTGATCGAAGGATCTTAATACTTTTCCCCGTTTGTTTCTCTACCATACTTTGATACTCTAAAAATTTTTCAAAAGCTTCGGACTTATGTTTCATTAGATACACAAATCCGTACCTTGAAAAATCATCAGTGAATGTGATGAAATATGAGTATCCACCCTTGGCCTGAGTTGTCATAGGTCCACATACATCAGTGTGTATGAGTCCTAATAATCTGTTGTCCTTTCATTATGTCCACTAAATGGAGTATTGGTCATTTTATCCATGAGACATGATTCACAAGTTCCTAATGATTCATAGTCATAAGGATTAAGGAATTTTTCCTTGTATAACTTGTTAATCCTCTGCTCACTAATATGTCCAAGACGACAGTGCCAAAGTAAAGTATTGTTTACTTCATCTCTTTTTCGTTTATTACTAACATGTAGTATATTGTCATCAGAAGATAAAGTTAAGAGACCATTGCAAAATATGCTATTAAATATTATTTCATTAGAAAAACTGATTGAGCAGCCACTGCTCATTACATTCATAATATATCCTTGTTTAAGTAACAAGGGTACAGATATGATGTTTCTAATGATTCTAGGCATAAAATAACAATTCTTTAACTCTAAAATCTTTCCAGAAGACAGCTTCAACATATAAGTCCCTACAGCTTCTGCTTGGATGGAATCTCCTCCAGCACCGTAGAGCTCGAAGTCGCCTTCCTTCAAAACTCTAATGTTCTGTAGTCCCTGCAATGATTTGCAGATATGATGACCACAAGCAGTATCCAATACCCAAGAGTTTGAATTAGAAGTGTCTAATGACAAAATTGCATGTATCTCATACATACCTTTTGGTGCATTACTAGCACCAGGCTTCACACTTGCAAGGTAAACCTTGCAGTTTCTTTTCCAGTGACCCGGCTTGCCACAATGAAAGCAGGTCATTTATCCGGAGGCCTTCTTTCCTTTCTTTTTCTTGATGCCCCCTTTTGGATTTAACCTCCTCTTGGAACCCTTTTTGCCTATTTTCTTCTTGTTTACACCATCCACAAGAAGAAGTGGAGCCTTATTTTTCTTTAAATGGCTCTCTGCTATTTTTAACATATTCAAGAGCTCAGGCAAGGAAGTGTTAAGTTTGTTCATATGATAATTAAGAACAAACTGTGAAAATGACTCTGGGAGTGACTGCAGGATTAAATCCTGATTCAACTCCCCATCCATAACAAAATCCAATTGACCCAATCGGGTGATTAGGTCAATAACCTTTAATACATGGTCTTGTACGGATGTACATTCTGTCATCCTTGCACGGAATAACTGCTTAGATATTTCATATCTTGCAGTTCGACTATGTTCTCCATAAAGTTCTTTTAAATTGAGCAATATGGAGTTTGTGTCCATGCTATCATGTTGCCTCTGTAACTCATTGGTCATAGAGGCAAGCATTATACACTTGACAGTAAGTGAGTCATTTTGCCACGTGTTATATGTGGTCTTATCCTCTTGCGAGGCATCTTCCCCTAATGGTTCCAAGGTTGGGGTATCAAGAATATAAGAAATTCTTTCTTGGCTGAGTACTATCTTCAGGTTTCTCAACCAATCAACATAGTTTGGTCCAGTCAATTTATTTGCATCAAGAATGCTACGGAGTGAGAGTGAAGAGGCCATTTAATCTACATTAACAAACAACATTACATAAGCAGACAATCAATGTTGACAAAACATAATTAAATTAGGACTTTAACTTAATTATGTCTCTCACTATTTTATCAAGCATCATAACCCTCAATGTGATGATCGAGAAAACCCTAATTGGTTCTCTTAGTGGGGTTGAGATCCTAATTCCTTATAAAAGACCTTGTGTGTACACAACAAATCTTATATAAGTTCAAAGGTAGGAAAACTCTTTCCAATTGTAATTCATACAATTCTCAACTTATCTTGGCCTCTAAAATATTAATAGCCTTGTGTGTACACAACAAACTATAATATTTTAGTTAAGTTAGACCCTTCATTGCTATATAGTCATGATATTAATCATAATACCCTTGTGTGTACACAACAAAGTATTATATCAAATCATTCCATAAGCATCAAATGTACCAAGCAAAAATTATGTTAGTCACCGTAAAGAAAAAGGCCTTGTGTGTACACAACAAACCTAATATGGATCATAACATAATAATGACTTGGCATGAAGGAAAGCCATATGTAGTGAATATTACACTGAGCATATCAATCAATAATTAAGTTAATCATACCGGCCAGGTAAGTGGGAGAGTGGTGGGAGTCCCCCCGTTGCTTTCCTTAGACACCAATAAGAATTGGCTAGGTCAGTCAACGGAACCAATTAAAAACCACGTCCTCTTTACCGATCATGAACCACTTTTCCTAGACACCGAATGATAAACTAATCATATTGATTATTTTTGCTTTTGGTATATGACACTACAACTTAATATGTTGTTAAAGAGGGCTTTATTAAAACAAAGCACATTCTAGCAAATATGTGCCATAGTGTGCCATCATACTAGGACAACCATTTACCACATAATGGATCCACCATTATGCCAGGGCAACCTTATTTCAGTATGATGACTAGAAGGCTAAACATATCTCTATGCAAATTAAGGTTTAAGTGAAAACCTTAATTAGTGGCATACATCCAACATATATGCATAATTAACACAAATATGTGATTAGTGTGTCATCATACTAGGACAACCATTTACCACATAATGGATCCACCATTATGCCAGGGCAACCTTATTTCAGTATGATGACTAGAAGGCTAAACATATCTCTATGCAAATTAAGGTTTAAGTGAAAACCTTAAATAGTGGCATACATCAAACATATATGCATAATTAACACAAATATGTAATTAGTGTGTCATCATACTAGGACAACCATTTACCACATAATGGATCCACCATTATACCAGGGCAACCTTATTTCAGTATGATGACTAGATCTCTATGCATATCTCTACAATAATTAGGGTTTGAGTGAAAAACCCTAATTGGTGACATTATAACAAACATATATTACATCTCATGTTACTTATATAAATATGCATCTAAAATTCAGAATATATATTTTAATCTTAATAAGGAGGCTCTGATATCACTGTAGGGTTCGGTGGCAAGGCGGAATCATAGATTTCAAAAAATTTTTATCTTTATGAAATCTTCACCAACCTTCAACCCAAAATCTCCTTAAAAGAATTAAAACATATAAGATGTTTATATAAGATTTAATCTCAAATTAAGATACTAACCTGTATCGCAAAATCCAAACTCTGAATCTCCACCAGGTGCCCAAATGTTCACCCTCCAATGGTGATCCACACAGAAAAATAATGAAGACAATAATTTCTAGTTCTTGGCTCCTCTTCTTGAATTCTTTTTCAAGAATTCAATTCTTGGACCTTTAGGCTGAAATTTTCTTTCTTGAAAATTTCTTTTCTTCCTTCTTTCCTCTTCTTGAATTTTCTTCAAGAATTTCCTTTCTTGAATCCCTTTTCTTGAATTGAATTGGAAGAAAAATTAAGACAGTCAAAGTCTTAATTCAAGAAGGAAAAGAAGAATAGATCCTTTCCCTTTTCTTTCCTTTACCGTTCAAGACCTTCTTCTTATTCTTGTTTAGGGTCAGAGTTTCGACAGAGGATACCTCTGTAAGGGAAACAATACCCAACAAGAACAAGAGGAAGGAGTATTCTGGAGAGGAAGAAAGGGAATTGGATCTCTGAATTATGTTACGTGAAAACCCCCGAGAACCCCAACCCTATTTATAGATCTCATAGGGGTGTCATCTCGAAACAACGCAACCCTCTGAAACCCCAGGGATCATGATCCCTCATTCCTCACGCGTCCCCTCAACCAAAAATCACGATTCTCCGATTTGATTTTCGTTTTTCCGACGAGGAGGACTCTCGGAAAAACTTCAGGAAGAATCGCGACTTTTGGAGACGGATTTGCGACCGAAAAGCGTCGGATCTTTTCCTTAATTTTTTCTGGCCATCAGATCCAGATCCAAGGGCGCCAGACAAGGATCTGAATCGCCCCTTTTCAGATTTTTCTTCGACGTTTTCTTTCTCACGCGTTTTAAGAGAAGTCCACGCGCGTGGACTCTCTTTCTTGGCGCGCGCGGGTGAGAAAAGGGAGGGGGCGGCTTGGAGAGAGGGTCTCAGTGAACTAAATTCACTTGGGTTCAGCCATGGGTTAGTCCAATGTCCTAAAAAATAAATTGGACCTTAATCTGGTTCAATTAGAACCCAATTAAGCCCAATTCGGAACCAAATTCGAATCTGATTCGAATAGAAATTTGGTCTGCAACACATGCTAGTGTGTTTATCCTGCAAACATGATTTAATTCCAAATTAAATCCTTCATCAATTTTCTTTTGTGTGTGACCCATTGGGTTCCACACCTAGCCAGCAGTAGGTCCGAGTGCTATTTGACTTAATTCGGTTAGATCTCAACTAAGCCGATTTAGGTCAACTCAAACTAGCTCGACTCGGTCAATTAGAATCTAATTCAAATTGACTGATTTGAATTACCATGACTCAATCATATACCTACAAGACAAGATTGACGTCTAGCAACGTATCATGTCTACCCGGAAGATGTGGAATTTTGGTGGAATTACCAAAATACCCTTCAGTGGTGAGTTACCGGGCAATTCAGTCCTTTGATCAACTTGCATCCCGAATATGATTATGAATATGGATACTTGTCAAATCCAATTTTCATATTCATCCCTAGCTCAATCTTTATAATGATGATTCAGTAATGAACCATTAGAAAATAACTCTAATGTTCATACTTTGATCAAAGGTTTCCTGAATCCATCATTTGAAATTTACTGGATGCTATTCCCTCTTACTAGGCTGATCAATTCCTTGTTGACCTACTCACAACCTCCATATACAATCCACCATAACCAGTATCACCTCGTGCATGACTCAGTGTCATGATTGATTGCGAACCAAAGTATGGATTCATATATATAAGGTACTATGGTAGTCTCAGGTCAAAGGACCACATGCACTACTCCCACTATGAGAATTATCTATTGACAAACAGATAAGGTTCCATTAGATATTCTCTATCTGGATCAATTCAGTGAACTCATTCTCTAATGAACACTCACATCCTAGTATTAGTGTCAAACACAAGTGACAGTGAGATCAGTCACCCTTATTATAAAACATATATAGGATGTGCTGGTCTTGCCGGAAACATTGATCCCCAACTCAATGTCCCATCGACCAGGAATATTTTAGATTAGGGTTTTAAGGCTTTAGGTCTCACTGGTATGATCTCATCATAACCCCAGAACCATAGCCCTAATCTATAGGGTTCATCATAAAATCAAAAAGACATAGCAAATGATGAAACTAATGCCTTTATAAAATGTCAATTCATTGATTTTGGGATCAAAATTACAATATTTCAATTGGCTTTCAGGGCACAATCTTTCAGATCCAACTGGATAGGGTCGGAGGACTCCGGGTAGAAGAATTATATAACATTTTTTGGGCCTACCACACCACTCATTAACTTTCAATGGATGACATACCATTCAACCTTACTTTCAGAATCGAGGCCATCATCCCTCTAGAAGTAAGCTTGCCATCGCATCGAGTCGAAGCTTATAACAAGTAGCACAATTTAGAGGACCTAAAAGTGAATATCGATCTCCTGGATGGGGTTAAGTATAAAACCCGAGTCCGAATGGCTGCATATCAGCAATGCACGATGCACTACTTCAACTCCCACATGAAGGCGAAGCAATTTCAACTAGAAGATCTTGTCCTCCAAAAGGCAACTACCAACCAACCCATAGAGCACGGAAAGCTCTCTTTTAATTGGGAAGGATCCTATCATGTTACCAAAGTGGTCTGACTTGGTACTCATCGCTTAAAGCAGCTGGATAGCACCCATATTGCCCGCACTTGGAATTTTGACAACTCCGACTGTACTATTAGTGAGATGTACCCATAATTGATGTACCTAATCCTTCTATAATGGAAATCTTCCTTTTTATTTCTAAGAAGAATGTATAGTGAAAACTACGATCATCTCCCAAAGTCCTATACAAGGTAGTTTGAGGCAGGATTCTAACACCCCTTATTCTAAAATCCTGGGTAAGGTTGCCCTAGGTAAGGTTTTGACACCTTTTATTCTCAAGCCCTCGGCAAGGTTATCCCAGGTAAGGTTCTCCAATACCCTTTATTCCAAAAATCCTAGACAACTTTTATTCCCTAGGTAGGGTCATCGCATCCTCTATTCCAAGTCTCGGGAAAGCTATGCACCTACATGCGGTTGTCGAGCCCATCCAGTAGTGATGCCCCTAAGCAAAGCTGTACTCAATGCAATGAAGGAAGATCGACATCTTCTAAAGCTTCAATAAGCGGAGATTCCATGACCAACAGGCAAAAACTTAATATCAAGATACAAGAAAACATCAATGACATGCACACAAATATAAATAGATGTTGAAAAATGAAGATTTCTTTTCATTAATGAATAGTAAGTTATACATTTTTGCAGCTCTATAGCTAGATTATATTGCTTCGAGATTGCCTCAAAAGATAGATGGAGGGCAAAGATAAGTTACACCAGTCCTAAAAGTACAAGACATGACTCCCTAGAGCTCCAAAATTCCTTCCACATATCGCTAGCTAGAGAAGGATTATGATTAGATCAAAACTTCCCGAAGCACCAAAGTCCCTTCCATGCCTTGATGAGGTTCCTCCCCGAAAAGCTGAGGCCCTTCCTCCAAGCTTGGAAGGTTCCTCGGCTCCCCAAGGAGGCGAGACCGATTCGGTGGGAAGATATCCTTTGCATTATAGTAACCGGCTGACTTGCAAAATGTGGAGGTAGGCCACCTTTAATGAAGCGGAGGCCGTGAACGTCATGAAGCCTCGCTCACAAAAGATGGAGAGGACAGTCTCGAGAGGTGTTGAAAATACCGAAAGACTATCCCCTACCACAACCCCGGAACAAACCTGACCTCGCTATCCAAAGCTCGCACCGACACCACCGTCCCCACGCCCCATCGCCTCTAGCCCCAACAGACGTCCCATCCCATAGTGCCGTGCTGACGGCACTCGATGCAATGCCGCAACCGCCATAGTCGGTAAGCATGCATTAACAAATATACTATATTATAATATATAATATATAATTTAATATAATATATTTATTTTATTTTAAAATATAAAATATTTATTATAATATAAATATATTATTATATATTATTATTATATCATGTTATTATATTTTTTATATTTTAAGTTTTTATTAATTTTAAAATTTTAATTTTTATTAAATTTTTCAAGTTGCTATGATTTTTTCATGTACTTTTTTTACTATCTTTTTCATTCCTTTTTCACGTGTTCAAAATAATCCCAAATCTATAAATATATTTAGGATGATATTAATTTTATAAATATTTAATAAAAAAATTATTTTTAAAAAAATAATTAAAAGAAGTATAAAGCTTTATTAAAATGTCAAGTATCATGGACATGCCATACTCTTTTATTTATTTATTTATTTTCTTGTTTGAGTTAGCAATTCAAAGAAATGGAGTGGCAGGGTGGAGGTCAACAACACTCGATTAGCCTGTACTCTTTTATTATTTTTCTTTTTAGGTTACCACTTTTTGATTTTTTTTTTTTTTTGATAAAGAAAAGGAATAGAAGGGTAAATCCCGATATAGCTGTCTCTCCCCACCTAATGATGAATATATCAATTTGATATCACAAGACACCCATGACCTGCGGGATCATGCCTTGAATCCATGAACCGGAACAAAAAGAAAGGGAAGATGACCCGTGGGATCATGCTTCGAACCCATGACCGGTTGGTAGTGAGACAAGGCCTCTACCAACCAACCAGGCTACTGCCTTGACGATTTTTTTGGCCTTTTATGCAACATGCATGACACAACAAAGCATATCAAAGGGAAGCTCATAGCTTTCCCAGTACACCATCCAAGAGAAGCAGGGGCAAAGGCTAGCACCATTATCTACTAACATGAGATCTCGATCTAATCCACTAAAAAATTATGTTAAATAAGATATATGATCAAAATTTTTGATCAAACAAATCATTTGAATTGGATCATATCCATGAATAATTCAATCATGGTCTAAAAAATTTGGATTTAAATTAGATCTGGAATATATGGACAACTATATTTTAATTATCATATAGCTAATTATTACTAATCATAAAATAGATAACAAATAATATTATCTTTAAAATAAATTAAAATATAAAAATAATTATAAATCTATCTTTATAATTAAAAATAAATTATATACAAGTCCTAAATTATAATATAAAGATCTAAATAGGTTTGAATATTAATAATATCAGTAAGTTTAGATCTAGCCGGATCTAAATTCAATAAATCCAGATGCAATAAAAAAAAAAAATGGATTCAATTTTAAGGCATGATTCAGATCTACAGGTATTTAAATATGAATTGGATCGATTCTAAATAGATCGGGATGGGATGGGTCATGAATCAGCCCGACCTTTTGTCACCTTATGTACAAGGTGATCTACCTTTAACTAATATTATACTATTACATTAATTATTTTGTTTATTATTTTTTTGAGGTTTTTATTAAAACAAGTTTTTAAAACAAAAAACTCAAACAATAATGATACTGTTGCCAATCTCGCTGCTGCGGCCTGTAACTTCAGAGCTGGTGGCGGGATCAGACCGTCTCGCCTCGAGGTCTCCGGGCTCCCGATCCTGCAAGACAAGGTCAGAAATCCTTGCCAGGGATCCCGGCGAGGGAGCTCCGACGGTCAAGTTAGAAAACGGCGAGATGGAACAGAGTCTCCAAGGCGGGCCCCCGAAGGAGTCCCAGGCTTAGAGATTATCTTAGCAAAAAAGGTCTCAGGAAGAGTGGAAATTGGGCCAAGTTCCTTCACCGAGCTTGCGCCAAGGGACCCCTCTCGGGATCTTGGATCCTGCTCTCGGTGCCTTTTCTTTTTCCAGCCTTTTTTTCCCTTACCTGATCGTCCGCTCTTCCCATCCTTTTATCCCATCACGCTGCCTCCGGCCTCCCGCCCTTGGGAAGCCCCCTTTTCGCTTTCACCTCCTTCTCTCTCTCTCTCTTTCCCCTTTCCCCTTCGGGTCCAAGAACCCGGCGGCCTCCTTGTCTTGCTTGCCGAGCCCAGCGAGGAAAGGGTAGAGGGAGGACACCGGTCAGACCTTGGGCCGAGCACGAGCACTCTCCTTCCCAGATGTCGACAACGTCCGTTACCGGGTCCTGTCTTGCCAGGACTTCGCCTCTCGGCTGCGGAACCTGTCGGGCCGATGTAAACGAGGTTTTGCATGTCGCTGCCGACCGTACCGATGCTCCTCTCGAGGTGCGGCGCGCACTGCTCGAGGGGCGATCTCGGAACTCGTGCTCCTGCTTCTCGGCGACCTCACCATGCAGGGTAGCCGACCTCGGCCAAGGCGGGCCCCTCCTGGGCGGACACCTAGCGGAGCGGCAGAGGAGCGTTCGACTTTGGCCGAGGTGGACCCGTGTCCGGGCGCCACCTGGCGAAGGAGCAGGAAGGCTCGGCTCGACCTCGGCCGAGGTGGAACCGTCTCAGGGCGCCACCCGGCGAGGGAGCAAGGGGCCGCCGGCTTCGGCCGAGGTGGACCCCTCCTGGGCGGACACCTGGCGAAGGAGCAGCAGAGGGGCGCTCGACTTCGGCCGAGGTGGACCCGTGTCCGGGCGCCACCTGGCGAAGGAGCGGGAAGGCCCGGCTTGACCTCGACCGAGGTGGAACCGTCTCAGGGCGCCACTCGGCGAGGGAGCAAGGGGCCGCCGACCTCAGCCGAGGTGGACCCCTCTTGGGCGGATACCTGGCGAAGCGGCAGAGGGGTGCTCGACCTCGCCGAGGTGGACCCGTGTCCGGGCGCCACCTGGCGAAGGAGGGGAAGGCCCGGCTCGACCTCGGCCAAGGTGGAACTGTCTCAAGGCGCCACCCGGCGAGGGAGCGAGGGGCCGCCGGCTTTGGCCGAGGTGGACCCCTCCTGGGCGGACACCTGGCGGAGCGGCAGAGGGGCGCTCGACTTCGGCCGAGGTGGACCCGTGCCCGGACGCCACCTGGCGAAGGAGCAAGAAGGCCCGACTCGACCTCGACCGAGGTGGAACCGTCTTAGGGCACCACCTGGCGAGGGAGCAGGGGGCCGCCGGCTTCGGCCGAGGTGGATCCCTCCTGGGCGGACACCCGGCGGAGCGGCAGAGGGGCGCTCGACCTCGGCCGAGGTGGACCCGTGCCCGGGCGACACCTGGCGAAGGAGCAGGAAGGCCCGGCTCGACCTCGGCCGAGGTGGAACCTTCTCAGGGTGCCACCCGGCGAGGGAGCAAGGGGCCGCCGGCTTCGGTCGAGGTGGACCCCTCCTGGGCGGACACCTGGCGGAGCGGCAGAGGGGCACTCGACTTCGACCGAGGTGGACCCGTGTCGGGGGGCCACCTGGCGAAGGAGCAGGAAGGCCCGACCTTGACTTCGGCCACGGTGGAGCCACATCTGACCTTGCTGGACCGCTCCCGCGCTGCCAAACAAAAGAATCCACGTGGTTCGGACCACGTCCGGCGAAATCTGAGACATGACACGTCATCGTAACGGCTGTAACAGATACTTTTATGAATAAAGTTTACTGTATTTATGTGCCATCTGGATATTAATATAATAATAATTTTATTTTGAAACAATTATTCTAAATAAATATATCAAAATTTTGCACAAAATCTAAAATGCGATACAATTATAACTTTTGTAGATTATCATATTTTTGTTAATTTTTTTATATTATTTAATTAAATTTTACTATAAAGTTATGGGCTACTTGCCAGTATATCACAAAACTTTGTAAACCAAAATCAAATTCTAGCTAAAATTAAAATGTTCCAAGTCACAAAGGATCTCAAGAACCTATATGAATATAAATAATGAAAAATAAAAATCTTAGTAGATAGTGTTGGATCATAGAGGGTATTAAAATCCATCTAATTGCCTCGATGCTAAACCAAATAATCATCAAGCATGATCATATATTCTTGGCCAAAGATACTATAATAAAAAAAATTATTAATTTTAAAAATATTTGATACATAATAATAATAAAGATCGCTCGATTTTCTATTAAATGACGGGTACTTTATTCCGGTATCATTTAAGTATTTTTGGATTAGGAAGCCTAGCTAATCCTATACTTTTATATATATATATATATATATTTGATAGGACGGTGTATATATTATACAGGTCGAGAATGAATACAACCTAAAAAATCAGATAGAATAAGATCCTAAGCTGTATAGGAGCAACATACCAATCGGACCATAATACAGAACCTGAATGCTGAGCAATATAAGAAGCCATCCAATCAGCAACTGAGTTGGTTTTCTTAAAAATATGCCTAATAGATATATAGGAATATTCCTGAAGAAGCAACATGATATCCCGAAATATGGGATGAGCCACTGTATCCAGCGAAATACTAAAAATCTAGGATATAATCGTAGCTGAATCTTTCTTGATCATGAAATGATCAAGATAAAAATTTATCTGGCATACTTAATTTTTATCTAAAGCAGTATGTAACTCAGCAGTCGAGACAGAAAAATTCAAAAACGAGTCACCACCCGTCGCCGGGTCCACGGCGAGAGTCTCGAAGAACAAAGCCCGCCCCTCCTAAAAGTTACGAATTTATCTGGATTAATCTCGTTATCATACCTCAGACCTCGGAGGTGTGGAGTGTGGAACAATGGCCGTTCCAGCTAGCTAGGTGGTTCCGCTTCTCTACCCTTTATCCTTTTTTCTACCATTTGTTTCAGCTGCAACCGTTCCCAGGGATTTTTGTTTTTTTTAAAAAAAGGGGAAAGTCCAAACCCTAACCTAACCCTAACCATAGGGGAAAAACAATGGCCGAGGGAGGCGCTCCGGCGGGCGGAGGAGCGTCGCTAAAGGAGCAAGGGAACGAGTTCTTCAAGGCCGGGAACTATCTGAAGGCCGCCGCCCTCTACACCCAGGCTATCAAGTTGGAACCGAACAACTCCACCCTCTAGAGGTTTTTCTGTCACCCGAATCCCCATCCATTTCGTTCTTTTGTACCAGTTTTTAGTTCAATACTTCTGAGGAAATACGTTTAACTATGTTGATTGCTGCACTGGATTAGCCTTTCGTTTATCTTTCCTGTGGGAATTGTTTGCTTTATTGGATGGTAGCTGAAGTGGCAGGACGGGTTGGTTTGTCTGATTTTAGAATAAAAATTGGATTTTGGGCGGAAAAGGTTGTGGTCGCAAACTTGAAACAAGAATCTTTTTAAAGAAAGATGTTTTTTAGCTTCTTTGGATTGTCATTCTTGGGTAAAAGCGGAAGCCTGATGTAGTTGTTTCCTTATATTCGATGTCGCGGTGTTTGTTTGATAAGAAAACGTGAAATGGAAAACGGATTCATTTTGTTGATTGTTACGGGAGTAGGGATTGATTTGTGTATGGTTTGAGTGAAAGGAGGATGGTTGGTTGTTCTCTAAAATCTCCAAGGGTCAAGGGCGTGCGTCACACGTTACAAAGCTTGGACAAGGACAGAGGTAGGAGTGAGGGTGAATAGTAGCGAAATTTTCTGTTGGGAACTGGTTTGATAGTAGAGTTGGTTGATATTTGCTTCCATTAGGTAACTGCAGCTTCTTTTGTCTTTACATGAGGTGATGAAAAGAAGGAAGAGGAATTAGCATGACAAATTGTTTCCAGTGTATGATCATTGCTACCTTGACAGTGATCAACTAAGATGTCTGGCATGGCTTGAACTTTTATGCTAGTAGACCCCTCAAGCTTTGAACAAAGTATGAAATAGATTAACTAAAACCTACTGGCTAACCGCTGATTAACTAAAACCTACTGATTAAATGTTGATGGGTTTGAAGTCGGCTCATGATTAAATTGATTACTTACATATCTCCTATATGTCATCAGTAATAGTTGAAGATTAAAGTTTTGAACTCAATAGTTAGTTATTGAATTCTGTAATGGATTTTAAGTTCATGGTGACTGATCAAAAGAAAAATAATCCAAAGATCCAAATGTTGAATGCCAAGTCCATGTTACACCATTTTAAAATCTGTGAATGAGAGATACAAGATCCATTCGTAAAACTGTGACTAGAATGCCCCTCATAATGTTGAAAAACATGCACTTGGTGGTGTGTGGATACACCATGTCTCAAAGGCATTTGACAATATGATTCAACTACTTGGCAAGCTAGTGACCTTCATAAAGAAGGATGATACTCATGCAACATCAGATGAGAAAATGGTGTTCATTGGCTTAGAAATGAAGCAAATTTCTGTTAATTGAAGCAAATTAATATACCTATTTTTCAAATTGATGATTATTTAGACATTTTAGTTTGTAAGGGCTGTGGTTACTTTACTGACATTGGTCAGCAGACTTCAAGCACTGTTTATAATGTTTCAACTGTAATTTTCGGTTTTATTCAGTTAGAGACCTTTTTTCAGGGGCATTGCTTGAACTACTTGAACTGCACGTGTCTATTTTAGGTAGTAAGAACTTATCTAGAATCTGTTTTGAAAAGATGTAATTTTATTTATAATACTTTTTGTTGATGGGGTTAATCTGGTTCTTCAAAAATGGATAAAAGTTTGATTACAGTATAATTGGACCTCAACTGACATAGCCCAGATATTTGTGATTTCTCACTGGAATCCTGGATTACAATTGGGTTACCAAACTGGTGGACAAGATAGTTTTCTGAGGAAGGGTGTTGATGGCATTGGATCTAAAAGATGCTGGTACTTGCATGTGTGTCTACTATTTTATGAGTCTATGATTGAAATTTGTCCTTTCACCTTGTCCTTTTTATGATTTTCACATTTATTCAATTTTTGGACCATTTCAAATTTTGAATAATGTCTAGATCTTCTTCAAGAGTGGGTCACATCTGGCACTCTTAGTTGCTTGACCAAAGACTTTGAAGTACATCAGCATGCTTTTAAGCATTGATTAAGATGCCTAGACATTGAAAAAGTGAGGGACAAAGTTGTCTTGATAGTGGAAAGCATGTGTTGTTTTAAGGGATCACAAGTCACTACAATGAAACTTTAGTCGGATGTGGAGTAACTTAACAAGGCGATTTGTGGCACTGTTGTGTTTGTGTAATTGCAATTTATTAATTGTTAACGTCCATATCCAACATAGTTTGATTTTAACTGTAAACAGTAAATTGTATTTTTAACTGTATGGCAATTACTTCAATATAATGTCAGGTCTTCATGATTGTTGAGCCTGAATGTTGACCCTTTCCTTGTCAGCTTAAGCTTTTGGGATTAATTGGCTAGCTAACAATTATTGTTGGTTTCCAGTCTGGATTAAGGGGTTTTGCAGTTGTATTAGATGCTACAACCAGATTCCTGATGCTATTTTACTGCTTTTTTCAGAGATATAGAAAGGTTCTTACAGGGTATTTTGAGGAAGATCTGCTGCTAATTAGCAGTGAAAAATGGAGGGCAAAGCTATGCTTCTTTGAATGAAGTGTATTTATTAGATACTATGTAAATCTAGTAGATTATGGAAGGAGGTCTTGCACATGATGGATCATCTGTGGGTAAAGAATCTTATGTCAAGGAAATTTTTCATTAATTCTTGGGATGTGGCAACTTGATTATAAAATTACCAAGACAAAAAATGTTAGTTTCTATTGCAAGTCATCAAGAGAAATGGAACAATTTTCACAGAGATCTGCATAGTTATAAGCTAGTGAAGATGGGTAGCAGGATTGAAGGAAAAGGGCAGCAAGTAATGGTCAAGTGAATGGTAGGCTGATAGGCTGAGTCTCTTAATAGAGGGGCACTAGTTGATATTTTCAATCTTCAATTAAGATCTTAGATAGGCATAATAAAAATGGTTTAGGATGTGGTTGTCATGCTACTAAAAAATCTGCCAGATTTAGAGCTTGCACCATTTTCTGAGATGAGGCTTGTAAAATTGCAAAATGGCAGTGTAAAATGATAATCTCACACTTCATTACTAGACATGAGAAAGATTTGAATATTTTCCTTCCAGTTGAGGATCTTGGCTTAGTCTCTCCTTTTTATATTTTGATTTATTTATCATGTCCTAAGAAAAGTGATCCAAATCTTATGCCATAGAATTTGTATCTTGATGGTAATGCTGCTTGTAGAAAGTAGTAACAATTATTTTTCACCAAACCAGATGAATAATCATCAACATGATTGAATTATTTGCAGCCCTCCATAAAACTGTAGTCTATATAAATCTATATAAAGTTATTGATACCCTCAAATGTGGATCTACATATAATCCTTGTAATGCATCAAGTGTGGAATTTGACCGTTCAGGATCATCTATTTACCATTTGTTTCAAGTAGTTTAAAGAGATTTGGTAGCTGCATTTCTAGAATCTCAAGATAAGGTAAAGTCTCTTCTTTTATTGTCTGACAGCAATCGTGCTGCAGCATTTCTGCACTTGATCAAGCTCAATAAAGCACTTGCTGATGCTGAGATGACAATCACACTAAACCCCCAGTGGGAGAAGGTATATAAACATATACATTTTTAAAGAATTTGATTATTTCCAAATTGTTTTTGTTAAAAAAAAAAATGCTCAATTAGAACTCATGCTCAGTGGGTTATTCTCTTCTAATTTTTAGCTTGACCAATTGTTTGTTTCATGCACTTTCAGGGTTATTTCAGGAAAGGTTGTGTTTTGGAAGCAGTGGAGCACTATGATGATGTAAGCCTAGAAATGTCTGGTGCTTTTCTTTTCTATACATGCATGCATGTACTTATACATATACGTGTATGTATCTGGGAGGGGTGGGAATCGGATACCAATGAAAGCAAGAGTATTTCTAAATGTAGTCAGGAAATTCTGCTGCTTCGGCCTGACCTATGTACTTCCAATGTATTATTACTACTTGGATTGGATAATTGGTCTTTTTAGGACCTTAGATGTAGCAAGAAGTCAAACCAATTGATTACAGGCCCAAAAATATCTTAAACTTGGGATGTTTAATTAGTGTACCATTCATGCACTGCATCAGCCAAGATTGCCCATGAATTGGACAATTGAGGTCAATGTCTCACTGAGCAACTAGATGAGAGATTAGAAATTTTGATTTTGTGACAGCAAAAAGGCCATTTCTACTTGTTTTGTTTTGCTGGTACATTGAGTTGTTAGCCTTCTATATTAATTTTTCCTGTCATTCCTCAAATGCAGGCTGTAGCTGCATTCAAAGTAGCCTTGCAGTACGATCCACAGAGTTTAGAAATATCCAAAAAAATTAAGAGGCTTATACAATTAGCCAGAGAAAAGAAGAGGGCTGAAGAAGTAGAAAATATCCGATCTAACATCGACATGGGAAAATATTTTGGAACCCTTGAAACCTGAATTTGTGAGTTCTTAATACCTAAAGGCTTCTTTTACTTTAGTTGATGATTGTCATTATGTGCATATGCTCTGATATTTCTGGAAGATTTCGTTTTTATTTTCCATAATTCTATCATTTCTCCCCTGCTTAGATGACCTCTGCAAAGGAGTATAAGGCATCGCTATTGTGGTTATCAACAACCTTTCTGATTGTTGGCTTTCATATATAACAAGAATTGAAAACTTGACCTTTTATTAACTGCAGAATGTAAATTTCATCCCTGCTTCTACAAGAAGCTTTGATTGAAATTTGCCTACTGAAGTATGTATTTATTTCTTTTTCTATATTATGGGGCATTAGCAGGTCTGATCAATCATTTTGTTGTGCACAAATCAACTGGGAATAGACTCATGGTACTGAGTATCTGATGGTAAAAGCAAGTTGTATAAGCCACAAAATGAGAGTCTGCATGTCAGCATCTCAATATGAGAAACTTCTGATTAAAATTTTATTTATGCATATTGAGATTAGTTTTCAAAGGATTCAGTGCAGATCACCTGTGACCACGGATGCTGTTCAGATATTTCCTAGGTTTGTCACCTCGCTAAGGATAGCATAGGCTTATTATTTTTTTTAAAATTGCAAAATTGAGATTGTAACAGAGACTGACGTCGTTGAGTTTGTCTCTTATTTCTTCCTGTATATAAACAACCCTAATACTAGATTTTGGTTTTCATTATCATGTAGTATTTCGAGAAAAAAGCTCAGGTGAAGTCAATTTGGCATTAGCAGGTCTCTCAAGAAAATCTCTGGTGCACAAATCGACTGTGAATGAACTTGTGATACCAAATTTTTGCTAGCAGAGGACTGCAAAAGCATCCAGATATCAGAAATTCTGACTAACTATTTTCTTTTGCACATATGAGAATGATGTTTGGTGGAACAAAGGATTGTGTAGTTCGAAGTCATTTTAGCATCCTTAGTTTTCATTTGCTTGTTCTCTATGCATATTACTTGACTGGGAACAGAATAGCATCTGCTCAACACTTAAGTTGCTATTTCAGTGGTGACTGAATTTGTTTAGTCTCTTGCAGGATTTTCTCCCTGTATCCAAACAATGGTATAACCATATTTGGTTTTAATTAGCGTTATGATAGTTACATTTTTTCAAGGTGTTCCTTTCTTTAGGAAATCCTCAGCTGAGGAAGTTCACCAAAATATAATAACCTTTGTTGAAAGATAGAGGGAAGAGGTAGTCATTATTGCTCTCTAATTGGAGCTCACTACATATGGTCTAATATTATGGTTCTACAACTCCTATTTAGATGAAACCATTCTCTCTAGTGTCGTTTAAGTTAGGAATGTGACTTGGTTTGGGCTCAACTCGAACCTGCCCACCCAACCTGCTCATTAGGTCAGGTTTGGTTGAAATTTTATAAATTTGAGTTGGGCTTGGGCTCAAATATCTGAACCCAACCCTATATATAAATAGATAAACAATTCATATTTATGTTTCTTATGGATTACTTATGTATTTATATCATTACATTTTTAATCTTGTTAAATTATTTATAACTGTACAATTGAAATTTGTGAATGATTGAGGCAATTCAACAAACATTAATTCAATAAAATTATCCCAAATTTCTCCGATATTAAAATTCCTTTTCAGTCTGATAACCTAATCAACATGACACAATGCAACTCAACCCAACTAACCCTAGCCGGTCTTTGAATCTAGCTTAAGATATAACTGGGCTGGGCTGGGTTAGAGAAATCCTCACCCAATACCAGGTTTGGTTAGGGTTGAGGGATTTAGAGGTTGTGTTGGGTTAGGGTTTGCCCCTACCAGACCCAACCTGCCTGACTTGCAGGTGCTAGTTTAATTGTTTATATGGGAAAACAAATCAAGTTCCTCACTCAGTGCGCTGTGTGGCAATCATTGTGGGCTCAGTTGAGCTCAGTCCATTCATTTTTTTTTATTTCTTCAACTTTCTTCATTTCTTTTTGAATATTTGATGAGTTATATTTTTACTAATTATTGTTAACTGCTAAATGTCACTAACTGATTCAAGACTACTTCCTTTGTTTCATTTTTATCAGTGCATTAGTTTAAGCCCTTATGAATCTTCAAAGTTGGATGAAATAATTTTTCTGATAGTTCTTTTTATGAACAAGTTCTTGCAGAATACTAGTTTTTTAAAAAATTGATCATATACTTATGTTGACTTAATGAGTTAGGAGTGCAGAAATTCGAACTGCTCTGTCAAACAAAAACTAACCTGATGCTGTTGCATGTAGTCTGCAAAATTTGGGACTGCAGAACTGTGGCAAAATATCTTCTATTTTTTTGTTGATATAATGGAGTCAGCTATTAAAGCTTGGCATGAGACTGGGAAAATAGATCCGAGGGTGAATTTTCTTTTTGACAAGCAGAAGACACGGACTGATAAATATGCTCCGGTGGTCAACATTGATAAGGTATTGAAAGTCATCCTAGCGGGTACATTATATTGCATGTATCACATATGATCTGTTTAAGTGAGAAGTATGTATCTTATGATATTCCTTTTAACTTTATGAAATTATTCTCCTTGTTAAACTTCTGCAAGTTGTGCTCCACTTTATGCCAGGTAAAGTGCATTCGTTTGTTAAACCGTATCCATAATTGGCCCTTTCCTCTATGGCATGACTTGCTGCTATCTCAACAAACATCTCATCCTCACCATCTCTCTGTCACTATTGCTTGGCCAGGCATTTGAATCTCCTCACACACACAGCAGCTGTTTTTCATTTTTAAGGCAATATGCGGAGGAGTCTTTTTCTAGGGCAGCTTTGCTTGGTGACACCCAAGAACATTATATCGTACCCACAGGTGTGTATACTTTTATTTTTTAATTAATTTAATTACTGCTTGCATTTGACTGGGTACGTGTATTAGTATGCTGTTGTTATTTTAAACTCATTCACCCTAATGAGTTTCTCTTAGAAGGGAGTGTGTTAAATAACCTCAACTTTTCACCTGATGTAGGAGCAATCTTTTATCAATAACCATGAACCGTACACAAAGCTTAAAATTTGGAATTTAAGATACTTCTGTAAACTTTGTAATTGATTGAATGATTTATTGATGAACCTGTAAGAATGAGCAGATTAATATGACTTGTAGGTTAGGAAAGGGCAGGGGTCAAGAAAGTGGAAGCTTGGGCACAGTGATGGCTTTTTTGTGCAATTTGAGTCTCCTGTATTACGTAAACTATGGTTGGTTCCTAGTTCAACTGAAAAGGGCAGGACCTTGTGCAGGTAATTCCACTTCCCAATTCGGAACTGTGGTTAAATTCATTTTGATTAGGTCTTCATAGATCTAATGGCTGTGATTTTCAAGCATGCATGGCAACACAATTTTGTTTTGTTTAGTTCCATATGAAAATATTTTGGATTTGAAATTTGATATGGAATTTAAGGTATTTTAAAATTTCTATGCAGAAAATTTGCATATGGAATAAGGATGTATTATTTTGGCAATAATTTATATATCCATGGCGGATCCACAGGCTCAGATATCAAAAACGAGAAATTTACATAGGAGGAAGAACTGCAACTACTAGTTTCTTCTGTTTTCATCGAAAAATCATGCTACAGTCTTTTTCTTCTCCCTTATAACGTGAGACTAGACTACAATGTTTTTGAAGTCCATGGTAATGCACATTTAAAATTTTCGCCAACAAAATAAAGCCAAATACTTTCTGCAAAGAGGAAAATTCCATGTAACCCTGTCTAGAAAAGCGTCAAAGTTACTGAAAAGCTCTTTTCTAACTCCATTCATGCTATATCTGAAGTAGGACTTGTAGGCACCATCATAAAGCAGAGTTTAGAAGCTTTTCTGAAAAACAGCTCTAAGAAGTGGCAGGAAAATAATAAAACATAACCTACTAAAGAACCCTATAATTCAATGAAACAGTAAATTATTAAAAAATAGAAACCAATGTCAAGAATAACTAAAACTGAAGAAAATTGAACAACTGTGAATATCATCATCTAACTGCAAAGGACATTGTGAATCTGACCATAACTTGGGCTGCTCTATAGAAAATAAAACATGCCCTGTGAAATCGGTACCTCAGTTATAGGTGCAAAATCAATTTTGGTAATGATCTAAGATAGAAGTCATAATGCAAACCAGCTCCATGTTCTGCTAACAAAAATGGATGCTTGCATGCTCTAGAGATAACATTCCTTCACCTAGAAGCACAAGTTAGGTGCATGCACAAGATGATGATTGTGGATTGCACCTTATAAGTATTTACACTGACAAAAATCATCATTGCAACTATTGTTTGTGAAACATGTTTCTTGATGTGTCTCATGCTCGATGCCAATTTTTAGGTGAATTTTTCATGAGAGAAGCTTTGAGGTTTCAATGTAACATCATTCAAATTGATAAATAATATACCTCTTATGGAAGTTATATCGGTTGTCTCCTCTTGTTGTTCAACCTTTCAGGAACCCTGCAGCTTTGGATATCAGTGCCCATGAAGTGTTTCCTCATCTGTTCAAGGAGCCAAGTTCAGACATCAGATAGAGTTTAACTTGAGAGACAACATTGAGCATGCTGGCTCCCTGCCATTTATTGTTTCTTGGTGTGGTCTGTGGATCACAAGCTTGATCATCCCTCCGAGTATTTCACTACCAAGAGTTTTCACTGCCATGCAAGGTGCTTCAGTTCTTGTAACTGTACCATGTCACTTTTCTTGGTTGAAGCTATGAAAGTTCTCTCCTTGATGATTTATGACCACCCCCCATCCTTTTCCTCCTTATATGCATGTATACTACTCAAATGCTTGTCCTAACTGTAATGATTGATGGTCACCATTTTGTATTGGTTTGTCTTGGATCTATATATTTTGGATCCAGTGGCTGGTTACTTCTAGCTTGAAACCATTACTTCTTTTATTAACATCCATGCATTTCTGAACCAATATACAGTCAAAATATTGCATTGCCAAAGTTTGCGAGTCAGCCATGGCAGTCTTTTCTCTCTTCCTACAATGCTTGTCATGAGATCCATACCGGGACACTTCTAAACCTTTCCCCAGCAATGTATAATCAAATAGTTTCTAAAAACAGGAAAATTCCGTGCAACGATATATAGAAAAGCTTGCCGGAAACGTCAGCTCTAATTTCATTCAAGCTATGCCTAAACTCTACAGTAGGACTTGTAAAAACCATTCGTAGAACTCAGAAATATTTTTTAAAAACAGCTCTAAAATGCAGTCGGAAAATAATAACAACAGAACCTACTTAAAACCCAATAAATCAGCAAAACTAATCAAGCTTGGAAACCAAACATCAAGAATAATTATATGTGAATCCACTTGTACATCTATATGTCATTCCTGAGGACTATAGTTAATCTGGTCGTTAATCCGGCTGCTCTATAGAAAATGAAATATGCTCATGCAATCTATGAATGGACAAGACAAGGAGATTCAACTTATAGAAGTTTTTTCCTTGATGAATGATTCACTACAGCAGAACAGGGAGAAGACAGTTGTTTTCTCCCGGCGCTTCACAGGAACCCGCCGACGGTTTGTGGAAGCGCCGGAAAGATTTTGAAGTCCGCTGACGCTTATAAACGTCGGAAATATAGCGACGCTTATGCCAATTCCGCCGACACTTATAAGCGTCGCCAATTCTCCAAGACCCCGTCGACGCTTTTTATAAGTGTCGGCAATTCCCCTCAACCCCGCCGACGCTTCTAAAAAGCGTCGGCAATTCCCCTCAACCCACCGACGCTTTTTCTGCCGACGTTTATAAGCGTCGGCAATTCTCCAAGACCCCGCCGACGCTTTTTATAAGCGTCGACAATTCCTCTCAACCCCGCCGACGCTTCTAAAAAGCATCGGCAATTCCCCTCAACCCGCCGATGCTTAAAAGCGTCGGCGAAAAGCATCGCCGGACTTTTTATATCCGTCTCCCCCAGCCCGAGCCCTAGACAGATTTGCTTCAGCCGCCGCCGCCTGAAACCCTCTTTTTCCCCCGTCCCTCTCCCTGGTCCTTCATCTCCGGCATTTCTTTCGGTCCCTCGCCGCTGAAGGTCGATCTCCGGCGCCTTCTTCTCCATCGCATTGCTCTGAAGCTCGGTAAATTTTTTTTTTTTCTTGCTCTGTGATTTATTTTGGGTTGAATATTTTGGGTTGAATATTTAGGATTCAACTAGCTAGCATTACTCTTGCTGTGATGTAACACATATTTAGGATTCAACTAACTAGCTAGTATTATCTTCTTTTTTTTTTTTTTTTGATGGAATAAAAAAGATAGAAAGGAATTTTATGTGGGGTTTTCGTATTGGTAATTGATTAGAATTGTTCCCATCATTTATGTGGGATGATTGACCGTACTCCCACCACAATTTTCAAAAGAATAATGGAAATTATTTCGCAGTGATGCATGCTTTTTAACTTCATATGTATGATTGTAACCTAGGAAAGTGAACTGAACATCATGGAGACTGAGATGTCTGATTCTGTGTCAAGACCTAGTTATAAATGTGGCATAAACGGAGGTGACTGCTTGGACACAACCCTCCAGATAGAGTTGGATGGATAGCAGGGCTTCGGCCATTGCAAATTCTGCCTACATGAGCCAACAAGGCCCATTCCACTCCTATTTTTTGCATGTTCTCCTAAGGATGACAGATTAGCCAATTTTGTCAAATCTAGTAAAAGCCTGGACCAGAGCCAAGCCTGGCATGGAAGTTGGACAGGAACTTTTGTTCATTTAATTGACAACCTACTTTGCATCGATCATTTGTGAAAACAGTAAATAAATTATGGAAGCTAGTGAGGTCTATGTGGACTCGTGACAAGGTTTGAAGCCTAAGTAGATTCAAAAATACAAACAAATCACCCTCCAAATCTCAAGTCACATCTAAATGCCCATTAGAACTGTTTGGTCTACTCATACGCTACTTGAAACAATGAAAAATTATCACTCGAACGTCCACATTTCGCATGTCTACCATAGAGCATGACCTAAAAAATATTAAGCCTGCAACTAGTTCAAGAGAGGAGAATACACTTGGTTTTCTTGGTGGTTATAATTTTGGATCCAAAACCAATTTAAGCCTCATTAGATCATTCGGGCTAGGCCAGGTCCACCATGATCCAGACACAATAAAAATTTAAAACAGATAGAGATATAGACAAACGGAGGAAAAAAAAAAACCCTAAAGAACAGGTTCGGTCCATTAAATTTGGGGATTTAAAACACATGGCTGGGGTTGGACCTTGCTTACTAGCAAATATGTGATCCAAACAAAACCTACTCTATTTGGACACTTGTGTTATATCTTAAGATCCAAACCAAATCCAGAACTGGCCTAACTGAGGAGAGTCATCCGTTGACATGTCTCGTGTTCAAGTCTTAATAACAGCCATTATCTAAATTGTATGGTAAACATATTGCCTTTCATTTTACATTTTCATTGTCATTATTTGAATATAAGATATTTCCAAGCTCAATTCTTCATATCATGTGAATACATGGATAATGCTGTTATTTTGCTATTAAGTGTGTTGCGGCATCTTCTCCCGGACCGGGCTCGATCGGTAATGACCCAGGAACGGGTCGAATACCTTAGGGCGATGTATGTCACAAAGCCAAGACCGAACCTAGGTTGTCCCTCTTTGATAATTTCTTCCTTCTAAAGAAGGACTTTAGGAGCCAAGAATGGTGGATGTTCTGTGCCCGTCATGGCCGAAGGATCCTAAAATGCCTTCCGTCGGCCATCCATGGGTGGAAGGCCAAATTCTTTTTCATAGATAGCCTTCATCCTTAGGGCTTCGAGCCGCTATGGAGAGAGTCGAGGCCGAGGCTCCGCGAGGGGAGGGCGATATCGATGGCCGACCAGGCCAGCTTCGCTAAAATTGAGGGGACTGGTCAGACCATGGCATATGGTATCTTGTACGTTTGAAGGATTATGTACGAAACAAAGCCCATCCTGAGGGCTCAATAGCAGAGGGATATATTGCTGAAGAGTGTTTAACATTTTGTTCAAGATATCTCGAAGGTGTTGAGACTGTATTCAATCGACCTCAACGTCATAGTAATACTATGGAGAATACAGATCTATACAAATTTGCATCATCCGGAAGATTTATAGGAAAAGCTGAAAGTATTGTTCTTGACCATAAATCCATGTCACAAGCACACCGTTATGTATTGCTACATAGTGACATAATATCTGACTATCGCAGGTTAGTTTATCTACACATGGATAATACTAAATATTAGACATGTTGTTGTCAAACTTATATTTGATTGTCATGCAATGAATTTTTATCTGTACAACGACAAGCCAATCATTCCACTCGTCCTAATCCAAGGATTGAACAAAGATGGTTAGTTGAGTTATTCCCTAATTGGCTTTCCAATCAGGTTAGTATATATAAGTCATATAATAATTTTATATATTTTTAACATCGAATAAATAATCGATAATTGATATTATATTTTTTAGGTATCGGTATCGATGAAGAAAATAGTTCAGCAGAATTAATTGCACTTGCCAGAGGTCCAAATTATATTGTGAACAAATATAATGGTTTTATTATAAATGGTTTTAAATTTCATACCAAGGAGCGCGAGAAACTTAGGAAAACTCATAACAGTGGTGTTATGGTTAAAGTAGATGAAAAATCTTATTATGGTATACTTAAAGATATTTTGGAGTTGGATTATTATGAAAATTTTAAAGTTGTATTATTTCGATGCGATTGGGTGGATATAAATACACCGAGAGGTTTGAAAAAGGACTCAAACGAATTCATACTTGTCAATTTTTCAAGATTGATACATACGGGTGTGTTATTGAAGGATGATCCATTTATCTTTTCATCTCAAGCTCGACAAGTTTTTTATGTACAAGACTTGAAAGATAAAGAATGGGCTACTGTTATTAAGACAAAACCCAGAGACTTGTATGACATGGGAAAAAGGGTGGAAGAAGAAGATGATGATACTTACACTCAGTGTATGCCTTATAATATTGTACCGGATGATCATATAAATGATACAACCTATTGCCGATCTCGCCGCCGCGCCCGTGCCTCGGATCCGTCGATCCTACCAGACCGCCTTGCTCCTGGGGCCTCCTGGCCGGAGCGAACCTGCAAGAGAGGGTCAGAAGACCCTGGTCGGGGATCCCGGCGAGGGAGCTCCGACGATCAAGTTAGTAGACGGCGAGAAGGAACAGATTCTCCAAGACGGGCCCCCGAAGGAGTCCCAGACTCAGAGAATTTTCTAGCAAGAAGGGTGCTGTAGGGACCAGAAACCCGGCCGGGCCTCCTTGCCGAGCTCACGCCAAGCGATCCCCTCTCGGGACCCTCGATCTTACTCTCGGAGTGGGGCTTTTTGGCCACTGTTTCTTACTTGTCCCAGCTTACCTGGTCGCCTCCAATTTCCTTCCTTTTATCTCCTCCCGCTGCTTGCCTGTCTTCTGCTCTTGGGAGGCTCCCCTCTCCATCCTTTTCTCTTTCCCTTTTTGGTTTTGAGGGCCAGGTGGCTTTCCGACCTCGTTTGCCGAGCCCAGCGGGGAAAGGGTAAAGAAAAGGGGGGTGGCGCCGGCAGGGCGGCCGGTCAGACCTCGGGCCCAGTGAGGGCGCTCTCCTTCCTAAGTGCCGGCGCTGTTCGTTGACGGGCCCTGTTTTGTCAGAACCGCGCCTCTCGACTGCAGGATCTGTCGGACCGACGTAAGTGGTGTTTCGCATGCCGCCGCCATCTGTACAGGGCGCCGTCTGTGGTGCGCACGGTTCGAGGGCCAACCTCAGAACCTGTGCCTCCGCTCTTTGGGACCTTCTCTGTACGGGCGGCTTGACCTCGGCCGAGGTGGAACCCTCCCGGGTGGACACCTGGCGAGGTGGCAGAAGGGCTCCCGGCTTCGGCCGAGGTGGACCCGTCTCCGGGGGCCACCTGGCGAAGGAGCGAGGGAGCAGCCGACCTCGGACGAGATGGACCCCTCCTGGGTGGACACCTGGCGAGGTGGCAGAAAGGCGCCCAGCTTCGACCGAGGTGGACCCATCTCCGGGGGCCACCTGGCGAAGGAGCGAGGGAGCAGCCGACCTCGACCGAGGTGGACCCCTCCTGGTGGACACCTGGCGAGGTGGCAGAAGGGCGCCCGGCCTCGACCGAGGTGGACCCGTCCCCGGGGGCCACCTGGCGAAGGAGCGGGGGAGCAGCCGACCTCGGCCGAGGTGGACCCCTCCTGGGTGGACACCTGGCGAGGTGGCAGGAGGAGCCTTGGACCGAACTCGACTTCGGCGAGGGCGGTAACGTCTCGGGATATCACCTGGCGAGGTAGCCTGGGGGGGCAAGGGCCGAGCTCGACCTCGGTAGCGTGGGAGCCGAGGCCGACTCGACCGAAGAAACCTCCACGTGGCTCGATCATACCTGATGAAATCTGAGCCCGGCCACGTCATCATTACGGCCGTAACAGTTGCCCCCTAGCCTGCCGTTCCGTTGGGACGTCGTAGAACGGAACGTCGGGATTAAATGCAGATATGACGTGGGGAGGCGAAGGTCTTGCATCATAATTGCCACGATCCTCGTCGCCGCTTCTCGGTGCGCCCGAAGTCCTATAGGAAGCCGCCACGCGTCGCCCACTTGCCCATAATAAATGCGTCGCTTCAAGGCAGAGGCCGTTTCTCTACTAACGAGGTGTCGGTGTCGGGCGTGCGTCCACGCGGCGATCATCCAGTGGCTCGGGGCGGAATGGCGGGTACGCCTGCTGTCGACTGAGTTTGAAAAGGAGGGGACTTTCCGGAATGAGGCCTTTTCCCTTGCTTCGTGGGCGGTTTGCGACAGGCTAATTTCCACTGCCCCGCGTTCGTGCAGTGCATTTTCGATGAGTGCCTCCATTTTCTCCCTAGTTCCCCTCTTCTTCTTCTTCTCTGAATCTTCCTTGCTTTCTTCTTTGCCATGGCGCGCCGTCGCTATGTTTCCTCTAATCCGGACGAGGCCGGTCCTTCGCGGTCGAGGACTCCGTCTTCTTCCTCCTCAGAGGAGGAAGTGATCCCGGAGGAGACCCGCAGGCGACTGCAACCTGGGGGTATCACCTTTGGCATCCCCAGGGGTGTCCGGTCTCCTCCTGTTGCTCCTGCTCTTCCGCTTCTTTCCCTTCCTGCTCCACCTCTTCTTTCTGCCGGTCCCTCCGGTCATGCTTCCACAATGACCGAAGGTGACCTTTCTTTGCTCCGGGAGGCCTACGGCATCCCGGGATCGATCCGTCTGTTTGTTTCGCGGCCCGGGGATCGCATCACCATGAGTGGCCCCGGCCGCATAGCCTTCTACGAAGACTTCCTTCTCGGGGGTCTTCGGTTTCCTCTGCACCCCTTCTTCCTTTCTTTCCTTAGCCACTTTCGCCTCGTTCCGGCCCAGTTGGCTCCCAACGCCATCCGGGTCATCTTTTCTTTTATTGTTTCCTGCCACTTCCACATGTTTATTGCCCTTTTCTCCCTCTTCAGGGCTCTGTTTACCCTGAAGAGGTACTCCACTGACGACGGCTGGTGGTACATCTCGTCCCGGCCCAGGTGTCTCCGGTTCGACCTCCCTTCTTCTATCAAGGGCTGGAAGAACCGGTTTTTCTTTGCCTCGGTCGAGGATGTCGACTGGGCCTGGAGCGAACCGGAACGGTCTCCGAACCGGACCGGTCTCCGAACCGGAACTCCCAGGTCGAGTCGGCGGACCAAGAGGCCTACTCCCTGCTCCTGAGCAATGTGGTCCCGGCGCTCGAGGTTCTGCTCTCGGAGCATAATCTGTTTGAGGCCAGGATCAGTCCCATCCGCGAGCCGGGTGAGACTCAGTCCTCCCTTGACTTCTATCTTCTTTCTCCTCTTTGGCCGAGCTGGCTGACCTTCTTTTCTTTTGTGTTGCAGGGATGAAATTCTCGCTGGAGAACCTTCTGGAGGGGGCGGCCCAGAGGGACGTCGCCGAGGTGGATAAGCCCGCGGCGAAGAGGGCTCGCACATAGGCGGGCCAGGAGGCCGTGCCGGTGACCGTACCCAGCCCGGCGGCTGCGGCTCCCCCACCTAGACTGCCTCGGGGCGAGGCCATTGATGCGCCCGCCGTCAGACCTGGCGGAGCTGCCGACGAGGGGGCTCCACCACCAGCAGCTCCGCCCAGCGCCGGCCCCGTCGTTGCCGCGGCTTCGACAGCACAGCCCGCGATCTCCGCCGCACCGTCGACGGCGATTCTTGCTGGAGGGGCAGTCGCCGCCGCAGCCGACCTGACGGCTTCGCCACCGGCGCTCACCAACCGCTGCTCTGTGATCCGTGACAAGGGGCTCGCGGAGAAAGTGATGGAGTATGCCTCCACCGTGCAGAACCGCCGATCTCGAGGCGGCAGGGACTACGCCGACGCCCTGCTCGGGATCATCCCGCAGCTCTTCACGGTAAGTCCGAACTCAGGCTCCTCTGTCTTCTTTGGCCTCGGTTAGCTTTTACACTAACCCGATCGCTTTGCTGTGCAGATTGGGAACGACGTGCTCCTGCTGAGGAACTTCCTCGCGGGGTACGCGAAGAAAGATGCCGAGAAAGAAGAGAAGCTCGGCAAGCTCGCGGTTGACGTCAAAGAGCTTATGGAGAAGGGGGTCGAGCTGCGAGCGAGCAACCAGACCCTCCAGGCGGACCTCGCGCGTGCCGAGGGGCGAAACAAGGACTTGGAGTCCTCTCTGTCTGAGGAGAGGGACTCCAACCAGTGCCACGCGGAAGAGGACGCGACCGAGAAAGCTCGCCTTCGGGCCCATTCCCAGTGGCTGGAGCGCCAGCTGGAAGAGGCCAGACGGGAGGCGAGTGCGGCAAAGGAGCGGAGCACCTACGTCAACGGGCTCCTAGAGGCCGCGAAGCGGGAGGCGCAGGAAGCCATCCCGAAATTCCGAGCCTCTGACGAGTACATCTCGGAGGTCCGGGAGGCAGCCGTGGACTCCTTCCTGAAGGGGTTCCGGATGTGCCGGGAGAAGGTGGGGTCCCTCTACCCCGAGCTTGATCTCAGTGGGGTGGTGCTCGGAGGTAGGAGGCAAGGACCCGACCGAAAGGCTTCCGGCGCGGTCGAGGCCACAGCTGCGCCCCCGGCGAGTGACACGGCCGAAGCCCCGGTGCAACCCCCCGAGCCAGCAGCCGTTGACGGTGAGGGAGTGGAACCTGCGACTCAGGCTGAGGCCCCCGCCACCGCACCGTTTATCTTCATCCTTCTCTTTGTCGTTGTTGTTTTTTCTCTTCTTTCCTTTTTTTTGGGACTCCCGGCCTGTCGGGATTCCCAGCTTGTACTTCTCCTTCTCGGATCAATGAAACACAATTTGTCCATGTCTCGAATTCACTTTCTTTCCCACTCTCCCATCTCCTCTTTTTCCTTCTTGAGATGTTGATGTGGAATGCCGGAACGAGGGTGGACCTGGTCCCGTCCGTCGCTCAGAACAAAGGTTGGGACGTTCTGGACTGCGCGGCGTCAGAGTAGGCCTTGAGCGGGTCCATCTTTGGAATGCCTTCGTGCTCGCGTGGGGGAACTGGGTTCTGCCCCGCCTTCCAGACCGAAGCCTGGGAATTTCGGACTGAACCCCGGGGCCGCAGGCTTTCTCAAACCTTGCGCGGCTTGCCGAGCTGTTCTCCGTGCTCGTGTGGGCGAACTGGGTTCTGCCCCGCCTTCCAGGCCGAAGCCCGGGACTTTCGGACTGAACCCCAGGGCCGCAGGCTTTCTCAAGCCTTGCGCGGCTTGCCGAGCTGTTCTCCGTGCTCGCGTGGGTGAACTGGGTTCTGCCCCGCCTTCCAAGCCGAAGCCCGGGACTTCCGGACTGAACCCCGGGGTCGCAGGCTTTCTCAAGCCTTGCGCGGCTTGTCGAGCTGTTTTTCGTGCTCGCATGGGCGAACTGGGTTCTGCCCCGCCTTCCAGCCGAAGCCCGGACTTCCGGACTGAACCCGGGGCCGCAGGCTTTCTCAAGCCTTGCGTGGCTTGCCGAGCTGTTCTCCGTGCTCGCGTGGGCGAACTGGGTTCTGCCCCGCCTTCCAGGCCGAAGCCCGGGACTTCCGGACTGAACCCCGGGGCCGCAGGCTTTCTCAAGCCTTGCGCGGCTTGCCGAGCTGTTCTCCGTGCTCGCATGGGCGAACTGGGTTCTGCCTCGCCTTCCAGACTAAGGTCCGGGATTTCTCGCTTCCTTCGGCCATCGGCCATGATCGGGCATGCCGAACCCAGGGCCATGCGCCGATTTCCCTACGAGGTGAGAAAAGAGCGTTTGAAGCAAAGAAACTTTATTGCAGGAGTGGGGAACATTACATTACTGATAATACATTCTTAGGTTCGAGGCGTTCCACGTCCGGGGAAACCTGGCCCCTCCCAATTCCTCCAGGTAGTAGGCGCCGTGGGGGAGGGCTTCTGCTACCCGGTACGGGCCTTCCCAGTTTGGAGAGAGCTTGCCGCATTCCCGTGGCTGAGAAGCTTCGGCGCGCCGGAGGACCAGATCTCCGGGACGAAAAAACTTTGGCCGCACTCGGGAGTTGTAATACCTGGCCACCCGCTGCCTATACGCCGCCATCCGAACTCGGGCCTTGTCCCTCGTCTCTTCAAGAAGGTCAAGGTTGAGCATCATTCTGGCGGGGTTCTCTGTCTCGTCATATTGCTCCACACGCAGTGTGGGTAGGCTGAGCTCGATCGGGATGACCGCTTTGGCTCCAAAGACGAGGTTGAACGGGGTCTCGTCGGTCGCCGTCCTCGGGTGGTATGGTATGCCCAAAGGACGCTGGGGAGCTCCTCGGCCCATCTGCCCTTGGCCTGGTCCAGCCGCGTGCGGAGGCCCTGCAAAATGGTCCTGTTCGTGACTTCGGCCTCTCCATTGGTCTGAGGGTGCGCCACCAAGGTGAAGCGATGCCTGATGCCGATGTCGCCGCAGAACACTTCAAACTCCCGGCAGTCGAACTGGCGCCCGTTATCAGTAACCACGGTATGGGGGAGGCCGAAGCGGCAAACGATCGACTTCCAGAAGAACTTGGCGACCGCTTTGGCTCCAAAGACGAGGTTGAACGGGGTCTCGTCGGTCGCCGTCCTCGGGGTGGTATGGTATGCCCAAAGGATGCTGGGGAGCTCCTCGGCCCATCTGCCCTTGGCCTGGTCCAGCCGCGTGCGGAGGCCCTGCAAAATGGTCCTGTTCGTGACTTCGGCCTCTCCATTGGTCTGAGGGTGCGCCACCAAGGTGAAGCGATGCCTGATGCCGATGTCGCCGCAGAACACTTCAAACTCCCGGCAGTCGAACTGGCGCCCGTTATCAGTAACCACGGTATGGGGGAGGCCGAAGCGGCAAACGATCGACTTCCAGAAGAACTTGGCGACGTTTGCCTCGGTGATCCGTGCCAAGGGTTCGGCCTGACCCACTTCGTGAATTAGTCGATGGCCACGATCAAGAACTTCCGCTGTCCAGACGTCGGCGGGAATGGGCCCAGAAGGTCCATCCCCCATTGGGCGAATGGCCACGGAGCTGAAAGCTGGGAGATTGGGTTGGAGGGCTGCCGTTGCACCGTGGCATGACGCTGGCACCGATCGCACCTCTTCACGAAATCAGCGGCGTCTTCTTTCATCGTCTCCCAAAAGTAGCCCTGACGAAGGGCTTTGTAGGCCAGTGCTCTGCCCCCCACGTGGTTCCCATAGACGCCCTCGTGAATCTCCTGGAGCACGAGTCTGGCTTCGGCGGGTCCTACGCATTTGAGGAGGGGGTAGGAGTAGGATCTTCGATACAATTGCCCATCCATCAGGACGAATCGCACGGCTTTCTTTCTGATGAGGCGGGCCGCCTCGCGGTCCTCTGGCAAGGTGCCGCTAGTTATGTATTCGGCGTACTTGTCCATCCAGCTGGGCTCACGGCTGACCTGGTGGACCTCCACTGGGGTCTCGTAGCTTGGGGCCTTAAGGTGCTCCACGTGAGCGTGACCCAGCATCGTGTCCGGCAGGGTCGCCAGTCGGGAAAGAGTGTCCGCACGGGCGTTCTCCCTGCGGGGGATGTGGAAGATGTTGAAGCGCCAGAAACCGGCCGTGCCCGCCCTGACGAGCTCCAAGTACTTCGCCATTTGGGGGTCGTGCGCGGCATACTCCCCGAAGACCTGTCCTGCCACGAGCTGGGAGTCAGTGAAGGCCTTAAGGTTAGTCACGCCCAGCTCGCGGGAGACCCTTAGCTCAGCGAGGAGTGCCTCGTATTCCGCCTGATTATTTGTCGCGGCGAACTGGAAACGGAGCGCGCATTCGGCGACGACCCTGTCGCCGTTGGCAAGAATGAGTCCGGCTCCACTCCCGCCAGAGTTCGAGGCTCCATCTACGTGGAGGATCCATGCATCCTCTCCGGGCCCCTCGGTGCCCGCTCTCAGCTGCTGGTGCAGGGGATCCTCCTCGGGCTCCTTGCCTAAACCCGCGCATTCGACCAAGAAGTCGGCCAGCACCTGAGCTTTCATGGCCGACTTGGGCCTGTATGCGATGTCGAACTAGTTGAGCTTCAGTGCCCACTTCGCCAATCGCCCCGAGATGTCGGGTCGGCTGAGCACCACTTTCAGCGGCTGATCCGTCAGGACAGCGATGGGATGCGCTTGGAAATAGGGCCTGAGACGCTGAGCAGACACTATTAGCGCAAAAACAAGCTTCTCGGGCCGAGAATACCTGAGCTCCGCATCGCGGAGAAGTTTGCTAGTATAGTATACCGGCCGCTAGACTCCTTGGTCATTGGTCCGAACCAGGACCGAACTGACGGCTTCCGGGGTGACTGCCAGGTAGAGGATGAGTTCCTCCCCCTCCTCGGGCCGGGAAAGCAGCGGTGGCGATGCGAGCATCTTCTTCAGCTCTTCAAAGGCCTCCTAGCATTCCACGGTCCAAGCGAAGTCGTTCATCTTTTTCAGCACCTTGAAAAAGGGACGGCAGCGATCTGCCGACCTGGAGATAAAGCGGTTGAGGGCCGCAATCAGGCCGGTGAGTTGCTGCACTTGCTTCTTGGAGGCGGGCTGCTCCATGTCCAGGATGGCCTGGACCTTCTCCGGGTTGGCTTCAATTCCTCTTTGGGTCACCATGAATCCTAGGAACTTCCCGGCGGAGACGCCGAAGGCGCACTTCGCAGGGTTCAGCTTCATCTGATGATGCCGGAGGTTGCCGAACGTCTCCGCCAGGTCAGCTACGTGGTCCGAATCGGGTTTGCTCATTACCAGTATATCGTCCACGTACACCTGCATGTTGCGGCCGATTTGGTCCTTGAAGATCCTGTTGACCAGACGCTGGTACGTGGCCCCAGCATTCTTGAGGCCAAATGGCATCATCCTGTAGCAAAAAGTTCCGCGGTCGATGATGAAGGCGGTGTGCTCCTCGTCCTCCGGGCTCATTCGAATCTGGTTGTATCCGGAGAAAGCGTCCATGAATGACAGGAGGCGATGTCCTGAGGTGGTGTCGACCAGCTGGTCGATCTTTGGAAGAGGGAAGCTGTCCTTTGGGCAAGCTCGGTTGAGGTCGGTGTAGTCCACACAGATCCTCCACTTACCACTGCTCTTTCTTACCATGACCACGTTCGCTAGCCAACTGGGATACTGGACTTCCCGCACAAAGCCGGCGGCGAGGAGTTTTCCACCTCCTCGTTGATGGCCTTCTGTCTCTCCATGGCGAAGCTCCTCTTCTTCTGGCGGACCGGGCGGCAGCTCGGATCCACGTTTAGCCTGTGCGTGATGACCTCGGGCGGAATGCCCGGCATGTCGGCCGCCAACCAGGCGAACACGTCTAACGTTCGCGCGGAGAAACTCCAGCAAGCAGGCCCGTTCTTCTTCTGGGAGTTGCGCCCCGACCTGCACCGTCTTCAGCGGGTCCGAACCAAGGGGATAAGTCATCAGGCGTTCTACGGGCCCCCCCTGGGTTCCTTCTCCCTTAGGTCGAGGTCATCAACATCGAGGCCGAGCTCCATGCCCCGGGCGCCTGGGACCGTCTGGAGGCAATGCGGGACCGGCTGGGTCGTCCCCTTCATCACCCCGAGCCCAGAAGGCGTGGGGAACTGCACCAACAACCTTTTCGTGGAAATCGTGGCGTACAGTTGGTTGAGCTCGGGACGCCAGAGAATGGCGTTGTAAGGCGAAGGGAGCCTGATGACAGTAAACGTTATCAGGACGGTCGTCTGTCGAGGTGGGGATCCGGCGGTGACTGGGAGAGTGATCTCCCCTTCAACCCCCACAGAGTCCCCGGTAAACCCTACCAGGGGGTATGCACCGGTCTCAGCTGATCGTGGGACAAATTCATCCGAGAGAAAGCATCGTAAAAAATCACGTCAGTCGAGCTTCCACTATCCACCATAATTCGATGTACAGGATGCTTCGCGATGGTCATCTCGACCACTACGGCATCATTGTTTACATTCTCATTATCCTTCCCCTCCTCAGGAGGGATTACATTCTCCGGGTTCCTGACTTCCCGGGCTCTCTTCGCCGCTCGCCCGACCCCAAATGAGATCATGCCCACGGGCTTCTCCGTCGGGCGGTTATCGATTACAGGAACTGGTGGTAAGGCCATGAGCGGCTGCCCCTCCGGGGGGACCTCGTTCCTGACGAACTTCCTGAGGTAGCCCCTCTTAATCAGCTCCTCAATCTCCCGCTTCAGGTTGCGACACTCCTCCGTGTCATGACCGTGCTCGCGGTGGAACTGGCAGTACTTCAATTTGTCCCGGATACCCCTCGGGTTCTGAAGAGGAGGTCGGCAGAGGTGATGCTCGCCCTCAATTTTCATGAGGATCTTTGTCCGAGGTGCGAAGAGAGGGGTGAACCTCCGCTCCGGAATGGCCTCGCCCTTCGGCCTTGGATTCGGGCAAGGGTCGGCAAGTGGCCCGGGCTTCCGAGCTCCAGAAAGATCCCTCGGGGGTGGCCTCTTCGGAGTCCTCCCGTCCAGCTCTCGGCGGGTGCGGTCGGCCTCCTCCGCTCGGATGTACTTGTGGGCGCGGAGGAGGAGCTCGGAGTACGTCCTGGGAGGCTTCTTGTCCAGGGAGTAGGTCAGGCGGGACGTCTTGAGTCCGCGCTTCAAAGCCAGCATAGCGACGGGCTCATCCAGGCTGTAGATTTCCAGGGCTGCGGTCTTGAACTGGGTGATATAGTCCCGTAGCAGCTCCTGGTCCTGCTGGCGGATGGAGAAGAGGCTATCCACCTCTCTTGGCACCTTCCGACAAGCGTCGAAGTGCGCCACAAACTTTTCTTCCAGCTGGTGGAAGGAGCAAATGGATCCCGGCTCGAGGCGGGTGAACCAGACTCGAGCGGCCTTCCGGAGGGTAGCGGGGAAGGCGATGCATAAAAGAGCGTCAGTGGCCCCCTGGACCCTCATGAGAGCCTTGTAGCTCTCCAGATGGTCCAGAGGGTCGGTGGTCCCATCGTAGGGATCCACCTGCGGCATGCGGAACCGCCTCGGGATCGGCTCCGCCTGGATTTCTTCAGAGAAGGGGGGACGGGAGTCGTAGCCTGCCAGGTCTGCCGATGAGTTCTGCAGGTCGGCAAATCGGCGGGCGAACTCCGCCAACTTGCGCTCGTGCTCCTCCAGGCGCCTCTCGGCCTGATGCCTGATGGCCTCGTTGGTGGAGTCTTCCACCGAGGCCGCTGGCGAAGGGGGCGCCGATCGGTCTCATCGCAAAGTCACGCCTCGGCGTTGCTTGCTGCGATGCGCCGTTTCGACTTCATCGGCCAGGGATCGACTCTCGTGATCCGCCGAACCGGAGTAGTTTCTTTTTGCGGGAGCTTGGTGGCTCTTGCGGGGGTCGGAGACCGCCCTCGGGTGGGATGGCCTGCCCTGAATGGAGCGCAGGCTCCCACGCGTCCCCGCGACCCGAGCCGCGGGGGTCCCCGGTTGTGGCTGCGTCACCAGGGACCGCTGCTGATGTTGAAGCTGCCGGACCGCCGAGGTCAAGGTCTGCAGCTGTTGGATGACGGCCGCGAGGGGCCCGTCTGTCGAGGTCGGCGGTAATGGAAGAGGAGGGGGAGCTGGGAGCTCCCTCTCCGGGCTGTGGGCCCCTTGAGGGGAGGGAACCTCCCCCACACGGCTAGTGGACGCCTCGCGCCCACGAGTGACCACCATTGTCGGAGAGCGCGGTACCTGCAGAAAGCTGGCCCCCGCTAGGGGGTGTTGTCCTGCCCCCCTACCTGGTGCGCCAATCTGTTGCCGATCTCGCCGCCATGCCCGTGCCTCGGATCCGTCGATCCTACCAGACCGCCTTGCTCCTGGGGCCTCCTGGCCGGAGCGAACCTGCAAGAGAGGGTTAGAAGACCCTGGTCGGGGATCCCGGCGAGGGAGCTCCGACGATCAAGTTAGTAGACGGCGAGAAGGAACAGATTCTCCAAGACGGGCCCCCGAAGGAGTCCCAGACTCAGAGAATTTTCTAGCAAGAAGGGTGCTGTAGGGACCAGAAACCCGGCCGGGCCTCCTTGCCGAGCTCACGCCAAGCGATCCCCTCTCGGGACCCTCGATCTTACTCTCGGAGCGGGGCTTTTTGGCCACTGTTTCTTACTTGTCCCAGCTTACCTGGTCGCCTCCAATTTCCTTCCTTTTATCTCCTCCCGCTGCCTGCCTGTCTTCTGCTCTTGGGAGGCTCCCCTCTCCATCCTTTTCTCTTTCCCTTTTGGTTTTGAGGGACAGGCGGCTTTCCGACCTCGTTTGCCGAGCCCAGCGGGGAAAGGATAAAGAAAAGGGGGGTGGCGCCGGCAGGGCGGCCGGTCAGACCTCGGGCCCAGTGAGGGTGCTCTCTTCCTAAGTGCCGGCGCTGTCCGTTGACGGGCCTTGTTTTGTCAGAACCGCGCCTCTCGACTGCAGGATCTGTCGGACCGACGTAAGTGGTGTTTCGCGTGCCGCTGCCATCTGTACGGGGCGCCGTCTATGGTGCGCACGGCTTGAGGGCCAACCTCGGAACCTGTGCCTCCGCTCTTTGGGACCTCTGTACGGGCGGCTTGACCTCGGCCGAGGTGGACCCCTCCCGGGTGGACACCTGGCGAGGTGGCAGAAGGGCGCCCGCTTCGGCCGAGGTGGACCCGTCTCCGGGGGCCACCTGGCGAAGGAGCGAGGGAGCAGCCGACCTCGGACGAGGTAGACCCCTCCTGGGTGGACACCTGGCGAGGTGGCAGAAGGGCGCCCGGCTTCGGCCGAGGTGGACCCGTCTCCGGGGGCCACCTGGCGAAGGAGCGAGGGAGCAGCCGACCTTGGCCGAGGTGGACCCCTCCTGGGTGGACACCTGGCGAGGTGGCAGAAGGGCGCCCGGCCTCGGCCGAGGTGGACCCATCCCCGGGGGCCACCTGGCGAAGGAGTGGGGGAGCAGCCGACCTCGGCCGAGGTGGACCCCTCCTGGGTGGACACCTGGCGAGGTGGCAGGAGGAGCCTTGGACCGAACTCGACTTCGGCGAGGGCGGTAACGTCTCGGGATATCACCCGGCGAGGTAGCCTGGGGGGGCAAGGGCCGAGCTCGACCTCGGTAGCGTGGGAGCCGAGGCCAACTCGACCGAAGAAACCTCCACGTGGCTCGATCATACCTGACGGAATCTGAGCCCGGCCATGTCATCATTACGGTCGTAACACAACCATTTTGGTTAGGTTGGATTCCGAGGAAGGTACAACTGGTTGATTATGACAAGTAAGTAGTTTGTAAGATGGTTTACATTTTTTGCATTAATGATTATATTATATTTTAAATTGTAATTCATTTCCGTTATAATTTGATTATAATGTTGACTGACTTGTTTTTAAATAATGCAGGTTAGGTACACCATGCCTCGAAGGAAGCGATTAGCAGATGTACAGTTTCAGTTTTCCCAGATCGAGGCTGGTACTTCATCACAGCAACCCAAGGGCAGTCGATCAATTTCATATCGGTCCGATGGCATTCCCTCTATTTCTGCACATCAGGCCGATGCTACTACCTCTACACCTCAGGACGACGTTATTCCCTCCGAGTCCGCACATCACGATCCTTCTATGGATCATCCTGATGACGAGCCTATCGTCGATGATATACAGATACAGGGTACGTAATTTAATAATTCTATCTCATTTCAATTCATGCATATGCAATAGTTTTGATATACAATGTTCTGTAATTTTTTTTTGTAGATGGATCCGGGAGACTCCGGCGTAGGCGAGGACCCACATTAGTCCGTGATGTGTGGCAGTTACCTGAGGATGAGAGGATAGTGATAGAGTGCAATAAGCTAAGGCAGCCTATTAAGAAAGCTGCTAGCTTGTTGACTAGCTTTCTGGGGACAGTAGCACGCCGTAGTCAGCTATGTCTCCTGAATTATTCGAAGTGGAACGACATGCTTCCTGCATATAAAATAGAAATGCTACAAGTTGTGCAGGTAAAAAACTTAATATATTATTTTATATCTTAGGTTTTTAATAATTGAATTGCTTATTTCATTTAATATTTATTTTATTGTTTAATTAAATTGTAGAGCAAGTTCGTTCTTCCTTCAGATTCATCTGATTTTGTGCTTAAGTCTCTCAATCACAAGTGAAAAGAATATAGGGCGAAGTTGAAGAGAGACTACAAGCTAGAGGGTAGGACAGAGGAGCAGGTTGTAGCTACCTGTCCTCCTGATGTTCACCCTCATCAGTGGATGGAGCTGGTGCACTATTGGTTCTCCGAGAGGGCACAGGTTGTGTAGCATCATTAAACACTTCGAAATTTATTAATTTTTACTTGTCATAATTATATTTATACAATATATAACATCGTTTTAATTTTATTTTGCAGACGTATTCTGATATTGGTAGAGCTGCACGAGCTGCTCAGTCTGTTCCTCACACAGCGGGGTCCAAGAGTTATGCACGGCTCAGGCATGAGTTTGTATGTTTCTCATCCTATAATACTTTTAGTACACTTTTACTTTTAACATCATGTATCATCATGTTTCATGCATGTGCCATGTATCATGGTACGGGGATATAATATGTGTTATTTTAGATTTTTTTGTAATATTTATTCTTTACATAGGCTGATCAGCAGGGGAGGGAGCCTGGTGAGGTGGAGTTCTATCGGATGACTCACGTTCACCAGGATGGCAGTTTTGTTCGGGACGAGTCCAGAGATATATATGTATTTTTTTATTTATGTTATATTATGATTTATATTTTTTTTTATTAAATATTGATATATGTGTTTTTTATAAAATATAGAATAGGGCTACCTCTATGATCTCCGAGCATGCTGGCGAGGGTTCATCATCTACACAGAGCAGTCGCATCGAGGCCGAGGTATTCTCGGAGTTGATGGGACCAGAGCGTCCTGGACGAGTGAGGGGTTATGGGATTGGAGTTACCCCTACTCAGTTATCTGAGGTGCGTAGATATACTCGGGATACTAGAGAGAGTTATGATCAGTTATATGTTCGTCAACTCCAGGAGAAGATAGCAGAGCTCTGACAGACATGTGATGCAGACAGAGCAGAGATGCAGACCATTAGGTCTCAGCTAGAGCATGTTACATCTATGCTGCATATGTTCATATCATCTCAGGTAAGTAATTATTTATTAATTTTATATGTATCTAATAATTTAGAATATATATAATATATGTATTATAATTCCTGATGTATATCTTGTAGGTTCCTGGTGCATATGGGAGTCGCAGACCTGACGACAACCAGCCTCCCATGGATCAGTGATGCTAGATGGTTTTTTTATTATTTATGTATGCCTTTTTGTTTATTTGAACTTGGATTGATACGTTTATATATATATATATAACTTTTTTATATTTGCTTTGTATTTGTGTTGGTGTATGTTGGATGTGATATGTGATACAGGTTTGAGTATTTTCATTTGTTTGTGTATGTTGGATGTGATACAGGTTTGAATGTTTTATTTTCATAATGTATACAGGTTATGGGTTTGTATATATGGCTGTTTATTTTTTAAAAAAAAAAATCTACCGACGCTTTAAAGCGTCGCTAGTTTTAAATCTAGCGACACTTTAAAGCGTCGCTAGTGTTTCAGTCTAACGACGCTTTAAAGCGTCGCTAGGGTTTCAGTATAGCGACGCTTTAAAGCATCGGTAAATAAAAATTTAGCAATGCTTTAAAGCGTCGGTAAATGCCGATACTTTTTACAAGCATCGGCAGGTTGCGTCCCAACGTCCACATAGACGACGCTTTAGCGATGCTTTACAAAATATCAGGAAAGTACTTAGCGATGCTTAAAAGCATCGAGAAAGATAAAAAAAAAAAAAAAATAGTATCGCTAAAGTACAGATTCACTGTAGTGATTGATAGTCCCCTGTCCTTGTTGAAAGAACCCCAGTGACCCTGGATATCAGTTCCCATGAGGTGTTTCCTCGTCTAAGGAGCCCAGTTCAGATGTCAGATATTTGTACCTTTTCCTAATCCAGAGACGGACAACATCGAGCATGCTTGCCTCCTGCCATTTATTGCTTCTTTTTCATGGCCAGCGGATCACAAGCTTGATCATCTCTCAAGAGTATTTCACTACCAAGAATTTTCGGTGCCATGCAATGTGCTTCAGTTTCTATAACTTTACCATGTCAAACTTGTCAGCTGATCCTATGAAAGTTTTTTTTTTTTTTCCTTCTTTTATGTTTTTTTCTCTCCTACATGATACATCATTTCTTGCCCTCCCCCCCAGCCCCACCCCACCCCTCTTCCCTCTTCTATTTTGTGCCTGTATTTTACTTTGGTAGTCCAAACTGCAATGCTTGGTGTTCACCATTTTGTATTGGTTTATATTGGATCTATTTATTTTGGATGTTGTGAATGGTTGCATTCCTGCTTTTAAAACCATTGTTTGAGGGTTTTTATCAACATCATTCGTATTCTTTTTGACTGTGGGTTTCATATACTATGGATTTCTGTGTCAATATACAGTTAAGATAATGGCAATGGGGAAGTTTGCAAGTCAGCCATGGACACCTTCATCTCTTCCTAAGATGCTGTGATGAGATCCATAATGGATTCTCCAAAAATGTGCAAGATATGGATGTATAATTTAAAATTGCCAATCTGATTGCCATGTATCTTTTTTAGGACACGATAATATATTGGAACATAACATGAGATGTGACTGTAGAAAGTTTCAGTAGGGCCCTTCATGATGTGTATCTTGCATATGTTATCACATGATTTCTGGCATTTTGTTCATATAAGATGCTGATTTAATAGCAATGATGTTTACAAAGGACATCTGTGGCAGTGGCCAGAATTGTGAGCTGGTTTGCCGAGCAGTGGGCATGAATTGGTGTAGTTGCTTTGGATTCGTTACATGAGAGAGACAAAAATCTCACCACAGTGCTGGTTTTTTTTTTCTGAGGAATTAAATCAAGCAAGTCTTTGCCCACTGTTCTCTAAGATCATCAAATTTCTTAGGTTCCCTAGAGAAACATTGGTCATTGGTCTATGGTCCTTGCCCACATGGTTTTTGGTTCAAGTGATTTGCTTAATTGCACTAATTACATGAATTAAAGTTGCATGCTGGTACTTCTTCTTTACCAATGAGAGCAGTGGATCACAAATGCTCCATAAATTGTATGGATTCGAGTTTTTTTTTTTCCTCTTGGAAAATGTTGACATAAGAAAATGAATCATCTGCTGTGTGAATTGTGGAAACAATTAATAGGTCATTTGTTAATGTAAGCCATATCATAATGATCAATCTTTGATCCAAGTATTTGGTTGGCTACAACAAGGCCTTGTTTGCCAATCATTTCTATCAGAGACTTCTTTCATGTTTTCCCTTAGGAGAAGGCTACATCTAGTGTTCAAGCATTTTTTTTCATATCCTTTTCTCCTAACTTCTACCATGTCAGCATTTCATATCTCTTTTTCATATTTCACAACTTCATTAGATTGAACAAATCAAAATGATGGACCTCATGGACGGTTGCACCATTTCTTGTATGGACAACAGATGAGGTGATTACCCCCTGGGCTGTTCTTCCCCTTTCTCTTTTTGTTGTTGTTATCTAGCCATGACTGAAGTGGTGTTTTCTGTGAACTATTGGCCACACTGGCTCCATTTCAGACTCCACTACAGGAATCAATAAACAATTCCTTGCAAGATAATGATTTTGTTCGAAGGCCAAATGTTGGGGTGAAAATGTATTGAAAAAGTTTTGTCAGTTACACTATGATTGGTCTGTAGTTAGATCAGATTTGGGTGCCAGGATGACGAAACAAGGGGCCTAGAAAATGATTGAATTTTGAAGTTCTTAGAATTATACTTGATGAAGTAAGCTGAACGTTTTTTTAAGAGAAGATGAAGTAAGCTGAAATCTAATGTGAATTGTTACTTCACATAGATTACTGCTTTTCAAATTCAAATCAGACAAAAAGTGAAAACTGCCAATAAAAAATCCCAGAGTTGGCGATTTGGATAGCTGTGCTCGAGCAAGAGTTAGCAGCATAAGAGCATGAGCGAGAATGAGTTGGTGAAACAGGTGCAGTTAGAAGTCAAATTAACCAGAAGTTTTTTTCATCCAAGATACGAATGGATGGTAGTCTTCCATCACTTGGCCCAAAATACCGACTTGAAGGTTAACATGCAAATGGATTACTTTAAAAAAAAAAAAAAAAACTTCAGAACAACCAAGTACTCTTGTGGGATTGTGAAAGTGAAACTGGTTTAATAGGGGAAAGCCCAAGAGAAACACAACTACTTCATGCAGAGAAGCTCCATCTTTAGTAAAATTTTCAGGAGCGCTTAGTTATAATGTTTGTGTTGGAGATGGTCCTTATCATTGTCAAAAGACACCATGATATATGAAAAATAGTTCTGTTGCTATGCTTATGATTAGTGAGGCTAGATGTATTTGGAAACATGTTGTGCCAAGAACAAAAGGGACTCTTATTCAGAGCATTTAATAGTTATTTTCATTGTGGTAGGATAATAAACTAAGCTTAAATGGGGAGGGAGTCTAAAATGCCACTGCTAGCACCATGTACCAGTTTATGTTTGTGCTGGAGTATAGACTGAAGCCCCTACGTAGATGCATTGCTTCCACGAGTGCAGATACATGGAAGTCATTCTATCGATGTATCACATGATGTGATTGCTCATCTTTCCTGTCATCGACCATTAGAACAACGAGGACAACCAGTTTCAGAATTTTGTCTCTCCAATTACCAAAAGTATAGCTCTGTTCTTTTTTTTTTTGTTTTTGTATTTTAAACTGACACGATATGCTTAAAATATTTTTCTCTTTGATAAAACTTTCTCATAAAACAGACCAGACGACATGGCAAACAGAGAAAATTGGCCCTCTTGTCGGTCAACAGCAGACTTGAGCACAATTATCACATGGGTTCAGGATTTTTTTTTTTTTTTTGTTTTTTAATATAAAAGAAGGGGGTGGGCCAGCATGGCTATTCGGCATGACCAAATACTCATTTCATCGAAGAATGTTCGATACATGATGATAATAAAGATTCGGTATGATCAAATTCTCATTTCACTAAAAAATGTTCGATACATAACGATAAAAAAAATTGTCCAACCATTCTTTATTATATTGAATGAGCACGTCATCCCGATTTCGCTGAGATATCAATCGGTCCGATAATTCATTTGTAGGTATTCAAGATAAAACCTTTCATTTATTCGATTCTAGTCATAGCCTGAATCTTGAATATGAGAGGCATAAAATTATAGTCATTACCGGCTGAACTATCATTCTGATGATTTTCATATATATATTTTTCATGAAAGGATGATTAAATTTTTTTTGCAATATCAATTATTAGATCATACCTTGCACGGATCTTCTTTTTCATATTTTATAATAATTATTATACGATCCAATGATGTATATTAAAAATAATAATAATAATAATAATAATAATAATTATCATCATCATCATCATTGTTTCGCGTAAAAAATAGAACCCAAACCATTATCAAAGGGAGTGTGTGCTTCTCCCGTTCTTCATATCCCAATTTGGGCCTCTATTTTCCTGGTGAAGAGGGGACCTGCATCTGTTGTCCGTGGCCTTAACCACTCCCCATTCCCTCACAGTTCCCAGATCCGTTCCTGTTCAAAAAAAAGAAGGAGAAGAAGAGATCCAAGATCCGTAGCATTATTTGTTACATTGTTTTTTTTCTTTTTTTTTTTAAGTGGTTGGGGGGTTGAAACATTGTCCTTGTCTAATATACAACCTTTATACTGTATCTTGGTTTAAATATACTCGTTGCTGAGAGAATAAAAGGAAATGGGGTTGGTTGGTGAGAAAGAATCTTGATTTAAATATACTAATTAGTTGATGAGAAGGATCCTAGGCAGCCACCCGACAAAATATGGGACTGGAAAGTTCCGGCTAATCTCTCTCCCCATAATTTATTTATTTTTTTTTTTTCAAAAAAATTGAGTAAACCAGGAATATCAAATTACACTAATAAATACAAATCTATCCTATATCTGGTTCCACGTTACATTTTTTAACCATAAAGCTTTGGTTACTAAATACACGATGTAGTCCATTAGAGAAGCTAACAATTGTTAAGATTTTTTCAATTGTGTACGGATATTAAATGAAAAATACATTTGAAGTTATAATTCATGTGGATATACTATACATGGCATCCATGCTTGTCCTATTTAAGCCACTTAGATATATAAGATTTTTAATTAGAAAGCAATTCTTAACGATTTTAAGCAAATTAGGATCCGTCAAGAGAGTTAAATTACGACACATGGTGGTGTGATTCTGAATCTACGGTTTTGGACGGTAAATTTGTCTTCCTTCGTCAAGCTAGATAGCAGGATTAACCTAAGTTTCTAATTTTTTAGAGGTGAAATGATTCCAACCTTCTCTGGCATGATTTTTGAATATATATATAATTGATTAATTGGAGAAATAATTGAATTGTTTATTTCAAGTTTGGATTTGGGATTTTGTAATTTGTTGTGTCCAGATTATAGTGATGTTCGAGTTTGGATCGAATTTGAATGAGATGAGTTCAGTAAACCGATCTAGCTTTTCTTCGTTACCTGAGAGAGATACAGTGGGGAGATGCTTCAAAGCTCAAATTCATCACAGAGTCCAAACTGAACGGATTAGGTTCGAGAAAAATTGGAGTAAAAGATGAGCAGGAATTTCTCTGTAAATTGTTCTCTCCCCCCCAAAAGTCTCCCATTCCACCGTACTCTCGGATATTTATAGGTCACGAACCTAACTGAATCCAGCTGTAAATTATTAGTTTGTTGATAGATCAGCACGTGCAACAATCGTTATCCATTATAATGCATCGGTCAGCCTTCTGTCCCTTAGGCATTGATCAGCCTTACGCCTCTTGGACATTGATCGTCTTTATGAGTCTTAGGCATTGATCGGCTTTACACTCCTTGAGCATTGATCGGCCTTATGTCTCTTGGTCATTGATCGGCTTTATGCGTCTTGAGCATTGATCGGTCCTATACCTCTTGGACATTGATCGGCTTCATGCGTCTTGGACATTGATCGGCTTTACGTCCTTTGGACATTGATCGGCTTTATGTCTTTTGGGTACCGATCGGTTATTTGATCAACCGACCCTCACTCTTCATCAGATCGACATAAATAGGCCAAATCTGTCGTATCCCAACATAACTCAAAAGTTGACCAAGATATTAGGTGCATTATCAAGTCAACGACGGATGACTTCTATTTATAAGTTATATTTTTTGGATAAAATTTTAAATATATAGATATTTTATTCTTTCTAAAATTGAAAGTATTAAATATATAATCAGGAGAACCCAGGAAGAGAAGTTTTAATAAATCAATTTTTTATTTCTGGGTTACTTTTTTTTATTATTATTTTCACTATCTTTTTATAATTTTTTATAAAAAAAATATCAAACTTACTTCAAATAATATTTTTAAAAAATATTTAAATTAATTTTGATTATTTATTAATATTTTATATATATATATTTTCTTGGTTACTAAAAAGAAAGTTGGTGCGCGCGGTCCGCTGCGTGCATGGATTCAACCACAACTTTGGCAAGTTTTCCGGATGATCAAATTTTTAAAGAGTTCTTCATCATGATATTTTTTTATTATTATTATTTTATGTACATAATTTAATATGGTCCCGCAAGTTGGTAGGATTATGAAATCCTAGCAAAGTTTATGAAATAACCGTATGCTAGTCATATCAAACACTATTGAATAACCTGCAAGGCAGGTGCCGGCATTAAAACCAAGTTTGTTAGCTTATGATTTGCTACGCGCTTAAATTTTTATGCAAAACTTTAGTACGAGATTGTTAACAAAAAAAGAGAAATAGTTTTTTTTTCATTAAAACCAAGTTTGTTTGCTTATGATTTGCTACGCGCTTAAATTTTTATGCAAAACTTTAGTACGAGATTGTTGACAAAAAAAGAGAAATAGTTTTTTTTTAAAAAAAAAAAACTAAATCAAAATGTGTAAACGTCCATTGGATCTTAATTGTACGACTTCAATGGAGATGGCATTGCCGTTCACACCCGCTTACAGTACAAGCTACTGACTCGAGCAGGGAAGACGAATGCTCGCCCAGCCGTCCGATCAACATCAGATGGCTTCCAATCACAGGATTAAAACAGCTATACAGCTGTGTTGAAGTGGGGCGTTCACCGTGATGGAGGTACCCTGTGATTCCGACATCACACCAACTTTTGGTGCGAGAGACACGTGTTAAGGTCTCTTTGGGAAACCAGTTCGCCTGTCATGTTTCACACGAAAGAATAGATGTTGACGGTTGGATCGCAACTTACACAGATCTCATAGCATCCCAAATTATTTGGGCGCGAGGAAAACGTGAATCTGCCTTCCAAGCAAAAGATATAAATCCTGTCCTTCTTGTAACAAGTTTTATCGTCCGGATCGTAGATTCGAGACAAGATTCTAGTGATACCTCGATTAAATCTAGAAATATTTTTTGAAGCTCGTAATTATTGATATAAGTAAAAATTTTTTATAGAAATAGCTATTCTTTATATATATTTATTTATTTCTGTGAGATGTGGAGGCAGAGAAATTCACAAAGAAATTTCCAGTGTTAGTTTTGGGATATAGAAATTGCGTCCATTTCTGGCAATTTATTGGAAACAATTAAAAGAGAGAGAAAATTTTCATGCATGGCCATACATTATAGTTTAAAAGTGACATATATCAACATATTATTGAATATATAATAATGATCGCTTCATGTTATCATTGTTTCTTTTTAAATGTAAGAGGAATATGCTGTCACTCGGATTTATTGGCAAAATAATAGTAAACTAATTGCACATAAGTACTCAACAAGAAGAATTTTATGGCATGTTCCAAAATACTTAAAAGATCCAAAGAATAGAGAAGAGACATATACAATAGTTCTTCGGTCTTTCTCGCCCTCGACCAATAAAGCCAGCTCAAACAAATACAAAACGTAGAAGGTCAACCAATTAAGCTGGCACAACCTACTATTTTGCTTCTCTATTTTTGCAGCAGTGCACTTGGTTCCAACAGGACTACCTTGCAAAAGCAAAATAAAAATCCCCTCTAAGATTCATCCCAAGGCCTTTTTGGGTCGGACGAAGTTTGGATCTGCAAGCATAACATCGCATATGGTTTTCCATCTCCGAAGGTGAGCAAAAAATGGACCAGCTTTTTGAATGCCAGAATGCAGAGAACTACAAGACTCCATAAATATTTCTCGATTCGAAAATAATCTTTCATTCTATGCTTTCTAGATTATCCAACAAATAGCTGCATATAGTTGATCACTGCTCTACCAACCAATCTCCTTTTGTTCCTCTTCCTCTAAACAGACCACAAATCTAGGAAAAAACTTAGTCATCCAATAAATTTTAAGCTATATTTTAAGAGTGGTTCACAGACTTCATACATAGAGGCATCTAAAGAAAATGTGGTTCATACATTCATAATAAGAGCTGTATAAATCCTTGTCTAACATTTGAGCTCTTTTTTGCAAGAATCATTTCCATATGAAATTTGTTCTTCATTGCCAACTATAAGAAAATTTCAATCTTTTCTAGAGCCAGAATTTGCCGAAGAACAGCTGAAAAGAGCCATTTGAGACCATCGTAATTGAGAAATCCATAAAATTAGCTCTCCGATCGAGAAAGGTCTCGAAGATGTCAACTTCCATATCAGTATATCCGTAACATGTGATGGGCAGCATTTCATGTTATCATTGTTAATATAAACATATAAACTAAATCTTAAAAAAATAAAAATTGTTATGCTTGCTTGTTGTTTAAAAGTGGCTATATTATATGATAGCATTATTAGAACCACTGATAGCCAGGTAGAGGGTATGGTCATAGATAAAAGCTTCGGTTCAGCTTTAGATCGAACTTCCACGAATTAACTCATATATGTTGCATAAAAATTTGATATTTGGGCCTATTGGGCTGGAGTCGACAGCTCTAGCCGACGATCTCGCCGGAGAAATCGGAAGGGGGCTGTAAGGCGGTCGAACTCGACCGATCAAGTATCATAGAGGGATGGGTGACCGATCGGTCGAGGTTTCTTCCTATACGGCGAGGAAAACTCCATCATTTTTTTCTTTAAAACCCCCTCTATCATTGAGTTTTTCAACCGATTCATCCTTTTCTCCGTGGCCGATCTTTCCTGGATCGTCGTCGATAAGTCCTCCTCTCCCTAAACTCCTATTTATATGAATATTTGGCCGCATAAGATGGATTTGATTAGTTCCTCTTCTGGTTGCTACCCATGGCTGAAACGGCCATGGATACGCCGACCAAACTTGTCCCTGCTCCGTCCGAAAAGTTTGTGGTGGATCGCTACCCCCTTCGATCTCCATCCCTTGGATGCTGGAGACCCATTCAACCGAGCCAAGGAAAGGAGTCGGGGAAGAAGAAAGAAAAAAAAAAAGAAAGAAGAAAAGGTGTTGGGATCGGTATCAACTCGCTCTGATACCGGTTATTGCAGAAGCGAAACAGGATCGTCGATTGTCGATGTCGATACTATAAAACAAAAAAGAAAATATAACAAATACAGTTTTTTGAGCATGCAAAAGGTTTCACCATGAAAAATAAACTTACAGATTGAACTCTCTCTCAACCCCATACAAAAATCTCTCAACAAAATATCCCGAATCCTTCTCTCAAGCTCTCAATCAGTCCTCTACAAAAGATCTATCACCATTTTTTCATCCTCCTCATCTTGTCTATCTCTGTCCACTAATTTGTAGCCTCCACTGCGTAGAGTATCTCACTAGGAGTCCAACGGTCCAAACAGAATCCAAATCAGAGTTCTGTAGCTCTCCCAATCGCAGTATAATTGCAACGCTGCTCGTGACCGTCGATCACATTGAGATCCGTACAGATTTTGTCTCCTTCTGGGTTTCCTTTTGCTGGCCCCTCGTGAGTTTTTTTTTTCTTCGTGGGTCGTGTGGGCGTTGAGGCGCCGCTGGTCCAACAAAAGGAAAGAAAAAGAAAAAAAGAAGAGAAAGAGGAGAGAGAAAAGGAAAGAGGAAGAGGAGAGAGAGAAGAAAAAGAATAAAAAATAAATAAATTTTGTAAAATTAGTTTGGGTATTTAGACTGTTTCTATTGATTAATCTAATTTTCATCACCTGGACTGAAATAGATATCTAGATCGAGCCTAGTCTTAGACCAGATCGAAAAATCTTTTATCTTATTTAGATTCATGATTACTTATTTAACTTATTTTGTCATAGCCCTCATTACTTTTATCAATATGGGAGTATCAAGGTTCTAGAATTCGAGTCGCCTATTCTTGATGAAATCAATTTCAGGTAAGTTATCTTGACATCTAATATCACATGCTAAATATGTTATGAATATTATACAATGTAAATATATGTAGCATAGTTTGATCTGCATTGGGTTGCATTCATTGTTATGTGTGTTGGTATTGACGCTCTCTAATATGATTATGATCACAAGGGAACCTAGTCTCCTTCCAGATCTCCAATAGGGTGATCACTGGTACATGATCGATGTATGGTATGTGTAGTCATGAGCTAATTACCCTTTTTTTGTTGCGATCGCCGGTACATGCTGAGAATGCATGTTTTTTCATGTGATATCAAAACAGTTTCCTTCCGGGCCTCCAGTAGGGTGATCCTTGGCACATGACAGGTTTCGGTATGTGTAGTCAGGATTCTAGTCTCTTTTAGGACTAGCCACGGGCCGATCGTGGCCATAGTTAGAGGGACTAAGAAAGTAAAGTACATGGTTGGCCATCCATAGTCGTGTCATTTGTAATTGAATGTGCATATAATGTGATGTTGCATTTTATTTTGTTGTGAGCTGGTTGTTCTGTGATATATAATTTTGTGTATGTTGTAATTTGTTATTATCATATTTATGCATATATTAGAGATGATGATAACTTACTGAGCCTATATAACTCTTCCCTATTTTTTTTATATTTTTGTTACAGATCCCAAAGATCAATCGGGCTTTGAAACCAGTCAGTAAGGAGCTAGGATTTAGATGTTAATCCCTTAGTTTATATTTTATCTTAAATTTTAGTTGAGTTTTATCTACCTGTTAACCTTGATGAAAAATTCTAGAAATTAATAAATAATTAATAAATTTATTTTCTATCTTTGCCTAATTGTTGATTAGTAAGTTAGGCCTTGCATATTCGACCAGGTTGAATCCCAAGGATATGTGGCCATCTGTTATGCTTGGCTCGAGCATCGAGACGGGGCATGACAGATTTAATGGTATCAGAGCAAAGGTTTAAAATCAATATGACTTAGTTAGTGAGAGTGAGATAGAATTATGGTTTTGATTGAATATTCTGGAAAATTATCAATACTAAAAGTTTATTTAATTTTCTTTGATAGGTTTATGTTATAGTTCCAAGGGTTTTGCTAAGTATAGGAGGCTTACACGAATAAAATGTTGGATTAAACTCTCCTTGCTTAATTTTTGGAAAAATATTATCAAGGCTAAACAATGGATATATGAATGTATATTTTGAGTTATATTATGATTTGATTTACTTTAGAAATCTAATTTTGATATAATTGCAGATTGTGATATAAGTGATTAGGAATTAACATGATGATTATTGAGGCATAACTGAATGATATCGAAGCTTGGATTATGATTACTTAGGACTGTAATATAAGTGATTAGGATATGATTTGAATAATATTAAAATTTAGGTTGTGATCACTATGGACTATGATTTAAGAGGTATTTGAACTTCGTGTTATGATCAATCAAAATATGATACAAGTTGCAAGAATGAATTTGAAGTTTAGATTTCTAATATCTAGGTATTGTGCATAAGATTTTATATATGATTAGCATAAAAGAAGAATATGATTTTTGTAGAGATTGATCTTGGATGAGTGTAAAAGACTGAATGATTTATATTATTTGATCATGATAAGTAAGCATATTATGGATATTGAAAAGCTAGATAAGATTTGTCTTTATCTCTGATAAATGAATTTGATCGAGTTTCAGAAGTGTTAACTTAGAGGTATGTGTTTTATGTTACGCTGAATATGTATATTTAATTATTAATTGAATGATGTTGGAATCCTAAACTTGATATGGATGAAGATCATGATAGCATACGAATTTTGTTTTTAATTACTGGATTATAAATTTTGAGATTGTTGTGAGAAGATGTTTAGGATGAAGGTTATGAAAAAATTTAGTGATATTAAGAAGGAAAATTTTTCGATAAATCTGTATGGAGATTATTATTGAAAATATGTAATAAAAAATTGTGTTTGAGATAATGCATAGATTTGTAATTTGCTATTTGTGGATTTAATGATATTATGTAGACATGGTATGCATATCTTGGTAGAATTTTTGATGACTTATGTTAGCAGTCTTGAATTGGATTACTTGATATTCCATATATATGTTGGAGATTATTGGATATGTTAAACTCTAAGTAAAATTTAAGATTTATGAGAAAATTTAGATTACCTTGCTACTGATGTTTTATTTAGCAAAGAAATGGGTATTAGAAGACGTACATGGGTTTAATCTATAAAGGATAATATTTTAGGTGGTATAATTTTAGACAAAGGCTTTAAATATAGGAAATGGATCAAGGTTTAAATTTGAAGTGATATGCTCGAGGCCTAATAAGGACAAGAAAATTTAATAGTTTTGATCTTGTTTTATTTGAAGTTTAGATTTAGTTTAGATTCTAATGAAAAGTGATATCCTTGTTAGAAATCCATCTAATGGAATTAGAGGATTTAGAAAAAAAATTTATATCAAAGTGCGCAGCGGAAGTGTTGTGGACTAAAGATATTAGGATTGATTTAAAGTATATTATGATAAATGAATGGAGCCTCTTATTGGAATTACTGAATTTAGATAATGGTATATGTGAGTATTAGATCACGCATCTTTGAGTTTCGAAAGACTTAGATTTTTTTTTAATTTCGAGGTCGAAATCTTTTTGTAGGAGGGGAGAATGTAAAAACCCGATTTTTGGGCCTATTGGGTTAAAGTCGGTAGCTCTTACCGACTTCAGTTTGAAATCCAAAAAAATGAAAATAGGGGACCGAGCCCCTATTTATCTGGTCGACGATCTCGTCGGAGAAGCCGGAAGGGGTCGAACTTGACCGGTGGAGTGTCGTAGAGGGATAGATGACCAATCAATCGAGGTTTCTTCTCATACGGTGAGGAAAACTCCATCATTGTTTTCTCTTTAAAACCTTCTTATCACCGAGTTTTTCCATCGATTCCTCCTCTTCTCTGATGGCCGATCTTTCTTGGACCGTCGTCGGTAAGTTCTCATCTCCCGAAATTCTTGTTTGTATGAATATTTGGCCGCACAAGATGGATTTGATTAATTCCTTTTCTGGTTGCTACCCATGGCTGGAATGGCCATGGATATGTCGGCCAAACCCGTCCCTGCTCTATCCAAAAAGTTTCCGGTGGATCGCCACCCCCTTCGGTCTTCATCCCTAGGATGCTGGAGACCCCTTCGGCCGAGCTAAGGAAGGGAGTTGGGAAAGAAGAAAGAGAGAAGCAAGAAGGGAAGAAAAAAAGAGAGAAGAAAAAGGAAAGAAAAAAAAAAGAAATGAGTGAGAGAGAAAGAGCAGAGAGAAAGAGGAGAAAGAAAGATGAGAGATAAAAAAGAGAAAGAAAGATGAGAGAGAAAGAGCAGAGAGAAAAGGAAAGAGGAAAAGGAGAGAGAAGAAAAGAATAAAAATAAATAAATAAATTTTGTAAAATTAGTTTGGGTATTTAGACCGTTTCTATTGATTAATCTGTTTTTTATCACCCATACTTAAATAGATATCTAGATTGAGCCTAGTCATAGACCAGATCGAAAAATCTTTTATCTTATTTATATTCAAGATTAATTATTTAACTTTTTTTGTCAGAGCCCTCGTTACTTTTATCAGTATGGGAGTATTGAGGATCTAGGATTCGAATTGCATGTTCATGATGTAATCAGTTTCAGGTAAGTTATCTTGATCCCTAGTATTACATGTTAAATATGTTATGAAGTTATACAATGTAAATGCATGTGGCATAGTTTGATCTGCATTGGGCATTCATTATTATGTATGTTGGTATTGACGCTCTCTAGTCTGACTATGATCATACGAGGATCTAGTCTCCTTCTGGCCTTCAATGGGGCGATCATTGGCACATGACTGATGTACGGTATGTGTAGTCAGAAGCTAGTTGCCTTTTCTATGTTACGATCGCTGGCACATGCTGAGGATGCATATTTTCTCATATGATATCATAACTAGTTTCCTTCTGGGCCTCCAGTGGGGCGATCACTAGCACATGACTGATTTCGATATGTGTAGTAAGGATTCTAGTCTCTTTCGAGGCTAGCCATAGGCAGATCGTGGCCATAGTCAAAGGGACTAGGAGAGTAAAGTATATGGTTGGCCATCCATAATTATATTGTTTATAATTGAATGTACATATAATATAATGTTGCATTTTATTTTATCATGAGCTGGTTGTTCTGTGATGTATGATTTGTGTATGCTGCAATTTATTGTTGTCATATTTATGCATATATTAGAGGTGATGATAGTTTACTGAGCATGTATAGCTCATCCCATGTTTTCTTATATTTTTGTTACATATCCGAAAGATCAATCGGGCTTTGGGACCTGTTGCCAATCTTACCGCTGTGGTCCGTAGCTTATGAGCTGGCACCGAATTTTGGACTCCTTCGTCTCAGGATCTCCAAGCCTCCGGACCTGCAAAACAAGGTCAGAGACCCGGGCCAGGGGTTCCGGCGGGGGCACTCCGATGGTCAAGTTAGCGAGCGGCAAGATGGAACAGATCCACTAAGACGGGTCTCCGCTGGATTCCCGTGCTTAGAGGAGGTTTTTTATGAAAGAAGTGTGGGAACGAGAGGGGTTGACACCCAGTTTCCTGCACTGGACTCGTCGGGCTTGCGCTTGGGAACTTCCGGGAGCCCCAGAATCGTTATCCCTTTCTCTAGGTGTTCTTTCCTCTCAGTGGCTTATCTTTTCATCCGCTTTCACCATCCCTTTTATACCACCGGACCACCTTCAGCTTTTGTTTCCTCCCCCCTCGAAGGCTCCCGGAGGTCTCCGGCTCCTTTCCCCCTTTCTCCCCTCCTTTTCGAGTTTGGAAGTTAAGCGGCGAGCTTGCCTCGTCCGTCATGCTATCACGAAAGGAGGAACCTGGCGAGATCTCGAGCCAAGCACGGGAGTCCTCATCTCGGGGCATTGACTATGGATTTCCTGGGTTCCAGGCCCCTGACCGTAAGGATTCAATACCTCGATTGCGGGGCCCTTCTTAACTGATGTAAACGAGGTTCCACGCACCGTCGTGGGCTATATTGGATGTCCTGTACGGGACACGCCGCACGCCGACTCTAGCAGCGACCTCGTGGCTCGTGCCTCTGATCCCCGGAGGCTTTGCAAAGTAGGGCTGACTTCGATCGAGGTGGACCCATCTTGGGGTGCCACTTGGTGGAGGAGTAGAAGCGCCTGGCTCGACCTCGGCGAGGTGGACCCGTCTTGGGGCGCCACCTGGAGAGGGAGCAGAGGCCGCCAGCTTCGGGCGAGGTTGACTCCTCATAGGTGAACACCTGGCGAAGTGGCAGAGGAAGGCTCGACTTCGGGCGAGGTGGACCCATCTTGGGGTGCCACCTGGTGGAGGAGCAGGAGTGCCTGGCTCGACCTCGACGAGATGGACCCGTCTTGGGGCATCACTTGGCGAAGGAGCAGAGGCCGCCAGCTTCGACCGAGGTGGACCCCTCCTGGGCGGACACCTGGTGAAGTGGCAGAGGAAGGCTCGACTTCGGCCGAGGTGGATCCATCTTGGGGTGCCACCTGGCGGAGGAGCAGGAGCGCCTGGCTCGACCTAGACGAGGTAGACTCGTCTTGGGGCGCCACCTGGCGAGGGAGCAGAGGCCGCCAGCTTCGGCTGAGGTGGACCCCTCCTGAGCGGACACCTGGTGAAGTGGCAGAGGAAGGCTCGACTTCGGGCGAGGTGGACCCATCTTGGGGAGCCATCTGGCGGAGGAGCAGGAGTGCCTGGCTCGACCTCGGCGAGATGGACCCATCTTGGGGCGTCACTTGGCGAGGGAGCAGAGGCCGCCAGCTTCGGCCGAGGTGGACCCCTCCTGGACGGACACCTGGTGAAGTGGCAGAGGAAGGCTCGACTTTAGTCGAGGTAGACCCATCTTGGGGTGCCACCTGGTGGAGGAGTAGGAGCGCCTGGCTTGACCTCGGCGAGGTGGACCCGTCTTGGGGCGCCACCTAGCGAGGGAGCAGAGGCCGCCAGCTTCGGCCGAGGTGGACCCCTCCTGGGCGGACACCAGGCGAAGTGGCAGAGGAAGGCTCGACTTCGACCAAGGTGGACCCATCTTGGGATGCCACCTGGCGAGGGAGCAAGAGCGCCTCGTCCCGGATGAGGATGATCGCGGGTCAAGCCACCCGGGAGAAACTTCGAAAAAAAAAATCCACGTGGCACCGCTGGCATCCAGCTGGATCTGACGTACACTCCACGTCACCGATGTTGCCATATCAGGACCAGTCGGTGAGGAGGTAGGATTTAGATGTTAATCCCTTGTTTATATTTTATCTTAAATTTTAGTTGAATTTTATCTACCTGTTAATCTCGATGAAAGATCCTAAAATTAATAAATAATTAATAAATTTATTTTCTATCACCATCTAATTGTTGATTAGTAAGTTTTGCCTTGCATATTTAATGAGATTAAATCCTAAAGATATGAGGCTACCTGTTACATCTGTGTTGGATATCGAGTCCGTGACAGGTTGAATATTTTAAACCTGCTGCGAACGCATGATTTAGCTCGGGATATTCTCCAAAAAAACAAAGGCCATGCAGTAATCGAAGAAATCGATTTAACTTGTAATCTTAATTGATTCCACAGTTTGAAGTCCATGTACCATGCTTGTCACTTGGTAGCGAACCATGGAATCTTTCTTTCAAAGATCATCACGATTCATTTGATTCGCGTTTGGCCTCCACCAAACGCAACATAAATGATTATGGCCGGCTTTAACCTTACACGACAACTGCGGTGATATTTGGGTGGTCGTGTCTCAAGGTAGGGTCCCATTTAGATATCCACCGAGATTGATGACCGAATCGATATAATGATCATCGCGGCCGCAATTCTCGCTTATTTAAAAGTCCAAGTTGATTGAAAACATGGCTGGCCCTCATCTCTCCACTTCTTTATAATTATTTCCTTTTCTCTTGCCATTGCAAACGTTGTTCGTGCATGAAATGGACGTAATCCTGCTGTTTGTGGTCTCTAGCACCACCTAGCATGCTACTTGTCTCACTAAATTCGACATTAAGTACATCTTTAGACATCTACTGCCTTCTTCTCTCCTCTTTTTTTTTTTTTTAATAAAAAACTATTTTTATTTAGGAATTATTCACAATATTCTCAAAGCGTTAGCCATAAAGTTTTTACATGCATGCATCCATGGGAGTGTGGTAACAACTGGCTTTTTATTCGATCATCAGTCATAATCCACATAATTACATCCATGTGGATGATGAAAAATCTAGATATAAGATATATATCTAAAAAAATAATATGGACCTACAATATTTGCTTTTTGAAAATTGTTTAAAATTATCGTTATGATGGGTAGATTCGAGTTTAATTATACCCAATAAATCGTTACAAAAATTGAATTTTGGAGGATACCAGGCACATTAATTATACCTGGAACCATGGAATAAATTATTATACCTACAAGAGTTTCTCTCTCAAATTCTCTATGACACTTCTCTTTCATGATAACCTAGCTAGTTTCAATTTTTCAGGTAAAAAAAAAAAAACTTAATCAAAGTTATAATGGGAATTAAAAAGTTGGGAATGTAGAACATGACCGTAGAAGCTAACATATGATACAACTTGACAAATGGTAGGTGGAGCCCCTAAAAAATGTTGGATATAAACCATACCAAGAAATAAATTCATTGAAAACATGAGTATAAGGGGCTAATATATTAGAATTTAGCTGGAGTGAAAGCAAACATTTTTGAGCCTGATTGGATGAACCATGCTGCAAAAATTGATGAAAGCACATGACCTTGATTGGCATTATCCATGACTCTTAACAAATTTGCCATCAAAGATGAGACATGTCACATGGTGCTATGCCAATTGTATGTGCATGGAGACAATAATAATCTCCATAACTACACTGACAGCATATTCTGCTTGTCATCCCTTTTCCGGTCATTTGATGAAATATAATAAAAAATAGAAAAAAAGAAAAAAGTTTTATCCTCTCACTCTCTTCTCCTCCAGGATACATTCTCTCCCTGTGGGAGTTTGATCAGAAGAATCCATTCCAAATTTTGATTCTAAGATGATTCAGAGATGGCACGATCTTTCTAAAATTTAATATTTTTTTTTATTTTTAATGTTGATCATGAATTAAATATTAATTTTGAAAATATAATTATTTTTTATTTTAATTTACTTTAATTTTAATTATAATTTCGATTTCAATTTTTATTTTTATTTTTGATGAAACAAAAAGAGAGAGGGGAATAAATCTCGGTATAGCTATCTCGATCGGATTTCAATCCTACCTATCAGGTTATGTTCGATTCGGACTGTAATTTTTTCGCATACCTTTTCATCACCGGTGAGTACGTCAGTCTGACATTATTAAGATGTCGGAGTTCGATCACGTATTCCAAAAATATTTCTTGATTTAATCAAGATGAGAATAAGCTTTTTTTTTTTTTTTTTTTTTTTTTTTTGTAAACCAAAAAGGGGAGGAGGGGTAAGACCCCAGGCGTGTGTGCCCCTAGACGGTCCCCATCCCAATCAGGGAATATTCGATACACGACGCATATTATTTTTCGCAGCCGTTCCCCATCCGAAGGTAAGTACGTCAACCTGTCAACCTGATTGCCATTGGTGACACTCCAGGATTATTTTAGCAGCCGTTTCCCACCCGAAGGTGAGTACGTCAACATATTATTTTTCGCAGCCATTTTCCTTCATCACCACGGGCTGGCTGATAAGGGCTCCGTTCGATACACGACGCATATTATTTTTCGCAGCCATTTCTTATCTGAAGGTGAGTACGTCAACCTGATTGTCATTGAAGACAGTCACGAACTGGCTGACAAGGATTACAGGATTATTTTATTATTTTTTTTTATTCTGGATTATTCTTTTCTAGAAATGCATCCATACAAATTCGAATCCCATCTTCCCGCTTGTGAGCAAAGCCCACTACCATCCCGTGCCACCCATCAGTGGCTGAGATTAAGCTTTTATCAACTGAATTACCCTCTTAGCTGTAATTTTTATTATGTTCACTCGCCACAACACACCCCGTAGAAGGGAAACATAAAAAAGAACAAGCTTTACACGCCCGTTCTGGTCCCGGTTCCGTCCTCCTCCCGAGCCGTGTTACGTCTTTTGTTTTCATATTTAAAGGATAAAAGGAAGGAGATTGGAGGAGGCCCGGATGATTCGGACTCTGGCGTGGTTCGACGCGGGAGATGACGCGTGGGCCACCGCAGAGGCATTGCCGACGCCGCGTCCGTTAACGGAAACGGATAAAACGATTTTTTTTTTTTTTTTTTTTTTTGTAATAAAACGGAGGAATGTTCCGACCCAGCTCCATCAGGGAAAATATTTGATTCGATCCTAATCAACGATCAAGGATCAAAGCCCAACTAGACTACCACTATTTCTTTTTTTTAATTCAACTCGTCGCAATGCCAAAAAAATATATAACTAATATCAGCTTTGAGTTATGATGAAAAAAGTTTATTATCCTAGATAAAAATGATCAAATAGTTAATAAAAATACCTAATAACAACTATTATCTTATGATTTCACGGCATGCATTTGTCATCTATTTTATTGCTAAATAAATATTTTAAATTTTTCATGTTTTAATCTTCAATTCTAAATTTTTATTAAAATTTTTTATGCATATATATTTTAAAATATTACCTACTATCTAATGTGTCAAAAAGAAATTAGTTGTTTCAAATTAAAATGAAGAGAATATTTTATAAGTTTCCTATGGCCTTTGACATGATCCACATAGGATGATTTAATTAAATCCAATAACTATTTTCTCGGGGATCATGAATTCTCTCTATCCCCATTCTACGTGCCGACATCTTAGTGATGTTAGATTAATGTATTCATTCATAAAATAGAAAAATACTGCGAAAATCTAAATACTTTGTACCGAAGATCGTAATAGCTACATCGGATTTAACCCCTATCCATTTTTCTTATAAAAAAAATATTTTTAACAAATAAATATAAAAAATATTTACAAAGATATGTATATAAATAGTATTGTTATAAAAAAATAAAATTTTAATATTTAAAAAAATATATGTTTTTTTACTATAACTAATATAATATAATATAAATAATCCAATTCCTATATTCAAGATATATGCATCGAATTTCAAAGTGCTTGCATGTAAATTGAAAATTAAATAATTAAGATCAAACTAATTTTAACCATCAATTTTTTTGATAAAAAAAAAAATGGATAGAATAGTTAAACCTGGCACGGCTATCCTATAGGTTTCAATCCTAAATAATATTTGATTTAAAGTACTTATATTTTCACAGTCATTCGTAATCAAAAGATGTGTGCATTAACATGATATCACTAAAATACCGATCAAGATATCGGTTAATAAAATAAAAAAATAAAAAAATAATTTTTTATTTATATTAATTATTATATTTTTTAAAAAATAATTTTTGAATTTAATATGAGCCAACCATAAAATATCATCTCAGATCTATGATCTATTAGCGATGAGATAAAATTTTTATTAACCGTCCTACCATCTCAGGAGTTTTTTTTTAAAATAATGTTTTTTAAATAAAAAATTATTATAATAGGTGTTTCGGGATATATTTACCGAAGTAGGTGTTTTGCACCGACGTGGCGGTGACGGGGCACTAAGTTCGGCTTTTCAAAAGACGAAATTGGATTTCGTCTTTTGAAAAGACGAAATTCTTATAAACTAATATTTTTTTAGGTATTTTGTACCGACGTGACGGTGACGGGGCACTAAGTTCGGCTTTTCAAAAGACGAAATTAGATTTCGTCTTTTCAAAAGACGAAATTGGATTTCGTCTTTTGAAAAAACGAAATTCTTATAAACTAATATTTTTTTTATTTTATTTTAAAATTTGATTTGATATATAATAAAATTTGATTTGATACGTAATTAATTTGATTTGATATGTTATAAAATCGTCTGTTGGAAAGACGAATTCAATTTTGAATTCGTCTTTCCAATAGATGATTTGATAATCAATTTTTTTTTAAATAAAAATTTTATATATTATTATTATTATTAAATAAAATTAATAAATTTTAATTTTAAATAAATAAATAATAAATAAAAAATTAGTATTAGTTAAAATTTTATATATTATTTTTGATAATATTAATTATTATATTATTTTAAGACAATATTATTTAAAAATAATATTAATTAACTATATAAAAATAATATTAATTTAAAATTAATAATAATTTAACTAAAAATAATATTAATCGAAAATAATATTAATTAAAAGATATTATAATATATATTATATTATAATTATAATTTTATATTCTAAAATATAATGAATATATTATAATATATTATATTATATATTATAATTTTTATAATATAGTATAAAAAAAAAAAAAAAAAAAAATAATCATCATGTCGATACTATTCGGTCGCTAGCCCGGTACCAGTTCGGTCGACAGCCCGGTGTCAGTCCGATCCCTTGCTCAGGAGCGGTGGCAGGACCCCGACGACCGGACTGGCGATCGGGTCTGTGGCATGACTGGGGCTAGACCGGTGACAGGATCTTGGTGGTCGGATAAGTAATCGGACCCGGGTGGCCGGATTGGTTGCCGGATCGGGGGCCGCAACTGGGGTCGGACCGGGGGCTGGATCGACGGCCGGACTGGGACCCGCATCGGGAGCCGGACCGGCGGCCAGACTGGGGCCCGCATCGGGGGCCGGACTAGCGGCCGGACCGGGGTCCCCGATCCGGCCCCCGATGCGGGCTCCGGTCCGGCCCCCGATGCGGGCTCCGGTCCGGCCGCCGATCCGGCCCTCGGTCCGGCCCCAGTTGCAGCCCCGGTCCGGCCACCCGGGTCCGACTTCCTATCCGGCCCCCGGTCCGGCCGCTAGTCCGGCCCCCGGTACGGGCCCCAGTCCGGCCGCCGGTCCGGCCCCCGATGCGGGTCCTAGTCTGGCCGTCGATCCGGCCCCCGGTCCGACCCCAGTTACGGCCCCCGATCCGGCAGCCGGTCCGGCCACCCGGGTCCGATTACTTATCCGACCGCCAAGATCCTATTACCGGTCTAGTCCCAGTCATGCCGCAGACCCGATCGCCGGTCCGGTCGTCGGGGTCCTGCCACCGCTCCTGAGCAAGGGATCGGACTGACACCGGGCTGTCGACCGAACTGGTACCGGGCTAGCGACCGAATAGTATCGACATGATGATTATTTTTTTATTTTTTTTATTTTTTTTATTTTTTTATACTATATTATAAAAATTATAATATATAATATAATATATTATAATATATTCATTATATTTTAGAATATAAAATTATAATTATAATATAATATATATTATAATATCTTTTAATTAATATTATTTTCGATTAATATTATTTTTAGTTAAATTATTATTAATTTTAAATTAATATTATTTTTATATAGTTAATTAATATTATTTTTAAATAATATTGTCTTAAAATAATATAATAATTAATATTATCAAAAATAATATATAAAATTTTAACTAATACTAATTTTTTATTTTTTTTATTTATTTAAATTAAAATTTATTAATTTTATTTAATAATAATAATAATATATAAAATTTTTATTTAAAAAAAAATTGATTATAAAATCGTCTGTTGGAAAGACGAATTCAAAATTGAATTCGTCTTTCCAACAGACGATTTTATAACATATCAAATCAAATTAATTACGTATCAAATCAAATTTTATTATATATCAAATCAAATTTTAAAATAAAATAAAAAAATATTAGTTTATAAGAATTTCGTTTTTTCAAAAGACGAAATCCAATTTCGTCTTTTGAAAAGACGAAATCCAATTTCGTCTTTTGAAAAGCCGAACTTAGTGCCCGTCACCGCCACGTCGGTACAAAATATCTAAAAAAATATTAGTTTATAAGAATTTCGTCTTTTCAAAAGACGAAATCCAATTTCGTCTTTTGAAAAGCCGAACTTAGTGCCCCGTCACCGCCACGTCGGTGCAAAACACTTACTTCGGTAAATATATCCCGAAACACCTATTATAATAATTTTTTATTTAAAAACATTATTTTAAAAAAAAACTCCCATCTCAGCGGTGCTGTCAAATTACTCGCACCGAAAACGCCGGGTTATAACGTCCGATGTAACGGAAGGTCAATAAGACGTCAAGGAGAGGGGGAGCATCCTTGGATGCGGAGCGGTCCCCGAGATCCGGACCTGTTCCGTACGATTCATCCACCGTCCATTCAGGAGGGCCCCCACTGATTGACGGCAGATCGAAGACAGGTGGTCCCGCCTTGAATAAATTATTACTATAAAGATGTGTGGGGTAACCTTGGGGACGGAGGACAGGGTAACTTCCGTCGGGGTCAAAAAGGCTGCCCCCGAGCACAGGTCTCGTGGGGTGTTCCATCCATCAATCATAACGTACACCGGGGAAGGGTTACTTTGGCTCTCAAAGGCCCAGAGGAGAAAGCCGACGGTGGAACAGGGAAGGTAAAAAGTGGGAAGTGAGAATCTTGTGATGCGTTGCCAAAAGGTTGAGGAAGATCAGGGCTTTTTAAATTTTGACGACAAACCAAAAGCCTTTACAGCCTTTTTTTTTTTTTTTTTCCAGTTTTTGGTAGGTTTTAATGATGATTGATTGTGGCAGTCGTAAGCAGATAGCTAAGCACGGAACTGAAGACAGGTAGGGTTCGGATTCTTCTTCCAACTTAGCCTTATTTTGCACAGTTTTTAAAGCATAATGCACCTTTTCTTTTTATTTACAGCATGGATCACGGAGTTAATATTATATTTTAAAAATCATGTAAAATATGATTTAATAATTGATATCGCTGGAAAAAAAAAAAAAAATGTGTGTAAGATACGGCTCAAATCCAAACAAGCATGGCTGAAGTATATGTGATATTGTCATCGTGCAACAATACTGGTATTACTCAAAGCTCGAGGATTTTTTTGAAAACATGATGGCCATGCATCCGCTAATTAGATTTGAACTTGAGATATTTTATTTAAGATATTGATATTGATTAGTTGATGATGAAATTTAACAAGTTGGTGATTAAAAAATTTATATATACAAGCAAAAAAAAAATCTATTAAAAAATTGATTTTACGAGATTTTTTTAAAAAAAAAACAAATTTAAAAATTCCTAGATGATTTTGTCTTTGATCTAAATGCAATACATGTGATAATTTGTAGAAATTTTTACTGTATATGTAAAGATATGTTCGATGTTTAATAAATACATATCGGATGCTTTAGATTTCCACGTCACTTGTCATATATTTCGGTTTATGGACAAAATCATTCAAAATCCTCTAAATGTACATGGTCAAGCAAAAAGGAAACATTATTGACACGATCTCTCAAATAAGCCAAATTTTTAATGCAAAATTCGTTGAATGTAAAATGGTCCATGCATAACCGATCTATGCCACGTGTTTTTCATCAACTTAATAAGTTATAATCGAATAATTAAGAAGTTCTATGCTATTTTCATTTTTTCTTTTCCTTCTTTAGCTAGAAAGTACCACTTATCATAGGCTCAAGTTAGACTTATGCACGCATGCTCTAAATTAAGCACTCGGTACAACAAAATGATAACTAAAACTAAGAACATGATTCATGTTCCTTTAGTATTCGAAAGTATTGATCCATGATGGTCTGCAAAGAACTCAAATATTTCTTGGATATAGTCTATGTTGCAACAAGCACTATGTCATCATAATAAGACTTATGAATAAAATTTCTATAAAACGTTGCAACTAGGTTAAACAAATAAAGCCAACAATTATATATGTGTGATATTGTGATTAGTAATCCATAAACCTAAGGGTGCATAAACATTAACTCCTAATCATATAAAAAGTTTTATGATTTATTTATTTCAAGAAAAAAATTATAAAAACATTTCATTTAATCATTTATTATTTATTATTATTTTTTAAACATAGAAGAACAAACCACAAAAAGGGTCAAAAGGTAAATCTAGTATAGTTACTTCTGAAAATCTTACCCCATCAGAAAATATTAATTATGTCATCCCTTTTTATCCAAAAATGAGTATTTCAATCTGTTGCGTCCAAACAAATTATGACAAGCTTGGAACAAAAGAAAAGTGGATCCGGTGTTGAGGCAGCTTCCAAGCTCGTTGATGAAGTCTGAACGAGAACATATAAGATCTGAAGAAAGACCAGGTGAGGAATGGCGCGGAAAGAAGAAGTAGTAGAAGCCCTCCTCATCATCGTGCTTGGAGGTATTTATAGACTATGGAATTAACCGCTTACAGCTGGCATCTAGCTGTTAAACGGTTAATCCAGGATGTGAGCACGTGCATCGAAAGCCATTCATAATAGATCAGCTCTGAAAGTTAGTCATCCATAGTTAATCAGCCTTAAAAGTTAGTCACCCATAGTTGAACAGTCTTCAAAGTTAGTCACCCATAGTTGATCAGTCCTGAAAGTTAATCATCCATAGTTGATCGTCTCTTCTGAAGTTGATCGTCTCTTCCAGAGTTGATCGTCTCTTCTGAAGTTGATCGTCTCTTCCAAAATTGATTGTCTCTTCCAGAGTTGATCATCTCTTCTAAAGTTGATCATCTCTTCCAGAATTGATCGTCTCTTTCGAAGTTGATCGTCTCCTGCAACACATAATTATTACCAAATTCTATTCTCAAATAAATATATTGATTACGTGGAAATGGATCAATTTCGTATTTGTTGGTTATTAATCGGCTTCACATCTTTTGGATGTTGATGAAGTATTTTCCGATCCTATTTGCGCCTTTCAAGCATTGATCGGTCCGATACATTTTGGGAATAGACCAATTTCAATTTTAGCCTCTTAAAAGGTCAACTTAAACAGATCAATTTATCATATCCCAACACTAGTCCCCCCAATTTCTGAGTCCATTAAATGGAAATCAGAAACTGTCAGAAATTTCTAACCTGGAACGACACGCTTGGATGACGTGTCAAACTTTAACTGGAGAGGCGGTTACAAAACAATCACCGTATCTTCTTCCCATCATTATAACCTTTTCAAAATCCAAGAAAATTAAAATATCCTCGAAAAAGAAAAAAGATATCTGTCTAATCAGCAGATCGCAGCCATTGCACCGCAAAAAGCCATTTCGACCCTTCGAGAATCCCAATTTTCATTAAATGTTTTAAAGACAGATGGATGAATCTGGTTCATTCTCAGTGTTGGCAAAGAGATCTTGGTATGTTGAAAAGTATTATATAAACATCAAACCTCTCAAAGAAATAGGTTTTCAACCATTTCCGCCTTTTTGCCTTAGGAGCAAAAGAAAAATTTCACAGGTCGGCCTCTTATTTCTCTTTTGCTTTTCGAAGTTAATCTTCTTTTACTTCCTTTCTTCATCATGGTTAGAATCTTAGAAACTAGTCATGTAGAAAATCCTGGAAACCTTGAAGAATCCAGTTCTCAACAGCAAAGAAAACAAACTGAACAAGTAAAAATAGGGGATATTAGATCTTCCTTATCCGAACATAAGATATTAGTGTTAAAACAGCATTATAATATCTCTAATGAATATATTGTAATCCTCCCTCTTGCTGAAAATCAAATAGATCGGCCCCTAGCTGGTAGTATTATCATATACGAAGAACACTTAAGAGCCGAACTTAGATTTTCGATCCATTCTTTCTTCCTCATGATCTTCAAACTATATCGAGTATTACCATCCCAACTGATCTCCAATAGCATTCGGATTATTTGTGCGTTCTTGATCCTTTGTAAGGACGCAAACATAACTCCAAAAACCTCACTCTTTACCTCCTTATTCGTATTAAAAAGAATTTTCACGGTCATGGATGGTAGGTAATCAACCCACGACACGGTCGGAAATTTATTTCTGGACTTCCTTCAGCCATTCATGGCTGGAAACCAAGCTTCTTCTATATCTTCTCTAAAATCCCTAGGAACTTCACGACTAGCCATAGAGAATCCCAATTAACTCCAAACGACGGCAAAAAGGTTCTGGCTTCCGATCAAGAGGATTACGAGAAGCTTACGGGGATGGAAGTTCCTTTGATTAAATAACTTCTTGACGAAAAAGGGCTCTTTTCAGCGGAAATCAGTCCTAAACCCTTTTTAGGTATTTTTATTACTGATATTATTTCATCAGTTTTTCTGATCAATCTATCTTAATCTCTGACTTCTTTTTAATTATAGATACATTAGTCATGGTAGACGTATGAAAACTCCGGAAGCTTTCGAAGAAAAGGAAAGTAGAAGCCACTTCTTCTATCTAAGAAGAGAGAAAAATCAAGAAATTGAAGAAGAAGATTCCGATCAACCCAACAACTTCACCAACAGCAACAAGGCCTAATTCTCCAATTGTGATAGCTAGTATGTCGGAGGACGACGAAGTTCCTCTGTCAGCATCCCTTCAACCCCCTATGCCGAAACAAACAACAAGCATACCAGGAGACGACATACTTTCCCGCCCTATTGATCAGTTGGATAAGGGCAAAACCCCAATAAGAGATGAAGAAGAAAGAATCCCAGCTGCAAACATTTCGGCTGGTTTCCCCATATACGCCGATGATTCGGGCTTAAACGACCCGATATTGGCTCGTCAACTTATGAAGTCTATAATAATTCCGAGGGACCGGGAGATAACAAAATCCCAGCAAATTGACGATACAATCTTACAACTTCATCCGACAGTGTTGAATGTATGAGTTATACTTATATTTTGAACACATATTTAACTATCTTTATCAATTTTGGCAAATCTGATTAATATAAGATATGAATTAACAGCTCATTCATGGGATTAATATCATGGAGGAAAGTTTGAAGAACTTTGATCAATTCCGAAAGGTCATGAGTGATGAAGTAAACATGGCCAGATTAGAAAAAAAAGTAGCCGAAGAACTGAAGAACTCAATGGAGAAAAAATTGGGGGAAGCGACGACTAAAATTTCGGTACTGGAGGCGGAATTAAGAGAAGCTAGATCAAAGATGAATAGTATGGAATCAAAGTTAAAAAAGAAAAGTAAAAAGGTCCGATCATTATCCCATAAATTGGAGGGGGCAGAAGAAAAGATTGCAACGACTGAAAAGAAGGTTTTAGCAGCCGAAGAAAAAATTTCATCAACAACTAAAAGAATCGAGCAAGCTATTGAAGAGGCCGTAAATGGGGCAGTCAAGAAATATGTCGAATCAAAAGCCTTCGACGACAAACTCCATGAAGCGGGAGTTGAGAGTTACAATTATGGTCTTGCCAATTGTTTAAAGAAAGTGAAAAAGTTTTATCCTGACCTTGATACTTCAAAGATAGAAGAAGACTCTGATGAAGAAAATTCTGATGAAGAGAGCTCAGATGAAGAAAACCCAACTGATGAACCCACTTCCGATCAAGCGAAAAAATTGACTGAAGCTTCTACTGAACAATTAGTCGGATATTAAATCGAAGCACCAGCACCGGCTTCTCAAATCCCAGGAGAAATTTTACCAGTTTCTTTTGTAGATCAAAGTGAAATAGAAGGAAGTTCTATCAAGATCAATGTAACAGATTGAAGATGTACTAACTTAGTTTAATTTTCAATGAAAAATCTTTCCTTTTAATGTTTGTCAGATTATGAAAAATGATCGGATTAAATGAACAAGTTTCTAAAAAAAACCGTTCTGATTATAACATGCTTTACTTAAATTACAAGCATTAACTAATATTTCTAAAAATTCGAAAGAACTAATTTCAAATAAGTTTGTCAGAGTTTATTAAACAGCAATTTCTAGTTTATCAAGATAAAAACAATTTCTAAATCGTTAATCTTCTTATTTTTATAAAAACTTTTCCCTACGAGGTAGATGGTCGTACTTATTCTACCAATCATAACTTTTTGTCAGAAGTATGATTGAGAAAAACTTTTCTAAATGAAGGAGGTAATTATGCTTACCTTAACAGGCATAATCTTTTTGTCAGAGGTTCAATTGAGAGCCGTACAACTGAGGGCCGTATAACTATCTTTGTTAGAATTTAGAAGGGCGTATAGAAAGGCGCATAAATTTAAAATTCAATTTGTATGCTTTTATATCCATATCTTAAAATTGACTTTCTGAGAACCAGCAACGATATATGAATTCCCGCTAAATCAGGTTTGAAAACATGTCGAAATCTCTCGTTATCTCGAAATTTGAGCTACAAATCGTAACCATTCACATCTTCTATATAAAGGGGTCTCTGGTTCAAGTTTTCAAACCACCTTCGTATCATATACCTTTCTTTTGCAACCCTTTGCTCCAAGGCATAGTCTTTATCTTCATCAAATCCAAAAAATGAAGTCGAGTGATAAGAAATCGCATCAGATATCCAAAAGAAAAGTAGGACCGGTATGATTCAGAGAAGAAAGGTCCTGTATGAGAAGAAAGCGTTTATCAAGAAGTGCTTTCGTCAAACCTACAGTTCCTGAATATATATCATTTACATCTAAAAAAGAAGAAGAGAACCCTTCCGCTCCCGTTTTAGAGGAAACAAGCCAAAATCCATGTACTGAAGATATTCCGTCAGAAAAAGGAAAAGCCCCTGTTGAAGAATCGACTAATCCAACGGGTAATAAACCTGTTCAAGTATTGGTTGTTGATACAAGCATCAACAATCTAAAATTGGAGAAAACTATACTGCAATCCACCATTCTTCGAAAGGATTGGGAGACGACTATTAAATAAGGAGTGAAGGAAGCCTTAACTTCCATTTATCCAAAAATCTCAAAGGTAAGCAATATTCCTTTCTCTTCTTCATAACAAACTGTTCATATTCTAACGACATAGCAAACCTGTTATATAGTTCGTCAGTGATATCTCAATGATTGAAGAAGGTTGGGATCAAGCGCAGAATCTTCAAGAAGATCTTCGGAGACAATTAGTAATAGTTAAATAGGAGAAAAATAAAGCTGTTGTCGATCGAAAAGCCTTCAAAATAAAGGTTCTCTTTCTGACAGCGAAGATCATGTCTTTACAGAAGCAATTAAAATAAAAGGAAACATATATTCATCAACTCATGGAAGATGGAGCCAAAAGAAGAAAGAGACTTCAACAAGCCGATGAAGCCATAGAAGAAAAAACTCAATCATATAAAGATGTACTAAATTAGAAACTATAGTTACAGAAGAGAATATCGCTTCTTGAAGAAAATTTGAGAAAAACTGAACAGGAAAATATTTTGCTGACTCAACAGAAGTCCTCCGTAATTGAGGAATTTATGAAATCTGATGGTTTTTTCCAAGGAATAGAAAAAGTGGGAGCCAAAGGCTATGAGCTTGGTTTCAAAAATTACCTTGATAAGGTTAAAAAATTATATCATGGTCTTGATCTTTCCAATATTTCTCTAGATTTTTCTGTGAAGAAAGAAGAAGACCAAACAAGCAAAATTTTGATAAAGTTACCTGATCCAGAGGCAGTTGATCAAAAGAAAATTCTGACCGACCAGAGTATGTGGAAGAAAACTGAATAGTATATGTAATAGAAATTGGCAATAGTTTTATTGCCATTTATTTTCCTCTTTCCACTCTTTAAAAAAGAATATGAATGAACTTCCCTGTGTTTCTTTAATTAATCCATGAACAACTGAATTAGAATATCAGATCAATCTGTTCTGTTAGAATATAATATATTTTTTATTCTAACCATTAAATACTAGTTGAGTTAGTGAGTTAAGCTAACTCGATTTGTCGGATTATGATCAGCTTATCAGGCCAATCTTTTAGATCAGTTGTTTTGATCATTATACACTGATTGAGTTAGTGGATCAGACTAACTCGGTTTGTCGGATTGTGATCAGCTTATCAGGCTAATCTTTAGATCAGTTGTTCTGATCATTATACACCGATTGAGTTAGTGGATCAAACTAACTCGATTTATCGAATTGTGATCAGCTTATCAGGCCAATCTTTAGATCAGTTGTTCTGATCATTGTACATCGATTGAGTTAGTAGATCAGACTAACTCGATTTGTCGGATTGTGATCAGCTTATCAGGCCAATCTTTAGATCAGTTGTTCTGATCATTATACACCGATTGAGTTAGTGGATCAGACTAACTCGATTTGTCGGATTGTGATCAGCTTATTAGGCCAATCTTTAGATCAGTTATTCTGATCATTATACACCGATTAAGTTAGTGGATCAGACTAACTCGATTTGTCGGATTGTGATCAGCTTATCAGGCCAATCTTTTTAGAGAATACCGGAAAATACAATACCTCCCTCATATAGCCGAAGAAATAGAAGGAAACTATCTTTATTGATAATATTTGCATAGATTTTCCACATTCCAAGGTCTTGCCAAAGGATAACCATCCAGACTTTCTAGTCGATAGGTTCCTGAACGTACAACTTTAGTGATACGATAAGAACCTTCCCAATTTGGAGCAAGTTTACCTTGTTCAGTTGGTCGGGATATAGATGTTCGGTGCATAACGAGATCCCCAATCTGAAAGATTCGAGCCTTCACTCTTGAATTGTAATACCGTGCTACCCTTTGTCAGTAAGCAGCCATCTTCAGTTGTGCTTGCAACCTAGAATTTTCAATCAAATCAAGATCCAATCTCCTCCCATTATCATTATCAGATTCTGTAAAATCGTCGGTTCTTCTAAAATGAAGAACAATTTCCACAGCAACATAGCTTCACTTCCATAAGCTAGATTAAATGGAGATTCACCTGTTGTAGATCGGGGTGTTGTTCGATAAGCCCATAAAACAGAATTAAGTTCATCAACCCAAGATCCTTTGGTTTCATTTAGCCGGATTTTCAATCCATGGAGGATCGTCTGATTGGTAACCTCCGCTTCTCCATTTGCTTGAGGATGTCTGACAGAGGTCAATTTATGAATAATTCCATACTGAGTACAAAAATCTTTAAACTTCTGATTATCAAACTGTCTTCCATTATCTGTAATAATCGCATGAGGGATTCTAAATTTGTATATAATAAAATTTTTGATAAATATTTCAACTTTTACTTCAGTGATTAAAGCCAGAGGTTCAGCTTCTATCCATTTGGTAAAATAATCAATGGCGACGATCAAAAATTTTCGTTGCCCAGAAGCTAGAGGAAATGGACCAAGTATATCCATTCCCCATTGAGCAAATAGCCAATGAGCTATTAATTGTGCCAACTGGCTAGCAGGACGCCTTTGGATATTTGCATATCTTTGACAAGAATCACATCTTCTTACAAAATCTACATCATCCTTTTGTATCGTCGGCCAATAGTAACCCTGTCTTATAATTTTATAGGCTAAAGATCTTCCTCCTAAATGATTGCCACATATCCCCTCATGTACTTCCCTAAGAGCATAATCAGCATCCGAAGGAGACAGACATTTCAACAACGGCTGAGTAAAGGATTTTTTATATAATAAACTATCCAAGATGATATATTGAGCAACCCATTTTCTAATCTGCTTAGCTTCTGCATCATTTTTAGACAATATTCCTTCAGTCAGGTATTTTACTATCTGATCCATCCAATTCATTTTTGGTTCTATTTGGAGAACTTTTTCTTTTTCAGTTACCGAGATACTCGGAATTTTCAAATATTCCACAAAGATCCGACCCATCTGTTTAGGTATAGAAGAAGCTAATCTGGATAGTGCATCGGCTCGAGAATTTTCGATTCTAGGGATGTGGTTGATATCCCATGAATCGAATGAAGTCCCTATTTCTTTGACTTTCTTCAAATATAAGCTCAAAATGGTCTCATGAACCTCAAAATCCCCTTTCACCTGATTGACAACCAGCTGTGAATTAGATAATACCTTCAATCTTCTGACATTTACCTCTTTTGCAATTTTCAAACCTGCTAAAAGAGCCTCATATTCGGCTTGATTGTTAGAAGCCTTAAAAGAAAACTGTAGTGCATACTCTATGGCATCCTCATGGGGACTAGATAAGATTAACCCCGCTCCACAGCCAGAAGAGTTGGATGCCCCATCTACATGTAATACCCAAGGTGCATCGGTCATTTATATTTCAATAGATGATTCATTGTCTCCCCAAGTACATTCGGCTATAAAGTCAGCCAATACTTGGGCTTTCATTGCTGACCTAGATTGATAAATGATGTCATATTCACTCAGTTTAATTGCCCATTTTGCCATTCGACCAGAAGTATTAGGGCATTGCAAAATAGTTCTTAAAGGTTGATCAGTCAATACAATGATACGATGAGACTGGAAATATGGTCTGAGCCGTTTGGCTGATATTACCAAAGTGTATACAATCTTTTGAAGTTTTGGATATCTAGTTTCTGATCATGAAGAACTTTACTGATATAATAGATGGGCTTATGCGGTCTGCCAAAATCCTTTTTGATCAATACGGAACTAACTGCTTCATCTGATGCAGCTAAATAAAGATATAAATCCTCGCCTTCTTGAGGCTTAGACAGTATGATCGGGTTGACCAAGTACTTCTTCAGTTCTTCGAATGCGGTTCGACAATCATCCGACCAATCAAACTCTTTTACTTACCGTAAAGCTTTAAAGAAATGCAAACATCTCTCAGCTGAACGAGAAATAAATCGGCTTAATAAAATAATTCGTCCAGTCAACTGTTGAATCTCCTTCTTATTGGCTGGTTCTCTCATATTCAAGATAGCCCAGATTTTTTCTGGATTGGCTTCAATTCCCCGATGTGTAACCATGAATCCCAAGAATTTTTTAGAAGTCACACCAAAGATACACTTGGTCGGATTTAACTTTATATGATTCTGGCGTAAAATGTCAAAAGCCGTTTGTAAATCTTTGATATGGTCATCAAACTGATTGCTCTTAACAATTATATCATCAACATATACCTCCATGGTCTTTATAATTTGATCTTCAAAGATTTTATTTACTAATCTCTGATAAGTGGCCCCGGCATTTTTGAGGCCAAACGGCATCACTTTGTAGCAATATATTCCTTTATCTATGATAAAGGACATTTTTTCTTCATCTTCTGGATTTATTCGTATCTGATTATATCCAGAAAAAGCATCCATAAAACTTAAGAACTTGTGTCCAGCCGTTGCATCAACCAACTGATCAATTTTTGGCAAAGAAAAACTATCTTTCGGACATGCCTTGTTAAGGTCGGTATAATCTATGCATATTTTTCATTTTTCATTTGCTTTCTTGACCATCACTACGTTAGCCAACAAATCAGGATAATAAACCTCTTTGATGAATCCAGCATTAAGCAATTTGGTAACTTCTTCATTAATAACACTTTGTCTTTCCGGGGCAAAGTTTCATTTTTTTTGTCGAACAGATCTGATAAATGGATCAACCTTAAGTTCATGCTTGATTACCTCAATAGGAATCCCTAACATGTCGGTAGCTTTCTATGCAAATATGTCGGTATTCGCCTGTAAGAAATTAATCAGCTTCTCTTTTTGATCTTCAGTAAGTAAACTTCCAATCTGAACTATTTTGGTAAGATCATCTTTTGTTAGAGGAATATGAATGGTTTTTTTCATTGATATGCTAATTTTATCATTCGGATCACGTGGATCCATTTGTTCAGAAGTTTGTTTGATAGCTGATTATTGATTCTGAATTGTCAGGCATTGCCGAGCCATTTGCTGATTTCCCCTTACTATCCCAATTCTACTTGAAGTCGGAAATTTCATCAGAAAGTGATATGTAGATACAACGGCTTGGAATTTATTCAAGGCAGGTCTTCCCAAAATGGCATTGTAAGCAGAAGGAATCTGAACAACCATGAAAGAAAGGAGGTAGGTTCTTTGCTTTGGTGCTGTCCCAAGAGTTATAGGAAGGGTGTTTTCTCCTCCACTCCTACAGAATTTCCACCGAATCCAGTGAGCGGTGTATGAATTCTTCGTAACTTATTAAATGGTAAGTTCATTTTGACAAATGCATCATAAAGCAAGACCTCTGTGGAACTTCCATTATCAACTAGAATCCGATGTATATCATAGTTTGCAATAACAGCGAAAATTATAACAGGGTTGTTATGAGGCATTCGAACGCCTTGTAAATCTTCATCAGAAAAAACAACACTTTCCTGAAACCTCTTGGGACTCCGCTCCTCTTCAAGACATGCATGGCAAATCATTCCAACCGACCCATCAGTTGGCTGCTGGTTCGGAAGCTCCATCCCATCAGTGATCATCCTTGGAACAGCTGGCTCGGTATTGCCGCTTCAATTGGTCGGTTCTGATTTTGATTTCGGATATACCTAGCCAAATAGCCTTGTTTAATCAGAGCCTCAATTTCATCTCACAATTGAATGCATTCTTCAGTTGTGTGGCCATGATCCCGATGATAGCGACAATATTTGGCTTTATTTCGCATAGCTGGTGGAGCTTTCATCGGCCTTGGCCTTTGTAAAAAATTTTCTTTCTCAATTTCCATCAAAATCTGTTCTCTTGAATGGGTCAACGAAGTATACGTATTGACTCGGTTGACATAGCTTTTACCGATCAAATCTCTAGGCCTTTGATTTTGCCGTTGAATAGACCGGACTCCAGAAAATCGAGATTCATCTTCTTTGGCTCTCTTTTTATTCGACATTAATTTTTTCTCCACCTGTCGCCGATTTAATGCATGTTCTTCGGCTTGGGTATACTTTTGGGCACGGACCAGTAATTCTGAATAATTGGTCGGAAATTTCTTATCCAAAGAAAATGTAAATCTAGAGGCTCGCAAACCTTTCTTCATAGCAGACATCACCATATATTCATTAAGGTCAGGTATCTCCAACGTGGCGGAATTAAATCTTTTGATATAATCTTTCAAGGATTCTCCTTCTGATTGCTGAATAAAAAACAAGCTATCCGAATTCCTGGGCATTTTTCTGCTTGTTCCGAAGTGAGAGACGAACAATTTTTCTAGTTGACCGAATGAGTGGATAGCGTCCGACTGCAAACTGGAATACCATATTCTGGCTGACTTCTTCAAGGTTACAGGAAAGGTAAGACAATGTAATGCATTTGACGCTCCCTGGACTAGCATATGAGCTTTAAAGCTACCCAAATGGTCTAAAGGATCAAACGACCCATCGTATAATTCGATCGGCGGCACTTTGAAATGATGTGGGATCTTTTCATCCATAATCTTCTTGGAAAAAGGGGGAAGAATATTGTAACTTGGGGCAACATCTTCTGTTCTCCTCTCCTCCAAAACTTTGGCAACCTGCAACTCCAACTTCTTGAATTTTCGATCAAAATTTCTTTCTCTTTCAAGGTGTTGAGCTTGGGTACTGTTAGGAGTTGATTCTCCAGATGAGGTTGACCGAGATCGTGGCTGTTTCTCTTTGTTTTGCTTCTTAAAGTGATAATGAGATCGATGATGATGTCTTACAGGAGATAGTTGACATGAAGAACATTGATAAGAAGAATGTCTTCTAGGGCTGAGATGTTTACTTACCTGGAGTGATGGCTGCCAGCTGGTTCTTGATATAGCTGGCTGCATCGGTTCCTTCATAGCTCTTTCTTGAAGGTTCTGCATCGCTGTGGTAAGCACTTCTACCTCATCAAATAGAGCATTCAACTTTTCTTGATCAAAATACACTGCAGGAGAAACTTTCACCCTTTCCTTTGGAACAGGGTCATTTCTTCTTTCATGCGGAATAGGATCCGTTGCTTTGCCATCCAGAACAAGATTTTCTCCTTGGTGGTCAAGGACAAGGTCGGTTTATTTTGAAGAATTAGGAGCAGCTCCTGTTGGCAAATCCTTCTTCCTACCCTTCACCATGCTTCCTTTCAGATTTTTCAGAACTCTCTTACAGAGAATGCCCTTCCTGGCGTGCCAATCTGTTGCGTCCAAACAAATTATGACAAGCTTGGAACAAAAGAAAAGTGGATCCGGTGTTGAGGCAGCTTCCAAGCTCGTTGATGAAGTCTGAACGGGAACAGATAAGATCTGAAGAAAGACCAGGTGAGGAATGGCGCGGAAAGAAGAAGTAGCAGAAGCCCCCCTCATCATCGTGCTTGGAGGTATTTATAGACCACGGAATTAACCGCTTACAGCTAGCATCTAGCTGTTAAACAGTTAATCCAGGATGTGAGCACGTGCATCGAAAGCCATTCATAATAGATCAGCTCTGAAAGTTAGTCATCCATAGTTGATCAGCCTTAAAAGTTAGTCACCCATAGTTGATCACCCTTGAAAGTTAGTCACCCATAGTTGATCAGCCCTGAAAGTTAATCATCCAGAGTTGATCGTCTCTTCCAGAGCTGATCGTCTCTTCCAGAGCTGATCGTCTCTTCTGAAGTTGATCGTCTTTTCCAGAATTGATCGTCTCTTCCATAGTTGATCATCTCTTCTGAAGTTGATCATCTTTTCCAGAATTGATCGTCTCTTCCATAGTTGATCATCTCTTCTGAAGTTGATCATCTTTTCTAGAATTGATCGTCTCTTCCGAAGTTGATCGTCTCCTGCAACACATAATTATTACCAAATTCCATTCTCAAATAAATATATTGATTACCTGGAAATGGATCAATTTCGTGTCTATTGGTTATTAGTCGGCTTCACATCCTTTGGATGTTGACGAAGTATTTTCCGATCCTATTTGCGCCTTTCAAGCATTGATCGGTCCGATACCTTTTGGGAATAGACCAATTTCAATTTCAGCCTCTTAAAAGGTCAACTTAAACAGATCAATTTATCATATCCCAACACAATCTAACACCATTAAGATGTCAATCGGATAATATAGAAAATAAAATAAAAATTTTGATCATTTACCATCTTACTTAATATAAATTTTATAAATTAATTTTAAATTTAATCGAATCAGCCATGACTGGAATAAGGTCTCTATGGTACACATTATCCAATCTTTTTTTTTTTTTTGAAAAAAAATGGGAGGAGTTAGACCCTGAGCGTGGTCACCCCCAGACGGTCCCCCAACCCAGCCAGGGAATATTCGATACATGGCGCATATTAATTTTTTCGCAGCCGTTCCCCATCCGAAGGTGAGTACGTCAACCTAACTATCACTGGCGTCAGCCAAGTGAACGGGATTTATTATATATATCCCTAACTTTTTCACTACCATCCGCCAACAGAGACTTTAAAATTATTTTATTAATTTTTTTCTTTTTTTGATTTTACTCGTAAACTATTTTTTTATTTTTATTTTATTTCTAAATTTTCTGATCAAAATATATCTATACCAAGATCCAAACGACTACAAGCTCATAACCACTGTGCCACACATGATCCAATCTTTAGACATACAAATTCTTCATAAAATCAGAGTTTAAATTTGAGAGTCAAATAGTCAACCACCGCCTTGCAATTGTCGTGGAAGCATGGAAGCAGAAATGCCAGTGCTTTTTACGACTTAGCCGTGGAACAAAAAAACAAGAAGGAAGCCCACCTAACAGAGTCCATTCAGAAGCGGACCGAGAAAATAAAAAGAGAAAGGCGAAGAGCGATACCCGTATCTCGAGAACACAAGGGACAAAAGAAGGTGCGTCGAGAGAACCCATCCGAATCACGCAACATCCAGACACACCGAACAAGGTTCTGACACGTACCGTCTTTAAACATTTTCCAGTCAGTAATATTCCCTTCCTACTCCCCCCACCGGCCCGAGCCGGCTCACGAAGCTGAGCCGGAGCCGGTGTCGAAGGGAAAGCGTGGGGAAAAGAGAGAGCGGGAAAAAAAAAAAAAAAATTGCATCGCTCCCGTGATCCGAATCGCGGCTCCTCGCTGCCAAAGTCGCCAAACGACCCACTAGTATTCTTTTACCCCAACACCCCTCCAACAAATAATAATAATAATAATTTTTTAAGCACAACCCCACACGACGTGTCAGCCCAATTATACTATTAATTATTATATAATATTTTATGAGTTCCAATAAATCCAAGAAAACAAAAAGACCCCACTTCTCGCCCACACCCCGTTCTCTCTCTCTCTATCCTTTTCTTTTTCTCTCTCTTCACTGCTTCAGTTTGTTTTGTTTTCTAATTTCTTATCTCTGTCTTCATGCAGACAGCTTCAGTTTCTTTTTGTTTTTTAAAACAGAAGACTTTTTTTTTTGGTAAGATAAAACGGAAGTCTTTGAAATCCACAATCATCGCTTTCTTTTTATCTCTTTGCCGCCTCCCTCCCTCGCTCTGTCTCTTGCTCATCCATTACTCTTGTGCTCGCCTCTTTCTCTCTCTAAATGTGAGGATGGGGGAAGAAGAGGAGGGAGCTCGACCCTCGGGTCTGTGGATATCTTCTTCGAGATTTCTTTCGAATGCGGGGTCTCGGAGTCGGTAGGCTTCTTCTTCTATCGTTACTACTGGGATCTCTTTTAACTCTAAGGGATCTCGAGATCCAGGTGCTTCTCTTTCTCTTGATCTCTCTGACTCTCTGTTCTAACTGTTCTCGATTTCCCCCTTTTTTTTTTTTTTTCCTTTTATTGTTATATAATGCGAGTGGATTTGCAGTCGGTTTGGATGTTCATGCTGCATTTTTTTGCTTTTTTTCCCGTTATTTTTTATTCTAATGTCAGTGGATTTGGTGGTGCTTTGACTGTGAGATTCGGTGTTGGATAATCCATGCTGAGATTCTTTGAGGATTTTTTTTTTCCTTAAAAAAAATTGATGTGTGGATGGATTTCAAGTTTGGCGCTAAATTTGACCCACATTTCCAAAAAATTGCTTTTTGACCGTGATTTCCCTCTTTTGGGACAGCGGGTGTCGTTCGAGATTATTGTTTGCGACTTTTTGTGCATTTTATTAATTTCTTTATAACTTAATTTGTTGCTTTGTTGTAAGAATAATCCGAGAGGAAAAATATGCCTGTAAATATTGCAGTTATTATTTATAATCACTGGCTGTAACTTTTGCCTTTTCAGTTCCAGCGATTTCTCGGCAACCTTTTTCACTTTTTTCTAAAAAATAAAATTCACAATTTTATTCGAATCGGCAAATAATCGTATTATCATGCACCAAATCTTTAGTCTATTTTATTCTTTCAAGCTAACATCTATGTTTCCTTTTTTTTTTTTTTTTCCTCAAAAAACCCTCATCGATGTTTGCTTTTGATCCGCATTTCACCCTGTTGAAATAAAGACCTGCATCTCGCTTGGTCGTAAATTCATAGAATTTCCTTTTTATATTCTTCTAAAAGAGGTAGTATTAATTTCTTTTTAAAAGTCTTAGGGGAGCCAATTTTATCGGAAAAGCAGTGGGCGAGCCAAAAGGTCCCAAAATGGATCAATATGAGGTTTTGGAGCAGATAGGGAAAGGAGCATTCGGTTCAGCTCTTCTAGTGAGGCATAAGGTTGAGAAAAAGAGGTGAGGAAGCCAGCAGCCAGCAGCCAAACTCCATCTTTTCTGGTCTATTTCCTTTTTATTTTCTTGTCCTATCTTTACCTCTTCTTTAGCTACTGTTTCAAACCCTCTCACTCTTTTCTCATTATTTGTCAAAGGTATGTCTTGAAGAAGATCCGGCTTGCCCGCCAGACTGATAGGTGCCGTAGGTCTGCTCACCAAGAAGTAAGCATTGTTGCTTACCCTGCAATATGATTTATTGGTTTAACATCTCATTATCCTACGTCACTATTATGTCAATGCCCTCTTGGGTTGACTAATTGAAGTTCTTGCCTGACCTTGTTTTCTGCCTCTTGTCATTTTTCTGTTTTTCACCTTAATACTTTTTTTAACCGAAGTCTTGCTTTCCTCAAATCCAGAGGATTTTTTTTAAAAAAAAAAATTAAACCAAAATATTGGCCAGGAAATTTGGTGATAAACTTGATGCAAAATGCTCATGATAACTTGAGCTATCGCATGTATAGATATCATGACTTCGAAAAGGAATGCAGCCATATTGATCTGTCATCAGAAAGTTAGTTACCATATATAGTTCCGATGTCATTCATGACTTCCTTTTTTTTTTTTTTTTTCCTCCTTTCATGGTTATTCTGCAGTTTCATGGAAGAGCATGTTTATTTATGTAGATTATGTATTGGAGATGCATATTGAAATGCCAATTTGATGTAATAATCCTGTATTTATTATGCTTTCAACTTAATTTCTCATCTTCTCTGCTGGTGCAGATGGAGCTTATTTCTAAAGTACGGAACCCATTTATTGTGGAGTACAAAGATTCCTGGGTTGAGAAGGTCAGCAAAGCCCTTCCTTCCATGAGATCAGCTGATGAGAATTCTAGTTTACATTTATTGCTTATCTCATATATCTTTTTGCATCAATAATGATCATTAATGAGGTGCAACTACTAAAACTCTATTTACTTGCTCCCAGGGATGCTATGTGTGCATTATAATAGGTTATTGTGAGGGAGGGGACATGTAAGTTTCTTTCCGAGGTGAAATCAAATTGAAGATCCTTTGTCAATGAAACTGCAAACCTTTCTTTGAATTTGTAAACATTTTCTTTTCTTTGTGCAGGGCAGAAGCGATAAAGAAGGCGAATGGAAGACATTTCCCTGAAGAGGTTGTTTACTTCAGTTCAATCCCATTATATCTATCTTACTGCATGAGTTCTGTTTCAAATTAGCATTTCACTCTCTCTGCATTCTTGAGTTCTTTTCAAATTTGTGTGCAGAAGCTTTGCAAGTGGATTGTGCAGCTCCTTATGGCACTTGATTACTTGCACATAAACCATATTCTTCATCGTGATGTAAAGGTCAGAGACAATTCCATGTTAGCATGTGTGGCTTTTTGTGAAAAAACTTTGAAGTTGGCAAATTGCTGTTTACTCATAGTGCTGCATTATTGTGCCAGTGTTCCAATATTTTTCTTACAAAAGATCAAAACATACGGCTTGGTAAGTCATTTTTGTTTATGTTGGAGCAGTGTTGCATCTGTGCCATATTTATAATGATAATCTTAATTATAGGAATTTTAATATTTTGCAATCATGAATATTGCAGGTGACTTTGGGCTTGCTAAAATGTTAACTTCGGATGATCTAGCATGCTCGGTAAGTAGTGAATTGTGCTAGCTTAACATTCCATATGAGATATATATGGCTGCCTTGGTAGTGATAATTATTTGCTCCTAATACAGGTTGTGGGAACTCCCAGCTACATGTGCCCAGAACTTCTTGCCGATATACCTTATGGTTCTAAATCTGATATCTGGTCTCTAGGTGAATTGTTTATTGCTTTATTACACATGGCTGATCTTTAATCATTCTCAGGTTTTTAGATTCTATAAATAATTTTTCATTTTATGCAGGGTGCTGTATATATGAGATGACTGCTCTGAAGCCTGCATTCAAAGCTTTTGTAAGTTGCGGCTGCACCTATGTTCCATTTGCAAATGCAATTGTTTTTTATTACAGGCACTTTCTACAAAAACATTACCAGATGCCTGTGTTCTGCTGCAGATACTATCTTGAATCACATGCTGGCTTGTACATGACTTATTGCTAGTAATTTATCCTGGATAGCAATTTCATGTCTCAGATGATGTTTTTGAATTGTGTGTAATATAATAATCTTAGGTATACAACTTGTGCAGATTGTATTTTTAATTCCTTTGTGGGTCAAATTCTTGTTAGCTTGCGAATGCTAACACTTACGAGCACACAGCAACCCCCATCGTTCCTGTTTGGCCAAAGGACTAAGTGTTCCCTATTTGCTGACTGTATAATTATTGATGTAGTGTATAATTATTGATGTAGATATTTGATTTATTACTCCGAGTCTTGCATCAAACTTTGATCATAGTTGTATCCTCACATGAACTGGCTGATCATTAACTTTTGAGAAAAGCAATTGTGGTTCTATGTTTCGAATGTTTGAAAGTGACTAAGTTGAAATGCTAATCTTAGTCCCTTATGTTTTGCATTCAACAATGGATGTGTTATTTGTTTGTTGGTTTGTTTATTTGTTTTTGCTTTTAAGCAGGATATGCAAGCTCTTATAAACAAAATTAACAAGTCCATGGTGTCCCCTCTACCGAGTACATACTCTGGTGCATTGTAAGCCTGAGCCTTTTTCTGTTTTCAAATTGTCAACTCATTTCATCCATCCAGGTTCTAGACAGATTTTTTTGATTGTCATTGTTACTCTGTGCAGTAGGGGACTTATCAAAAGCATGCTGCGTAAGAGCCCAGAACACAGGCCAAATGTACGTATTCACTCAGGGATTATATTCCACTGCTGTATAAGCTTGCATGTGCACCTACATATCTATACAAGTGCAATAATGTTTATGTGCATTTTTTTCCTTAAATAATTTACAGTCCTGTGATTATGATCCTATCACCAGGCTGCGGAACTGCTCAGGCACCCACACCTTCAGCCTTATGTGCTTCAAGTCCATTTAAAGACTAGCCCTACTAGCAACTTGCTTCCTGTTGAACATCCTGCAAGGAATCATCTAAAGAAAATTAGTTTTCCTGATGAGAAAGATGATTCTGTGTGCAAGGACAAGGAGAAAAGACATTCTTTTGGCAATGAGAGGATCTTCAAACTGAACAAACCTGCAGCTGAACGGAACTCTATTAGTTCTACACAAAGCATTAATGACTATCCAAATTATCTGAACCAAAGGATAAAAGAATTTTCTGATGGCAGCAATCAAGTTGGACAGATTGGTGTTGATAAAGCAATCAATACTAAGGTGCTGAACACCATGAAGACCCATAGATATACTCCTGCCAAAACCTTCACAACTCCAAGGAAGCGAATGGAGCCATCAAAAGCATTTCATGCTGGACCAAATCTGGATGTGGTAAGCATACATACTTATATGCTAATATAATTGATAATAACGTGATAATATTATGCTATTTGTGTTTGATGATATGCATCTGCATGAACAAAAAGTGAATAATAGTTATACATGGTTTTTTTAATTCCTTCATAGAAAGTAATGATTAATGAAGAAACAAATAAAGTCAATTACCCTGTGCACTAGATATGCTGGTGTTGGCACACTGGCTTCATTGATAATCATCTTTCTTCAGACCCACATCTGTACTTTACGTTGATATGGAGCAAGTGCATGTTATATCACTAAGAATCTATTGCAATACTCTCTTTTTCCTAGTTGCAAACATAGGAGTACGTTATCTTTTGAATTTTCTATGAGAAAGAAACTGAGATAAATGTGCACTTTCGCTTGCTATGTAAGGGTACTCCACCTGATATCTGATTATTTGTGTTTATTATGATGTTACAAATTATACTTTTTTAGCCTGTCTAATGCTTTTTCCATGTCAGCATCCTGTATGGACAATTTTATAAAATATATCGTATCCATTATTGTGAATCAGTGTTCTGAAGCACATGCACCTTATGCATTCTCAATTTTTTGTTGTGCTTCTGATGCAGCTCAAACCATTGCAAACTCCAGCAGATAGAACATCTCGACCATCTAGAAGAGCATCTCTGCCTTTGCCTACATTTGGAACTCCCCATCGGCATAATGTCAGCATTCTCCACCACGTGGATTCGCCTGATGTTTCTGTCAATGCGCCTAGAATAGATAGAATTGCTGAGTTCCCATTAGCCTCCTCTGAAGATCCCTTGTTCTCCATCCGTAAACTTTCATCAGCTCAAGGCTCCTCTTCTGCCAGCCCTCATTATGGTGACCGTTCCATCACAAAGGATAAATGCACTATCCAAATCTTCCGGCCAGAAGCAGACAATGGAAGCGATTCGTCAGACCGAAATCCAACAGCCGTGGATGCTTCAAGCCGGGGATCATCAGAATCAAGGCAGCGGAGATTCGACACCTCCTCGTACCAGCAGCGGGCAGAGGCCTTAGAAGGATTGCTTGAGTTCAGTGCACAGTTGTTACAGCAGGAAAGATTTGAGGAGTTGGCAGTGCTCTTGAAGCCATTTGGTCCCGAAAAGGTCTCTCCGAGAGAGACCGCCATATGGCTGGCAAAGAGCTTCAAAGAAACTGCTCTATAATACAAGGACTTTGGCCTGTTGCTTATAAACCAAAGTGAGGTGCTTGCATACCACATTGTTAACACTTGGTATCTCTGGCCCTTTTTATCAGTTTTGTGATGTGAACTAGCTGGATAGGCTGACAATGTAGCATGGAGTTGGTTGTAGATTTTCTTCAACGTCATACTTGTAGTAGGTTGTGACGGGTTTCGTCTTGTTCTAGTCGCATCTCGATCTTTTCCTGTGTACAAAGATCTCCAATTTGTTTTGAGTTTAGAGAACATATAGGTGCAGATGCTGTGGAAGATTAGCAGACCTACAATTACTACTTTTTTTTTTTTTTTTTTTTCGAATTTGCACCGAACCCTGGTGGGTTGCTAATTGATAAATTTTGGTCAATATCATGACGCCGGGCTTCTATCATGTGGGTCATGTGGGTCCTTCAGCATTAGCAAACTTGTCAATGTGAAAAAGAAAGTAGTTTTACCATGAATTTTCAAAAGAGATGGGAGTGTGCTTTTGAATTTGTGCTTGGAAAGTGATGGGAACATCTCAGAAAGGTAGTCGTCTCAGGATTCTGAAGTCTAAAATCATATCCTGTCAATTTGTGAAAGAGGTGAATACTTTGTTTCTGTGGTGGTAACATAAATACTGTTTTTTTTTTTTGTTTTTTTTGTTTGGCAGGGTTGCTATCAAGGATCCGTTTGGTTCACGAAAAGTGAAGGTTTGGAAGCGGGGGGGGGGTGTTGTTGGTGGGGGTGGGGTGCTTTTTGAAAAGTAAAAATAAAATTTGTTAGTTAACGTTTTAAGAGAAAAAATTAAAAAAGGGAAACATGTCCCAGCATTTTCTCTTTCTCTGCCCATGGGCTACTTAGGTCTGGTGATTTGTTGGGTTTGATAATTTATCTATATACAGGTTGAGGATATGGTGCAGATTTTTTTGGATTTATTGAGGCAATGCTTTATAGACAATACGACCATGGCTTATATTATTGGCCTATATTGTTTATCATATATGATTGTTTAGAAATATCCTTATTTTTAACTTCAGGAGGTGTCCAGTCATGATTGTGTTTGAGATAGCTCGTACTTATGTAGAGGAGATTATGATTGTGATCTCGATTACGGAGACTTGGGGTTCCTGTACTGCTCATGGAGTGTCTTGTCAGGTTTTAATATCTTGGAAGTTTCCTTCGTAGATTTTGAAGGTCAATTTTGATGGGAGCGTCAAGAACAGGCAGGATGGTGCTAGCTTTGTCATTTATGGTCATGGGTCAAGCCTTTTGGTGGTGGGGGGAGCTATTTCCTCGAGCCGACTATTCTTGCAGCTGAGCTTCGTGGAGCATGGGTTATGATTATCTATGCCACAAGGATCTTACATGCAGAGTATTTGATTATTGATGGTGATTCAGCTACTATTATCTCGTATATCTGGAGGCCATGAGGACTAAAGGTGAGGCACCTCTTATTTCGAGATATTGCCTTTCTTTTGCAGGGATGTGCGGAGATTGTGGTTTATCATGTTATCGCGAGGCAAACTCGGCAGTTGACTGGGTCGCTTCATATGTGGCTGATCACTTGTTAATGTTTTATGGACTGACTTGAGGGATTCCCTGGCTCAGTTCCAGGATATTCTTCTTTCTGATTTTTTGAATGTATTCATACTAAATTGGTATAGGCGAATCTTCTAGTTTATCAAAAAAAATAAAAATATTATTATCGTGGAAAAATACTTTTTATGTTTTATAAAAAAAAATTATGGAAAATGTAGATTTTAGAAATTTTCATTTTGTGGAAAATGATAGTTTTTTTATAAAAATATCCTTTAAAGTTTATAACTAAAATGGATGATAAAAAATGATATTATTCTGATGTTTATATTAATATAAATAATATAATACATTAATATTGTTTTAATATTTTTGTTAGTATAATATGGTTATTAATATTTGTTGCTGTCAAGATCGTCGTGGCCCGTAGCTGCCGGCGCCGGAGTGCGCTCCCTTCGCTGGCTGACAGTCCTCTGGTCCTGGGCCTGCAAAATAGGGGTTAGTGACCCGGGCCGGGGTTTCCGGCGGGGGCACTCCGACGATCAAGTCAGTGACGATCCAGGAAAACAGATCCTCCTGGTCGAGCCCCTCTTAATGGACTCCACACGAGGAGGAGTGTGTGTTGTGTAAAAGTGAGTCGCAAGTGTATCGGGTGAAGTGCGGCCTTGTTAGAGGGAGTCTCTGTGTGGCCCTTCTTCCTGACCTTGCTTTGGGATGTTGATGGTGCCATGCCCCTCTTCCTGATGGGGCTTGCACTCCTTTTTCTTTTTTTTTTTCTCTCTATTGTGTTTTGCCTGTGTTGGTGTTGTTGTGTTACCTCCAAGTTTGTTGCAAGCTAGGTTACCGTTGGGCATCCGCCTCGGGATCTCCACCGGACTGTCAGGTGCGTGCGGCGGTGTCCTGAGGAGCCTTTCCTGATTCGTAATAAGGGGAGCTGTCATGAGCTCCGACACTCCTCTCGGTCGCCTCATTCTGGAAAACCTGGCAGTACCTCGAACGTTGGGCCGCCGCCCTCGGGATTCGAATCTCCCGGTTGGCCTACTCTCTTGGATGATCCAGGTAGTTGGTGGGGAGCGTGGCATCTCGATTAGTGTGCTTCTTCCCTTTCTAGTGTAACCGACGGTTGCAGGCGGTCAATACGGTCTGGGAGATGCTCCAGTGTAGTCCTCAGGCGGTTCGCTGGTATTCTAGGCTAGCGGGGTCCACGTTCGAGCCGGGGCTGAGCCGGAATGGCAGGGGTCGCTCCGACCTAGACGCCCCGAGCTTGCGGGGTCGTCTTGGTGGAGGACAGAACGCGGGCCCGGTCTAGAGGGCTCGCGCTTGGAGAGGCTCCACGTGGCGGAGGAGTGCTGAGCTCGACTCCGACCACAGGGCTCAAACCTTCGAGGGTCTCGCTCTGGAGGGCGGAGTACGGGCTCGGTCCAGAGGGCTCGCGCTCGGAGAGGCTCCACGTGGCAGAGGAGTGCTGAGCTCAACTCCGACCACAGGGCTCAAACCTCCGAGGGTCTCGCTCTGGAGGGCGGAGTGCGGGCCCGGTCCAGAGGGCTCGTGCTCGGAGAGGCTCCACGTGGTGGAGTGCTGAGCTCGACTCCGACCACAGGGCTCAAATCTCTGAGGCTCTCGCTCTGGAGGGCGGAATGCGGGCCCGGTCCAGAGGGCTCGTGCTCGGAGAGGCTCCACGTGGCGGAGGAGTGCTGAGCTCTACTCAGACCACAGGGCTCAAACTTCTGAGGGTTTCGCACTGGAGGGCGGAATGCGGGCCCGGTCTAGAGGGCTCGCGCTTGGAGAGGCTCCACGTGGCGGAGGAGTGCTGAGCTCGACTCCGACCACAGGGCTCAAACCTTCGAGGGTCTCGCTCTGGAGGGCGGAGTGCGGGCCAGATCCAGAGGGCTCGCGCTCGAAGAGGCTCCACGTGGCGAAGGAGTGCTGAGCTCGACTCCGACCACAGGACTCAAACCTCCGAGAGTCTCGCTCTGGAGGGCGGAGTGCGGGCTCGGTCTAGAGGGCTCGCGCTTGTAGAGGCTCCACTTTGCGGAGGAGTGCCGAGCTCGACTCCGACCACAAGGCTCAAACATTCGAGGGTCTCGCTCTAGAAGGTGGAGTGCGGGCCCGGTCCAGAGGGCTCGTGCTCGGAGAGGCTCCACGTGGCGGAGGAGTGCTGAGCTTGACTCCGACCACAGGGCTCAAACATCCGAGGATCTCGCTTTAGAGGGCGGAATGCGGGCCCGGTCCAGAGGGCTTGCGCTCGGAGAGGCCCACATGGTAGAGTGCTGAGCTCGACTCCGACCACCGGGCTCAAACCTTCGAGGGTCTCGCTCTGGAGGGCAGAGTGCGAACCCGATCTAGAGGGCTCGCGCTCGGAGAGGCTCCACATTGCGGAGGAGTGCTGAGCTCGACTACGACCACAGGGCTCAAACCTCCGAGGGTCTCGCTCTGGAGGGCGGAGTGCGGCTCCAGCCTAGGCGTCCCGAGCCCGCGGGCCCGACCCGGCGGAGGACGGAGCTCAGCTCGCTGTCTCGAGGGAGCTCAGCTCAGCTCGATAGTGGAGTATGAACTGGAGAATTGATGCGGCGTTCGACGCGGCGTCTCCTCTTGACATGGCGCCTGTCGATTCTCCCATGTCAGCGATCCCGCCACATCATTTGCCCCCCTCTCCCAAGGCTCGGTAGTGTGCAGTGCTCGGGCCGAAGAGAGTAATTGTGGTGCTGATGTGGAAAGGCAGAAATCTGGCATAATGATGGCCATGATTGCTGGCACTTCAAGAGATGGCCTTGCGGGCCAGCACGGGGGTGCCACTTGGCCACGTTCGAGGAGTAGTTAATGTTGGCTCAGAATTCAGAGTGGCCGGGATGCCGTTTTCGTCGATAGGCAGCATGTGGCATGGATTCGTTGACGGAGGGGTCGGATCGGTACGAATCCATCGGGTCATTTCGAAATGAAAGGAGGGCTTTACCCTAAACATCCATTCTTTTGAATTCTTCGCGCCTGCTGCTACTGCCCAAGCTTCCTTCTTCCTCACAGTTGCCTCAGATTTTCTAAGGAACCAGGTTAGTCTCTTCTTCCTTCTCCCCCCACTAGAGTAGGGTTCTTTCTCCGGGGCTGGGGTCTTCTTCGAGTTGAGTCTGCTCTTCCGTCCCTCACTTCGAGTCCTTCATTCCCCTTGTTCTTGAGGATGTCCCGTTTTGGCCCAGGCTTCCGCCCCTCCACCGATCAGGGCAAGGTCGGTCCTTTCGAGCGGAGGCCGACATCTTCTTTTTCTTCTGGCGAAGAGGAGGATGCAACTCGTTTCGAGTTCAGGAGGAGGCGTCCTCCCGGTCCTGTGCTCGTCAGGGAGCCAGGGTCCGGCCCTTCTCTCCCTCCTTCTGTTCCCATTTCTGAGTTCGCCCGGTCCACAGGTCCTGGCGAGGTCGCCTCGACGATCACCGCTGAGAAACTAAGGACCGTTCGGGATGCCTATGGCATCCCAAGTTCTGTTCGGCTCATGATCCCTTGTCCGGGGGAACGGATCACTTCCAGTGGCCCTGACCGCCTTGCTTTTTATGAGGAGACCTTCTCCGGGGGTCTCTGGTTTCCTTTTCACCCCTTTTTCCTGTCCGTCTTGAAAAACTACTGTTTGGTCCCTGCACAGTTAGTGCCAAATGCCATTAGGGTCATCTTCTCTTTCATTGTGCTCTGCCACCTCCACGGGTTTGTTGCCCAGTTTTCTTTGTTCAGGGCCTTCTTCGCCCTGAAGCGCCACCCAACCGAGGATAGGTAGTGGTCCTTGTCCTCCCGCCCGAGGGGCATTAGGTTCGAGCTCCCCTCTTCCGTCAGGGGATGGAAGAGTAAATTTTTCTTTGTTGAGGTTGAGGGGGTCGACTGGGTCTGGAGCGATCCGGACAAGTCCCCCAACCAAAATTCTGTGGTCGATGCGGCTGACCGGGATGACTACGAGCAGCTCCGCACCGCCCAGATCCCTCCTCTCGAGGTCATATTATCTGAGCAGAACCTCATCGACTCCGGGGTCGACCCAACGAATGGGTTGGGTGAGTTCGACCTGAACTTCCCTTTTCATTCCTTGCATTTCTTGCATTGCTTCCCATGGATTCTGACTGTTGTGTGACTTGCATGCAGGGATGATTTTCACCGAGAGCGATCTACTGGCAATCACTCGGAAGAGGCTGCCAATCGGGCTGGCTAGGGAGCCTCCATCGAGGCGGGTCCGGGGCGAGAGTGCTCCTGTGGCTGCCTTTGCCACAGTGGCTGGTCCGAGCTCGGCTGCTCTAGTTGGTCAGAGCTCGGAGGTGACTCGAGCTACTCCTGTGCCAGCGGAGAAGGTGGCATCTGCAGCGTCGAGGCCGATCTAGCAGGAGGCCCAGGAGGCTCTCGAGCAGCATGGTCATCAGGGGGTGACCCCCACTACGAAGCCTGAGGTAGTGACTCGGGCGAGGGCCGCAGCTGCTGCCATGTATTGTAGTCTCCCGAGCCCACTTCTGATCGAGATCAGAGACAAGGAGTTCCGGGGCGAGGCCAGGACCGCGATTAAGGCGCTGCCTGCACAGGTGTCAGCTCCCCAGTTGGCCTCTTGGGGCCCTGCAGCTAGCGGAGCAAGGCCGCCCACCTCCGGGGAGGGTAGGAGGGAGGAGGCGCGACACCATCTCCCCTTCAGGATGGGGCCAGAAAGCTTGTTCCTCCGGAGCCCCAAATTAGCCGAGCGCATGATGGGTTTCTCGATCCAGACATGCGACCGGCAGGGTATGGCCAGGATGCAGCTGGGCGACGTCATCAGCACCATCTTCCCCCAGCTCTACTCGGTGAGATGTCCCTTTCTTCTTTCTTCCCCCTTTTTTTTAAGCTGACCTCTTTTCATGGTGCAGATCGGTGCTGAGGCCCTCTTCATTAAGGGCTGTTATCAGAACTGGGAGCGCCTCGAGTGGCAGCAAGTGACCGAGATCGAGTCCCTAAAAATCGACCTGAAGGAGAAGGCCGGGGCGAGTGGGGCACTCGAACAGAAGGTCAGGGACCTGGAGAGGCAGCTCATCGACGCCGAGGGGCGAGCGAAGAGGCTCTTGGAGGCCCGCGATCTAGAGCGGAATCACGTGAAGAAGGCCATCGACGATCTCTCTACCGTCGAGAAAAAGTTAAACTGGTACAATGCCAAGGCTGATCGGCACAAGGAGGATTCCCGGGTTGCCCAGGCGGAGTTGGCAACGGGGAAGGAGAAGCTGGTCGCGGCTGAGAAGGCGGCAGAGATGGCAGCCAAGTCGACGGAGGCTGCCAGGATGGAGGTCTCCGAGGCGAGGAAGGGTGTCGCCGAGGCCAAGAAGGGTGTCGCCGAGGCCAAGAAGGGTGCTGAGGAGGTTGTTGCCAGATTTAAGGCCTCGGAGGAGTTCGTCGCTGAGATTCATCAAATGGCGTCGGACTCCTTTTACAAAGGATTAATGTTCTTGCATGGCCGGATCGAGGCACTTGTCCCCGAGAAGAGCCGCGATCGTCTCAGATATCCTTCGGCCTCGGACACGGAGCCCGATGAGAAGGTTGTTGAGGAAACTGCGACCTCAGAGCCTCCAACGCTAGCCGTGACTGAGCCATCCGAGATTAGAGCTGACCAGCCGGAGGCTCCTAAAGGAGGGAACTCCTAGCCTTAGGGCTCAGTAAGGGGGTCGGCCAGCGCAGAGTAGCCCTTTTCTTCTTCTTTTTTGCTTTGTATTTTTGCTTCTATGCTCGGTCAGGGTTGCCCGGCATGTCGGGGGCCCACAAAATGCTTGTAACAGGCACTTAATTAATGAAATCTGAATTCCCTTGCAACCTATCTTTCGATCGGCCCTTCCCTCCTCTCTATTTTTCTTTCACTCCCCTTCTTCTTCTTTTTCTCTCTTTTTTTTTTTTTGAGGCTTGGGGAGATTAGAGAAGGGGGCCTCACCTTGCCTGGGGTTGAGTTAGTGGACTTCAATGCCGGCAAGTAAGGCGCAAAGCTATGGCATTTGAGAGCTGCCGGGCTCGGTGGTCCCTTGGCCGGAGATCTGAGCCCCGGTCTTGGGCTGGCATCTTGGAGCTGGGCTCGGGAACGTTGATGACTAAGAGCTGCATGGCTTAAAGGTCCCTTGGCCGAAGATCTGAGCTTCGGTCTTGGGCTGGCATCCTAGAGCTGGGCTCGGGGACGTTGATGACTGAGAGCTGCGTGGCTCAAAGGTCCCTTGGCCGGAGATCTGAGCTCCGGTCTTGGGCTAGCATCCTAGAACTGGGCTCGGGGACGTTGATGACTGAGAGCTGCGTGGCTTGAAGGTCCTTTGGCCAGAGATCTGAGCTCCGGTCTTGGGCTGGCATCCTGGAGCTGGGTTCGGGGACGTTGATGATTGAGAGCTGCGTGGCTCGAAGGTCCCTTGGTCGGAGATCTGAGCTCCGGTCTTGGGCTGGCGTCCTGGAGCTGGGCTCGGGGACGTTGATGACTGAGAGCTACATGGCTCGAAGATCCCTTGGCCGGAGATCTGAGCTTCGGTCTTGGGCTGAGAAATGATAGTTTTATTGCTGTGTTTCCTTCTCGTTCTCTTTCTTTCCTTCCTCTCTCTTCTTTTTTTTTTAATAAGTGGGGAGATCAAAGAAGAGGGTCACAAGATCCCTTAGAGTTAGGCTCGAGGCATTAATAGGAGTTGCTTGGCTCCATGATCCCTTGGCATCTCGAAGCTGGGCTCGGAGATGTTTGAGATTGAGAACGACATGGCTCGAAGGTCCCTTGACATCCTGGAGCTAGGCTCGGGGATGCTTGAGATTGAGAGCGGCATGGCTCGAAGATTCCTTGACGTCCTGGAGCTAGGCTCGGGGATGCTTGAGATTGAGAGCGGCATGGCTCGAAGATTCCTTGATGTCCTGGAGCTAGGCTCGGGGATGCTTGAGATTGAGAGCGGCATGGCTCGAAGATCCCTTGACGTCCTGGAGCTAGGCTCAGGGATGCTTGAGATTGAGAGCGGCATGGCTAGAAGGTCCCTTGACGTCCTGGAGCTAGGCTCGAGGATGCTTGAGATTGAGAGCGGCATGTCTCGAAGATTCCTTGACGTCCTGGAGCTAGGCTCGGGGATGCTTGAGATTGAGAGCGGCATGGCTCGAAGATCCCTTGATGTCCTGGAGCTAGGCTCGGGGATGCTTGAGATTGAGAGCGGCATGGCTCGAAGATTCCTTGATGTCCTGGAGCTAGGCTCGGGGATGCTTGAGATTGAGAGCGGCATGGCTCGAAGATTCCTTGACGTCTTGGAGCTAGGCTCGGGGATGCTTGAGATTGAGAGCGGCATGGCTCGAAGATCCTTTGACATCTTGGAGCTAGGCTCGGGAATGCTTGAGATTGAGAGCGGCATGGCTCGAAGATTCCTTGACGTTCTGGAGCTAGGCTCGGGGATGCTTGAGATTGAGAGCGGCATGGCTCGAAGGTCCCTTGACATCCTGGAGCTGGGCTCGGGGATGCTTGAGATTGAGAGCGGCATGGCTCGAAGATTCCTTGACGTCCTGGAGCTGGGCTCGGGGATGCTTGAGATTGACGTCCTGGGGTTGGGCCCGGGGATGCTATCGATTTTTACCTGCAAGACATATAAATACTAATGTAAGAAAAAAGTCGTTATCATTATTATTGATAAGAAACCTTACATTATTGGTGGCGTCTTCGTAGACCGCAGGCATTCCATGTTCGGGGGAGCCTGACGCCATCAAGATCTTCGAGATGACAGACCCCCTGTGATGGGGCTTCGACCGCCTTGTAGGGACTTTTCCAGTTTGGTGGGAGCTTGCCGCGTTCTCGGGACTGACGTGCCTCTGCCCAGCACAGCACCAAATTTCTGGGCCCAAAGGTTCTTGGCCAAACCGGGCGTTGTAGAGCCGGGCTGCTCATTGCCGGCGAGTTTTGTTGAAGTTGGCGTCGAGTAGGTCAGGCCTGAATCAATCTCAAGATGATGTTGTGGGTTGTAGGAAGCCTGTTGATCGCAAAAGTCATCATAGTGGTGCTCTTGGAGGGGGCGTCATAAGGAAGCACGCCTGCGGAGTTTCCGTTATCAGCCATGATGCGCGTTTTTTTTTTTTTAGGGTGGTCCGTGATCGTAGGTCTCCTGCTCCCCCCGGTCCTTTTGGATGCGTGCACAGCTCTCCAGGAGATCACGCCCACCAGCTTCTCGGTAGGACGGTTGTCGATGGTTGGAGCTGGCGGGGGAGTGACGAGCGCGCGGGGCTCCACTTGAGGTCTGCCTCCTGCAAACCTTTTAAGGCGGCTTCTCTTGATGAGTTTCTCAATTTTCCACTTGAGGTTGTGATATTCCTCGGCGTCGTGGCCGTGATCGCGGTAAGAGCCACAGTACTTTATCTTGTCATGGCCGGTGAAGGACTTCAATGGTGGCGGGCGCTGTAGTCCGCTGGCTCGCTAGTCGAGCCTTGCATACTGGCGAACCGACGGGAGGACTTCGCTAGCTTGCGCTCATGTTCCTCCAGGTGCCTTCCGGCTGCACGTTTGATGGCTTCGTCAGTGGACCCTTCCGCCAAAGGAGACGGAGAAGATGACGTGGGTGCCTGGCACCCATGTTGGGGGTCTTGCCCATTCTGCCGCGATGGGGTCTGGGCACCGCCCGCCCAAGATTGGATGAGTGGTTCTCCCTGCCGATAGAGCCGGCTCATTGCCTTCTCAGATGGAGGTGGTTGGACTGCCAAAACGGGTGGCCCCGCCTCGAGGTGACATGGGCTCCCTTGGGAAGGGGAGTCCCTTGCACGGCTGGTGGAGGCCTCTCGTGCTTGTGTTATCACCATTCTTCCATGGAGTGTCGATCTGCAGAGGGATGGAGGGCATGATCCCCCCTACCTGGCGCGCCAATCTGTTGTCGCCAAGATCGCCTTGGCCCGTAGCTGCCGGCGTCGGAGCGCGCTCCCTTCGCTGGCTGACGGTCCTCTGGACCTGGGCCTGCAAAATAGGGGTTAGTGACCTGGGCCAGGGTTTCCAACGGGGGCACTCCGACGGTCAAGTCAGTGACGATCCAGGAGAACATATCCTCCTGGTCGAGCCCCTCTTGATGGACTCCGCACGAGGAGTGTGTGTTGTGTAAAAATGAGTCGCAAGTGTGTCGGGGGAAGTGTGGCCTGGTTAGAGGGAGTCTCTGTGTGGCCCTTCTTCCCGACCTTGCTCTGGGATGCTGCTGGTGCCATGCCCCTCTTCCTGGTGGGGCTTGCACTCCTTTTTCTTTTTTTTTTCTCTCTCTGTTGTATTTTGCCTGTGTTTTGGTGTTGTTGTGTTACCTCCAAGTATGTTGCAAGCTAGGTTACCGTTGGGCGTCCGCCTCGGGATCTCCACCGGGCTGTTAGGCGCGTGCGGCGGTGTCCCGAGGAGCCTTTCCTGATTCGTGATAAGGGGAGCTATCATGCGCTCTGACACTCCTCTCGGTCACCTCATTTGGAAAACCTGGAAGTATCTCGAACGGTGGGCCACCGCTCCCAGGATTCGAATCTCCCGATTGGCCTCCTCTCTTGGATGATCCAAGTAGTTGGTGGGGGGCGTGGTGTCTCGATCAGTGTGCTTCTTCCCTTTCTAGTGTAACCGGTGGCTGCAGGCGGTCAGTACGGTATGGGAGACGCTCCAGTGTAGTCCCCGGACGGTTCACCGGTGTTCTGGGCTGGCGGGGTCCACGTTCGAGCCAGGGTTGAGCTGAATGGCAGGGGTCACTCCGACCTAGACGCCCCGAGCTTGCGGGGTCATCTTGGTGGAGGACAGAATGCAGGCCCGGTCCAGAGGGCTTGCGCTCAGAGAGGCTCCACGTGGCGGAGGAGTGCTGAGCTCGACTTCGACCACAGGGCTCAAACCTCCGAGAGTCTCGCTCTGGAGGGCGGAGTGCGAGCACGATCCAGAGGGCACGCGCTCGGAGAGGCTCCACGTGGCGGAGGAGTGCTGAGCTCGACTCCGACCACAGGGCTCAAACCTCCGAGGGTCTCGCTCTGGAGAGCGAAGTGCGGGCCCATTCCAGAGGGCTCGCGCTCGGAGAGGCTCCACGTGGCGGAGGAGTGCTGATCTCAACTCCGACCACAGGGCTCAAACCTCCGAGGGTCTCGCTCTGGAGGGCGGAGTGCGGGCCCGGTCCAGAGGGCTCATGCTCGGAGAGGCTCCACGTGGTGGAGGAGTACTAAGCTCGACTCTGACCACATGGCTCAAACCTCCGAGAGTTTCGCTCTGGAGGGCGGAGTGCGGCTCCGACCCAGGCATCCCGAGCCCGCGGGCTCGACCTGGCGGAGGACAGAGCTCGGCTTGCTGTCTCGAGGGAGCTCAGCTCAGCTCGGCAGTGGAGTCCGAACTGGAGAATTGACGCGGCGTCCGACGCGACGTCTCCCCCTGACGTTGTACATGTCGATTTTTCCATGTCAGCGATCCCGCTGCATCAATATTAATATAGTATTTATATTAATATAAATACTATTTATATCAATATAATATAATATTTATATTTATAGTCAATGTATTATATTAAGTATTAATATAATAAATTATTATGATCTAATATTATATTATAATATATTGATATTATATTCATATTAATAAAAATATAATATTATTGTTTATATAAAATTTGAAAATAAAAACATATGCTTTCATATCAGTATTTTATATATTTGTTCTAGAAAGGACATGTTCAACTAAATATAAATTATTCTATAATAAATTATTTTGATTAAATATGTTAAAATTTTATTTTTAGAAAGTAACTTTTTAAAAAATAATTTTTTGGGAAGCAAGTTCCTGGAAAACTCTTTTTTTTTTTTTTCCCGGAGAATTAAACAAAGTTCTAAAATTGTAACCTGGGATTTGGTCCATGTGAACGCATAGATTACCATCTGAAATATGCCACTATTAGTTTTGGTGGAACCAATTTGTATTTTACCTTCTGTTGCCGTTTCCACTACTCGCATGATTACAATTTAGAATCACTAATACCTGGGGATTTATGTCACGCTGGTCTATGATGCTGATACTAAGAAGCTGATGTGAAGTATTGATTTTGTGAATTTTATACGTTGGTGAAATAAAAGCTACCGTTTTCTAATTACAGTGGTTTAGGTGCTTATGCTGTGTCATTCAACTAAGCTAAAAGGAAAAAGATATCTAAAGGCCACGGTAGAATAACGATAATAGGTAGTAAAGACTTTGATGGTAGAATAGGTAGTAAGTTATCCAGCTATTTGGTCTTAAAGTGCGCATCCAAACCAAGTCTGGCTAGCTCTCTTGCTCGTGAGCGGGGGGAATGAAAGGAAAGGCAGGGTTGCAACAATTTTTTTAAATTTATATTAATATTAATTAAAATTTTATTTTATTAAAATTGGATTAATTTTATGATCTATGTTGATAGATATAGTTGAGCCCATTATTATGTGATTATTGTTTGGACTAGGAGCATCTCATGTGATTTGGTATGGTTGAGACGGTATAGTGTAGGTCTTAGCCGACTTGACTCGTGATGGGAGGGTTAGTTAGGATATTTTTATTTTATTGGCTAGGTTCCCTCTCCGCTTCCTCTATTTATATATTTCAGCACAATCATTTTTTTCATCAAAGTCGCTTTTCTTTTGAAAAAGTTCGAAGAGAAGGACTCTGCCTGCGATGTTCATATGAGCAATAAAATCCAGATGATGGCGAATACAGGTATGTATCATAATCCTTTTTCTTATATCTATTTTTATGATTCTAATCTTCTTGATCGATCCAAGGGATTGAAGGAATCTATTTTCTTACATTTGGTATCAGAAATCTAGTATCCAAAAAGATTGAATCATATAGATATTAGATTTAGATATGTAAATCCTTGATTTTATCTTCTTAAAACCTTCCTTCTTTCCCTAAATTCTATTCCGTCGACCGTCATGGATCTGTGCATGACAGACGTTGTCCATGCTGTGGGGTGGCCGGTGGCAACGAGATGAAGCCGCGGTGATCGACGGTGGTGAGGAGAAGCCGGCGGTGTCGGTGGCCTCTATTTCTTTGACACCCAGGAAGAAAACAAAAAAAAAAAAACAAAAACTCTCCCGATGGCGATCGGGTGTCAAGATCTGATCCCACCTTCGATCTTGGTCAGTGCACTAAGATCATAAAAAAAAAAAAAAAAAAAAGAGGGATAAGGCTTGAGGGTCGGCGATCATGGGAGATCGCGGTTGGTCATCCTTGGACGATTTTCATGGCCACGATTTGTTCTCCCGACCGGTCTCTGTGACTGGTCCTCCCCCAACTCGGTGGCGATGATTAGAGATCCAGATCTTCGTCGATGGGCCGATCATAAAAAAAAAAATTGGAAAGAAGCCGAACCGTCGACCGTGGATGCATGCTTGACCTCCGGCGTCATCATTGGAACAGGCGACCAGCCGTTCTTGGCTGGCCTTGGTGGAGGTCTCGCCGGCAGTTGCGACGGCGGGGTGGATCCAAGGGAGCGGCTGACGGGGTTTTGGGGAAGCCCTGTTTTTGGGTTTGATCATGGGGAAGAAGAGAGACCTTGTGGGTTTTGGGTTTTGGGTTGAAATCCAAAATCCGATAACCCATACCCTTTAACCCATTTTTTAAAAAGGAAATGTCTATTTTGCATTTAGGCCCCTGGACTTTTTGATATTATATATTAGTCCTTTTATAGTTTAGATCCTATGAAATTTATATTTACATATTGGTCCAAAAAAGGGGAAAAGATTTTGGATGTTGTCTTGGGTTCGGGTGCATATGAGGCACCAATAGATAATTATATTTGTCACCTAATTAATATGGTCCTTTGGCATGTACCAAGATGTATTATAAATTTCATTAATATCATCACTTCAAATACTTGGAAGGACTTGAATAACAAAAAAAATTATTGGCATTATGGAACGTTAATACACTGTGGGGCCCGGCTCTTTGTACTTGGAAAGATTTTAATACAGACATATATAATTTTATGGTAGCGCATAAAGATCACGGGATCATTTATGCCAAACCCACTTGATGAATCTCTTGTTTCTTGAGGGTTCCATATTATCTTTATGTGATAATTTCCATACTACTCACAGGCATTTCCAATAGACATGAGGGCATTGGTTTTTCCATACTTAAAATATGCCATACTTGCTCGTTATGTCATCCCTAGCACTATAGTCATGCTCACAACATATTCAATAAATTGAGAATGATATTGAGGTGAAAACATCACATATCTCGGATACTTCTTCTTGTTTGTTAATGTTTCCAGAGGTCATGGAGGCCGACATTTGCCTCATTTCCATCACTTAATGATGATTGATCGATCATCGAATAGAAAGGGTTGAAGGAGATAAGTTTTAAGTGGACTTTGAATTTAGATTATCAATTTTTGGCCCATTTAAAACCCAATCCATTAATTGTGTTGAGCCTAAATTGATGAGTTGGTTGGATCCAAATACATTGGGCTTATTTTAACTTTGGGAATAAGGAGATTTTTGCACTTAAGCCTCTATAAATTAAATCTGAGTCCTAAAAATTTTATAATTAAATCCCTATTTTTTGAAAATGTATTTTACAGAAAAGTCCATATATTTTTTGTAATTTATGGTTTTGGTCCTCTGTCTTTGTTGATTAAAATTGCTAGCACTTGCTCATTTTACATCCGATTTGAATTTTTGGATCATTGGACTCGTTCTAATTTGAATAACATTTTGGTCGAGTTCTTCATATATAATAAAATATTTAAAAAATTTAAGATTATTTATATATATTTTACTCACTATTATATAATTTGAGTATGTTTTTGCATAGCCTAAAAAGGTTCGGTGCACTCTATGAATTTTGAATAGTTGAGTTATTGAGAATTAATTATTTATCTTTTATTTGAAATTATATATTGATGTCTCTATTATAGTTGACCCAAAATTGACTACAATTGATTGTGACACTTATTATATACTATAATTCTTACCTAAAGGTATTTTATAGTTGTGTAGTAAGTGTTATTGATAGAAGTGGCAGTTAGAATGTATTATTATGTTATGATATATTCAGTGGGGTGCATGTTGTTAAAGTATCCCATTTTGGAATTGATCTTTTGTGGCATATATAAGGTTAAAGTATATCATTTTATATTTGTTTGGGCATTCATTTTTTTTCTGTATGAATAATTTATGGGTTAGCATAAATATTTATTATCAAAGTAGTTTGTTTGTATCAGTCCATTGAATTTTTTCATCATGTGAGGGATATTTTCTAGTTATTGCATACAACCGCCTACCCAAAGAGGTTTGTTGTATGTTTAATCAGAAAGGTTGCATGGGGCATTGTGTTGCAACGATGTTCTAGCTTTCATGGGCTTGTTTGTCCAAAGGAGATATGTTCGTGACTGTTATATTATTTCATTTACTTGTGACTTCATGTGAAAAGTACTTATGCATATTATATGTTCTGCCCAAAGAAAATATGTGATATTGCATTTGGACCCTTGTTTATCATTTATAGTATATGCCCATTGACTAGTATTTAGCATTCCTGTCATCTTTGTCTATACAGTCATTTATGTTAATAATAATGTTATTGAGTTTTTTGACTAGGTTAAAATATCAAAGATCGAGGTATATTGGGTTTAGAAAACTTATTTGCCAAAAGGGAATAGATTTTCGAATGTCTTGTATTCTTATTGTGTTAACTTTTGTTTTCTTTGAAAAGAAATATATATTGGGTATAAGAAATTTGTTTATCCAAAAGAGATGTATTTCCATTTTTTTTTTTTTTGTATTTTCAGATCTCATTTTTAGAGCTCAAAAATATATCACATTCTCTATCTATAGAAGAGTTTTATGATGATGCATATAGTACATTTATTAAAAATTGCTTATTATATTCAAAGCTTTTATTGATTCATTATTTGTACCTCAAACATGTTGCATCGTCATGAGCTTGATTGATATTTTATATATCTTAAGGTACTTTAAAGGTCATGACTTGATAATCCCTTTTTGGAAGATTCATGAATTTTGATGGATGATGACCACCAAAGTGGCTTATTCATTGAGATTTACAAGATCCTTCTGTGAGCTATTTAGAAGGGATTGTGTAGCATTATATATTGAAGAGAGATTCCTTATATGAATCATTTTCTTTCCAAAGAAAGTTTTATTGCATTGGACCAATAGCACTCATTAAAATAATACTTGTAAATTTTTTTTAGAAATATATTATTATATTTCTTTATTAATTAACTACATAAAGATTATTTAGCAGTTAGTATATTTGTATTCAATAGAGTTAATACTTTCATTATAATGACTTTAACTGAAATGAAGATATGAAAATTGAAATTATGCTAACACTAAGTATAATGGAATATAGATATTACACTATGTAATGATTTTCTATCTTGGTATCTTATTAGAGTACTTTGAAATAAAGCTGCCTTAAAAATGGTAGAGAGTGAATTATTTTATTTAAAATATATTTATATAATTGATTCCATTCTTATTATTATATTTAAGAATGGTGATCTAATTTTGATATCATTTGTGATAGATATATAGAATCTGATAAAAGAAAGTCTGGATAGCTGATAGATAGATAAATTAATATAAGATGGAGGTATGATGGTGTTAGGATTTATATCTTGAAACCAGAGAGAATTGCACATAAAATTAGTATTATGAGATTTCTATCTCTAATATATAGGCTACTCATCATATTTAGTTTTCCTGCTATGTAGTTTAATAAATTTAAAATCATATATATAAAATAATTAATAAATTATATCATATTTTATTTTAGAAGTTTTTGATACTTTTGAAAAAAGAATAAGGATATTGATGAGGTGTATCAGTCACATTCTAAGATCTCATATATAATAAATAAATAGTATTATTAAATATATTTGTATAAGATGTGATAGTTATTTAATACACAATGCCTGAAATTTTTAAGCAAAATAATGTGATGAGAGGTAAAGTACACTCTGAAAGATATGGTGTGAAGTATGATGAGTGGATGCAATTTACTTTGATATTTTTAGTATAAAACCCTAAGATTACCATCTATAGTTTTAATAAAATTTTTAATAAAATAGTTATATAAGATACTTTTTGAGTTAAAGATTGGTAGGAAGCCTAATAACTTTTTACTTTATGGTTGGAGTTGTCCTGCAACACTTAATCATTAATAATCTATCAGCGGATAAATTTGATTATGTAATAATATATTATTTATTTTGGTTATCCAGATAATTTTTCATGAATATAGATTCTAATATCCTAAGAGAGGTATAAAGAATATTGAGTTAAATCATGCCATATTTGTAGATTCTGATTTGCATAATGTCAGATGCTCCTATATATGACATTGAAAGAAAATAAATTGTTGCTCTTATTTATCTAAATATTATATTTCATCCTACTGGAGGATAGTGGGAGAATAACATTAAATATATAATTATTGATTGTACCTCCATTACTAGTTAATGTAGCACTAATAAAACAAACCTCCAGTTACATTGTCATGAGATTATAGAAAGCTTGAAAATAGAATCTAGTGACATTCTTGAATATACAGGCAGGGTTTGTGGCATGTTGCAAAGTCACAATTCATATTATTTTTATTATGAAACTTTATCCTAGATCTTATAATTATTGATTATATCTTAAAACCACTTATAATTTATTATAATCATAGCAGCTATATTCTTTAAAGGAACAATAAAAGTTTTCATTATCTCTATCTATTTAAAAATAGAATTTTTGTCAGTCAGATGTTGTAGTTGAAAGGGAGATATTATGTACAATATACAAAGTCAATATTTGTTGATCCCCTAATCAACAATAAGATCCATAATTTTTATGAAACATGTCAAGAATATGGGCATTTTAGAATCTTTTGATTTTTTAGATTAGTGGAAGTTTGATGTGTCGAGTGTATATGAATAAAGTCTATGTTGGCTGATCCTCTAACAAAGAATTTAAAGCCTATATGCTTTATAAAGTATGTTGAAAATATGAGCATATTGAATTCTTTTGTTGTGCTTGGTCAGTGGGAATGACTTTATATTTATACTTTATTATTATAAAGCTAATTTTATTTGATTTTTCTATCATGTGTATTTATATACATTGTTGACATGATAGTTGATGGATTGTATTCCTATATGGTTTATATGTATATGTGGAATAATAAAATACAATATAGTATTTCAATAATATATTTTGTCTTAAGAATAACAGTTATATAGGTATGTCTCATTTGATAATTATGAGATCTTATTATGTTTGGAGACATACAGACTTCTTTTGAAGTCGTGAGATTTTTTTACCTTGTGATCAGTGACGGACCGCCGGGAGGCAAGGAGGCCTCTTGGCCGCCCCTAATTTTTTTATTTTTTTATAAATTAATTTTTATGTAAACTTTTAAATAAATAAATATATTTATATATTTGGCCCTTCTAAACTTGAGGATATTAAATATAACTTGAAGAATCTTAAAAAAAAATTTAAAATGAAACAAATACTATAAATCAGCTTTCTTTACTTGAAAGTTGGATCACTTCCAATTTTATTTTTTATTTTCATTAAATTTTTTTCATAATTTTTTAGAAGAAGACAATTTTATTTTTGTTACTCGACCAGTGCCCATCTCCAGAATTCGCCGTAGTCGAAGCCACGATACGCAGTCAGTACCATCCCATTCACCACATCGATGGATAAAATGATGGCCGGACTTATCATGTGATGCAATCGATGAGAACGCTCACACGACAAGACCAGGCGGTTGCGCATACATAAGGCCGGATACCACCGATGCGCTGGCCTATAACTACCATCTTGGTGGCCTTCGTTAGCCTCGTCGCACTGATAAATACTGCGTGCGATGAAGCCACGCAACGTCTTAGCGACCGGATCCATCGCGTAGCATAATCAGATCTTGGAGGGCATGGACGGGTGAGCGCCCGTCATGCCTCAGGCTCCCATCAATACTATTGCACTCGCATCCCATCATCTTTGACACCATTGATCGATAGATGTTACATCCCACTGTGCAGCGCCAACGGTATTCAGTGCGATGCTGCCACTATTGTGGTTGGTGCACGTACATCCTCTTCGAGTCCTTAACACTTATTACTCTTCTGGTTTCAACTACTATTCTAAAAAAAATATTTTCAAAAATAAAGATTGTCAAGATCAGATTATGCAACAAGATGGAAAATAAATTTTTATCAATTATTTAGTCACTTATATCGATAAGCAGATAGTTAAAAATTTTACGATAGATTTCATTATTAATGAATTTAATATTATGAAATAAGATAAGTATAATTTAAATAATATTTATAAAAAATATTTAAATTAATTTTAATTATTTATTAATATTATTTTTTTTGGCCTCCTTTAAAAAATTGGTGTGGTCCGTCCCTGCTTGTGATATAGCACGTGGTTAAAAAGAAATTATGATTGAGGGTACATATGTTTAATTTGTTTTGATTATGAGATATCTCTTTTGGTTATGTACCTGACTGCGACTAGGTGTCGAGTTTCAGATTTATTGTGCTGTCTCATCATTAATACCATTGTTGAGTATCTGAGATAGAATGGCTTGTTGTTTAATGCCATTAAAATTTCTCTTGCTTATTTTGTTTCTAAGCATGTTGAAGAGAAATTGGAGGACTGACACTGAAACATAGCATGTTTTATTTTGATCACCTTGATACTATTTTCTTGCTACATTGCCATACCAAGACTCATGTCGATGGTGTTTATGATGCTTGTAATCATGAATAGGTTTGTATCGGATAAGTAGTACAACGATCATTTGGTATCATGGATACTGTTGGACCGAGACATTTGTAGATGCTGTCTATGGATCATATAGTGTCGACATTTTATTTTCAACACGAAATTTATTTTAAAATAAGATATTTTCAAAATTATAATTAATGTAATCCAAATGGAAGAATGTAAGAGTTTTTCTTAATTTGGGCTAACATTAATTGAAATTTATTTTATTAAAACTGGATTGATTTATGGTTCATGTTGATAGACGTAGGTTAAACCCATTATTATGTGATCATTGTTTAGGCTAGGAGCACCTCATATAATTGGATATGGTTAAGGTGGCACAGTGCAGGTCTTAGCCTGACTTGATTCATGATGGGAGGGTCAGTTAGGATATTTTTATTTTAGTGGCTAGGTCCTCTCTCCGCTTTCTTTATTTATATATTTTATGTGAATTGTGAATTATGCACGGTCATTTTTACCATCAAGAGCCGCTTATCAGGAAGTCCGAAGAGAAGGACTCTATCAACGATGTTCATATATCGAAATCAGTATTGAATGATGATGAATACAAGTATATATTACAATCTTTTTTTCAGATCTCTTTTTATAATTCTAATCTTCTTGATCGGTTCAAGTAACTGAAAGAATCAGTTCTCCTACAATGATTTCTACTCGGAAACTCCCATGGCTAGCCAAGTATACCGCCGGTCTTCCAACCATGGCCATCCATGTAGCCTCGTGGCCATGACCTCATGATGGCGTCGTATGGTACATCGTACTGCATGCTGAATTCTTTGCAAAATAGGCGTATTGAATATTTTGGAGCTTATGTAACAGAGGATTATTTTTTGTTGTTTCTCCGTACCCCACGTTATTTGACTTTTCAAGGTGCTGCGGACATATTTTCTAACATTGATGGGGCGACACCAAGATGGTAGCTTAATCGGTATTGGCTGTGATTTCATATTTCTCGTGTTTAAGATTCAAACCGTGACAGGATCAATTAAATAAAATGATTTATCCTGGATGTGGAATTAGCTATTAGACTAATTAATACTTTGGTAAGACTGAAACTTGTTCTCATTCCTTATTGAAAGGAAAAAGGAAAGAAGCTAGTTTTTGACAGCAAAATAGTTGTCCATTGTTAACCTAAACATCAAAAAGGATATATTAATATATTATAATGCCATCAGAAATTTACTCCATGCTATGTAATTCGGTAGAAAAGTTTTAACAGTGAAACTTATTGTGACACTTAAATGGAGTGGGTCCGGTCATGTCCCCCCCCCCCCCACCCCCGCTTCCCATTTTTTTTTTTTTTAAAAAAAAACCAAATAAAAAACCAAAAAAAAAAACACTTACCGTGAAGAGACTCATTTTTGCTGGATCAAGCATTGATCTGCCACCTTAGTTCATTGCTACGTTGCTGATGAAATTGATGCCTGATTTCTCTCCACCGTTTCACAGGAAATGCTTCAGAATTAGGTCCACCCACCTGAAACTTCTTGGTGAGCTATTGTGCATGCAGCCGAATATAACATAGGATCAGGTATCCTATTTAAGGGAAACTCTTATCAACTTTTCGTTGCTGCATTCAAGGAGCCTGACAAATTAATCTTACCCTTTGCAACTTGAAATTTATTACTGATCAAAAAGTTCCCATGCAATTGCACTTTGTCACCGACTAGGAGATTATTTGTCATCCATACACTTTTTCATGTACACGTGCTTTGGAAAAGCCTATCAAGTTATGAAAACTCTTCCCATTATCAGTAAAAGGTCATCATGGCTTCAAGCTCTTGAAAATAATTCCTTGGCTAACATGCGTGCATGAAAATGCAATGTTAAGTTCCAATGTACAAAAAAGGAAGCTCTTCTCAATCTCTTGATAGACAAAAATTCAACTCTTGCATCACCACTAAACAACAGGATGGAAGGCGAAAAACACCTCAACATAGTACAAAGGCAACTCAGGAAGTGCTACCGGCTTCGGCGTCAAGTCTCCCCACCGTGGATTTGTGTTTAGCACTCGGTACCAATTTCAGAAGATGAATCTGTGGACGATAAGGATGATATGCCAGGTTGTGAGTCTGAGAGTGAGGGTTGTCTCTGTGATTGGCTCCTGAAACTTTGGGAGTTGAGAGGTGAAGTTTGGAGAGGTTGATTATGTCTCTGGCCCTCATCAGCAAGTCTTTTTAGAAGGCGCATAGTTGTAGGAAGAAACTTTGATGACAGTGAGAGAAGCCCTGAGAGCTGCAGGTGGACAAGCATCAGCCAAAAGGTGACATAGGCAAGGAGACATGAGTGCAAACAGCAGCATACATTGAATAGTTTGATAATGTTAATCATTCACACGAGCTGCTTTCAGCTTTTCCTGATTTTACCATATTGCACATGAGATGTTTCTGCTGACCAATCTCGATATCCACGGCATGATGTTCACCCGTTGTCATTTATGCGTATGAAGTACAAACACTGCAGATGGCTAGCATATGTTGATGAAAGCTACCATTCTCTAGTCCGTTTGTTGAGAAACAATATGCCATAGCAATGAAATGGTGATGGAACTTCCATCTTTTACATTAAAAAAGGAAAGAAAAGAAAGCATCCACCAGATTTTCCAGGATAGACTGGACCATTACCAAACTAATGTTTAAAAACAGCGGCATGTTTCATAGGTTGATTGTCAGATCACATAAACTTCCAATTCATTTATATGGATAATACCTAGTACGATTTGTAGATGACTAACATGAATCTCTTATTTGTATCAAGCTTTCTGCCATGATTTAAGAAATATAGAATGATAATTAAACCATAGAAAATAACCAGCCTCTTTAACACTACATTTCTTATAACTGTATGTTCTCACCGTGCCATTGCGAAATTCTCCAGAGATATCCAGCTGTATCCATAGGGCTCTAGACAATAAGAAAATAACAAAAAGTACCAAGAGGTATAAAGGATTCCTGTTCATCATAAGATAAACAATAGCATCAGATATGAGCAAGTTAATTTTAAGGGTTGTAAGATAACTTTTGCAGAACTGCACATGATGGAGGTAACAAATGCAAATAATTACCTAAGAAGAATCATAAATTCATTAAAACCAAGAATGGCAATTGTAAGAATTGCCCATGGAGGAGGTAACATGCCGTTATTGCGCTTGTGAGCTTCCTGCAAAAAAAAGGAAGCAAATGCAGTGAAATATCAAGTAACATGAGAAAGCTACAAGAACAGATAGAAGACCTATCTAATTGGCTACCCTGCTTAGCTGTGTGGAGATGAAGTAATTGAAACAAAGTGCACACGACATAAATGCAGAAAAACATTTTTAAAAAAACTGAAAGTTATAGACATGGAAAATAGCTTCCAGGTTAGTTCTTATGACAGAGAGTTCATTCATCTAGATACAACGGTAGGGGCACAGACATGGTAAGAGCAGGTGGGTCCATTGCCCCAAAACCCAAAGCCAAAAAAAAACAGGTGGGTCCATTGCCCCAAAACCCAAAGCCAAAAAAAAAAAAAAAAGAAAAAAGGAAAAACCACACGTAGCCCCTCTAGGAATTCCAAACTATATGGAACAGCGGCTTCTCAACGTGCCCATGCTTCATCACATTCTTTTTGAGATACGTACAATAGGGAAAAATAAGTAATCTCCTTCCATAATTGATGTCATCAAGTAGAGATCTCCTCTCATAGGAGCCAGTCTATAGCATGGGACAAACAAATCAGGATTTTTTTTCCATTTAGAGCTTGCTTAACAGCGCCCAAATCATTCAGAACTCTAAAAGAATCTGTTTGATATTAAGAAAATATTTTTTTTTTTGAAAATATAAAATGGAATCATAGGAAAGAAATAAAATATGAAAACCCCACATTTTGTTTCCTCACAAGATTCCAGAAAATAATTTTTAAAAAGTTTTATTTTTTTTTAATGGTGCAGAGATCTCCTCATGTCCCCCACCCCAACAAACTTCATTTCTTTTCATTTTTTCCAAACTATGTCCACTTTCATGTCCTTTGCCCAATCGTGTAAGTCTTGCCTCCTTGTAGGAGAGTCTAGTTTCTACAAAAGCCATCAAGCATTTTAAAGGTATGAAAATTGGGTCTTTCTTTCTTCCCTTCCTCAAGCCCTATTGCCTTTTGTTGACATCGTGGAAAGTATACAAAAGCCATCAAGCATTTTAAAGGTATGAAAATTGGGTCTTTCTTTCTTCCCTTCCTCAAGCCCTATTGCCTTTTGCTGACATCGTGGAAATATAAAACTAGGGCCTACTTTTCCAATTTTCTTTTCTAGATCTCTTTATGGGATTTGAAGCTTTGATTTTCTTAGAGATGACATATGTTTTTAGCTTGAATAAAAATATGATATATTCAATATTTGGATAAATTGTTTCTTCGATCATTTTTTCTTCTCTATAAGTAAATAATGTGTTTTCCTATCTAAAATGTTGTAAAATTGACAATTTATATGTCTCGCTAAGTGGTTTGTTATTTTCACAAGAATTATATACTACAATACATGATTTAGCTGAAATTGATGAAAGATAAGAGTTTTATAAAAGAAAAAATACAATGAAACAAAAGATTAAACCCTTTTGATCAATTTTTGCAATAATCTTATAATTTTCTTTACAAGTAACTTTGCTCCCCAACAATGAATCCCAGTTCTGCCCTGTAGATCAGTCCAAAGATAAGATGGAGCGAAAGAAGATACGTTTCCCAAGCTATAGAGTTCTTAATGACTGCTTCTTGACATGAATAACGGAGTTTCATAAACTCCTCAACAATCAAATTCCCTATCTCCCTGCACTACCGTATTAGGTAAATTATCTCCTATCGTTTGCAGGCCTAACATGTAGGTTATGAAAGCTTGTGTTTCCTAAGAATACTCAACTAGACATGCAAATGCAGTCATAAAAACATCCATTTTTCATTGAAGGAAGAATCCTTGTCATCAAATGTCGAGATTTGGAGCGAAAAGATTGCCTTGCAGTCCATGCATTTAATGGCACAGGAATATTCATCAGTCGATGTTTCTCGTAAAAAACTAAATCCATATGTGGCGAATAAAAAACAGAGCCATTTGCAGATGATACATCTTCCTATAATCTCTGCAACCTGTATTTTTGTTTATCTTTTTCTCCAGAGAAGTAACCAGACAACTGGGGCCATCATAGAATCTCATGATATTAGAATCTTGTGGCAATCTACTGAAGATACTAGATGTATTATTGTTAAACTCTATATCCTGTTGCAGCAACAGAGAGATCTTTGTAACTGGAATGATCACCAGGACAAAATAAAATAACTGTGCAACAATAGAATGCTAGTCTTCATTTTGCACGTAAACAAGAATTTAAAATGTATCAAAACAAGTTCAGAATTTAAGACAACAATAATTTTCCAAAGCAGTTACTCTGCATGTAGTAAATGTTAAAAATCTTTTCTGGAAACTACGAAAAAATTAGAATAGAAGGGATGAAAAGCATATAAAAGGTCGGTGAGTGGTTACTCTGTGAATAATAAACGTTACTGTCTTACTGGAAAGTTCAAATAGAACAGAAGGAGAAAAACATATAATAGGGCACATGATGTAGGTAGCAACGGTTAAAGAGGAAGACATACCATGTGGTTACTACAGTAAATAAGTATGAAGGCAGAATGAAGAACACATACTTGTGCAGAAATTGCTTGGGTGATAGTAAACTCAGTTTCTGTTTTGAATTGTCTCCATAAAGACTTGCACTGCACTGGAGTGATTAATGTATAGTTCGAAGGAACCTGGACCACACAAGCACCGAGTCATTATTCTTCCATGGTTAATTTTTTAAATAAGTATTAGTGGACAATTACCAAAACAGACCTCTTCCCATGTACTAGAAGCTAGTGGATCTGTCAATGCAGCAATACTCCTCTCCTGGGTTTTGGACCATCTGCAAGTGTTGTATTAAGAATGTCTTCAATCCTATCAGATTTGTCATCCAGACGTATGGCAGCCATTACAGATAAAATCCTCAGAGCCTGCATGTAAAATAAACCACATAATCATCTTGAAAAAACAAAAACACACGCGGACAAAATATTATAGCAACATACCGCAGCACGGGCTTCTTTTGTGATCTTGCGGATATCTTCCTTCCCTGTCCAAACCCTTGGCATTGAATCCTTGTCATGGCTAAATACTGTTGAGAACCTGCAAGAAACGTGCTACAATCATAGAAGTGAGGAGAAAACTACAATCTGAGCAAAGATGGATATTGATATCTACCTGTCCTTCATGTGCATCAAAGCCTTGCCTGCTTCTTCTCTTGCTTTCTTTTCCACCATATTTCTGCCATACTCCTTTAGATTTGCCACCATTGTATCAAATTTTCCTGCTTGAAGTTCAAACCCAGAAAGGGAAGTCGAGAACCCTGACAGAACATTCTCCATCTCACATTTATAAAGCTTCCTTATTGATGCCCAAGTATCTTGACCAGCAGCATCAAAAGAGATGCCACAGGTTCAGCTAGTGCTGCTGTTAATTGTGTCTGCATAGCAACAAACTCTGAAATATTATCTTACTAGGAACTATACTTCCTGCTGAAAATATGTTACAAACAACTGATGACTCAAACATTTGGAGATTGATAACAGGCTCAACAAACCTCATAATGAGTTGTCAATTCTGACAATTTTACACTGCGGACAGAGTCTGCATGAACTTCTATATCACGATGAAGCTTTTGTCGAACTTTCAAAGTGTCCCAGTCGGCCTGTCTGATTGCCACATCTAAAATTGAAAAACTCAAATCAGTTTCTCTAATTTTCTATACTGCTGAATTTTGAAATAACTCAACTGCATGTTGTTTGCACACTGGAGAACTATATGTAGAAATGGAAAGAGGGATGATTTGAAGTCAGGAATAAATGCTGATCCCAAGATAGAACTGCATGGAAGTACAGATACCAAAACCATAACAACAAGCTCCATTCAATTTCCTAGAACACAAATTTATTAATTTTCCATTTCACCTCTCATTCCTATTAGTGGTGTCTTGTCTATCACTGTACATAAATTCTCCTTGAAGCCTTCATTTATATTTGATCAAACCCAGCACTTTTCAGACCTGACACAAATCTAAGCCCATGTTATTACCAGGGCCATCTCAAGGATTCGTTGATCATGAATAAACCACCTCTGCTACATCCCCATCAGTTCATCCTCCATTAGAATGACATTTGAGCTTCCAAAAGCATTCATTCTGCATTACATGACTCCAACTTTTATCAAGAATTGGTGTCACTATCTCCACCCTTATCTAATGAATATTAATCATGATTGTGTTTAATATAGTATCCTTGACTTACTATAGTGTTGTGATCACTCAAAACTCCAAAAGCACACTTAACATTGATAATCTGGTAAAATGTCATTAGAAGCATATACAACAGGTGATAGCACTAAGGTCTCAATTGGGGTCATTAATTTAGATCAAGAAAACATTATGTATAACCACAACTGCCAGGACTAGTCTAAGTTATGTGGTTTTGTTTGAGAATCTTCATTCATCAAAATATTCCCACTAAGGCCAAACTCCCTGTTACTGAGAAGCTTTTACATAATATTTTCTCAGAGCTTCCATTGTGTTAGCCTAGGTATGCACCTTCTATTGCTAGGCTAATCAACAAAGATTTGAACACCTCTTTGAACTTGTGCTTCCTTATCTTTGTTGAAGGCATCCATACCATCTTAATCAGGTCTCCATCAATTCATCCTAAATTGTGCAACTCCTCCTCCACCTCCTCTGACATACTTGTTCCTCAAACGTGCATTGCACATGCCCAGTTCCTAGATCCATTATACATGTATTCATATCATTACATGTCTTTTAATAATAAACCAAAGACATTATGGTAACTCTTGGCCTAATGGTTGACTAAAACCTTGCTTCATTCCCCATTAAGATGCATTTGTTCTACCATCACTTTAGCTTATTGAATTTAGACCCTCACCCTGCTAGGCCTTCCTCTAATGTTTCAGTTTACCATTTGACCTTGTCCTCTTCTCATCATCAGTACTGTATCATATGCAATTAGTGCCAGTCTATCACTATCACATTTCTCTAGTTATAGAAAAGGAAAAACAAGCATACAGCAATAAATTAGTGCCAGTAGTGCTGTTAATATTACTTTCTATAAGCTTCATCAACATCAACAATCAATAGATATTCTATTAATAATAGCATATAGTATTAATTACATAGTAAATGTTACTTTCAGTACTTGTATAAGATCTTATACCTGATATGTTAACATAGTCTAAATAATGGTACTTCTCAAATTTTTTTGAACACTTGATTAAAGGTTCCAATCCACGAAATCCTCAAAGACCTTGGATATAAGAGGTTGGATACCTAGGGAAAGACTACATTCCACTAATGAGCTACAATTCCACAGATATAATTGGCTAAAATATAAATGATAATACAAAAATGATACATGTCACCAGTTTAGTAATAAATATGCACAGCAAGTTTTCCCAACGGCTTGTAAGAGTACAATTCAATATAATATCAACACTGTAAGACTATATATAAAACAGAAGAAAGACACTTGAGGGTAAAAGAAATGCCCTGAAGGATATACAGCAGATTTTATGATAAAAAGCAGCTTAATATACAAACACAAATCAAAATCTAGCAGTCATTCTCTTCGGTATAAATGCATAGGGATGTTACCATCACATTCTTGATCAAATTCAAGCAATGAAGACTGAATACAGTCATGAATAGATGCTGCAAATCCTTTTCCTGTCTTAAGTGACTGATCCAGATCATTTTTAAATTTGTCAAGAACTTTAGTACGTATATGTCCCAACATTGCCTGAAATGCAGGATGTACAAGCTGCAAAGAACACGAATAATGAGTGTTAGACAAAGTTATTAAATCACAATTAGACAGAATCATCACATGAATAACACTGGAAGTACATCTAAGAACCCAGTGGTGTACCATTATGTGTTCATACAAGTAAATCTCTCGTCAATCCTCAAAAAAAAACAAGAGTAAATCTCTGGTCACAAATTAAAGTCTTCCAGGATCAATATTTTTTTATAGACCAATGTAATCTTCTGCATCTTTTTGTACAGTAACTACTTCCCTTCAAATTGTCCTTGCTCTTAAAAAAAAAAAAAAAAAAAACTTTCTATGTAGACAAGAGTTGCAACAATTCCTTACTGACTAAAACCAACAAACCCCAAATAACAGTAAAGGAAAGAACATTTTTTACTGCCTTTTAAAAAGCAATTTACTAACATAAAAAATCAAAAGCACAAAATAAAGATGATTAACCTGAGACCCTTATCTCATTAGACCAACAAAAAGCTAATGTTTATAGGCTGACAGCAGACTTGAAAGGCCACATAACTTTCTAAGCCCCTCTCCAAGTCCAAACCCAGTAGTCAGGCTTAACTCTTGATTTACAAGATCCAAAACATTTGAATATCGCAGTCTACTTAAGCTGCAAACTGATTATCTCTTGACAACATCCTATTCCACCAGGAAAATTCCCGACGTATGCTAGAAAGGTTGCAAACTTGCAATTCTTTTCTGCTTTACCATTTCATTAAACCATTCTCCACTCTCTAAAAGCTAAACGATACTTCGGTGCTTTGCTTCACAAGTTGATGTCTATGCTCAAAGTAACCTTATCAATCAATGGTAACATGTGGAAAGGTAAAAGTTTGTAAAAATTAAAAGGTATTTCAACCATCCAAGCAATGAGAAATCTTCTCATCCATAATTGTAAACATGTAATTCACTAATTTCTCACCTCAAAGATTCAAACTTTTCAGATATATGCAACTTGTAAAGCAAGCAGCTTACTCAGTTTAATCAGTGAGTCCATGTGCATATAAAAGAAATCCCTTTGTAAAAGTATTAGCAAAACATTTATCAAATACTCTGAACTCCTTTCATATTCCATCTTTCACAAACTTTTGAAATGCAATTTGTGAAATATCGAAATGCACTTGGCAGATTTGTTAGCAGGATGCTCCATGCATTGAGGTTCTGCACTAATCTACTTCGTAAAGCCTTTTGACTAGAATTTGGATTTTGGAGTATACAATTGAGATGGTCTTACAGTAAAAATTCATGCAAAAATGGAAAACACCTGACAACAATTTTTCAAACTGTTAAAGGAAATCACAAGATACTTGTTGACCAATACAAAAAATGATTGTGGAAAGCAGAAGATATACTTGTAGTATTTTTTGTCATGTCATAAAGTACATTTTCAGTCCAATTTTAATTTCAAATTCTTCCGTTCTTTACCTTCATCTACCAAGCCCAGAGCAATCATCTGCCTCAATCATTTCACAGTATAAATGAATAAGAAAAAAACAGTTTCTCCATTGATGAGTTCTATAAAGTAGAAATCAAGAATTCAAAAATAGACATTCCCTTAAATACGAGGCAATATCTAGACCAAGGATCGCTGAACTGATACCGGGACCTATACCGTTTGCTGACCAGACTGTACCGGTTCCTGTGAAAGTCACACATTAAACCCTTCCCTCAACATGGCTACAGTGTCCGACCTGAACCAGACCCGAACCGGATTAAACTAGGCTGAAACACACGATTCAGGACTGAACCATACCATTTCAGTCTGGTTCGGGGCTTTTTCGAACGGTCCAAGATCCGGACCGTTTTCCACGGTCGAACAGTGCTAGTTCTTGACTAGTATGGTTCGGTATGCCCCAAACTGGGTTGTTTGGTCTTGTTCAGGAAACCTTGATCTAGACAATTCTTATCCTTGTTCTTTATAACTCTTAGCTGGTTTGCAAAATTTTTACTAGAGACTGCAATTTCATTTGAAGATTGTGCTATAATTTGACACTTGGGATTCTATTGTACATTAGAGAGAATATTGTTCACATATCAAACCTTGTCATCTTCCACTTTTATCCGGGACTCTTTCCAATTCTAGAGAAATCTTAGATAGCTGCTGCTTGATTACATAAGCTAGAAATACAAGCAACATGTTTGGCCTCTCTACACACGAACATCACATCTAGGTTTGATGACTGACATTGCTCTTCCCTGCAGTTTCCTTGGCCAAGACTTCAGCATTAATATTTAGAGACTTGACAACTTAACATCAACTGAAAGACAGTCATATAAATCTGTTCAATCCCTCAATGGAGCCTTTGGGACATTGTGCTCCAACAACAGTGGTGACAATGATGCTTATGATTGCAATCATGGTCAGATGATATAGTTGAATGCATGTGTCTATATTGTAAAGAATGGCAAAGAAAAAGAAGTTTAGACAACATCTGAAGTTCACCTTCACTAGCCAGAAATGTGCCACCACATCTTTCATTTTAATGTGTTAGAAATTGGAACCTGACTCATCAGTAGATTTGGTTGTGTAATATTTTTTTGTGTAATTTCCATTGACTTCTAAGTTCATGGCCACTTGCAACATCATGTAGGATTCCTTCAATCATTTCTGTAGCAACATGAGATTTTGGCTTGAGGTCGAAAACTTGTCCTATGCTTGTGTTTATATCTGAAACAGTGATTGAACATATAAGTTTAGTTCTTTTTCATGTCCTCTATTATATGACCTAGTAATGCTGAAGTCACATTGCTTGACAGTGCCAGTTGCCAAGAATTTGCTGTACCAGAGTTGGGAAAGCATATGTTAGTGACATAATTCACCCAAAATCCATCTGAGAGGTTCTTGACAAGAGTTAATCAAATCCTATAGTACAAAAGGAAAAAGAATTTCACTTCCCATTCCAGACGAAAGAATAAAAGAAAAAAGGTATTTTCAGGGGAAACTGGGGAAAAAATGAAGTGGCGAGTCTCCTCACTTGCAATACTCTAGATTCCAGATGTTGCCGTTTTGCAGTCCTGACACCTTCATCAAAGTAGACAGCTTCACCATCATACCTATAAGAGAAGGATCACATACATCACTTTTAGCCAAAGTGGCAAATTCAAGTCCAACTGAAATTCAACTGATTCAATTAACTGTCTTGAAAAAGATCCACAAGAAAAACAAACATACCAGATGCAAAAAGAATATATCAGTTGACAGAATAAATAACTAGAAGGAAAGTCCTCCATGAAGAAATGACCTTGGCCAATAGTTGACCAGTTAGTCATGACTTTAAAAATAATACAGCTAAGAGAGACACACTACCATTTCATAAGTCAGTTTTAAGCATTATAGAAGTACATATTTTACAGCATTATAAGTGTATTATACAATCCAGCAATAAACAGAATCAACAAAAGATAATTTATTCTAATCAACATAAAACGTGCAGTAGATCAAGGTCACATTCTTTTATAAGAGCCATAATCCAAAGATTCTAAACCATATGTACATTGCATGTATTAAGTGTTTTACCACTGTGAAAGGAGTCCCAGGTTAAGCTTCAGAGCTTCAGATTGTTTAAACCAATCAAGCATGTAGTCTGTTTTCAACCACTTACATTCATTAACAATGATCAAATACAACTACTAATGCAAAATTGATAAAACACAGATACAACATGAAAAAGTGCATTACTAAGGTTGCACCATTGAGTGTCACCCTACACAAGCCATGTCAGCACTATTTTAGCACTGTCATAATGAAAAGAAATAATTCTTTATGTAATATGCTATCTAGCTGTATGTATGAATGCATGCAAAGCATGCTAATACAATAACAAAACACATTTAAACTTTAAATAATATTTTTAAAACCCAGCTACTTGGTTTGTGCTGGTGTTGTATTGGTGTGTTTCTGGGAGGTAATGATAAAAAATCAGTACATTCTCTTATAAACTGTTAGAAATAGTAAATTGGATGAGGTGCATCCATGCTAATACAGTGCTAGCACACTTAATAGTTTTAGAGTTTGATTGCTTGCTTCACGCAGAGCTTGTCTTAATTGCATGCCTGGAATTAGTGATAAAAAATGAAGTATTATTTTATAAATTACAAGAGCATGAATTGGAGCAAACAGCTAGCAGAACTCATTAATTGTAAGTCTGCTGCACATCTTGGGTGCAATAAAAGTATAATATAAAGCAGAATTTGTGAAAGACTTACTCTGACATATAGGCATCCAGAATAGAGCCAAGTTTTCTCCCAAAGCCTGAAACATGACCAGATTGAACAGTCTTTTCTAATGCCAACCAACCCTAAACCACATTGCAAGGATATCATATATCAACATTTGGCGAAGCTTGCCCACAGGAATAGCAAATATGAAACTATAAATGCTTGATTACCTCATCAGAGGTTAAATGATTGAACTTCTCATTTGCAATCTCTTCACAACGAACAGTAGCAACCATAACCTAGTAAATTGCAGGAGAGTGAACATGTGGGAATGTTTTATCAAGTTTCACATCAGCAGTTAGCAAAGCTCTGTTATATAAAATAGAAACCAAAATTATACTTGTGAGCAGAAGGTCAAGGTCCTTATCTTCTCGTATAACTTTCCAAATTTGTTCTGCACTAAATGAAAACCCAGAAGCAGGCACAACACCTCTCCTATCACCTGCAGACCTCCTGGAGCAATTGAATGGACAAATCTCTCCCTTAATTGCGCAGCCTGTTTAAAAAAGAATAAGGCATTCTGGAAACTTGCTAAGCTTTATATATCTATTAAATAAAAAAACAAATTAATATTTTACACATCGTTCAGGAAGCATCATTTTATCAACAATAAGATAGGTGAAGTCACATTATATATAAACGATTTTGTTGTTTTTGCTACAATAGATACTGTTTAACAAGAAATGGGCATTGTTGGTAGATTGATATATTGGTTGATTGGCAGGTACCTGCTCTTTGAATTGTTCTTCCTTCTCTTCATAACTAGGCAAAGCTGTGACCTCCACCTTATGTCATAAAACAAAGATATAAGAAATGGATATGTCAACTTTCTTAGGCACATTAGACAACTTACATTAAAAAATTCACTCAGTGAGGTGTCCTCGTGAGCCTTGGGCTTAGGAACAGTATCCCATATCTGCAGAAAATGGCAGCAATCATAAATCCAAAGAAACAGAACTAAAAACCCAATAAAGAAAGAAAGGAAGAGGTACCTTTTGTATATCCTCCCTTAAAACTGGTTCCAATGTTCCAGTGGAGTCTATAAAGAGCAAGAATAAACACAACAAAAACAGTAATAATAAGGGATGTATCTGAAGCACAGGAATGATTATAAGAAGTAGGCACTACATCTTCTGAAGTAGAAAAATTAAATGAGTAGCCAAAAAAGAAATAAAGAAAATTGAAGCTTTGAACCTTTGTTTTGTCACGAATAACAAATAGTAATGTTGTCTTGCGAGGACTAAACAAACGCATCATAACCTGGAAGAAAAGAATAGATCAGCATATATGAGTCTAAAAGTTGAGAGTTTTTACAGCAAAGAGTAAAGACAGAACACTGAAACACAGTTTTCAAAAGTGGCTTGTTAGCAGCTTGCTCCCGGCCAATATCATGGCACCACCTGGACAAATCAAATTTAACAATAAAGAAAGATGAAAGCTGGAAGACTGCAACAATAACTGGCACTCTGCAAAATGTCGCAATCTCAGTTGAAAAAACAAAGTTGTTAGAGACAGGAAAATGAAGCAAAAGTCATTGACTCACATATTATCAGAACATATCTGAAACTGCCAGAGCAAAAAGTGCAGTTTGCTTCTCAATGCAGTATCATCCTGAAGATGAAAGAGCAACATACTCATCATTAGAAACAAGTGAATGACAGAAGCACAACTATCTATTGAAGATCAGAGCAATGCTAGGACATCAAGACTCATCAACTCCATCAAAATAAAGATAATGCATATTGAGAACTACAGAAAAGACAAATTTAGTGAGGGATATGCATAATCAGGGGAAAAAACATATATACCTTGTTAACAGATGTGAAGAAAACTTTCAGTTGTAATGTTAGAAAAACAAAAATTTACAAGATTACAGAATCCAATGAATAAATAATGGGGGAGGGCAAAATAATTTTTTGGTGGGGGACATGAAGGCAGAAGAATCAGTAAGAAGTAGAAATAATAATTTTTTTAGCATTTCATTCTTATTTAACTTGGTGCATAGTTACTGGAATAACAATCTACAGGTTCCACATGAACAAAACATGCCACTGAAAAGAAAGATGCCAGAATTCAATGTTAAGACAAACTTCATAGTTTAAATGGAGTTTCAAACGTTAAATTTGGTTTTGCAGACACTAAATTACTGACCATCTTTTTAATGCAAAGAACTTGGTATCCAGTTAATTATATAAGTAAACTCACAAACAGATCAACACCACAAGAGCTAGGTAGTGTCAGCATGCTAGCAAGTAGCAACTTTATTTCAATTTGGCATCCCCGTGACATCATAAAATAATGTGTTGAACACCTGTCTGGACTTTTTCCTAGAAAATAGAAGCCATGAGCATGGTAAAAATTTGTTTTTGCTTTGTCATAAGCTGCAGTACCATAAATGAGCCGAAATAAGCAGGAGTACATGCTCAGCTCATCACACAATGAACAGGTCAAGTCCAGCTTTTTTTCCCCCCTTAACTAAACAATCAAGCTTGAGCTCAAGTTTAATTTTGGCTCCTAGACATGTTATAGTGTTGGATATAATCAAGAAAAGATTAAAAAAAAAAATTGATAGGTTTTTAAAACAAAAGACAACCCAATTAACTCAATAAACATGATGAATTATGACATAATAGAGACTCAAAAAACATCCAAGCCTAGCTGGTGAATATTCGGGCTTGGCTCATTTTACAATAATGTAGCTTGAGTTGGTTCATTTTCTAGTTGCATGAACTGGTATCTGTGTTGAACCTGATCCCATCATGAACAATTCAATTGATTGCAGTCCCACTTGCCAATGTGGAGTAACTGTATTATAGTTTGACATATAAAAACTGCACAAGTTATATAAAGTACTGATCTAAAACAATATTATCTTAATAAATTTCTAACAAATAAAACATTGAAAAGAAGAAGCATCAGCCCAATTTTTTAACTAACCAAATCATGACATGAAAATCATAATGACTACATATAAATTACAGATCACTCAGAAAGTTTTTTTAAAAAAAACCTAGCTGCGATAATTATGATAAGTCAATTCTATGGAAGCAGTGGAAGCATTGAGTGCTATTCAAATAAATTTAATGGATTAAATTGAGGTTAACATTTGTCTTCATGAAAAGTGTGGATTATTTGCTTACACATATACATCTTCCTTCCATAAGAAGCACCAGCTTAACTAGAAGAAGGAAAAAGCAGACAAAGCATCAATGCACCAATGGCAAATAATTGTATCATTGTGTGTGGACAGAAAAAACAAATAAAATACATCTAACGCACCTCTCCTCTTTCCCTTCCATCAGTACCCTCCAATCCATAACAATTGTACAAGGGTCAATGCCAACACACCTTGCAATCCAAATACCCTTAGTAGTTTGGCTCCTGTGAAAAAAAGGAGAAAAATATACATGAAAAACACAAAACTAAACAAATAAGGATAAACAAATAATATTTAAAAACAAAGATGTTACCTTCCTCTGAAAGCATCCATCTCTCTAAAGTCAGTGCCAAAAAGATGGTTAAGAAGGGTACTTTTCCCTGCTTGGGAAAAATGGATCATTTTCTAAGTGAGAAGAATATTGACGAGAAATTTAAAAGTTTAAAGCGTGCATGGATGTATTGATAATATTTAAAGTCAAGCATTTAAAGTAGCTACAATTTAGGGAACCTAGAAATAAGGAATTCTGACATTAAAATCAGAGGTCCCCAAATTATTACCCTCAATTAAAAAATGAGATACCACATATATCTCCATTGATTCATATGGTCTGTGATGCAATTTGGCATCTTAGCTCGACCAATATTATGCATTTTATGTGTATCTAATGCATATGTAATAAACCTTTATAAGTCTGATTTTCAGCTTTAAGATAATCTAGAGGTTACCGTTCATAACTAACAACATAAAATGAAGAAATGAAAAAAAAAATTTGCTGACTGAATTGTAGTTCAACTGTCATTCTCCTTTCTCTGTATGTGTGTTTTGTGTGGTTGGATACATGCGTGTTTACAAATGAGCATGCATACACACACATGTTCAACTCACTGCCCCCTTTCCCAAATCTCAGGAAAGCGTGTGCACATGTGGCCCTGTCAGTGTGCTTGCAGGTGTGCATGAAATCATGCACTAATACGTTTAACCCTTTCAGCAACAAGCATGAGAGCCATATCCATTTTGCGTCTAGCAGTGTGTTTGTGGGTGTGCATGATGCATGTACTAATACCTTCAGCCCTTCAGCAACGAGCACGAAAGCCATATCCATTTTGTCAAGAAGGGTCTCTTCAGGGTTGTATTTGAGACTTTCATCATAAGTTTATCCTTTTTTTCATGTGTTTATATGTTCCAGTTATGATTCCAATCTTTGATCCCATCTTCACTACCTTCTGACCCTTCTCCAACCAGTACGTTCCAATCCTAAACACTAAACAATCTTTCTTTACCATCAACTCGTGAATGAAATCCAATTGCAAATCATAATAAACAGAAGATTCACAGCACTTAATTAGGAAATCCTAGTCAGGAGTGCAAAAATCTGGGGAATGAGCCTTATTGATCTAAAATTTGAACTCCACCGTACGCTGCACCCGCGGCTAATTCAACGATTCAAGATTTCAACCGATTACTTTATCTCAAAAAAGAAAAAAAGAAAAAAGAAAAGAAAGATAAGACAGCTTGAACCCATAAAACAATGCAAGACTTAAACTTCCAATTCATGTACAGCATTAGAGGCATCCAAGCTCATAACTATCAATAGCATTCGAACCCAAAAAAGAAATCTTTTTTTCCAAAGAATCTTAACAGAGTGGTAACTAAAACATTCAAAGAACGAGAACAGATCAAAACAATTATTCAAAGCCATGTGATCGCTTTTGCCTCACCGCTGCTTTGGGGTCCCATGATGGAGACGACCGCATAGGAAAGCCCACACTCGGCGAGCCTCACGGCCTTCGTAAAGCGCTCCATGCCCAGGGCGTTGAACTCCCCCTCCCCATCGATCAGTTGCGTCGAACAGCACTCCTCGCCCATCCCCGATCCACCGAAAACCTAGAAGAATAAGAAGATAAAAAAAAACCAAGAGAAGTGCCGAAGCTGGAGGAGAATAGATCCAACGCGCCTCGTCGGATAATGCAGCTCGATCGCGTTCTTGATCGAATTCTAGGGTTCACAAATCACAATGGAGAAAGAACGAGAAGCGAAGGGAGAGAGGTCCATGAGCCCGATTAAATACAAGAACAGGCGGTGGCTCATTCTTGCCTTTTACGCTCCGGTAACGGGATTGCATTGGTGCGGTACACTTAGTCTCTCGATTAATATATAATACGAAGCAAACAAATTACTGCGGCCGTCTGATTCTCTGATGTTTCCATTTTACAGAGAGGTAACGGGATTGCATTGGTGCGGTACACGTAGTCTCTCGATTAATATATAATACGAAGCAAACAAATTACTGAGGCCGTCTGATCAAACAGAGAGTAGTTTCGACCGTCTGATGTTTCCATTTCTTGAGATAATTTAAGATTGTGGGGTCAATTTGCGTTGGAGGCGGTGGGCGTTGGGGACGTTCCTAATTATACCGGACATCATTCGCGACTCTCCGGGGTCGTTACAGCGACCATGCTCTCGTGGCCCCCCATCTGCCTAACAGTTATGGACAGGGGTTGCATCTTCCGCGCCGGTTCATCTTTCTTGGCGCGGATCCACCATTGGATCTTGAAATGGCCGGTTCAAAATTTAAGCAAATGAACAAAAAGTTTGAAATGCTTTGGAAGCTGTGTACAAAGATCCAATGACCAATAATGTAAAAGAATGTTATATATATATATATATTTATTTATTTATTTATATTTATTGTGTCGTGTGATGTCCAAACTTGAATCGAATTTGTTGAAGATGATTTTAGCCAATTGATCTAGCTCCTCATTATCTATGAATACCTTTGATCACTAAATCGTTCCTCTTCAATCTTGCAAGCAAGTCTTTTCACCGAAAAAGTTTGATGGGGGACACTCCGATACTCAAATCAGTCACAGTATCCAGAATAAATAAATTAGATCCGAGAAAAAATTTGAACTACAGATATGTATGAGAGTTTCTTCGTTTTTTGAACTTATCCCCAGAAGCCCCTTACTCACCGGTATTTATAGGCTACGATCCTAACCGAATCCAATTAAGAAAATGTAAACGGTTAGTTTGTTATCGGACTAGCATGTGCATTGATCGTTATCCGTTATAGTCCTCATTGTTTACCTTCTTTGACCAATTTATCAGATTGGTCAACATAACTCCATGATCGACTTATTAAATTAGTCTTAGATATCAGTCGATTACACATTTAAGTCATCTTAAGTGCCTCTTAGGTATCGATCGATTTTGTACCTCTTGGACATTGATCAACCTTGGCACCTCTTTGGCATTGATCGGTCTTGTCTCTCTTGGACATTAATCGGCCTTGTGCCTCTTTGATATTGATCGGTCTTGTGTCTCTTGGGCATTGATCTGTTACTTGATCAATCAAGTTCATTTTTAATCGATTCAACAGAAATAGATCAAATCTGTCATATCCGAATAATATATATATATATAATTTTTCAATCAATGCAAAATAGGGAAATATATATATCTAGATCAACCATGTAACTGGGTATGTGTTCATTAAATTTTATATTGCCCATCCCTCCTTTTACCATGCATGTAATGATTGTAATGGAGCAATAAGCACACACAATGATAATTGCATGTAGTTGATGTGATAAGTGTGATCATGATGCTTCAAGATTAAACATATTGTTTTGCTCTTTGCATAATTATTTGATGAATATCTCTGCTATAATTAGTATTGTTACCATCAAGATCGTCGTGGCCCGTAGCTGCTGCTGGTGTCAGAGTACGCTCCCTTCACTGTCTGGCGGTCCTCTGCTCCTGGACCCGCGAAACAGGGGTTAGAGACCCGGGCTGGAATTTCCGGTGGAGGCACTCCGACGGTCAAGTCAGTGACGATCCAAGGAAATGGATCCTCCTGGTCGGGCCCCTCTTGATGGACTCCGCACTAGGAGTGAGAGTTGTGTGTGAAGACGAAGGGGTTCCCCCGAAAACGTAGCAGGGGGAGAATGATAACGGGGACAAAGGGGTTCTCTGTTCCTCCGCCTCTCCTTGTTTTCCTTTCGAGTGGTGGTGGTGGCGCTTTGCCCTCTCGATCGAGCTTGTGCTTGTGTTGTTGGTGGATCGATGTTGTTACCCCCCCTTTTTTGGGGGTGTCGACTATTCTTTGTAGTTGAAAATTGGCTGTTTGGCACTTGCCTCGGGATCTTCGTTGGGCTGGCAGTCTCGTGGGGCAGGATTCTGTGCCATGGATGAGACGTCTTTCCTGACAGGTGGTAAGGAAAGCTTCCATCCATTCTGACATCCCCTCCGATCATCCCATTCCGGGAAGCTTGGCAGAGCCTCGATCCGGGGGTTGCCGCCCTAGGGGTTCGTGCTTTCCGGCTGGCCCATCCCCCTGGAAGTACGGCCGGACAAGCAGTTATGGTGGTATGGGAGGCCGTTTCGTAGTCCTTGGGCAGCTTGCCGGTGTTCCAGAATGGCAGGGCTTGCTCCGGTCTGGATGCTGCTCCGAGCTCGTGTTGCCACCTTGATGGAAGAGGGAAGAGTGCGGGCCTGGTCCAGAGGGCGCGCGCTCGGAGAGGCTCCACATTGATGGGTGAGCGTTGAGCTCGACCTCGACCATAGGGCACTAACCTTCGAGGGTCTCGCTCTGGAGGGTGGAAGGCGAACCCGGTCCAGAGGGCGCGCACTCGGAGAGGCTCCATATTGGCGGGTGAGCGCTGAGCTCGACCTCGGCCACAAGGCACTAACCTCTGAGGGTCCCGCTCTGGAGGGCGGAAGGCGGACCCGGTCCAGAGGGCGCGCGCTCGGAGAGGCTCCACATTGGCAGGTGAGCGCTGAGCTCGACCTCGACACAGGGCACTAACCTCCGAGGGTCTCGCTCTGGAGGGCGGAAGGTGGACCTGGTCCAGAGGGCGCATGCTCGGAGAGGCTCCACATTAGCGGGTGAGCGCTGAGCTTGACCTCGACTACAGGGCACTAACCTCCGAGGGTCTCGCACTAGAGGGCGAAAGGCGGTCCCGGTCTAGAGGGCGCACACTCGGAGAGGCTCCAAATTGGTGGGTGAGCATGAGCTCGACCTTGACCACATGGCACTAACCTCCGAGGGTCTCGCTCTGGAGGGCGGAAGGCGGACCCGGTCCAGAGGGCGTGCGCTTCGAGAGGCTCCACATTGGCGGGTGAGCGTTGAGCTCGACCTCGACCACAGGGCACTAACCTCCGAGGGTCTCGCTCTGGAGGGTGGAAGGTGGATCCGGTCTAGAGGGGCGTGCTCGGAGAGGCTCCACATTGGCGGGTGAGCGCTGAGGTCGACCTCGACCACAGGCACTAACCTTCGAGGATCTCGCTCTGGAGGGTGGAAGGCGGACCTGGTCCAGAGGGTGCATGCTTGGAGAGGCTCCACATTGGCGGGTGAGTGCTGAGCTCGACCTCGACCACAGGGCACTAACCTCCGAGGGTCTCGCTCTGGAGGGCAGAAGGCGGACCAAGTCCAGAGGACACGCGCTCGAAGAAGCTTCACATTGGCGGGTGAGCGCTGAGCTCGACCTCGACTACAGGGCACTAACCTCTGAGGGTCTCGCTCTGGAGGGCAGAAGGCGGACCGGTCCAGAGGGCGCGTGCTCAGAGAGGCTCCAAATTGGCGGGTGAGCGCTAGCTCGACCTCGACCACAAGGTACTAACCTCCGAGGGTCTCGCTCTGGAGGGCAAAGGGCGGCTCCAGCCTAGGCGTCCCGGGCTCGTGGACCCGACCTGGCGGAGGACGGAGCTCGGCTCGTTGCCTTGAGGGAACTCAGCTCAGCTCAGCAAAACGGTCCGAGCTGAGGTGTTGCCTTGGTGTCCAACACGGCGGTCTCCTTTGACGTGGCGCCTGTCAGCTACCCACGTCAGCGGTCTCACCACATTATTTGCCCCCCACTCCCGAGGCTCGTTAGTGCGCGGCGCTCGGGCCGAAGGAAGTAATGGTGGTGCTGATGTGGAAAGGCGGAAATTCGACACGATGATGGCCGTGGTTGCCGGCGCTTCGAGGGATGGCCCTGCCGGCTAGTGCGGAGGTGCCACGTGGCCACGTCCGAGGAGTAGTTAATGTGGGTGCAGAATTCTGAGCGGCTGGGATGTCCTTTTCACCGATGGGTAGCACGTGGCGTGATCAGTTGGCGAGGGGGTCATGACAGCGCGGATTTGATAGGCCCTTTTGAAGTGAAAAAAAAATTTTTACTCAAAATTCCCATCCTTCCAAATCCTTCACGCTTGTTGCAGTACCCGGATCCTTCCTTCTCCGTGATCCGCTTTCGTTCTTCTCTTCCCTAGGGAACCAGATTGGCCCTGTTCTTCTTCCTCCTTTCCCTTTGGGGTAGGCTTCTTCTTCTGAGTCTAGTCTTCCTTCTTCTTAGGTTATCTTTGCAGCATGTCTTGTCCCGATCCTTCCATCCAAGGGATAGTGCTTTCCTCCTTCGACGAGGAGTCGGAGGGGATACAGTTTAGGATTAGCAGGAGACTGGCCCTTCCCGGCCCCCCCGAGTCTATTAGGGAGCCGGGGGCGGCTTCTTCTCGTCTTACCTGTCTTCCTTTCCTACTCGAACCAGCTCCTGAGTCTGTCTGGTCAACAGGTCCGGGCAGGGTCGCTTCAACGATTTCCACCATGGAGCTGGAGGCCATCCGGGATGCCTATGGCATCCCATCTTCTGTTCGGCTCATGATCCCCTGCCCCGGGGAGCGGGTCACTTCCAGTGGCCTGGGCCGTCTCGCTTTTTGTGAGGAGACCTTCTGCGGGGGTCTCCGATTTTCCTTTCACCCCTTCTTCCTATCCGTTCTGAGCAACTACTGTTTAGTTCCCGCACAGTTGGTGCCGAACACCATCAGGGTCATCTTCTCCTTCATCGTACTCTGCCATGTCCACGGGTTCGTCGCCCGGTTATCCTTGTTCAGGGCATTTTCACTCTAAAACGCCACTCGACTGAGGATGGGTGGTGGTCCTTGTTTTCCCGCCCGAAGGGCATAAGATTCGAGCCCCCCTCTTCCATCAAAGGGTGGAAGAGTAAATTTTCTTCGCAGACGTTGAGGGGGTTGACTGGGCCTGGAGCGAGCCAGACCGGTCCCCTAACCGGATCTCCGTGGTTGATGCAGCTGATCGGGACGACTACGAGCAGCTTCGTACCACCCAGATTTCCTCTTTGGAGGTCCTGCTGTCGGAGCAGAACCTTTCTGACACCAAGGTGGACCCATCGACGGGGCCGGGTGAGTTTAATTCTTTCCTCCATATGTGTTTTTCCTTTTCTTCACTTTAGGCTAACCCATTTGGCTCCTGTGCGCAGGGATGATCTTCTCGGAGGGCGACCCGTTGCCAATCTCCCGAAGAGGTCGCCCACCGGGGTGGCCACTGAGCCTCCCCTGAGGCGGGCCCGGGTTGAGGGCATGTCGGTGTCTGCTTCCGTCGCGCCAGCCTCCCCGAGGGGGAAGGAGGCTGAGGGACGGACGAGGTCACAGGCCGAACCCCCCGTTCTGGAGCCCGAGGTGACCATCCAGGTTGATGCTACTGTCGCTGTCGCACTGCCCCGCTCTCTGGGTCCGAGGATGGTTGAGGCCGAGGGGGGAGAGGCCCGTACTGGAGCTCCTCCCGCGACGGGGGCTCCAACCGCGACGGTGCCGGGTCCTTGACAGGTTCCTGGGGGTCCTACCATCGGACGAATGGGCATATCTGCTCCTCAGAGGGTAGGAGGGACGAGGCTAGGCATCGTCTCCTGTTCAAGCTTGGGCCAGAGAGCTCCTTGGCTGACAACCGTGCCCTAGCCACTCGCATGATGGATTTCTCCATCTAGCCATGCGATCGAGAGGAGATGGATGGGCTAACCGGTAGGAGCCGTGATCGATAGCATCTTTCCCCATCTCTACACGGTAAGCAACTCCACTCTTTTCCTCTCCTTCTCTTTTCTCCTCTTCTTCTTCTTCTTTTCTTTTTTTTGAACTCCCATATGATGCAAATGGGTGTCGAGGCCCTTTTCATCAGGAGCTGCTACCGAAATTGGGAGCGAGTTGAGCAGCAACAGGCGGCCAAGATCGCATCGCTGAAGGCTGACATGAAGGGGAGGGCCGACTCTGAAGGGGCGCTTGATCGACGGGTCAGGACCTTGAGAGGCAGCTCGCCGACTATGAGGGGCAAGCAAAGGAGCTCCAGGAGTGCCTCGACCGCGAGCAGGGGCAGTCGAGGAAGAAGGCCGAGGAGCTTGTGAACGTCGAGCGGCGGTTGGGTGTGTTCAACGCCGAGACGGCCCGGCAGAAGGGGATCGCCCAGTCCCTCCAGGCCCGGCTGGTGACGGAGAAGGAGAAGTCGATCGTGGCCCAGAGGGTGGCCGAGGAGGCGGCCAGGTCAGTTGTGGATGACAGGCACGAGGTGGCCGCTGCGAGGAAGGAAGCCGAGGAGGCGGTTGCAAGGTACAGGGCCTCGAAGGAGTTCCTCGTCGAGATCCAACAGACGGCGTCGGACTCCTTCTTTAAGGGCTTCATGTACCTGCACCGCCTGGTCGAGGGATTCATCTCGGCCGAGGGCCATAGCCGCCTCGACTATCCCAGCTCTTCAAACCAGGAGGCGGGCACTGAGGAGGCCATTGCTCCCGAGTCTTCTGCGCTAGCCGAGGTCGGGGCCATGCCATCTGAACCCGGAGCCGCATGGCCGGAAGTCCTTGTTGATGGAGACTCCCAGCCCGGCGATCCAGTCGGGCAATAGTTGTTTTCATTCCCTTTGTACTTTCTCTCTTTTTTTTTTGTACTTGGCAGGGCCACCCGGCATGTTGGGGGCCCGTAGGGTGCTTGTATTTGATATTTAATCAATGAAGCATAAACTTTCTCGCAACCAGTTTCTTGACCTGGCTCTTTTTTTTTTTGCTCTCTTTCTTTCACTCCCCCTCTTCTTTTTTTTTCCTTTTGATGAGTGGAGAGATCAGACAGGAGGGGCCTCACCTTGTCTGAGGTTGAGTTGTTAGACTTCAACACCAGCAAGTTGGGCGCAAGCTAATGGCATTTCAGAGCTGCGTGGCTCGAAGTCCCTTGGCCGGAGATCTGAGCTCCGATCTTGGGCTGGCATCCTGGAGTTGGGCTCGGGACGTTGATGACTGAGAGCTGTGTGGCTCGAAGGTCCCTTGGCCGAAGATCTGAGCTCCGGTCCTGGGCTGGCATCCTGGAGCTGGGCTCGGAGACGTTGATGATTGAGAGCTGCGTGGCTCGAAGGTCCCTTGGCCGGAGATCTGAGATCCGGTCTTAGGCTTGCATCCTGGAGCTGGGCTCGGGAACGTTGATGACTGAGAGCTGTGTGGCTCGAAGGTCTCTTGGCCGGAGATCTGAGCTCCAATCTTGAGTAGGCATCCTGGAGCTGGGCTCGGGGACGTTGATGACTGAGAAGTGGCGGCTTGTTCCCCTCTTGTTCTCTTTCTTTCCTTCCCCCCTCCTTTTTTCTTTTTTCTCCTTTTTTTTTTTGGAGTGGGGAGATCAGAGAAGAGGGTTCTTGCCGTGTTCCCCTCTCGTTTCTTTATTTCCTCCCCTCTCGTCTTCTTTTCTAGTGGGGAGATCAGAGAAGAGGGTTCTTGCCGTGTTCCCCTCTCGTTCTCTTTCTTTCCTTTCCCTCTCGTCTTCTTTTCGAGTGGGGAGATCAGAGAAGAGGGTTACAGGACTTGATTGCCTTGGAGCTAGGCGCGAGGCCTTCCTGGACGTGGAGCTGGGCTCGGGTCCAGGGGTTGCCTGAGTGCTTGGCTCAGGTCTTTGGTGCCTTGGAGCTAGGCTCGAAGCATTGATGGGAGTTACTTGGCCCCATGATCTCTTGGCGTCTCGGAGCTAGGCTCGGAGACATTTGAGATTGAGAGCAGCTTGGCTCGAAGATCCCTTGGTCGAAGATCTGAGCTCCGGTCTTGGGTTGGCGTCCTGGAGCTGGGCTCGGGGATGTTGCTGGTTGAGAGCTGCATGGCTCGAAGATCTCTTGGCCAGAGATCTGAGCTCCGGTCTTGGATTGGCGTCCTGGAGCTGGGCTCGGGGATGTTGTTGGTTGAGAGTTGCATGGCTCGAAGATCCCTTAGCCGGAGATCTGAGCTTCGGTCTTGGGTTGGCGTCCTGGAGCTGGGCTCGGGGACGTTGGTGGAATTCTCCTGCAAGACAGATAAACACTTGCGCAAGGAAAAAACCATTGTCATTATTATTGTCGGAAAACCTTACATTATTGATAGTATTTCCGCAAGTTGTAGGCATTCCACGTTCTAGGGAACCTGATGCCGCCGAGATCTTCGAGGTAATAAGCCCCTTGTGAGAGGGCTTTGGCTACTTTGTAGGGGCCTTCCCAGTTCAGCGAAAGCTTGCCGCACTCTCTGGGCTGAGACGCCTCCGCCCGTCGCAGCACCAAGTCTCAAGGCTTGAAAGCTTTTGGCCTGATGTGGGCATTGTAGTACCGGGCTACTCGTTACCGGTAGGCCACCATCCGCAGGCGGACTTTGTCTCTCTCCTCTTCAAGAAGGTCCAGGTTAAGTAGGAGGTGCATCGAGTTCCATGCTTCATCATACTGCTGCACCCGCAACGTGGGCACGCCGAGCTCGACCGGGATGATGGCTTCGCCATCGAAAATAAGGCTGAAGGGTGTCTCGTTTATCGCTGTCCTGGGCGTTGTGTGGTAGGCCCACAGGACACTTGGGAGTTCTTCCGCCCACCTATCCTTAGCTTGGTCCAGCCTAGTCATGAGTCCTTGGAGGATGATCCGGTTAGTCACCTCGGTTTCTCCATTTGTTTGAGGGTGGGCCATCGAGGTGAATCGGTGTTGGATGCCGTGCTCAGTACAGAATCCTTCGAACTCGCGATTGTCGAACTGTCGCCCGTTATCGGTGATGATACAATGGGAGAGTTTGAAGCGGCAAATGATTGACTTCCAAAAGAACTGGCGGACATTGGCTTCCGCAATCTGAGCTAGCGGCTCTGCTTTGACCCACTTGGTGCAGTAGTCGATTGCCATCAGCAGGAACTTTCGCTACCCTGGTGCTGGGGGAAACGGTCCCAAGATGTCCATTCCCCACTGGACAAAGGGCAAAGGGGCTGAGAGTTGGGAGATCGGTGCCGCTGGTTGATGCTGTATGTTGGCGTGGCGCTGGCATTTGTCGTACCTTTTAACGAGTCAACGGTATCCTCCCTCATAGTCTCTCAAAAGTATTCCTGGCGGAGGGCTTTGTAAGCCAGTGTTCTCCCTCCCACGTGGTTCCCGCAGAGGCCTTCACGTATCTCTTGGAGCACGAAGGTTGCCTCGGCGAGCCTGAGGCATCTTAGAAGTGGATAAGAGTAAGATCGGTGGTAAAGTTGGCCTTCTATCAGAATGAATCGGGGGGCTTTCTTCTTGACGAGGGTAGCTTCTGTGCGATCTTCGGGCAAGGTGCCGTCAGTGATGTACTGGACGTATTTGTCCATCCAGCTCGACTCGGGGTTGACTTGATGCACCTTTGCCGGGCTCTTGTAGCTGGGACTTTCGAGGTACTCGATGTAGGCGCATCCCAGCGACGAGTCCGACAAGGTCGCGAGCCTGGACAGCGCATCCGTGCATGCATTCTCCCCTCGGGGGATGTGGAAGATGCTAAAACGTCGGAGGCCCGCCGTGCTTGCACGAACCTGTACTAGGTACTTCATTATCTAGGCATCCCTCACTTCATATTCTCCGGAGACTTGTCCGGCGATCAATTGGGAGTCGATGAAGACTTTCAAGTCCCGCACACCCAGCTCGTGGGAGACTCTCAGGCCCGCGAGGAGTGCTTTGTACTCCGTCTGATTATTAGTCATGGTGAACTTGAAGCGGAGGGCACATTTCACCATAACCCCATCGCTATTGGTTAGGATAAGGCCTGGTCCGCTCCCGCCGAAATTGGATGCTCCATCTACATGGAGGATCTAGGGCTCTTCTCCTGGCCCGGGCTCCGTTGCTGTCTGCTCTGGCTCCTCGACGAACCCAGTGCACTCGACCACGAAGTCAGCTAGGACTTGGACCTTTTGTGATGACCTCGACTGGTACGTTATGTCGAATTCGCTGAGCAGCAGGGACCGCTTAGCCAACCTCCCAGATGTCTCGGGTCGGGTGAGGATGGTCCTCAGCGGCTGGTCCGTCACGACCACTATTGGGTGTGCTTGGAAGTAGGGCCTGAGGTGCTTAGCAGACATTATTAGTGCAAAAATAAGTTTCTTGGACGAGTATACCTGATCTCTGCGTCCCGAAGGATTTTGCTGGTGTAGTACACCGGCTTTTGAGATTTGTCCTCGTCTGTGTGGATGAGAACCGAGCTGACGCTCCCGGTGTAACCGCCAGGTACAGCAAAAGCTCCTCTCCCTCCTCTGGCCTAGAGAGCAACGGGGGGGAGGCGAGGAAGTTCTTCAGCTCCTCGAAGGCTGCCATGCACTTCTCGGTCCAGGTGAAGTCGTGCATCTTGTGCAGCGCCTTGAAAAATGACAGGCAATGATCAGCCGACCTCGAAATGAACCTGCTGAGGGCGGCGACACGTCCCATCTGGCGCTAGACCTGCTTCTTGGAGGTCGGGTGTTCCATGTCGATGATGGCCTGCACCTTCTCCGGGTTGCTTCGATGCCCCTCTAGGTGACCATGAAGTCGAGGAATTTTTCTGCCGCCACCCCGAAGGCGCACTTCACCAGGTTCAGCTTCATCTGATATTGCCGTAGGTTATGGAAGGACTCGACGAGGTCAGCTACATGGCTCAAGCCCGGCCTGCTCATAACGAGCATGTCATCCATATACACTTGCATGTTGTAGCCTATTTGGTCCTTGAAGACCTTGCTGACCAGGCGCTGATAGTTAGCTCCTGCATTTTTCAGACCAAAAGGCATCATCCTGTAGCAGTATGTTCCTTGGTCGGTGACGAAGGCGGTGTGCTCCTCGTCTTCTGGATGCATGCGGATTTGATTGTACCCGGAGAATGCATCCATAAAGGAGAGCAGCTGGTGGCCAGAGGTGGCATCCACCAGCTGGTCGATCTTCGGGAGAACGAAGCTATTCTTCGGGCAAGCTTTGTTGAGGTCAGTGTAGTCGACACAAATCCTCCACTTGCCATTATTCTTCCTGACCATCACTATATTCGCCAGCCAGCTCGGGTATTGGACCTTTCGAACAAAACCGCCAGCTAGGAGTTTATCGACTTCCTCCTTAATAGCTGCCTGTCTCTCCGGGGTAAAACTTCTCTTCTTCTACCGAATTGGTTTATGCTTTGGGTCGACACTTAATTTGTGGGTAATGATGTCAGGAGGGATACCTGGCATATCCGTCGCCGTCCAGGCGAACACATCTGCATTCGCCCGCAGGAATTCCAGCAGTTGGGCTCTCTCCTCCTCAGGTAGCTAGGCTCCGACCTGCACCGTCTTCGTGGGGTCATCTCCGAGCGGGTAGGAAAGTAGGCGCTCAACCGGGCCTCCCCTGGGGTCTTGGGTTCTCTGGTCGAGGTCATCCGTGCTGGGGTCGTCCTGGGGGACCCTAGCCCTAGGGAGGGTCTGGAAATAATGTTGCACCAGCTAGGGTGCTCCCCTCATTTTTCCGACACCGTAGGGAGTTGGGAATTGTACAAGTAGCCTCTTGGTGGAGACAACAGCATCGAGCAGGCTAAGCCCGGGCTGACCCAATATCACGTTGTAGGCAGAAGGGAGCCTTACTACCATGAAGGTCATCATAATGGTGCTCTGCCGGGATGGGATTTCGGTAGTGACCGGGAGAGTGATTTCTCCTTCTACCATCATGGAGTCGCTCGTGAAACCAATAAGGGGTGTATGCACGAGCTTAAGCTGATCGGTGGAAAGATTCATCCTGGAGAAGGCATCATAAAAAAGCACGTCTGTGGAGCTTCCACTATCAACCATGATGCGCTTTACAGGATGCTTCGCGATCATCATCTCGATAACCATGGCATCATTATTTACATTTTTTTCTCCATCTTCCCCCTCCCGCATAAAGGGAAGTACATTCTCAGAGTCCCCTGCCCCCCGAGCCCTCTTGGATGCACGCGCAGCTCCCCAGGAGATCATGCCCACCGGCTTCTCGGTGGGACGGTTGTCGATGGTTAGAGCTGGCGGAAGGGCAACGAGTGCCTGGGACTCTGCTTGAGGTTTGCCCCCCACGAACCTTTTGAGGTAGCCTCTCTTGATGAGTTCCTCAATCTCCCACTTGAGGTTGCAGCATTCCTCGGTGTCATGGCCGTGGTCGCGATGAAAGCGACAGTACTTTGTCTTGTCACGGCCAGCGAAGGGCTTCAATGGAGGCAGGCGTCTCAGGTAGTCCTCGCCTTCGATCTCCATGAGGATTTTTGTCCTCGGGACGAGGAGAGGGGTGTAACCCCCCTCGGGAACGGGGGCCTCTCTCGGTCTCGGTCGATCCCTCCGGGAGCTCGGAGCCTGGGGTGCTGGCTTCCGGGTTCCGAACGCTTCGGCGGGGGCCGACTTCTTTAGGGGTCCTCCATCGAGCTCGCGCCTCGTACGGTCCGCCTCCTCGACGTGGATGTACTTTTGGGCCTGGAGAAGGAGCTTAGAATTGGTCTTGGGGGGCTTCTTATTTAGTGAATAGGTCAGGCGGGAGGTCCTGAGCCCTCGCTTCAGTGCCAACATGGCGACTGGCTCTTCGAGATTGTAGATCTCCAACACGACAGCCTTGAAGCGGGCCACGTAGTCCCGCAAGGGCTCGCGGTCCTGCTGCCAGATGGAGAAGAGACTGTTTGCCTCTCGTGGCAACTTCCTGCAAGTGTCGAAGTGAGCCACGAACTTCTGCCCTAGCTGGGCGAAGGAGCTGATGCTCTCTGGCTCCAAACGGGTGAACCACACCCGGGCCGCTTTCCGGAGAGTAGCAGGAAAAGCGACACAGAGAAGAGCGTCAGTGACCTCCTGGACCCTCATGAGGGTCCGGTAGCTTTTCAGGTGGTCCAGGGGGTCGGTGGTCTTATCGTAAGGATCTACCTGCGACATTCGGAATCGATACGGGATCAGCTCTGTTTGGATTTCTTGGAAGAATGGGGGACGGGCGTCGTAGCCCGCTGGCTCACTAGCGGAGCCTTGCATGCTGGCAAACCGGTGGGCAAACTCGACCAGCTTGCGTTCATATTCCTCAGGCGCCTTTCCGCCGCGCGCCTGACAGCTTCATTAGTGGACCCCTCCATCGAAGGAGACGGAGAAGGTGACATGGGTGCACGGCACCCGTGGCGGGGGGTCTTGCTTTTTTTGCCTCGATGGGGTCTGGGCACCTCCCGACCGAGGTTTGGCGAGTGGCTCTCCCTGTCGGCAGAGCTGGCTCGTTGTCTGTTCACCAGGGCTTGGAGGCTGTCCCGGTTGTCGGTGGTGGCCCGCGGCTGCGACGGCCTTCCTTGGAAGGAGCACAGGCTGTCGCGGGGAGCTGCGGCGTGAGCCGCCGGAGTCCCTGGCTGCTGATGGATAGCCATGAACCAGTGTTGAAGCTGGCGCACCGCCGTGGCAAGGACCTGCATTTGCTGGGTAAGTGCAGCCAGCTGGGCTTCCGACAGAGGTGACTGAACCAGAACGGGCGGCTCTACTTCTTGGCGGTGCGGGTTCCCACGGGAGGGGGAGTCCCCTGCATGACTGGTGGAAGCCTCCCTTGCCCTTGTTATCACCATCCTCCCGTCGGGCTTGCATATGAAGAGTTGAAGGGCTTAATCCGTCCTCCTACCTGGCACGCCAATCTATTGCCGCCAAGATCGCCGTGGCCCGTAGCTGCTACCGGCGCCGGAGTGCACTCCCTTCGCTGCCTGGTAGTCCTCTGCTCCCGGACCTGCGAAACAGGGGTTAGAGACCCGGGCCGGGGTTTCTGGCAGGGGCACTCCGACAGTCAAGTCAGTGACGATCCAGGAGAACAGATCCTCCTGGTCGGGCCCCTCTTGATGGACTCCGCACTAGGAGGAGTGAGAGTTGTGTGTGAAGATGAAGGGGTTTCCCCGAAAACGTAGCAGGGGGAGAATGATAACGGGGACAGAGGGGTTCCCTGTTCCTCCGCCTCTCCTTGTTTCCCTTTCGTTTTCCTTTCGAGTGGTGGTGGTGGCGCTTTGCCCTCTCGATCGAGCTTGCGCTTGTATTGTTGGTGGATTGATATTGTTACCTCCCTCCTTTTTGGAGGGTGTCGACTGTTCTTTGTAGTTAAAAATTGGCTATTTGGCGCTTGCCTCGGGATCTTTGCTGGGCTGGCAGGCGCGTGGGGCAGGATTCTGTGCCGTGGACGAGACGTCTTTCCTGACAGGTGGTAAGGGAAGCTTCCATTTGTTCTGACATCCCCTCCGGTCACCCCATTCCGGGAAGCTTGGCAGAGTCTCGATCCGGGAGTCGTCGCCCTAGGGGTTCGTGCTTTCTGGCTGGCCCATCCCCCTGGAAGTACGGCCGGACAGGTAGTTATGGCGATATGGGGGGCGCCGTTCCGTAGTCCTCGGGCGGCTCGCCGGTGTTTCGGGATGGCAGGGCTTGCTCCGGTTTGGATGCTCCGAGCTCGTGTGGCCACCTTGATGGAAGAGGGAAGAGTGCAGGCCCGGTCCAGAGGGCGCGCGCTCGGAGAGGCTCCACATTGGTGGGTGAGCGCTGAGCTCGACCTCGACCACAAGGCACTAACCTCCGAGGGTCTCGCTCTGGAGGGCGGAAGGCGGACCCGGTTCAGAGGGCGCGCACTCAGAGAGGCTCCACGTTGGTGGGTGAGCACTGAGCTCGACCTCGGCCACATGGCACTAACCTCCGAGGGTCTCGCTCTAGAGGGCAGAAGGCGGACCCGGTCCAGAGGGCGCGCTCTCGGAAAGGCTCCACATTGGCGGGTGAGCACTGAGCTCGACCTCGACCATAGGGCACTAACCTCTGAGGGTCTCGCTCTGGAGGGTGGAAGGCGGACCCGGTCTAGAGGGCGCGTGCTCGGAGAGGCCCCATATTGGCGGGTGAGCGCTGAACTCAACCTCGACCATAGGGCACTAACTTCTAAGGGTCTTGCTCTGGAGGGCAAAGGGCGGCTCCGAGCTGAGGTGTTGCCTTGGTGTCCGATGCGGCGGTCTCCTTTGACGTGGCGTCTGTCAGCTACCCATGTCAGCGGTCTCGCCACATCAATTATAGTTTTGAAATTATCAAATTATAGTATAGCAAAGTTGGCAAGAACTTAAAAACTGATTTAAACATAGTTTATGATTTTAAAATGATTTTGATCTATTTTACAAATGATTGAAAGCCTTTGTTAGGTAGGTTGATTATATATTTATCTTGTATTTCATTATTTTTGTTGTTTGTTTGCAATGTAACGTATAATAATGATTAATTTTACAAGAAAGTCATGCTAGTTATAAATTATTTTATAAACAAGTAAATAAATATATTGTCATATTTTTATAATTTTGAAAAAAGAAATACAAGAAAAATCTATCGACGTCTTGCCAAGACTGTGTAATATAGTAAAGATCATCTATACCCTGCATATAAAATATGACATATAAATATTTTTTTTCGAGCTCTGATCTTGCCCCGTTCTTTTATTTTTAATCCTATTAATTTATATTCATTATATTGGTGGACCAACTTGCCTTTAAGCTACCGCCTTTTTTTCTATTAGCTAATCAATATGGATAATGAATATCACATCATTTAACCCTCCTTTCTTTTGTATTGACTTAGTTTCATTCATCAATCATGACATATGATCAGCAATTAGATGTTAAATTATTTTAGGTAAAAATTATATAATGAAGATTTTTCGGTTATTGACAATGTAAAATATTCTACATAGTATGGTGTGTGAGATGATAATTTGGAAATGTAACGGGGTTTCATTTAGTTAAATAAACACTTCTATCTTTCAACGTGGCACTTCTTAATCCAGCAAACTTGCATGTATGTGGCTAAATTTTGTCTATATCATGATAGTAGCTCGGTTGGTAGAGACTTTGCTTTGTTTTATTATCAACAGGTCATGAATTCGAGATGGAATTTTATTGGTGATTCGATTAAATCCAGAAATTATTTTATGGATCCCGAAACAGTTGATATGAGTCAGAAATCAGGATTATTTTTTCGTTCGAGATGAGATCTCATTAGTGATTCGATTAAATCCAGGAATTATTTTATGGATCCCGCAACAGTTGATGTGAGTGAGAAATCAGGATTATTTTTTCGTTCTACCAGTCGACGTCTTAGTGGTGTCTAGGTGTCAGGTTGAACATTATCTACTAGAGATCAAGGTTATTTTCCCGTTCCACTAGTTAGCGTCTTAGTGGTGTCAAGTTGAACATTACCTACCTAGCAGAGTTGGGACTTGCGGGGTAGCTATATCAGGTTGAACTTTTCTATCCCTTTTCTTTATCAAATTTTTTTTTTTGAAAGATTACGAAAATCTAAGTATCTTGAATTGAACATTATCTTGCATGATAGCTATACCAGGTTTAACTCCCACCCTATCCCTTTTCTTTATCAAAAAAAAACTTTGCCTATGCCATGGATTACCACTTGCCATGGGGCGCACAGAGGTCGTTGTATTATGCCTGGGAATTAAATAGCTTGTATATATTCGGCTAGGATTTACACGGTATGTTTTTATTATTAATTTCAAGCTTATATCGGCAACTCCATTGGCGAGACTAGTTCAAATCCACTGAAGGGTCAGCAAATGAGCAAACGATCTTAAAACAGGGGAATAAAAGATTTACTTACAACGAGGATTCATATATAAAATACCTAAGAGCCAGTCCCTGCACGCGGCGTGCCCAGACTGGTCAGAAACTACCGAAGCGCTTACGCATGGTAGGTTGATGGGAACTCAAATGAAATATCAATACAATACGGAGGTTTACATGCAAAACGTCCAAGAACTACTCTCGGCACGCGGAGTGCCGAGACTAGACCAGAAACTGCCATAGCTTTGCCAAATCGTTTGCACGTGGTGGAGTGATCTTTAAGCCAAATAAAATGTCAACGAAGTAGGAGCATCTACATTCGAAACACCTAAGAACTAGTCTCGTCATCCTGAGTGCCGAGACTAGTTCAGAAACTACTAGAGCGTTTCTACATGATGCAGTGTAGTCCAAGGTAGGAACCAAAAAAAAAAACAGATCAATATAATATGGGTTTATATATAAAACATCTAAGAAATAGTCTTTGCATGCCGAATGCCGAGACTGGTTCAATAAATACTAAAGCATTTCCATGCGATTGAGCGACTTTAGGATAGGAACTCAAATAAAATATCAGCACCGTATGGGGCTTTAACATGCTAGGTGCTGATAGGGATGGCAACAGGTCAAATAGGCTATTATCCCCGTACTTGCAAATGAACGAGGCGGGATAGTTAGATTATGTTGTATCGTAGCGCTTAGAGATTTTTGGAATAACCTCCATGTCCCCGTGAGAGGGTGTACCACTGGATTTATTAGAAAAGGCACATGATATATAAGGAATGTTACAGATCAATAAGATCCCAAAACATACGGGATCCATATCAGGGATCACACCAATACTCCCCTTCAAGATGGCAAAGATATCGATAAGTCCCATCTTGGTGCAAATAGAAGTAAAATGACTTAAACTTAATCTCTTGGTTAGAGCATCAGCTAGTTGATTTGAAGATCGAACATGCAAGATCTGAAGGACCCCGGAGGTGAGCTTTTCTTTGATAAAATGCCGATCAATTTCAATGTGTTTGGTTATATCATGCTGAACAGGATTGTTTGCTATGTTAATGGCTGCATGATTGTCATAAAAGAGTAGTAATGAAGTATCATGAAGTAATTGAAGTTCTGTTAACAAGGTTTTTAGTCATAGTACTTTGCAAACTTCAAGTGCCATTGCTCTATATTCAGCTTCAGCAGTTGAGTGAGCCACCACATCTTGTTTCTTGCTACGCCATGTAACAAGATTTCCTTCCATAATGTGCAATAACCAAAGGTCGAGCGTCTATCATCTATGGATCCAGCCCAGTCAGCATCTGTATATCCTTCAATATGAAGGTGTCCATGTCGTGAATATAATAGCCCTCTTCCAGGACAATTCTTCAAGTATCGAAGAATTCTATATACTACTTCCATATGATTTGAGCAAGGATCATGCATATATTGGCTAACTATACTTACAGCAAAGGCAATATCAGGTCTGGTATGGGATAAATAAATCAACCTTCCTACTAATCTCTGATAACGATCCTTATCTACTGGAGTGCCAGAGTTAGCTATAAGTCTATGATTCTGATCAGTGGGTGTAGCTGCAGGTCTACATCCGAGCATTCCAGTTTCAGTCAAAAGATCCAAAACATACTTTCTTTGGGAAAGATAAATTCTCTTAGAAGAATATGCTACTTCAATTCCGAGAAAGTACCTTAGTTTATCCAGGTCCTTGACCTCAAATGATTGTGCTAATTGAGACTTCAGACATGCTATCTCCTTTATGTCATTACCAGTAGTCACAATATCATCAATATAGACAATAAGAAGTGTAATTCGTCCATAGGATTGCTTGAAGAAGAGCGAGTGATCAGCATTACTTTGACGATAGCCTATTGACATGACTGCCTGCCTAAATCGGTCAAACCAAGCTCGTGGAGATTGCTTTAGCCCATACAAAGATCGTTTCAATCTACAAACTTTTCCAACTGTTTGAGCCATGGCAAAGTCGGGTGGAATCTGCATATACACCTCCTCCTGAAGTTCTCCATGTAGAAATGTATTTTTTACATCTAGTTGATATAAATTCCAACCGAAGTTGGCTGCACATGAGATAATGGTTCTAACAGTATTCATCTTTGCCATAGGAGCAAAGGTCTCATCATAATCGATCCCATAAGTCTGTGTGAAGCCTCTAGCTACCAATCTTGCCTTGTAGCGTTCAACAGTGCCCTCCGGAGTCTGCTTTACATTAAAGATCCACTTACAACTAACCGGCTATTTTCCAGCTGGTAGAGATACAAGATCCCATGTCTTGTTCTTTTCCAGAGCTCTCATTTCTTCTAACATAGCTTCTTTCCACGAGGATCCTTTTTTGCTATCTTCCAGTCATTAGGTATAGACATAGAATGCAATGAGGCTACAAAACTATTATATGAGGGGGACAAATAAGAATGAGATACAAAGTTAGCGATATCATGTCTATACCGTATATGACGACTAGTATGACGAGGAGCTTTTCGTAAAGCAATAGGTAACTCAGAAGGAGAATCAACAGAGGGGTCAGAAATATTACCACTTGTCTCAAATGGAGGCAAGGACGAAGAAGACGAAGCTAAAATAGGGGATGAGGACTAAGAATCTGGAGAATGCGTGTAGGGCTGTTCTTGAGTTGGAGTGATAGGATATTTTGGAGTGTCATCAGCATCATCCCTCTGGTTATCATTAGGAGCATTGAGCTCAAGATTATCCCTCTGATTAAACTCAAGAACATTAGGGATAGAAACATCCAATATGGTCTCCCCCTCTCAACCGGCACAAGGAACACCTGAGTTGGGAGAGGATTTGAGTAAGGAGAAAAAATCGGAAGAGCCACCATAAAAAGGTTCGAATTCTTGAAAAGTAACACCCATACTGATTAAGAGCTTCCGTTCAGAAGGACACCAGCACTTGTAGCCCTTTTTGGTTGGAGAGTACCCGACGAAAATACACTTCAGAGCCCGAGGATCAAGTTTATCCATAGATGGTTAATGATTCTGCATGAAACAAATACAAAGGAGGTACAATATAAGAGGTCACCCCGGTGAGATATTCAACAGGGGTTTTATACCCTAACACCCGAAGTGGCATTCGATTGATTAAGTAAGCTGCTGTAAGAATATCTTCATTCCATAAAAACTTTGGCACATTCATAGTAAACATTAAATACCGAGTCACTTCCAATAAATGTCCGTTCTTACGTTCAGCAACTCCATTCTGAACCGGGGTGTTAACACAAGTAGTCTGATGAATAATACCATGAGATGACAAATACTCACCAAACTCCTTATTCACATATTCAGTTCCATTATCCGAGCGAAGAATTTTCAAAGTAGTAGCATACTGAGTAAAGACCATCTTATGAAAATCCTTGAAGCAAGAAAAAACTTTATTTTCATTCTTCATTAGGTAAACCCATGTTGTTCTACTATAACAATCAATAAAGGTCACAAACCACCTGTGACCAGAGATAGAAGTTGTTCCACATGGGCCCCATACATCAGAATGAACAAGCTGAAAAGGTACAGAACTCCTACTACTTGAAATTGGATAAATACTACGTGTGTGTTTAGCAAACTCACACGCATCACAAACCAAGAGGTGTTTGTCAATGTTACTCAACTCAAAGGGGTAATTCTGTGCCATAAGAGTAAAAGAAAGATGACCAAGACTTAATGAAGTAGTAATAATTTAGACTTCCGTGACTCAGATGCAGTAGCCATGTATCCAGTTTTTGAACAGCCATCTTCAAGAACATATAGCCCATCATGCATTATTCCAATCCCAAGTCTCTTCCCTGTTCGAGCTTCCTGAATGACACAGTTATGTTCATTGAATGTTACAGAACATTTAAGATCACGAGTAATAGAACTAATAGATAGAAGGTTAACAGGAAATATTGGAATGTGCAAAATAGATTGAAGAGGTAAACTCGGTGTACAGTGAATAGATCTTTGCCTAGAGATTCTAGAAACTGAGCCATCAGCTAAGTGCACAGACTTATTGATTATACTAGGAGAGTAAGAGATGAAATTATTAGATGATCCAGTCATATAACTGGATGCACCAGAATCTATAATCCAAGAATTATTACGAGAACTAATGCAACTAAATGCCATACCTTGTATGTCTGGACTTATATGAGCAAAGTTACCATTATGACTGGAAGAATCAATATTTTTAGAAGAAACAGTATTGGCTGAAGCTTCAAGATTGGATCTGAATTGATGAAGGGCCTGTAACTCATCTGCAGTAATAGTGACTGTATGAGTAGCAGTATCTCCAGGTGCAGCAATAGTAACTGTGTGGGTAAAGGTATCCCCAGGCATAGTAGTTTGATATGCAAAAACATTGTCGTGAGCACCACGACCTCCTCTCCCTCCGCTACGAGCACCTCCTCGACCTCCTGGAGTCTTACTATGAAGCTCAGGGCAGTAGGGTCTAATATGACCAGGCTGATGACAATGGTGACAAATCTTGTCATGCTTGGAGGCAGAAACATGAGTAGCACGTGAGATGATGGCTATGAGGATTGGACAGAACCAACAACAGATAGGACATATCGAGATGGAGCTCCAAAAGTTGAGGACATGGTCTATAGTCGTGTTTCTTCACTAGCAATAGAAGAAATAGCCTCATCCAGAGTTGGCCATTCTTTGGCTGCAAGTATGGTAGCTCGTCGGTGTTCAAATTCAGGATTTAAGCAATGAAGAAAATCAGCAATTCTTCGCCTATCAATCCATTTCTATATAGCCTCAGCATCCTCAGAACAAGCTAAAGAGAGAGGATAAAAAAAGTCTAGGTCAGACCATAGCCTTTTAATCTCAGATACATACTCAACAATAGATATACTTCATTGTTTCAGATCCTTAAGCTCACATTGTATCTTGTGAGCTTGCATGGTATTCCCCTGTTGAGAATGCATTATTGCCAAAGCAGTCCAGATTTCATATGCACTTGCTAACTTCTCCACGGTCTTAGCCACCTGTGGAGTCATAGAGCCCAACAACCAAGCTGACACCAAGGAATTATTATTCTTCCATCTCTTTGCATCAGTTCCATTCCATCAGGTTTTTTCAACTCACCTGTAATAAACCCTTCAAGATCTCTCGACTCCAAGATGAGGCGAGCATGACGGGACCAACTCAGATAATTTCCTGGTTCATCTAGTTTAACATTGATGGTCTTAAGAGTAGAACTAAAATTGTCTCCTCCAGAATTATCCATATCTCTATGTATAAATCTATTTAAGAGGACCTCAAGGTCACTCAAGGTCAATGTTGTTGGATTCATCATACCAAAGAGAATACTGATTCTAGGGACAATTATAATAACCCAAGATTAAGAAGAAAAAAAAAGAATCTTACTTGAGATAATACTTAGATATTTCATCAGCATCCAATATTCAAGACCCAATCATATTGTCCAATCCCAACTTTTTGTACCACCGAATTTCCCTCCTTCATACTATTCATCAACTTCTTGTACCGAGCCCACAGGCCACAAGCCCAACTATTCTATTATATTTGCCCCGTCTCTGGCCAGGAAAATGATTGCTCATAACAAGACAATTAATTGCTCATGAGAAGACAATTCTTGAGCCCAGCTCCAATGATGCCCACCCTTCGTGGAAAATCACATCAGCCTTGGGCCAAACGCCACTCCCCTTTTTCCTCTGCTGCCTCGCAGAAGAAAAAAAATCAGCTTTCTTTACCTTGCCGCGCCGAGGCCGAATGCCAAGGACATCCGCAGGGACCGTGGATGGGGCGGTGTTTCAGGGGCGTGCTGGGTCCGATCCGGCGGCAACAACGGTAGTGGCAATGGCAACGGCAACGGCAGCAGCAACAATGGCATAGGCGCTGGGTCCGATCCGGCGGCAACAGCAACGGCAGCAACGACAGCTGCAACGGGCGCTGGGTCCGATCCGGCGGCAACGATGGCAGCGACAGCGGCAACGGGCGGAGATGGAGAAGACGATCTCAGAAATTATCCCTAGAACCATGGGAGAGAGGTTTAGGGATTAGAGACGACGTGGAAGAAAAGAGGGGATCGCCATGATCTGATACCATGTTGTAATGTAGCGTTTAGGGATTTTTGGAATAACCTCCATATCCCCGTGAGAGGGTGTACCACTGGATTTATTAGAAAAAGCACAGGATATACAAGGAATGTTACATATCAATAAGACCTCAAAATATACGGGATCTATGTCAGGGATCACACCAATAGATTCTCAGGGCAAAATAGGTTTAATAGAGTTAGAAGGGACGAATTGGATAGATCGGATCGGGTAAAATTATAAAAACCTTTTTTTTTTTTTTTTGACCTTGAGGAGGAGGTTTTTGAAGAATTCCATATATCTGGGTTGGGTTTGTGATGCATTTTTCCGTTATCCCTACCGAGGTTGGGTGAGGCACCAGAGGGGATGGAGTAAATTGCTTCTCCTAGGTGCTGAGACTAGTTGAGAAACTAGTAAACTACCAGGCGTTCCTGCATGAAGGACATCTCCTATGATTGCCACTCGAATAAAATATTTGCAAAAGATGGGGGTTTATATGTAATATATATAGTTCAAAACCATGAAGTCTTGCCGAGTTCGATTTGTTCTTCTCCCTATTCATAAGCATGATAATATTGTATATGTGCAGCAGGTACTTTAGATATCACTTGAGTATATTGCATGTAGGGTGTTCACCTGAAAAAAAAAAAAAAAAAAAAAAAAAAAAAAAAAAAAAAAAAAAAAAAAAAAAAAAAACGGAAAAGTATTCTGGTAATAATGGGCATTGTCAAAGGAGATGAAATTAATTCTGTGGGGACTTCCAGTTGATTTTTAGCTCATCATCACAAATCTAGAGAGATAAAATGGGACTAGTGGAACATTTAAGAGAGGTTATGATTCTAATTAGATACATGTTATGGACAACTCTGTTTGTAAGCAATTAGCATTTGTTCAATTACATCACAATCTCCACTCAGAACAAAATGATACAGTACTCGTTTCTCCTTCATGCCTTCTGAAAAAAAATAAAACGGGGAACCAGAAACAGCCCAAGCTAATAAGACCAAACATTGGAATGTTCGAATTCAAGGGTCCCAGGTGTCAACAAAATCTAATCCCAGACTCAATTAGTTTATTCACTTACCATCTCTTCTGAAATCCTTTGCCCTCGAAAACTTTTACACGAAGTTCACATAATTCCTACGACTTGTTGCTATTGCACATTCCAGAATACAGTAGTTGACAGGGAAACACAAACTTCAGTTAATGGCAGTTAATTAAGAGAGATGGATATAGGGAGAGTATATATATTTACCCTCATGGATTATTATGTACTAAGCTCATATGCTATTAGAGATCTGAAATAGTTGGTGTTAGTCAGCACAGTGCTTGTCGAACCATGCTTACTGTCTTCAAGTGGAATGCTGGACTTATCGAGCTTGATCGACCATGGATACTGATCATAAGCAGTCGAGCCAGCATGCGAAGATGACCGTTGCATTTGTACACTTCGCGGAACATTCCTTCCCTCCATCAATGTCCTCCTCCTGCTTGGTTGCCTCTCGCATGAATTGTGTCGTTGCTTAGGTGCGCTCTGCGACCGAGACTTAGCTCTTGAAGATTCTGTGTTGGCCATGTAATTAGGATAGAAGGTTGTTACATCAGGTGTAAAAGAAGCTGATAAGTATTGAGGACTGCTCTGTGCCGTGGGGATGGGAAAGTCTTCAAAATGCCCACTGTAAGCTCTTGGACCCATATCACTCAAAGTCGATGGTGAAGGTGACACCTGTTGGAGGGGATCAAGCTTGGTAGGTCGATGGTTATGGCCATATGCTGAGAAATTTTGTTCTGTTCTCTCAGTTTGCATGGTGGTGTAGCTGTTTCTGCTCCTCGAATTACTCGATGACTCTCCATGATCCATCTCTACAATTTTTATGCTCACTTCCACATTCCTATCCACCTCCTACACACATGAGGCATAAGTTTTAGGTGGAATTAATATATCAAGATACTTCAAAAACTTTAATCTCCATAGCATTGATTCTTTTTACTTCGTAATTCCAAAAAATGCAGGCAACGATATTATTCCAGGAAGGATTACTTACATGGGTTTGCCAGTTTCGGGGATGCCGTGGTGTTCTTCTGGAATTGGATTGGCTGTGGGAGCTGCTGCTCTGTGCTTTGTCAAGCATTTGGATCCTCCGGGCACGAGCTCTGGCTTGTGCTGTCAACAAAGCCTGCATACGCTGGAGAGTATCGGCGGCTTGCTTCCTCACCCGGTGTCCTCTGACCAAGGCTTGCAATTTCACTAGACCCTTCAGAGCAAATAGCGCTTTCCTAGCCTGCAAGAACGCTTAGATTTTATCTTTATAAAATATCTCCACATCAATTTTATTCTACCAAACTTTTTTTTTTTTCTTCTTTATATTCTTATGTTCTTCATGTACTTAATAATAATAACGAACAACAACAGCTCATTTTCCTGGTGGTCCAGGTTCATGATGCTTTGTCATGATGCTCTTGTACACAAACATCTTAAAGGTACAACAAAGTGGAATATATAATTAGTTTTGTAGTTATAACCTAACATTATCCTCCATTTATCTTGTCCTTTTTTTGCTCTTAATTATGTTATTCAAATTATTATTACAGTGAAAATCTTATACTTAAAATGAATTTCATATGTCGACCAAAAAATATCATCCATTAGTTCCTTTTTAGCAGAAGATTTTAAGCTTTACAAGATGGTTTGGATATATGAGAAATTTAGATTCAACAATAGCAAACCAGGAGCATGGACTTCACATACAAATTTGCAAGGGTGGGAGAGAGAGGTGAAGAGCGTACCAAGTAAGATCGGAAGGCCGCCTGAATCCTGATGGCAGCGGCCTCCAGCTCTGCAGAACTGCATCTTATGGTGGCCGTGGTGGTCAGACGGAGAACGGCCGCCGCAGCCTGTGCTGCCGCTACTGCAGCATCAGCGGCCGCCGCTGTGGCCGCCGCCACGGCCATGGCATGCCTCTTCCGGTCGATGTCCGTGTCCAAGAACCGACGACTTGATGTAGAAGCAAGCTTGTCTTGAGAATTGAAGTCCTTCCCTGTGACTGCTGATCCGCGGAAGCTCCATCTCCTTTTCTCGTTAGGTGCCGGCACTGAGCCCGGGGCCGACCGGGTGCCTGTCGGCAATGGAGACCCCTTCTTCTTCTTGTCCTTCTCCTTCTTGCCAAATAAGAAGCTTCGAAGCCATTTGCCAGTCTTTCCCATGGCTCCTCTACAACTTTCTGAATGGAGAGGTCACATGGCAAAGAGGCTACGTGAGAACAAGGAAGCAATAGAACCAAGGGATAGCAGAAAGATCTGTGTCTACTCCACCAACTGTTGCTTTTCTCTCTCTCTCTCTCTCTCTCTCTCTCTCTCTCTCTCTCTATATATATATATATATATATATATATATATATAGATTAATCCTATATATTGTTTTCTCCCTCCCTCCTCTCTGTCACAATCTGTCTTTGAAAGTGCGATCTAGTCTCTTGTTTGTTTATTGGAAGTGCAGGCCTGTTGGAAGGAGAGGAGAGAAAAATATGGGGAGATTTCATCTGTGCGCCACTTGCCAGGCTCCAGTAGATTTGATAAAAAGGATTCCTCTTGACCAATTTTTTCTTTCTCAAAGTACCCTTTCTTTCATGCAATCACCAACCAACAATCCCTTCTTCAGAGGGCATGATTCGAAGGACAGGGCCTTTTGGGGAATTTTAGTTGAAGATTCATGGATGGAATCAGAAGGCCATGCTGGAAGTGGCCAAGATCTTGCAGCCCTGCATTTAAAACCACTCTCATTGTAAGGATGACAAGCTGGCACTCTTCGCCAGCATTCATACTGTAATTGGCTATAAATCTCGGGCCCCGGTTTTGTGATCTCTGTAGGTTACCAAATACCAACTTTTGGCTCGTGATCCAAGAACACGTAGATCCTGTCCTGCTTCCTCTCCATTCAGTGGGGGGTTGCATTCGGAAGTGGTTGTGTGTTTGGAGGAATTGGTGTGGGAGACCAATGGTGTGAGGGAGAAATAAATGTGCAAGCCTGGATTGCCACTGGATGCAGTGAATCAAATTTAGAATTGGTGGGAAGAATTTGCCCTAATAAAGGACCAGTTAATCTCATTAATATTGAACAACTTTGATGTTGAGGTGGTGGGCGGAGGTTTTAAGGCTTGCTGGAACTATTCGGTGGAATAAGTGTTGCTTGATATGGTGGCTGCATGCACGTGAGAAGCAGTACTCACTCGGTTTTCCAAGAGAACAACGAATGAATGCGGCACAGGTGGGGATAGTTTAATGGTCTGGGATAATATGTACTTGGTGTTACCTCAACGGTCATACCCATTTGAAGTGATGCTATCCCTGAAATTTCACCCCAAGCAATTATATTACAGCGGAATTCCTGGTAATGTATAGGTGGGGATCCCAGTAGGACTCCCTCTTATCCTCGAAGGACAATGTTCAGGGATAACAGTAGGGGCAAATAGAGAAGTGCAGTAGCCGTTAGAGACCTCCCAAAAGGTCAGGAATCTGACAGCGGGATAAAGCTAGGAGCCTTGGATTAGCATGTACTAAAATACTAGTGCTGGTATATGCAAGTGGAAGTAGCGTTTGATAACTTGTTCTATCATATTGGTTAGAGTAGTTTGTAATTATATCCTCTGTTTTTGTTAGTATGATCTTGAGTAGCCCAATGTTTACCAGTTTGCTTGTTTGTTTGTTTGTTTTTTTTTTTTTTTAAAAAAAAGAATTATGTTGTTGTAATGGCTGACGTTTGGTCATCAGATCTTAATCAGATTGAAAACAAATATTAGATCCAAAATATCAGCTCCTTGTGGATGAGCTTGACCTAGGTCCTCCATCAAAGTCCATAATTGAGTTGTGTATGACTGGTCCCAATTAAATGGAGCCAGTTTTGGTTGGCAATCACATGCCATTATTTATCCTACTTATTTTGCGGGTGCTGAGTTTGACCGTGATCAAGTTGATAGCTCTCAAAACTTATTCTAATGATGTGTCGATACTTGTTCATTATAAGATCATGGATAACAGATAACAATATTTATTTATTTATTTATTAACAAACAAACAGCTGATCACCAACTTAAAGTATTGTAGAGCTTCCTAGTGTTTTTTTTTTTTGGTGGGGTGGGGGGGGGTGGGGGGGGGGGAGGAACTATTCCAATAATAATAAAATAAGGCCGGTTTTGATGTTAAGTAGTGCTAGAATTGGGCTCAGGCCAGTCCAATGAACTTCGAGCATGTCCGAAGTCAAGTTGGACTTTAGACCAGGTTTGAAATAGATCAAGTCAGATTTAGATCTAAAAATAGAATCCATTTAATTTTTGGATCAAGCTTGGGCTCATCCTTAGCCTGATCCAGGCCATCCCGAATTCGGTATAAAAAAAGCTCAGCCCGAACCTAGCATGCAAGCCTAATAGATTTTAGTATTTTAATCTTTTAAGTTTTTTTAGAATAGGTATCGGTAGTTAAAAGAACTTCATTTCATCATTTTATCTTCAATTTAAGAGATTTAATCGATCTTTAATTCGGACCAATCTGAATCAAAACCTAGTTCGAGCCGATCTAATAGGACTCGAGTTCGAGCCGATCCAATAGGACTCGAGTTCGAGCTCGGATTAAATTTTTTTTAAATAAAATCAGATCTAAGCCTGTCTCGAAATTTTGCGAACCGGGCTCCGGTAGAAAAAATTTCAGGCTGAGCTCAGGTAAAAAATATGCATGACTTAGCTCGGCCCACTTTCAGAGTCCTAGTATTAAGCGTGTTTGCCCAAAAGTATGTTTCTTGGAATTTTCTTTCAATCAGCCACAACGACGTGGAGAAGGGTAGCACGAGCAATTAGCGACCGTCACGACCACTGGATTTTATTGTACCTAGCACGTGTAAGAGCTTTTGCCTCGTGGGTCATCTTTCAATCACATAGCTTCTTTGTCCTCACAACTTAATAATTTCGTGACTCATAAATCTCCTTGGAGAAAATCGCTAAGCTGGTGTGGGGGGTTGCCAACTTGCCATTGTTGCCATGTCTGCCAAAGTGTGCAGGAGCAATTGAAAAGTTTTGGAACCTATGTATATAGAAAAATAACATTTGATTGATGGAAATGATTTTGTTAAGAGCAAACAGACGGCTAAATCTTTTGACATGATGCGGTAGACGCAGGATTTTTTATTTTTTATAGCTAAGGTGAATGTGGTCAAAATGTCAGCATGCTCAGTATTTATTTCTTATTAAAATATTTATGATTTAAGAAGAAAAATGGGTTAAGATGCGGCTCTGCTCTTGTGAATAATTCACTGGTCACGGATTTGAGAAATGATCCCACAAGTGACTTGATTAGATTTCAGATTAATTATGGGGCACGTGACTGGGGGCTGAGCGGCCGAAACTTCGATGCCATAGTAGGGTTTGACTGGCATACTCATCCAGTTGGTAGGGAGGGCACACGAAAAAATTATGGCTGTAGGCTCAGGTAGGCAACCCAAGAGGGGGGTGAATTGGGTTTTATAAAACTTTTGTACTATTTGCAAAGTGTGAACTAAAGCAAGTATGTGCTAATGCAATTCAAGTGCTTGTGTATTTTAAATAAATGCAGCGGAAATAAAAAAATAAAAGCACAAGGAGAACAATCACACAAACACAAAGATTTATAGTGGTTCGGTGCTAACCAAGCACCTACATCCACTCCCCAAGCCACCCTTGGGAATTCCACTAAGTTTGGTTTTATAACTTAGGCTCACCAACAACCTTTATAACTTGTTTTATCTTCGGGCTCACAAGTTAAATCCTAGTTGGTTTCAAGGCTCACCAACAACCACCCTTGGTTTTATGGGATAACCAAGAACCTAAATAACTTATTTTGGCTTCGGGCTCACAAGTAAAATCCTAGTTGGTTTCAAGGCTCACCAACAACCACCTTGGTTTTTAAAGGCTTACCAAAAATCTCTTTGGTTTTCAAAGGCTCACCAAAAACCTTAAGTAAAACAATGTAAGAGCAAGTATAAATGAATACAATAAAATCTTTCTAAAATAAAGCAAATATATCTTTGAAGCCCTTGATTGTTGATGAAGATCTTGTCTGCAAGTTGATGAGGCCTTTGATTGATGCTTGTAGATGTAAACTTTGAATGCTCTCTTTGAAACTTGGAAGCTTGAAGGCTTTTAATCACTCAATTATTGAATCCTTTAAAAATATTCAAGAAACTCACCAAAGGATTACTTCCCCATTTGATTCTTGATGTTTATATAGCCTCCCAACACTTAAATGACCGTTTATAGCCAGGAAGGAAAATATGGTCGTTGGAGCCAAGATGGAGAAGTTCTGCAGCCCAAAAAACTAGCCGTTACTGTTCAAGTGTCGACACTTCACCTCCAGGTGTCGATACTTCAGTTTCAAGTGTCGACACCTGGAGAACACTTCACTTCCAAGTGTCGACACTTCAGCTCCAGGTGTCGACACTTGACTGAAAGTGCTTTTTGAAGTTTTCTGTTTGTCTCAAGCCTTCAGTCGACACTTCACTCTTCAAGTGTCGATACTTGATCCTCAGGTGTCGACACTTCATTTTCAGGTGTCGACACTTGCCTGTGCCATTGCTAAAACATCTTCAAATTGAAACTTTAACCTCTTCAAGTTCTTCCATATTAATTCCAAAGTCCATATACTTGATTTTTCATTAATTTAAGGACTTTTCAACTGAAATACAAGCATTTCTTCATTCAACATGGTTGAGTACTAAGATCTGAAAAATATACTTAAAATACAGTTAGTGCTCATATATACTTAAATATTTTGTCAATCATTAAAATCAAGACCAGAGTCAACAACGGCCCGAATCGAACAAAGGTCTAATGGGTTGGGGCCCGAGTGGGGAGCTACACCGGGGGTTTTCCCCCTCCCCTCATCCTTTTTTCTATCAAAAAAAAAAAAAAAAAGAAGAAGAAAACGGGGAAGAAAGAAGGAAAGGATAAAATGATTTTATTATCTTTGTTTCAATTTTATTCGATAAATATAAGAAGTTATTTATAATAGTATATAAATACTATATAAAAAAATAATAACAACCTATCGATACAGAATCAAATTAATGAAAAAAATGATATAGAATCAAATTAATAAAAAAATCGTAGAATCGCATTAACAAAGAAAATTATGATATGTTGATATGTGATTCCAAAAATCATGCTAGCACTCCCTCTCGAATTCAAGGTGATACTATAGATACCAACTTGAATTTAAAAATTATTTTTTTCTTGTAAATAAAAATATCATAGAAGAGAAAATTGATACTTAAAAAAAAGATTGCTATAGACTGACAATCTTCGTGGACAAAAATGTCATAAAAGAGAGTGACACTCAAAGTAAAGGTTGATGATACTTACAAATAAAAATACCATATAAGAAAAGGTTGTCCCTTAAATAAAAGATGGTTGAAGACTGATGATCCTCATTGATAAAAATATCATTGAAGAAAAGGAAAATCCTATTAGACAACAAAGGAGTTAGAGGTAGGAAAATGTTCAAAAAGAAGAGTAAGATCTCAAACTGGATGGCAGAGGAGTAAGAGATAAAAAATTATCTAAAAAAAGAGAAAATGCCTTAAACTAGATAGCAAAATATCAAAAAAAAACTTAAATTGAATGGCAAAATATTCAAAAAAAATCTCAAATTAGATAACAAAAGATTTAAAAATAAAAAAAAAGCTTGTAGAAAAGAAAAATATCTTAAATTGTATAGCGAAGAAGCCAAATGTAAAAAATAGCTCAAAGAGAAGGAAAAGATGACGAAAATAGTTTTACATTCGTGAAAAAAGAATCTTTATTAAAAAAAGGATGGTCCATAGATCCATTAAGAATAGAGGATCTATAGTAAAATAGAGATTGATAATCGGCAATGATTGATGGCTCTCACACTATGTTAAAATATTTACCAAAAAAAAAAATAAGAGAGAGAAAAAAGACTTTATTATCTCTATTTTAATTATATTAGATATATCTCAGAAATTATTTATAATTATGTATAAACACTATGCAAGTAAAATAATAATAATTGATACGGATCAATCTAATAAAAAAAATAATACATAATTAAATTAATAAAAAATAACATAAGATCATCTTAATAAAAAAAATTATGATGGACTGATATATGATCCTTAGAATTGTGTTAACATTTATTAATAGTTATATTTTGCCTAAAATGAATCAAGGAGCCAACTCAAATAACTGGTTATAAGCTTATTGGACTTGCTTGTTATGTAGTGCTAGAATGTACATGGTTGTTGTCTACTAAAACTACAATTCAAATCTTCACAATCAAGAGTGGGCATATAAATATCATTCAATTAATGATGTAACTTGTTCATTTATTTCATGATATGCTTTAATTAAATCTATTTTCAAAATGCAGGGCAGCTTTCATGCTAATAAACCAGAACTTAGATGCAAGGAACAGTTTCCAATAGCATTTCTTAAAGGGATAATCAAACCATATCATGTAAGTAAAGCAACCAGGTTTGCCTAAGGTTCCTTTTTGACTTCCACCAGTTCTTAATGTGAAAACTGACACGGCTACCTCTAAGACGGTAACATGGTTGGTAGAGATCTTGCCTCGCGGAGCGGCGTGGGGCTCTGACACGGTGAGGTCGCACGGGCTCTGGCACGGCGAGGTTGCACGGGCTCGCCTGTCGCAGTGCTCGACGGAGGTTGCAGGGATCGTCGGCGGCAGCGGGGAACGGCGACGAGGTGCTGGGTTTAGGCAGATCTCGCATGGATGGCTGCGGGGCACTCACTAGAGGCGCTGCACGGCGGCGGGCAGTCACCGGGGTGCGGTGCGGCGGTCGGGGGTGACAGCTGCGACCGGGAGAGGCTGCGGTCCACGGTTCCCTACCGTGGACCAACAGCCATGGCAGCCGGTAGATTGGCTTGGCTTGCGTGGACCGACGGGCCGGTTTATGGTGGACCGGCAGTTCAAGCGTCTCAGGTCACTCTATGCTTTGAAAATCGTGCAGATGGATTTTCAGCGATTCCGGGCTCAATTGAACTCCGATTTGAGCCCTGTTTGCGCCGTTGGATTTCATTTTTTGAGCTCTTCATGTTGAGCTAGGTTGGATCTAGTGATGGAGTCAGTTCATAGGGTATGTGGAGATCGCGATACAGTGGCCATGCGTACGAGCAGCATGAGCAGGTTGGTTCCATCTTCGGCTCTCCCTAGCGGACAGGTTCGTGATGTTAGGAGCATTGTGGAGGTTTGCTGGTTGTGTGGATCTCACCGAGGATGATGGATCCTGTGGTGCAAGAGCTCGCGATGGTGGTGCAGAGTTGCGGGGTATGTGATATGGAGTGATTACAGGTCGGGTGATATGTGGTTTAGTACAGGTGGAGCGATACCTACCGGGGATCTTTCAGTGCATGAGTGGTAGCTCCATCAGTAGTGGACCAGGTTCTTGGTCCCTGTGGAGGAGAGCGATCAGTAGTACTCCAGCTACCTTGATTGTGATGGAGCTGGATGTGGATGGTATCCCACGTGGATGGAGATGGGTCTTGGGAGTTGATTAGCTCATAGAGACCAGGTACATCAGCAGAGGTTGATGGAGGCTGGTAGCTCAGGGAGCACCAGGGAGGTACATCAGCAGAGGTTGATGGAGGCTGGTAGCTTAGGGAGCACCAGGGACGTACATTAGCAGAGGTTGATGGAGGCTGGCAGCTCTGGGAGCACCAGGGAGATCTCAGGAGACCTGGGTACATCAGCAGAGGCGGTACCAAAGGCAACTCAAGGAGACAGGAGACAGTCTTAGAGAGCGCCGGAGGTATCGGGCAGTCGGGAGTATCATGGTATGGCGGCTTTTGCCTAGGGACAGAGATTGGAGCTGATGGGGCTGGCAGCTTAGGGAGACCGGGGATAGGTCTCAGGGAACGCCAGGGATATCATGCAGCCAGGAGATAGGCTGGGACATGATGGAGCAACCATTGGAGATGGTTGCTAGGTCAATTGCTGGGTTAGAGGAGTTGGGATGAGCTCCTTAGTTTCGTAGGTTCCTGTAAGGATGCAGAGTATCCGAAACGGTCTTGGAGGGGTCCATAGTGATGCGGAGGATCCGAGGAGACAGCGACTGGGTACGAGGTTCAGGTCATGCTTAGCAGGGCAGCGTTGAGATGCTGGCCTCGGGGTTTCTTTCGTGGCATCAAGGGGACTTCAGTCTCAAGTGGATCACCGGTGACAGGTGGCTTCACTGGTGGAGCATGTTTTGACACGAGTTCAAAGCGGGAGGTGCAGGGAGGACCATATCCTAGCACGAGCGCCAGGAGTGCACTTAGCCAGATGGAGCAGAGTGTGTGGAGATTGGAGTGGCTCTGAGGTGATGGTGTCAGGTAGAGCTCCAGTTACAGCGGGTGCCGGTTCAAGTTTGCTGGATTCTCTCCAAGGAAGTCCAAGAACAGACTGATGCAGCTACCAGACAGAAGGAAAGCAATAATTTGTGGTGCCAGGATACGAGCTAGGATCTTCAGTTGTGGAGGCGGTCATCCCAGAGGTCTCCAGGTGATATCAGTAGCTGGAAGATATTGGCAGAGGCATGGATATCCGCACAGTGCTGTTAGGACACGCAGTTACAGCAGGGTGTGCGTTGAGGACATTACCAGGTTTGCCAAAGCTTGGGGGCACCAAGGTGGAGATTGTTAGGATTTGCATGATTTTTTCAAGCTCTGGAGAGACTTGGGAGACCATGGCAGGGATGCTGGAGGCAATCCCTGGGACTTGGAGGCGTATCATAAGAGGGTCCTAGATGTATTCCAGGGATTTCCTGGAGGTGTTCCAGGAATACTCTGAGTCTGAGGTTGAGAGTGTTGGGAATAGTGTCCCAAAGCCAATCGCCTGGGTTGTAGGCGGTTATGCTCGGTATTGTACTCATTTTATGAATTAATAAAATATTATTTTTGGCAGCTCATCACATACTTAATTTTCCTGAAATGAACTTTTTCCATGTGATGAAGTCCTTAGGACTACACTGACTTCGATACAGAGAGGATGTATCGAGTGGTCCTTAAACCCTGCTCACAACCAAAGGATATATTGTACTGGACAGCAATATATCAAGTATAGGTTATTGTAGTTCACATCGTTTGGTTGTCCTCTTGACCAAATGAGTGTGGTGACACTGATGTGATCTGCAAGTGGGATATGTGATATCTTATTGAACGTGACTCCGTGCAGCCCCTTTCTGCTAAAGGGATACTCACGATTGGATATGGGTATATGTGTCCCTCTGACCTGAGGTCATCACGATAGCTTGCAAGCAACTCCCTGTGCTTTGTTGCCGGACTATCCGGATTTTTAATCCGGTGATGGAAGGTTTCTAGGTACAGGCAAGTACTTGTGGAGCAGTGATGGACCAAATGGAATTGACATGTCCAAATAGTTTGGATTGAATGTCTCGCAGTATCTCAATTTAGCAAATCCTCGACCGGGGTAGTCCTAGTGAAGAGTCACTGGGCTTGCGAGGTTGAGACACGTAGTCGACTGACTCAGTCTGGGTTGGCAGCCCAATTTCAGTCGTCCTGAGCATTAGAGGTCAAAGGGATGAATTATACGGTAACCATATGCCAGAGGTTCGATAGTTTGCTCCCGCATCTTCGACCTATCCGGACGCCGGGACCCATTGCTAGATGGTTTCCTGTGCTGGTACTAGAAATTGTTCTAGTGCTACCGTTTAGGTTCGAACCTATGAGGTCACACGCCACAGAGGATAACTCTCTAATCCAGATACCGATTATGATTGGAAATTATCTCAATTTTATGGTCATAGTATTTTTGAGCACTCTTTTTCCCATCTTGCTCTTGTCTATGTCAACCGGAAATTGTTCCGGGCTGACTAGCACTGCGCCAGGATTTTTCTGAATCAGTTTTGAACTGATTCGGAGTTCGTTTCGGTCTCCAATTGGTTGTGAACCAATTTTATTCCTTGAACCAGGTTCAATTGGATTGAACCGTTTGGTTTTATGGGATTGATCCAAGTGGTTTAAAAAATTGGGTTTGAACCAATTTTTGGCTTGGACCGATTATTTGAACCAATGTTTACTCTTTGGACCGTTTACACGGTCATTTGTTTTTGCTGGAAGGCCAAACGAATAAGAAAATAAAATTTCCAAAACATCGGGAATGCCTAACGTCCTCGCGCGTCTCTTCCTCTTCTCCCTCCACTATTGATTAATGGCTTTAATCCCTTGTTTATGGCTGTTAATTGGGTTTACTGCAGCTGATGCCTCTTGGCCTCCCACCCTCTCCGTTGTCTTCTCCTTGCACCTGATATAAACACAAAGCCGTCCCTGTTTTCAAAAAGAGTTGTTTCACCGTGAGTTGGGAAATTATCCACCATGTGAGATCCAAGGGAAAGCAATAAAAAGATCTGGGCATTCCTCTTCTTTGAGAGACTTAAGGAGAGAGTTTTGGGCTGGGTTTAAAAGCCTTAGAGGGAGAGAAAATCCCATTGTTTTAAGCTCAAATTCTGCCCATTTCTGCTACAGAATTCTGTGACCGTGAAGCCCTCTTTCGGCGGCTAGCACCGTGCGTGGAGGCAGATCCGAGAGCCCCGGGCGTGTCTCCCCTCTAGAGGGAGTACCTTTCTACTCCTAGGAGCAAACCTCGCGAGCCGGGATCGCTCCAGCTGCTCCGAAACGAAGGCCAAAGTCTGCTACCCAGTTCTGCTGCAGAAATCTGGCAGCAGAATTTGGTGATTTATTTTATTTTTTTGGCTAAGATATGATTGCAGTTGTTAGTGACAAATCGAAGAAGACTTGTCCAAGTTGCTGCCGCTCAAATTTGGGAGCAAACGGAGGTCCGGAAGGAGGTGTTCCGATGACGTTTTGCAAGCCAAAAACAGAGTCCCAAGGAGGAAGACGACTGGAATAACTTTATTCCAGTTATTCTAGTCTATTCTAGATTTATTCCATAGTTATTCCAGACATAATAAAATGTATGAAAAATTATTTTTTAATCATGCATGGATAGATTAAATTGTTTAATATTTTATAAATATTTTATATGCTTATACATGCCTAAATGCAACTAGATTTAGATTAGTTCCTGGCGGAGCAGATACCCGCTGCGTAAATTTTAAAAATTATTTTAAAATTCAATCTGCTCCCGCAGATGTTTGCATGCCTAGTATAGGATCTTGTCAAACCATTTGCATCAGTTTACTTTCAGAGAGAACATGTGAGACATGGGTGTACATGGGCTCGTGTTTGAGTTTTCTCATGTGACTCAGAGGGAAAGTTTTTTAGGGCTAGGTCGATTGTGACCTAGGGTTTTATTTCTTTTGTATATAAAGAACGACGGGAACGTCGGGAAATAGGACGAGTAGACGCGATCACTTTTCTTCTCAGAAACCCTAGCCTCTATTTTTCTTGGTTCTCTCTCGTGTGTGCAGCCCCATGGGGGCTAGTCTCTGTGACGGGAGCGGATGGCACGCCCCATCTCTTTCCGGGTGATTCCCTTTTCCACCATGACAATATCAAGGAGGATCCTGGGCGTTCCGTGGAGCGGGTTTGTTCCAATAGTGGATTCGAGACATGATCCCGTGGATGACTCAATTATATTCAAATTTTTTTTGGGAACCCATGGCAGTTGGTATGAGTGAAAGATCAGGGTCTTCCTCTTTATCCCCTTCTATTAGCTGGTATCTTGGTGGTGTCAGGTTGACGTACTCACCTTTAGATGGAAAAAGATTGTGAAAATCTAAGTAATTTGAATCGAACATTACTAGACGGGACTGGGGTTTGCGAGCATAACTATACCGGGATTGATCCCCCCATCCCTTTTTTTTATTATAATAATAATTAACTGACACGGCTATCATGGTTGGCATTTTATCTGCTTGTGCAAGAACAGGGGATCTACTCATTGGCAAAGTGATTCACGGAAACATGTATAAGGTTAATGTTGAAATGACTCTCGATCTGCTTCACTCTATTCTAGTCTTTCATTCAAGGTGTGGAGAGATGGACTTGGCTAAGTTATTGTCCAATAAAATGGCTGTTAAGAATGAGATCTACTGAACTACATATGATGGTGGGATATGTAAACCGTGGAGCAGCAAAAGCTGTGCTTGAAATCTTCAGTCAGATGCCATACAAGAATTTAGCCGCATGGAATAACTTGATAAGGCACATAGAGAGGAGCAACTTTGGAACAAATGCCTACTTAAGTTCTTGGCTTGCTGGTAGAAATTGTATGAAAAGCTCGAAAATTAAAAAGGGTGCGGCAAGGGGGTCACCCATCTTGCTCTTGTCCAAGTATGCTTAACTATGGAGTTATAATGGAATCCAATTTATTAGTGCTGGTATGAGTTCATCCTTCTACAACTGAACGTAATGGCTGCATGGTGGATACTTGGCCGTTTCCTCTTGAAGGAGGCCAAGGAATTCATATAGACAAAATAAACATTTCCTTGAAAGGGGAGGCTATTTGGGGAGATTTGCCTGGTGACCGCAAGCTTCATGGATTTTTTTTTTTTAATTTTATTGAAAGGGAGGTAAATGCATCCACTTTATTAGAAACTAAGATAAAGTATTATGTACAGGATGAGAATAGTTTGCTGAATTCACAACGGACTCTTATAAGAAATCTTACATAACAAAGTTAAAGATAAAAGAGAAGATGATATAAAGCCTTACAAATAAATACACAATGAGTTGCAGTTGCAAAGGCTCACAGGACATGAAAAGTTTTGTGTGAGGCCCATCGCTGCAAGTTGATTTTTGGTGATCCAAGATGTTCCCAAAGCTAAAATTGTTGGGGAACAGGCCACAACGAAATACGAAATTCACAGAAAATAAAAATAAATTTGGCAAAATAAATCACTGCAACAAGCATAACACGGAGAATTACGTGGTTCGGAGACTCCTGCTCCTACGTCCATGGCCGCACAAAATCAAATATCTACTATAGAAAAGATTTATAGAAAGTTATACAAGATGCTCACCCCGGCCCTTGAACAAAAGGAAAAAAAGAAGAAAAACAAAATACTCCAAAAATATCTCTCACTCGAAAATAATTTTTGGTGGAAGATCTCTTGCCTCCCTACAGTTTTCTCTCTCCCTCTCTCTTTCTCTACCTTTTTCTCTCTTGGAAAAGGTCTTCAGGGTTTCTGTCATGTTCAAGATTGCCTCTGGATCGCTCTGTATATTTTTACGGATACTCCCAGCCTTCTATTAAAGGAATGAAAAAAACCTAGCCGAAAATAGTAGAAAATGTGACTTCTGGTCGTTGTAGAAGACCAAAACACCCAGAGACCATCTCCAGCCATCAGATCGTGTCCAAATCCGATTCAGAAAGCTCCCGATCAAGCATGATCTTTCTCATATCAGTCTTAGCCATCCAATCAGGCAATCGGAAGGTCCAAATTTAGCAGAAAACTCGTGGACTACTATGCACCGCGAGAAACCCCTGAAAAACACCCCAGTAACAGTCGGGAAATGCCCATAGCCGCCGTCGCTCCGAGCTGGGTCGAGCCCACGCGCCCGCGCGCGCCTCGGGCATGGGCCTGGGTCGTGCCCGCCCGCGTGCTTGGGCCGGGCCGTGGGTCGAGCTTGGTCAATTTTTTTTAAAAAAAATTATTTGGTTTCTGGGCTTGGTTTTCTTGGGCTGGGCTTCCTGGATAAGGTTTTACGCCTCAACAACTCTTCCACTTGGAGACTTAGACATCATATCAGCATCCACCTGGAAAACAAAACAAAACTTCGACAACAAAAGTTAGTATCTTGTGCCCCAATTTCTCTATAGTGACCACTTTTGTCAGCATATCAACTAGATTCTTTGAGCTCTTAATTTTTTCCAGTGACAGGCATCCATCTTCAAGCAATACCCTGATGAAATGATACCTCAGTTGTATATGCTTTGTTCTTGCATGGAACATCGGATTCTTTGCAGATGAATAGCACTCTGACTATCACAGAAAGTACACTGCAGCTTTGCTCTCTACCAAGCTCCTTTAGCAAAATTTGTAGCCAGATCATCTCCTTGCTAGCTTCAGTAATTGCCACATATTCTGCCTCAATGATGGAAAGAGCCATGATCTTCTGTAGTTACGAGATCCAGCTCACCGCTGTCCCACCAATAATATACATATACTCAGTCGTGCTCCTCGTGTCGGCATCGCCACCTAGGTCTGCATCCACATATCCCTGTAAAGTCAAATTGCCCCTCCTATAGCATAGGCCGACATCCTTGGTACCTTTAAGATATCGCAGGATCCACTTGACAGCTTCCTAGTGTTGCTTGCTCGGATTTGCCATGTACCTGCTCATAGCTCCCACTGCATGTGCAATGTCCGGCCTCGTGCAAACCATCGTGTACATCAAGCTGCCAACTGCTGAAGCATATGGAACCCTGGCCATTGTCTTCAGCTCATCATCAACCTTGGGTAACTGTTCTTTCGAAAGCTTGAAATGTGCGGCCAAAGATGTCTTCACCAGCTTTGCATCTGACATGTTGAATTTGTCCAACACCTTTTCAATATAGCTGCTCTGAATCAACTTCAGTGTGCCCGCTGCACTGTCTCTTTCGATCCTCAACTCAAGCATCTGCTTTGTTGCACCCATGTTCTTCATTGCAAATTCTCTAGACAGCTTTCGCTTCCATCTTTCAATCTCTTGCATGACTGGCCCAGCAATCAACATATCATCATACAAGAGTAATATCATAAATCTGTCTTCGAGTATCTTGAAATAATAGCAATGATCCTCCTGGTATCTAGCAAAATCATTGTTGATCATGAATCCATCAAACTTCTTATACCATAACCTGGAGGCTTGCTTTAAACTATACAAGCTTTTTCTCAGCTTGCATACTTGATCTTCTTTATCAAGGACCTCGAAGCCAATAGGCTGTTGCATGTAAATGTCTTCATCTATCTCATCGTGTAGAGAGGCAGAGTAACATCTAGTTGCTCTAAGTGTAAGTCCTTCGCAGCTACAATGCTCAGAACAACTCGAATCGTAGAGAGCTTGACAACAGAAAAAAAATCTCGATATAATATATACCCTCTTTCTGTTGGAATCATTTTATGACCAGCCTCGCCTTGTACCTCTTATTGCTATTGGGTTCCTCTTTGACCTTGTAGACCCATTTGTTATGCAGTACTTTCTTTCCATCCGGCAGTGTGCTGAGCTCCCATGTCTTGTTCTTTATCAAGCATTGTATCTATCCTTCATCGCCAGCTCCCACTTTATCGAATCTTCACTCTCCATGGCTTCATCAAAGCACTCTGTGACGTGGGACACGACCCCGAATCAAGTCTTATTCCAAGGAGATCGAACCGTTGGTCTCTAGGAAACGCCCTAGGCTAGGTTCAAACTGATCCAAATTATTTTTTCCTTTTTTTTTTCAAATAAACTCTCTCTTTTTTTCAATTTTCAATTTCCCTTTTTTTCACTTTTTTTTTTCTCACGCTTTTTTTCCCATGGTTTTCTCCTTTTTTTTTCCTATGCTTCTTCTAAAGTTGGCATGGGAAGGCCGACTTTGCCTTCATGACCGTGCTGGCGCTTTCACGATCGTGCAGATCGGGGGGCTTCGTGGGGAGGCCTCGCCGGCGTCGGCGAGGGGCGGAGTTGGTCCGGCAGGGCGACGACGGCCATGGCAGCGGTGACACGGACGGGAGGCATCGCGGGTGGGGCTTCGGCTGCAACGGGTTGCACGAGCGAAGGAGATGGTGGCGGCCATGGAGGTCTGCGACGTGGGAGGAGATCCGGATGGCCGAGGTGGTGGCTTGATTCTGGAGCGAGCATCGGTGGCCGGAGGTGAGGCTCGGGTGGGGCACTCGGCTGCAGGCCGTGCGGTGGCCGTGGAGGGCACGACAGCAGGGAGGAGAGACGGACGGCTAGGGATTGGGGCTACTCTCGGTGCTGTGGAAGGAGACAACGACAATGTGCTCCCGGTCGCATGAGAGGCCGAGGAAGAGAAGAAGAACAGGGAAGAAGGGGGAGAGTCAGAGGAGGAAGAAGACGGAAAGGCGGGGAAGAATCGGGACACACCCAGATATTTTCTCAAATAATTTTCTTCTTCGCTAATTTTTTATTGAATAACCGAGCATCTTAAATAGACGCCTAATCGGAACTTCTCAACAGACTGAGAATCCCATCCTAACAACAAACATTCGAAATAAACCTGATCGTAAAAATAAATTTCAAACAAACTAATCTGATCCTAAATCAACTTTCAAACAATCAAGATAAATCATAAAAAATCCTAATATTCCAATCAAATCTCGAATTTAAATTATGCTGGATCGGTGCTGATGATGACTTCAGGATTCATGCTAGGGCTGGCTGGCTTCAGGATCTGGGTTGGCTTCAGGGTTGGGCTGGGCTTCAGGTTTTAGGCTGGCTTCAGGTGGGCTGGCTTCTGATTTTGTCTGGTCTGGGCTGCTTCAGATTTGGGCTAGTTGATATCCCCATCATTTTTCTAAGGTGGGGAGAACTCGACTTCGTCAGTCGGGCTTCAGCAAAATCTTCTGACTCCAGGATGCACTGATCTGCAGACTGAAATTTTTATAGAAATAGTGTAATTAAAATGACTAACCTAACATAACCTAAACTTGCTCTGATACCAAGTTTTGATGCGGGACACAACCCCGAATCAAGTTTTATTCCAAGGAGATCGGACTGTTGGTCGCTAGGAAATGATCCTAGGCTAGGTTCAAACTGATCCAAATTATTTTTTCCCTTTTTTTATTCAAATAAACTCTCTTCTTTTTTTCTATTTTCTATTTCCCTTTTTTTCACTTTTTTTTGTCACATTTTTTTCCCACGGTTTTCTCTTTTTTTTTCCTATGCTTCTCCTAAAGTCGGCATGGGAAGGTCGGCTTTGCCTTCACGACCGTGCTGGTGCTTTCACGATCGTGTAGACTGGGGGGCTTCGCAGGGAGGCCTCACCGGCATCGACGAGGGACGGAGTTGGTCCGCCAGGGCGACGACGGCCATGGCGGCGGCGACACGGACGGGAGGCATCGCGGGTGGGGCTTCGGCTGCAACGGGTTGCACGTGCGGAGGAGACGGTGGCAGCCATGGAGGTCTATGGCATGGGAGGAGATCCGGATGGCCGGGGCGGTGGCTTGATTTCGGAACGAGCATCGGTGGCTGGAGGTGAGGCTCGAGTGGGGCACTTGGCTGCGGGCCGTGCGGTGGCCGTGGAGGGCACAGTAGCAGGGAGGAGAGACGGACGACCGGGGATTGGGGCTGCTCTTGGTGCTGTGGAAGGAGACGACGACAATGTGCTCCCGGTCGCAGGAGAGGCCAAGGAAGAGAAGAAGAACAGGGAAGAAGGGGGAGAGTCAGAGGAGGAAGAAGATAGAGAGGGGGGAAGAATCGGGAGGGGGAAGAATCAGGACACACCCAGACATTTTCTCAAATAATTTTCTTCTTCGCTAATTTTTTTATTGAATAACCGAGCATTTTAAAGAGCCGCCTAATCGAAACTTCTCAACAGATTGAGAATCCCATCCTAACAACAAACATTCGAAATAAACCTGATCCTAAAAATAAATTTTAAACAAACTAATCTGATCCTAAATCAACTTTCAAACAATCAAGATAAATCATAAAAAATCCTAATATCCCAATCAAATCTCAAATTTAAATTATGCTGGATCGGTGCTGATGATGACTTCAGGATTCGTGCTGGGGCTGGCTAGCTTCAGGATCTGGGCTGGCTTCAGGATATGGGCTGGCTTCAGGATCTGGGCTGGCTTCAGGGTTGGGCTGGGCTTCAAGTTTTGGGCTGGCTTTAGGTTGGGCTGCTTCTGATTTGGTCTGGTCTAGGCTGCTTCAGATTCTGGGCTAATCGATGTCCCAATCACTCTGGCTCCCCTCCATCTGTCAACAGCAGGTAATGTAGCGAGGGTGAGTACCTTACACATGGTTTCGGGGTCCTTACAGATCTTCTCAGTTGAGGTGTCTCTGGCTTAGGCTCAGGAACTCTTGCTCCCTCGGGCAATGTCCTCCTCAGTGATCTCTTCCAACTCTGCTTGCTCTTTTTCCTTGTCTGCCTCTTCTGCTCTGATTAGAACACCTTTGTCCTTGTACATGCTTTTCTCAATGAACACCATGTCCTTGCTCCTAATAATTTTCCTGTCCTTCTTGCTCCAGAGCTTGTAACCAAAATCATCAGTGCCATAACCAATGAAGAAGCACTTCTTTGACTTTGCATCTAGCTTGTCTTTTTTCTTAGCGTTGACGTGCACATAGGAGACATAGCCGAAGACCTTCAGGTAAGATAAGTTTGCTGATTTACCTGTCCACTCTTCTTCAGGGATCTTGCAATCAAGAGGGACGGAGGGACCTCTATTAATCAGGTAGGCAGCAGTGCTAACTGCCTTAGCCCAAAATATCTTGGGCAATCTAGCATGGAGCCTCATGCTCCCCCTCTCTCGTTCAGGGTACGGTTCATGCACTTAGCTATCCCGTTTTGTTGTGGCATACTTGGGATAGTCTTCTACATCTTGATTCCATTAGCTACGCAGAACTCCTTGAACTCAGTACTGCTGTACTCGCCTCCATTATCTGACCTTAGGCACTTAATTTTTTGTCCAGACTTATTTTCCACCAAGCTTCTCCACTTCCTGAAAGTGTCAAATCATTAGATTTATTCTGCAGAAAATAAACCTATACCTTCCTAATAGAGTCGTCGATAAATGTCACATAATAATTTGAGCCTCCAAGGGATGCCACCGGAGAAGGACCCCACACATCGGTGTGAACTAGCTCCAACTTTTTCAATCTTAGTGCTCTGCCTGTCTCGATGAAGCTGACTCCCTTCTGCTTTCCAAGAACACAGTGCTCGCAGAAACCAACATCCATCATCTTTGGCCAGCTAGCTTGCCCTTCTTCTATAATGCTTGCATTTCTTTTTGCCCCATGTGACCCAGACGGTAGCGCCACAACTTCGAGTCTGCCTGTGCCAAAGCCACTGTGTCTTTCATGTTACCGGTCATGTAGAGGGTATCCAACTTGCTTCCAAGTGCTATCACAGTAGCACCCTTGGCGATCTTCTAGGAGCTGCCAACAAAAGTTATGATGTAGCCCTCCGAGTCCAGTTGCCCGACTGAGATCAAGTTCCTCTTTAAACTAGGGACATGTCTGACATTCTTCAACTTCTATACCGACTGATTCGGCATCTTGATATGAACATCACCTCTCCCCATGATGTCTAAAGGCTCACCATCTGCCAAATAAACCTTTCCGAAATTACCAGCTGTATAATTTTTCATGCATTTCATCTGTGAAATAGAGTGAAATGAAGCATCGGAGTCTAGAATCCATGACTCCATCAGACTGTCCACATTGAGAAATAAAGCATCTTCAGTATTCTCGGTCACTACATTGACTAACTCTTCCTTATGTCCTTTGTCTTCCTCGCCCAGCAATTGTCCTGGTGTGCCCCTTATTACCGCAGTGCCAACAGTCATCACCCTTGGATCTTGACTGGCTCCTCTGCTTAGATTTGGATCTCCCACGGTTGTTGCTATGCTGTGCAGTCCTCCCTTTACCTACTTGGATCGTCAAGGCAGATCCAGAGCTCCCACTGGCTTCTTTTCTCCTGATATCTTCACTGAGAATCAGGTTCCGGATCTCTTCAAATCTTAACTTATTTGATCCGCAGGAACTACTAACAGCTATCACAGTTGTACCCCAGCTCTTGGGCAAAGATGATAAGAGGATCAAAGCACATACTTCATCCTCAAAATTGATGTCGACAGAACTTAACTGATTGGTAATCAATTGAACTCATTAATGTGATCCGTGATAGACACACCTTCGCTCATCTTCAGATTGAACAGACGATACATAAGATAAACTTTGTTGGAAGCCAAAGGCTTCTCATACATGTCGAACAGAGCCTTCATCAACCTGTTATCATCTTCTCCTCCAGGATGTTGAATGCGACATTCTTGGCCAATGTCAGCCGAATAACTCCCAAAGCCTAATGGTCCAGTAAATCCCAATCAGCTTGCCATATATCAACAGGTTTTGTACCCAACAGTGGTAGATGAAGCTTCTTCTGATACAAATAATCATCAATCTACATCTTCCAGAAGCCGAAGTCCTTCCTATCAAACCTATCGATCTTAACTTTTCCTTCGTCTCTTGCCATTGCTTCCACTGAAACCTGAAGCTCTGATACCAGTTGTTAGGGAACGAGCCACGGTGGGATACGAAATTCATAGGAAAAAGAAAGAAAACATGGCAAAATAAATCACTGCAATAAGCACAATACAGGAGATTACGTGGTTCGGAGACTCCTGCTCCTATATCCACGGCTGAACAAGATCAAATCTCCATTATAGAAGACGTTTGCAGGAAGTTTTAGATGATGCTCACCCCAGCCCTCGAACAGGAGGAAGAAAAGAAGGAAAACAAAATACTCCAAAAATATCTCTCACCAGGAAATAATTTTTGGTGGAAGAGCACTTGCCTCCCTACAGTTTTCTCTCTCCCTCTCTCTCTACCTTTTTCTCTCTTAGAAAAGGTCTTCAGGGCTTCTGTTGCGCTCAGGATTGTCTCTGGATCGCTTTGTATTTTTTTTACGGATACTCCCAGCCTTATGTTAAAGGAACGAAGAAAACATAGCCAAAAACAGTAGAAAATGCGACTCCTGATTGCTATAGAAAACCAAAATATCCAGGGACCATCTCCAGCCATCAGATCAAGTCCAAATCCGAATCAGAAAGCTCCCGATCAAGCCTGATCTCCCTTGGATCAGTCTCAGCCATCCGATCAGGCGATCGGATGGTCCAGATCGAGTAGAAAACTCATGGACCGCTATGCACCGTGAGAAACCCCTGGGAAACGGTCCGAAAATGGCCGGGAAACGCCCACAGCCACTGCCGCTCCGAGCTGGGCCGAGCCCACATGCCCGTGCGCGCCTCGTGTGTAGGCATGGGCCGGGCTGCACCCCGTGTGTCGGGCCGGGCCGCGCACTTGCGCTCCTGCACCTGGGCCTGGGCCGCGCCCGCCCACGCGCCTTGGCCGGGCCATGGGTCGAGCCTGGTCAATTTTTTTTATTTATTTATTTAGTTTTTGAGCTCGGTTTTCTTGGGCTATGCTTGCTGGATAAGGCTCCACGCCTCAACTGAAATGTCTGAAGAGTTTTCGGTAGCATGGTGAAGATCGAGCATTTCTTCCGAGCAAATATCTTCTATTTCTTTCCAACTAGACATTCCAATAGAGTGCAATGAAAAGTTGATTTCAAGCTCTCCGGTCACCTCTCTTGAATTTCTTTCTCCTCCATGATGTCCAGATAGAGTGGAAATTTGCAGGCCAACCCGTTAGGTTAAGGCAAGCTTCATGGAAATGTTGAATCGGCTGAGTATGCTACAAGCCATCTTATAGAAGTGGATACAACGTATATGCTGATGCTTTGAAGTGAATTGGGAATTGGAAAGTGTTATGGTTGTAGTGGAATTAATTGAAGTGAATGGCTGCCATTCATCATTTCTTCTTCTTCTTCTTCTTTTGTAAAAGAGAGAAGCCCAAGGCTATTCATTAATATAAAAGTTGAAGTGTTTACAAAGACCTGGATGAGATATATACTAGATACAGGAAGTGGCAGCAGCCTGCTATGAGTAGAACAAAACCAAAAGGTGGAATAAAACCAGAGTAGCATTATGGAAACTACATTTAAGAACTGAGACATGCATTGATAAAACCATGGGATGGTGCAGAGAGGCTTTCCAAAACACAGTAACATCAGCGTTTATGAGGAGATAATGGATAATATTAGCTGCACATTTAGTGCATTTCTGCAAGTGGGATAAGAGAATGAAGCAGTGAGCTTATCAAAGTATTGTGCTGCCTTTGATTTCCTTTCCAGGTGCCCTAAGCCTCAACTCATCGTAAAGAATGAAGTGTGATGGTTGAAGTAGACAGTTGGAGCTTCAACCAGGTTCTAGCAATGGCCTTAGTGAAGAGTTCCAAGAGAAGCTTCCTAACATCCTGAAATAAGTGGAAAAAACTGACTTGCATATAAAAATTGCTCCTCTTCCAGGTGGAATATCTGTGAAGCATGACGTGAATCAGGAGAAGCAAAACATAATAATGTACTACCAACTGAACAGGATAATAGACTGTCAACTTGACATTGATAATGTGAAGAAATGGTGGACCAGCTTGGCAGACTACTACTGAGCCATATGTTAGAAGAACTAGAAATCCATGTGCTTGAAAGGTAATAGGACGAAGTAAGAATATAAGTAGAAGAAGAGCAATTGACAGTAGATTGTAATGTTTGAATTGAACAGGCATAGCTGCAAATATCTTCAACCAATACCCAAATTATAGATCCCCCATAGAGGTAACTCATCTCTCTGATGTAATTAGAGAATACTATTCTGCTTATTAGAGTAGTAAACAATATAATAGAATTACAGGAATTCTTTGTTGGGGATGCTTCTCATCAACTATCTAGGGAAAACTGCAGGTCTATAGATGGACTGGAAAAGTTATTAGAAATGACATGACATAATGGAATCATGCAACATATCCCAGCTTGAATATTAAAGAAGAAGGAAGAAAATGGAGCCAATAGTGTTGATTTATGTGATTATAATTGTGGACCATGGAATGATGATAAAAGTTGAACTTTGGATCTGCTCATTTTGGCCCTCTAACAAGACTCGGATATTGTTTTCTAGAGTACTGGTTTGAAAAGTTGTGAAGTGCATTTCTTTATAATGTACATAATGGTATCTTACTAATATAACGATTCAAGATTTTATCTAAAAAGATTAGTTGAAAGGTATTATTTAATTTTTTTGATTCTTATAAGTATCCAAAATCTTCCTTACCAGGTTATGGCCTGTAGTCAATCCCAATAAATTTGTGCTGCAGTATCCTCTAGTCCTATGGGAGCTCTAATATTATCTGTAATAGCTCAAGATCTCATTTAAAAAGATTATTCGAGAGGTCAGAGATCTAGAATAGATATGAAATAGTAAGCGCAGGAAATAGTTGCTTACCCGGGGGTCCTCGGGACTTTGATTATTTATAGAAAAGAACTTGGAAAAACTTTGAGAATATCGGATTATTAATCATGCCATTACGGTATTATAACCCTCATTCGTTCCCATGGATGGAGGAGGCCGTTACTAGAGATAGTATGCGTACGGGATTTTAGTCTTTATATGCTCCCCAAGTAGAGGATAGTTATTATTTTTGGCCTCTTTTGTATGGTATGGGTGGTTGCCATATGAGTAAGGAGGCAATTTAATTGAAGTATCAGAGTGGATCACGTGATGAATAAGATCTAAGTGGAATCTAGAATAGATGGCTAAGTATAAAGATATCTCAGCTTGGCATGAAGATACCTTGGTTTTAAATGAATGTTAGCCACTTGCAAGACTAACTAGTATCCTCTACCTAATGCTTGGCATAAAGATGCCTCGGCCACTTCCAAGATAGTATCGTGATTGTAGATCCAAGACTCCAAAAATATCCTCCCATAACAGACATTAAGTATGAAGGTAAAGTTGTTAAAGCATCTTTGATAAGAGTCAAATATTGAATTTATATCTAGCAAGTGTACATATGAGTGCTACGAATTTGTAACAAGACCCATTGAATAAAAAATTACATATTGATAAAAGAAACTTCCTTGATAGATTATTGCAAATGATATTCATCAAAATTGTAGTACAATACAGCAACATATCATAATGGAACTCTTCTTAGACTATCTCTTTCCCATTTGCCACAAACAAGTAGATTTTGTAATTTGTTAATAGGGGTATAAAAGAAAATCGATTAAATTGCAAAACTGACATAAATTGTTAGTAGGGGTGTCGGCAGAGATGGTGACGAGGGATTTCCTTCTTCATGCCAAACTGAAGGAGGAGGTGGAGGGGTTTGGTTTGGATAAGGGTTTTCACAATCATCCACTTCAAGGAGGCTGGGGAGAGGGATATTGTGCTCCACTAGCCATGGGTGGTGGTGACCAGGATTTTTTCCGTCAAAGAAGGCAATCCATTTAGCCCTAGTTTGGATTCAGTTGCCATGGCTCCTGGTGGAGTTTTGCGGGGAGGAGGCGCTACAGAGTATGCTCTTGCTAGTCGAGGAGTTACTCTCCAAAAATGAATGCATGGTCGAGATCGAGGAAGAGGCTTAGATTTGCCTGAGCCTGTGTCAAGCTAGATCTCTCCCAGCCACTCCGACCAGGGGTTTGAATCATGGGACCGGAGGGCTCATTCTAGTAGAGGTTCGTTTACAAGAACTTCAATGGCATTTGCCTCTGGTGCAGCCATTTCCACCACTTGAAAGAGCTGTGCCTCACCAGAGGGGGAGCAGGAGAGGGGACTGGGCTAGGGCCGGAGAATGTCATCCCGGTTGAAGGAGATACTAGAGAAGCAGGGCAGGTGGTCCGTGGCTAGGCCCGTGGCTGGTGGCCATCCAACGGTTGCAGCCAAGGCAGGAGGTGGAAGCAGATCGGGGGAAGAAAGAGGCTAAGTCGACTCAGCCCAGGAATCTATCTGGTGAAGGGGTCAAATCAAGTGGGTGGCGATCAGGTTGACTAAGCATTGGGATCTAACAGCTAGGCCAAGTCATCCAAAATTGCACGGTAGAGATCTCCTCTCAACTCAATCATCAAATATGGTAAAGGAGCTCTGAGATTAGTGTAGATTGGGTTGATTGACTCAAATTAGGATATGAACCAAATCGCTAACCGATTCAGACCATTGACAGTGGATTGGGTCGAGGGCAATAACCCATGTGAGAGTACTAGTTCGTGTGAGTGCACTGTCCCGTGCAAAGGTACTGGCCTGCATGAGGATGCTGGCATGTGCATGCCCATGGAAGTGGGGGCTATGGTGGTCATGGGCTTAACCCTACCTAAGCAAGCCTGACCAACCAATTTTGATGTGGGCTGGGCTCCTATATGGCCAATTCTGTAGATTTCTGAGCCTAGGGGATCTAGTAGGGGCTAAGGGAGGAAGAACAAGGCCAAGGGCAAGTCGTTTGCTCCCTTTAAGGGCAGGGAGAAGCCGCTGGTAGCGAGAGCGAGGCCATGGAATTTTTCTTTTTTCAGCTAGGGCCTCAGGAGTGGAGTTGAGTGCATTACTTCAGGCCATGGAGTCAACACTTGACCCTGGTGCACGGGGCTAGGAGGGGTCTCTTAAGCATGGGATGGCGATTGTGATGGAGCCACAGGACATGAACTATGAGGTCATAGTGGATCGATTAAGATAGGCCATTCAGGGAGCAGGGAAGACCCCTTCGGTAATGGACAAGTTAGCTACCGGGACCAAGGTTGACACTGAGGCTGAGAGGGGTACTGGAGCAGACCCTCCATATGAATCAATGTTGGAACACCCAAGAGACGGGAAAACCTTCCTTCTAGACTATCTTTAGTAGGTTCATCAACAACGCTACCCTAAAATCTATGTTTTGTTTGAGACCCGACTATTTAGAATGAGTCTTACCCGTGCTAGGTAGTGGATCCACTTGTCATGAAGTACCTATACGGTAGAGTCTCAAGATTTGTCAGGGGGGAATTCTAGTGATGTGGAGATGTAGCTTAGCAAGGATGGACACTATCCACATATGGCAATAGGTGACTCGGAGTAGACTAGAGGCCCTTGGCTATTATCAGGCATGTACACGAGCATGGAGTATCGAGAGTGAAGGGTGCTTTGGATGGAGATCTCTAGGCTAGTTTCTCAAGGACTACCTTCTCTTGTCGCCACGGACTTCAACTGTATTATGAGATCCCACGAGAAGAGGGATGGTAGGTAGTATGTTGATAGCATTGAGTCCAAAGAGTTTAGGAAGTTTATTGGTGATGCGGGCCTAATTGACCTTGGAAAGTCTGGACCTTGCTTCACCTAGTACAACAAATGGATGGGGGCAACCAGGGTCTGGAAAAGGATTGATTAGGTGCTTGCCACGATCGACTGGCTCCAACACTTTCAGGGATACCAGGTTTAGCATCTATCAAGGATGGCATCAGATCACTACCCGATTCTCATTTCTACTAATGATCCATGTTTGCCAAAGCCTTCATTCTAGTTTGAGAAGTTCTGGACTCACTACCTGAGTGCATCGAATTTGATTAGGATAGTGTGGAGGATGCTGATCCATGGAGACACGAGATATTGGGTGACTCAAAGGTTGGAGCTGGCCAGGCTCCTTTGATGGAATCGACTTAAGGTAGTGACATCTTTAGACGGTTTGAGGGGGTGAAGGAGGATATTGTGATCCTGTAGTTGAGAAAAGACCAAGAGGGAGGCCTTCGAGAGGTTAACTTTAGAGAGCTTCATCATAATCTCTCGATGCACCACTCCTTGCTGAGACAACAAGAGATACTCTAAAGATAGAAGTCAAGGATCCAATAGATCAAGGAGGAGGGCCTAATACCATATTCTTTTACCAATCGATTATGATCCAAAGGTCTACCAATCGGATTAGGTAGCTACTAGAGAGCGATGGCAAAGTGGTGACTGATAGAGATTATATCAAAGGGCAAATCTTCCTGTTCTTCAGGTCTTGATGGAACCTACCACTTGGTGGGGACAATACCCTTCAGGACTCTCTGCCGGTGGCTTGTCTCTCAGATCAGGAAAAATGATCCTGGCTCACTCGATATCTACTATGGAGGTATGCAAGGCCTTGTGGTCCCTTTAGGAAGAACAAAGCCACTAGATCGGATTGTTCACCCCTCTTCTTTCATCGTTACTAGCCTATTATTGGGGGGGGAGTGGTCGAGGCAGTGCAAACGGTCTTTCAATCTAGTGGGATCCCCATGGAGTAGAAGAAGACGTTGATCACCCTCAACCCCAAGTGAACTAGTGCTTTTGCTCCTAGTTACTTCAAGCCAATCAACCTATGCACCACCCTCTATAAGGTGTATGTCAGGGTTTTGGTCAGACATCTGAAGTTGATCGTGCCTCGTCTTATCAGTCCTGAACAAAGGGTATTGGTTAATGATCGTTGCATCATTGATAATGTCCTACTCACCAGGAGTTTATGTATGATCTGTATCATGCCCTTGCCTGGCAGAGTCTCATAGTGATTAAGTAGGACATGGAGTAGGCCTATGACTGGATAAGCTAGTGATTTTCATGGTGGATGCTTAGGACTTCAGCTTACAGAATAGGTGGATCAGTTAAATCATAGACATATAGAGACCCCTAATTTCACCATTTTGATAATGGTACCTTGATGGAGTACTTTTGGTCAACTATCGGGCTATGCCAAGGTTGTTTCCTTTCTCCTTACCTGTCATTTTGTATACTAATGCTTTATCTCATGCTTTGAGGGCAGCGATTTAGGGGTCTGAGATGGAGCCTTACTAGCTACCTTGATAGTATAGCTACTCTCACATCTCCCTTTGCAGATTATTGCTTGCTCAGTGACCTGGGCTTGCTTAGGAATGTGAGATGCTTTGCAACCACTATCAAGGCATACTTCGAGTCTACGACCGGTTGGTCAATTCGTAGAAATTATTGGTGATCTTTAGCTCTAAGATGAAAGCCCAGATGAAGCAAGTGATTCAGACTAGATTGAGGATCTTGGAGCAAACTGGGACCTTGACTTACTTGGGAGTCCTTATGATAGGGAGGAGACCGTGAAGAGCCAAGTGCAAGCCCATGGAGCAGCATGTTTATGATCCTCTCAAGGGTTGGCAAGCTAACACTCTCTCCATGATGGATAGAACCCCCCTCATTAGATGGTCCTAAGTTCCATTCTTGTCTACCCTTGGTGAACATGGTGGTGACAAGTTCTTGTTTTAGAGGGTTATAGCAGCTCTTCCAAAACTTCTTTTGGAGCTCTAGGCATCACAGCCATGGCCTTCACCTGGTATCCTGGGAGACAGTCTGCCAACCAGTAAGGGATGGAAGCCTTGGAATTCAGTCCCTTTTGGTAAGGAGGTAGGCTTTGATCATCAAGCATGGAGCAAGATTTCTCCTACAGCCTAACTACTGGTGAAGTAGGGTGATGAGGGCTTGATACGGGTCTTGGAGTCAGGGTTCCGAGATTCAATCGGCTTCCAGCCACTCCCTTATTTGGAAGGAGATATGTGCCCGTGGTCCTGTTGTGCTGGCCCAGGTCAGATGGGTGATTAAAGACTGGACCTTGGTTGATGTGAGCTGGGATACGTGGATATCTAGTCTGCCACTCTTTTGATGGCCAACCTTTGTTATCATGGAGGTGCATGACTACTTGTGAGTTTGTAACTTGTTGAGATCGGATGGCAGGGGTTCAAAAATTCAGGATGTCATCCATCTCTTCGGGAGTCAGCTTGTTGATCAAATTCTTGTTGCCTCGATCCCCGCCCACCACAGCCAGGATCTAAGTATGTGAGGCCATTCATGTTATCCTAAGGTTCCTTCGAGGACTCTTTTAAAGATGTGTAGGACATTACCCGACAGCAAGATCACGGTTGCTTGATTTCGAAAGTGGCTGCTTACCTAAGGGTGCAACTTTTTCTTTGGAAGATCACTTGGTATCATCTTCTGACGCATGCCCCTTACTCAAGGATAGAGACATCGGGCTACCAGCATCTTCCCGGTATGTAGATTGGAGGATGAGTCTACTGAGCATACTCTTTTGTGCTATCTAAGGACAAGGCTGGTTTGGAGGTTGATAGGGAGTCAATCCTAGGTGGTGAGCATTGGTTCCTAGCTGGGTCCCTTTCTGGATGCAATTCAACATAATTCGGCTGAGAAGGGTGGCAGGATAGTGTACATTACCTATCAGATCTAGCTTTTGAGAAATAATCTGGTTTTCAAGACTAAGATTGTACCTATGCACCGGGCACTTCAAAAAGCCATCTAGCTAGTCATGGAGTACCACCACTTTAATGCTACTAGTCCTTCCCTTGACACTCTAAATTTTTGAGACTCCCTTGCTTCCTTGGTAGCGACCTAGAGGGTTCTTTTTATTTTCTGGGAGCCCCCTCTCTCGGGATTTGTTAAGGTCAATTTTGATAGTAGTATTAAGGGTAGGGTGGTACAGGATATCTTATCAGGGATCTAAAGGATAGACTCCTGGCGGTCGGGGGCTCCACTCGCTTTGATCCTTCTATCCTAAAAGCCAAGCTTAGAGCTACTTGAGTGGACATTATCTATGCTAGATAGAAACTTCATGCAGAACAGATCTTCATCGAGGGTGATTCTACGACCATCATCGGCTAGATCCAGGAGAAGACGAAGCAATCAAAGGCCCACCCATTGCTTCTAACATCAAGACCTCCCTTCTTGCCAGTGATATATGTCGAAAAAAAAATTCTCTCTTTTTTGTATATTAAAAATAGTTAACCCCTACTACATATATATAATCTAGGACCAATCTAATTAGGGAATATACAAAAGGAATAATTCTATATTAGAAGAAACTGCCTAACAAATAGGCAAAAATTACTCATGACCACACTCCCCCTCAAGTGGGTGCAAAGATGTCTTTGATACCTAACTTGATAAGTGAGCGATGAAATTCTCTGCTAGACTAAGCCTTTGTCAATATATCAGCTAACTGGTCTTCAGATTTGATGAAAGGTAACTTGATCAATTTTGCCTCTACATTCTCTTTGATGAAATGTCTGTCAATCTCCACGTGTTTGGTTCTATCATGTTGAACTAGATTATGAGCAATGTTTATAGCTGCTTTATTATCACAAAATAATTTAATTTCAAACCTGGTGGATACCCGAGCTCAGTGAGTAGCTTCCGAAGCCATAGAAGTTCATATAACCCCTTTGCTATACCTCTGAATTCAGCTTCTGCACTAGACCGAGCTACAACCTTTTGTTTCTTACTTCTCCATGTGACAAGATTGCCTCCTACAAAAGTAAGATACCCTGAAGTAGACCTCCTGTCTATCACACTTCCAGCCCAATCTGCATCTGTGTAACATTCTTTTCAAGGTGGCCATTTTTTGCAAATAGCAACCCTTTTCCTGGAGCTGACTTCAAATATCGAATGATACGCCACACAGCATTCATATGGTCTTCACTTGATGCATGCATGAACTGACTCACCACACTTGTTGCATGAGCAATATCAGGACGTGTATGTGATGAATAAATCAAACGACCTACTAACCTTTGGTATTTCTCTTTATTAGTAAGAGTCTGATCAGGATACTCTCCAAGCTTCCATTTTTGTCCCATAGGAGTGTCGGCAGGCTTGCAATCTAGCATGCCAACTTCGGCCAAAAGATCAAGAACATACTTTCGTTGAGACAAATAAATTCCCTCCTTTGACCTAGCAACTTCGATTCCCAGGAAATATTTCAGACCTCCCAAATTTTTCATCTCAAACTCCCTAGATAATAATTCCTACAGTCTCATAATCTCTGCACTATCATTGCCTGTAATAATCATGTCGTCAACATATATGATAAGAGCAGTCCTTTTTTCTTGAGTACATTTTAAGAACAAAGTATGATCTGAGTTACTTTGGGAGTATCCATACCCTTTCATGGCGGAGCTAAAGCGACCAAACCATGCCCGAGGGGACTGCTTCAACCCATACAAAGATCTTTTCAGCTTACAAACCATGTTTGCTTTATCTACGCATCTGTATCCAGGTGGAAGCTCCATATAGATTTCCTCCTCTAAATCCCCATGAAGAAAAGCATTCTTCACATCAAATTGATGCAAAGGCCAGTCCAAGTTTGCAGCCAGAGATAACAACACTCTTATAGTGTCTAACTTTGCAACTGGAGAGAATGTTTCCTGATAATCCATCCCATAAGTCTGTGTATACCCTTTAGCTACCAGTCGTGCCTTGTACCTCTCAATAGTGCCATCTGCCTTATGTTTGACGGTGAACACCCACCTACATCCAACTGGCTTTTTATCCTTTGGTAGTTCCACAAGTTTCCAAGTTTGATTTTTCTCCAAAGCCTCCATCTCTACCTTCATTGCTTGAAGCCATTTCGGATCCTTCATGGCTTCTTCAACTCTGTTTGGAACTTGAACTGAGGAAATTGTAACCACAAAGTCTTGTAGTGGTGTGGACATCCTTTTGGAAGATACATAGTCTGCAATAGGATATCGAGATCGGCGGTCCTCTACATCTGGGGAATACCGATTTGGTGGTTTGCCCCTATTATGCCTATCGGGTAGTTTATAACCAGTAAGCATATCAGTATCTTCAAAAAGATCAAGTACAGTAGAAGAACTTACCTTAGGTACATTCTCAGGAGTTTGGAGTGGTACTGAAGAGGGCGAAGAGGGCGGAGATAAGGAGGGTTGTTGCTGTTGTTCTTGTTCGGATTCATACAATAATTCAGTGTTGTCTGATTTTGCAGCCTCAGAATCATGTGGCCGAGCGTACCCATCTGTCGCTCCTGCAATTCCTACCTCCCACCACTGTCTGGTTCTGCAACTAGTCTCCCCCTGAACAAGACACTGGGAGGGAGGAAAATAAGACTCTGTCTCGATAAAGGTTATATCCATGGTGACATACGTGCACTTTTCGGTAAGATCATAACACCGGTACCCTTTCTGAGAAGGGCCATAACCAAGAAAAACACATTTAACAGCACACGGGTCAAGTTTGGTTCGCTGATTTTTGTGAAGATGAACATAAGCGACACATCCAAATACTTTAGGAGGCAAGGTGAGAACCGAAGGAAGAGACACATGGGCAGCAAGTGCTTGCATTGGCGTGCGATATTTCAGAATGCGGGAAGGCATGCGATTTAATAAATAAGTAGCTGTGACTACGGCAGAATCCCAGAATCGATGGGGAACATGGCTACCCTCCAAAAGCGCTCGAGTGGTTTCAAGAAGATGACGATTCTTGCGCTCAGCAATACCATTTTGCTGAGGAGTCTGAGGGCAAGAGGTTTCATGTACCAAACCATATTCTTGAAAACAAGCTGCAAGAGGTTCACTTAAGTATTCGCCACCATTATCAGATCTGAGAACCTGAAGTTTGGCCCCAAACCGAGTCTGAATCATACGATGGAAAGTCCGGAAGATAGCTTCAGCCTCATTTTTATGTTTCATCAAATATAGCCAAGTCATACGTGTGCAATCATCGACAAAGATGATAAACCATCGAAACCCAGATATAGTAGTAATAGGAGAAGCACCCCATACATCGAAGTGGATTAAGGAAAAAGGAGTAGAACTTTTATTCAAACTAGGAGAAAAACAAGTGCGATGGCTCTTTGCCAAAATACATGTATCACACTGAAAACTAGAGTTCGATAGACCATGAAATACCTTGGGAAACAAGTGCCGTAAATATCCAAAGGATGGATGACCTAACCGACGATGCCATAACCAAAGTTCCTTCTCTTGAGTTAACTGTCCACGAGACTGATAGATCCGTCCAGAAATTATTTCATCCACAAAATACAGCCCCTCCCTCTTAGTACCACGCCCAATAATCTCCTTCGTGAGAATGTCCTGAAATAGGCAAAAATCAGGGTACATAAGCACAACACAGTTCAACTCACTAGTAAGCTGTCCAACTGATAATAAACGATTAGATAATGAAGGAACAAGCAAGGTATGAGACAGAGAGAGGGAAGGCGTGACAGACACACGCCCAGCAGCCGTCATAGGAAAGTTATGTCCAATAGCATTGTATATATGATCTCGACGTGGTGTAGTGGATGTAAGGAGGTCACCAGATTTCGGAGTCATATGATCTGTAGCGCCAGAATCAATTATCCACCCATGATCACTATGTCGATTAGCAAAGACAAACCCATAATTACCTTCAGGAGACTTGGCATTAGCAGATTCAGGCTCCATAGGAATTAATGATAAGCCACTAGTAACTAAGGAGGCTTGCCCTCCATTCCGTCCCTTTTGGGAGCCAGGTTTCTTCTTCTTGTTCTGAAAATCATCCCACCAGTCCGGATAACCGTGCAGTTTAAAACAAGATGCTGCTGTATGTTTAGGGTTTCCACAGTGAGAGCATCCCTCAGATTGAATTGGCATGTCAGGTTTCGGGCGAGGTCCCCGGGCAGAAAGCACTAACTGATTATCCTTGCCCCACAGTGACACCATGGCAAGACCAGAGGTAACCTCGACAGGAGTGGAGAGCATGACAGATTGGCGCATATCCTCTCGCCTGACTCGGGCATAAGCTTGTTCAATAGTTGGAAAAGGATCCATCTTTATAATATCAGCACGAACATTATCCAGGCGATCGTCGAGACCATCTAAAAAGGTATAAACCCGATCTTCATTAATAATGGCATTGTACTTCAAAATATCAGCCGGACATTGCATAGGATTAGGACGGCGGAAGTCAATCTCACGCCAGAGCCCTTGAAGATCATTGTAATATTTCTCGATGGGTCCACCACCTTGCTTCAATCGAGAAACCTGCCTCTTAACATCATAGATTTGAGAGGTGTCAGAGCCATCAAAAAAGGTTGTTGCCACAGCATCCCATACAGCTTTGGCAGTAGGAAACCAAATAAAGTTCGGTATCAAGGCTGGGTCTATAGAATTAACAAGCCAACCTTTCACCGTAGAATCATCAATCTTCCATTGTCTAAACAATGGGTCAGTAGGAGGGGGTTCAGGAGAATTACCATTCAAATAGCCCAGTTTGTCCTTACCTGAAACATACATCTCAACAACCTGGACCAAATGCCATAATTTTTTCCATCAAGTTTAATAGCAATTGGTGCAACTGGAGGTTCAACGCGCGGAGGCGCGGTCTGCTGGGTCAAGAGCTGCTTCATCGCAGCAGTCAGGTCTGCCAGAATGGCAGTAGCAGAGGCACTAGAATCTGCTTGGTCAGTTGCAACGATCGGCTGCTTATCGGCCATGAGAGCAGCTGGTATTGACTCCAGGCGCACGCGGCCGAGAGGCTGTTCTGATGTCAAAAAACTCCTCGTTGTCACAACACGGACGAGCCATCATCACGACACGATACCAAAGCTCCTCATCATCACGATGCAAGTGGCAGGGACGAGCCGGCGGCAGGGATGAGCGGGCGCCATCATGATGCTAGCGGCAGGGACAGAGGATCTCGGGATCGGTGGCGTCACGACGCGGGGCGGCGAGGGCGATGCGGAATGGAGGGCGGCGAGGGCGACGTGGGGTGGCGGACCACCTCCGCGAGGCGGCGCACCGGATGAAGCTTGCGATCCCGCCTCCAACGGGCAGATCGTCAGAGAAACCAGAGCCGGTGCCAGAACCGGATCCGGAACCCTAAGCGGAGATGGATCCGTCTTTGTCTGCGGTGGTGAGGCCGGAGAAACCATAACCAGATCCGTAACCCTAAGTGGAGAAGGATCCGAGGTCGATGGCGTCCCCCTCCTCAAGTTGGCGGGACGGCGGTGGCGGGGATCCGACGTCGCCCGAGGACGTGAGGTACCGCCCGAGGACGTGAGGTAAGGGTCACGACCGAGGGTGCAGCAAGAGAGAAGACGTCGCCGGGGAGCCGAGGTCGATGGCGTCGCCGGGGATCGGATACCAAAGACGTCGCCGGGGAGCCGCAGGAGAGAAGACTGCCCGTCTCCTCTCTTTATCAGTCATCGCTCGGCGAACACGGATGGGGATAGAGACCGGATGGGGATCGAGACCGGATCTCGGGATCGGAGGGGAGCGGAGACGGATCGGAGGTCGATGGCGTCGCCGGGGATCGGAGGCAAGGATCACGGCCAAAGAAGATAAAGCCGCACAGTACCCCAGGAATCAAACCCTAGGGCTCTGATACCATGTAGAAAAAAGAATTCTCTCTTTTTTGTATATTAAAAATATTTAACCCCTACTACATATATATAATCTATGACCAATCTAATTAGGGAATATACAAAAGGAATAATTCTATATTAGAAGAAACTGCCTAACAAATAAGCAAAAATTACTCACGACCACAATATAGTGGTCATTCGTCACATCTTTTGGAAAGTGAACAGCATGGCTGATTAGGTTACATCTTTTGTTGCTGAGCACTTTGGTGACTAGACTTGATGTCAGATGAGATCATCCCCGAGCCATGCGGGATTTTTTATTTCTTGGTTTTTAGGGCTTCATTCATACCAAAGTAGTGTGATCACCTGCTTGTACCAAAAAATCATGATATGCCTTTATTTTTTGTCTATACTCTATGAAGGTTTAGAGCTCTTGATTTTATCCTCCTTGCAAGGTGCTATTAGGATTTGAGAGCTTCTATTATTACTTAGAAAGTATCCTTAGTCTACTTTTAATAGTCCACCTAATTTGACCACCAAAGAAGTGTTATCGTTTGTAGCTAGCCTCAAGAAATGTCAAACTCTATTTCATGTAAAGTGTTTGCTTGCTTTTTGTCTAGGGTTCGCATGGGTTAATTCCTTCCTTTATATCTTCTTCTCCTTTATATTTTATATTTCCCTTCTCCAATGTCTTCAGCATTTGTATCTTCTTCCTTTCCCTGTATTTTGCCTCTTATGTGCTTTATTTTCTATCTAATAAAGATCAGGTAGCTATTTCTTTATAGCCTCTTTTAACATTAATATATATATATATGTCTTCATTTTTTACTTAGCATTTAATATTTTAATTCTAAGACTTTTAAAGTTTTAGGTCACTGCCTGCAGTTAAGGTTGTATCTGTGGTGCAAAAAAATGATGGTTCTTCTTTTGTAAAATCATTGAAAGGATTCTTTTTGCTTTAGGAGTCCTTTTATTTTAGAAATTTGGCATATAAGGATACTAGAGTGCTATATGAGTCCTAATTTTACTTACATAATTTTCTATTTCATTGGAATTAAGAGTAATTTCTTATTTATTAGGATTTCCTATATTATTAAAATTTTCTATTTTATTGTTTCTATAGCTCTATATAAGATGTAGAAGCTGTATGGCTTAGTATAGTAAATAAAGAATTCTCTTTTCTCTTTATGACCTTCTTCTCTAAATCTCCTTTATTCTCTTTTCTCTTTCTGACCTTCTTCTCTAAATCTCCTTTATTCTCTTTTCTCTTTCTGACCTTCTTCCCTAAATCTCCTTCTTCTCCTTCTAAATCTCCCATTTTTCTCCCTTTTCTCTTCTAGTTGGAGGTTGACCCTCTCAAAATGGTCACGATACATGGAGGCATGCATCATCTGGTATTAAAGCTAGCAATCCCATAATGTGGCTTTGATCTATCCAAAGTTTTCTTAGTCCATGGTGCAAACTTATTCTCGAAAAGAGAAAATAGAAGTAAAGTTAACAAAACGGAAGTCCACCGATGTCTAGATTACTAAGCCCGAGATCAAGGTACAAACTATCACTAAAGCTATCAACAATCTCAAAAACTTAATCGTTGCCATGAATATGAAGATTGACTTTTGGCCATCTACTTCAATGGAAGAGGTGCAATCTTTGTAAAGAAAGATGTGATCTTTTTCTCATAAACATGGAAAGAAGTGGGTAATTTCTTAGTCTACTTCAATGGAGGAGGTGCAGTTACTCGATTGAAATTTTCTCACTTCGATGGTAATGACCCTACTGGATGGATTTATTGGATAGAGCAATTTTTTAAGTTCAATCAAATACCCGAAATCTTAAAGGTACCACTTGCATCCTATCATCTTGAGATGGGGCTTTACAATGGTTTTAATAGTTTGAAAAGAATGGTGGAATTATTTCTTGGATAGAGTTTGTTGAAGCTTTTTGTGTCTATTTCCTCCCAACTATATTTGAGAATTATATGGAAGAACTAACAAAGTTACATGAAGGCCTATTCAATCAGTTCAAGATTACCAAACATAATCTGAGATGCTTGCAAATCGTACAACTAGGCTAACTGAGGAGTTTTTCATTAGCGGCTTTATTAGTGGACTAAAAGAGGATTTGAAGCATAATGTATGGGTTTTTTGTCCTACTTATATGTTTGTAGTAATTGGACTTGCTCGTTTACAAGAAGAGAAACAAATTGTCCAACATCATGTGCTAGAGCCACCTTACACTCGGCTTAGGATTTTTATAGCAACTATGCCTAAGAAGACACTTTTTCCTATTAAGCACCTGATGCCTGCTAAAGCGAAGGCACGGAGAGACAAGGGTCTTTGTTATAATTTTGATAAAAAAATTCAGTCCTGGTCATCAGTGTAAATCAAAGCAGTTATTTTTTATTAACTCTAATAATGAGTTTGAAAAAACTATGAAGGAGATGATACCTGAAATCTCTATACATGCTATCTTAGAATCCTTATCCCCTTAGATGATGCGAGTTAAGGGATTGATAAAGTATCAACAAATCTCTATTTTCATCGACTCAGGAAGCACCCGCAACTTCATTAACCCTACTCTCGTCGAAAGAATTCAATGTGGACCCACGAAATCTTTTGAAATAATAGTTGCTAATGTAGATAAATTAGTAATAAGTGATAAATGCTTTAACCTACTAATTACTATTCTAGATTTTTATTTCAAGATAGATCTATCTGTGCTTCCTCTTGGGGGTTGTGAGGTGGTGCTTGGAGCTTATTGGCTTCACACCATTGGACCCATAATCTGGGATTTCTCGAAGATGTCTATATAGTTTACAATTCAAGGATGATAATATTCACTACAAGATCTAGAGCTCCAGGTGTCTATGTAGTTGGCCTTGAAAGTTCTAGGTCACCGCTTGTTAAGGTTCTATCCATGGTGTGAAAAAGTGATCGTTCTTCTTTTGTGACATCATCCATTAGATCACACTACACAGCTCTCAAAGCACCTCAAACTCTATCATTCATCAAATATCATGACTCTCAAAGCAATGCCCGTGCAATTTATAAGTGGATTCATGCCATGGAAGGTGAATCTGCTTTTGCACGAAAGATACAGCCCTACCCTATTACCTAACCTAGAAAAATATTTAAAAAATTACTTTTTTTGATGAAAAAAGTTGTTATGTTTAGGACTAGAACTAGGCTCATGGTGGCTTGATGGACTTCGGGCCAGCCTGATATCTGGCTGGGCTTGGATCTAATAATAGAGCCCATTTAATTTTCGGGCCAAACTCGAACTTTCCTTTGGCTCGGTTAGAACATAGACCTAACCCTGGCTTGAGCCTAAGAAGTTCTCTGGCTCTCTCTCTTTCTTCCTCGTTTACATCAAAACTAGCCCACCCCTACTTCTTATCTGCTCTAAAGAATTCTCTCACTGCCCTCAAGACCTCTTCCTCCCCCCTCGATGGCGGCTTCCTTGATGCCGCCCTCATCAAGCTTGAGGCCGAGTTTCGCCACCTCCTCTCTGATCATAGCACCCCCTCTCCCTATGCCCTCCTCCTCCTCCTCCTCCTCCGTCACCATTGCCGTCTCCTCTCTTCCATTCTAGGTCATCCACAAGTTGCTCACCATCCTCGAGTACATGATCGTGAATAACCGCCTCAACCGCTGCATCGCTGCCTACATCGACATCCGGGGCTCCAACATCTGCACCAGCCTTCGCGCCCTGGGCCCCGATTACCTCAAGATCACCTATGCCGAGTTCGACGATGTCCACATCATCGAGTTGTACATCGATCGCTGGGATGCCAACTCGAGTTCATCGTCAAGCACCATTTTGAGGTCGAGTACAAGCTTTGCAGCGAGGTCTTCGAGTGCACAGGCCCCCTGAAGTCTGGGCCACCTACTTCACCGAGATCGCCGCCCAGGCCAGCATCCTCACCTTCCTTCGCTTCAAAAAGACTGTCACCAAAGCCAAGAAGGACCCCATCAAGCTCCTCAAGCTTTTGGACATCTTCAACTTCTTGAACAAGCTGAGGTTGGATTTCAATTGCCTCCTTGCAGATCCAGAACCTCACCAGAGATCTCATCAGGTGGGTGATTGATGGTGCCTATGACATCTTCTGGAAGATTCTTGTTCAAGTGGAGCCACAGAGGTAGACGGTTGCCACCCTCTGATGGCGTCGTCCCTAGGCTGGTAGCTGTCACGGATTATTGCAACAAGCTTCTTGGTGATGACTACCACCTGGCCGCCAGCTCCGATCTCTCTCCGCGTGACACCCCCCTTCCCCTCGGTTGACAGCTCTGATTTCCCTCCTCACGACCCTCCGCATCCCTGATTGTCGGCTTCGATTTCCCTCCGGGAGGCCCGCTGCCCTTAGTTAAGGAGCTTGGACTCGGCTCTATTTTTTCAAAATAATTCAGGTTTAAATCTAGCTTGAAGTCATAATTTTTTTTAGACGGGATTCAAGTACAAGTGTAGCTCGACTCAGCCTGATCCGGTCCTGGTCCTAGTTACGTCATGGCATGCATCTGTGAAGCCTAACATTTCTTCGATAATAAGTTAGTCCCCCAACCCACGCAACCACCACCAACCTCCAGACCCCAGCCCCGATATCGTTTTTGGATTGAACCCCCGGCCCCCATATCACCTCCTTCCTTTCACCCTCCCGACCTCTCGAATCCAAACCCATAAACTAAAACTAAATGAACAAATAAAACCAATACACATCGGATTGGGATCCAATATCAAGATCAGCCTGAGAAGCTAGCCTTTTAAAGCCATTTAATAAATGGGAAAGGAAGAATTCAAATTCCAACATCACCAAGCTCCGTTATATCCTCCCAACTGCCACCAACATCCACTTCAATTCAATACCTCCCCTCCCCCCTAAACACCCCATCCCACTTCTCTCACTAAATTAGGTAAGCAATGGTGTGGGCTATGCTTGCTGCCTTGCTGGCTATCCAAGCCATCTCTTCTTCCTCGGTGCCACCAAGAGCTGCTGCAGAAGATGTTCCAAAACCTGGATTCAGTACGTCCTCCTGCCCCTCTCCAAAACCAAATGGTTTCCACGTAACATTTTGTTTTTATTTCAAATCTTTTGAACAAACTCAGTTTCTGCTTCATCTGAATCTCTTCTAAACCTGTATTCCCTTTCCTTTTTCCTTCGACTGGTTATACATCTCTTCTCTGCTAAATTTTAATGAGCCTTTTCAAGCAAATTCCATGTCTTAATACTTGTTTTCTTATTCTATTGATCATGCACTAATGCCGATTTCTCATATGGTGATTGATCCCTTTTTTTTATTAAAAAAAAAAAAAAAAAAAAAAAAGAGATATGTGATGGTGTGGATTGCGGGATGGGAACCTGCCAGGTTTCAGCCAATGCGATGTTCGGATTCGAGTGCAAGTGCGACCCGGGCTGGACTCAGTTTGGATTTCACGACCACCTCCGCTTCCTCCCCTGCATCATTCCAAACTGTAAGATCTAAATTTCTTTGCAATAAGTGTTTCGTCCCATTCTCTGTTTCTCTCTCTTCAGAAACACGAGGCCAGTGTGTGAGAGATCTAAGGGAGCAGTCCCACATTTTTCTCACAAGACTGGTTGTTGCCAAGCATGAGGCCCAGGAGGAAGCAGGGGTAGTATTTTCATTAAAGAAGAGTAATGAGAGATTGGGTCGGATTGGATACAGGTCAGAGCAGAGACGAGTCGGATTTTAATCGATAAAAAGGAACCTGAGTAAAGATATCCGGTACTTTTTTTTTTTTTGGATCTTTTTTTATTGGTTCGATAAAGTGCATGAAAAGGTTCTGAAGGTAAGAATAAAAAAAATATCACACTAACATTAAATTGAAGTAACGAGGACGGTCAAGGCTTCTGAGTAAAACTTAAATGCAAACTAGATTTTGTGCTTTAAGACAAAGTGTTGTTTCACCAAAAGTAGTACTTAATTGTAACCAAATCTTTTTCCCCCATCCTGTCGTGTTTTCTTTTCAGGTACATTTGATTACGCCTGCTACAATGACTCGATGGCTCGGACAGCTCCACCGTTGCCAAACCTGCTGATTTCTCCTTTTTCGATCGTAACTAATCTTAACCGCTTCTCAGTTTAATCTTACCATCCTCTTCTTCATCAATTACGCTGCCACATGAACTCTTCGAGTTTTCTTCTGCTTTCTTTATCACAGCATGCTTCTGGTCTTTCTGTGGAAACGGAACTTGTGTAAAGAAATCCAGGTTTGGGCACTGCTGCCAGTGCAATGAGGGCTTCAACAATCTTCTGAATGCCACCAGCCTCCCTTGCTTCAGAGACTGTAATGCTTCATAACTTCTAATTAGTAGAGGAATGATAATAATAATAATAATAATGGCATGGAATAGCACACGTACTTGACATGGTGTGGTGATGTCTGTAGGTACTATTGGGGCAGATTGCACGAGCCTGGGGTTTACCTTGTCAAATTCCTCCTATCCATCATCTCCACCTAATTTTTCTAACATACCCAGTGAAGGTGAGGTTGTTGTCCAAATTATTTCTACTCATCTTTGGGGGAAAAAATGAAGACCAATTTGCAGAAGAAAAATATTCATGATTAAAAATCAAATTGCATTCCTCTGTTGCATTACAAGATTGTAGCCGTAGTTAGTGTTAGCCACCAAACAGAACAAGGAAATATTAGAAAAATTATGTCAAAGACCTTGGTCCTTGGATCATAGCAAGAATGAAGGGGCATTGGAAGTTGATAGGGTTAAACTACTTGCTCCAAACCATTTAAAATTAAGCGTTTCGGTGGTCATATTGACTGGGTTAGATCCCCAACCAGTTGTGCTATCCCTTTCAGAAATCAAGGCCTTCACCTTTCATTAAAAACGTAAGACTAATAGAGCACCTAACTCTTGCACGCTCAACCTTAGACTTTGCTGAAATGGATGATTTGATTTCTTGGCTAATATGCTGTTGTATTTTCCACCAGGTTCCTCTACTGCAACATACTCTCCATGGTTGTACATCATGATGGTATGTCTAGCTGTAACTCGAACAATGCAAATGGAACTTTAAAGTATAAGCATGAGATTGGACCACGGGGATCCAAGTAGCATGCCCGAGAGATTCTTTTGATTACTTTGCCTCCTGATCTCTTTTATCAAGTTTTTTTTTTTTTTTTTTTTTTTTTTTTTTTTTTTTTTTTTTTTTTTTTTTTTTTTTTTGAAAAAAAGGAAAAAGGAATCACCCATATTTCCTGGATTTGGATGGTGCTGATTTTATCATTTTGCATCTATGAGTTCATGTTCCAAGATTAAAGTAGAAAACATGTTTGTTTTTGGACCAATTGGTATTGTATGTGTGTGTCTATATATATACAGATTAGAGAACTGGAGGAACTTAGCAGAATAGTAGAAGGATAAGATGAGTAAAAGAAGCATATACAGAGAGCCAGCTTTTAGAATGTACAGGCCCTGCAAGTAAAGGTATTGCAGAGCTTTTATCCTAAAAGAAGTTGCAAGCCTCAGCAATCAGCTCATTCCATGACTTTGATCTAGCCAATGATATCCATTGATCCAGGCAGTGCCATGATCACAGCATACCAAGCCAAAATTAACATAAAGCAGTTGTGTGAAAAGCATCCGACATGCCTCAAATCATCATCTGAAGCTATATGCATTACCAGTCCTGTAGAAAACCTGTAGTACCACTTCCTTTACTAATCTGCTAGAATGTATGAGATCGAAAAAGCCAGGGACAACCATGGAACCTAAGAATCTGTTTGCTGAATTCTGCTAGCCTTGGATCTAGACAAATAGAACACAGGAACTCATAAGACCATGCACCGAAATGGGAGCAAGGAGATGAACCAACCTCAGAGGGACAGAACCAATGGGCTTAAAAATCAATTCATCATGACCATTCAAAGCAGAGATATGTGCTTTGTTATTTTTTCCATCATAATTTTACCTCCCAATGCAAGAAAAATTTACCAGCATCTTCGAGCAGAGCTCAAAATCTTGTGGTGTTCAGGATGTTGTGCAGATCTTAACAAACCTGCCGGCGTCGAGGGAGCAACTTTATGAACGATGGAAGGGTCCCAGTTGTATCCTTAATCTTTTGGCATTGTTGGAGGTTAAAACTATGATGTATCATGAACTGATGCAGGGTTGGCTTTGGTGCCATTCCATGATATTTTATTATTTAATTCTCTTGATTGTACTCATGCTAGACTTGTATGAACACTACATGAACATTAAAAACAGATAAGGAAGCTATCTTGACTCCAAGGCAAGGAGATGCATTCACACATCAGTAGGACTTTCATAAGGCAAAACATCAGTTATCCTTGACAGAAGCTTTTGAAGTGGTTTATAAATATGTCAGACACCAAGTTTGTGCTTCAGTTCAGTTCACATTTTCCGTGAGCATATATGAAGAGGGGGTGTGGTGGGGACGCACCTACATGTTGTTTAATGGACCAGTATATTTCTTTTGGTCTCGTTCATAAGAGCATGTTGAAACACAACAGGGATCCACAGCTTCAGCCCTCCAAGAATACTGCTTCACCAATCATTCATTTAGGGCAATCCACATGCTCTTCCAAATATTCTCTCTCCCACTCATGTGAATTTTAGGTCTTCCCTACATAATTTATGAACCTTTCACAAAATCCAACCCCCTCTCTACCTGATCCTCCATAATTTTTCATTGGATATGCGCTCACGTTGTCCCAGTAAATTATCACACCATTTTGACTCAATTAATCTGATTACTATTTCTTTTTAACACGATTATGCTTCATCTTATTCGTTCTAATTTCTCCAAATACTTACCTCAAAACTCTGCCACAATTATTGTAGATTGGAGCTTGCCACAGTGGTTGCACCTCTCTGCTTAGCAACCACGTCTTGACATAGGTAATTTTAGGGCAGGTGGATCTCCCTCCCTTTCTTTAATTTTTTTTTTGAAAAAAAAAAAAAAAAAAAAAACTCTTCAAAAATTACTCCCCATCCTTGGACCCTATTTAACAGTGATATCATAGCTTGCAGCAATAACTTTAGAACACATTCAAAGGGGTGAATTCACAAAGTCAAATGTGAGAAAGTAATACTAAATTGTGGACAATGAATGACCCAAGGAAGTGAGTTTGAGGCTTTCTTGCAAGTGTTTGACCTTTTATTTTTTAATCTCACAAAATCAGCAAAACATAATGAACAGAATAATTAAATCATGAAGTCGTCAACGAAACTAGGAATTTGTGTTTGATTCAAAACAGGTTTAAGGAGTTTGATGTACAAAATGAGTTTTTCCCTACATGATACATTTTACATTGATGAAAGTTTAATAATATACCTCAATGAAATTGTAATTTTCATATAAAACATTGACCATTCAAAAAGAAATGCATAGAATTATAGATTTTTCCAGAAAGGAAATTTTTAACTTCAAATTTTAAGCTTATGTTGTTAGTGCCAGACTTTGTAATCTTTATTTGTGGCCAGATTTCTTTAAATAATGTCTGAATGTTATTCAGTTGCATTCCCTTGCAACAGCATTGAGTTAAAGCTTTTGTTTAAATTGCAGCAACTAAATCCAGGCATGAACCGGACAGCTGATGAAGAGGAACTGACCATTCTTTCAAATATATATATATATATATATATAACTTAAACACATTTTAAAAATCTAAATAAAACATGTGTTCGAGAACAACAGAATAGAAAAGGAAAGAAACATTGATATTACTCAACATGCCCATAGACAAGATTTGAGGCAAATTTTGCTAAGAAATGCAGTCAAAAGTAACTGGCTGCCCTCAAATAGTCAATATATGGAATATTGGATATGGTAATTAAGCAATAACTAGTCTTATCAAAAAAGCAATAACTAGTAAAACAACAAAATAAAACATGCAGGGAACCTTTAGATGCTGGCTGCAATAATATCTTTAAGCCCAGAAGAAAATAGTTTCTGCTGGGAGAAGAAAGGATGAATCAGTAATATTGCTACAGCTAATATTTACAACCCAACAGCAGTGTTACACCACATCTTTCACAAACAAGCAAGAGGAATGGGAAAAGAGGATATTTGAGCTGGCTTGCACAGGAAAGTATGTTAGCATTGTTGGCAATTATCAGCTACTAGCTGGATCAAAAAATACAAATATTACCACTGCAGACATGTCCTGTAAGAGCCAAAAGAGGGGGACATTAGAATGTCACCTATTCACCTATAGACAAGGTAAACATAAGAAGGGGATCAACCCACTGTAACTAAATATGCTGCTTCTAAGTTACATAACCTTCTTTTTAACTTTTAAATCAATAACCTTTGCTTAACTGTGACCACACAAGTTATCCCTACATATATTGCACACTAAAATAATACAAACAAAACTTGACTGCTATTAAAAAGCTCAAAAGATGCGTAGCGATTAAAACTGGCCTGGCCAAATAGTCTTTACAAGAAACTGGTTTGTGTTCAAGATTGTGATTCAAGTGACAAACATGATCTGAAATGGCAAGCTGGGCTTACAAAGTTGTTATTGACATAAGCAACAAGCAGGACATAATCTGACTTGGCAAACTAGATTCAGAAAACACATGATCACTTGCTTATTGGCTCAATAGATTTAATTCTACTTAAAACTTCATCAATCTTGTGTTTGTCACCATGCCCTGGTTTTACCAGCTGAGCGCTGCCAGATAGTGCACCTGCTTGTTGTGCCAATTTCAAAACCAAGTATTACGTTAAGTGGGGCCAAAATGTTCATCACAAGTTATGGTGATGACCCACTTCAATTGTTACTCTCATTAACTAAATATTAACCTTAAAACCAATGTACTTAGGTTCTAGAAATTATTAGTGCACTAAGACAACGGAAATACACAAAAGATGATTACCACTGACATTCACTTTTGTCCTTTAAAAAAAAAAAAAAACATGCACGTCTATGTTTCTGCTTTATGACAGTATTTTTTCTTGATTAGACATTACTTATAAAAGTAACAAGTCATCCAATCAACACAAAAGACATAATTACTGAAAGTTCGATGCACATCTAACTATAGGAATTTCATAGGCACAGAACAAACCGCTCCTTTGTTTGGGCAATTATTAGTCAAGTAGAAAGTGAAATATAATAATAGAAAAAATTACATGATAACACCCAAAACTAACAATAAACTCATTTTGAACGTAACAATCCTCCCATTGCTTCTTTTCTCACTTGAAGGAAACCAAATTCAACCCATCAAAAGATAACGTTGAAAATTAATGCATGTCTCAATTATAGCCTTCAATACTGGGCTATATAATGGAGTGTACATCCAAAAGGAAGAAAAGTTGATTGAGGGTACCTTACACATATCTCCTGATAAATTCATTTGGACTTTATGCTTACACCATCTTTTCCTGCAATAATAACTGCGCTTGCCATGTCCAAAAACAATCCATGTTCTACAACCCCTTCCAAGGTTGAGATATCCTTTCCTGCAGCAGGTGCATCCTTAATCGGTGTTTTGAAGTACAAATCCACAATGTAGTTTGAATTGTCAGTAACATAAGGCTTTCCATCAGCATCCAATCTTAACTTTGCCTCACATCCTTCTTCTTTAAATAATTCTTGCAGCCTTGTCTGGTTATACTTCCAGCAGAATTGCACAACTTCCACTGGCATTGCCAGCCCACTCCCACCCAGGCCAGTCACAAGTTTTGTCTCATCTGCAACCACAACAAATTTATCCGATGCAGCTTCAACCATCTTCTCCCTAAGAAGAGCCCCTCCACGTCCTTTCACGAGATTAAGATCTGGGTCCACCTGTTTCAGGACAAAGTCGCATTCTATCAAAGTTCAAATGCACAAATCTTATGAACAATAATGAAAATTACAACAGCTAAAAGAAAAGAACAGCAAAAATGCACAAAATGTTGGTGTTTTGGAGGGAATGGGAAAACCCAAAATTCCCTTTGCCAGCCAATTCCTTTAAACTGACATTGCTTAGTCCCATGTTGTATAGAAGACAACTTGAGAAGGGGTTTATAATGAAAGCCCTTCTTTTGGGCTTTGTCAAAAGCTTAGAAGTTTTGGGTCACACACCATGCATGCACACCGGCCCGGTTTGGCTCACAGAAGTGCTCACAATTGCAGTGTGGTGGGCCCACATTTTATTTATTTTTCTATTTTATTTTTTAATGAATATTTTGATCTTTGGGTATTAATATGATTAATAACATTGCTTAACGTTAATCACCTGCTTAATATTTTTTGTTAGTCAATTAATCATCCAATTAATATTTTGTCCATTAGCCTATTAATTGTCCCCATATAATGTTTTTTTATCGTTAGATTAGCACAAATGGATAGCTTCTGGGCCTATAAATTGAGCCCCTGATAGGGGTAGAAGAACAAGAAAGAGATCGTTCTCTTTTCTCCTAATTTCTTCTACTCATTTCCAAGATCTCTTCTGCCAAGTTTTTTCTTCATTTTTTCCATACTCTTCATTGTTCTTAGCAACTAAGTTAAAACTAAGTATCGTGCCTGTAAGAAAGATTTTCGATTATATCTTGAAATGGAATTCTCGAGATTGATCTCATATGGTCGGGAATTGCCTTGGGACAGTGTGCAGCATGTCTCTAGACAAGTTATTTTACCTGATTTCTGTTAGTCTTTTAATTGACTTCAATATTAATTTGCTAATAGATTCCAGTTGTTAGTTCGATTAAATCACAATTGGCCATTGTGGGAAATGAATTTTATTACATATTCCCAACACAAAAAAATAATGCCAGGCTTCTTATAACATATTCATGAAACCATCAAGTTATTTGCAGTGGTTATCATTATCACAAGTTGTCAATTAATCAGTAAAACAATCACTGTGTCTTAATACCAGGAAGCAGATAGGAAAATCTTCACCCAACAAGCTAAAAGCAACAAAAACTTGAAGAGGATTCAATCCAAACGACTATAATCAAACAGAACAACACAACAGCATAAAAAGTTCGAAATTTTTTGCGAGAGAGAGCTAAAAGTCTCAACTTCTCTTTTATTTTTTTAGGAAAAAAAAGCTAAAGATCCCAACTTTCTTTTCAAGGAGGCCGAAAAAAAAGAGAGTGACAAATAGGTTGGTCCCGACGCTATATAGAATTCGAGATTTCACCTCATCAGCGCCATCAATGGCGAGGTCTAGGCGGGGGTGATTGTCGAGGGTGGAGAGGGGGATCCCGAGGGACTTGGCCTGCTCGAAGGTGCGCTTGGAGGTGGGGACGCCGACGATGCCAGTAAGTTTGCCGGAGGCGAGGAGGGCCCCGATCTCAGCGACGACGAAGGCGGCGGTGGAGCCGGTGCCGAGGCCAAGAACCATGCCGCTAGCGACGTACTCCACGGCCTTCACGGCGGCGAGCTTCTTGAGGTCGTCCTGGGTGAGGGCGGCTGCCGGGGACCGGGAGGGGGAGGAGAGGGCTCGGATGGGGTTCATCGGGTGGCGGTGGGGGGAGGGGAGGAAGGAGGGGCGGAGGGCAACGGCATGGCGGCGGAGGAGGAAGGAGGATTTGAGGGAGGAGGAAGGGGAAGAAGAGGAAGAAGAGGGTAGGAGGGACAAGGTGGCCATGGGGAGGGATGGGAGATGGTTGGTGTTGGGGTTTGGATGATTAAAAAAGGGTTTTTGGAGGGAGGGGAGGGGATGAGGGAACTGGGATCAAGAAAAGGGTAGTGAGTGGTGGCGGTGGGTGGGTGAGTGGGATGGACGCTACTTTGGTTTGTTTGATGGATGATGGGTTCTTGGTTTGGACGTTTCTGCTTCCCGTGCTGGAGTACAAGGGTTGGGCGTTGGACCTGGGGGTTCTTGGAAGGAGGATGCGCGTGGGAGGTTGGTGCGTGGGAGAGGTAGGTCGGGAAAGTCAGCCGTCAAAACGGGCCGGGCCGACCCTCCAGGGGCACAAGGGTTGCGGTTTGGACCGGAGGTGCTTTGCAGCCTTGCAGGTGAGGCGCGTGGGAGAGGTTCGTCGGGAAAGTTACCAAAGACGTGAAAACGGACCGGGCCGCCGATCAAAAAGATATTTTTTGATAAACGGCCCATTAAATAGATAGTCCGAAACTGATCATTATACCAAGTGATAGCATAGCCGATGGGTATTCATTCCCACATCTCTTCGAGATACGATGCAGGAATTTTCCTCCCCCATCCCTTTTCTTTTATCAAAAAAAAAAAAAACTGATCATTATAAATAAAAAATCTAAATATATCCATTCTTATAATTTATCAAAAAAATATAATAATTATAAAATTTATTTAAAATTAAAATATAAAGATATTCATCATTATTTTTTCAGTTAGTTTAATTTTTGAAAACTAAAAGTATTTTTTTTATAAATATCTTTTCTTTGCTCGAAAAGAGATAATTTAGATATGATTATAAGCAAGAATATATTTAATTATAGAGTCTTATGATATATCCTTAGAAAAATCAATAATCAATTAAACCTAGATTTGAGCAAATTTTTGTAGCTTTGAGACCAGCATATTCAACTTATTCCTTAATATGATAGCGTTCTAAGATGCAAGCATAAATTTACCCAGCAAAAAAGTAGAAATTATCAGTATAATTTATATCCTAGATATTTCTATAAATAATTAAATAGCTGAAGATCATTATTACTAACTATATATCTGATACCGCTAAAACGGTAGCCTGGTTGGTAGAGGTCTTGCCTCACTACCAACAGGTCAACGGTTCGAGACATGATCCCGCGAGCTCGACAGTTGGTGTGAGTGAGAAGTCGGGATCTCTCTCTTGGAAAGGCTGCATAAATCTGAGCGTCTCGTATCGAACATTATCTGGCGGGGACCTACGGGGTAGCTATACCGAGATTTATCCCCTTCTATCCCTTTTTGTTTACCAAAAAAAAAAAAAAACTATATATCTAATAAAATTTGCTGGAGGGTTTTTAAGTAGTTATAACCAAATCCTGCTAGCCTTATAAAAAAATTTACTAAATCAAAAGATCAAACAATTAAAAATTATCCTCTCACTTTACTCTAACCACAATGACTACCAAATCCTAGTGCTGGCCTTATAAGAAAAATGGTCAATTCAAAATATCAGACAACTAAAAATTATCCTTTCATTTTACTCTAACCGCAATCTTTCAAATCTATCCATGAAATACCTACACTATATAGGGATAAGAACATAAATAGTTGAAAGAAGATGGGACAAATACTAATTGTGAACAATTCATTCCAAGGGCAAATGAGAGCACCTAAAATTTGGAAACAATGCAGCAAATTTTTAAAAAAAGAAAAATCAATCCCTACATCAAATTTTAAAAGTTTATAATAACATCATAATCTCGATTATTCTTCAAAAAAATTACAAACTAATTAAACCCTACAAAATCGAAAAAACTAATAAGTAACAAATATTATTCAAATAACATTGAGCATAACCATTGTAATTCAATTTCTATTATCAAGATTTTTGCCACAAGATACTTGCCACCAAGATTTTATAAATTAATAATCATCTACATCTTTCTCAATTATAACATTGGAATCTTGAAAATCTTGTTTTGGCAAATTTCATCAACTTTTGTTAAATGGGAATGAGAGCAAAGATTCGGAGCGAAGAGCAAAAATTCTAACATTGGAATCTTGAAAATCTTGTTTTGGCAAATTTCATCAACTTTTGTTAAATGGGAATGAGAACAAAGATTCGGAGCAAAGATCAAAAATTCTGGATTTTGTGTTTATTATGAATGAACATGATTGATCCGTGAACTAGATGGGCTAGCCCATCATGGACCTGGCCATAAAAGTGCCGGTCTAAAAAGCTCTTTTATTAAATAGGTTGCCAAAATGCTAGCTATATCATGCGATTAATATTAATTTTTATTCGGCTCACGGGCCATGGCCCATTTTGATGGCTATAGAAAAGTGGATCGAATAATTTTTATCCGGATCATTCGTTTAATATTAATATTTAAACTTATTAAAAAATAAATATAGATATAGATAAATAATTATTTAAATATTAAATTTTATATAATACTAATATTTTTTAAGAAATAAATTATAATAACATACCACTAGCTTGATTTATAGTTTATTTAGCAATATCTATGGTTTCGTGGCCATAAAATTTAATCATCTGACTTAAATATTAAAATTATATTTTTTTATCTGATTTGTATCTTTATCCATTTTTGTTAGGATGAAAATAGTATGGATAATATCTAACTAGATCTGATTTTGTATCCGAATCTATCCTGATATGAATAAAAATTTCAGTATCTAATTGATATATGTATCCATATCTATATCCATAAACAAAAAATAGATATGGATATGGATAAATAACTATCTGATCCGTATCCAAATATCCGATTCTACTTGTAACTCAATTTAATTTTACATAGTGCTCATTATTTCTTTTAAAAATATATAAGTATATTAATATTTTATTAATTTGATTTACAGTCCAGTTAATAATATCTTTGATTCTATAGTCATAAAATTTAATTATCTGACATAAATTCATATTTATATTTATATTTTCAGTATCTAATTTATATCCATATCAATTTAAAACAAATATGGATATGATTTTTATATCTAATTAATATTCATATCCATATTTATATTCACCAAACAAAATAAATATGGATATAGATACACTAGTATCCGATCCGGTTTCAATTTTAATTTCTATTTCTAATTAATATTCATATCCATATTCATTTAATAAAATAAATATGAATATAAATATATTAGTATCCGATCCCTATTGAACCGTTTTTAATCCTGTTGGTGGGATCTATTCTCATTAATAATTATGAACTAACACACACATGCTAGTAAAAAATAATAAATTAATAAAATTAATGTTTTTATTTTTAAAATATTATTAAAAATAATTGGTTATCAAAAAGATAAGATTTGATTAACTATGCAGATCATGACACATGAAAGATTCTAAACTAAAAATTATTTGGTTATCAGAAAAATAAGATTTGGTTAATTACTTAGATCATGATGTTTGGAAGATTCGTGTCTAAAGATTAATTGGTTAGCAAAAAGATAAGGTTTGGTTAATTACTCAGATCAAGATGATTGAATGATCCGAGTCTAAAACTTAACTTGTTATCAAAAACATAAGATTTGGTTATCAAAAAAAAAAAAAAAAAAACCAGCCTAGCTCGGTCGGTCAGATTGAAAATCTAATGACTCGGCCATAGAATCGGGCCAAATATGTAATCAACATGATCATGTTTAAAATCCAAAGAAACTTATTCGACTTGCCCGGTTAGACTGCGACTCGCCAAACCCGATAAAATCCAGTTAAGATCTGGATCTTTTTTCCTAACATCGTCTTTCATGCACGGTGGGATGGCAATGGGGAGGAGGACAGGCAGATAAAGGAGGAGGGGGTGTCATGGCGGTGTCGGGATGATGGTGGAGGATGGAATATGGGTATCCTTCAGGTAGAAAAAGCTTACGGCGGCACCGCTATGACAACGGCGATGTGGGAGGGGCATGATGATGGTGGAGGATGGGATGACGGGAGGTGGGGGATGAGGGGGGTCGACGGCGACGAATGTGGGAAAGCTATTTCATTTTGATTTGTAAGAGAGAGTTGGGATGAGGTGGGGATGATGACAAGGTGGGGGGGGGGGAAGGAGAACGGTGCCGGAGGGTGATGTCAGCCGGAGGGGGAATTGCGATCGTAGAGGAGAGGGAGGTGGGATGGGTTAGGGTTTGTTATGGAGACGAATAAGATGAGATAAAAATAAAGGGCGAAGAAAATAATATTTGTTAAAATACTTTTATATTTATTTTTTTCTTGGCCTTGGATCCGGTATTTTTCAAAAAAAACTCTATTTTATGACTATGGTGGCCAAAACTCCGGGCGTCGTAGTAAAAACTTGCAGCTCGAATCGAACAAGGTCTAGCAGGCTGGGAACTTGTTACGAGGGACTACACCGAGATAAAATCTCCCCTATCCTTTTTTTTCTATCAAAAAAAAACTCTATTTTTAGATACAAATTATTTTTTAATTATATTATTTTTTATTAATTTATAAAATAAATAAATATGAAAAAAATTAATTATTTAATTTGATTAAAAATAATTTTTTTGATAGGTGTATTGATCCACCGCTCCAACCGTTAACCCGACGGTTGAACCATTGACCCGCTATCCTAGTAACTTATTCGATTCAAGGCCCAAATAGAGGTTTAATAACTTTGCTTACAACAATACTTCCATTAGGTGCCGATCATCTTTTACCTTACAATCTTATAGAGCGCTTTAGCAAAACTCCTATTTCAAAATTCTAGAATCCAAAGCATTTCTTAATCATGAAAGGATCTTCCAAATGTTAATAGGAGTGACTACAATTCTGTCTGTTGCGTCCAAACAAATTATAGCAAGCTTGAAATAAAAGAAGAACGGATCAAGCTGATTTGGTCTAGCTCTCCGTCATCTTCTTGGGATATATGGGTATTGAAATAGCTATCAAGCTTGTTAATGGCATCTGGACTGGAACAGATGCGATCTGAAGGAAGACTGGATGGAAGGTGTTTGAAAAATACTCATTGCCAAAAAGTCCCCTCACTATTACAATCACGGATATTTATAGGCTAAAGAGCTAACCGCTTACAGCTGGCATCCATCTGTAAAACGATTAATCCAGAATGTAAGCACATGCAACCAAAGTTGGTCGTAAGGAATTAACCGCTTATAGCTGGCATCTATCTGTAAAACGGTTATTCCAGAATGTAAGCACGTGCAACCAAGGCTGTTCGTGATTTAATCAATCTTCTCTTCTTAAGTGATCAACTTCTTCAGAGTTGATCGGCTTCGACGAAGTTGATCATCCCCTCCAGAATTGATCGTCTCCTCCAAAGTTGGTCGTCTCCTTCAGAGTCAATCGTCTCCTTCAGAGTTGGTCGTCTCCTCCAAAGTTGGTCGTCTCCTCTAAAGTTAATCATCTTCTTCAAAATTGGTCGTCTTCTCCAAAGTTGATCGTCTTCTTCAGAGTTGATCGTCTTCTCCAAAGTTGATCGTCTTCTTCAGAGTTGGTCATCTCCTGCAGTACATAATCATTACCAAATTCCATTCTCAAATAAATTTATTGATTACCTGGAAATGGGTCGATTTTGTGTACGTTGATTATTAATCGGCTTCGCACCCTCTGGATGTTGACGATTCACGTACCGATCATATTTGTGCCTTTCAAGCATTGATCGGTTTGATACCTTTTGAACATAGACCAATTTCAATTTGAGACTCACAATTGATCAACATAAACAGATCAATTTTATCATATCCCAACACTAGTCCCCCCAGTTTCTAAGTCCATTAAATGAAAATCAAAAATTGTCAGGAATTTCTGCTCTGGAACGGCACGCCCGGATGACGTGTCAAACTTTAATTGGAGAAATGGTTACGAAAACAACCGTCGTATCTTCTTTTCATCATTATAATTTTTTCAAAATCCGAGGAAATCAAAATATCCTCGAAAAAGAAAAAGATACCCGTCTAATCAGTAGATCGCAGCCATCGTACTATAAAAAGCCGTTTCGATCCTTCGAGAAACCCAATTTTCATTAAATATTTTAAGGACAGATGGCTAAATCCGATCCATTCTCATTGTTTGCAAAGAAATCTTGGTCCGTTGAAAGATATTATATAAACACCACCCCTCTCAGAGAAATAGGTTTTCAGCCATTTCTGCCTTTTTGCCTTATGAGCGAAAGAAAAATTTCACAAGTCGGCTTCTTATTTCTCTTCTTCTTTTCCAAGTAAATCTTCCTTTAATTCCTTTCTTCATCATGGTTAGGATCTTAGAAACCAGTTATATAAAAAACCCTAGAAACCCTGAAGAATCCAGTTCTCAACAGCAAAGAAAACAAACCGAACAAGTAAAAATAGGAGATATTATGTATTCTCTGTCCGAACATAGGATTTTAGCGTTAAAACAACATTATAATATTTCTAATGAGTATGTCGTAATACTCTCTCTTGCTGAAAATCAAATAGATCGCCCCCCCGCTGGTAGCATAACCATATACGAAGAACATCTAAGGGTCGGACTTAGATTTCCGATCCATCCTTTCTTCCTTATGATCTTCAAATTATACCGGGTATTACCATCCCAACTAACTCCTAATAGCATTCGGATTATTTACGCGTTCTTGATCCTCTGCAAGGATGCGGACATAACTCCAAAAACTTCACTCTTTACCTCTTTATTCGTATTAAAACGAGATTTTCATGGCCATGGATGGTGAGTAATCAACCCACGACATGGTCGAAAATTTATTTATGGACTTCCTTCAGCCATTCATGGCTGGAAACCGAGCTTCTTTTATATCTTCTCTAAAATTTCCTGGGACTTTATCACTAGCCATAGGGAACCCCGACTAACTCCAAACGATGGCAAAAAGGTTCTAGTTTCTGATCAAGAAGATTACGAGAAGCTTACCGGGATGGAAATTCCTCCGATTAAAGAATTTCTTGATGAAAGAGGGCTCTTTTCAGCGAAAATCAATCCTAAACCCTCTTTAGGTATTTTCATTACTGATATTATTTTATCAACCTTCCTGATCAATCTATCTTAATCTCTGGCTTCTTCTTTATCGTAGATACATCAGTCATGGTGGACGTCCAAAAACTTCGGAAGCTCTCGAAGAAAAGGAAAGTAGAAGGCACCTCTGCTATTTAAGAGGAGAGAAAAATCAAGAAACTGAAGAAGAAGATCCCGATCAACTCAACAACTTCACCAACAGTAGCAAGACTTGATTCTCCAATTGTCATAGCTAGTGTGTCGGAGGACAATGAAGTTCCTTTATCAACATCCCATCAACCTCCCATGCAAAAACAAAAGACAAGCATTCCAAGAGACGACACACTCCCTCACCCTATTGATCAGCTGGATAAGGGCAAAGTTTCAATGAGGGATGAGGAAGAAAGAATCCCAGCCGCAAATATTTCGGCTGGTTTCCCCATATATGCTGATGATTCGGGTCTAAACGACCCGATGTTGGCCTGTCAACTTACGAAGTCTATAATAATTCTAAGAGACTGGGAGATAACAAAGTCTCAATAAATTGATGACACAATCTTACAAGTTCATCCGACAGTGCTGAAGGTATGAGTTACTCTTGCATTTTGAATAGATATTTAACCATCTTTTTCAGTTTTGGCAAATCTGATTAATATAAGGTACAAAATAACAGCTCATCCATGGGATTAATATCATGGATGAAAGCTTGAAAAACTTTGACCAATTCTGCAAAGTCATGAATAATGAAGTGAGTGTGGCGAAGGCGGAGAAAGAAGTAGCCGAAGAATTGAAAAACTCCATGGAAAAGAAGTTGGGAGAAGCGACGATCAAAATCTCGGCATTAGAAGCAGAATTAAAAGAAACAAGATCAAAGATGAACAATATGGAATCTAAGCTAAAAAAGAAAAGTAAGAAGGTCCAATCACTGTCTCTTAAATTGGAGGGAGTTGAAGAAAAAATTGCAACGGCTGAAAAGAAGGTTTTAGCTGCCGAAGAAAAAATTTCAGCAACAACTAAAAGAATTGAGCAAGCTGTTGAAGAAGTCGTGAATGGGGCAGTCAAGAAATATGTTGAATCAAAAGCTTTCGACGACAAACTCCATGAGGCGGGAGTTGAAAGTTACAACTACGGTCTCGTCGACTGTATGAAGAAAGTGAAGAAATTTTATCCGGATCTTGATACTTCAAAGATAGAGGAAGGTTCTGATGAAGAGAGTTCAGATGAAGAAACTCAAACTGATGAACCCATTTTCGATCAAGTGGAAGGATTAACCGGAGGCCCTACTGAACAATTGATCGAATATCAAATTGAAGTACCGGCGCCAACTTCTCAAATTCTAGGAGAAATTTTACCAGTTCTTTCTGTAATTCAAAGTGAAAGAAAGGAAAGTTCTATTGGGATCAATATAACGGAGTAATGATGTAACAGCTTAGCTTACTTTTTAATGAAAAATCCTTCTTCTTAATATTTGTCAGATCATGAAAAAGTATAAAACGATCAGATTAAATGAACAAGTTTCTAAGGAAAACTGTTCTGATCATAAAATTCTTTACTTGAATCATAAGCATTAACTAATGTTTCAAAGAATTCAAAAGAATCAATTTCAAATAAGTTTATCAAAGTTTATTAAACAGTAATTTCTAACCACTAGTACAAAAATAATTTCTAAATTATCAATCTTCCTACTTTCATAAAAACTTTTCCAGACGAGGTAGGTGATCATACTTACTTTGTCAATCGTAACCTTTTTGTCAGAAGCACAATTGAGAAAAACCTTCCCAAACGAGGGAGATAATCATACCTACTTTAGTAAGCATAATCTTTTTGTCATAAATACAATCGGGTGGCCGTACAACTGAGGGCCGTATAACTGCCTTTATCAAAACTTAGCAGGGCGCATAAAGTTTGAAATTCAAATTATATGCTTTTATATTTATACCTTATAACTGACTTTCTAAGAATCAGCAACGACATACGAATTCCCGCTAAATCAAGTCTGAAACGTGTCGAAATCTCCCGCTATCTCGGAACTTGAGCTACGAATCGTGACCATCAACACCTTCTATATAAAGGGGTCCCAAGCTTAAGATTTCGAACCATCTTTGTGTCAAATACTTTTCTTTTACAATTCTTTACTCTAAGGCATAGTCTTGAAAAATCTTCATCTTCATCGAATTCAAAAAATGAAGCTGAGTGATAAAAAATCGCATCAGATGTCTGAAAGAAAAGTATGACTGGTATAATTCAGAGAAGAAAGGTCGTGTGTGAGAAGAAGCCGTTTATTAAGAAGCGCCTTCAACAAATCAACAGTTCCTGAATATATATCATCTTCATTTGAAGAAGAAGAAGAGAATTCTTTCTCACCCGCTTTAGAGGAAGCAAACCAAGATTCGTTTGCGAAACATGTTCCGTCAGGAAAAGGAAAAGCCCCTGTTAAAGAATCTGTCGATCCAACCGGTGATCCAACTGGTAATAAACCCATTCAAGTATTGGTCACCGATACAAGTATCAACAATCCAAAATTGGCGAAAACCATACTACAATCCACTATTCTTCGGAAGGATTGGGAAATGACTATCAAACAAGGGGTGAAGGAAACCTTAACTTCCATTTACCCAAAAATCTCGAAGGTTAGCAATACTCTTTTCTTTTCTTCATGACAAAATGTTCATATTCTAATAATATTACAAGCCTGTTATATAGTTTGTCAGTGATATCTCTATGATTGAAGAAGGTTGGGATCAGGCGCAGAATCTTCAAGAAGATCTTCAGAGGCGATTAGCAATAGCTAAGGAAGAGAAAAATAAAGCCGTTGCCGATCGGAAGGTCTTTAGGACAGAAGTTTTCTTTCTGATGGCGAAGATTATGTCTTTGCAGAAATAATTAAAACAAAATAAAATATATATTCATCAGCTCATGGAAGATGGAGCCAAAAGAAGAAAGAGACTTCAACAAGCCTATGAATCCATAGGAGAAAAGACTCAATTATATGAAGAAGTGCTGAATCAGAATCTACTGATAAAGAAGAGAGTATCGCTTCTTGAAGAAAACCTAAGAAAAACCGAACAAGAAAATGTTTCGCTGACTCAACAGAGGTCCTCCGTAATTGAGGAATTTATGAAATCTGACAGCTTTTCCCAAGGAATAGAAAAAGTGGGAGCCAAAGGCTATGAGCTTGGTTTTAAAGATTGTCTTGATAAGGTCAAAAAATTATATCCTTACCTTGACATTTCCACTATCTCTCCAGATTTTCCTGTGAGGAAAGAAAAAGGACAACCAAGCAAAATTTTAACAAAGTTACCTGATCAGGAGACATCTGGCCAAGAGAAAATTCCAATTGATCGAACCATTTAGAGGAAAGCTCAATAGTATATGTAATATAGGGAATTGGCAATAGCCTTACTGCCATTTATTTCCCTTTTTCCTCTCTTTGTAATAGAATATTGATGAAATCTTCTATGTCCCTTCGATCAATCAGCAAACCATTAAATGTAAATGAATTAGTGTATTAGATCAATCTGTTTTGTCGGAATGTAATCCTGATCATTGAATATCGATTGAATTAGTGGATCAGACTAACTCGATTTGTCAGATTGTGATCAGCTTATCAAGCCAATCTTTAAATCAGTTATTCTGATTATTAAACACCGATTTAGTTAGTAGGTCAGACTAACTCGATTTGTCGGATTGTGATCAGCTTATCAGGCCAATCTTTGGATCAGTTATTCTGATCATTAAATACCGATTGAGTTAGTGGATCAGACTAACTCTATTTGTCAAATTGTGATCAGCTTATCAGGCCAATCTTTGGATTAGTTGTTCTGATCATTAAACACCGATTGAGTTAGTGGGTCAGACTAACTCGATTTGTCAGTTTGTGATCAGCTTATCAGGTCAATCTTTGGATCAGTTGTTCTGTTCATTAAACATTGATTGAGTTAGTGGGTCAGACTAACTCGATTTGCCGGATTGTGATCAGCTTATCAGGCCAATCTTTGGATCAGTTATTCTGATCATTAAACATTGATTGAGTTAGTGGGTCAAACTAACTCGATTTGTCGGATTGTGATCAGCTTATTAGGCCAATCTTTGGATCAGTTGCTCTGATCATTAAACACCGATTGAGTTAGTGGGTCAGACTAACTCGATTTATCGGATTTTTTAGAGAACATCAGAAAATAAAATATCTCCTTCATATAGCAGAAAAAAGAAAGAAACTGTCTTTATTGATGATATTTGCATAGATTTTCTACATTCCAAGGTCTTGCTAAGGGATAACCATCTAAACTTTCTAGTCGATAGGTTTCTGACCGTATAACTTCAGTGACACGATAAGGGCCTTCCCAATTTGGAACAAGTTTGCCCTGTTCAGTTGGTCGGGATATAATAGTTCGGTGCAAAACAAGATCCCCAATCTGAAAGATTCGGGCCTTTACTCTTGAATTATAATATCGCGCCATCCTTTGTCGGTAAGCAGCCATCTTCAGTTGTGCTTGCAACCTAGAATTTTCAACCAAATCAAGATCCAATCTTCTCCAGTTGTCATTATCAGATTTTGTAAAACCATCGGTTCTTCTGGAATGAAGGACAATTTCCACATGTAACATAGCTTCACTTCCATAAGCTAGATTGAACGGAGATTCACCCGTTGTAGATCGGGGAGTTGTTTGATAAGCCCATAAAACAGAATTAAGTTTATCAACCCAAGATCCTTTGGTTTCATTTAGTCGGGTTTTCAATCCATGGAGGATCGTCCGATTAGTTACCTCTGCTTCTCCATTAGCTTGAGGATGCCCGACAGATGTCAATTTATGAAGAATTCCATATTGAGCACAGAAATCTTTGAACTTCTGATTATCAAACTATCTTCCATTATCTGTAATAATCGCATGAGGAATTCCAAATCTATATATAATGAAATTTTTGACAAATAATTCAACTTTTGCTTCAGTGATTAAAGCTAGAGGTTCAGCTTCTACCCATTTGGTAAAATAATCAATGGCGACGATCAAAAATTTTCGTTGCCTAGAAGTTGGAGGAAATTGACCAAGTATATCCATTTCCCATTGAGCAAATGGCCAAGGAGCTATTAATTGTGTCAACTGGCTAGCATGACGCCTTTGGATATTCGCATATCTTTGACAAGAATCACATCTTCTTACAAAATCTGCAGCATCATTTTGCATGGTCGGCCAATAGTAACCCTGCCTTATGATTTTATAGGCTAAAGATTTTCCTCCCAAATGATCACCACATATCCCCTCATGCACCTCCTTAAGGGCATAGTCAGCATCCGAAGGAGACAAACATCTTAACAACGGCTGAGTAAATGATTTTTTGTATAGTAAACCATCCAGAATGACATATTGAGAAGACCATTTACGAATCTGCTTGGCTTCTATGTTATTTTCAGGCAATATTCCTTCAATTAGGATTTGATTATCGGACTCATCCAATTCACTTCTGGTTCTATCTGAAGAACTTTTTCTTTTTCAGTTGCCGAGATACTCGGAATATCCAAGTGTTCCACAAAGATTTGATCCATTTGTTCAGGTGTAGAGTAGCTAATCTGGATAATGCATCAGCTCGAAAATTTTCAATCTTAGATATATGACTGATATCCCAAGAATCAAATGAAGCCCCCAATTCTTTAACTTTTTTCAAATATAAGCTTAAAGTAGCATCATGAACTTCAAAATCCCCTTTCACCTGATTGACAACTAGCTGTGAATCAGACAATACCTTCAACCTTCTGACATTTACCTCTTTCGCAATTTTCAAACCTACTAAAAGAGCTTCATATTCGACTTGATTGTTGGAAGTTTTGAAAGAAAATCGGAGTGCATACTCTATGGCATCTCCATAGGGGATAAATAAGATTAACCCCACTCCATAACCGGAGGAGTTGGACGCCCCATCCACATGCAATGTCCAGGGTGCATCGGTCACTCCTATTTCAACAGATGGTTCACTGTCAGTCCAGGTACATTCGGCTATAAAGTCAGCCAATACTTGAACTTTCATTGCAAATCTAGACTGATAGATGATGTCATATTCACTCAGTTTAATTGTCCATTTCGCCATTCGACCAGAAGTATCAGGACACTGTAAAACAGTCCTTAAGGGCTGATCAGTTAATACAATGATATGATGAGACTGGAAATATGGTCTGAGTCGCTTGGCTGATATCACCAAAGTATATACAATCTTTTGAAGTTTTGGATATCTAGTTTCTGCATCATGAATAACTTTACTGATATAATAGATGGGCTTATGCAATCTGCCAGAATCCTTTCCGACCAATGCGGAACTAACTGCTTCATCTGATGCAGCCAAATAAAGGTACAAATCCTTGCCTTCTCGAGGTTTAGACAGTATGATCGGGTTCACTAAGTACTTCTTCAGTTCTTCAAATGCCGTTCGATAATTATCTGACCAATTGAACTCTTTAGTTTGCCGTAAAGTCTTGAAGAAAGGCAAGCATCTTTCAGCTGAACGAGAAATAAATCGGCTTAAAGAAATGATTCGTCCAGTCAATTGTTGAATATCCTTCTTGTTAGCTGGTTCTCTCATATTCAAGATAGCCCGGATTTTTCTGGATTGGCTTCAATTTCCCGTTGTGTAACCATGAATCCCAGGAATTTTCCAGAAGTCGCACCAAAGATACATTTGGTCGGATTTAACTTCATATGATTCTGGCATAAAATGTCAAAGGTTGTCTGTAAATCTTTAATATGGTCATCAGACTGATTTCTCTTAACAATCATATCATCGACATATACCTCCATAATCTTCTCAATTTGATTCTCAAAAATTTTGTTTACTAATCTCTGGTAAGTGGCCCCAGCATTTTTGAGACCAAACGGCATCACTTTATAACAATATATCCCCTTATCTGTAATAAAATATATTTTTTCTTCATCTTCTAGATTCATTCGTATCTAATTGTATCCGGAAAAAGCATCCATAAAACTTAAAAACTTATGCCCAGCCGTTGCATCAACCAACTGATCAATTTTTGGCAAAGAAAAACTATCTTTCGGACACGCCTTATTAAGGTCAGTATAATCTATGCATATCCTCCTTTTTTCATTTGCTTTCTTGACCATCACTACATTAGCAAGCCAATCAGGATAATGAACCTCTCTGATGAATCCGGCATCGAGCAGTTTGATGACTTCTTCATTAATAACACTTTGTCTTTCTGGGGCAAAGTTTCGTTTCTTTTGTCAAATAGGTCTAATGAGCGGATCGATCTTAAGTTCATGCTTGATTACTTCAATAGGAATCCCTAATATGTCAGTAGCTTTCCATGCAAATATGTCAGCATTTGCCTGTAAAAAATTAATCAGCTTTTCCCTTTGATCTCAAGCAAGTAAACTTCTAATCTGAACTGTTTTAGTAGGGTTATCTTTCATCAGAGGAATATGAATGGTTTTCTCCGTTGATACACTAATTTCATCATTCGGATCACGTGGATCCATTTGTTCGAAAGTTAGTTTGACAGCTGATTGCTGATTTTGGATTGTTAGGCATTGCTGAGCCATTTGCTGGTTTCCCCTTACTATTCCAATTCCACTTGGAGTTGGGAATTTCATCAGAAAGTGGTATGTAGACACAACGGCTTGGAATTTATTCAAAGCAGGTCTCCCCAAAATGGCATTGCAAGTAGAAGGAATTCGAACAACCATAAAGGAAAGAAGGTAGGTTCTTTGCTTTGGTGCCGTCCCAAGAGTTATAGGAAGGGTGATCTCTCCTTCTACTCCTACAGGATTTCCGCCGAATCCAGTAAGCGGTGTTTGAATTCTTCGTAACTTATTAATTGATAAGTTCATTTTGACAAATGCATCATAAAGTAAGACCTCTGTGAAACTTCCATTATCAACTGGAATCCGATGTATATCATAGTTTGCAATAACGGCAGAAATTACAACAGGGTCGTTATGAGGCGTTCGAACACCTTGTAAATCTTCATCGAAAAAAACAATACTTCCTTGAAACCTCTTAGGACTCCAATCTTCTTCATAACATGCATAGCAAATCATCCCAACCGACCCATCAGTTGGTTGCTGGTTTGGGAGCTCTGTCCCATCAGTGATCATCCTTGGAACAGCTGGCTTTGGTATTGCCGCTTCAGTTGGTCGGTTCTGATTTTGACTTTAGATGTATCTGGCCAAATAACCTTGTTTGATTAGAGCCTCAATTTCATCTCGCAGTTGGATGCATTCCTCTATTGTATAGCCATGATCCCGATGATAGCAACAATATTTGGCTTTATTTCGCACAGCTGGTGGAGCTCTCGTTGGTCTTGGCCTTTGTAGAAAGTTTTCTTTCTCAATTTCTATTAAAATCTGTTCTTTTGGATGAGTCAGTGGAGTATATGTATTGAATCTGTTGACATAGTTTTTACCAATCACTTCTCTTGGCCTTTGACTTTGCCGTTGAATAGATTGGACCCCAGCAAACCTAGATACATCCTCTTTGGCTCTCTTCTTACTTGGCATTAATTTTTTCTCCACCTGTCGCCGACTCAACGCCTGTTCTTTGGCGTGGGCATACTTTTGAGCACGGGCCAATAATTCTGAATAATTGATCGAAAATTTCTTATCCAAAGAAAATATAAATCTAGAGGCTCGCAAATCTTTCTTCATAGCAGACATCGCCACATATTCATTGAGATCAGGTATCTCCAATGTGGCGAAATTAAATATTTTGATATAATCCTTCAAAGATTATCCTTCTGACTGTTGAATAAAGAACAAGCTATCAGAATTTCTGGGCATTTTTCTGCTTGTCCCGAAGTGAGAGACGAATAACTTTTCTAGTTGGCAAACTAGAATACCATATTCTGGCTGACTTCTTCAAGGTTGTAGGAAAGGCAAGACAATACAATGCGTCTGACGCTCCCTGAATTAACATATGAGCTTTAAAGCTACCCAAATGGTCTAAAGGATCAGACGACCCATCGTACAATTTAATCGGCGGTACTTTGAAGTGATGCGGGATCTTTTCATCCATAATCTTCTTGGAAAAAGGGGACAGGATACTATAACTTGGTGCAACATCCTCTGCTCTTCTCTGCTCCAAAACTTTGGTGACCTGCAACTCCAACTTCTTGAATTTTCTATCAAAATCTCTCTCTTTTTCAAGGTGTTGAGCTTGGATACTGTTAGGGGTTGATTCTCCAGATGAGGTTGATCGAGATCGTGGCCATTTCCCTTTATTTTGCTTCTTGGAGTGATGACGAGATCGGTGATGATGTCTCATAGGAGATTGTTGACTTGAAGAACATTGATAAGAGAAACGTCTTCTAGGGCTGAGATGTTTACTTACCTGGAGTGACGGTTGCCGGCTAGTTCTTGATACAGCTGGCTGCATCAACTCCTTCATAGCCATTTCTTGAAGATTTTGCATTGCCGTGGAAAGCACTTCTACCTTGTCGAACAGAGCATCCATTTTTTCTTGATCGAAGTGCCCTACGGGAGAAACTTTCACCCTTTCTTCTGGAACAGGGTCATCTTTTCCTTCATCGGGAACAGGATCTGTTGCTTTGCCATCCAGAACAAGATTTTCCCCTTAGTTGATAAGAACAAGATCGGTCTCTTTTGAAGAATTAGGAGCAGCTTCTGTTGGCAAGTTCTTCTTCCTACCCTTCACCATGCTTCCTTCCAGATTTTTCGGAACTCTTTTACAAAGAATCCCCTACCTGGCACGCCAATCTGTTGCGCCCAAACAAATTACAGCAAGCTTGAAATAAAAGAAGAACAGATCAAGCTGATTTGATCTAGCTTTTCGTCATCTTCTTGGGATATCTGGGTATTGAAATAGCTATCAAGCTTGTTAATGACGTCTGGACTGGAACAGATGCGATCTGAAGGAAGACTGGATGGAGGTGTTTGAAAAATATTCATTGCCAAAAAGTCCTCTCACTATTACAATCATGGATATTTATAGGCTAAAGAGCTAATCGCTTACAGCTGGCATCCATCTGTAAAATAATTAATCCAGAATGTAAGCACGTGCAACCAAAGTTGGTCGTAAGGAATTAACCACTTACAGCTGGTATCTATCTGTAAAACAGTTATTTCAGAATGTAAGCACATGCAACCAAGGCTGTTCGTGATTTAATCAATCTTCTCTTCTTAAGTGATCAACTTCTTCAGAGTTGATTGGCTTCGTCGAAGTTGATCATCCCCTCTAGAATTGACCATCTTCTTCAAAGTTGGTCATCTCCTTCAGAGTCGATCATCTCCTTCAGAGTTGGTCGTCTCCTTCAGAGTCGGTCGTCTCCTCTAAAGTTGATCGTCTCTTCAGAATTGGTCGTCTTCTTCAGAATTGGTCGTCTTCTCCAAAGTTGATCGTCTTCTTTAGAGTTGTCGTCTTCTCCAAAATTGATCATCTTCTTCAGAGTTGGTCGTCTCCTACAATACATAATCATTACCAAATTCCATTCTCAAATAAATTTATCGATTACCTGGAAATGGGTCGATTTTGTGTCTATTGATTATTAATCGGCTTCGCACCCTCTGGATGTTGACAAATCACGTACCGATCATATTTGTGCCTTTCAAGCATTGATCGATTTGATACCTTTTGAACATAGGCCAATTTCAATTTGAGACTTATAATTGGTCAACATAAACAGATCAATTTTATCATATCCCAACACTGTCCAAACGGTAAAGATTTGATATATTTTTATATGGACATCGAGTAGTCCAGATTGAGAATTCAATTTACTTTTGCATGAATGTCTAAGTTTTCTATAGATTGGAGATTCAAATTGCTCGCTCGAAAAAGTTAGAGGGATTCAAATATTTTGAGGGTTAACCTTCGTACATGCAGAGTTTGAATTCAAGTAATTAACGAAGTTGATGATGGAAATTATTGCACCATTAAGAAATTTGCTCAACTCTCGCCTTTAAACAAAGAAGAAGATTTATTTTTCCTTCTGTATAAGATTTGGGCAATAGAATTGGTCTTGCTTGGAGTAGCGGACGATACCTTCGTTGCCTCTTTTGATGATCAATTTTTATATTCTCATATATATTATATCACAATCTCATTGTTGATTAAATTCATTTATTCTTTCACCTATTCTCTCTTTTTTGTTCACCTTATATTAATCACTTAATAAATGATGAATCCGAAGTATGAAAAGATACTGTTCATCTAAGGACGATCATAGTTATGATCGATCACGAAGATATAATTTTAAAGTATAAAAATATTTTAAAAGATGATCATGATATTGAAATTAATTAAAAAAAATGTTAGATAGTGCCACTTTACTACCTCTCCCGAGTTGCATTGATAAGGTATCCGGAACAAAAATTTAGGGTGTCAATTAAGTAAATGATATTAGGGGCAATGCTCAGTCCATGGTACTAGGAAAATTTTACAACCATCGAATAGAATTTTTCACGCACCCACAAGGATGTAGCGACCTTTGTTGCAAGCCGCTTCTATAATAGTTTTTTTTTAAAATTTGAGCTAATATTAATTGAAATTTTTTATTTATTAAAACTGAGTTGATTTTATGATCCATGTTGATAGACATATGATGAACCTAATATTATGTGATTATTGTTTGGGTTAGGAGCACCTCATGTGATTTGGTGTGGTTGAGGTGGCACAGTGTAGGCCTTAGCCTAACTTGACTCATGATGGGAGGGTCAATTATGATGTTTTTCATTTTATTGGCTAGGTCCCCTCTCCGCTTCCTCTATGTATATTTCACGTGAGTGATGATTTTTCCACGATGATTTATTTCATCAAAAGCCGTCTATCTTCTGAGAAAGCCCGGAGAGAAGGACTCTACCTGCAGTATTCATGTGAGCATCGGTAATCATTTTGGGATCATGGCGAATACAAGTATGCATCGTAATATTTTTTCTGAGATCTATTTCAGGATTTTAATCTTTTTGATCGATCTATGGGATTGAGGAAATCTATTTTTTTGCAGCTTCATGTCATCTTCTTTGTTGTAAACAAATTTAGGATTCGTTTGCATAAACTAGCAAGCTTGGTTTAGATTCATTGACTAAGAAACTCATTTGAGCATGGTTTGTATTTAATCCAATACCTTCTCGTCTGAATCCTATAGAAATTTTTCCAACAAATTAACATTTCTATAGAATGAGATTTAGGCTGAGACTTCAATAGACTTCAATAGACTCAATACCTTCTCGTTTGGGTTAGGAGCACCTCATGTGATTTGGTGTGGTTGAGGTGGCACAGTGTAGGCCTTAGCCTAACTTGACTCATGATGGGAGGGTCAATTATGATGTTTTTCATTTTATTGGCTAGGTCCCCTCTCCGCTTCCTCTATGTATATTTCACGTGAGTGATGATTTTTCCACGATGATTTATTTCATCGAGAGCCGTCTATCTTCTGAGAAAGCCCGGAGAGAAGGACTCTGCCTGCAGTATTCATGTGAGCATCGGTAATCATTTTGGGATCATGACGAATACAAGTATGCATCGTAATATTTTTTCTGAGATCTATTTCAGGATTTTAATCTTTTTGATCGATCTAAGGGATTGAGGAAATCTATTTTTTTGCAGCTTCATGTCATCTTCTTTGTTGGAAACAAATTTAGGATTTGTTTGCATAAACTAGCAAGCTTGGTTTAGATTCATTGACTAAGAAACTCATTTGAGCATGGTTTGTATTTAATCCAATACCTTCTCGTCTGAATCCTATAGAAATTTTTCCAACAAATTAACATTTCTATAGAATGAGATTTAGGCTGAGACTTCAATAGACTTCAATAGACTCAATACCTTCTCGTTTGGGTTAGGAGCACCTCATGTGATTTGGTGTGGTTGAGGTGGCATAGTGTAGGCCTTAGCCTAACTTGACTCATGATGGGAGGGTCAATTATGATGTTTTTCATTTTATTGGCTAGGTCCCCTCTCCGCTTCCTCTATGTATATTTCACGTGAGTGATGATTTTTTCATGATGATTTATTTCATCGAGAGCCGTCTATCTTCTGAGAAAGCCCGGAGAGAAGGACTCTGCCTGCAGTATTCATGTGAGCATCGGTAATCATTTTGGGATCATGGCGAATACAAGTATGCATCGTAATATTTTTTCTGAGATCTATTTCAGGATTTTAATCTTTTTGATCGATCTAAGGGATTGAGGAAATCTATTTTTTTGCATCTTCATGTCATCTTCTTTGTTGGAAACAAATTTAGGATTTGTTTGCATAAACTAGCAAGCTTGGTTTAGATTCATTGACTAAGAAACTCATTTGAGCATGGTTTGTATTTAATCCAATACCTTCTCGTCTAAATCCTATAGAAATTTTTCCAACAAATTAACATTTCTATAGAATGAGATTTAGGCTGAGACTTCAATAGACTTCAATAGACTCAATACCTTCTCGTTTGGGTTAGGAGCACCTCATGTGATTTGGTGTGGTTGAGGTGGCACAGTGTAGGCCTTAGCCTAACTTGACTCATGATGGGAGGGTCAATTATGATGTTTTTCATTTTATTGGCTAGGTCCCCTCTCCGCTTCCTCTATGTATATTTCACGTGAGTGATGATTTTTCCATGATGATTTATTTCATCGAGAGCCGTCTATCTTCTGAGAAAGCCCGGAGAGAAGGACTCTGCCTGCAGTATTCATGTGAGCATCGGTAATCATTTTGGGATCATGGCGAATACAAGTATGCATCGTAATATTTTTTCTGAGATCTATTTCAGGATTTTAATCTTTTTGATCGATCTAAGGGATTGAGGAAATCTATTTTTTTGCAGCTTCATGTCATCTTCTTTGCTGGAAACAAATTTAGGATTTGTTTGCATAAACTAGCAAGCTTGGTTTAGATTCATTGACTAAGAAACTCATTTGAGCATGGTTTGTATTTAATCCAATACCTTCTTGTCTAAATCCTATAGAAATTTTTCCAACAAATTAACATTTCTATAGAATGAGATTTAGGCTGAGACTTCAATAGACTTCAATAGACTCAATACCTTCTCGTTTGGGTTAGGAGCACCTCATGTGATTTGGTGTGGTTGAGGTGGCACAGTGTAGGCCTTAGCCTAACTTGACTCATGATGGGAGGGTCAATTATGATGTTTTTCATTTTATTGGCTAGGTCCCCTCTCCGCTTCCTCTATGTATATTTTACGTGAGTGATGATTTTTCCATGATGATTTATTTCATCGAGAGCCGTCTATCTTCTGAGAAAGCCCGGAGAGAAGAACTCTGCCTGCAGTATTCATGTGAGCATCGGTAATCATTTTGGGATCATGGCGAATACAAGTATGCATCGTAATATTTTTTCTGAGATCTATTTCAGGATTTTAATCTTTTTGATCGATCTAAGGGATTGAGGAAATCTATTTTTTGCAGCTTCATGTCATCTTCTTTGTTGGAAACAAATTTAGGATTCGTTTGCATAAACTAGCAAGCTTGGTTTAGATTCATTGACTAAGAAACTCATTTGAGCATGGTTTGTATTTAATCCAATACCTTCTCGTCTGAATCCTATAGAAATTTTTCCAACAAATTAATATTTTTATAGAATGAGATTTAGGCTGAGACTTCAATAGACTCAATGCGGAATGGATGGTCGAAGCCCCCCCCCCCCCACACACACACACAATTTGTTGGGACAAGGACATGGTCAAAGGACTTTTTATCCACCGCCGAGACCGTAGCCCAGCTGGTTGGGATCTTACCTCACAACCAACAGGTTACGGGTTTGATGCATGACTCTGTGAAAGACTTGATTAAATTCAAGGATTATTTTTTGAGACCTGTAATGGTTGGGTGAGTGAGAGGCCATGATCCTTCTTCTTCCTTGTTCTGACCAACTGGTACCTTAGTGGTATCGGATTAATATACATCCGAAAGAGAAGATGGATCCCTCCACCAACATCCGAAACTCTGGCCTTGATGCCCTCTACATCCGAAACTCTGATGAGCTTCTTCCTGACATCCTTAGCCTCCTCTATGGCCACAACTTTGTCATTCTCTTGGCCATGAGCCATTCCTTTTAAATCTTTGCCAGCCACGACTCGTGGCCCCTCTCTGGAACTCGAAGGTAGACTTTTTTAGTTCGAGGACTTTTGAAAATCCGCCTATGTTTTTTAAGTCATTGCTCCTTGCTCCGCCCCCCTCTCATGCCATGGTCATCACCATTCAAAACTTTTATTCAAATTATTTGTTTCGAGCTGGCCATGCACCATTCTGGAGATGAAGCTGGAAGTGGCTTGAGAGGGACAACATTGAGAGGAGGCAGGGAATCTTGATGGAGTTTGCGAACTTGCTTAAGCTGTTTATAGTTTGGGTTTTAAATCAGGCTTAGTTCCAGGCTATGAATGGGTTCAGGCTTAGGTCGAGCTTGAGTAGGCCTAATGGCATATTTGAGTCTAGCTAAAAAAATCAAATGAGCTCTATATCTTAATCTAAATCTAATCCAAATTTATTCGAGCTTAGTCCAAGATCTGACTTGAAGTCAATCTAACTTGAGCCCAGTCCCAACGCACCATGCATTCCTATAAATAATCCCCTCCTCTAAAAACTATCAACTCTGACCATGAGGGTAATCGGCCCGTCAAGTAGGTGGAAAGTTGTATGTTGAGCATGGACTACACAAGCACCTAATAAGCTATTGGTTGCCATCTTTATAACGAGGGACATAGATTACAGCCTTCAAGAATTGCCTTCCTTCTACGAAGAAAAAATTAAAAAAACTCCTAACAATTATTTTTTTAAAAAAAGTATATACTTTATTATTTAAATCATATATATATTGGTTTTAAGAATTGATTTTGATGAATAATAAAATATTTGAAAATATAATGTAACTAATTAGTTGAATAAGTTCATGTTTCAGGAAATGGCAAAATCTTAAAAGAAATAATTAAGGATAACAAATTTTAATGTAAAATATATTTTTTTGAAGTTCTAAAGAAAAAAAAAAGCTAGCAGAATTTAAGCAAAAAATAATTTATTGAGATATGCAATCAAAGTTTTTTTGAAGGCTCAAAGTTTTAGCCCTGCAAAAAAAATCTCAACTTGGTATATAAAGAGTTTCGGTCAACATGCTGCCAAACCGACTTGAATGAAAACCAAATCGACTTGAAAAGAGGAACTAAAAATATAAAAAATCATATTTTAGAGACTGGTAATCGAGTTGACCCAAATATCAACTGAATTGACTTGGATGGAAACTAAGTCAATCCCAATTATTTGAGTCAACCCAACAGTGCTTTACAAAATTTTGATTTTCTGACAGAATGGAAATTGAGTTGATCCCAATAATCTGAGCTGATTTAATAATAAAAAATAGAAAGATGGATTTTTTATAAACTAAGACTAAGTCTACTCATTTAATAATTGGGTTAACTTGAATGGTATCCAAGTTGACTCGAGAACTGCTGACACTGTGACAGCTAGTTTTGCAAAAAGTTTATAATTATCTAGACTTGAATCTAATGACCATATTTCATCCTTCAATGGCTACAAATGATCATTTTGGCCCTGAAAGCATGTTTAAAGTTACCAAACTCATTAAAAAGCAACAACAACTAAGAATATTCCAAAGTTGTATTTGATAGCAGGTAATCTATTCAGATTATTGGTAATTTAATAGGACCCTACCATATTATTGTGTTTGGTATATTTTTCTGGATGGCAATCTATCATGTCTAGTAATCTGAATTGCCTCTTAAGAGGTAATCTGGATTATTTTTGAGAAAGATGGTAATCCAGACTACCACCTTTCAAGTAATCTTTTGGATAATATTATCTTCTCCTTCTCCATATCTCTTATATTTAATATATTATAAAATAAAATATAATATTATTATATTACTATATTATATTATATTATTATCATAAATATTTATATTTTATTATTAGATTTAATATAATAAAATATATTATCTATTTAACATATATATTTCTTATATTAAATTTATTTAGTATATAAAGTAATTTTTTATTTTAATTTTAATAAAAAATATATAATATAAAATATTTAATATATTTTATAATATAAAATATTAAAATAATTATATTTTATAAAAATATATATATATTTAATTTAGGGATATTTTAAAATTTTGATTTTATTTTATATAATATTATCTGTATGTACCAAACACAATAATCCATATTATCTATAATCTATATTACTAGCTATTGCCCAGTAAGCAACCCAAGAGGGGGGGTGAATTAGGTTTTTAAAAATTAATTTACTTTACTTGATGCAATGCAATCCAATTCAACAATTAAATAAGCAAGGTATTATAACTTCAATTGTAATGCTCTCAAGTAAAAATACAGCAGAAATAAAGAGCAATAAATGAAAAGCAAGAGAGAGATCAATCAACCACAAAGACCAAGAAATATAGTGATTCAGTGCTATCCAATGCACCTACATCCACTCCCCAAGATTTCCTTGGAAATTCACTATAATTACACAATTACAGTTGATTAGTTTTGCAGGCTCACTAATCAAAAACCCAACTTGTTTTCACAAGGCCAACAAGTCAAAACCTCACTTGGTTTTACGGGCTAATCAATAACCTAAATGGTTTTAAGGCTTACCACCAACCTCCCTTGATTTTCCGGGCTAACCAAGAACCTAAGTGATTTTACAGGCTAACCACCAACCTAATTGATTTTCAAAGGCTCACCGATAACCTCCCTTGGTTTTACAATAGGCTAACCAAGAACCCTTACAACATATAAAGATTTGAAGTAAAGAAACAAAGTAAGCTTTCTAAACAAAAGCGGGTATCTCTTTGAAGCTCGATGTAGAGTGCTTTGAACTTGTTGAAGCCTCTTGAATGCTTAAGAATGGATAATCTTCAATGCTCTTGAAAGTTCTTGAATGCTTGGAGGCTTGGTTTTGCTTGAAAGTAGTTAAATCTTCAATGAATATGAGTTAAAGCTCTCTTTTCTTCTCTCTTGAATGCTTCTATTTCATTCTTATCAAAAGTTCTCAATAGTTGTCCTTTAGATTTGATTTGGAGCATATAAATACCTTCCCAAGGCCTCAAATCCCATTTCTAGCCATTAGACTTGAAAAACTAGCCGTTGGAGGGCAAAAGGGCCGAGTTATGCATTTGAAAAACTAGCCGTTATTGTTTCCAGAACTCCATGTGTCAACACTTCAGGTTGTGAGTCGACACTTCCTGTCGACACTTGAACTTTTTAAGTCGATACTTAGTTCAAATATCTTCAATCTGGTCTTCTGAAAATCTCATATGTGTCAACACTTCCTCAGGTGAGTCGACACTTCTCTTCCATGTGTCGACACTTCAGCAGTTCTTCATTTTCAGCAAGTTCTATGGCTTGAAAATCTTAGACGATGTGTTGATCCATGTGTCGATACTTTGAGTTGACATTTCAGGTCCGTGTGTTGACACTTCAACCATGTCATCTGAAACATTCTTGCGTACCGGCTTGAGTCGACACTTTACTTCCATGCATCGACACTTGGTATCATATGTTGACACTTCGAGTCGACACCTCACAGAATTCTTCACAGAAAAGTCTGAATTTGAGCTAAAACATATTTCTACTTAACTCAATTGAACATTCAAGCAAATATTGACTTTTTAAGTCCTCTTTGAGCAATTCTTTTCATGTAAACTCGGCTTCTTCAATCAAGCAAACTTCTTCAAATTCGTGAGCACCTTTTTCAACAATAACACATTTCAAAGAAATCATTAGTACTCAACTTATACTTAACCGTTTTGCTTATCATCAAAATCAATAATAGAGTCAACAATCTCTCCCTTTTTGATGATAACAAAACTCTTAAGTATAAATTGCATAAACAGCTTTTAAAAGAATTCATCCAGGTGCATGAAACTAGATGCAATAAGTATATCAATGTAAATTGCAATATTGACATGATATTTCAGAACAAAAGTAATGTCAAGATTAATAGTGTCAGAGCTTATTATAATGATTGAGAGTATCAGAGCTTTGGAACATCTTCAAAACAAAGAACACATGTATTATGATACTCTACAGAAAAATTTCAGCAATAAACAAAGCTCCCCTTGAATTGATGATCCATAAAATGGTTTGTAAATGCCTTTTCAAACATTTAAAAGGGGTTTTAAGATGAAATTCACTTTAAAAGGATATTCAATGAAAACAAGGTATAGCTTCCCCCTTCTTAAGGAATTTGTAAACATTTTTCAATTCAAGTTTTCAAAAAAAAATTTCAGAATTTGTTTACCTCTTGCCCATCACAAATATATAAATCATTTGTCTTTAAAACTTACTACTACCAAAAGTATATTTCATTTATACTTAAATCACTATACCACTCCCCCTTTTCATTATCATTAAAAAGGTAGGAAGACAAATAGGCTGAACATTCAAGATATAGCATTAAAGTGTAATGTAAGAACTTCATTCCAATTCATAAAGACAATGAAATAACAAGGAAATTGAAATCATTCATTCATTTAAAGTCACAAACATGAAGTACAACATGATATTTCATTTCAAGTCAGAATTTGTACAATAAAAGATAACACATACATAGATACATAAACCATCTAAAAATATAAATATCCTAATCCTCATCCATATCATCATCATCCGAAGAAGATCCGATCTCAATCGGTCCTGTATCAGTAGAAGATCGAGCTCGAGGCCACATAGATCTGAGATCTCGAAGTCGGGTCCTGGTCGATCGTGGAGGGGTATGACGACCACATCCTCTGCATCGTGCATACATCCGACCTCTGGCTGGAACAGAAGTGGAAGCAATGTCCTTCGCAGGAATGGAACTGATCGGGTCGACAGTCTCTATGACTACCAGAAGTGGTGTGCGATCAAAGGAGGGACCGGAGTCAAGATACTAAAAGCCAGGTGTATAAAAACCAAGCTCTCGGATAAGTGAGGATGTGTGAATAGTATCAGTATCAAAAATAGGAGTATCAGCCGATGATATGATAGGTGTATCAAGGATAGAAGTATCAGCTGAAGCATGACTGGTAAGTCTGCAATCGGTGTATCAATGGTAGGGGTGTCAATAGTAGGTGTATCGATAATGAGGGTATCAACAATATACGAATGTATAACTGGAATATCAATAACTGGAGAATCAATAACTGGTGAAAGTATAGGAATAGGATCATGATCAGGAAGGAGAGGATGGAACAGGAGTCTGGGTAGGTAAACTAAAAGGATCAAGAGTAGGACCCCTAGGCAAGTCTGCTGCACCTCTGCTACTGGCTCTGTAGTCAGAACTGGGAAATTGAATCCACCAGAGTCAGTCTCCTTATCATCTCCATCAACATCATCAACAGGTGCAGGAGTAGGTGGAGCTGTATCAGCAACCGAAGTACTCACTGAAGGTTTGGACAGTGTAGTCAATATAGCTGAGATGCCATCACTAAGTCCACCATGGCTCTCTTTGGTCTCAGCTATGAAGTAGTTAAGACACTATCTAATGATCAAAATATCTATCTCAATGTATCTGACTCTGTCCAATAAACTATCAGAAATACCCTGAGTCTCCATTTGAGCTGGTTGAGGCTGTGCTGAAGTAGTAGGATCAGACTGAGATGCAACCGCTGGCTGTGCCGCTATCTCAGGCTGACTCTCGCTATGTCCTACCTCGTCGAAGAGGATGCGCTCCTCCTCTGTAATATCATCATCATCAGCTCTATCCTCGGCCTGACCAGACATCCTGCATCTCCATTGGCCTCGGAACAGATGATATCCCATCCGGTGTAATGACCTGATGTCATACACATTAGTATGAAGTAGCATGCGGAAGGGCTCGTCCTCAAAGCTGATGCCAAACTCTCTGAATAGAACAGTCAATCCCATCCCATATGGCAGGCAGAGTCACTGGCTAGTTGATGCCTCAGTCATCTGGTGAATCATAAGCACTGGAAGGCAGACGGGCGTGCACTGAACCAAAGAGACCATCACTAGTAACTCCCGCTCAGTGATGTAATCGAAGCGTCCGGTCTTCGATAGAAGTATCCGGGCGACAATGTAATGTAACAATCTCATCTCTACTGACAGTCGGGATGAGGGTACGGTGGCTCCCTCATACAATATATCAGATTCAAAAATATACTGGAGTCCACTCACTCTATCCATCAAACTGTCCACCACTGAACCAGTCATCGGAATATTCCAAACTCTACTCGGTACCTCTGATGAAACAGGGATATCCCGGCCTCTCACCTGTGCTATCCATCCGTCAGTCCCACGGACGAGTGATCCATAGAACTCTCTAATAAGCCTGGGGTAAAATCTCTCACTGAGTGAGCAAAAGGATGTTAATCCAGCCTATTGAACCCACTGTCCGATCCTAAAATGCTGCTGGTCAACAAAAGTGAAGTCCACTCGTCATCCCCCAATGACGATCTTTGAGTTCATCCTGCTAGAAGCTACAAAAAGTGGTCGTGCGGGCGGATCAGGAACTCTAGCCTCGTGTCTAGCCTTCGTCCTTCATTCTTCTTCCTGATTTGACTGACGAGGCTGACGGACTACTTGCTTTCAAGGTCCCATTGCTTGGAATGAAGATTTGGGCAAGGTTTAGGTGGAAACCTAGGGTTTCTAAAGCTCAAAATTCAAATGGAAAGTGAAATCTAACAAAATCCAAACTACCGAGTATCCAAATTGAAGAATCAACAGGATTAAAACACGAAACAGTGGAAAGAATAGTGAGGAGTACCTTAGAACATGTGTCGACTTGAAGGAGATGGAGAAATGGGAAGAAAAACCATTCGGAAACCCTTTATACACGGTCTGCTGTCGCTCAAGTGTCGGCTCACGAATGTGTCGATACTTTCAGGTGTCGACACTTCAATGTGTCGATACATTGACTTAAAAACAGAAAAATAAGAGTTCCAAGGGTTGATTAAAATCACTGGAAATATGATTAAATTCAATGAAATTTAACAAGATTAGCAAAGATTGATGTCAAAAGATCTAATTTGCGTCAATGATAGGAAAAATTTAATCAAAAGGATTAATGATCTCGAGCTTTCTTCTAATCATACAAAATCGATCTTCTAGAAGAGGTTTAGTTAAAATATCAGCTAATTGAAATTCAATACTTATAAATTCAAGCATAACATCGTTATTTTCAACATGATCTCTAATAAAGTGATGTCTAATTTCAATATGTTTACTTCTAGAATGTTGAACATGATTTTTAGTCAAGAAAATAGCACTGGTATTATCATATTTAATAGGTGTACTAGCCAACTTGATTCCAAAATCTTCAAGTTGTTGCTAATCCACAAGATTTGAGCACAACAACTTTCCACTGCAATATACTCAGCCTCAGCTGTGGATAGTGCAATTGAAGTTTGTTTCTTGCTAAACCATGAGATTAAGTCAACTCCAAGAAATTGGCAAGTACCACTAGTACTCTTTCTATCCAATTTATAACCAGCAAAGTCAACATCAAAATATATAATCAATTCAGCAGATGAATTTCTAAAATACCATAATCCAATATCAATAGTACTAGATAGATATCTAATAATGCACTTAACAGCCAATAAATGTGATTCTTTAGGTTCAGACTGATATCTAACACACATGCATACACTGAACATTATATCTGGTCTACTGGCAGTTAAGTACAGAAAAGAGCCAATCATACCTTTATATAATTTTTGATCTACTAATTTACCATATTCATCCTTATCAAGTCTACAAAAGGGGCTCATAGGCGTACCTATTGTTTTCGTAGTCTCCATCCCAAACTTCTTAATAATTTTTCTTGTATACTTAGCTTGGTTGATGAAGATACCATATGTAGTTTGCTTGATCTAGAGTCCGAGAAAGAAATTGGGTTCTCCCATCATTCTCATCTCGAACTCATCCTGCATTAGCTTAGCAAACTCTTGACAAAGAATTTCATTAGTAGCACCGAAAATGATATCATCAACATATATTTATACTACTAATAAATCATCATCTTTCCTTTTCAAAAATAGTGTTTTATCAATATTGCCTCTAAAGAATTTATTTTCAATTAAAAATTTGCTAAGTCTTTCATACCAGGCTCAAGGTGCTTGCTTTAATCCATAAAGTACTTTGTACAATTCAAAAACATGATCAAGAGTGCATGATTTTCAAATCCAGGTGATTGTTCAACAAAAACTTTTTCAGTTATAAAACCATTTAAGAAAGCACTCTTAACATCCATTTGAAATAGTTTGAAATTCATAAAACAAACAAATGCTAATAATAGTCTAATTGAAGTCTAGCAACTGGAGCAAAAGTTTTATCAAAATCAATCCCTTCCTCCTGGTTGTAGCGTTTAACAACTAGCCTAGCTTTATTCCTAACAACAATTCCATTTTCATCTAATTTATTCCTAAATACCCATTTCGTACCAATAATAGAAATATTAGATGGTCTTTCTATTAATGTCCAAACATTATTTTATCAAACTGAATTAGTTCATCTTGCATGGCATTAATCCAATTAGGATCTTTTTCAGCTTCTTCAAAACGTTTAAGCTCTACTTAAGATTTAAAAGCTATGTAATTACATTCATTTCTAATCAAGGCTCGAGTTCTTATCCCTTTAGATGGATCACCTAGGATTAATTCCTTAGGATGTCCATGAGCATACCTCCACTCCTTAGGTAGATCTTGATTCTTTGGAGTATCACCACCTTTCTCATTTTTGTCTTGATCTTCTTCACTTGGCTGAGGTTGATCATTCAGTGTCAACTTTTGAAGCTTGTCAACACCTGCACATTCATCAGAACTATCCTCTTTTTTGGAGGATTTGTTAGTAGATTCTTCAAAAATAACATGTACTGACTCTTCCACAACCAAAGTTCTTTTATTGAAAACTCTGTATGCCATGCTTGATGTGGAGTATCCTAAAAAGATACCTTCATCAGCTTGGCATCAAATTTTTCAAGATTATCTTTTTCATTATTTAAAATAAAATATTTACAACTAAAAACTCGAAAATACTTTAAGGTTGGTTTTCTTTGATTCCAAAGTTCGTAAGGAGTTTTCTTCAGAATAGGATGAATTAAAACTCGATTCAAAATATAACATGCAGTATTAATAGCTTCAGTCCAAAAATATCTTGGCAAATCATTTTCACAAAGCATGGTACGTGCCATTTCTTCTAAAGTATAATTTTCTCTTTCTACTATCCCATTCTGCTGAGGTGTCCTAGGTGCAGAAGAGTTATGTTCTATTCCTTTTTCATTGCAAAAGTTTTTGAAATCTTGATTTTCAAATTCAGTTCCATGATTACTGTGAATGCAAACAACTGAAATACTTTTTTTATTTGAGACTTTTCGATAAAACTTTATAAAAGCAGAAAATGATTCATCCTTATGTGCTAAAAAGAAAACCCATGTAAATCTAGAAAAATCATCCACCATGACTAATCCATATCTCTTGCCTCCTGGACTTGATGTTCTAGTTGGTTCAAAGAGATCCATATGAAGTAGTTCTAGTGGCATGCTAGTAGTTACAAAACCTTTTGGTTTAAAAGAAGTTTTAACTTGTTTACCAAATTGACATGCTTGACAAATTCTATCTTTTTCAAAATAAAGTTCAAGTAAATCTCTAACTAAATTCTTTTTGCAAAGTTTTGAAAGAAGATACATACTAGCATGCCCTAATCTTCTATGCCAAAGCCAACTAGTCTTATTATTGGTAGAATTCATTGCAACAAGGCATTCTCCATTAAGCAAAGATAGATCATTTAGGTCTACTAAATAAACATTTCCGTGCCTTTTTTCAATGAATTGTACTCCATTAATATTCGGGCTAGTAATCATGCAATATGATAATTTAAAAATTACTTGAAAATCTTTATCACAAAACTGACTAATGCTTAAAAGATTGTGTTTCAAACCATCAACTAGAAGTACATTATTAATACAACTAGAAGGAGTTATGTGAACCTTATCAATACCAATGATTTTTTCTTTACCATTATCACCGAAGGTCACACTCCCTCCATTCAAAGCTTCAAGAGAAGTGAATTGCTTCACATCTCCAGTCATGTACCTTGAGCAACCACTATCAAGGTACCAAACTTTTTTGTTCTCCTTGGTTGCAAGACACACCTGCAATAAAATCAAGCTTTGTTTTTAGATGTAGCCAACTTAAGTCCTTTAGGATTAGCATTCAAAATGGTTTCTTTTGGAACCCACACTTTACCAAAAAAAATTAATTTTCCTTAAGTTGCATTGAAAAGATTTATGACCTAGCTTTTTACATGAAAAACAAGTAATGCTAGATGATGCAGGTACAAAAAAGTTTTTAAAATACTTTTGTTGCTTTTGTGGTTTATACCCTAATCCTGCTTTATTGAAAATGGCTCTTTGACTATTCAAAAGTAGGTCTACTTTTATGAACTATAAGTAAATTTCTCAACAAAAGGCTTTATCTTTTCATGTTCATTTTTGTACTCAGTATTTTCCAATTCTAAGTCTTTATTTTTCTTTAAAAGATCACCATTTGAAATGACATTTTTGGGTCTTTTCAAAACTTCATTTTTCATTGACAAGGCATTATTTTTCTTTTCTAAAACATCCAATTTAGATTTCAAATCATTAACTTCATTTAGCAATGAGTTGTTTTCAAGAGAAAAACTATTTGCATGCTTTTTCAACTTTTCATTTTCACTCAAAATCAGTTTATAATCATGCATGAGTTCTTCAAATGCATTTCTAAGCTCATCAAATGTAAAGTCAATTTCGATATCTGAATTTACCTCATCATTATTTTGATGTGCCATTAAACAGAAATTTGCTACTTCTGTCTACTCTTCTTCAGAACTGGAGTCTTCACTGTCACTCCAGGTGGCCATCATTACTTTCTTTCTTAATTTCTTCCTTGACTTCTTAAGGAGAGGATAATCGAACTTGTACTGTCCCGACTTCTTGCATTCGAAGCATATATGTATTTTCTTTTCCTTTTCCTTATATTTTTCTTTCTTTTTCTCTTTTCCTTTTTCTTTTGATTGATACTTCTTTTTGTACGGAAACATCCTCCTCTTCATGAATCTTCTGAATTTTCTTGCAAAGAGGGCTTCTTCATCATCATCTTCTTCTTCAGACTCATCTATTAAGGATTATTCTTGTATGTTTGATTTGAAAGCAATCCCTTCTTCTTTTTGTCCATATCCATTGATTTTTGTTTCAAATTTAGCCATAAGTCATGAGCGATCCAATCAACTGCTTTAGAGGTAATTTGTCAATGTCCTTGGCTTTTTGGATTGCGATCACCTTCGGATTCCATGATGTTGGAAGTGACATGAAAATTTTATTTACAAGATCAACGTTAGACATAACCTTTCCAAGACTTCTCATTCCATTTACAATATTAGTAAATCTTATGTACATATCAGTGATAGATTCATTAGGTTCCATTCGGAACATCCCATATACGTGCACTAACATATTCACTTTAGTATTTTTTACTTGATCGGTACCCTCATGTATAACTTCAAGTGTGTCCCATATTTCTTTAGCAGAAGTGCATGTAGATATCCTATTGAACTCGCTAGGATCTAATACATAATATAGGAGATTCATTGCCTTGGCATTGATCTCGGATTGCTTAATATCATTTTCATCCCAATCCTCTACAAGCTTTGGGATGGAAATATCATTAACCACTACTGAAGGAATATGAGGACCCTTATCTACCACTCTCCATAAATTATAATCAATAGAATGTATATAAATTCTCATCCTAGTTTTCTAATATGTATAATTTGATCCATTGAAAAATGGAGGTTTATTTGAGGCTTGACCCTCAACTACACTAGTACCAATTGGGGCTGCCATAGATCTTTACTCAAGGCGGTAAAGCCTATATACTGAGAACAGGGCTCTGATACCACTTGTTACCCAGTAAGCAACCTAAGAGAGGAGTGAATTAGGTCGCTAAAAATTAATTTACTTTACTTGATGCAATGCAATGCAATTCAATAATTAAATAAGCAAGGTACGATAACTTCAATTGTAATGCTCTTAAGTAAAAATGCAGCGAAAATAAAGAGCAATAAATGAAAATCAAGAGAGAGATCAATCAACCACAAAGACCAAGAAATATAGTGGTTCGATGCTATCCAATGCACCTACATCCACTTTCCAAGATCTCCTTGGAAATTCACTATAATCACACGATTACAGTTGATTAGTTTTGCGGGCTCACTAATCAAAAACCCAACTTGTTTTTACAAGGCCAACAAGTCAAAACCTCACTTGGTTTTACGGGCTAACCAAGAACCTAAATGGTTTTAAAGCTTACTACCAACCTCCCTTGGTTTTCCGGGCTAACCAAGAACCTAAGTGGTTTTGTGGGCCAACCACCAACCTAATTGGTTTTCAAAGGCTCACAAATAACCTCTCTTGGTTTTACAATAGGCTAACCAAGAAACCTTACAACAATAAAGATTTGAAGTAAAAAAATAAAGTAAGCTTTTTAAACAAAAGCGGGTATCTCTTTGAAGCTCGATATAGAGATGCTTTGAACTTGTCGAAGCCTCTTGAATGCTTAAGAATGGATGATCTTCAATGTTCTTGAAGGCTCTTGAATGCTTGGAGGCTTACTTTTGCTTGAAAGTAGTTAAATCTTCAATGAATAGGAGTTAAAGCTCTCTTTTCTTCTCTCTTGAATGCTTCTATTTCATTCTCATCAAAAGTTCTCAATAGTTGCCCTTTTGATTTGATTTGGAGCATATAAATAGCTTTCCAAGATCTCAAATTCCGTTTCTAGCCGTTAGACTTGAAAAACTAGCCGTTGGAGGGTAAAAGGGTCAAGTTCTGCATTTGAAAAACTAACCGTTACTGTTCCCAGAACTCCATGTGTCGACACTTCAGGCTGTAAGTCGACACTTCCTGTTGACACTTAAACTTCTTGAGTCGATACTTAGTTCAAATATCTTCAATCTAGTCTTCTGGAAATCTCATATGTGTCGACACTTCCTCAGGTGAGTTGATACTTTGAGTCGACACTTCTCTTCCATGTATCGACACTTTAGCAGTTCTTCATTTTCAACAAGTTCTGTGACTTAAAAATCTCAGGCGATGTGTCGATCCATGTGTCGACACTTTGAGTCGACACTTCAGGTCCATGTGTTGACACTTCAACCGTGTCATCTGAAACATTCTTGCATACCGGCTTGAGCCGACACTTCACTTCCATGTATCGATACTTGGTGTCATGTGTTGACCTTCGAGTCGACACCTCACAGAATTCTTCATAGAAAAGTCTGAATTTAAGCTGAAACACATTTCTACTTAACTCAATTGAACATTCAAGCAAATATTGACTTTTCAAGTCCTTTTTGAGCAATTCTTTTCATGTAAACTCGGCTTCTTCATCAAGTAAACTTCTTCAAATTCGTGAGTACCTTTTTCAACAAAAATACACTTCAATGAAATTATTAGTACTCAACTTATATTTAACCATTTTGCTTATCATCAAAATCAATAACGGAGTCAACACTAGCAATCTACATTACTGGTAATCGATATTACCTTTCAGGATTGCTTGGCAATGCACCAAATGCAATCCAAGAGCAATCAAGTGATAGTTGAGAATAAAAAGATAAAGGCAAAAAGCATTAATTTGAGAGCTTTTACTCTCAACCACATAAAAAGACTTCTAATCATTGGCATTCTAGTAAAAAGACAAGCCTTGAAGATTTCATAGATTTTTAAGAGTCACCTTTTCAGTATATTATTATTTTATTTTTATTTATTTCAATGAGCTTTATATTTATATTCTCCTTTCATGATTTTTTTATTTTCTAACTTTAAGTAGGGATTAAAGTTAGATGTTTAGCTAGGGATTGGCTATAAGGATTTTGGATTGTGAATCCAATAAAATAATCTAGCTGTAATCTTAGAGAGATTATAGTAAAATTTTATAAGAAGAGACTTAAAAAGTAGATGTAGGTAAAAATAATGTGTTTGTATGTGTTTTCTTGCTTACTTGTCCCTACTTTCAATATTCTATTATAAAATTGCTATAATTAGACCTGTCAAAATGGGCTAGAGCCCATGGGCCAGCCCATTTAACCCTATAAATGGCCCGGGTTAGGTTGAAAAAAAGTGGCTTATTTATGTAACCGGGCTATTTGGCACGGCCCTTGTAGTCTATGGGCTAAAGTGGGTTAGGGCCGAGCTAGCCCATGAGCCATGATTTTAAAAAAAAATGAGAAGGGCCATTCACTCGGTCCACGGAGTTACAAATACGGACTGTTACTTGCCTGATCGCCTATTCACCTCCTCGATTAGGGTTAGGTCTTAAACAGTCAAACTCTCATGGAGAGCCGCCGCCCATCAGAGAAGAGAACTAGTGAGTCACGGACTCACAAAGAGCCGCCGGAGGCCCAGAGAGGAGAACCGAGAGTTTGGGAGAACCGGAGAAGTGAGAACCACGCGTCCACACCCCACGGTTGTTCTTCTTCTTCCACGAGACCGTGATATGACATTCACCGGAGCTCTCCCATTCCGCTGAAGGAGAAGAAGCGGTAGCAATGGTGACGCCGACCGGAATCCCAAGACTTCGGCTGTTTGGTGGTGAGGACTCCTTATTTCTCAATCCCTTTTTTTTTGATTATTCTCTCGACGGAGAGAGTTAGAGTCACGGGTCCGAGGGGGCCCAAGGGGTGTCGCCATCGTTGTGCTGCCTATAGGGAGGGCTCATCGAGATGGCCAAATTGGTTTTCTTCCTCTGTGGCCATTGCCCGCCGCATCGATGTCGTGTCGATCCAGAAGTTCGATCTCTGGCTTTGCCCCACAATGACGAGGGCCTTTCCCTGGCTTCCCAGCTCCCACCGGCCACTGTTCCGGCCTCCGGGAGACTTCCTCCGTGCAACTGTGCCATCCCCCTCTCCAATCTGCCAATATGGACTTGGTAGTGAGAACCCCACCCGAAGGCCGGAGAGGAGAACTGGGAGTCTGGGAGAACTAGGAGTCTGTGAGAACCCCACCCCTGATGTCGATCCGGGAGTCTAGAAATATACATAATACACCTGAAGTAGTTTTAGATAATTTCTTCTTCACAAGATTTTGAGGTTGTTCTTGCTCATGAGCTTTATGAAGCAGATAAATTTTATAGTTTAGAGACAGCTTTGAGATAGAGCTAATGAAGCTCTGCTAATAAATTTTATAGTTTTAGATTTAATTATTTAAAGTTTACTATATTTTACTGTATTAGATATTTAGATTTTGAATAAGGAGATGATCATATTGATTTATTTAAATTATTAGATTATAGAAAAATAATGGAGTCTATGAATATCACTATTAATAATTTGGATGATGATGAAGTTATTGAAACTCTTCCTTCTAAAAATAGTAGAATAAAAACATCAAGTGTTTGGAAATATTTCTCAAAAATTGGCAAAGATAAAAAAGGGATAGAAAAGGCAACTTGCAATCATTGTAAGATGGAATATGCAGTTGGTACCAATCCTAAAACTCGCATCAATTATGGAACTTTACATTTAACTCGTCATATTTCGAGCTGTAAAGCAATTACATATCAAGATGTGGGTCAAATGCTTATTAATCAAGATGAAAAAATGAGGTCAAGAAAGGTAAATCAAAAGGTTCATCGACAAATGCTAGCAGAAGCTATAATTCAACATGATTTGCCTTTTTCTTTTGTTGAATATAAGAAGATTAGAACTTGGACAAATTACTTAAATCCAGATGTAGTCATGCATTCTAGAAATACTGTTGTTTCTAATATCAAAAAAGTCTACATCAAAGAGAAGGAGAAGCTCAAGTAAATCATGGCTAAGATTCCTAATAGAGCATGTTTGACTTCTGATGTGTGCACAACATCTACTACAGAAGGTTATATTTGTTTAACTGCTCACTTTGTTGATGAAAATTGAAAATTATATAGTAAAATACTTTTGTCGTATAAAACCTTCACACACTAAAGTTTAATTGGAATCAACTATATTTGATTGTTTGAAGCAATGGGGAATTGATAAAAAGGTTTTTTCTCTTACATTGGATAATGCTTCTGCTAATGATAATATGTAAGATATCTTGAAAAACTATCTCCGTTTACAAAATAGTTTGTTATGTGATGGTGAAAGTGTTAAGTATGTAAAGGGATCAGATGGGAGGATGATTAAATTTCAAGAATGTGTTCAGCAAGCTAGCATTGATACAGGGATTGGTTTAAGGTTGGATATGTTAATTAGATGGTATTCAATATATTTGATGCTTGAAAGTTCAATCAAATATCAAAAAGCCTTTGATATTCTACAGGTGATTGATAGAAATTATAAATACTGTCCAATAGATGAAGAGTGGAGGAGGGGAGACAATGTATGTGAATTCTTGGAACCATTTTATGAGACAACAAACATGATCTCAAGTTCATCTTACCAAACCTCCAACTTATATTTCAATCAAGTTTAGAAAATTGAATGTATGCTGAATGAGAACTTGCACAATAATGATGAGGTAATAAGAGAGATAGCTATTAGGATGAAAGGGAAGTTTGACAAATATTATAAGGATTATAGTATGGTACTTGCTTTTGGAGCTATTCTTGATCCACACATGAAGCTTGATTTTTTAAAATTTTGTTATACAAAGCTTGACCCTTCAACTTTTCAAGGGTAAAAAATGTGAAGAAAAAATTAGAGAAGCTTTTTGGAGAATATGCAAGCAACTTTAATGTACCAAGTACTTCATCATCTAACGAGTCCATCTTGTTGCACGGGCCAAGTGGAAATGGAAGCAAACACAAGAAATTAAGAATCTTCAATATAAGTTTTATATTTTTTAAAAAATTCGACCTTTTAAATTTTTCTAGTTATATATTAATTATTATATCTTATTTCTTTCATTTAATTTTTGTCCATTTGTTTAAAATATTGCAAGAATTTAAAATGTTTCAGAATGAAAATGTTATTCATACTAGCAAGATTGAATTGGATATTTATTTGGATGAAACAAAACTTAATTATGACCACTATGATGATTTGGATGTTCTCAATTATTGGAAGACTAATACAAAACGATTTCCTACTCTCTCTATTGTGGCACGTGATGTATCGAGCATTCCAATTACTATGGTGGTATCAGAATCTGCTTTTAGTATTGGTGGTCATGTTCTCATTAAATATAAAAGTTCTACCCTTCCAGAAAATATCCAACTTCTAATTTGCACTTGAAATTGGTTGCATGGCTTTGTTCCAAATCCTGCTGGTAATGTTTTTTTATATTTGTTGTATATACTTTATAATTTTAGTTCATTAATTTATTTTTAGAATTACTTAGTTAATTGATTTTTAATTGGTTGTGACTTTTAGATGAAAATGATAACAGTGCTAGTCTCGAGACATCAACGGTGGATTCAAATATGCTTTAAGAACATAAATTTGTGGAGAAATAATTTATATAATTTCATGCTATTTTTTAAGTTTGAAGAAACATTGAGAAGATTTGTGTCCTGCATGGCTTTATTGGAGCAATATTAATACAAAACTTACTGCTTATATCATGATCATACATTTCAGTTTGTTAATTCTTTCTGCAGTTTGAGATATGTTTACTTTCTCTGAAAAGCAGTCTGAGCATGTTATTTTGGTTTAGATCTCTAAGAAGATGCATAGACTTAGAAAAATTTTGCTGCCTGTTCAAGCAAAGATTGGTATCACTGCAATGTTGAAGTAAGCCATCTTGCACTGACTGAATTTTGTTTGTGCTTAAGCTTGGTTCACGTATGTTACGTGCAGGGCCCATTGGCAGGAGCAATCCCCAACATTACTTTATTGGTGCGGGACCTGGTATCGAGATGGCATATCTGGTTGCCCTATCACTCTTTTTTTTTTTTTTTTTTTTTTTTTTTTTTTGATAAACAAAAAGAGAGAGGAGGGATAAATCCCGATTGTAGCTATCTTCACTGGATCTCAATCCCATCAAGCTATACTTAATTCGGATTGTAATTTTTTCGCGTACCTTCTCCATCATTGATGAGTACGTCAGCCTGACACCACTAAGATGCCAGAGTAGTGCGCTCTCTCGCCATCCCGATTACGTGCCCCAGAAAAATTCCTGGGTTTAATCAAGTCATCCACGAGGATGAGGGATGGTAATTTTTATCGATCCGATGGGTATCCGATCCGACCCGACCCTAATGGGACGGGTAAAACTCGACCCGTCTAATTTATAAACGGATATGTGTTATATAAAAAAAATTCGACTCGGATTTGGATCGGATACGGGTAGTAGTATACTCCGACCCGAATCCGATCCGTTTATATAAAAAAAAATTATATTTATAAAATATTTAAATAAATTGGATATGGGACGGATATACCCGACCCGACCAGTTTAGCTTTTAAATAAACTAAGTTTTATGAGACCGGATATACCCGACCCGATCCGATCCACACGTGATTTTTTTATACCCGATCCGACCGGACCCGAGACGGGCATGGGATGGATAATTTTTTAACGGGACGGGTATGGATTTTGAGTGACTCGATCCAAACCCGACCCGTTGCCATTCCTGACGAGGATCATACCTCGAACTCGTAATCGATTACATGTGAGGCTAAGTCTCTACCGACCGGACTACTGTCTTGGCGGTGCCCTAGCATATTTATCGAGGCCCTTCTATATCGCATCACATCAACATGATCCCAGACGAAACATGGGATTTTAGTTTTACGATGGAGGTCATGGCTTCTGCATCACATCAACATGATCAATCGATGACTTGCCGAAGCCCGGTGTAGTTTAGAGCGTGCAGCCTTTATAAAAATATATGCTTCATATTTACATGATATTGTTTAGTTGCGGCACCTCTGCTACGTAATTTGTTAAAACTATGTGGAAAAGGATCTAGATAAATATTTCTGTACAATGGAAATAATAACTTTCCAAATTGCCTTTTTATTCGTGCGAGGCATTTTAGCATCGAGAGTGAGCCTTGGTACAACTTGGGCGTCGCAGGCTTGAAGCATGGAAACGGTCTCTCCACTTGCAAGGGCAAGGCTTTGTACATCTATTTTTTCTCTAGATCTCATTGGTGATGGGAGTCTCCTGTAGTAAACTGCCCTTTTTGTCAGGCCTTTTGACATTGAATACAAACAGTTGTTTATCAGGTAAGCATATATCCGCTGTCATATTACACACCATGCTAGATGGGCTCTGCTAATCTTGACCATTATATGGATAAAATGAAATATTTCAATGAAAATGTTAAAAAGGTAAACAAAAAGATTTTCAGGTTAGAGGAAGGCATTGCTTCTTAGAGTCGTTTGACCGACTCGTTCTTCCAGTGTCATTAGAACTGCTAAAATTTGTTTGTCATTTGTATGCTCCTGATCTTTGCACCGTAACCATCAAAATCAGTTTGTTATGTTCTCCCCTTTAATTAACATTCTTTCCATCTTATTGGATCGTAGTTTCATGCAGTTAATTAGCATAGAATCAAACTTGCATTTATTTTGCAGATTATGCCATCGAAGCCAAAATTATGTGGGATGAAGAGAAAAGCAGTGGCTGATGTTACAGGAGGCAGCGAACTTCCTGGGCCATCCCAGAAGGATTGGAGTTTAGCTGGATAATAATAATAATAATATATATATATATATATATATTAAAATGGAGGGTCTAATTGGTAGAATTCTTTATTTGCCATATATGTATATATCCTTTTATTATTTTCATTGTTGCTGCGTCTTCTCCTGGATCGGGCTCGGTCGGCCTCGCTGGAGTGCTCCTCTCCGGATCGACTTATAACAAAGTCCCCCAAGTATCGGTGGTGTTCCGGCGGAAGACACTCCGATGCTTAAGTTAGCAGGAGTTTGAGGACAACAAAATGGAGAAAATAGAAGAGAATAGCACACGGAGAGGGAAGAGTGTACTCGGCCCTTTGCGGAGGTCCCCCGGGTCATCTTAAGTAGGCATGGAATGCTGCCAAATTCTGTTAGGGGATAGGCTGAAAAGTTTCGATTTATCCCTAGGAGAATCAGAGTGGTGGCCAGGTGGCGCGGAGACGTGGCCACGCCGCAGAGTCAGTTGTAACAGAATTTCGGTACCAGCTGAAAAGGACTTCTGGAGCCTTCGAGCGATTTCCAAGATGAGAGTGAGCCGGTCGGACTCAACGGGAGTGAGTCATCCGGCCGAAAGAGAATATCCATTGAGCTTTCAAGAGGGAGTAGATCGGTCGGACTTAATGGAGGTGGGTTGGTCGGACCTCTTGATTCAGACGGTCGGCCGGTCAGCTTTCTGGTAGAGTGGAGCGGCCGGACCTCTTGATTCAGTGGGTCTGCCGGTCGGCCTTCTGAGTCAGCCTTCCTGATGGGGACATCATCCTGCATGAATCTCGGAGCAGCATAAATTTCGGAGCAGCAAATAAATTTGAAAAAATAAATTTAGGATTTATCTTTTATTTGAAATTTAAATTAGGATTTTGTTGGTTATGATTGAGATATGGATAGGCTTATCTTATCCTATCTTTTATTTGAAATTTAAATTAGGATTTTGTTGGTTATGATTGAGATATGGATAGGCTTATCTTATCCTATCTTGTATTTAAATTTGAGTTATCCCTATCCTGTATTCAAATTCAAATGAGGGTTATGGAGCTTATAAATAACCCCTCATTCCTATTGTAAAAAGGGAGAAGAAATTGAATTTTTGGGATTTGGTTTGTCAGTTGGTTTGGCAGTTGTTGTTCAGGGCTATGGCCCATTATGTCTTCACCTGCGGGTGTTGATGTTGTCTTTGTCCTTCAAGACATCGTAGGGGCATGATGCCCTAGTTATCCCCCCATCTTCGTTTTCCTCCACATTATTTGAAATCCCCCTCATGGCTCCAGGAGTGACCTGGGTGGCAGGTGAAATACCCTGGGCTCCGCGTGTAGTGAGATGGGTGGTAGGTGAGATACCCTAGACTGCATGTAGTGAGGTGGGTGGTAGGTATAATGCCCTAGAGGTGTGAAGTCTCTCTGTGAGAGTGGGTTTCAGGGTTCGTGGTAGTCCATCCTCGTTATCCTCCATCCCTATTTTTTTCCTTCGTCACCACCATAAAGAAATCAAAAAATAGAAAAAAAAATAGGATACCCTAATCTTCGGTGACTTCTTAGCATCGCCGACGATCCTATCCCTATCCCGTGCCCCATCAACTTGGTATCAGAGCAGGAATGATGCGTGGAGCCAGAGGATGAGGGAAAAGTATGGTCTTGATACCTCCGAGTTCACATACAACCCAGCAGAGCGCAAACCCCGCTGAGCTTGACTCGACGGAGTCGAGTTCTCCCCACCTCAGGAGAATGATGGGGACATCATCCTGCATGAATCTCGGAGCAGCATAAATTTCGGAGCAGCAAATAAATTTGAAAAAATAAATTTAGGATTTATCTTTATTTGAAATTTAAATTAGGATTTTGTTGGTTATGATTGAGATATGGATAGGCTTATCTTATCCTATCTTTTATTTGAAATTTAAATTAGGATTTTGTTGGTTATGATTGAGATATGGATAGGCTTATCTTATCCTATCTTGTATTTAAATTTGAGTTATCCCTATCCTGTATTCAAATTCAAATGAGGGTTATGGAGCTTATAAATAACCCCTCATTCCTATTGTAAAAAGGGAGAAGAAATTGAATTTTTGGGATTTGGTTTGTCAGTTGGTTTGGCAGTTGTTGTTCAGGGCTATGGCCCATTATGTCTTCACCTGCGGGTGTTGATGTTGTCTTTGTCCTTCAAGACATCGTAGGGGCATGATGCCCTAGTTATCCCCCCATCTTCGTTTTCCTCCACATTATTTGAAATCCCCCTCATGGCTCCAGGAGTGACCTGGGTGGCAGGTGAAATACCCTGGGCTCCGCGTGTAGTGAGATGGGTGGTAGGTGAGATACCCTAGACTGCATGTAGTGAGGTGGGTGGTAGGTATAATGCCCTAGAGGTGTGAAGTCTCTCTGTGAGAGTGGGTTTCAGGGTTCGTGGTAGTCCATCCTCGTTATCCTCCATCCCTATTTTTTTCCTTCGTCACCACCATAAAGAAATCAGAAAATAGAAAAAAAAATAAGATACCCTAATCTTCGGTGACTTCTTAGCATCGCCGACGATCCTATCCCTATCCCGTGCCCCATCAACTTGGTATCAGAGCATGGTTGCATTAGGATAGAATAGTTTTCTTTAAATCCAAGCAAGATCTAAAATTCACGCCTCCTGAGCGGGTGTACTCTAGTACACTGTCACGACCCATGGGAATAATGAGCCCCTGGCCGGACGTGAGTTTTTTAGATTGAAGTTTGGGTAAGCCATTGCACTTGTTTGATTAGGTTTTGTTTTCTGAAAATTTGCATCTATTTACTGTAATCCGTCTGCAGCTCCAAAGAAAAGTCACTAATATTGTATTAAAATATTTTTTTCTTGTTCCCTTTTAAGTCAGTTATCATCATATTAAATTTCATCATCATAGAAAAATTATAAAAAAAATGAAAATTTCTGCAGTTCGACACTATCATTAGGGTTCTGTTCTGTCCTTTTTATTTATCTTCAATTGTAGGATCTGCTTAGAGTAGTAAAAATTTTATTTTTAAAATTCCTTTCACCTGCATTGAAACATATAAGTTAGGAATCCTCTGTGAATTTTTCAGAATTTTTGGACATTTTTTTTATCACGTTTTCCACACCACTTTCAAACTGCAACACACTTCTGCAGCACCTTTGCATTTCATTCATCTCATGAGAAATCAAATTAAGGGCATCAATTTGACATAGGGTCAGGATTTCATCACCTGTCCCTAGGCCAAAAATCACCAACCAGCATATCGATCCCAGCCCATTAATTAAAATTGAGTAGAACGTTAATTGCCCTAGTGGGTTAGGGACACCAACAAATTGGGTTCAGGTTAGGGTCAAGTTAATTGTGTCAGCTAATTGGTGTGTGCTTACTGGCTTGGTGTCTAGGATTGGTGCATCAGGGCTTTGTGATTTGGTCCACCTACCTGGCCAATCTCAGATTGGTGTCTAAGGTTGGCAATCAGGGACCTTCACTCCCCACCACCTACCTGGCTAAGTCCCATAAGTACTACTAGCTAGTTGGTTCACTTAATTAGACCTCTAATTTGTGCTCTAGGTCTAGGAAACCTTAGCTCGAGCTTTAGTTCATTTGCATGCATGACAACTAGAGCAGGCAGGGACACCATATTCACCAATCCAAGCCTAGTCCAGTGTAGCCATGGACCCGAATCTTGAAACCATGCTGAAAGGCCTAAATGATCTAATGGCCCAATTGAACCAAATGCTGGCTAAACAATTTTTCTTAGACCAACCAACTCCTACTTTCCCATTAGCTCATATGAATGATAGGAGTAAGAACCCTGAAGTACAAGTTGAGTTCATGAATACTCAAGACTTAGGGTATCCTCAAACTGAAGGGCTAGGAAAGGAAGAAGGCAAGTCTGAACCTAGTAAATATGTGTATGAGACTAACATAAGTTTAATAGATGAATATGAAGGAAAAGACTGTGAAGAGAACAACTTTAATACCTTACCTGAGGAAACCTTTGGTAAAGAAAAGATTATTGAGCCTAGTCCTGAAACATCAGAACAACCAAAATTTAGTGAGGACTTGGTTCCCGTAAGACAATGCCCTCAGGAAGAACCCAATACTTTAGCTTCGACACAAGAACTCCTTCAGGTACCTGAGAAGAACCCAATCATTATTTTAGAAGACTTTCCTGATGACCTTCAACTACCTAGAAGCATCTCGCCTGTAGATCAATATTCAAATCTTAAGGTCATCATGAGTAACCAAGGTCTGTTTCAAGATTCCCCTAAATTATCCCAAGTCTCGGATTCCTATTTCCTGCCTTTCCCTGAGTCTTATCATAATTTTAGAGCCATTAAGTTTCATTTTGATGAGATTACTAGGATGCATGAGCTTTTAAAGCCTATTCCTTTTGCTACCTACTTTTGGAAAACCTTATGGCATTTGCTAGGAACCCATGGTAAATTCTCATGTGCATACCAGACCAGGGTCAAACCTAGAGAGTCATTAATCTGTTAGGTTTAGGCCCTAAAGAGTCCAATAAAATTCCTCTCAATAAAGATGCCTAGTTCAGTCTGCATTTCGTAAGTGCTTGTGTAAGTTTCTGAGTCTGCTGAGTCTTTTGTACAGCATGTCACAAATCTGTATAAAGAAATCAGTAATAAGATCAACCTGAGCAATGAAACCTATAAACACTTAGCTGACTCACATAAGAGGGCTAAAGAATTCTGTGAAGGGGATTTTGATGAGATGAATGAAAAATGAAGTTGAAGTTGAAGTTGTAGTCTTATATTATTTCTTTGAGTGATTGTTCCTAAGCCCCCTTCCCCCCCTCGAATCTACTTTCTTCTCCAAGCCATCCAACGCCAAGTTCAAGAAGGATACATTGGAGCCGGCCAAACCATCTCAGACTTCCTTCCTTGCTCATAAATTATTCCATCCCTTCCACATGCCTGCTTTCTTCTTCCTTAACTTTTGATCTTCATTGCAGGGTCCTTCGAAGTCTTTGAGTTGTGAACAAGGTTCCCCTTGACAATGAACCAACAAGCTGAAGCCCAAGCCCAGCGTTCTGATCTCTGTTATCCGAGTTCTCCAGTCCAGAGCATCGGTAGTTTCAAGGTTTGAAATCATTAGAAGGTTGGAAAGCTCAACAAGGCAAGTCCTCAATCATTAGCCCCTATTGTCTAGATCTTCTTCCTTCTTAGTTTTAGGATTGTGTCTAATCATGTAATAGTCCCTTTTCATGTAATCCTTAAGACTTATTATGATGAGTACAATGCTAGTGTAATTAGGTTTCATTGCTCTACAAACACGAATCAAATCACTAATCATATGCTTGCCGCATCATCTTGGTATCAAAGCAGGAATGATGCGTGGAGCCAGAGGATGAGGGAAAAGTATGGTCTTGATACCTCCGAGTTCACATACAACCCAGCAGAGCGCAAACCCCGTTGAGCTTGACTCGACGGAGTCGAGTTCTCCCCACCTCAGGAGAATGATGGGGACATCATCCTGCATGAATCTCGGAGCAGCATAAATTTCGGAGCAGCAAATAAATTTGAAAAAAATAAATTTAGGATTTATCTTTTATTTGAAATTTAAATTAGGATTTTGTTGGTTATGATTGAGATATGGATAGGCTTATCTTATCCTATCTTTTATTTGAAATTTAAATTAGGATTTTGTTGGTTATGATTGAGATATGGATAGGCTTATCTTATCCTATCTTGTATTTAAATTTGAGTTATCCCTATCCTGTATTCAAATTCAAATGAGGGTTATGGAGCTTATAAATAACCCCTCATTCCTATTGTAAAAAGGGAGAAGAAATTGAATTTTTGGGATTTGGTTTGTCAGTTGGTTTGGCAGTTGTTGTTCAGGGCTATGGCCCATTATGTCTTCACCTGCGGGTGTTGATGTTGTCTTTGTCCTTCAAGACATCGTAGGGGCATGATGCCCTAGTTATCCCCCCATCTTCATTTTCCTCCACATTATTTGAAATCCCCCTCATGGCTCCAGGAGTGACCTGGGTGGCAGGTGAAATACCCTGGGCTCCGCGTGTAGTGAGATGGGTGGTAGGTGAGATACCCTAGACTGCATGTAGTGAGGTGGGTGGTAGGTATAATGCCCTAGAGGTGTGAAGTCTCTCTGTGAGAGTGGGTTTTAGGGTTCGTGGTAGTCCATCCTCGTTATCCTCCATCCCTATTTTTTTCCTTCGTCACCACCATAAAGAAATCAGAAAATAGAAAAAAAAATAGGATACCCTAATCTTCGGTGACTTCTTAGCATCGCCGACGATCCTATCCCTATCCCGTGCCCCATCACTTCCGGGTCAACCTTCAGCAAGTCGGCTGATCGACCTTTGGGAGAGGGGGCCAGCCGGACCAGCCGGAGGCCAATTTGCACCGGTCCAATTCAGGAAGAGACGGTTGAGTGCAACAGTTGCCCCCCTGCTCCTGGGCTTTGAGCGGACACGTGGCTTCGAAGGACAGGAGCATTATTTTTGCACAGGTCGCGTCCGTCCGCTGCTCGATGCAGAATCATCATGTCGGATCACTTCGAATCTCCCACGATTGGCGTCAGGGATAGATGTCGCCTCCACATTGGAGGCACAGGGGTCGCAATTAATGCAGAGACGGTGCCATGATGCGGGGCAAGGCCGGTTCGCGCGACGATTAAAGTGGAGGGACGTGCCGCACCACGTGGCAACATCCGGACGGCCGATGTCGCTTCCCATACGAGCTTTGCACCATTGATCTAGTCTTCACGCGGATCACTACCTGTTGTTTCCAATCAACCGGTCACTTCAATCTCTGAGGCATGGAGAGTCGTGTCTGCTGATGGGACGGTTACAACTCCTGCATGGCAGAGGCAAACACCCCTTCAAGGGCCTATAAAAGCGGGGCAAGGTGCTTAGGAAGGATTTCCTACCACGACTGCGCTCCGCGAGAGAAAAAGAGAGCCTCCTCCCACTCTGCAAGACCAGTCTTCTAGGAGCCCTAGCCTCAGGTCAGTTCCCCAGTCCTTCTCTTCCCATGGCACTAATGGCGTCCGGTAGTCAAGATCCAGTCTGTAGGCGTAGGGAACCAGGGCCGAGTGAGATCCAATCTGTGATGACCTGGGAACGGGTCAAAAATCTTAGGGTCGTGTACGGTATCCCGTCGACCTTACATCTCTCCGTTCTGGGTTGAGAGGGTAGAGCCAACAACCCACTAGGACCGGGGAACCTTCCCATGTACAAGGCCCACCTTAAGGCCAACCTCAGGTTTCCCCTACACCCCTTCTTTGTGGAGGTCTTTAACTCCTACAGAGTGACTCCAGCATAGCTGACCCCGAATAGCATTCGGGTGATCTGTTGTTTCGTAGTGCTCTATCATAAGGCCGAGACCGAACCTAGGTTGTCCCTCTTTGGTAACTTCTTCCTATTGAAAAGAGACTTCAGGAGCCGAGAGTGGTGGATGCTCAGTCCCCGCCCTAACCGGAGAATCCTGAAGTGCCTTCCGTCAGCCATCCACGGATGGAAGGCCAAGTTCTTTTTTGTGGACAGCCTTCAGCCTTGGGGCTTTGAGCTGTTGTGGAGAGAGCCGAGGCCAAGGCTCCACGAGCGGAGGGCGATATTGATGGCCGACCAGGCCAAATTTAACGAGATTGACGGAGCCGGTCCGTCCTTGGCATTTGAACTGCTTAGGGAGGATGTCCTTCACCAGGCTGGGGTCAGCCGCCAGAGATGCCTAGGTAGGAACAAAGGGGCCTCCAGGATTGACCGACCTCCTCCTGCATATTGCCCTTACTTATACCATCATACGCCTTTCCTTTGCTTACCTTAATCTCCCCCTCTCTTTTTTTTTGTGGAGCAGGAAGGGGAATGAAGATCGACAAGAGCAAGGTCATCTAGCAGGCAGTGCGGAAGAGGGCTGCCCTAGTGGCAGAGCGGGCCGCGATGCCGACCGTGGAGAGACAAAAGAAGAGACGGGCGGAGGAACGAACAGCGCCCGTAGTGAATGTAGACTCTGATGAAGATGATACTCCTCTTACAGAGGTATTGGCGAAGAAGGCAAAGTCGGGGTCTTCAGCTCCTGCAGGAGGGTCGGTCGCCCGACCGAAGCAGGAGCAGCCAGAATTATCTGGCATGGCAGCAACGTCAGCTCCAGCACCTGTTGACCCGGAGGAAGCGATTCCCCTTACAGATAAGAGAAAGGGGACGGTCAAAGGAGGGGCGGCCAAAGGAGAGACGGTCGGAGAGGAGTCCGAGGAAGAGGTCCGTCAGGAGGTGTTCCAGCATTGGCGTGCCCTGAACGACTCGAGAAAGGCACGGAGTTTGCTCAGGGGGGCAATGACAGATGCCGACTGGGAGCTATCCATTCATAAAAATCTGAGTGACATAGCCAAGAAGTCCTATCGCGACCTTATGAGGATAAAACATTCATCTTGCACCTTTAAATTTTTCCTTTTCTTTCAATTATCTTGCATAGCACCGACTTGGTCTTCTGCTTGCAGCTTCTTCATGGCATCTCCTTGATGGACGACGGCATTGGTAGGATACTGCATGCGGCCAAGACCTCGACCAAGAGGGTGCAGGAGCTAGAGGCGGTTTGGGCAGCCACGGAAGCATCTTTGAAGTCCGTGGAGGAAAGGCTAGCGGCCGTCCAGGCGGAGGCCGAGTCATCGAAAGAAGCATCAAAGGAGATGCAGACCCAGCTAGTCGATTGGGAGGCTAAGGCGAAGAAGAGGAAGGCGGAAGTGAACTCCCTTACCCGTCGGCTAAAAGAGGAGGAGGAGCGATTTGCTGAGGCTGACGGGAGGGCCCGAGCCGAGCGGGCAGCCATGGTGAAGTTGGCAGTCCAACTTGAGGAAATCAGGGAGCTGGTGGTGGGACAGGTCCGGGGCGCCGTAGCAGAGTATAAAGCTTCCACCAACTTCACTGAAGAAGTAGAAGAGGCGGCGTCGGACTTCTATAGAGAAGGTTACGACGACTGCTTGAAGAGGGTGGCCGGACTTTTTTTGGAGCTTGACCTATCTGGGTTCGAGCTAAGGGAGCCAGCAGAGGAAGAAGAGCACCCGACGGATGCTAGGGAAGAGCCTCAGGCTAGAGATGGCATGGGAGAGGGTAAGGCCGAGGTCCCAGCCAAGGCTGATGTAGGGATGATGGACGTCCCAGTTGAAGCGCCAGCTGTAACGGGCGGGGCCAAAGTAGAAGGCCTTGCCGCACCTTCGACGGGTCAGACCTAGGGTGTTTGTAAAGGTCTGACCTACTTTTGTAAAGAATCTCTTCGGACTTAATAGAAGAATCCTTTTGTCATTTATGTGTATTGATGTATACAAGATGGAATACATTATTTTCGAAATTCTTTCAAGTATTTTCGGTCGGCTCTTTAGAACCGCAAGTTCTTTGAAATAGCTACCAAACAGTAGCTCAATCCAAACCTAAACATTTAGGAAATTTTTCAAGTGTTAGTCCATCGGCTCATCTGGCTCAAAGACTAGAAAGTGGCTGAGACGGGCGATGGACTGTAGCTCGGGCCGGACCAATGTACTTAGGGTTCTCCTCCCAAGTGTTGATCCGTCAGCTCGTCCGAACCCAAAGATGGTGCCGACCGGGGTCGAACTTTCAGAAGTGGGCTGCCCTAGAGCCTCTGCTAACCATGGTTGGACTTTCGGAAGTGGGCTGCCCTAGAGCCTCTGCCGACTGGGGTTGGACTTTTGGAAGTGGGCTGCCCTAGAGCCTCTGTCGACCGGGGTCGGACTTTCGAAAGTGGACTATCCTAGAGTCTCTACCGACCGGGGTCGGACTTTCAGAAGTAGGCTGCCCTAGAGCTTTGCCGATCGGGTTCGGACTTTCGAAAGTGGGCTGCCCTAGAGCCTCTACCGACCGGGGTCGAACTTTTGGAAGTGGGCTGCCCTAAAGCCTCTGCCGACCGGGGTCGGACTTTCAAAAGTGGGCTGTCCTAGAGCCTCTGCCGACCAGGATCGAACTTTCGGAAGTGGGCTGCCCTAGAGCCTCTGCCGACCGGGATCGGACTTTCGGAAGTAGTTCATAGAGGAAGCTGTGAACTTTATTGATAATACTTGCAAAGGTTGTCTATACTCCATGGGCATGCTATTTGCCGTCCGTCCAAATACTCGAATCGGTAGGTTCTGGCTCGAATCACCCCAGTGACTCGATAGGATCCTTCCCAATTACGGGAGAGTTTTCCTTGCTCAGTCACTCTCGAAATCTCCATCCTTCGCAAAACCAGATATCCGACCCAAAAGGTTCGTGCTTTGACCCGTGAATTATAATATCTGGCCATCTTCTGACGGTAGGTCGCTATCTTCAAGCTTGTCCGGAGCCTAGTTTCTTTAAGTAAATATAGGTCAGCCCTCCGTTGTTCTGAGTTGGTTGGCTCAGTGAAGTGATCAATCCGCAGGGATTGCAAAGAGACTTCCACGGGGATGACTGCCTCACTTCCATAGGTAAGGTTGAATGGGGTCTCCCCGGTCACCGTTCGGGCGGTTGTCCGATATGTCCAGAGCACTGAATGAAGCTCTTCTACCCAAAGTCCTTTGGCTTCGTTCAGTCAAGTTTTCAGTCCATGCAGGATCGTCCGATTGGTGACCTCAGCTTCTTCATTGGACTGAGGGTGGCCGACCGATGTAAGCCGATGGACGATGTGATATTGTTGATAGAAGTCCCAAAACTTAGAGTTGTCGAACTGTCTTTCATTATCAGTAATGATTGTTTGTGGAATGCCAAATCGGAAGATAATGCCGTTCCGGATGAAGTTCTCCACCTTGGCCTTTGTTATTTGTGCTAGCGGTTCAGCCTCCACCCATTTGGTGAAGTAGTCAATGGCCACAAGGAGAAATTTCCGTTGTCCAGACGTTGGGGGAAGGGTCCCAGGATATCCATCCCCCATTGTGCAAATGGCCAAGGCGTCGTAAGCGGGATCAGCTGGCTGGCATGCCTCATTTGGATATTAGAGTACCTTTGATATGCTTCGCACTTTCGGACGAAGTCTGATGCGTCCTTTTGAATTGTAGGTCAATAGTATCCCTGCCGGATGACTTTATAAGCTAGGGATCTCCCTCCGAGATGGTCACCGTAGATGCCTTCATGCACCTCTCTAAATGCATAGTCTGCATCGATCGATGCCAAACACTTTAGCAGCGACTGTGAGAATGACCGCTTGTAAAGGATGCTGTCAATGATGATGTACTTAGAGGCCGTCCAGCGCACATGCTTAGCTTCGGTTGGATCGTCCGGAATAGTCCCTTTAACCAAGAACATAAGGATTGGGTCCATCCATGAGGCTTCCTGCTCAACCTAGTGAACCTCGGTTGGCCCTTCGGTAATACTTGGATGCTGCAGGTGCTCTATAAAGGTTCGATCAGAGGTGCTGATGGCGGCAGTGGCCAATCGTGACAGAGTATCCGTCCGAGAGTTCTGCAATCGAGATAAATGGATAATTTCAAATAATTTAAGCCGAGACACAAGGTGTCGTACCTTATCCAAATATTTGGCCAAGATCGAGTCCCTTGCTTCGAATTCGCCTTTCACTTGATTGACCACCAACTAAGAGTCGGAGAAGGCATGGATTCTGCCAATGCCTAACTCATTGGCTATCCTTAGGCCCGTAAGTAAGGCTTCATACTTCGTTTGGTTGTTTGACACTTGAAATGCAAAGTGTAAAGTGTACTCCAGGCACTGCCCGTCGGGGTCAGCTAGGGTCAGGCCTGCCCAGCACCCCACAAGGTTGGACGCTCCGTCCACATGAAGGGTCCAAGCAGGTTTAGTCTGTTCCATGGGATCAACTTCAGGCGCTTCAGCTACTGACGAGGCCGCTTCCAACCTCCAGGTGCACTCTACAATGAAATCAGCGATTACCTGAGCCTTCAAAGCCGACCGGGATTGGAAGGAGATGTTGAACTCGCCCAGCTTGACGGCCCACTTGGCGAGCCGACTGGAGGTGTCGGGACTTCGAAGGATCGCTTTAAGGGGCTGATCAGTCAGCACGACGATCGGGTGTGCCTGGAAGTAGGGTCGAAGGCATTTTGCCGCTATGACCAAGGAATAGACCAATTTCTGCACTTTAGGGTACCTTGTCTCGGCATCATGGAGGACCTTACTGATATAGTAGACAGGTTTCTGCTGGCCATCTTCCCCTACCCGTACAAGGACGGAACTAACCACCTCGTCCGACGCCGACAGGTATAGGTACAACACTTCTCCCTCTGTTGGTTTGGCCAACAACATAGGGTTCTTTAGATAATCCTTGAGGGCTTCAAAGGCCGACCGACACTCGTCAGTCCAATAGAAACTGTCTGACCGGTGCAAGGTCTTGAAGAATGGTAGAGACCTCTCCACCGATCAGGAGATAAAACGGATGAGGGAAGCTATATGGCCTGTGAGCTCCTGGACTTGCTTTTTACTGGTCGGATGCACCATGTTAATGATAGCTTTAATCTTGTCAGGGTTGACTTCAATCCCTCTTTGAGTGACCAAGAAACCAAGGAACTTCCTGGAGGTCATCCCAAATATGCACTTGGCGGGGTTTAGCTTTATCCGGTGACATCTCAATGCATCAAAGGATTCATGCAAGTCCTTGATGTGGTCGGCCCTGTGGAGGCTCTTGACAATCATATCATCAACGTACGCCTCCATATTCCTCCTGAATTGCCCTTCGAAGACCCGGTTGATTAGCCTTTGGAAAGTGGCCCTCGCATTCTTCAAGCCAAAGGGCATCATCTTGTAACAATACAGCCCTTTGTCCGTGACAAAGGCCATCTTCTCCTCGTCTCCAGGATGCATCCTGATCTGGTTGTACCCGGAGAAGGCATCCATGAAACTTAAGAGCTGATGGCCAGCCGTGGCATCCGCCAGCTGATCAATCTTTGGAAGGAGGAAGCTGTCCTTTGGACAAGCCTTGTTGAGGTCGGTGTAGTCCACATAGATCCTCCACTTCTCGCTAGCTTTCTTCATCATGACAACATTTGCCAGCCACTCGGGATAATGGGCCTCCCTGATGAAGCCAGCATCAGATAGCTTCTTCACTTCTTCTTCAATGGCCCTTTATCTTTCGGCGGTGAAGCTCCTTTTTTTCTGTCGGATGGGTCTATAGGTCAGATCCATCTTAAGCTGGTGAGTGACGACGTCCGACGGAATGCCAGGCATGTCAGATGCCGACCAAGCAAAGATATCAGCATTGCTCCTTAAGAAGCCAGTCAGCTCCAGTCTGGCCTCCTCACTAAGTGTGCTCCTAATTTGGAGGACCTTAGTGGGATCATCCTCCTTAAGGGGAACAAACACGATCTTCTCAACAGGCTGACCACGGTTGTCAGCCTCGACCCTGGGGTCAAGTTGTTCAAGAGTGGGGCATCCTTCCAATTGCTTGTTATGAATAGCCAGGCATTGTCTAGCCATTCTGCGATCTCCCCTCAATTCTCCGACTCCATTATGAGTTGGAAACTTTGCCAGCAAATGGTAAGTGGACACGATGGCTCGAAACTTGTTGAGGGCCGGTCGACCCAAAAAAGCGTTATACGTCGAGACCGTATGTACGACCATGAAGTTGATGGGGAAAGTCCTCTGGAAAGGCTCCATCCCGATGGTCACAGGCAGCGTTATTTCTCTTTCAACCCCAACAGAGTTTCCCCCAAAGCCAGTCAACGGCATTAGGGATTCTCGTAGCTTTGACCTGGACAAATTCATTCGGACAAAGGCATCATACAGTAAAACTTCTGCACAACTTCCATTATCAATGAGGATGCGCTTTACATCATAGTTGTCAATAATTGCTAACACAACTACAGGGTTATCTCTAGGAAGACGAGGCTCAAGGAGGTCTTCGTCAGAGAAACTGATTACATTGGAACCCCTGGGTCTCTTCACAATGTCCTGGTCCCCTTCGTGCCCCCAGTTGGACCGCCGATGCAGCATACCAATGCCCCCATCAGTCGGGCACTGGTTAGGAAGTTCTGCCTCCTCCGGAGGGTCTTTGGCAGTCGAAGTCTCAGCCCGATCCCGACGGGGTCGGACGTGCTTGTTCGGGTAGCCCCTCCTAATGAGGTCATCAATGGCATCCTTCAGTTGGAGGCACTCTTCGGTGTTATGCCCGTGATCCCAATGGAACCGGCAGTACTTGTTTTTATTTCTGGAGGCTGAAGGGCCCCTCATTGGCCGAGGCCTTTGCAGGAAGGCCTCGTTTCGATCTCCATGAGGATCTTCTCCCTCAAAAGGGAGAGGGGCGCATAGGTCTCGAACCTCCTGGGGTAGTCCTTTGGTCTCGGACTTCGACGTTGGGTCGACCGGTTGTTGTCGCTAGGGGTCAGACTTCGGGAGGTTTGTCGCTCTGCTTCTTAGGGGTCGGCCTCCCCTTCGCTTGGCGTCGTCTCGCCATTTGTTCTTCTGCCAGGATGTATTTCTGCAAGCTGGCCAGTAGCTCGGTGTGGCTTGTCAGAAACCTCTTGTCCAGGAAGAAGGTGAGCCTGGACGAGCAGAGGCCTCGCTTGAAGGCCGACATAGCTACCGCCTCGTTCAAATCCGAGACCTCCATGGCCGTTGAGTTAAAACGGGCCATGTAGTCCTGAAGGATCTCTCCCTCCTTTTGAAGCACGAGAAATAGGTAATCAGTGTTCTTTGGGATCTGATTGCATGTCCTGAAATGGGAAAGAAAAATGTTCTCAAGTTGAGAAAAAGAGTGGATCGTATCTGGTTGGATGGCGGTAAACCACATCTGAGCGGCCTTCTTCAGGGTTGCTGGGAAGGCAATGCAATGGAGGGAGTCAGAGGCACCTTGCACCATCATGTGGGCCTTGTAGGTGCCCAGATGGTCTAGTGGGTCGGTGGTGCCGTCGTAGGGATCCACCTGGAGAATTTTAAAATGACGGGAGATCGGTTCCTCCAAAATTTCAGCAGAGAAAGGTGGGCGGGTGTCGCACGCCTGCCCTTCTCGGCTTTCTGCCGCTCAGCAATTTCAGCGATGCGCTCTTCCATGAACATAATTTTGCTGCCATAGTCCCTCGGATCTTCAGTAGGACGCCGATCGTCATGGAGGGTAGAGTTAGCAAAGGAGGGCGAAGCCGACCTCGCCCTCTTCCCGTCAACACGGGCCCCCAGGGACCTTTGGGCCTTGGAGTTGTGTAGGACGGAGGCAGAGGAATCTCTAGTTGCTGACCCCCCCGGCGACCGGCTGATGGTTGATGCAAGACACCGCAGGTGGTTGCGGCTGGTTGTTGGCCGCCTCCCTGAGGTGCTGGATCGCTGTGGTGAGTATGTCAATGCGGTTCAGCAAAGTTTGGAACTATTGTAGTCCCAGAGTGACTGTGGGTTCGACGGCGGCGGCATCATCTTCCCTGGGGGTGCCTCAGACCCGTGCTGGGAACGATCTCTTTTGGTGGAGGTATTTTAAGTTCTTCCCCTAGCCATTGCAAGATTTTCTCAGTTGATTTCTCCTTTTAGAGTAGAGAGCAGAACGGAGGTTCGGTCCCCTTCCTCTAGCGCCAATCTATTGCCGCGTCTTCTCCTGGACCGGGCTCGGTCGGCCTCGCTGGAGTGCTCCTCTCCCGGTCGACCTGCAACAAAGTCTCCTGAGCGCCGGTGGTGTTCCGCCGGGGGACACTCCGATGCTTAAGTTAGCAGGAGTTTGAGGGCAACATAATGGAGAAAATAGAAGAGAATAGCACATGAAGAGGGAAGAGTGTACTTAGCCCTTTGCAGAGGTCCCATGGGTCACCTTAAGTAGGCATGGAATGCTGCCAAATTCTGTTAGGGGATAGGCTAAAAAGTCCCGATTTACCCCTAGGAGATTCAGAGTGGTGACCAGGTAGCGTGAAGACGTGGCCACGCCGCGGAGTCAGTTGTAACAGAATTCCGATACTAGCTGGAAAGGGCTTCTGGAGCCTTCGAGCGGTTTCCAGGATGGGAGTGAGCCGGTCGGACTCAACGGGGATGAGTCGTCCGGCCGAAAGAGAATATCCGTTGAGCTTTCAAGAGGGAGTAGACCGGTCGAACTTAATGGAGGTGGGTTGGTCGAACCTCTTGATTCAGTCGGTCGGCCGGTCAGCCTTCTGGTGGAGTGGAGCGGCCGGACCTCTTGATTCGATCAGTCGGTCGGTCGGCCTTCTAAGTCGGCCGATCGACCTTTGGGAGAGGGGGCCAGCGAGACCAGTCGGAGGCCCATCTGCGTCGATCCAATTCAGGAAGAATCGGTTGAGTGCAACATGTATAATATTATAAATATTATATAATACCTCATCAATGATATTCGATTCAATGATGGAACGAAGATATTTTCATAGTGTCGAAGGAAAGAGAAGCATTTCATAAAAATATTTATAAGATTCTATTTTTATTCATATCGGCACCATACGTTTGTAAACTTTGTATATTATTTCGCTATCTATATATAATATAAATATTATTCAATACTCTATCAATAATATTAATTCAATGATGAGATGGAGAGCATTTTTATAGAATAAAGAAAGGAGAGAGCATTTCATGTAAGTATTCATAAAGTTTTACTCGGGCCCACCATTTAATTATGAGACATGCATGCAGGCCATACAACGGATGGGGTTGGTTGCAATCCAAATATTATACTGATAAGTCATGCATGGACCTCTATCATTATTTATAATAATAATAATATTTTTATTAATAATATTTTAAAAATTATTAATACTTTAATACATTAATATTGTTACAGCCATGACAGTGACGTGGCCAGGCTCAGGTATCGCCGAATGCGAGCGAGCCACGTGCGAGTTTTAATGTCGAATCAGCGCCACGTCCTCAAGGCTGGGGTCGGCAAGACCGCACCGCCCGATACTGTCTGAAGCAAACGGCCCCCGCCGAGGTCGAGTTCGGCGCGAAGTTCCCCCACCAACTCATCTGCGCCCGGGCTCGGAGGAGTCCGCCCCGTGTGAGGTCGGCTGACCCTCCGCCTTGCGCCAGGTGGCCACCCGGAGACGGGTCCACCTCGGCCAAGCCAGGCGATCTTCTGCCACCTCGCCAGGTGTCCACCCAGGAGGGGTCCACCTAGGCCGAGGTCGGCTGACCCTCCGCCTTGCGCCAGGTGGCCACCCGGAGAGGGTCCCCTCGGCCGAAGCCAGGCGATCTTCTGCCACCTCGCCAGGTGTCCACCCAGGAGGGGTCCACCTAAGCCGAGGTCGGCCGATCTCTCGCCTCTCGCCAGTCGGCCCCCGGAGACAGGTCCAACTCAGCCGAAGTCAGACCGCTCGTACGGAGAGGCCCCCGGGGGAAAGCGACGGGTCCCGAGGCCATCCCTCGGGCCGTACCGACCCCAGACGGCGTCCCGTACGGAGGGCGGTGGCACACGGAACGTGACTTACACTGGCCCGACAGGTCCCGCAGTCGAGAGATCCGATCCTGACGGAACAGGCCCCGTAAACGATGGCGCCCACGCTCGGGGAAAAGAGCACTCTCACGAAGCCCGAGGCCTGACGACTGGCCGCTCTGCCAGCGCCGCCCTCCCTCCTTTTCTCTTCTGTCCTTGCCTTCTCCCTGCTGGGCCCGGCGGACGAGGTCGGAAAGCCGCCTGGCCTCCTTCGCCAAAAAGGGAAAAGAAAGGAAGACAGGGGGGAGGAGTTTTCGAGGAGGAAAAGGACAAGCACACGACGGAGGGAGATAAAGAAGGAAGAATCCGGAGACTGCAAGGTAAGCCAACTAGCCTGGGGACAAGGAGGAAGCACCGGCACAAGGCCTCGCTCCGAGGAAGAAACCAGAGATCCCGAGAGGGGAATACTGGACGCGAGCTCGGCAGGCAGGCCCAGCCGAGATTCCGGTCCCCGGCGCTTTCCCTTCACTAGTTAACTCTCCAAACCTGGGACCCTTTAGAGGGCCTGGGAGCGAGAGTCTGTTCCTCCTCGTCGTCTACTGACTTGACCGTCGGAGCCCCCTCGCCGGAATCCCCGGCCAGGGTCCTCTAACCCTTTGTTGCAGGTTTCTCGCAGGAAGGGAGGCTCCCTTGCCAGGCGGTCAGGGAGGATCGGTTGATCCTCGGCACGGGCGCGGCGACGGGACGGCAACAGATTGGCGCACCAGGTAGGGGGCAGGACACTAACCCCCAGAGGGAACTAGCTTTTTGCAGGTGTCACGCTCTCCAGCAATGGTGGTCACTCGTGGTCGCGAGGCGTCCACCAGCCGTGTGGGAGAAGCCCACTCCCCTCCGGGGGGCCACACCCCCGAACGGGAGCTTCCGGCTCCCCCTCCTCTTCTGCAGCAGCCTACCCCGGCGGACGGATCCCTTGCGGCCATCGTCCAGCAGCTGCAGACCTTGACCTCAGCGGTCCGACAGCTTCAGCATCAGCAACGGTCCCTGGCCACTCAGCCGCAGCCAGGGACCCCCGCGGCCCGAGTCGCGGGACAGCACGGGAGCCTGCGCTCAATCCAGGGCAGGCCGTCCCATCCGCAAGCCATCTCCAACCCCCGAGGGAGCCGCCAAGCTCCCCCGAAGAGAAACTATTCCGGCTCGGAGGATCACGAGAGTCGATCCCCGGCCGATGGGGCCGAAACGGCGCATCGCAGCAAGCGACGCCGGGGCCAGACCTCGCGCCGAGACCGATCGGCGCCCCCCTCACCTGCAGCCTCGGTGGAAGACTCCACCGATGAAGCCATCAGGCGCCAGGCCGAGAGGCGCCTAGAAGAGCACGAGCGCAAGTTGGCGGAGTTCGCCCGACGGTTCGCCGACCTGCAGAACTCGTCAGCTGACCCGGCGGGCTACGACTCCCGCCCCCCTTTCTCCGAAGAAATTCAGGCGGAACCGATCCCGAAACGGTTCCGCATGCCACAGGTGGACCCTTACGACGGGACCACCGACCCCCTGGACCATTTGGAGAGTTATAAAGCTCTCATGAGGGTCCAGGGCGCCACCGACGCCCTTCTGTGCATCGCCTTCCCTGCAACCCTTCGGAAGGCCGCTCGAGTTTGGTTCGCCCGTCTCGAGCCCGGATCCATTTGCTCCTTCCAGCAGTTGGAAGGAAAGTTTGTGGCGCATTTCGACGCTTGTCGAAAGGTGCCAAGGGAGGTGGACAGTCTCTTCTCCATCCGCCAGCAGGACCAGGAGCTGCTCCGAGACTACATCGCCCGGTTTAAGACCGCAGCCCTGGAGATCTACAGCTTGGACGAGCCCGTCGCTATGCTGGCTTTAAAGCGCGGGCTCAAGACGTCCCGCCTGACCTATTCCCTGGACAAGAAGCCGCCCAGGACGTATTCCGAGCTCCTCCTCCGCGCCCACAAGTACATCCGAGCGGAGGAGGCTGACCGCACCCGTCGAGAGCTGGACGGGAAGATTCTGAAGAAGTCAACCCCGAGGGACGCCCCGGGAGCTCGGAGGCCCGGGCCATCAGCCGACCCTCGCCCGAACCCAAGGCCGAGGGCCGAGTCTGCCCCCGAGCGAAGGTACACCCCTCTCCTCGCGCCTCGAGCCAAAATCCTTATGGAAATCGAGGGCGAGCGCTACCTCCGCCGACCTCCACCTCAGAACCCGAGGGCCCCCCGAGACAAATCAAAGTACTGCCAATTCCACCGCGAGCACGGGCATGACACGGAGGAGTGCCGCCATTTGAAGCGGGAAATCGAGGAGCTGATCGGGAGGGGATACCTCAGGAAGTTCGTCAAGAACGAGGCCCCCTCCGAGAAGCAGCCGCTCGCGGCCCTACCACCTGTCCCTGCAATCGACAATCGGCCAACTGAGAAGCCCGTGGGCATGATCTCGCGCGGATCCGGCCGAGCAGAGAAGAGAGCCCGGGAAGTCCCGGAGAATGTAATCCCTCCCAAGGGAGGGGAGTCTAATGACAATGTAAACAATGATGCCGTGGTGGTCGAAATGACCATCGCGAAACACCCTGTACATCGAATCATGGTGGATAGCGGAAGCTCGGCCGATGTACTTTTTTACGATGCTTTCTCTCGGATGAATTTGCCTCTCGACCAGCTAAAGCCAGTGCACACCCCACTGGTAGGTTTTACAGGGGACTCCGTGGGAGTCGAAGGGGAAATCACTCTCCCAGTTACCGCCGGATCCCCACCTCGGCAGGCGACCATCATGGTAACTTTCACGGTCGTCAAGCTCCCTTCGCCTTACAACGCCATTCTTGGGCGTCCCGGGCTCAACCAACTAGACGCCACCATCTCCACAAGGAGACTGCTGGTGCAGTTCCCCACGCCTTTCGGGTTCGGGGAAATGAAGGGGACGATTCAGCCAGTCCCGCTCTGCCTACAGGCAATCCCGGGCACCAGGGCGCAGAGCTCGCCCACGACGTCGAGGACCTCGACCTGAGAGAAAAGGAACCCAGGGGAGGGCCCGTAGAGCGCCTGCTCTCCTTTTCCCTTGGTTCGGACCCCCTGAAGACGGTGCAAGTCGGGGCCCAGCTCCCCGAAGAGGAGCGAACCCGCCTGCTGGAGTTCCTCCGTGCCAACGCCGATGTGTTCGCCTGGTCGGCGGCCGACATGCCGGGTATTCCGCCCGAGATTATCATGCACAGCCTGAACGTGGACCCAGGCAGCCGCCCGGTCCGCCAGAAGAAGAGAAGCTTTGCCATGGAGAGGCAGAGGGCGATCGACGAGGAGGTAGAAAAACTTCTCGCCGCCGGTTTCGTCCGAGAAGTCCAATACCCCAGCTGGTTAGCAAACGTGGTCATGGTAAAGAAGAGCAGCGGTAAGTGGAGGATCTGCGTGGACTACACCGACCTCAATCGAGCTTGCCCGAAGGACAGCTTCCCTCTGCCGAAGATCGACCAGCTGGTCGACACCACCTCGGGGCACCGTCTCCTGTCATTCATGGACGCTTTTTCCGGATACAACCAGATCCGGATGAATCCGGAGGACGAAGAGCGTACCGCCTTCATAACTGACCGCGGGACTTTCTGTTACAGGATGATGCCCTTCGGCCTCAAGAACGCGGGGGCGACGTACCAACGCCTGGTCAATAAAGTCTTCAAAGACCAGATAGGCCGCAACATGCAGGTGTACGTGGACGACATGCTGGTAATGAGCAAACTTGACTCGGACCACGTAGCCGACCTGGCGGAGACGTTCGGCAACCTCCGGCGCCACCAGATGAAGCTGAATCCGGCGAAGTGCGCCTTCGGGGTCTCCGCCGGAAAGTTCCTAGGGTTCATGGTGACCCAGAGAGGAATCGAGGCCAACCCGGAGAAGGTCCAGGCTATCCTGGACATGGAGCAGCCAGCCTCCAAGAAACAAGTGCAGCAGCTGACCGGCCGGGTTGCGGCCCTTAGCCATTTTATTTCCAGGTCGGCGGACCGCTGCCGTCCCTTCTTCAAGGTGCTGAGGAAGATGAATGGTTTCGCCTGGACCGAGGAATGCCAGCAGGCCTTCGAGGAGTTGAAGAAGACGCTCGCATCACCACCTCTGCTGTCCAGGCCCGAGGAAGGGGAGGAGCTTACCCTCTACTTGGCCGTTACCCCGGAGGCCGTCAGCTCTGTCCTGGTCCGAACCGACGACCACGGGATCCAGCGACCGGTGTACTATACCAGCAAACTCCTCCGGGACGCGGAGCTCAGGTATTCCCGGCCCGAGAAACTCGTTTTTGCGCTAATAGTGTCTGCCCAGCGTCTCAGGCCCTATTTCCAAGCGCATCCCATCGCCGTCTTGACGGATCAACCGCTGAAAGCGGTGCTCAGCCGACCCGACACCTCGGGACGATTGGCCAAATGGGCACTGAAACTCAGCGAGTTCGACATTACATACCGACCGAGGTCGGCAATGAAGGCACAGGTGCTGGCCGACTTCTTGGTCGAATGCGCAGGTTTGGGCAAGGAGCCCGAGGAGGACTCCCCGGCCCAGCCGATGGAGGTCGGCACCAACGAGCCCGGAGAGGACGCCTGGATCCTCCATGTAGACGGAGCCTCAAACTCCGGCGGGAGCGGAGCTGGGCTCATCCTTGCCAACGGCGACGGAGTCGTCGCCGAGTGCGCGCTCCGTTTCCAGTTCCCCGCGACAAATAACCAAGCAGAGTACGAGGCACTTCTCGCCGGACTGAGGGTCTCCCGCGAGCTGGGCGTGACCAACCTCAGAGCCTTCACTGACTCCCAGCTCGTGGCGGGGCAGGTGTCCGGGGAGTACGTCGCTCACGACCCCCAGATGGCGAAGTATCTGGAGCTCGTCAAGGCAGGCGCGTCCAAGTTTCGGCGCTTCAACATCTTCCATATCCCCCGCAGGGAGAACGCCCGCGCGGATGCCCTCTCTCGGCTGGCGACCCTGCCGGACACGATGCTGGGACGCGCTCATGTGGAGCGACTCGAAGTCCCAAGCCTCGAAGTACCGGCGGAGGTCCATCAGGTCAGCCAGGAGCCCGGCTGGATGGACAAGTACGCTGCGTACATCACCAGCGGCACCCTGCCGGAAGACCGAGACGCGGCTCGCCTCATCAGGAAGAAGGCCGTACGGTTTGTCCTGATGGACGGGCAGCTGTATCGAAGGTCCTACTCTTATCCCCTCCTCAAGTGCATTGGACCCACAGAAGCCCAGCTTGTGCTCCAGGAGATTCACGAAGGCATCTGTGGGAACCACGTGGGGGGCAGGGCATTGGCGTACAAGGCCCTTCGTCAAGGCTACTTCTGGGAGACGATGAAGGAGGACGCCGCCGACTTCGTGAAGAAATGCGACCGGTGCCAGCGCCACGCCACGGTACAGCGGCAACCCTCCAACCCGATCTCTCAGCTCTCAGCCCCCTGGCCGTTCGCCCAGTGGGGGATGGACCTCCTGGGCCCATTCCCGCCGGCGTCCGGCCAGCGGAAGTTCCTGATAGTGGCTATCGACTACTTCACAAAGTGGGTCGAAGCCGAACCCTTGGCAAGAATCACCGAAGCAAACGTCGCCAAGTTCTTCTGGAAGTCCATCGTCTGCCGCTTCGGCCTCCCCCACACCGTGGTCACCGACAACGGACGCCAGTTCGACTGCCGAGAGTTCGAAGATTTCTGCAACGACCTCGGCATCAAGCATCGCTTCACTTCGGTGGCGCACCCCCAGACCAACGGGGAGGCTGAGGTCACGAACAGGACCATTCTTCAGGGCCTCCGCACGCGGCTAGACCAAGCCAAGGGCAGGTGGGCCGACGAGCTTCCCAGCGTTCTTTGGGCATACCACACCACTCCAAGAACGGCTACTGACGAAACCCCATTCAACCTCGTCTTCGGGGCCGAGGCAGTCATCCCGATCGAGCTCAGCATACCCACGCTGCGCGTGGAACAATACGACGAGACAGAAAACCCGGCCAGGATGATGCTCAACCTAGACCTCCTCGAAGAAACAAGGGACAAGGCCCGAATTCGAATGGCGGCATACCGGCAACGTGTAGCCAGATATTACAACTCCCGAGTACGGCCGAAGGTTTTTCGTCCCGGGGACTTGGTCCTCCGGCGTACAGAAGCCTCCCAGCCACGAGAGTGCGGCAAGCTTTCACCCAACTGGGAAGGCCCTTATCGGGTAGCAGAAGCCCTCCCTCACGGGGCATGTTACTTGGAAGAATTGGGAGGTGCCAGGTTCCCCCGGACATGGAACCCCTCGAACCTGAGAATGTACTACCAGTGATGTAAGGCTCCCAGTTCCTTTAACAAAGCTTCTTCACTTTAAACATTCTTCTCTAAACTTCAGCAAGGAGGCCTGCGAAGATCCTGGGCTTCGGCCTGGAAGGTGGCGTCGAACCCAGTTCGCCCACACAAGCCCGGAGCACAGCTCAGCAAGCCGCACAAGGTTTGAGAAAGCCTGCGGCATCGAGCTCAGTCCGGAAGATCCTGGGCTTCGGCCTGGAAGGTGGCGTCGAACCCAGTTCGACCACGCAAGCCCGGAGCACAGCTCAGCAAGCCGCGCAAGGTTTGAGAAAGCCTGCGGCATCGAGCTCAGTCCGGAAGATCCTGGGCTTCGGCCTGAAGGTGGCGTCGAACCCAGTTCGACCACGCAAGCCCGGAGCACAGCTCAGCAAGCCGCGCAAGGTTTGAGAAAGCCTGCGGCATCGAGCTCAGTCCGGAAGATCCTGGGCTTCGGCCTGGAAGTGGCGCCGAATCCGCTTCGCCCACGCAAGCCCGGAGCACAGCTCAGCAAGCCGCGCAAGGTTTGAGAAAGCCTGCGGCATCGAGCTCAGTCCGGAAGATCCTGGGCTTCGGCCTGGAAGGTGGCGCCGAATCCAGTTCGCCCACGCAAGCCCGGAGCACAGCTCAGCAAGCCGCGCAAGGTTTGAGAAAGCCTGCGGCATCGAGCTCAGTCCGGAAGATCCTGGGCTTCGGCCTGGAAGGTGGCGCCGAATCCGCTTCGCCCACGCAAGCCCGGAGCACAGCTCAGCAAGCCGCGCAAGGTTTGAGAAAGCCTGCGGCATCGAGCTCAGTCCGGAGGATCCCGGGTTTCGGCCCAGAAGATGGTGCAGGAACTGTGTTGTCCGCGCAAGCATGAAGGCAGCCCAAAGTCGGACCTGCTCAGGATTCTTGCCTTGCCGCAACACGGTTTTGCAGACCCCGTCCTTCGATTTAGTATGGAAGGACCAGGCCCACAGTTGTCTCAGGTATCCGAGACCGACATCCCAGAAACAAACAAAGAAGAAGAAAAAGAAGCAAAGACGATAGACAAGTTTTTATGAAAAAGGAGTCTTCATTACAAAGTGTTCAGTACAAACTGGGAGCTCCGACAGGCCGGAACTCCCCCCCAAAAAAAAAGAAGAGGACAAAGACAGCAAAAATACAAAGTAAAGGTCACTGGGGCGCAGGGTCGGCGCCGTCCGCCGGAGGTGCGGGCGCCACCTCTTCAACCTCCACGACAACCGGCTCCGGGGGCTGTGTCGGGGCCGCGGCGTCATCAGTCGGAGGTGCTGCAGGTGCCGCCTGAGGTGTCGCCTGGGCCGTGCCGGAGGCCCTGCCCTCGCTCCCCGGCTTCCTGCCGCCGACGACGACCGCACTCAGGTCCAGTTGGGGGAAGAAGGCCCCCACCTTTTCCCGGCACATCCGGAACCCCTTCAGGAAGGAGTCCACGGCGGCCTCCCGGACTTCCGACGTAAACTCGTCGGAGGCTCGGAATTTGGGGACGGCCTCCAGCGCTTCTCGCTTCGCCGCCTCCAGGAGCCCGTTGATGTAAGAGCTCCGATCCTTCGCCGCGGCCGCCTCTCGCCGGGCCTCGTCCAGCTGACGCTCCAAGAATAGAGAGTGGGCCTGCAGGCGGGCCTTCTCCGCCGCCTCCTCCTCAGTACGGCGCTGGTTGGAGGTCCGCTCCTCCGCCAAGGAGGCCTCCAGTTCCTTGTTCCGCTCCTCGGAACGCGTCAGGTCGGACCGGAGGGCCTGCTTTTCAGCTCGCAGCTCGGCCCCCTTGTCCATCAAGTCCTTCACGTCGGCCGCGAGCTTTCCAAGCTTCTGCTCCCGATCGGAGTCCCGCTTGGCGTTCCCTACGAGGTAGTTCCTCAGTAGGAGGACGTCGTTCCCGATCTGCAAGGGCAAAAATGACATGTCAGTACCGAGGCAGGAGGCCTCGGATTGGAAGAGAAAAGAAGAGTCAAGGATCAGGCTTACCGTGAAGAGTTGGGGCAGGATGCCGAGCAGCGCATCCGCGTAATCTCGGCCGCCCCGGGCTCGGCGGTCCCGGGCGGTGGAAGCGTACTCCATCAACTTCTCCGCCAGTCCTCGGTCGAGGATGACCGAGTCCCGGTGCGAGATCACCGGCGCCGGGCCCTTCGGGCCGATCCCCGCGACAGCTGCCCCCTCTGCTGGAGCTGCAGCCGACGGACCGGCGGTCGCCACTGGCGGTGCCGTTGGGCTGCTGACAGGAGTGGGCCCGGCGATGGGCAGAGCGGCGGGCGCCGGAGCTCTCTCGGCAGCGTTGCCAGGCCGTGGACCGAGGCGCCAGGGGCGCCGCCCTGAGGAGGTCTGGGCGGAGAAACAGCGGCAGCTAGGCCGGGCGCGGTCGCCGCTGCGACCTCCCGGCTCGTCTCTGTGCGAGCCCTCTTCGCCACGGGCTCGTCCACGTCGACGACCTCCCTCTGGCCGCTCCCTCCAGAAGATTCTCTAAGGAAAACTTCATCCCTGCAAAGTGGAGAAATCAGAAGGTTAGACAGTTCAATCTTAAAAAGAGAGGGGGGAAGGGCAGAAGTTAATATGGGGCCAAATCTCACCGGTCTCCCGGATGGGACTGATGCGGCCTCAAAAAGATTCTGCTCAGAAAGCAGAACCTCGAGCGGCGGGACCACGTCACTCAGGAGCTGGCTGTAAGACTCCTGGTCCGCGGGCTCGACTCGAGAACTCCGGTTCGGCGACCGGTCCGGTTCGCTCCAAGCCCAGTCGACGTCGTCGACCGAAGCAAAGAAAAACCGGCTCTTCCATCCCTTGACCGAAGAAGGGAGGTCGAACCGGAGACACCTAGGCCGGGGCGAAATGTACCACCAGCCATCATCGGTGGAGCACTTCTTCAGGGTGAACAGGGCCCTGAAGAGTGAAAAACGGGCAACGAACCCGTGGAAATGGCAGAAGACAATGAAGGAGAAATGACCCGGATGGCATTAGGAGCCAGCTAGGCCGGGACGAGCCGGAAATGGCTGAGGAAGGAAAGGAAAAAAGGGTGCAGAGGAAAACGAAGACCCCCGAGGAGGAAGTCTTCGTAGAAGGCAATGCGGCCGGGGCCACTCATGGTGACACGCTCCCCGGACCGCGGAGCAAACAGACGGACAGATCCCGGGATGCCATAGGCATCCCGGAGCAGAGAAAGATCACCTTCGGTCATGGTAGAGGCATGACCGGAGGGACCGGCGGGAAGAAGTGGCGGAGCAGGAAGAGAAGCCAAGGCGGGGAGTGAACGGAGGGGCACGGCAGGCGCAACTGGAGGGGACCGGACCCCCCTGGGGATGCCAATAGTGACACCCCCGGGTTGCAAGCGCCGGCGGACCTCCTCTGGAATTACCTCCTCATCCGAGGAGGAAGAAGACGGAGTCCTCGGCCGGGATGGACCGGCCTCGTCCGAGTTAGAAGAGACATGGCGACGGCGCGCCATGGAGAAGGAAAGGAGAAGGGGGCTGAATAAGAAACGAGAGAGAAGGAGAAGAAGACACTTACCCAAAAATGCACAGACGGACGCGAGCAGCAGAAGTTGTTAGCCTGCAGCGAACCGCCCACGAAGCAAGGGAAAAGGCCTCGTTCTGGAAAGTCCCCTCCCTTTCAAACTCAGCCGGCAGCAGCCGTACCCACCATTCCGCCTCAGGCCACTGGATGGTCGCCACGTGGGCACACGCCCGACACCGACGCCTCGTTAGCAGAGTAACGGCCTCTGCCCCGAAGCAACGCATTGATTGCGGGCAAGTGGACGACACGTGACGACTCCCCATAGGTCTTCAGCCGCATCGAGCCACGACGAATGGAGATCGTGCCAATTATGATGCAAGATCTTCGCCTCTCCACGTCATGTCAGCAATTAATCCCGACGCTCCGTTCTACGATGCCCCGACGGAACGGCGGGCTGGGGGGCAACTGTTACAGCCGTGACAGTGACGTGGCCAGGCTCAGGTATCGCCGAATGCGAGCGAGCCACGTGCGAGTTTTAATGCCGGAATCAGCGCCACGTCCTCAAGGCTGGGGTCGGCAAGACCGCACCGCCCGATACTGTCTGAAGCAAACGGCCCCCGCCGAGGTCGAGTTCGGCGCGAAGTTCCCCCACCAACTCATCTGCGCCCGGGCTCGGAGGAGTCCGCCCCGTGTGAGGTCGGCCGAGGTCGGCTGACCCTCCGCCTTGCGCCAGGTGGCCACCCGGAGACGGGTCCACCTCGGCCGAAGCCAGGCGATCTTCTACCACCTCGCCAGGTGTCCACCCAGGAGGGGTCCACCTAGGCCGAGGTCGGCTGACCCTCCGCCTTGCGCCAGGTGGCCACCCGGAGAGGGGTCTACCTCGGCCGAAGCCAGGCGATCTTCTGTCACCTCGCCAGGTGTCCACCCAGGAGGGGTCCACCTAAGCCGAGGTCGGCCGATCTCTCGCCTCTCGCCAGTCGGCCCCCGGAGACAGGTCCAACTCAGCCGAAGTCAGACCGCTCGTACGGAGAGGCCCCCGGGGGAAAGCGACGGGTCCCGAGGCCATCCCTCGGGCCGTACCGACCCCAGACGGCGTCCCGTACGGAGGGCGGCGGCACGCGGAACGTGACTTACACTGGCCCGACAGGTCCCGCAGTCGAGAGATCCGATCCTGACGGAACAGGCCCCGTAAACGGATGGCGCCCACGCTCGGGGAAAAGAGCACTCTCACGAAGCCCGAGGCCTGACGACTGGCCGCTCTGCCAGCGCCGCCCTCCCTCCTTTTCTCTTCTGTCCTTGCCTTCTCCCTGCTGGGCCCGACGGACGAGGTCGGAAAGCCGCCTGGCCTCCTTCGCCAAAAAGGGAAAAGAAAGGAAGACAGGGGGGAGGAGTTTTCGAGGAGGAAAAGGACAAGCACACGACGGAGGGAGATAAAGAAGGAAGAATCCGGAGACTGCAAGGTAAGCCAACTAGCCTGGGGACAAGGAGGAAGCACCGGCACAAGGCCTCGCTCCGAGGAAGAAACCAGAGATCCCGAGAGGGGAATACTGGACGCGAGCTCGGCAGGCAGGCCCAGCCGAGATTCCGGTCCCCGGCGCTTTCCCTTCACTAGTTAACTCTCCAAACCTGGGACCCTTTAGAGGGCCTGGGAGCGAGAGTCTGTTCCTCCTCGTCGTCTACTGACTTGACCGTCGGAGCCCCCTCACCGGAATCCCCGGCCAGGGTCCTCTAACCCCTTTGTTGCAGGTTTCTCGCAGGAAGACTGGCTCCCTTGCCAGGCGGTCAGGGAGGATCGGTTGATCCTCGGCACGGGCGCGGCGACGGGGACGGCAACAAATATATTATTAAAAATCATATTTTATAAAAACTAACAAAAATATGTGATAATAAAATGAATATTATATAGACCAATAAAACTATATTATTTTTTAAAAAATAATTATATAATTAATATAAAATCATATTTATGCTATATATTTTAATTAAAAAGTGGTATCCGCGCGTTTGCACGGAATGTGTTCTGGTTTTAAATTAAAACATCAACTCGTAGGAAAAGAAATGGAAGCATCTGGAATTTTTAAAATTTCTCTATTTAATTCAAAAGGAAACTTTAACATGTTAATTTGTTTGCAATATTTACAAAAGCCCCTTGTCTTTTCTAAAATAACATGTAAAGACTTGTTTTTTTTAATGAAACTGGCATAGAACCTATGCTATGCATGGAATACATCTTTATTTGAAAATTATAGAATGCTTAAAATATTTATTTTTATTAATTATATAATTATATAGAAAATAATATATACATTTCCAATACATAAAATATTGATTTTATTGATAAATATTATATTAGTTTGACTAAAAATATCATTTTATAATATATTAATATATACTTAAACATTATTAATTAATATTCTAAAAATATCATGGATAAAAATATTATTTCACTAAAATATATTTTTTAATAAATTATTATTATCATCATCATCATATTATCAATATTATTATACTAAGATTATAATAAAACAAACTATAAAAATGTTCAGAGAGTTGCAAGATTCTAAATTAAAATGCTCTTCTTTTTCCACTGCACCAAAAAAGAAATTCGAAAATCTTTTGTGTGTGAGTATATATTTATAGACATGGTGGAGGAGACCTTACCACCACCATCTTTTTTAATTAAAAAATATACCACCTCATTATTTTTAAAAATGATATATGTTTTATTAATATAATATATATATATTATTATTAAATATTTTTATGATAAAGTTTGACAAGAAGTATGAAGTCTTGATCTTGAAATTTTATCCTCTTTCTTTTTTTACCATCAAGATCTTTAATGATCTTTTAATAGTATTAATATCATTATTTATTTACCTTCCATCAAATTAAAGACTTTTCATTTCTCTTTTCTTTTTGTTCTAGGTCTTTAATGGTCATTTAATGCTATTAATACCATTATTTATTTACACTCTGAAAAATATTAATAGAGTTAAAAATCATTGCCAGAATTTTTGATTTTGAAGACTCCTTTAATTAATGTGGGATGAGAGTGAAGGGCGTTAGATCATAAAAATATCTAGTTTAATGCCATTCATATATGTGATATATATATATATATATATATATATATATATGATGGATGGAAATTGACATGTGACTTAAAATATATAAGATAAGATAAAATAAGATCATATTTTAAAATACTTTTTAAAAATATATCATCTCTAAAGTATTATTTTTATTATTTATATAAGTATTTATAAAATATATATATTTTATTATTATACAAAAAATATTTTATTGATAAATTTTTTATGAGAAAATTCGAGAAGAAATCTCTTTGGATCCGTGAAAGATACAATTCTTTTTTTTTCTTTTTTCTTTTTGATTAGCAAGATCTTTAATGAACTTCTATTTGAAGTCAATGCATATAAATAAATATTTTATTAATTATTAATATAATTAATATTAAATATTATACTTTTTTTATCAATGAGGCCTTTAGTGATATTTTTTTAAAGTTAATGCATGCAAATAAATATTTCATAAATTATTAATAAAATAAATATTAAATATTAATGGAAAAAATATATATTTTTTTTGTGGGATTAGAGTACCATGGGATATAAGGTGGATGGAGTTTGTGCCATTATGGAAGTCTTCATTTAAATATATATATATATATATATTGTTATTATTATGTTATGTTCTCATCCATTTAGTTTAAGATAATATTTTTATTTAAAAAAATTACCATCTCTAAAATTTATTTATATTAATTACATAATTTTTGAAAAAAATAATATATATTTTATCATTATATAAAATATTTATTTATTGATAAATATTTTTATGAGAAAGCTTGAGAAGAAATTTCTTGAATCTTTTGAAAGTAGTCCATATGGATCCTTCAAACACACGTTTTTTTTTTTTTTAATTAACAAGACTTTTAGCAGCCTTCATGTCAGAGGGTGGCTTTGCCACCGTTGCCTCTTTCAATTAGGAAATATACCACCTCGTTATTTTTAATAAAAATATATATTTTTTAAAATACTTAATATATTTATTTTATTCATAAATATTTTTATTAGAAAGTTTGAGAAATGTCTTGGTCTTGAAAATTTTATCCTCTTATTTTTTTTTTTATTATTGAGATCTTTAATGACCTTTTAACAGTATTAATATCATTATTTGTTTACCTTCTAATAAATTAAAGATTTTTTTAACTATTTTTTTTAATCAAGATCTTTAATGATCATTTAAAGGTATTAATATAATTATTTATTTACTTTCCATCAAATACTAATAGAATCATCATATTTTTTTATTTTGAAAACTCCTTTAATTAATATGAAGTGGGAGTGTCATGGGCCTTAAACGATAAAAATATTAATTTAATGCCATTCATATGGGCCTTAAACTATAAAAATGCTAATTTAAGGAAAAGTCTCTGTGCACCGCATGCGGTGCAATAAATTCAACGTGGCCGGTACCGTATTTTTTTATTGGTTCAAATATATCCACTGTAGCATGATGGGATGGGAGTTGAGCGTGACTAGCATTAATTACCATTCAGCTTTTATTTGAAATTTTAGTCCAGACCAAAATATCCTTCTCTCTAGTCCCTTTTCTGCATGGGTGTTGTTACGGCCATAATGATGACGTGGCCGGTCTCAGATTCCGTCGGGCATGATTGAGCCGCGTGGAGGTTTCCTCGGCCGAGTCAGCTGCGGGTCCCATGCCACCGAGGTCGAGCTCGGCCCTTGCCCCCCCCCGGCTACCTCGCCAGGTGATATCCCGAGGCGTTACCGCCCAGGCTGAAGTCGAGTTCGGTCCAGGGCCCCTTCTGTCGCCTCGCCAGGTGTCCACCCAAGAGGGGTCCACCTCAGTCGAGGTCGACTGCTCCCCCGCTCCTTCGCTAGGTGGCCCCCGGAGACGGGACCACCTCGACCGAAGCCGAGCGCCCTTCTGCCGCCTCGCCAGGTGTCCACCCAGGAGGAGTCCACCTCGGTCGAGGTCGACTGCTCCCCCGCTCCCTCGCCAGGTGGCGCCCAGAGACGGTCCCACAAGGCCGAGGTTGAGCCGGGCCCCTTCGCTCCTTCGCCAGGTGGCCCCCGGAGACGGGACCACCTCAACCGAAGCCGAGCGCCCTTCTGCCGCCTCGCCAGGTGTCCACCCAGGAGGGGTCCACCTCGGCCGAGGTCGGCTGCTCCCCCGCTCCCTCGCCAGGTGGCGCCCAAAGACGGTCCCACCGAGGCCGAGGTCGAGCCGGGCCCCTTCGCTCCTTCGCCAGGTGGCCCCCGGAGACGGGACCACCTCGACCGAAGCCGAGCGCCATTCTGCCGCTCCGCCAGGTGTCCACCCGGGAGGGGTCCACCTCGGCCGAGGTCAGGCCGCCCGTACGGAGGACCCAAAGAGCGGAGGCGCAGGTTCCGAGGTTGGCCCTCGAGCCGTACGCACCAGAGGCGGCGCCCCGTACAGATGGCGGCGACACGCGAAACATCACTTACGTCGGCCCGACAGGTTCTGCAGTCGAGAGGCGCGGTTCTGGCAAAACAGGGCCCGTCAACGGACAACGCCGGCACCTGGGAAGGGGAGCGCCCACACCGGGCCCGAGGTTTGACCGGCCGCCCTGCCGGCGCCACCCCCCTTCCTTTACCATTTCCCCGCTGGGCTCGACAAACGAGGTCAGAAAGCTGCCTGGCCCTTGAAACCAAAAGGGGAAAGAGAAAAGGATGGAGAGGGGACAACGAGAGCAACAAGGGGAGCCTCCCAAGAGCGGAAAATAGGCAGGCAGCGGGAGGAGATAAAAGGAAGGAAAGAGGAGGCGACCAGGTAAGGTGGGACGAGTAAGAAACAGAGGCTGAAGGCCCCGCTCCGAGAGTAAGATCCAAGGTCCCGAGAGGGGATCGCTCGGTGTGAGCTCGGCAAGGGGACCCAGCCGGGTTTCTGGTCCCTCCAGCACCTTTCTTGCTAGTAAATTCTCTGAGTCTGGGACCCCTTCGGGGGCCCGTCTTGGAGAATCTGTTCCCTCTCGCCGTCTACTAACTTGATCGTCGGAGCTCCCTCGCCGGGATCCCCGGCCAGGGTCTTCTGACCTTGCCTTGCAGGTTCGCTCCGGCCAGGGGGCCCCGGGAGTAAGGCGGTCTGGTAGGATCGGCGGTTCCGAGGCACGGGCACGGCGGCGAGATCGGCAACAGGTGTCATAGGTTTTGAACTAGGGTGTCGTAATACTGTTTCAGGTTTTATTTTATATTTTTCTGCAGGGGTGTCGTAGGTTTTGAACTAGGGTGTCGTAGCTTTTGAACTAGGATGTCATAATACTGTTTCAGGTTTTATTTTATATTTTTCTGCAAGAATGTCGTAGGTTTTGAACTAAGGTATCGTAGCTTTTGAACTAGGGTGTCGTAATACTGTTTCAAATTTTAATTTATATTTTTCTGCAGGGGTGTCGTAGGTTTTGAATTAGGGTGTCACAGCTTTTGAACTAGGATGTCGTAGGGTGTCGTAATACTGTTTTTGGTTTTAATTTATATTTTCTGCAAGGTATCGTAGGTTTTGAACTAGGATGTCGTAACTTTTGAACTAGAATGTCGTAATACTGTTTCTGATCATTTTTGAACCAGGTATCGTAGATTTTGAATTAGGGTATCGTAAGTTTTGAATTAGGGTATCGTAATACTGTTTCATATCATTTTTGAATCAGGGTGTCGTAGGTTTTGAACTAGGATATCGTAGATTTTGAACTAGGATGTCGTAATACTGTTTCAGATCATTTTTTGAACCAGTGTGTCGTAGATTTTGAATGGGATTTTTGCATATATACCCTCTAAAATATTGGATTTTGCATGAATACCCTTCTAAAATTGATATTTGCATGTATGCCCTTCTTAGATACCTGATTTGTATGTTTACCCTTTTTTTATTCTTTTTTTGTATATGTACCCATACCATCCAACATTGTTAAAAAATTGAATGTTTTAAATTAATTAATTTTTAATTTAAATAACTATGGTTTTTATTAACTGCATCAAAAGAATTGTTATGTTAGGGGTATTGGTACAAAAATAGTGTTTGAGGGGGGCATAGATGCAATTAGTGATTTAAGAAGGGTATTCATGCAAATTCAAATTTTTAGAAGGGTATTCATGCAAAAAACCTGATTTTGAACTGGGATGTTGTAGCTTTTGAACTAGGATATCGTAAGGATATTTTGGTATGAACGAAAATTTCAATTAATGCTAGTCATCTCAGCTTTTGTCCTATCATGCTACAGTGAATATTTTTAGACCAATAAAAATGTGCGGTACAAGCCATGCTGAATTTGTTGCACCGTACGCGGTGCACAAAGAATTACTTGCTAATTTAATGCCATTCATGTTTGGGATCCCTGTGATGAATGGAAATTGTCATGTTACTTAATATATATAAGTTAAGATAAGATTAGATTAAATTTTAAAATAACTTTTACAACTCTTTTTTAATCAATAATAACTTTCCTTACCAAAAAAAAAAACAACAACTTTAATGATGTATTCCTTGAAATTAATGTATATAAATAAATATTTTTATTAATTATGAAATATTATATTTTTAGTAAGATATTTAATATTTTTTAAATTAATACATATAAATTATAAATAAATAAATATTAAATATTAATAAAGAAATTATTTATTTATTTTTTTTCAAAAAGAGGAACAGGGGACGTTTTGATCAAAAAAATTGCTGGATTTATTCGGTAAATTTTTTCATTAATATAGAATGCCATATATAATTCCAGAGAAATTACTGATACAGGGGCTCCTATTTTAGTATATATATATATATATATATTATATTAAATTTATTAATTTTTTTTTTGATAAACAAAAAGGGGAGGAACGTTCGAGACAGTTTTTCAATTCCAGCCAGAAAATGTTGGATACACGGTGTAGCGCATATTAATTTTTTTATAGCCGTTCTCCATCCGTTCTCCATCCCTAACTAGCCGTTGTCCATCCCAAGATGAGTACGTCAACTTAACTAGCCGTTCCCCATCCAAAAGTGAGTATGTCAACCTAGCTAACCGTTCCTCACTCGAAGGTGAGTATGTCAACCTAACTAGCAAACAAGAACTTCAGTATTATTTTATTAATTTTTTTTAAAAAAATTTATTTTTGGATTATTTTTAATTTTTTTTTTATTTCAGGATTTTTCGGTCAAAATATCCAGCTGTACAGCTTACCGGTGATAATTTATTAGTTCAAATGAGGTGAGGTTGTGAAACAAATTATTAATTTAATTAATTAAATTTTTTTTTATAAGGAACTATTTTTTTTTGACCATTATCTTTTCTGGTACGCAATCGCGATGTAAAGTACGAATTATTTTATTTTATTTTATTTATTTTTCTCTTGCCCGATGCCTTCTTCCGTCTTTCTCCACCTTTTTATTTATTTGTTTATTTTCCTTTTTCGACTTGGCGGTGGATCCCTCGAACAAAGACCCTTTAAAAACCTCCACTGTCCGCACCTCCTCTCGAATCCAAGCACGAAAAACAAGCCCGAGGGGATTTAGCGCTCTCTAGCTTCTCGCATCGCTCGCCCTCTCTCTCGCCATGGACTCCGTAGCGGCTTCTGCGATCCCACGAGGGCAGGTGAGTCTCGATCAAACCCTAGCCCTTTCTCTCGTGCCACGCTTCCGGTACCACGGTTCTTCTAAATTTCGTATATTTCTCCCCCCCTAATTCTAGGTGGATCTAGTCGATTTCGTGGACTGGAGCGGAGTCGAATGCCTCAATCAGGGAACGAGTCACCCGCTCATCAATGCCTTGAAACAGGTGATCGGTCGGAGGCGGCAGCTCTCCTTCATCCGTTGCTTTAAACTTTATTCCCTTTTGATTTTTTTTTTTTTGGGTGTGTTTGTTGAATTTTTTCTTATTTCTTTCGAATATTTGTCCTTTTTTGGTCTTAGGGTTATAGGGATGATGATGGTTTGCATCTGGTGAGCGATGCGGATGAGCAACTTTTGATTTATATTCCTTTCACTCAAGTGGTCAAGCTGCATTCAGTTGTTATTACAGGGCCGGAAGAGGAAGGTACTGCCAGATTCTAATGAGGCTTAAAATTGGACATGTTGTTTACGTTTGAGAAATTTCAAATATATGTTCGTGCAATGGAAGAGAAGACCCTTGTGATGAGATTTCGGTCATTGTTGTTTTTGTTGCATGTTTCTTTATCTGTTAATTTAGATTTGTGCTACTCTAGTTCTTGCATTTCGCTATGTTGAATTGGTGGTAGCACTACTTGGACTGTCTGCTATTCAAATATGTTACGACTGCACAATTTCTCTGCTCTTTTCTGTTACAATTGCACCATTTGCATTTGCTTTATACTGGTACCTTGTTTGCTAAACATAGTTGATTTATATTTATTCCATTAAAATGAAATTCTTTTATCTTTATTGGATATTTCTCTTTCTTCTCTTATGCAAGGAAAAATGACAGGATTAAGGGGTGTTTCTTTGATTCCACCATGAGAAGATAAGTTTTTACATAGGTCAAAGAAAGTACCTCACTTATTCATATCTATAGCTTCTCCTGTATTAAAAAATTACTAAAACTACTCTAAACTGACTGTAGTTACATGCCAAATGATCTAATAATAAAGATGCTTCACTTAGAACTTTTAGGGCCTGTTTGGTTTACAAGTTTTAATAAATCAGGTCTATAAAAATCTTAAATAAATGGATTTTACAAAAGTGTTGTTTGGTTCTTTTCCATAAAATGTTTTGCTAAATTTGACAAGGCATAAAACCTGAAGAATTAGTTTTATGAAAAACAAATCTCCCCCTATTTTTCATAAAATCTGTTTTGCAAAAAATAATTGTGTTTTATGATGATCTGTTTTAGGAAAACACACAGGCATCCGAACAGCCCCTTAATTCTACACAAAAATCACCAAACCTTTTGTAATCTGAGTTTAAGTAAATTATAATCTTGTGTTGAAACTTTAAACTCTTTTGACCATTGTAAATGCCAGCTTGACTAAAAGTCACAGCATAGAACTCATAGGACTTAGAATCAGCTTCAAAGCTAGTATTGACATGCCTTAAAACAGATGTACAACTAAAGTTACGCCTTTATGAATGAAGCTGACTCATTCTACTCAAAAATTGGTCTAATCCTAATTTCAGTACAAATGTTGATGTGCATTTCCAGGCCTTGAGTAAACTCTATGGACTAAAGATTTTGCAGACCATTGCTTAGGCCCAATCTTTATGTTCATCAAAAATTTTCTCCTTTGCTTAGTGCCTTGCAAGCCAATTTGAGAACAGGAGTGATCTTTAACACAAGGAACTCTACCAATTTGTTGTGAGAAAGCACAATGATGAAGGGGCTCTAGTAGGATTCTAATAAGAAAAAATAATAGGTCAACCTATCTTCTGAAAATGGACAAATCTTGGGTACGGGTAGGATGCTTGTAATTGTCTAAGAGGGGCACTTGCCATTTACAAACTATAGAAATCAAAATTTGGTAGGAGCAGCAGGGCATTTAATCAAGGTTAAAGGTTATCTGTAGATCCTTGGTTGGATTCAAAGATGCATGGTCAAAATATTAGTTTGATTGTTGCTAAGAGGGCAACAGGTATTGGTTGGTGGTTACCTATCTATAAAAGTATTGAGGAGGATGTGAAGGTTGGTTAATTGGGGGAGGACATCATTTTGTAAATTTGGGAGGGTATGGTTCATAAATGGAAAATGTATTGGGAATGGGGGTTTCTTCTTTCTAGTGTCCAACATCAAACATGTTTAAGCATGGTGGCAAAAAATCATGAAATTATTTTGAGTTTTGGTTCGTTTTGGTGATGATGCTTTATGTTGAAATTAGATATAATGTAAAGTAAGGATCGTTGAACCGATACCGAGACTCATGCCGATCATCGACCGGTAGGTATGGTACTGTACCGCTATATGGTATGGTAAAGCATGCTGGTCCCCAAAAAAATTATTTTTTTGGATTTCTTGTGATTTCAAATCACTTTTTAAAGGTTTATTGAATGTTTTTAGATCAAAATAGATGTTTGTTGATGCTAATTGAAGAAATTTTTATAAGGCAAGATTATCAGTAATTAATTAGAGAGAGGAGAAATAAAAATCTGAGAGAAATGGTAGAAGGCGAGGGATTTGGTGAAGCGGTGGCATGGATGGGGTAGGAGTTGAAGGCGATGCTGATGAGATGGTCACGATGGGCATAGGTCAGAAAAAGGCACCACTTTTGCCAGGAGGCCACTATCCATGTATCCATCGAGAACGGCAACCCCTTCTGCATCTCTATCAGCATCGCTTCCTCCTCTCTCTACTACCACCTTCTAGTGAGCCTTTCCTATTTATCTCCTATAGTCTTTCTTTTTGTTCTCTTCGTTCCTTCTTGTAGAAGAAAGAAGAGGGAATTGGATGGTCATTCCCAATTATTGAATTTTTAATTTGCCAGTTTTTTCTCTTTTCTGCAGTTGCCATTTTTTTTATTATCATTTTGGTGTGCAATTTATGCATGTATTTTCGATATCTAAGGCTTTGTAAGCATCTATACCCTTGTTTCGGTGGTCACATAGTATTGCGGTCTTTGGGACAATTGAGTTAGCACTATTTCTTGTTTAAAAATCAATAAAGACTAGATGGTGTCCCAAATTAATATCAGAGACCCTAACCTGACCTAACTCACTGTATTGGATTTATAAATATATTTCTCATAGAACTTTGAGTCAGATCAAACTTGCTTCACCTTGTAAGAAGGGGCTTGGACTTGAATTTAACCTAGCTTAGTATTTGATAAGGTCGGAAATGATGGAGATGCAAGATGAGCCTTTCAACTTGAAGCTGCAATCAAATTGGTTGAGGTGTAGTTTATACACGATTTAAGATTGAGCTAATTTTATGTGCCAAGCTAATCGATTATTATTAGTATGATCATTATTATCTTAGTTCCAATCCAAAACTAATACAGAATAACATGGTCCAATTACAGTTAAAATCACTTGGTTCATGATCTTTGTGCAACAAAATATTTTTTTTATTTTAATTTTTTGATCCAAAAATATATTTTTAATTTTAAAAATCATATACTTAATAAAAATAAAAAATATAATTAGGATTATTTGGTTTTGGTTGGTTTGGGAGGCAGAACTGTTTTCCACGCCCAAACCATATCTGTCACTGTATGGTATGGTTCAGTATGGTATGGAAAACCCTGGTCTGTGAAGAATCACAAAGCTCATTTGGCCATTGGAGTTATGCATGGCTTAAGTTGATTGTGTGGATATTGGTGCAAGGAGTGCTGGTGGATCACAAGGGCAGCTTCTTTTGCTGGCTGTCATGCTATGCCATGAAATGTGACATGGATGTCTTGTAAATAATCAAGCATGTGTTTAAACTAGATGCAGCTCAATATTGTGTTGACATATGTGCATGCACTAAAAGATTTTATTTATTTATTTATTTTTTAAAGTCTATCTTTCTGGTCATCTTTCCTTCCTAAGTCCTATTGTATGAGAATTAGCCCAGGATATGGTTTGACATTTATGTAAAAATGTTTGCTGGGTTGTAAAGGCTTCTAACAATTAGTTGAATTTGCATACAATTATTGACTAATTTCAAAAAGCTTATAACTCAAGAAGCATGAATGATTTTTAACATTTTTGATATGCATATTATTTAGGCATGTACTGATGAGGCCCATCTTCTGGTTATGTTTTCTAAATGTGAACCTTTATTTGGTCATCAAACCTAGACTATTTTATAGTAGGTTTTGTAAGCTATGGGCCTGGGCTGAAGTCGGCAGACCCAGCCGACTTCAACCCAAATGGAAAAAAAAAAAAAAAAAAAAGAAGAGGCGGAGACGGGGAGAAGACCGAAACAGGGGAGGGGAGATCTCCCTAGCCGGTCGGAGTTTTCGCCAGAAAACTCGGCGAGAGAGTCGTGAGGGGAGTGGGAGGAGGTCGGCATCGGATTCGTGGGGATTTGGGACCCGGTGGTAGGGTTTTAAATGGCGAGGGAACTCTCGTTTTTTCTTTAAAAATCCCTCACCGCCGCCCCTAGAGCCACCATCACGCTCTCTCTCCCTCTCCGACGAGCAACCGGAAGTTTCCCAACGCCGCCTGGTGAGTCCTTTCCTTTTATTTGCAATTTTTGAGAGGATTTTTGTTGTTTTTTTTTGGATTTTCCGGTTCGGTTTGGTTTTGGGATGTTCGCCGCCGCCGCTTGCCGTCGTTGGTCCGTGAAGCAACTGCGGCAACCACCGTGGGTTGCCGGCAGTTGGTGGGGGAAAGATCCGGTTCGGCCGGCTGAAGAAGAGACGCAGGTGTTCGGGAGAATAAAAGAAAAGAGGAAGAAGAAAAGAAAAAGGAAAAAAAAAATATGATAAGAGGAGAGAGGAGGAGAGAGAAAGAGGAGAGAGGAGGAGAGAGGAGGAGAGAGAAGGAAGATAGAGAAAATCAGGGATTTTATTTCAAGATTTAGAATTTAGTTTTAATTAAAATTATTTATCTATGTAGAGAATCAGTCCTGAGCGAGAAGGCGTCGCACCGATTTCGGGTACGGATCAGTACAGGCGTGGATATTTGATTTGTAAGGACTTCTAAACTTGATCACCCGTAATATTAATATATTTTACATGACCTGATTTGATTCGAGCATATATTAAATATTTTTCATGCATGGTAGTTTTCGGATAACATGATTTGATTTCCGGGTTACGGAACGAGTTTGTTGTTAATGTTGTTTGCATTTGCCAAGTGATCTTGAAATGTGTTTGATCGTGATATCGATCGTTGGAAAGTGACATGATCTGACTATGTGAGAAGAAATGATAAAGTGTTAAGTGAACTGGTGTTTAGACTAGCCATGCCACGGCGGTACCGTGGTTTCTCAGTGTGCTCGTCACAGGCTGGAGTGTTACAATTTGTGTGCCTGTCACAGGCTGGAGTGTGACAATAGTGTGCCCGTCACAGGCTGGAGTGTGACAACAGTGTGCCTATCACAGGCTGGAGTGTGACAATAGTGTGCCAGTCACAGGCTGGAGTGTGACCGTGGCTAGTCCAGGACCCTAAAGATAATGGTTAAATAATGGAAATTCTGAAAGGAAAAAATATAAATAAAAAAAGAAAAAAATTTCAAAGTTTTTGGTTAAACATGAAATCTGAATTGTTTGATTTCGTCACATGTTATGCTAATGTTTTGCTGTTTTCATATACATGTATATTATTATTGGTGATCATTTGGAACCCTTACTGGGCTATGTAGCTCACTCCCTATCATTTGTTTTCTTTCAGAGACTCAGGATACTTAAAGAGGATCTAGGCTGGGCGTGAGACGGAGCTTCATAATTGTTGAGCTAGTTAGTAGTTAGCTTCGGTTACTGATGTTTGTGAGTCAGTAGACCAATTAATGACATCGATTTAAATACTGAATTGTACATTTGTTATTGATTTGTTTATATAATATTAATTTAACTCGGATATGTTTGAATTGTTGTGTACCTAGGCCTTGCATAATCTCTAGGGTAAAACCTAGGGTTTGTGCGGCCGGTCACGTAGCCGATTCCGGTACTGGATTCGGGGCGTGACAGAGTGGTATCAGAGCAAACCAGGTTCTAGGATCTTAGGATATAAGCTCAACGAGAGAGAGTGTGGGTTGATCCATATATGGGGTAGATATTATGTCATGATTGTTTTGACCATCTGAGTGTTAGTTGTATACTAACAATGATTGGTGTAGGTTTTCCATGGCGCGTGGTAGTGGACGTGGATGTGTTAGGAGGCCTACAAGATTTGCGGATGGAGCAAATGCTTGGGATCCTATTGAGCAGCATGAGAATGCTGGAGCCTTATCTGATAATGAGGAGCATCCCCATGAACCAGTGCCCAATCCTTTGGATAACACCCCGGAGACTGGAACTGCTGAAACAGGAACACCGGGTGGATCTGGAGTTCAGCCTGGGGACCAGATGGGTCTTCCTCAGCTATTACAAATTTTAGTGCAGCAGCAAGCTACTGCAAGAGCTGATACACTAAGATTTATGGAAGCCCAACAGCAACAGCAGCAATTTATGCAACAGTTATTATTACAACGACAACAGCCAGAAGTCAGAATTCCTCAAGAATGGCCAATTATACTAATAGAATTCAAGAAGTATGCGCCACCGGTATTCAAGGGGACTTCTGATCCCATGGAGGCAGAGGGATGCTTAAAGCTGTTGAGAAAGTTTTCCAAGCCTTGCGGTGTCCAGAAGAGGAGAATGTTACATTCGCTACCTTTTTATTGCAAGATGAGGCAGCTGCTTGGTGGGAGCTGGAGCTTGGAAAAGAAGAACCAAATGTTACACCTTTTACCTGGACAGATTTTAGAAATGTTTTAATGAGAGATATTTTCCTTAAAGTGTTCGGGTACAAAAATTTCGTGAATTTGATCGCTTGGAGCAAGGTATTTTAACTGTTTCTCAGTATGCCTCAAAGTTTGAGGAATTGTCGAGATATGCTCCATCACTCTTAGCTGATGAAGGGATCCGGGCCAGGAAATTTGAAAATAGACTTAGAAGTCGGATCCAGCATCAAGTGATTGCTTTTGAGCTACCAACTTATAAAGATGTTAATAAAGCATTAATTATAGAAAGGGGATTGGATGTGGCTCAAGCTGAAAGAGAAAAAGCATTAAAGAAGAGATCTGGAACAAGAGAGAATCAAGGCCAATCCTATAAAAGTACCAATGCAAAAATAAGGAAGCTTGACAATGTTACTTCAGATGACAAGACTCAACCAAAGAGTGATGTCAAGTGCTTTAGTGTGGTGGTTCCCATTATAAGCGGGATTGTACGTGGCCAGATGAGTGGAAGTGCCATAACTGTGGTAAACCGGGACATAAGGCAGTTGTGTGTCCCTCTGGTCAAGGGTCACAGCACCAATTACCTCGTGGAAAACAGCACCAATTATCTCGTGGAAAACAGCAACTTGAAGGACAGAAATCAGTAACTCAGGGACGGGTTTATGCACTCACCCAGCAGGATGCTAATGCATCAAATTCTGTAGTGACAGGTATGATCAAATTATTTTCCAGTAATGTTTATGTTCTTTTTGATACTGGCGCTACACACTCTTTCGTATCTGTTAGATTGGTTAGGGAAAATAATGAGTTAACCCCGACATCTTTAGAATTTGAACTCTGTATTTCCACTCCTAGTGGGGATGTTTTTGTGGTTAATCAAATCTGCAAGAAATGTAGATTGAATATCGAAGGTAGAACAATGAAGCCGATTTGATAGTCATGGATATGAAAGATTTCGATATAATCCTTGGAATGGATTGGCTGGCAGCAAACCATGCTTCCATCAACTGTTTTGAGAAAATTGTGAAATTTCAAATTCCTGATTAGTCAGAGTTCTATTTTAAGGGTAACAAGTTAACCCTTATGAGGAGGGTAATTTCGGCTTTTATTGCCAAGCCACTCCTCATACAAGGTTGTGAAGGATTTCTGGCAATGGTAATAGATAGTCGACAACAGGAGCTTAAGCTGGAAGACATACCCGTTGTGAAAGAATTTCCGGAGGTCTTTCCCGATGATCTGCCAGGATTACCTCCTGATAGAGAGATTGAGTTCTCTATCGATCTTATACCAGGTACAGGTGCCATCTCCAAGCTCCTTATAGAATGGCTCCGGCAGAATTAAAAGAACTTAAGGAGCAATTGCAAGAACTGTTGGATAAAGGATTTATCAGACCTAGCGTGTCTCCCTGGGGTGCTCCAGTCTTATTTGTAAAGAAGAAGGATGGAAGTTTTTGGCTTTGCATTGATTATCGAGAATTGAACAAAGTGACTATAAGGAACAAATATCCCTTACCAAGGATTGATGATCTATTTGATCAATTACAGGGAGCACAGGTATTCTCAAAAATTGATCTTCGTTCTGGTTATCATCAATTGAAGATAAAAACAGAGGATGCACCAAAGACAGCTTTTAGAACATATATGGACACTATAAATTTTTGGTTCTACCTTTTGGTCTGACAAATGCACCTGCAGTTTTCATGGATCTCATGAACCGAGTGTTTATACCATATCTGGATCAATTTGTAGTAGTATTTATTGATGATATACTGATATACTCAAAAAGTCTACAAGCACATGAGGAGCACTTAAAGATAGTATTACAAATACTCAAGGAGGAGAAATTATTTGCCAAGCTAAAAAATGTGACTTTTGGTTGGACAGAATTTCCTTCCTTGGCCATGTTATTTCTAAGGATGGTATTTCTGTGGATCCAAAGAAAGTGGAAGCAGTGGTAGAGTGGGAGAGACCCACTAATATGTCGAAGTTCGTAGTTTCCTGGGAATGGCAGGATATTATCGAAGGTTTGTTGAAGGATTTTCTCTTATTGCTATACCCTTAACTCGCCTGACCCAGAAACGAACAAAATTTGAATGGACAGATGATTGTGAGCAGAGTTTTCAAGAATTGAAGAAACGGTTAATCACTGCCCCAGTATTGACTGTTCTGCGGAGACAGGGGAGTTTGTATATATAGTGATGCATCCCGAAAGGGTCTCGGTTGTGTGCTAATGCAAAATGGAAAGGTGATAGCCTATGCTTCTAGACAGCTGAAATCATATGAGTCAAATTATCCCACTCATGACTTGGAGTTAGCAGCTGTAGTTTTTGCTTTAAAAATATGGAGACATTACCTGTATGGTAGTCATTGTGAAATCTTTACAGATCATAAAAGTTTAAAATATATATTTACTCAGAAGGAATTGAACTTGAGATAGAGAAGATGGTTGGAACTATTAAAGGATTATGATTTGACTATCAACTACCATCCAGGAAAGGCAAATGTTGTAGCAGATGCCCTGAGTAGGAAAATCCCGAGTAAGTTGGAAGTTTTAATTACTAATCAAAAGCACATCATAATGGATCTGGAAAGATCAGAGATCGAGGTACGAATTCATAATTTTGGGATGCAATTAGCAAATATTATGGTACAACCTATCCTGATTGACAAAATTAAATCAGCTCAGAAGGAAGATTTAGAGCTTCAGAAAATTAGCGAGATAGTTGAGTCTGGTGTGCAATCTGAATTTACTATATATAAAGATGGTACCTTGAGATTTGGTAACAGATTATGTGTTCCTAAACTTCCAGAATTAAAGAATGAAATTATGGAAGAAGCACATAGTTCAGTATATACGATGCATCCGAGTAGTACAAAAATGTATCGAGATCTACGTGAAAACTTTTGGTGGTCTGGTATGAAGAAAGATATAGCTCAGTATGTGGCTCAATGTTTGGTGTGTCAACAGGTAAAAGCTGAGCATCAAAGACCTGCTGGACCATTGCAGTTTCTTGCGATTCCTCAGTGGAAATGGGAGCACATTACCATGGACTTCGTGACAGGTTTACCCAAAACCCCTAAGGAAATAATGCGATATGGGTGATTGTGGATCGACTAACGAAGTCAGCTCATTTATTATCTTTTCGTATCGGACTCTCTCTGGAAAAATTAGCAAACTTGTACATATAACAAATTGTGAGACTACATGGGATTCCAATTTCTATAGTATCAGATCGAGACAGTAGGTTTGTTTCACAATTTTGGAAGAGTCTTCATAAAGCATTGGGGACCAAATTAAGTTTTAGTACAGCTTTTCATCCCCAAACCGATGGACAGTCTGAGCGAACCATCCAGATTCTGGAAGACATGTTGAGAGCTTGTGTTATGGACTTGGGTGGTGCTTGGGACTGTCATCTATCGTTAATAGAATTTGCCTACAATAATAGTTATCAAGCCAGTATTCAAATGGCGCCTTTTGAGGCTTTATATGGTAGGAAGTGTAGATCTCCTATCTGCTGGGATGATGTAGGAGAGAAAATTGTTAGGTCCAGAAATAGTGCAACAAACAGTGGAGAAGGTACAAATGATCAGAGAACGTTTGCGTACTGCTCAAAGCCGACAGAAAAGTTATGCTGATAAAAGGCGAAGAGAGCTGGAATTCAAGGTTGGTGATCATGTTTTTTTGAAAGTATCTCCCACAAAGGGTGTGATGAGATTTGGTGTACGAGAAAGTTGAGCCCGAGATTTGTGGGACCATTTGAGATTTTGGATAAGGTTGGTGAGGTGGCCTACCGATTAGCGCTACCACCAGTTATATCTGGAGTGCACAACGTGTTTCATGTATCTATGTTACGGAAATATATTCCTGATCCTAATCATGCAATAGATTATGTGCCTTTGCAACTTCAAGAGGATTTGACCTATGAGGAGGTGCCTTTACGAATTGTCGACAGTAAGAAACAAGAATTGAGACACCGAATCATACCTTATGTGAAGGTGCATGGAGCAATCACAGTGAAAGAGAAGCTACATGGGAACTTGAAGCAGAGATGCGAACAAAATATCCACAGCTTTTCGAAATACCAGGTACGTAAATTTCGAGGACGAAATTTTTTTAGCGGGGGGAGAATGTAAGCTATGGGCCTGGGCTGAAGTCGGCAGACCCAACCGACTTCAACCCAAACGGAAAAAAAAAAAAAGAAGAAAGAGGCGGAGATGGGAGAAGACCGAAACAGGGGAGGGGAGATCTCCCTAGCGGGCCGGAGTTTTCGTCGGAAAACTCGATGGGAGAGTCGTGAGGGGAGTGGGAGGAGGTCGGCGTCGGATTCGTGGGGATTTGGAACTCGGTGGTAGGGTTTTAAACGGCGAGGAAACTCTCGTTTTTTCTTTAAAAATCCCTCATCGCCGCCCCTAGAGCCACCATCACGCTCTCTCTCCCTCTCCGACGAGCAACCGGAAGTTCCCTAACGCCGCCCGGTGAGTCCTTTCCTTTTATTTGCAATTTTTGAGAGGATTTTTGTTGTTTTTTTGGATTTTCCGGTTCGGTTTGGTTTTGGGATGTTCACCGTCGCCGCTGCCGCTGCCGCCGCCGCCTGCCGTCGTCGGTCCGTGAAGCAACTGTGGCAACCACCGTGGGTTGCCGGCAGTTGGGGGGGGGAAGATCCGGTTCGCCGGCTGAAGAAGAGACGCAGGTGTTCGGGAGAATAAAAGAAAAGAGAAGAAGAAAAGAAAAGGAAAAAAAAAGAATATGATAAGAGGAGAGAGGGAGGAGAGAGAAAGGAGAGAGAAGAGGAGAGAGGAGAGAAGGAAGAGAGAGAAAATCAGGGATTTTATTTCAAGATTTAGAATTTAGTTTTAATTAAAATTATTTATCTATGTAGAGAATCAGTCCTGAGCGAGAAGGCGTCACCGATTTCGGGTACGGATCAGTACAGGCGTGGATAGTTGTTTTGTAAGGACTTCTAAACTTGATCACCCGTAATATTAATATATTTTACATGACCTGATTTGATTCGAGCATATATTAAATATTTTTCATGCATGGTAGTTTTCGGATAACATGATTTGATTTCCGGGTTACGGAACGAGTTTGTTGTTAATGTTGTTTGCATTTGCCAAGTGATCTTGAAATGTGTTTGATCGTGATATCGATCGTTGGAAAGTGACATGATCTGACTATGTGAGAAGAAATGATAAAGTGTTAAGTGAACTGGTGTTTGGACTAGCCATGCCACGGCGGTACCGTGGTTTCTCAGTGTGCCCGTCACAGGCTGGAGTGTGACAATTTGTGTGCCTGTCACAGGCTGGAGTGTGACAATAGTGTGCCCGTCACAGGCTGGAGTGTGACAACAGTGTGCCCGTCACAGGCTGGAGTGTGACAATAGTGTGCCAGTCACAGGTGGAGTGTGACCGTGGCTAGTCCAGAACCCTAAAGATAATGGTTAAATAATGAAAATTCTGAAAGGAAAAATATAAATAAAAAAGAAAAAAATTTCAAAGTTTTTGGTTAAACATGAAATCTGAATTGTTTGATTTCGTCACATGTTATGCTAATGTTTTGCTGTTTTCATATACATGTATATTATTATTGGTGATCATTTGGAACCTTACTGGGCTATGTAGCTCACTCCCTATCATTTGTTTTCTTTCAGAGACTCAGGATACTTAAAGAGGATCTGGGCTGGACGTGAGACGGAGCTTCATAATTGTTGAGCTAGTTAGTTAGTTAGCTTCGGTTACTGATGTTTGTGAGTCAGTAGACCAATTAATGACATCGATTTAAATACTGAATTGTACATTTGTTATTGATTTGTTTATATAATATTAATTTAACTCGGATATGTTTGAATTGTTGTGTACCTAGGCCTTGCATAATCTCTAGGGTAAAACCTAGGGTTTGTGCGGCCGGTCACGTAGCCGATTCCGGTACTGGATTCGGGGCGTGACAGGTTTACTAATGCAGAAACCAACTTTTTTTAAAATTTTTCTCAGCACTTTGAGATGGGCATCCAAATGAACTTGTTTTAGGTATGATGGCTTCTTTATGCGGTTGGATGCCATTCCCTAGGTTCCTATGGCTTAGCACCTAAAACCTAGGATTGAGATGAGTAGTGTAAACTGTTCTTTTTTGTTTCTAGACTTCCCCATTATTTAGACCATCAAACAATAGAAAAGGTTAGTTTAGAATTTGTTCAGGTTAACTCTGGTTGAGGGCGGCTCTACATATGATGGGTTTTGCTTTGTCTAGTTGTCCAAGCCTTAAGCTGACCCACACTCTAACATGGCTATTTCTCAGCCCAAACCTAGTGCAAGCCTGATACATGTGTGCTTGAGCTGAAGAAAGCTCCATGTTGACTTGAGTGGGTTTTGAACTTTTTGATCATTAAACCAACCTGAATTGTATATTAGTTCAGTATGGTGTCTTATGACCTAGTTAAATGCATATCTAGTGATACCTTTCTAAATCTCTCCCTCCATTATTTCATGAAATAACATTTAAATGAACATAGTAGTTAGAAAAATTTTACAATCGTGAGAAAAATATCAACCTTACCATGCTCTAGAAGCTTTGGCACCTACTAAATTAAATATTTCTAGGACCCACTCCTCTAGAAGTGAAATAATTAATAGTTTCATGTAAAAGTTGTAAAAAGAATTTGATGCCTGAAGAAGACTAGTCAACTGTCCTATTGTTTGTCAACCTTCTTTTGGAGCCTAGCTTGACAGCTACTTGTCCTTATAGTTGGTATCTCATAAACTAATGAAGGAACTTTTATCTTTGCACTTCTTTTCTTTTTCAATTTATGCTTCTTGCTCCTTTCAGTTTGATTATTTCTACTAAAATCAATAGAAATGGTAGATTTAAAATCTCCTATGGTCACTTGGCAGGCCCAAAGACGGTTAAACTTTTCACAAACAAAGAGCATATGGGCTTTAGGTATGATATACTTTGGCTCAAGATATATCCATTGTTTTATATCAAAATTGCATGGAAACTATGGCCTTTTTTGGCTTAAATCATTTATTTGGTGTTTAAATAACCCTTTCAGTAATGTTGGTGACTACCCATCCAGTGACTCAATTGTTTTAACCCCAGAAAATCTGAAGGTAAAATTTTGTCACATATCATCCTTGTTCATTTTGTTGTGGCTAAGATTGCATTTACTTTAAATCAGGTAAATTGCAATCTTTATGGTCATGCAAATTTCCTGTTTCCTCAAATGTGTCAGTATTATGACTGTTTATTTGATGAACCATTGATGTCGTCATAGCTTTGTTTTGTTTGCAGGGAATGCCTGTTAACTTAAAGTACGTCAAGTTTCAGAGCGTTCGTAGGTATGAATATATTGTGTTCTGCTTTTATGTTTTTGTTATTGTTATTTATCTAGTTGCATTAACCAATATGCTCATGAGATTATCTTATTGTGAGTTAAATTCTATCAGCTTGACAATTTTTATTGAGGGCAATCAATGTGATGATGACATCTCTAAGGTTCAGAAGATTGTCCTTTATGGAACTACGTGAGTACATGACTCCCCTTCCTTGCTATCCTTTGTTTTTCCCTTTGAGATATCTTTTATCTCATTGTAAATTCTCTTATTGGATATTTTCACTGTGATTATATTCAGATATTTTCTGTATGCAACATATTACATATTCTGCTTCTTTTCTGTGTACAATCACCTATAAGTCGGTGATTGGCCAACCAAGTAGTAATGGTTTGTGGGTCATATGGCCAGAGCTCTGTGCAATCAAATAAGATCAAGTTTCCAAACAGTGAATCCATTCTTAATTATCTACCTTGAGTTTTCTCTATTTAAAATCAAGTAAGGTAAGGTTTTGCTGTAGCCTTCTTGTGGGATGTCTTCTCCTGATCATCTTATTCTGGCAAGTGGCAGCTCAGGAATGGCATATATCTTGTTACACTGTTTGACCATGGCACCACTTCTTTTGGTCTGAAAACCATCATCTATTTCTGGGTTTGTCATTATTTGCAAAGTATATCACTGTTAAATATCTTGTGGGTGGTCCACCTAAAAATATCTTGCTGGTAGGTCAATCTCAAGTCTAGTTGGCTTGTTGATATAACATTATGTGCTGAGAAAAGATTCGAAATATTTTGTTTTTTAAAAAAAGAAGATTTAGAATGACGTTATCTTATTTCTCATTAATGGAATGCTAAATACATGGGAACTGATACATTAGGCAACCTATCTTGCTTGGTAAATTTTGTGTTTTAGCCCTAGTGCAGTCTGTTGAATTCTAGTAACTCAATGTAGGTTTTGCAATTCAATTATAATTATTTGGATATGATGTTTGCTTGCATATAAATTGTTTATATGCTTTATGTTGCATAGTACTAGTGATAATAATAAAACATTAACATAATGAATGAGTGAAACAATTATCATTGGTTATGCCAGATAGTAGATCCATTACGAAGGATGTTCTTTGCATGCAATTGACTTATTAATATATTAATTGATACAAAAACTGGGTCGAGTCCATAGATGTGTAGTGTTAATATTTAAAAGGTAGAAAAATGTAGGTAACACGTATCAGCAAACATGCCTACATGCTAAAAGCTAGTGGAATACATAATTTTTCCTATTGGGTGGCTTGACATATGGTACATCTTTCCTGTGCTAGTTAATACCAAGCATCATTCTCATATGGTTTTATGAGAACATCAACATGAAGTTCCACTTTGAATGTTTTCAGGGGCTTTTTTCCCTTTCTTCCATTGAATGAAACGGTGCCAGCCCTGTAAAAGCTGATTTAGGATGAAACTGGATTGGATCACTTAGACTTCTTTGAGAACTTATAAAATGAGACCACCTTATTCTAAAATTCATTAATTATTTATTGCCTAGTGTTTTTAATCATTTGAAAAATACATATGCATTTTAATTTATCCAGAATACATTTTGTATTCATGACATAGACACTCAGTATGATCTATATGAAGAATATGCCATACAACTCCACATGCTAATTTATTAATTCATTGATATTTAACATGTCAAAATTATGATGTATCACATTCAATCTATTTTGTTATCAATTGTCTGAAATTAAACAACATTACCAAAATATATAGCCCAAATTGGGGATAGTTTCTGCTGATAAAATCAAAGCTTAAACCTTAAACCATCATGCGAGATAGGTTTTAATGTCCGATACCACTATTTGTACTGTCTTTCAGGGAAACTTGAAATGGCCTTTATTAGAGTGCTTTAAAGAAATGTGATGTTGTTTGGACAATGGTACTTGCTTTGAGATAATACTACTATTTAGCCTGTAAGAAAGTTATTTGTGATATAAAGGTAGAGGTATAGGGTCAGTCATTCCCTTTTTGCCATGAGCATGCTGTACTGCAGGCAACAAAGAAGTGAGAGAACTTTTAGGATACTGAAGAAGCAGCATATTTGATTAATCAGGTATTTGGCTAGTTGTGGCTGGGTTGAATAATATGTGACCCTTGTGGTTTTAGGATACTGAAGGAGAAGCAACATATTTGATTGATCAGGTTGCATTCCTCAATGGAGAACAGGCTGCCTAGCAACTTTATGGGGGTGAATGGAGAATGCTATATACATAGAAGGGGTAAAATATCAGTGGTGGATTCTGGTGGCCCATCAAGATTGGCGTGGTAGCTACTTTTCTTAGTGGTGATTTTCTTGCAATCTGAGAAAGGAAAGATGTCTTAAAGAAGATCTTTGTTGATTGATTTTTAGGAGTGCGGGTGGACTGGAATCTGACAAACATATAGTTTCATGCTTGCCTCTACTACTTATTCTACAACTACTTGAGTTTCATCTGCAGATCCTGAGATTGTGTCCATGCTTGAAGTGCTGCCATTTGTACAAATATGTGAGGTGTTTGAGAATACCCTCTTCAGCAATAAAGATACACTAATTAGTTTAGCTCTTATGCGAGGAAGAGATGCAGGATGAGAGCAGCAGCTAGAGGTGGGGGTGCATTTCATAAATTAGAAACACTAGCATAGGGAAGCTTTAAAAGTATCTTCTCAGTCATTTTAGATCTTTCCAATGGTTTATAGATCGTATTTTTTCTTGAGTAGTAAACTATGCAACCGTATAGACAATTAGCATAATCAAAGAAAGGAACATTCTTTGGAGGAATCAGATTTTCTATTCCTTCTTTGAAATATTTTAGGCCCTTCTCTGGTTGCAGAAAAAACCAGAGTAAGTGGAAGAGTAACCTACTTTTCCAGTTTATTCAATCCTATACTGCAATACACAACCCCTTTTTTTATGCTGTAATAGAGGACGTTTGTACTTGGGAGAATTTCCAAAGAACTTTTTATTCAATCATCCCTCCAAATCAGAATAAAATATTCTGAGAAAATGGCATGATAGACTAAAGCCTCGTTTGCTACCTATATTATCCTTGCTTTAGCGATATTCTGGGATTTACACTATTCTGCAACAAAGCAGGTTTTAAAGTATACTTTATTGGTTCAATACAAGCTTTTCAGCATCTCTGTACTCTTCATTGTCATATTCTTTGGTCTTCTTTTTTTTATTACCTTATGAAACTCAAGATCTAGCCCCTCTTCTTACTGTGTAACCCTCACTCCCTGAATGAAAATACAACATCATGATTTCGTTGAGGGCACAAATGGTCAGACCAGAGCACTTCGTGCTTATGTTCCCTCTTACAAGTACCTTAGCCACCTTGTAAAGTTATAATAAGGGTCAGTACTAATGGTTTATTTATTTGTTAGGAAAGTGCTCATTTTTACAATTTTCTTATGATAAGCTATAGATTAGTTTGAACCTTTTTTTTCCTAGTAAGCTGGAATATTTGTTGAATTAAATTGTGCAGTGAGAACATGAACATCTCCAAAAGCCCATGAAACCGAAACATATATGAAATATAAAATGGGTCTGAGGATTGTTTTAACATATTGCTAGGTAGGTTGATGTGTAATGTTTTCTTATGAAGTCGGAAATGACATTCAGTATATGGAAGGTTGTGCAATAAGGACTTCGGTACTAGACTTCAAAGAAAAGTGTGGGCAAACATCTACAATTGATATCACATACCATGTTCTTATAGTATTAAAAACATGCATTTTAAGAAAATATAAGTTATTCTAACACCGCTTGGCCTTTTATGCTATGGCATAATATCAATTCCTAAAATTCTTCATTAGTTTAATTTTATAACATGCTGGCATTTTTATAATGAGAAGGCAAATCCATTGAGAAATATGAATGACTACCAAGAAAAAAGGTGTTACTGTTGATAGAACTAGGAACTTTATAGGTTGAGTAGCAATATTAAGAACTAAAGATTTTTATTCACACTCGCATTGGTACTTGCAAGATTTTTGTTTCTCCTCCAAATAAAGAAATTGTTACATAGCTACAATTCTGACAAAATCCAGATCTGAAAGAGGTATCAGAGCATCTTCTTTAATCCATGTGCTATAGATCTCGTCCACTAGGTTTTATGAAACGTAAGCATATCAGAGGAGCATAATAACATAGAAACATGGATGGTCTTGACTTTGTAATTATATATAAATTAATGATAGAGATATGCAGGCTCCTTCCACTCCCACAAGTTGAGAATCTGGCCCCAAAATGACCAAGCATGCCTGTCTCAACCAGATTTCCCTATTTTGTAATTCTAAGGGAATCAAGGCCTATTTGGATAATTGTATAGGATTGGATTGAAAATCTTATAGGAATTGTGCCTGGCCCATCTAGGTTTCATTTCTATTCCTATCTGGGCAATATCCTAGTTTTTGGGTTGCAAAAAGAAACAAAAGACTTATATAGTTTTTTCTTTCTTCCCATAGAATTTGGGTTGGGTAGTGTTTGATTGATATAGGGCCATGCTCAGGGCCTGTTTGGATATTTCTACATGATTGGACTGAAAATCCTATAGGAATTGAGCCTGTTAGTCCATCTAGCTTGCATTTTAAAATCATGTAAGAATCAAGCCTATTAGTCCATCTAGCTTGCATTTTTTTAAGAGCCTATATAAACTCAGCCCAGGTTCTAGCCTTTCAGCTATGAGAAGAAAAAAAGAGAGATCTATGGAGATCTTTTTTTTTTTTCCCCTTATCCACTGTATTTGGATTGGGTGGAGTTTGGTTGATATAAGTCTATGCTTAAATGGACGGTCCGGTCTATGAATCCTACAGAATTTTCAGTTCAATTGTATAAGAACATCCAAATGGGCTCTTAATGTGTTTGGCATGCCAGCGCTTGGTATTAGAATTTTGATAGATTCATTTTACCTACAAAATGTTCTTCTCTTCCCTATGTCATGACATGCCTCGATACAATATAAATGTTTTGTATATGATGTTTTATTTTCGTCTCTTTGTTTTTTCCTCTGTTACAGTCCTATCAATAGTCAAATTTTTATGAATATTACATAGATGCACTTGAAATGCATTATGCGGATTTATGCATGACATTTTCATAGTGTTTTGGGGAATCATAATTTAATACCATGTCCGGCACAGCCACCATGTCAATAACCGAGCAAGTTAACTTGTTGACCCGAGACCAAACTTTTTTGAAGTCAAGGTTTTCATGGAAACTGAATAAGAATACAACATGATGTCTGACCTATCCACTGGTAATTTTCACCCTCTTCAAATATCTTGGCGCCAAGGAAATTCAACCTGTCAACTTTGTGCCCTGCCCACCCTTTGGCTGAAAGTTCTTTTTTCTAATCACTTTTAACCTATCGCCATGAGGTTCGCGGGCATGAACATGTACTGTACTTTTTGCAAATATTCATGATGGTTTGTGACCACCACTGAAATTGAATAAAATGTAAGCACGGAAGATTAAATTCTATACCATTGTTCTTGCATGGTGCATGGCTATTTGTGGAAACCCGCTCCTATTTGATTGCTCTCTCTCTCTCTCGCGTACACACAACACACGTGTGCGTGTGCATGCATTCATGCTGCCACCAACTTCATGTGTTTTGTCACTCAAACATCTAGTAGCATTCTTGAGAAACCATGGAAACAAATAATTTCCATCATAACTATATTACCAGCTGTAGTGAAGGTTTTGAGGGCATAGTTATTGTGCTATAAAATGTTCAAGTAATCCTCGACAAAGTACAAACAATTATTTTAGATACTTAAAACCATTGTAATGGCATCATATGATAGTTGTAGTGGCTGTTATACGTAACACTGTCTTCATTTTACGTGTTTAACATCATTTACATTGTAATTCTTCTAATCTATTACAATTTCGGATGATATTTAAGCATAGAAATAGTGATTATTTTGTAAGCTACCATAGGAAGTCCTTTTAGCTGTTGCTGTTGCTTCAACTAAATATTGCAAAGTCGTTTGAATTTTCCAAACAAATTACTGTCGTAACATGATGATGTTCACGTTGCAAACTTTGGTACGCCTTATGTTGTTATTGCTTGCAAAAGTTGGTTATGTTCAGGTTAATACGAACTTCTACGGTGTAGCATTATTGAGGAGCTCAAAGTTTTTGCATCTTCACCGTTATTTCAAAATGGCCATCCAATTTACGGTTGCAGTAAATGCCTTGGTTGACGTGGTTCTCTGTGTTTACAGCTGTGTTTCTGTTTTCCACTGATATCGTCGGCACTTTATTTTACAAGCCATCATCGTGCTTGGTCACTTTTCTATACGGTCTAAGTATCTCTTTCAATTCTCAAGCAATTCGCAGTGTCCTTCATGATTCGTATAGGCATAGCCTCATTTATATTGTGACAATAAATGCACATGGCCATGGTTCATAATATTCTCCAAACTTTCACATCTGATCAGCTTTCTTTCCCGTATTAAAGAAAAGATTTGTCTGTCTTTCTTGGATACGGTGGCAGATTACCTTATCTCGATTAGATGTAGGAACATTGGCTGGATGTCCACAAAAAAAAAAAAAAAAAAAAAAAAAGATAGAGGCAGATTGATGACACATTAAATGTCGGCAGTGACGATCTTCACCTAGATCCACCGATGTCGAGGAATCAATGATTCTGACAAGGCGGTCATTCGTTGCTCCGCTTGTCTGTCCATTCTTTGTATTATCTCCCTTTTTTTTAAAGGAAAAAAACTCTCTCATTCAAGACCGCAAACTTGTCGTTCTAATTTTCGTTCCTTGTGTTATTCTGCATGCAGGGTGGACACAACAAACATGAAGGATTTGAAGAAGATCGAAGAGCACTGAGTGCGGGATATCTCTGATGAGGTGTAAGCAAGGAAAACCGATACCAATTTTTATTTTTTATTTTTTGCTTCCAATGGACTCCCTTTTAACGGAATGAAATGATGGTTTATTATGTTCTCACGCGAGTCTTGTATTAGTGGTTCCAATGATCTGGAATTTGTCTTAGATCATATAAGATAATATATGCTTCTTCTTTTCTTTTTTTTTCTTTTTTTTTTTTTTTTTTTTTTTTTGTGGTGGGGGCATGGTGGAACGTTGGGTGGGGCCATGATCTACATCTCTAGATTTGATTTGCCCCTCAATTCTTTATTGTGATGGGATCTCTACCACGACTGCTACAGTACCCCAACCCTGCTTCCTTTCCACTCTTTTTTTTTTTTTTTTCCTCCTCTCGTTCTCTTTTTCTCTTTTGTTTTAATCCCTTCCTCGGCTTACCTTTTTACTTTCTCGAATTTGGCGACGGCGCATTGTTCGGCCTGGGGAGCTGTTAGAAGGCACGGGTCCCGTACCTTTAGACTCTCAGTTCTCACCCGCCTCTCTCTCTCTCTCTCTCTCTCTTTCTCTCTTTTCAATCCTACCCCGTTACTCCTCTCTTCTCTCCTGTTTCCCCGCTCGCCCTTTTGTCTCTCTGTTTTTTTTGAAGCTTTTGAATGACCTGCATGACGTCTGGAACCGACCCTTTTTCATCACGTAAATGACTCCTCTTTTTCCTCCAAACCTGTATCTGGATTGGTATATGATGTTCACCGACGAACCTACTCCTCGTCTCGGTAACTCTGGTAGTGTTTTGGATCAACAATGGGATTAAAGGAACCAAGAGATCGGCTATGGCCGAGTTTAAATATTTTTTTTCGGTATGTGGGTTCTTAACTGCTGTCATCTTGAGAAGTTATCGGCACGCTTGGAATGTCTTGTTGGGCCATACTGAATAATTGCCACCAGCTGTTTGATGGCAACCAGCCGCTTGCATTGAATTGCTGCGGTTTTGGTTTTTTGATCGGTATAACCGGGCAGGTTCACGTGTGGCCGAATGCGATCTTTGTGCGTGGGCCTCGAGACTCGGCTGCTCCTGATTTATTAGCTCGATGCTCTTGTTGTAGAGCATGGAAGGAGACTTTGTAACCATGTCACAACCAACATCTCTTTGGTTTCAACTAGTTGTGGTCAGTTTTCTGGGATCCTTTTCCACCATGCCTCGTGTCAAAGCTAGATGTGCTGGTGAGTCCGGTTGACATACGTATCCAAACTTAATATCTATACCTCACTTTTAAATCGAATACCTAGCTGTGCACTTTCCCGATGGATAAATTGGACCCAACCCGATTGAGCTTGAGTCGATCCAATTTGTTCTAGAATCTAGCTCCGGCCCCACCACCAAGTGATGGGGTAGATTCGGGCCTAAATTGCGGACCCGAAGGCGACCTGTGTCAAAGTTTGGTGAAGCAGGACCCAGACCCCACTTGCAGCCATGCGCCACTCTTCTGTTTAAATTCTGGATCTAAAAGCAGGTACACTGGGAAAAGTCCTGGGAGTGGGAGATAAACAGGCCATGCACCACTCTTTGTTGAAAGTTTGTCACTTCTGAGGCGGAGCATCAAGGTTGGCATGATGGACAACGTTGAGTGCGGATTGGTAGTCCCTGTCCGATACTTGCTAGGGTGCATGCATTCTCATTCTCCTGTGCTTGGCTCGAACTATTTTTATCGAATTGTCCGATTAGGAAAATTTGATCCCACGATAATTTCTGATTAAAATCTATATTCATAGGTGTAGAAACCCAGTCCGTGGATGGAACCTTTGTACTTTTGCCGCAACATGCATTGGCTTCTTTTTACCTATGTATCCATTTTTATTATTCTTTTTTCATGGATGCATGTATACCGGAGTATACTAGTTGACCCTCTATTCATCCGCCCGGTCTCCGGCGTTAGGTAATCCAAAATGCTTTCTAAACGACTACCATGGTTGCCAGATGCCTTGTAAACCTCTCTCTCTCTCCCCCATCATCTACAGCGGTAAAAGAATTCCAAAAACTGGCAGCCTTATTCATGCCATGCTCGTGACCCTTACCAGTATCCTCTGAGACGACACAAACAGTGTGGGAATCATGGAAAAGGAAATCTTTATTTGGTGTCCCTCCCTTTCTCTCTCTTCCAATCTAGGGCATGGCATGGCTTTTTGTTGTTCAACCTAGGTCCACATAGGCTGGTCTCAAAACAAGTAGCTGGGGGTTAGGGTGTGGGTGGGGGAGGCAACTGATTTCTCTGGTCCTTTTCCTTTCCGTGCATCAATCAGATTTGGCGAACTCCGAGGCTTGCTCCAAGCTCTCGGCTTTCCATGGGAGGATACAACTGTCGGTTGCCCTGCAGTACGTTCATGCTTTGGTTTGGACGCAGGCATTCACTGCTGCCTCTCTCATGTCGAAAATCAGTAGATGTTTGGTGGTTTGCAAATTTGATGGACGATGGAAGGAAAAAATTAGCGTCTCGCTACAAACATATTGAACACCGATGCACTTCTTTACCACCCCCCCCCACCCCCAAGAAAAAAAAAAAAAAAAAAAAACCATCGCATTTGTTTGTTTATGAGACAAGAAGTTGGATGAGATTCTGATCCAAATTGTCATATTGCATGGGGCATCAACAGTTCAACACGGACACGAAGGTTAGTTTCTTGGGGTGGGGTCCATGTCTAGCTCGAAGTTAAAACCTGAACATGTCCATCGATCGATGAGTCAAGTCGATCGGGTCGGATTTAGTTTCGAAGATTTTTTTGGCATGAAGTGGACTATCATTTCCTTTTAAGTTAGGTCTGATCGGGTTCGGATGCCTTTATTTTTTCGCCATGGACAAATTAGATCAGGTTGGACATTCGATCGGTCTCGGTTATGTTAGGTATACGTTGGATCTGCCCTACATGTCTTGCTTTCACCGATCATTGTCACTGTAATCAAAAGCCCAGAATATTTACATATTGTTTTCATAAGAATATTGGATACAAAGCATGGCTCCAAGTCGAGAAAGGCTCTATGTGGGATTGAAATTATATGAGTTGCTATCAACCTGATACCGACTCTTAAGAAATCGTTGCTGAATTTCCGGTCAGAGCAAACGTGGGTAGGAGAAGTGCCTCTTGTCAAACATAGGTCGTTTGGTCGATTGGCTAATCTACCTTGCACTCCTGATCTTCAATTAAAAACTAATCAAATATCCACCAAACAACAACATCTCGCAACTTGCATGTCTTGTTTTTAGAATAGGCTATCATCCTAGCAGGTTGCGTTAATTTTGGAATTCGCCTTTGTTAGTGGTAACAAGATCGATAAATATATATATGATGACTGCTGCACCAAGAACCTGGGAGTATTTGGACTAAACGGAATAATGTAACAACCATCAATCTTTTATTCTGCATAAATATTGGGTAGGGACAAGATTTGTGAATCCCGGAAGATGACAGCTACTTGTTTGGAATGATCCATTGGAGGACCGAGACTTCCAACTAACATTCATAAGGAGGGTAATAAACATAGTAATTTGAATGCATTTTTGGCAAGGAAACCTCAGGGACCAAATTAACAGGCAGGACAGCATCAACAACTACCACACCCACCCAATGACACAAGCAAGGGCTTGGTAAAACCATGGAACTCTAGTTAATTTGCAATTGGTCTATCAAGTGTGGTCCAAAGTGATGCCATTTGATGATGAGGCACAACTTTGGGTTGTGTTGTCGACACTTGACTTGCACTAACAAATGCTATGGTTATCCCTAATACACTTAAGTGTATGAGCTTTTCCTGGACACAGCTTTGGATTGCGTTGTTGACCGACCGCTAATCCAAGCACTAAGGGATGCTGTGGAGACCCCCCTCTCATACACTTAAGTTGGTGGCTGGTGCACAAGTTTTAGATGGAGACACTACTGGCTACCTCTCTTCTGCACCTTGACACACAACCCACCATCTCGTCCTCACCTAAATTCCTAATCTCGTCATAGGAAGGACCGAAGGTGGCAACCTCCCACTTGTCTCCAATCACATCTTTTGACAGTGAGGAACAACTCTACGAGGACCTCATGGTTTTGAGGCCAATGAATGTTGGAAATTGAAATCCCAGCCTACAGTCTTCTCAATCCAATCTTTCATGAGCCACGGTGGGTCTTATCCAACTGGCAGCAGGTGGCGGGCATCCAAAAGAATCAAGTAGCTTTGTTGTGTGGGTGTTGATGCCATTATTGCTGCCATTACTGCTCCAAACATCCCTTCTATCAAGAAAATTACATGTCTGCACCATTAATGATTGAAAAGGAATCCAGGGCTCCTTGTTAACCATGAGGCACTAGGCCATGGTGCTCGTTTACTTGCTTATCCTTTTCTTATCTTCTTTTACGACATCATTTGACCGAACACAAAAACATGTAATGAAATGCTCCTTTCAACAAAATGGTCATCATACATCTATTCGTGACATCTTCATTTCAACTTAGATTTCAATTATTGTTCATGCAGGTAAAAAAAAAGAAGAAGAAATTAAGGTTAATCAAGATAACAAACATTTTTTTTCTCTCGAAAGGTTAAACAATCTAAGTTCCCCACCCAGAGCAAGGGTTACACGGTAATATACTGATGTTATTGGATGATGAAGTCTAAGGGTACGAGTTAAAATTTAGAAATAGAGCTACTGAACGGTAAAATACGAAAGTTAAACGCAGTAACAGACTGCGTGCAAGGTGATGCCAATGGGAAAAAGAGCACGAATCCCAATTCCCAAACCTTGAAGGGCTTTATGCTTTACATCAAACGTGGGAGGCGACGGCAGTATGGAACGTCGTGCAACGCAAAAGAAAAGGGATGGTGCGGTTTTTGGAAGGATTATATATATATATGTTGGAAATTCCTTTGTTAAACCAATTATATAAAAAATAAATAAATAAATAAATCCTCGCAGGCCACTCTTTCAAATTTGTGTCAACCTATCTGAAATTTTGCAGTGCAGAAGGGCCACCATCCTACCATGTTGCTCCTCGCACGTAACTGTTATCGAGCACTATACTCCATGGTACAAGGGTTGTGGGAGAGAGTTATCGTTTGTTATACCCTTCACTCTAACTTTACGTACAAGGGCCCAACTCTCCACCTGTCAGGGTTGAGGGGTGTTCATGTGAGGTCCGTACTTACCACCCGAGCAGAAGATATATATATTTACTCGTATACTTGTGCCAAGTTCCAGTGGCGTGCCTGCATCTATATATATATATATATATTACAAACGCTTGATCAGTAGTTATCTAAGAGGGTCCCATGCAAAGCCACAGCATATAAGTCATTAATGGGTGACGAACCCAACAATCAAAAAATTCCATATACAACATTATCAATGACAATGAGGTTTTAATCTCTTCCCTTCCAGCTTTTAACCTCGATGATATATAACAAGATGATTAATTCCATACATTAAAAAAAAAAAAAAGAGAGAGAGAGACAGCAATACCGTTTACATGTTGGTGTAATGGAAGTCTCATGTATTCAAGATTAATCATTTTATAAATATCAGTAGTGAATGAATTATGGAGAAAATTAGACCTAAACATTTGATCTTTTTATTTATTTATTTATTTAGTCGGAGAATTTTGTGATACTGGTGCAGTATCTTTATTATCTCTCTCCTCCATCACAAGAAGGCGGACATGCGAGAGAGTCCCCGGAGCCTGTCCGGTCCTACCGGATGGGATGGCCGTCAAAAGCGAGTCAAGGGGCAGCCCTCGTAATTCAACTGCATCACATTCCTCCGTACTTGTGAGGGACCTACCATTCTTCTTTCCTTACGTTTTTTTTTTTTTTTTTTTTTTTTTTTTTTTTTTTTTAACTTAGTTTATTTTTCAGGAAACCGCGGGGCCGCTCCCATCGTTTTCAGGTTAATGATGATCCCCAGATGCTCTCTGTCCTCCACCATCCTCATTTCTTACCTTTCCCTTTCGAATCTCTCCTTTCACTCAGCATCGATCGCATTTATAGCAGAAGGATTGCACCGGTGCACACCACTCTCTCACCTCATTCACACCTTGACTTATCCTGGATGGATGGAGATGGTGAGAGGATAATAACTGGTAACCAATTCATTTACGATGATTTTGACATTTATAATGATATGGTGATGAGATGGTGAGTAATCGAAGACATGCCTTCATGTTATTATCATTGTAACTGACCATGTTTTGGGTGCAATGTTAGTTCTCTTCCTGTGTGTCTCGAATGGACATGATATTTGCTTGGAGCTAGGTAGCTCCTGGAAATGAGGACGAAGCCCACCTAGAGTGATGCAGTGGGGACGGAAACATATATTATGGTGGTGGAGCAAGCAAATAAGCCAAGAGAAGCAATCACTCGATGCTTTTCTGCATGGGTTATGACCGGTCGTGAACCGGATCTGCTTGCCGCCAATCATATATCGTGCCATCATTGTGAGTGGGTATACGGTCCTGGAACTCCTCTGCTCATTTTTGAGCCCCGGTACTGTGGACCATCCCATGGGTTGCCCAACTCGTGATCATTTCTTAGCTTCGTTCTGGTCCGATCGCGGAGACGAACCGTTGGCACAAATATCCTCATTTTATGAATGTATGTATGTATGTATTTTCATTTTATTACTAAGGTGGTAGTCTAGTTGGTAAAGATTTTGCCTCATGTTCACCGGGATCTGTAACAGGTTGAATTGGGTGAGAGATCAGGTTTTTTTTTTTTGTCCCGTTCTACAAGCTGGAAAAATGCTATGAAAATCTAAGGGTTCTCTCTTTTTGTCCCCGTTCTACAAGCTGCGAAAATGCTGTGAAAATCTAAAGGTTCTCTTTCTTTGTCCCCGTTGTACAAGCTGAAAAAATGCTGTAAAAATCTAATTGCCTTGTATCGAATATGACCTAGCGGGACAGGGGCCTGCTGAGATAGCTACACCGGATTTAACCTCCCATCCCTTTTTCTTACCAAGAAAAAAATTGTATATATATATATATATATATGCATTTTGTATGGAATTATATTTCAAAATACCAATATTAATACAACATATTGTACATTATTATAGTACAGTCCTACATTTAGTCATGATCTTGACTTGATGGAGATACCTACATGTCAATTGCATGAAAGTAGTCGTCTAATATGATTTTTTTTTTCCCCTTAATGAAGAGGAAATTTGATGCGGACTCAATCGAGTCCAAACATGAAAATACCTAATAGGATCGTTGAGTGAATAAAAGTATGCATCTCCTTCAATATGCTATTCTTATCTTCGATGGTTGCCTTTTTGGAAAAACCCTAGTAAGGAGATCATATAATTCTTTTTAATGGAGAAAGGGGATCAAATTGTTGATCCTATCCTCTTCCATCCATGCATAGTCTTTAAGAAATTGAACCATATGTAGTCATGAAAGAGGAGCTTGATGGGAGAAATTCAAAGGCATTGACCACGTACCAGAATGCCGGCAAAGTCAAGGGTATGGAGGGCAAAGTGGCGGAATGGTGGATGGTGGCGAAGTGGAGGTGAAGGTCGAGGGAGTGGAGGGAGATATGATTATTGAGCTAGACGTAAAGAAGGACATCAGTAATAGGAAAGTTGTTGAAGCCTACCGAGATGGTGGTGGCATGGAGGAGGTGTGGAGGTGCACAGGGTAGGGCTCTCATGCACCATTATTTCTCCAATGATATAAAAATGCTATTTAATTCTATTAAATAGGGCAGGATAAAGGAGAGGCGACGACGAGAAAAAGGGCATGTTTATCATGTTTTTATGAAAAAATCAAGACAGAAATATATCTCAAAAAAAAAATAATCCAAATCAAATATCAACTCCATGTTAACTAATACGTATGCTAGACTATATTATTATAATGTACACAATGAAAATATATTACTGTTACAAATCAAAATTAAAACAACATTTGTAATTTTATACATGTACAATAGTATTGATTTTTACTATATATATATATTAGATATTTGTTGTATATCTTAAAAAACAAAAAATATCATCCTATACTTTCTCCACCCTAAAGTTAAAAGGAAGAATATTTTTAAGTTTGCCAATGGTAATGCTTGTAGGCAACTTTCCTTTACATAAAATTTGAAGAAATAGAAACAATCATCAATAGAAAATTAAAATGAAAGATCCAATTCTTAGTTTGCTACAAAAATCCAAAAGGGATGAAGTTTTTTTTTTAGGAGAGAGGGGTGGGGAGTGGTGAGGGAGAAAAGGTTAGAAGGAAAGCTGGCGGGTTTTTGCCTCCGAGGGTGTGCGCGAGGGACGGTAAAGCTCAGACGATGACGTCGCCGAGGCACGCCCTTGGTCTCGCTCTTACTCACTGCATAGTTTCATCTCATTTCGTTCACATGGAATCATAGAAATTTGAAACGGACCAGCTCTCCAATCTGCCAATAATGGAGAAATGCTCGATCCTTAGAGGTTAAAAACGCAAAAGAATCCGCTAATGCCTCGGATAAGAGATGGAGGGAGGAACCCCTTCCACATCTCAAGTATAAATAGAGCCTAATTTGATGGATTTAACCAAGACATCAAGGTGGAGCCTAAAATTAAGAGATATTAGTTCATGGTTCCAAATCTCCAAGCATAATGTACTGTTGATAATAGATATCTTCCATTTAAATTTGAATCGTAAATAAAAGAGATAATGTGACGAGCGACTATTGGACCGGTCCATCGAACCGGGTTCATTCCATAATTAGACCAAAATTATACACCATCTATACATGGTCTTATAATCTTATGTGGCCTTGTGTGGCCCTCCTAGATCGTAAATTTGACCCCGCTTTCAAAGATATATAATCATATACTAATACTACTATCATATCATCATGGTAATTTGTTGAATTTAATACTCCAGTTGTGTTCCATTAGCACGTTATTGGGATGGAGGAGCAAGAACGCCAAGAGATGGGACCTTCGTTTTCCCCCACTCTATGTATCATTTTGGTGGCTCGCTCGAGGCAAATGGCGTTTAATTGGCCGCTTTTTCTTTCTTTTAATATAGGCAGGACAATCACATCACTCTGGTATGATAATAATCCTAAAGATCAAGAAAAAAATAAGTCATAAAAGAACGGTGAAATATAGTCACCCTGATACCAGGACTAATCATCCAAATGCTCGACCATAAATGAGGCAATCTAGTCGGCTATACTGTTCGTCTCCCGGTAAACATGCCAAATTGATGCAGTCATCGCAGGCCAAGAGATCACCAAATATCATGAAGAAGGGGATAGACGTGATGCTGCTTGATTCAAATATGTTTCTTTAGAATGTTTTTTTTTCTTCTTTCTTTATGGTATCCAAGGCCACCCTTTTCATAAATATCTTTGCATATATTACTATATGTTTAGTTCCATATTATGCGTGCACCCGATAAATTTTAAATAAGTTTGTAGGATCAAATAATTAAGTAATATCTTTCAACCGAACATTTTCGGATAAAATCTTAAATTATTAATAATGATGTTAAACTCATAGTCTTTGAGAGAACATTGGATCTATTGAAAGTATTTATGATCGAGTTTAAAGAAATTTGAATCCTCACAAGAATTTTAGGACTTAAATAAAGGAAACATACGAGGAGGATTATAGGGATGTGTCCGGTCCGATAATGATTATGTACCAAATAAATCTTGGATATTTATATAAAATTTAAAAATTAAATAATTTTTTTTTAATCGATCCTTTTAGATGAAGATTTTATTATGATAGTAAGCTTGTCTATTCAAAATTTTATATTAAATTATCTTGGAATATCCTTGCATAACTCGTGTGAATTAATGACACAAAGATGCACGAAAATAGGCTTCCTTGCAAAGAAGAGTAAATTCTTTTTCTAAGAGTAAAAGATTTAGATGACAGCATACGGAGTTTAGTATCATGCCAAAAGCTGAACTGCTTTCGAAAATGATGGCAGAGTATGGACCGTGCCATGTCACTACTTATTCTTTTTATTTATTTATTTATTTTTTTATTGGATGTTCAGGACATTGCTTATTTGATTGTACTAGAAAAGAAAGTTTAAGACCTTGCTACTTACACCTACGGTTTGAAATTTCAATCCAATTTGAAATTTTATGAAGTGTTCGTAAACCGGACAGGTACTGGTTGATTCGTTTTGTCATGGGTCCGGGTCCATTCAAGGATTGAAATAAAGCTACTGGCCATTTGCTCATGGTGGGTCTATGCTTTTTTTCCCATTGGGAGGTATACTATGTGTGAGCATAGGAAATATAGCTAAGTTACTGATACAATATGTTGTCATTGGTCAGAAATAGAGAACATGAGTTACTTAATTTGCCAAAAAATTTGGAGAACATATTAGATTTAGTTGGTAAATAATCTAATAAATATAAAAATAAATCATTAATAGATAAAATGAATGCGAAAAAAAGTGTTTTTTTTTTTAAATTTTTTTTTTTACCAAGATCACCAACCGGATTTAAGTTTAATACAAGTCTCATGCTCTAAAAAGTAGGTTTATTTCTATATTTCAAACACCGGAGCAATCTTACTTTCATATATGCAAGTCTTAAGCTTTATATATAATTTTAATAGATAGGTCTTGGAACATCTCTAAGCCAAAATAAGTGTCCCGTCTTGACAAGTTGGACCACCAAAATATAATCCTTCATTTACGAATATTGTTAGATTAATTGTCAAAACCCTTTGTCATAAACTCATTATATAGATATTAGATTGATATCTAATATGGCTTAATTATTATTTACTTAGATATAATTTCGTGGATCAACCATATGAATAAAATAAATCACAGAAAATCAAATTGATTAAAAAATTATGACTAATTAAATTGATCTTCTCTCGATAAAACATAACTGTAATCAAATTCTAATTAAGACTTTAGTCTTAAGATAGGAGAGACATGTATATGTATAAATATAAAAGTACCATGATTCTTTTTTCTGGTAAAAGAGAGTAAAAGAGAAGACCAAATATTTCAGGACCCAAGATCGAACATCTCAAGGACTATATAATCTATATGTGCTTGGAACAATGATTCAAGACATCATTTACGATTTTAAGTTTTACACGAATACAAAAGTATGATCTAGTCATAAATAATTAAATTTTTCTAAATAGTAGACAACCAAAAGATTGAACCATCATGCAATGGTTTCAAAATCCTCTATAATTTTTTTTTTTGATAAATCGATATATTCATTGCATAGAACGAGAATCGATACTACAAAAAAAGTGGGCCATAATAAGGTCCCTAAGCTGTACAGGAAAAATATGCCAATCAAATTAGAGTACAAAATCCGAATGATTAGTCATATAGGAGGCCACCCGGTCAGCGGCAGAGTTTGCCTCCCTATAAACATGCATAATCAAAATACAAACGCAGCCCTGCAATAAAAAGTGGAGATGATAGAATGAACCGACCGGAGCCGAAGTCGTAGGAGTGATCCAAGAGATAAACATCCTATAATTTTTCATGCATGGGTAAACACTCCACCGTCCACATGATTACACGAAGGTTCGTCTTCGCCACCCTAGTGGACCACCCCCTACCCATATAATTCATGGCCGGGGCTTCACTCAAAGAACCATCACCGCTTTCACCCGTCAAAGAAAAAAAAATTGAAGAAAGGAATCAAATACATTGGACAAGCAATGTGATGTAATGAAACTCATTCCATTTTCCAATTTTTTTTTTTTGTTTTTTTTTTGGCCAAATGATGACATACCCAATTAGCAGTACTGCATGCATCAGGGGAACCTCCATCCAACTTCATTTGAATCAATCCAGAAGGTCTCTTAAGACAAGGTGTTGTGTGGGTCCCTTCTTTGTCTACTCCTGGTCTCTTGGGCTTGTTCAACCTCACAGAAACGTTAGCCACTTTGATCATAATAGCCAAATGATTAATGGAAGAATGGAAGTCCCTTGATCTCTCCATTTCTAACCAGATTGAATCGATGCATTGGTGGTCCTTGTCTTGTATCTTTAGCACAAAAGAATGGTTCACCTTTTTCCATGGTATGCACTATTAAATACTGTAATAGTAGCTACTTATACGGGCAAATAAAAGATTATTTAGAGTACTTTTAGATTTATACGCTATATGATCTCATGATTAGTGTCGTAAAAAAAAAATAAAAACAATCATTCTTTCATGCAAAAGATACAACTTAAATCCTATTTTGGGTTGTACGTGGACCAGCTACCAAGTAAGTTTGCTTGAAAGGCTAGGTATTGGGATTTGGGAAAGAATAAATTCTATGCTAGCTAATTGAGTTTTAGTTCAGTAGGGATTTAAAATAAAAATCGACAAGCTTGGCAAAGTTGCCGGGAGTTGGAACAAGTAACTAGGGTTTCAATCAAGTTAAAAAGATAGTAAGGTTATTTACTATTTAAGATATTTATTAATACCATCAGTTAAAAATCTAAATGAAAACTATATTGTTGTAAAAATAGAATAATTTGAGGATACATATAAATAATAATTTTTGAAAGATAAATATGCAATTAATTATATTTATAGAGACATGTATAACATAAAAAAAAACAAAATAATTTTGATATTTACTAAATTTTAAATAAAGTATCTCAAGAAAATTTGAGCAAAGTTACAAATAGGTAATCTCTTGAAATTGATTTTTTTTTTTTTTTTTTCGGGTGCAATATCCATAGCCGCTATTACATTGAATACTAGTTCGCCATAGAGGACATTATTTTCTTAGCAAATCTATACTGATGCTAATATGTTTGCCTAAGGAAATAGAAGCACAAATATTTAAGGGACTTTTAGCCAAAGAAAAAGAATGGTGCATCCATGTATATTTGGAGGGTGATGCAAATAATATTTGCAAGTTTTTTATTGGCAGACAGATTTTCCTTGCCTTTGTGTATGTGTTAAAATATTTTAGATTTAAAAACAAAATGTTCTTAAATTAAGGTTAAAATATTTTAGATTTAAAACAAAATGTTCTTAAATTAAGGTGACTCATGCACCAAGATTTGCTAATCAATGTGTTCGTACTCCTACAAAATCACAATGTAACCATCTCAAGTACTTTGATATGATACAACCAATCAATCTTTGCTTGTATTGCAGATCTTTTTATTGGTATATTGGCAAACATAATTAGCAAAGAAAATAGAACGAAATCTATTCATTAGTGATCTTTTTACTTGAAAAAAAAATGTTTAACGTTTACTAAAACTATCATTTGCGGCATGACTTTTAAATAATATTTGTATGGTTCAATCAATTCTTATCCCATGATGCTACGATATTCTAAATTGTATTTGAAATCGATCAAATCATGTTAAGCACAATATTTGTTTAAACCAAAGTCTAATATGGGATCCTTCTGTACCCTATATTATAATTAAAAGTAGATGCGGCAATGGTTAACAATTTAGCCTATCTAACTTATTTTAATCTATTATGAATCAGATTAGCTTACTTGTTTAATAAAATGATCATATTCAAGTCTATATTTTTGATTTATTTAATAAATAAATTATGTTTGGATTGATATAATTTTGTTAATCTAATATTTGACTCCATCCATCTCTTATCCGATCAAACTCAATTGTCATCTATTGCAGCCAAGTCACTCTTCTTCAGATTACGGTGATGTCTGAGAATCTTATGATATTTTTTGATGGGATTGAAAGTTGCTTCCTGATATTTTATTGTAAAAACATGTAAATATAGTTCCTAGATCAGGATTCTCGATAGAAAATTTTTTTATCGATAGGTAGTTAGTTGCCATAACACCATCCTTAATTTATAATAATAATAAAAAATTTAAAAAGTGGAAATGTAAATATAAAGCTGAGGCACTCGTGAACGGTCAATGAATGTCCTTAGAGCACCCTACCAAAGCTTTCCTGGCAAAGCTAGGCCATGACAACAAATTTTTGGACCATATGCCTCAAAAGTGCCCAGTTTTGAAAAAAAAATACGCAATGGCCGGAAAAACAGAGTACCGCCGGTTGGTGGGCACCTTGACTCCTGTCCTCCCGATTACAGATTTAAAATTTGAATTTATGGATTACTCAATTAAATTCAAAATTTATTCCTGGAGCACGTGGCTGAGGACAGGAGGGAGCACTTCATTCTGGCAGCTTAGTAGGGCTAGGCTGATGTACTTACCTTCGGATGGGAAGAGTACGCAAAAAAATTACGATCTGAATCGAACATAGCCTGACATGACGGGAGCTCGATGAGAACAACTATAACAGGAGTTTTTTCTCTTCCCATCCCTTTTATTTTATAAAAAAATTTAAATAAATAAATAAATATATGAACAGCAAAGAAAAAAAAAATAAAAGAAATTGGAACAAGAAAGCAAATGTTAAAAAAAGATAAATAGATGAAATGAAAGAATAAATAAAATAAACTCCATGGCAGAATAAGTAATAAAAAATAAGAAAAATATAAATTACAAATTTGTAATTTAGATAGAATAACCATACTGATAAAATGGGATAATTTTTTTTTAAAAAAATATAAAACAAATATCATGATTAGAATTATTGCCGCCCGGATCGTCGTGGCCCGTAGTTGCTGATGGCGTCGGGTGTGTCCCGTCCGCTTGTCTGGTAACGCCTCCGGTGCCTCGGGACCTGCAAGGAAGCAACGTCAGTGACCCGGGTCGGGGATTCTGGCGGGGGCACTTCGACGGTCAAGTCAGTGACGATCCAGGAGAACAGGTCCTCCTGGTCGAGCCCCTCTGGATGAGCTCCATGCTAGGAGTGAATATAGTGTGAGTGGAAGATAAGGACGAGCTGGGAATGGTGTTGGCCGAGGTGGTCTTGCCCTCCTCTCTGGCCTTCTTCCCTTGTATCACTCTAGTTCCTCTCTTCAATTGAGAGTATGATATGAATCTCCCTTCTTGAGTTTAGATGCCGATACCTTTTTGCTTAGTTTTTTGGCGAGAGTTTCTACCTTGGTTTGCTTCGGGATCTCCCCCTGCTGTCGTGTGTGGCGAGGTACCGTGACGTGGACGGGACGTCTCTCCTGTTATGACAGTCGAGGAAGCCTCTGTAGATTTTTGACACTCCTTTCGCTTATCCCTCTCCTAGGAGTCTGTCAGGGTCTCGATCGGCGGGTCGCCGGTCTTGGGATCCGTGCTCTCCGGTAGGGTCTTTTCTCCGGTTGTACGGCAGATCGGCAAAAGGTATGGCGCCTTGATTGTGGCATGGTTGGTGTCATACGGCCCTCGGGAGTGTCGCCACTATCCTTGGAGGAGAGGTAGGGCTCCCTTGGCGGCCATCGTTTTGCCTTGAACAGGGGACCAAGCCGGAGAGGCAGGGCCTGTCTGCGGTAGGCTTGCCTGGGTGCTGCTCGGCAGGACGGAGGTAGACCGAGCTCGGTTGCGGAGGGGCTCCTCGTGGTGGAGGAGACTAAGCTCAACTCCTGACCACGGGGCCCGACCTCAGACGAGCTCGGTGCCGGGGTGCCACCCAGCCCAGGGGACCTGAGCTCGAAGGGGCGCCTCGTGGCGGAGGAGGCTGAGCTCGACTCCCAACCACGGGGCCCGATCTCGAGGGGTCCGCATTGGGTGGGAACTCGGACTCGGCTCCGGCCTAGGTATTCCGGGCTTGCGGGAACGGACCTGGCGGAGGACGGAGCTTGCCTTTGGCGAGCAGAGGTGTTGCTTCAGGGGAGCTCAGCTCGGCAAAGGCACTCATGTTGAAAGCTTGTCATGGCGTCTGATGGGGACTCCACGTCCGCTGCCTCATGCCACGTCAGCGTTTTGGCCACATCATTTGCCCCCCACGCCTGAGGCCCATTGATGCGCGGCGCTTAGGGCGAAGGGTGTAATTATGGCGTTGACGTGGAAAGGCGAAGAAATTGGGCGCAATAATGGCTAAAATCGGCGGCGCCTCGCTCTGTGGTCCTACGAGCTTGTGGGAGGATGCCACGTGGCCACGTAGGAGGGGGGCCGTCGAGGCGGGCGTGGAAGTCGGAGCGATCACAGTCGAATGGGTGCCCGGGCCCAATGGATGGTCGACACGCGGCGGGTGCCTTCTGGGGGGCCGCAAAGGTGCAGTTGGGCGTAGGCAGCTTGGGAAGGAGGGGTAAGTTTCTTCGAAGCTTACCCTCATTTGAACTTTGCGCGCCCAACATTCTGCAGGAGTATTCTCTCTTCTCTTCTTCCTTTTCGGCCGCCGGCTTCTCCCTAGGGTTCTTGCAGGTTAGTCTCCTCTTCTCGTCTTGTAGGAGCCATTTTAGGGTCCCTCTTGCCCCTTTCTTCTTCTTTCTTGTCTCTTCTCTCCATGGATCGCTTTGGTTCGAAGTTCCGTCCTTCTTGCCAAGCCGAAGCTGGACCCTCCTGGCCGAGGACTCCCTCCTCCTCCGATGAGGAGATGGAGGTGGCGAGGTTTGAGTTTAGTAGGCGGCCCGCCCAGGGCACGGTGATCATTAGGGAACCCGGGTCTTCCCCTCCTGTTCCTTGAGTCCTTCCTGAGCCTGAGCCTTCTCGATCGACAGGTCCCAGAGGGATTGCTTCGGCGATCACCGCTGAGGACCTGGTGTCCATCCGAGAAGCTTATGGAGTCCCCGAGTCCATCCGGCTCTCCGTTCCTCATCCCGGGGAGTGGGTTACCTCCAGTGGCCCTCGACGGATCGCCTTCTATGAGGAGACCTTTGCCGGGGGTCTCCGCTTCCCTGTACATCCTTTCTTCCTTTCCTTCTTGGCCAACTTCCAGCTTGTTCTTGCCTAGTTGGTCCCCAATGCCATCAGAACGGTATTTTGTTTTATCGTTCTGTGCCACATCCACGGGATTGTTGCCCGTTTTTTCCTGTTCGGGGCCTTCTTCATCCTGAAACGCCACCCCACCGAGGATGGGTGGTGGCCCCTCTCTTCCCGCTCTCAGGGCATCAGGTTTGCACTCCCCTCTTCCATCAAAGGATGGAAGAGTAGATTCTTCTTTGCCTTCGTAGAGGGGATCGACTGGGTTTGGAGCAACCCGGATCGATCTTTGAATAGGAATTCTTTTGTCGAAGCCGCCGACCTCGACCTGTACGACCTGCTCAAGTCGGTTGAGATCCCTCCGCTCGAGGTCTTGCTGTCAGAGCAGAACCTTCATGAGGCCGGGGTCATCTCGGTGTAGGAGTCGGGTGAGTTCGACTTGGCCACTTCCTCATCATTTCTTATTCATTTTTTTTCTTCCTTTTTTTTTGCTGCTGCTGTTGGGCTGACCTCATTCCATTTGGTGCATAAATGAAGTTTTCGATGGACGAGCTGCTCTCGTTCTCGGAGGAGCGGGAGCAGACCACCGAGGCTGCCGAGCCGACGTCGAAGAGAGCCCGAACTGATGACGGGGCGAGGCTGGTGCAGGTTGGGGCGGAGTGCCGGTGCAGGCGGAGATGAATGCGCCGGTACAAGAGCGCTGGCGGAAGAGGGCAGCCAAGCCCGTCTTGGAGCCTCCCATAGCGGTGTCTGAGCCAGAGGTGGTTGTCCGCGCGAGGTCAGCCGCCACTGCTGCCAGGTCGGCGCCCTCCACCTCGGAGGTCGCCAGCGCGGAGGAGGATGGTGGAGCACAAGAAGTCAGGCCGGCTCCCCAAGTCCTGTCCGATGCGGTGTCGATTTCTCAGTTGGCGCCGAGGGAGCCTTCTGCCGTCGAAGGAGCTGAGTCGGCGGGAACACGGGAGAGGGACTATCGTCGAGTCCCTTTCCGGCTAGGCCCGAACGTGTCCTTGATGAAGGACGCCAGCCTAGCGGAGCGTATGATGGACTTCTCGGTCCAGTCATGCGACAGGCGCGAGGGGAGCGGGTCAACCGCCGAAGGAGCTGAGTCGACGGGAACACGGGAGAGGGACTATCGTCGAGTCCCTTTCCGGCTAGGCCCGAACGTGTCCTTGATGAAGGACGCCAGCCTAGCGGAGTGCATGATGGACTTCTCGGTCCAGTCATGCGACAGGAGCGAGGGGAGCGGACGACTCCTCGGTGATGTCATCACGACGTCGTTCACCCAGCTATATGCTGTAAGTAACTTCTCCCCACCTCGATATCTTTTTGCCTTCTTTTGTTGCTAATCCTGGATCTTCTCACTGCAGCAAGGGTGGGAGCGGATCCTCATAAGGGATTACTGCCGCAACTGGGCAAGGAGGGACAGAGAGCAAGGAGCCGAGCTCGCGTCTCTCAAAGCTGAAGTAGGCTGCAAGGATGCGTAGGTTCGGGAGGCTAGCCAGAAGGTGAAGAGCCTCCATGCCGAAGCTGCTGAAGCGGCCAGAATAAGGAAGGAGCTCAACAACGAGCTTGAGTCCAAGCGGGCCTGGCTAAGGGAGCTCCGGGCTGAGTCGGAGGCAGCCAGAGAGAGGGCCACCTCCGCTGAGAAGAAGGTGGCTACGGCCGAGAAGGGATCTGCTGATACAGAGGAGAAGGTCGCTCTTTCCCACCACTCCACTGAAGCTGCCGAGAAGGCGCTGGCAGTGGCCGTCCGTCTGTCCGAGCATCTGAAGGCGGAGCTGGAAGAGGTCCGACGTCGGGCCGAGGCTACGGAGAAGGTAGCTGCTGATGCTGTGGCTATCTTCAAGGCGACCTCGGAGTACCTCAAGGACTTCCGGGAAGCGGCAACGGACTCCTTCGCCAAGGGATTCGCGTACTGCCGGTCCCAGCTGTGGGGAGTTCTGTCCGAGGAGCAGCTGGCCGCGCTTCGAGCCCGGGGAAGAAGGCTTTCTCCGTAATGACGACGGTGGCGGCAAGGCAGGGAGCTGCTCCAACTGAGGCTCGGGCTCTAGCAACCTCGGAGGCGCTTGGCACCGAGGAACCGGCACTGACAACACCTGCACCGTGGCCGGAGGTAGCCGGTCCAACCCCAGTGGCCTCAGCGGCTAAACTTGCTCCTCCTGCAGAGGTGGAGGAGGGAGAGGTCCCAATAGTGCACCGCCCGGGAAAGGAGCCGGCCCCTTAGGATAGGTTTTTTCTTCTTTTTTATACTTGTATTTTCTTTCATTTCTCGACCGGGTCATCCGGCTTGTCAGGGCCCGGAAGATAGTGTAATCGGTTCTTCCAGCAATGAAATGCATCTTTGTAATCATGGTGTCTCCGTTGTCTGCAATGTGGAATGTCCCCTCTCTCCCTCCTTCTCCCTTTGCTACTTCTTTCTTTTTGGTGCAGGGAGGTCCGAGATGGGAGTCATGAACTTCGATTGGCATTTACCCGGTGTTGAGCTTGAGGTCATGCCAGTGAAGGATGTTGACCTTGGACTCAGCTGCTTGGAGACATGATCCAGCGGTCGCTGTCTCGGAGCTGGGCTCGGGGGTGTCGGAGGTTGAGATCCTTGGTGCTGGAAGTTTGGGTCTTGAACCTTAGTGTCTCGGAGCTAGTCTCGAGGACGTTGATGCTTAAGAAGTGCAGCGCTAGAAATCTGAATTCTAGACCTTGGCATTCTGGAGTTGGGCTCGGAGGCACTAAGTGCCTAGGGTTTTTCCAGGTCCTTTGCCGGGGAGCTGGGCTCGCTGGTGCTGGAGGGTCGTCTGGTCTTTGAGGTCGGGGAGCTAAGCTCGACGGTGCCTGGGGGCTTCCCAGGTCTTTATGCCAGAGCCCTATTCTCTGGGCTTTGATGCCGGGGAGCTAGGCTCGCCGGTGCCTGGGAGCTTCCCAGGTCTTTGGTTAGCGACGATGCTGTCCAGCACAGGGGACCGGAGCTCGGAGGGGCGCCTCGCGGCGGAGGAGGCTGAGCTCGACTCCTGATCACGGGGCCTGATCTCGAGGGGTCCGCCTTGGGTGGAAGCTCGTGCTTGGCTCCGGCCTAGGCATCTCGGGCTTGCGGGAGCGGACCTAGCGGAGGATGGGGCCCGGCTCCGGCTGTCATCATGAGGTCAGGCATGGACACGTTGATGATGACGAGTTGCGTGGTTCCAAAGCGCCCTTGGCCGGAGGTCTGAGCTCTGGTCTTGCGCAAGCATCCTGGAGCTGGGCTCGAAGATGTTGTGAACTTGAGATGGCGCGTTGGAGTTGGGCTCGTAGGCACGTTGGTTAAGAGAATTCCCTTGGCCGGATATCTGAGCTCCGGTCTTGAGCAGACGTCCTGGAGCTGGGCTCGGGGACGGTGATGTTGGAGAGCCGCAAGGCTCGGAGGTGCCCTTGGCCAGAGATCTGAGCTCCGGTCTTGAGCAGACGTCCTGGAGCTGGGCTCGAAGATGTTAGAACTTGAGATGTCGCCTTGGAGTTGGGCTCGTAGGCGCGTTGTGTGCCTGGGGGCTTCCCAGGTCTTTCACCGGGGAGCTTGGTTCACCGGTGCCGGAGGTCGTCCGGTCTTTCGATGCCGGGGAGCTGGGCTCACCGGTGCTGGAGGTTGTCCGGTCTTTCGATGCCGGGGAGCTGGGCTCGCCGGTGCCAGAGGTCGTCCGACCTTTCGATGCAGGGGAGCTAGGCTCGCCGGTGCCGGAGGTCGTCCGGTCTTTTGATGGCGACGATGCTGTCCAACCTAGGGGACCTGAGCTCGGAGGGGTGCCTCGCGGCAAAGGAGGCTGAGCTCGACTCCTGACCACAGGGCCCGATCTCGAGGGCCCCGCCTTGGGTGGAGGCTCGTGCTCGGCTCCGGCCTAGGCGCCCCGGGCTTACGGGAGCGAACCTGGCGGAGGACAAGGCCCGGCTTCGACTGTCAGCTTGAGGCCGTTGTGTCGAGCTCAGGGACATGGTGGCCGCAGGACTGGTCTACAGGGCTTGATGATCCGAGGTCGTGCTTCGGGAATTGTCATCTTGGAGCTGGGCCCGAAGACGGTAATAGCTGAGACGATTCCCTCGGCCGGAGATCTGAGCTCCGGTCTTGAGCAGACGCCCCGGAGCTGGGCTCGGGGACGTGAGAACTTGAGATGGCGCCTTGGAGCTGGGCTCGGGAGCGTGTTGTGTGCCTAGAGGCTTCCCAGGTCTTTCGTCGGGGAGTTGGGCTCGCCGGTGCCTGGGGGCTTCCTAGGTCTTTTGTGCCGGAGAGCTGGGCTCGCCGGTGCCGGAGGTTATCCGGTCTTTTGATGCCGGTGAGCTAGGCTCGCCGGTGCCGGGAAACGTCCGGTCTTTTGATGCCGGGGAGCTGGGCTCGCCGGTGCCGGAGGTCGTCCGGTCTTCTGATGCCGGGGAGCTGGGCTCGTCGGTGCCAGAGGTCGTCCGGTCTTCTGATGTCGGGGAGCTGGGCTAGCCGGTGCCGGAGATCGTCCGGTTTTTCGATGCCGGGGAGCTGGGTTCGCCATTGCCGGAGGTCATCCTGTCTTTCGATGATGGGGAGCTGGGCTCGTCGGTGCCTGGGGGCTTCCCAGGTCTCTTGATTCCTGCAAGGCAGATAAACCGTTGCATAGGAAAAGGACTTTTATTGCAAATGGAGGGAGAACTTACATGTTGGTAGTAACTCCCTGGATTGCAAGTGTTCCATGTCCAGGGGGAGTCTGGTTCCATCCAGGTCCTCAAGATAGTGGGCTCTCTGCAGGAGGGCCTCCGCCACTTTGTAGGGGCCTTCCCTATTCGGCGGGGGTTTACCGCACTCTCTGGGTTGAGACGCCTTAGCTTAGCACAACACCAGGTTGCCGGGTTGGAAGATCTTCAACCTCACCCGGGCGCTATGATGTCGGGCGGCCCGTTACTGGTATGCTGCCATCCAAGGCCAGGCTTTGACGCTCGTTTCTTTGAGGAGGTCCTGGTTGAGGGGGTGCGTCGAGCTCAACTGGGATCACTAACTCCATGCTGAAGACGAGGTTGAATGGCACTTTGCCCGTGGCCGCTCTGGGCACTGTGTGGCAGGCTCACAGGATGCTCGGGAGCTTTTCTGCTCCTTGCCCCCCCAGGCCTTCTCGGAGGCGCACCCACTCCCCTAGTGTATCATCCCCACTGGCTTCTTGGTAAGGCGATTGTCGACCGCTGGGATTGGTGGAGGGGCAACGAGTGCCAGGGATTCCATCTGGGATCTGTCCCTCACATACCTTCCGAGGTAGCCTCTCTTGATGAGTTCCTCAATCTCCCACTTGAGGTCGTGGCATTCCTCGGTGTCGTGACCGTGGTCGCGATGGAAGTGACAGTACTTTGACTTGTCGCGGGTGGCAGACGGCTTCAATGGCTGTGGGCGTCGCAAATAGGTCTCGCCCTCGACCTCCATGATGATCTTCGTCCTCGGGGCGAGGAGAGGGGTGTAGGCCTCCGCAGGAACAGGAGTCCCCCTTGATCTTGGCCGGTCCGTTTGGGAGCTTTGAGCTTGGGGTGTTGGCTTCTGCGCCCCTGGCCCCTGGGCAGGCACGGGCCTCTTTGATGGCCTCCCGTCTAGCTCCCGCCGGATACGATCCGCCTCCTCGATGCGGATGTACTTCTGAGCACGGATGAGGAGCTCGGAGTAAGACTTCGAAGGCTTTTTGTCGAGCGAGTACGTCAAGCGAGAAGTCTTGAGCCCTCGCTTCAAGGCCAGTATGGCGACCGGCTCTTCCAAACAGTAGATCTCCAGGGTGGCAGCCTTGAAACGAGCCACGTAACTCTACAGCGACTCCTGATCCTGTTGCCCGATGGAGAAGAGGCTGTCCGCCTCACGTGGCATCTTCCGGCAAGCATCGAAATGAGCCACGAACTTCTGCCCCAACTGAACGAAGGAGCTGATGCTCTCCGGTTCGAGGCGGGAGAACCATACTCGAGCCGCCTTCTGGAAAGTGGCGGGGAAGGCGACGCACAGCAAAGCATCGGTGGCTCCCTGGACCCTCATGAGGGCCCGATAGCTTTCCAGGTGGTCCAAGGGGTCTGTGGTCCCGTCGTAAGGGTCCGCCTGCGGCATCCGGAACTGATGCAGGATCGGCTCCGCTTAGATTTCTTGGGAGAATGGGGGACGGGCGTCATAGCCCGCTAGCTCACTAGCAAAGCCCGGCATGCTGGCGAATCGATGATCGAACTATGCCAGCTTGCGTTCATGCTCCTCCAGGTGCCTACCCGTCGTGCGCCTGGCGGCATCATCAGGAAACCCCTCCGCCGAAGGAGACAGAGAAGGTGACATGGATGCGCGGCACCCGTGGTGGGGGGTCTTACTTTTCCTGCCTCGGCGGGGTCTAGGTGCCCCCCGGCCATGATGCGGTGAGCAGCTTCCTTCTTCGGTGGAGCTGGCTCACCGTCGCTTCCTTGGGGCTTGATGGGTACCCCGAGGGTCCGTAACTGCCCGCGGCTGCGAGGGCCTCCCGTGGAAGGAATGTAGGCTGTCGCGAGGTGCCGCGGCATGGGCCGCAGGGGTCTCTGGCTGTTGGTGAGTGGCCAGGGACCGATGCTGGTGTTGATGTTGGAGCTGGCATACCGCCGCAGTCAGAGTGTACATCTCCTGGGCGAGTGCGGTCAGCTGGGTTTCTAGTGGGGGTGGCTGAACCGGGGTAGACACTTCCATCTCCGGTCCGTGTGGGTTCCCGTGAGAAGGGGATACCTCCGCACGGCCGGGAGAAGATCCCCTTGCCCGGGTGGTCACCATCCTCCCAATGGACTGTCCAAGTAGGACTTGAACTGGAGGAAGTGTCATTCTCCCCCCTACCGACGCGCCAATCTGTTTCCGCCCGGATCGTCGTGGCCCGTAGTTGCTGATGGCGTCGGGTGTGTCGTGTTCGCCCGCCTGGTAACGCCTCCGGTGCCTCGGGACCTACAAGGAAGCAACATCAGTGACCCGGGCTGGGGATTCCAACGGAAGCACTCCGACAGTCAAGTCAGTGACGATCCAGGGGAACAGGTCCTCCTGGTCGAGCCCCTCTGGATGAGCTCCACGCTAGGAGGTGTGAATATAGTGTAAGTGGAAGATGAGGACGAGCTGGGAATGGTGTTGGCCGAGGTGGTCTTGCCCACCTCTCTGGCTTTCTTTCTTGTATCGCTCTGGTTCCTCTCTTCAATTAAGAGTATGATATGAATCTCCCTTCTTGAGATTAGATGCCGATACCTTTTTGCTTAGTTTTTGGCGGGAGTTTCTACCTTGGTTTGCCTTGGGATCTCCCCCTGCTGTCGTGTATGGCGAGGTACCGTGACGTGGACGGGACGTCTCTCCTGTTGTGACAGTCGGGGAAGCCTCCATAGATTTCTGACATTCCTTCCACTTATCCCTCTCCTGGGAGTGTGTCAGGGTCTCGTTCGGCAGGCCACCGGTCTTGGGATCCATGCTCTCAGGTAGGGTCTTTTCTTCGATTGTACGGTGATTGGCAGAAGGTATGGCGCCTTGATTGCGGCATGGTTGGTGTCGTACGGCCCTCGGGAGCGTCGCCACTGTCCTTGGAGAAGAGGTAGGGCTCCCTTGGCGGCCAGCATATTGGCTTGAACAGGGGGCCGAGCTGAAGAGGCAGGGCCTGTTTGCGGTAGTCTCGCCTGGGTGCTGCTCGGTAGGACGGAGACGGACCGAGCTCGATTGCGGAGGGGCGCCTCGTGGTGGAGGAGGCTGAGCTCGACTCCTGACCACGGGACCCGATCTCAGACGAGCTCGGTGCCGGGGTGCCATCCAGCCTAGGGGACCTGAGCTCGGAGGGGCGCCTCGTGGCGGAGGAGGCTGAGCTCGACTCCTAACTACGGGGCCCGATCTCGAGGGGTCCGTCTTAGATGGGAACTCGGACTCGGTTTCGGCCTAGGTGTTCCGGGCTTACGGGAACGGACCTGACGGAGGACGGAACTTGCCTTTGGCGAGCAGAGGTGTTGCTTCAGGGGAGCTCAGCTCGGTAAAGGCGGTCATGTTGAAAGCTTGTCGTGGCGTCTGATGGAGATTCCACGTCCGTTGCCTCGTGCCACGTCAGCGTTTTGGCCACATCAAGAATATAAAAGTAAAGTAAAATTAAAAATTAAATACAAATATACCAAGGTAAAAAGAACAAAGAAATGGTATTGAAGTTGTATATAAAAGACTAAAAGAAAATAAATAAACCAAATACTATGCAAAATATTAACAAAAGTTTAAATTGTAATGAACTAAAAGCTTAAAAATAAATATTCAAGTTAAACGAAAAGAAATCTTGTAATGAAAAGCCGGTGATCTTCTTTTTCTTCCACTATATACATATATGGCCAATCTTGATCAAATAATCTACTCAACAGCGATGATTATATCCGATTGATATGCCATCCATAAATTATTTATGTACTAAAAATCATGTGATCTACAGATCCTTAATTTATATATTGAGAGTCAAGAACACGCATTGATTTGCACCCAAAGAAAAAATGCATTGATTCAGTTTATATAAATTGTTCATTTTGGTCACTTTGTATATAGACTGGTCTGTGATTACATTGATAGTTGTTTATGTTGACATAGCACGGAGTGGCAAGATTTACATTGAGCTCTTCTTATCAAGAAAAGCTATATCAATACCATGTCAAAACAAGGAACTCATGGGATCATTGCACAACTCCTGCCCCTTTCTTAGCTAATTATCACAAGTTAGATGAATAAATGCATCTAATTATTTTGATCTTTTTAGACATAATCTAAAAGTCAGCAGCCCCGCATAATCCTTGTTTCATTATCAATAGGTCACGGGTTCGAAACGTGATTATACGAAAATTCGGAGGTTATCCCTTGAATCTTATAACAGTTGGGTGAGTGAAAGGTTCGAAACGTGATTATACGAAAATTCGGAGGTTATCCCTTGAATCTTATAACAGTTGGGTGAGTGAAAGGTCAGGATCTTTTTTCTTTTCCGTTCTGACAAGTTGATATCTTGGTAGGATGATATCTTGGTAGGATCTTTTTTCTTTCCCGACCAATTAATATCTTGGTGATATGGGGTTGACGTATTCATCATTGAATGGGAAAATTGTGCAAAAATCTAGCATATTGAATCGAACATTTCCCTGCAGGATGGGAACATGCAGGGTAGCTATATCGGATTTATCCCCCGTACCCTTTTCTGTATAAAAAAAAAAAAATTTGTCAGCTCTTCTATGCTATAAAGGATCATTGATGTATAAAATGCATTTCTTATTTAAAATTTCTTTAATAGTTGTGAAAAAAGAGATTGTAGCTGCCAGCATTTGATAAGTTTATCTAATTTAAGATCACAAAGCTTTTTGTCTAATTTAAGATCACAAAGCTTCAGACTGTCCCAACCACTATCTTGAGCCCAGACTTTCTGTCAGGCCCAAGAGCCCATTATATACCTATCCATCCATCAAAAGTGGAAATGAAATTCAAAGGCGACTCCTTTTTAATACCAATAAAAAAAGAATTACTCATCCAAAAGAACAAAAGTTTTCCTTGAAGAAGCTCAAATGTTGCTCCTCCTTTTGATACCACCCAAAAAATATGGTCTTCCTTTTAACCTCTCTAAAACCACCTTTAGCAATTGGATTCAACCCAAGGGCATTTCGGTACTTCAAAGTTCATACTCTTCAAAAGAGGGAAGGTTATCAATACCAACCCATCTCTCTCTCTCTCCCCTCGTCTTCTACGTTCTAAGCCGATTCGCTCTCTCTCTCTCTCTCTCTCTCTCTCTCTCTTCTTATAAAATCCCCATCACGACCCGTCGAATTCGATCATCACAATACCAACTACCAACGCCGAGCGGCTCCTGATGGACGACCCCCGAGACCCGTGGCGGCCGGAGCCTCCCCTCCCGGCAGGCGTCCTCCGGCCGCCGGAAGCCCCGCGCGACCCAATGGAGTTTCTCTCCCGGTCCTGGAGCGCCTCGGCCTTGGAAGTCTCCAAGGCCCTCGGCCCCCCGCTACCCGCGCCGCCAGCCGGCGTCGCCACGGCGATCCCGGAGGAAGCCGCCGGGGACCTGGAGGAGGCAGCCGTCGCTGGGAACCCGTTCTCTTTCGCTTCCTCCGCTACCTCGCAGCTCGTCATGGAGAGGATAATGTCGCAGTCGGTGAGTTGGTATCTGAAAGTTGCGAGAAGAGGAAATAGTTGGGTTTATTTAATTTTTCTTTCCTTCAAAATTTGGTTTTTGGTATTATTTCTCATATAAATGGCTTTGAATTTGTTCCTCCTTAGCTTTCTTAATGCTTATGGTGATAAAAGTTTTTACTTTTTTTTAAAAAAAAAAAAAAAATCCTGATCGAGTTTTTCCACCCACTTTCCAAACAAAAACCTTTTTTTTTTTTGCTCCCTTTATCAGCTTCTAATCCAGTTTTCTTCGATTCAGATCAAACTTACACTGACTTTTTATACATTTTTCATTCATCTGTCCCGTGATTAAGGATTTTTGTCTTTAATTCTTAATTTTTATTTATTTTTTAATCCGTTAGCTGGTGCAGATAGCCTAAAGCAGAGCTCTTTAGCTGACAAAGTTCTCTGGCCATTTTTTTAAATTTAGTTTTGGGTTTCTATCGATGCTCTGCTTTATTCTAGTTTTAGAAGAGACAGCGCTTGCATCATATCCTTTCGCCATAAATTCTTACAATACCGGGAAGCGATCCACATGAAAACAATGCATTAATTTGCCAACACCTACTAGCTCTTATTGATTTTTGTTACATTCTCAAAAAGGTTTCTCTTGAACTTATCTTTTGGATTCTTCTTGGTTACCTTAGATTGCATCAATTAAAAACTCTCTTTTTTTAAAAGTAATTTGCAGTCATAAAGACTTCCCAAACTACAACAAGGTCAGATTTTTTTTCTTATTTGACAATGTTCGGAAATTAATTTCCTTCTTACTCCGTTCTCTTCCCCTGCTTCTTTTTACTTTCCAACAGCAGGAAGTGTCGCCGCTCACATCCGGGCGTTTATCCCACAGCAGCGGGCCTTTGAACGGTGGCCAGAGCGGTGGATCTCTCTCCGATAGCCCTCCCGTCTCCCCATCCGAAATCGACGACGTCAAGGTTCCCTCCTTTCCTTATCTTCCCTCTCTCAAACTAATAATATTTTCTTATCTCAACAAAAGGATTGCTTGTTTTCTCTCTGTTTGTTTATTTTGTTTTCGTTTCCCACACCGTTCGTTGTTTGAAAAATAAAATTGATTCTTTGGAAGCTGGAGCACCGAGGACAAAGCCACCACGCTCTCAGACTCTCTGTGTACAATTTTTCCATGGAGAAAGAGAAAGAGAAAGAGAAAGGAGGGTGTCGGGCCTTTCTCTTCTTCCAATAAAACAGCTGACATATCCATGACCAAGCGTATAATTAAAATGGCCTTTTTCTTTAAGAGGTCGCGAGCTTTGGCTCTCTGTTTTCTTGCTAATTTCTAGTCCCAATATAGGTTGCCCCGACACAAACGGAAACAAGTTTCCAATAATCTTGATCCAAAATGCCCCTATGATTTATCTCCTTCGTTCTTCTTCTTTTCTTTGGATTGATATGAGCATTTTGGGCTTTTGTAATCGGTGATCCACCATGCATCTATCATAATTTGCAGTTCACAAAGTACCCCTTAATCATCTTTTTGCTCGTTATATTTTAAGACAAAGCTGGTTTTTGTCCTTGGAGGTCAGAGTCAAAGATTGTGCGAGGATAACAGGACTAATAAGTGGGTATTTTGGGCATTGGAATAAATCCAGGGGCCTATTCTGCTCATGGGACCCGTCCTTTTTTTTTTGTCTTGTATCTCTGCGAGCTTAACTTGTGTTGGGCTCTGGCCTTTTGTTTTGCTTCGGACGTAAGAAGCTTTGATTCCTCCACAGGGCTGTCTGCCCTCTGCCCCGTCAAAGAAGCCACCGCAGGTGTCGTCTCTCTCACCAACAAGCGTGGTTGCCTCCCCGCTGCCTTAATTACCAACACTACCCATTAACTTTTTGGCTTAATAATAATCACCGAAAAAAAAAAAAAAAAAAGACTCCCTTTGGCTCCTGCCATGCCTGAGGTCACCAAGTCTTCGGACGCCATCTTCATGATTCCCTCCCGCCGAAGTTTTTATTAAGTTTCCCAATGCTAACGCGGTTCCTAATGCGAACTGCACATTCTAGTCGTAATAAAATTCGTTTGTTGAAAAAGAAAAAAGAAGAAAAAATTGGGTTCCGTCAATAATCTCTCTAAAATTCGGAATGATCTCATGAGAAAAGCCATGGCTGAAGGATGGATTGAAAGAAGTGAAGATGGCGTTCCGGTAGTCGTTCTCTTAACTGGAAGCAGTCCAACGGGAACCGTGGTGACCGAGGAGGGGAACCCACGGGAACCGCTCTGTGAAACATCTTCGTCCAACCGTGTACTGACTGACCCGAATCGTTTGCAATGGCCTGCATGCAGTTCTGCCGGACCAGCAACACGCCAAAGCCTCAACCGTATAGGGGCAGCAGCAAGACGGTGGGAAGGTGGCTCAAGGATAGGAGGGAGAAGAAGAAGGAGGAGACCCGGGCCCACAATGCCCAGCTCCATGCTGCTGTCTCGGTGGCCGGTGTTGCTGCGGCGGTGGCGGCGGTCGCGGCCGCCACCGCTGCAGCCTCCGGGTCGGGCAAGGATGACCGGGCCGCCAGGACCGATATGGCGGTCGCTTCCGCCGCGACCCTCGTAGCTGCACAGTGCGTCGAGGCTGCCGAGTCCATGGGGGCCGAGCGCGAACACCTGGCATCGGTCGTCGGCTCTGCTGTTAACGTCAGGACCTCTGGAGATATCATCACTCTTACTGCAGCTGCCGCCACTGGTAAATCAAATTACAATTATCGTTGCGGAGATTTCCTTAGTGGCTTGTTATTATACAATTTAGAGAGATGAGATACGTTTCGGGTTTTGGCAGCACTGCGAGGGGCGGCAACATTGAAGGCCAGAGCACTTAAAGAGGTATGGAACATAGCGGCGGTCATCCCGGTGGAGAAGGGAGGGATGGGAGGCCACCACAATCATCGTCATAATAAGCAGCAGAAGGAATTGGATAGCAATGGTAGCAGTTTCAGCGATGAGCTCGTACCGGAGGAGGAGAACTTCCTCGGTCTCTGTAGCCAGGAACTTCTTGCCCGAGGGACCGAGCTTCTCAAACGCACCCGGAAAGGTATTCGGTGATCGCCACCCCTTCTTGTTATTGGTTGAAATTAGAGTGATTAGAAGGATTTGAAATTGGTAGGTCTTTGTGTTTGTCGTGATTGCAGGTGCACTTCACTGGAAGGTCGTCTCGGTTTACATCAACCGGGTGGGTCAGGTAAGGTGGTGTCGCGAAAGCTTGCTACTAGCATTTGTTTCTTATTCTTTACCAGCCTCACTCCAATATGTTGAACTGCTTCGTTCTGGCGAGTCTGTAGGCAATGCTTAAGATGAAAAGCAAGCATGTTGCTGGAACCATCACCAAGAAGAAAAAGTGTAGGTCCTATAGACATGATGAACAGAAGTCCGATATTGCAGTCGTGTTTCCTTTTTATGGTCCAATGATGATGTTGAAATTATTTGCTGCAGTTGTGGTTATAGAGGTTTGCAAGGATATTCAAGCATGGCCTGGCCGACACTTGCTCGAAGGTGGAGAGCAGCGGCGCTACTTTGGGCTGAGGACGGCGGAGCGCCGGGTCATAGAGTTTGAATGCAGGAGCCAGAGGGAGTTCGAGATGTGGACGCAAGGAGTATCGCGGCTCCTCAACATCGTCGGTGAGAGGAAGCACCTCGCCTAACAAGAAGAGCTGCCGACATGCCAGCCAGATGATCAGCCATTGGTAGCCGTGGAGTCGAGGAGGAAAGGATGGTGCATGACCAGCACCTCAAATTAATGGCTTGGCAAGAATGTTTGTAATCAAACATATCGTGTGTAAGTGGGTTCCATCTCCCATTGTACAAAAGGAAAGAGAGAAGTTAATCAAATTAACCAAGAGGGGGGGGGGGTTTATTTTGGAGATTTGATGCCCCATGCAACTATGAACTAAGAGGGCATCGGGGGCAGAAAAAGTAGGACATTTTCAGCTCTTCCACTATCGTGGATGGGAAGGGAATCTTTGACCGGAGAAAGGCAAACCATTTAATGGAAAGAGCGTGACCGCGTGGGCTCCTCCCTTTTTTCGTAGGCGAAAGAATCACCACCGACTATTCTGGCCCTTTGTATGCGATTCTACATCGACAAAATGATCTACACGAGTAAATACTTCGGTATTTCAATTTAAAGACCATTCGAACGATACAAGGCCACTTTTCGGAAACGTTTTGCATTTCGAAAGCCTTACAGTATGTCAAAGCATACGGGCAAATACTTTTTATCCATGATCAACTTTCTGACCACGCACAAATGTTTAAGGTTCGGTGTCAGTGTCAGTTTAAGGCACCAAGTAGCCAACGAAGGCGTGGAACCGCTCATGAATTACCTGCAGTGAAGGCTGATAGCAGAGCCATGAAAAGGTCGAGGATGTCAAGATACCAAGAAATGGCAGCACAGACATTCTTGTCGCAGTTATACCACCTGATCGGATTGTCCTTCCAGCCTGAAACCAGATTAAAATCGTTTCCTAGGGCTGTCTCGATCCCAGGTTGGGTAGTGACTGAAAACAAATAAGTCATGGGAGATGTTTTCTGATGTCTTGTCTATTTTCGTAGGTCTAGCAACTCTCGGATGTAGATATCGGCTATAGACTAACCCTGGGATCGGTTGCTAATTGAGATTGTTTGATATACCGTATGTCCAACCGGGATGGCTATCGATTGACCCCTTAATTATTTTTCTTAGCCATGGCTCAATATATTGTCCATCTCATATCTATCATGTACTTGCTATGTTATCTGACATTGGATAGGTCATTTCCTTTACTACAATTCCTTCCACTTTCCAGTCCCAATAGCCTTCAGTTTTGGAAAGTAGGTCTTCGGTGAAACTTTGACCTTGATTGTTGTATTTAATCCTGGCATAGTTTCTATAGTCCATTTTAATGGACTTGTTTGTTATGCCAACCGCATTGATTATGTGGCAGGATAAACGAAGCAACATGCTATCTTCTTGGATTTGAATATTTTTTTGTAGAATTACAGAGCAGTTGATTGAGATGGCATAATAATTTGAGAGGTGATCTTCAATATTTGCTTTGGGTCTTCTGCAAGTTGTCACATGTTAGTGACTTATTTTGGTTTTTGGTCATCCCATGTGGATCCAGCTTATGTGGCGAGATCTGAAGGGGGTGTGCATCCAAAGGTCACCTATTCTGGACCATAAGATGGAGTGCCGCGTATCGTTCATTTAAGATTAGGAGTAATCTTGACCATTAGCAAGTAATATATATGATATATTTGGGATCACACATATTAGAAGTTTTTGATCGATCATAATGATTGATGAATGATTAAAAATTATTCAGAAGCAAAATTAATGATACATCAAGGAAGAGCACAATGACAGCAAAAGGTACAAGATAAGGTTAGTTGTGAAAGGCTTCCGATAGAAAGAATATATTGATTATACTGAGATCTTTTCTCCTGTTATTAAGCTCTCTACGATAAGGATTATACTAAGTATAATAGCTCATAAAAATTTATACTTAGATCAATTTGATGTTACTATTGCTTTCTTGCATGGTAAGATAGATGAGGACATTTATATGCAGCAACCGGTTGGCTTATAGTCCATGGTAAAGAAAACCTGGTATGCAAGCTAAAGAAGAGCTTGTATGGTTTAAAACAGGCCCCCCGATTATGGTACAAAAGAATTGATGGATTCATGACTAATAATAGTTTTGCAATGTGTCAAGAAGATCATCACTGTTACTACAGGTCGTTTGATGGTAGTTTTATCATTCTATTCTTGTATGTTGATGATATGTTGATAGCTAGACCGAGCATGCAGGAGATCGAAAGATGGAAGATAGAGCTGTCAAGAGAATTTGTAATGAAGGACATCGGCGCAGCAAAGTAGATACTTGGGTTGAGGATCGAAAGAGATAGGACGGCAAGTACACTGAAGTTGGTTCAGAGTAATTATATTGAAAAGGTGCTGGACAGGTTCAACATGGCAGATGCAAAGCCTGTGAAGACACCTTTGGGCACGTACTTCAAGCTTTCGAAGGAACAGTCACCCAAGGTTGATGATGAGCTGAAGACAATAGCCAGTGTTCTGTATGCTTCAGCGGTCGGTAGCTTGATGTATGCGATGGTTTGCACAAGGCCCGACATTGCACACGCAGTGGGAGCTATAAGCAGGTACATGATAAATCTAGGCAAGCAACATTAGGAAGTCATCAAGTGGATCTTAAGATATCTAAAAGGTACCAAGGACGTCGGTTTATGTTATCGGAGAGGCAGTCAGACTTTACAGGACTATGTTGATACAGATCTAGGTGGTGATGTCTACATTAGGAGGAGCATGACAGGATACGTGTACACCATTGGTGGGACAGCAGTGAGTTGGGTCTTGCAGTTATAGAAGATCGTGGCTCTTTCTACCATCGAGGCGGAGTACGTTGCAATCACAGAAGCCAGCAAAGAGATGATTTGGCTGTAGATGTTGCTGACAGAGTTGGATAGAGAGCAGAGCTATAGTGTTTTATTTTGTGATAGTCAGAGTGCTATCCATCTGGTGAAGAACCCAATGTTCCATGCAAGGATGAAGCACATACAGCTAAGGTACCATTTTATCAGGGCACTACTTGAAAATGGATATCTGTCATCCAGAGCTAGTTGATTAGAGGTGCTGCACAAGATACTGACCTATTTTTTATTTTTCTTTGGAAGTTTACTTTTTGATATTCAGGTGGATGCAAGATTGGGTGTCTAAGTCTCAAAGTGGGAGGGTTGTGTGTAGAGCCATATATATCCACCTAAAAACAAAGCCCATAGCCCATGTGAAAAGAAAAGAAAAAGGAAAAAAATACCCCAGTCGACCTGCTAGATTGAGCTCAACCCGACATGTGGGTGCATGGCGGCGTGTGGGCACACTGGCGGGCAACCTAGACCCATGCACGAGTGCGTGCGTGCGGGCTCGACCCAATTGCAGGCGGTGGACATAGGGGCATTTCCCCTTATGTTTCGTGCAGCTCACTATGGACTACGTGGTCTTTCATGCGGTCCACAGGCTTCTAGTGGGTTTTAGACTGTCGGATCGATGATTTGACGACCGAGATTGATCCCGAATGATATCAGGCTTAATCAGGAGCATTTTGACTTGAATTCGGATACGGTTTGGACTGGTTTTCGTTCTCTTCTCAATAGGGGATGCCGAGAGCTACTATAGATGAAGAATAGATAGCCAGAAAGAGGTCTTTTGGAACCAGAAAGAGAGCTACTATAGGGGATGTGATATACATCAATTTGAATTATCAAATGATTCCTACAAATTAAGTTGAAATGATGATTTCTATTTTTTTTCTTGCAGCTTGTGCCCGTTGGACCACTAGTGATGATAAGTCCAAGGACATTAGAGATGTTGAAATTGATATCTCAGGCGATACATATATACATGTACATACATTCATACATATTAATATACATACATATATATATATATATATATATATATATATATATAGATAGATAGATAGATAGAGAGGAGGACTTGGCTCCTTTCAAATAGATTTGGAGTCAAATTTGGTTAAGTTTCTTACAATCATATTTGTACAGATCTTTATACAGTAAACTAAAAAATTAATAGTCACTTTTTCATATGTTTGGATTTGTATTTATTTCGAGGTATTTCTGTTTATTCTGTTTGAATTTGTATTTATCTTGAAGCATTTGTATTTATTACTGAGAGATAAAAAAGTGGACTGTCCCATCATTATTAATAGTTCCTGTAATTATTAATACATCATTAATACGAGTAAAAAAAATATAGTTATTCTAGAGCAGTTATATTTATTCTATTTGTGTTTATTTTAAACTCATTTATGTTTGTTTTGGAAGGGTTTGTATTTGTTATAGAGGAGTTTGTATTTATTCCATCCAAAATTTGTATTTATCTTGGAGTGTTTATGTTATTGCTGGACCATTAATGTGAATGGGATAACCACTTTTCATTTTCCTACAATAAACATAAATATTTTAGGATAAACATAAACTTACTCGGATAGAATAAATATAAATTTTTTCAAAGAAATACAAATCTCTGCAGAATAAATATAAATGAGTTTAGAATAAATACAAATAGAATAAACATAAATATCTCAAAATAAATATAAATCCAAAAAGATAGAAAAGTAACCGTTAACTTTTTAGTTTGCTATATAGAGATTCATACAAATCAGATGGTGGAGAATTTAACTGGATTTGGTTCCAAATCCATTCGAAAGGAGCCAAATCCACACACACACACACACATATATATATATATATATATTATATGTGTACATAAATAAGCATCTGCATATATATGGATATATGTATTTATATGTATATGTATGAATATATGTAAAGGTTCTCGTGATTCTTATCACAGTGAAAGAAGATTTTTTAGAAGTAGCAAAGAAAGTAGATAATCCTTGTTTAGATTTTTGAACTAATTTTTTGAAATATTTAATTATCCAGTTGATATAGATCAATTAGAACTACATGTCAGATATATTCCTACTAATTAAGTTGAGATGATAAATTCTCTTTTTTTTTTTTACCGCACCTTGGATCAATGATGATGATGATAGGCCCAAGTGTGGTATAGATATTGAAATATCAAGTAATATATGTATGCATTTATGTGTGTGCAGGTATATATATATATATATTTGTGTGAGAATGTATGTATGTAGGTATGTACGTACATATCACCTAAGTTATATGCTTCTTATTGGATTATCTTTTAAGTTGTAAAGATCGAGGTGTCATGTTCTCCCCCCCTACTTTTGGGATTATTTAAGAGTAATGGCTAACGACAATCCTAGGATTACTAATTTCAAGAGTCATTTGCCTAATCTTTTCAAAATCCAAGATGAAAAAATGGAATACATCGGAACATGTATGATAAAACACTTTTGTTTTTAGAAATTGTTTGTAAAATATCTGTATCTTCTGGTAGCAAAGATTTACTGCATTCGAAAAGAAGTTATAGTGTGATGGAGAATAAGTGTTATATTATCCCTGCATATACTTATGTAATTGTGTACATGCTGGCGACCGAGACCAGGTATTAAAGAATTTTGAAACTTAAGGTGGATGTTAAGGTTCCAATTAATAGGGACTAAAAGTTATGGTCTGATCAATGGAAGGGCCAACTATCAATCTAGTATTCTTTTTTCTAGGAAGAAGAATGAGACAGCTATATATACCAGTCAATTGGAAATGTCATGGACTGTAGTCTCCACTTGTATCTAAAACCGTTCGTCACACCTAACCATTTGGGCACGTTCTTGATGTTGAGAAACAACAGTTTGTTATATCCACTTCATTATAGTCACACTCTAAATCATAATTTGGAGATTCCTTTAAAAAGCAATTGCATGGATTAATTCAATTATGTCACCACAAACTTCTAAAGACTTGCTACTTCATGTGCACGGATGCATGCATGTCACATACACAAAACTACAATTAATTGTTACAATACCTGCATGTGCCCATAGAAAAGGGGGAAAGAGGAATTGAGTAGGGCTTCATAGATACGAGAGACTTCTCTTTTTCTTGGATTTCCAAAGTACATGAACAAAAGAAACCAGGATTAATGCCATTGAGGTAATTGTGATTCACATCTTAGTTAAAGAAGATTTTGTAGAACTAGCTAGGAAGGTAAATAATTCTTGTAGAAATTATTAAATCAATTCCTTTAAACATTTAATTATCTAAATGATATAGATCAATTAGAATTATCAAATGATTCCTACTAATTAAGTTGAGATGATGAATTCTAATTTTTTTCTCTTCCTTGTAGCTCCTTGGACTAGTGGTGAAGATGATAAGTCAAGACACGTTACAGATGTTGAAATCAAAATCACAGGTAATACATATATCATGTATATATATATATATGTTTGTCTATATATATGTGTGTATGTATCTATATAGGTTTGTATGTATGTATGTATGAATGTTTGTATGTATGTATGCATATATGCATACATGCATGCATGCATGTATGTATGTAGGCATGTGCGTATATGTAAAGAATCAAGATTTTGTAGAACTAGTGTGGAAAGTAGATAATCTTTGTTTGGATTGTTGAGATGAATCCTTGAAATACATAATTATCCAATCGATATAGATCAATTAGAACTATCAAATGGATTCCTACTAACTAAGTTGAGATGATGAATTTGTATTTTTTCTTGTGGCACCTTAGATGATGATGATGATAAACCCAAGCATATCATAGATATTGAAATCTCAAGTAATATTAATTATCTATGTATGTATTGATGTGCATGCATGTATGTATGTATTTGTGTGTGAATGTATATATGTTGGTACGTATGTATAATCCACTAAGTTATATGTTTTTCATTTAATTTATTGATGTGATCTCGTAATTATAGGGATCTGATATCATATGATTATAGAAATCACATTTTGTTAGGGATTTCATCTAGGATGTAACCTCCCATATTAGTTATTCTCTCTATCAATAAAATCAAGGTAGCACCCCCCGTTTTGGGCATGGGGATTTCACTCCCTCCACTTCTCTGATTCATATAACATCGTAATAGAGCCTCTTCCCCATCCTCTCCTCTTCTCCATCACCGCACCTTCCCCATCCTCTTCCTAGCCTATCTATCCATGAATCCAAAATATTTTATATCTCTACTCGTTGCCGCCATCGATCCCCATCTATGAGCAAATATACACCATTGTTGCCATTGCCGTCACTATTGTCTCTACCGCTACGAGCATGTCCAATCGAATCAGCTCCTTCGCGAGCATCTCTGACCAGATCCCATGCCCCATTTCCTTGCAACCACTGTCGCCATTACCTTCGTCGCTGTTGCTGACTGTCATCGCCCAAACATCTTCAATGCCGCCTGGACATCTCTGCCAATCCACTGTTTGCTGCTCTCCTGTTGCTAGTAGACCGAATTGGAGAATGGAGAAGATGGCAGTATTCTTTTAATTGGTCAAATTGATTTAATGGGCCATGGCAGGGGTGATTCAAGTGAAGTGCTGGATCTCTAGATCTTTATGAAGAATTTTGTTAAGTGAATCTCAGGGTGCCGGATGCTTATGAAATGCCTGAGATGCACTAGGCATTCGGCATAAATATGTCTCATCATTTAAATGTTATCTCAGAACAATAGGTGAGAGTTTTGTTTTCCTAATATGAGTTGTTGCAATTATCTCTGAAGTCAGTGTCCCTTTTGGTATGGCGAATCTCACTGCACTAATTTCGAGTGATCTTGAGGTCCTCTTAAATAGGTTGATATAAAGGGACATGGAGAATTTTGGAGGAGAGAATTCCAATTATGCTCTTCAGACCATCAATGTTAAACTAGATGGATTAGGAAACTATTTGAGTTGGTCGTATCATGCCCATCTCCTATTAGAGTCTAGAGATCTTGAAGGGTGTATTACAGGTGAGTGGAAAAAGCCTGATGAGATGGGAACTGATGCAAAAACATGGAATAATAATTATTCCTTGGTATTAGCTTGGTTGTTAGGCTCTATGACTCCATAGGTGGCTAAGACTATGGAAGAATTAACAAGTGCTTGTAAAATCTGGACTGCTCTAGTAATAATGTATTCTCAAAAGGAGAATACCATGCAAGCTTACAAGATACAATGTAAGCTTAAAGATCTAAAGTAAGGGAGTATATTAATTATTGAGTATGTATCTGAGATTAAAAGGTTATGGTCTGATCTAGATTTTTTGATCCACTCTCTCTAGCTTGTTCTAAAGATGCTGAGGCTGTTTAGAAATGAATTGATAGTCAGAGAATTGCTGACTTTCTCCATTTGAGTTTGAATACCGATGGGCCATGATGCTTGGAGCCAAGAAGTGGCCAACTTTGGATGAGGCTATTACTTCTATTGCTAGTGAAGAAACATAACTACAGATCATGTCCTCAACTTTAGGAGTTCGTTCTTAATTTGCATTGTTTGTTACTGGTTTTGCCCGCTCATCATAGCCTATCTAGGGGTCATTATCTTCACAAGCTACTCGTTTGTTACTTAGGGCTCTTCCTCTACTTTTATACATGACAAGATTTGTCACCATTGCCATCAGCCTGGTCATATTAGACCTTACTATCCTAAGCTTCATAGTAAGACTCCTGGAGGTTGGGGAGGTGCCCGTGGTGGAGGGAGAGGCCATGGTGGTCATGGTAGTGGTCTTGCACATCAAACTGCTGCACCTAGAAATACTTCTATCCACACATCTATTATTACTATACCTAGAGATACTTCTACCCATATTGTGACTATTACTGTTGATGAGTTGCAAGATCTTCATCAGTTTAGATCCAGTCTCAAAGCTTATGCCAACACTACTTCCTCTCAATTAACACTCCTCAGCCTACTTCCAATCACTATGATAACTTTGCTCATACAATTACAGACATCCAATTTTGACATTTAATTGTGTTAGTTCTCATAATGATTCTTAAATTATAGATTTTGGAACATCTAGTCATATGATTGGATCAACTAGTAATTCCTTCTCTTATTCTCCTAGTATAAATAATAATTCTATGCATGTAGCTGATAGCTTAGTCTCTAGAATTTTTGCCTATTTATTATACACCTATTTTGTCTCTTCAAACTGTTGTGCATGTTCCAACATTTCTTGTTAACCTGCTATTTATTAATTGCATTACTCTTGATCTTAAGTGTTTTGTAACGTTTAATGAACATAGCTATATTATTCAAGAAGCTTAAGTAGGAAAGAGACTTGGAACTGGAATAATGCATGAAGGGCTATATTTTTTGGAAGATGGTTGTTCGAAAGTTAGATACATGACTACTGCATTTGAGTCATAGAAATCTGAATTGTTACCGCTACACTACAGGCTTGGTCATCTTCCTTTTACTCTTATAGCATAAATTTATCATTCTGAGTTCAGTAACATTGATAAACATCTGTTAGTTTATGATGCATGTGAGTTTGTTAAACACACACATGGAACTTACCTAGCTTTGAGTAGTAGGAGTTTTGCATCTTTTAATATTATTCATTATGATGTATGGGATCCATATAGAATAACTTCTATTTCTGGTCATAGATGGTTTGTGACCATTATTGCTTGTTATAGTATAACAACGTGGGGTTTACTTATTGAAGAATAAAAATAAACTTTTTTCTTGCTTTAAAGATTTTTATAAGATGGTTTCTACTCAGTATGCCGTTACTTTGAAGATTCTTCACTCAAATAATGAAACTGAATATGTGAATAAAAAATTTGGTGAGTATTTGTCATATCACAGTATTGTGTTGATACTCCAGTACAGAATGGAGTCGCCAAGCATAAAAATAGATATTTATTGGAAGTGACTCGGTGTTTAATGTTTACTATGAATGTTCCAAAGTTTTTGTGGAGTGAAGCTATTCTTATAGCAGTCTACTTGATTAACCGAATGCCACTTCGGGTGTTAGGGTATAAAACTCCTATTAAATATCTCATAGGAGTTACTTCTTATATCGTACCTCCTTGTGTATTTGGTTGTATTTGTTTCATACAGGATCACCGACTATCTATTGATAAACTTGATCCTCATACTCTGAAGTATATTTTTGTGGATTATTCTTTCATTAAAAGAGGTACAAGCACTGATGTATTTATGAATGGAAGCTCCTAGTTAGTATGTATGTTACTTTTTGAAAGTTTGAAAATTTTAATGTTGGTTCTTCGGACTTCTCTTCTCTGGTTGAATCCTCTCCCAACATTGGTATTCCTCATGCTGGTCAAAAGAGGGAGAATATGTTGGATTTGAATCTCGTACCCGATGCTGTTATGGGGGCTAACCTATTCATATTCCAATTGTTATTGATGCTGTTAATCAAAGGGATGATGACATTCTAAACTATCCTATTACTCTAACTAGAAAGCAACCCTATATGCATTCTCCAAACTTCAAGGCTTCGTCTCCCATTCTAGCCTCGTCTCCTTCATCCTTGTCCTTGTACCATCTCGGATTAGTGGTAATATTTTTGATCCCTCTAATACCTCCAGTATTGATTCTCCTTCTGAGTTATCTATTGCTTTGTAGAAAGCTTCTTGTCATGCTAATTATCCTAAATGATATAGGCATGATATTGCTAACTTTGCATCTAATACTTGCTTGTCTCCCTCACATAATAGTTTTGTAGCCTCATTGCATTTTATATCTATACATAATGACTAGGAGATGGCAAAAAAGATCCTCGATGGAGAGAAGCTATGTTGGAAGAAATGAGAACTTTGGAGAAGAACAAGACATGGGATCTTGTATCTCTACCAATAGGAAAATAGCCAGTTAGTTGTAAGTGGATCGTTACTATAAAGCATACTCCAAAGGGTACTGTTGAGCGTTACAAAGCCAAATTGGTAGCTAGAGGCTTTACACAGATGTATAGGATTGATTATGATGAGACTTTCTGTCACGCCCCGAATCCAGCACCGTAATCGGCTACATGACCGGCCGCACAAACCCTAGATTTTATCCTAGAGATCATGCAAGACCTAGGTACACAAAAGTCAAACACATCAAAATTAAAACTAATATTTTATAAACAATTTATTAACAATTAAACAATCCATTTATTAAATCAATATCACTAATTGGTCTACTGATTCACAACAAGCATCAGTAACCGAAACCAACTCTAACTAACTAACTAACTCAACATTTATGAAGCTCCGTCTCACGCCCAGCCCAATCCTCGCTACGTATTCTGAGTCTCTGAAAAACAGAAAATAGGGGATGAGCTATACATCACAGTAAGGTTCCTTCACAATCACACCAGTATTAATATAAAAATTGAAAGCAGCAAGATTATAATCATATAATGGAAAATAATAATTCTTTCGGTCATGCAACCAAAATCAATCACATATCAAGTATATCAAAACCTTTCATAACATTATATTTCCTTTATATGTTTTTATTAACTTTTCCTCTTCTTTAGGGTACTGGACTAGCCATTGTCATGCGACGTCCATGACTGGCAACCACACTATCAACCATGTATTCTAAGCCCGTGGCCAGGCTAGCTCACTTACAAAGCCCGTGACTCTGGCTGTCCCATGTTTTAAACGCCCATGGCCGGTTATTCTTCGTACGAAGCCCGAGGCTTCGACAACTTCAGATCCATGGCTAGTCCAGACACCGTTATCACTTTATCCATCCACATCATCTCATAGTAATCATAATATTCATAGCTTTCCAATAACTGTATCATGATCCAACCCACACAAATAATACATCATTCATGGTTCATCCCACATAAATAACACATTATTGATAACACATAGTATACCAGAACATAGCTAGTAACATCAAAAATCGTGCTGTCCAGCACATAAATATCAACTAATCCATGCAAACTAGTCATGTATGTTGATGCTCATATGCCCGAATCAAATCATGTCGAAATAAACACACACATATATATATTGGTGATCATGTCCAGAGATCCTTATCTCCCAAGAATCTACCTGAACAAGTTCGTACCCGAATTTTGCACGATGCCTTCCTGCTCAGAAGACTAATTCCCTACATTAATAAATAATTTTATTAAAAATCTAAATTTTCAATTTTCACGAATCCTGACAAAATCCTTTGATTCTCTCTCTTCATTCTCTCCCCTCTTTCTCTCTCTTCATTCTCTCTCTCTTCATTATTTTTTTTTGAATTGTACAGAACACCCCCCCTTTTTTTTTTCTTTCTTCTCCTCTCTTCTTCCTCTCTCCTCTTCCTTCTTTCTTTCTCTTTTCTTTTCTTCTCTCCCAAACTCCTCCCTGATGCTTCTCTGGACCAAACCAACTAGCCCTCCCCTCCCCCACGGCTACCAGTGACCAAGAGAAGTGGCCTCCGGGAAGACGAACTCGGCAGACGAGGCGGATGGCGACGACACTACCGGCGATCCATGATCCCAAACCCAAACCGAAACTGGATTCAACCTTTTTTTTTTATAAAAGAAACCTTACTTGGCTTCGCCGGTCTCTTGGATGCTCGCCGGCAAGGAGGAGGACGGTGTGGAAAGGCTCGATAGGCTTATTTCAACGACGGTGGATGGGGATTTAAAGAATTCCACCGACGGTCCTTTAATGTCTAAGGAAGGGAAACTACGTCAATCGGAGTCCCAAACAACTTCAACCACGATGCCGACCGACTCCCTCTCCCCTTACGGCTCCTCCCTCGAAGTCTTCGGCGAAATCGCCGGCTGGTCAAGGGTGAGGAAACCTCCCCTGTTCCATGACCTCTCCGGGGTTTTTTTTTTTTTTTGACTGGTTTGGGTTGAAGTCGGCTGGGCTTGCCGACTTCAGCCCAAGCCCGGATATTACATTCTTCCCCCGTTAAAAAAATTTCATCCTCGAAGTTAGCTTGATTGAGATTTGTAAACCTTAAGAATAACCAACCCTCATGTCATTCGATCTTCAACTTCCAATTAGTCTACCCCTTAAGGTACTTACTTCAAAACTTGATCTTTTTCATTTATAATTCAGATCAAATTTTTGACATTCAAACCATATCCTAATTACTTATGTCATAGTTCTGAGTCCATGTTATGTCTTAATAACTACTAAGTGATTTCCAAATCATAAATATCCAGTCTCGAACAATCATGACCTGAATTCCGATATGACTCACATATATCATAATCACTTATACCACAGTTCCAAATTATCATAATCTAAGTTCTAACACTATTCTTGTCATATCTTAATAATCATTATGTCATTATGATTCTAATTACTTGAATTACCGTCCCAAATGGTCATAACCTACTCATACCTGTCACTACAGAATTGGATGCGTTGGCATCCTGCTGCGTGAGTGCGTATACTCGTCCTTGGGTGCTCGGGTTTTGCTGCCCTCCTCCTGGTTGCTATCTTCCTTGAGGTGGTCGATATAGTGATCCCTTTTGCTTATAGCACATAATTGCCTTGTGACCCTCCCTTCCGCAGTTATAGCACTTCCCTCCTGGCCAAGTACAGTCTCGCTTAAGATGCGGCCCACCACACTTGTAACACTGGATCTCCTCCTTTTGTTGAGTCTCATTACCTAGAGCAGCATTATCAGGCTTCCATGTCTTTGCACTGATGTTTTCATTAGGTTGGTCTTCAAATCCTCCTGATCTGGATATTTTCTTTAAAGCTTTTTCTCTTTCAGCTTGAGCCACATCCAATCCCCTTTCTATAATCAGTGCCTTGTTGACGACCTCTTTATAGGTAGGTAGCTCGAAGGCAGTCACCTGATGCTGAATCCGACCTCGAAGTCCATTTTCAAATTTCCTGGCCCGGATCTCTTCATCTGCTAATAGTGATGGAGCATATCTCGACAATTCTTCAAATTTTGTAGCATACTGAGAAACGGTTAAGTTACCTTGCTTCAAGCGATCAAATTCTCAAAATTTTTGTACCCGAATACTTTGAGGAAAGTACCTCTCATAGAAAACCTTTTGAAAATCTGTCCAAGTAAAAGGTACATCGTTTGGTCCCTGCTTTCCAAGCTCCAACTCCCACCAAGCAGCTACCTCATCTTGTAACAAGAATGTAGCAAAAGTAACCTTCTCCCCTTTCGGACACCGCAAGGCTTGGAATACTTTCTCAATGGCTTTCAGCCAACCCTCTGCCTCCATGGGATCAGATGTTCCCTTGAATACCGGTGGCGCATACTTCTTGAAATCTATCAAAGTGATTGGTCGTTCTTGTGGAATCCTAACTTCTGGCTGTTGCTGCTGTAATAATAGCTGTTGCATGAACTGTTGCTGTTGCTGTTGTGCTTCCATTAATCTCAGTGTATTAGCTCTTGCAGTAGCTTGTTGCTGCACTAAGTATTGCAATAGCTGAGGAAGACCCACCTGGTCCCCAGGCTGAACTCCAGATCCTCCCGGTGTTCCCGTTTCTGCGGTCCCAGTTTCCAGGGTGTTGTCCAAAGGATTGGGCGCCGGTTCTTGTGGATGTTCCTCATCACCACCAGTGTTGTCCATGGGATTGGGCGTTGGTTCCTGTGGATGTTCCTCATCACCAGATAAGACCCCAGTATTCTCGTGCTGCTCTATAGGATCCCAAGCATTTGATCTATCAGCAAATCTTGTGGGCCTTCTAGCACGACCACGCCCACTACCACGCACCATGGAAATCCTGCACCAGTAATTATTAGTATACAACTAACACTCAGATGGTCAAAACAAACATGACATAATATCTACCCCACCTATGAATCAACCCACACTCTCTCGATGAGCTTATACCCTAAGATCCTAGAACCTGGTTTGCTCTGATACCATCCTGTCATGCCCCGAATCCAGTACCAGAATCAGCTACGTGACCGGCCGCACAAACCCTAGATTTTATCCTAGAGATCATGCAAGGCCTAGGTACATAAAAATCAAACACATCAAAATTAAAAATAATATTTTATAAATAATTTATTAACAATTAAACAATCCATTTATTAAATCAATATCACTAATTGGTCTACTGATTCACAACAAGCATCAGTAACCGAAACCAACTCTAACTAACTAACTAACTCAACATTTATGAAGCTCCGTCTCATGCCCAGCCCAATCCTCGCTACGTATTCTGAGTCTGAAAAAATAGAAAATAGGGAGTGAGCTATACAGCCCAGTAAGGTTCTTTCACAATCACACTAGTATTAATATAAAAACTGAAAGCAGCAAGATTATAATCATATAATGAAAAACAATAATTCTTTCGGTCATGCAACCAAAACCAATCACATATCAAGTATATCAAAACCTTTCATAAAATTATATTTCTTTTATATATTTTTATTAACTTTTCCTCTTCTTTAGGGTACTGGACTAGCCATTGTCATGCGACGCCCATGACTGGCAACCACACTATCAACCATGTATTCTAAGCCCGTGGCCAGGCTAGCTCACGTACAAAATCCGTGACTCTGACTGTCCCATGTTTTAAACGCCCATGGCCGGTTATTCTTCGTACGAAGCCCGAGGCTCTGACAACTTTAAATCTATGGCTAGTCCAGACACCGTTATCACTTTATCCATCCACATCATCTCATAGCAATCATAACATTCATAGCTTTCCAATAACTGTATCATGATCCAACCCACATAAATAATACACCATTCATGGTTCATCCCACATAAATAACACATTATTGATAATACATAGTATACCAGAACATAGCAAGTAACATCAAAAATCATGCTGTCCAGCACATAAATATCAACTAATCCAAGCAAATCTAGTCATGTATGCTGATGCTCATATGCCTGAATCAAATCATGTCAAAATAAACACACACATATATATATACTGGTGATCATGTCCAGAGATCCTTACCTTCCAAGAATCTACCTGAACTAGTCCGTACCCTAATTTTTCGTGATGCCTTCCTGCTCAGAAGACTAATTTCCTACATTAATAAATAATTTTATTAAAAACCTAAATTCCCAATTTTCACGAATCCCGATAAAATCCTTTGATTCTCTCTCTCTTCATTCTCTCTCCTCTTTCTATCTCTTCCTTCTCTCTCTTCATTTTTTTTGAATCATACAGAACACCCCCCTCTTTTTTTCTTTCTTCTCCTCTCTTCTTCCTCTCTCCTCTTCCATCTTTCTTTCTCTTTTCTTTTCTTCTCTCCCAAACTCCTCCCTGACGCTTCTCTGGACCAAACCAACTAGCCCTCCACTCCCCCACGGCTGTCGGTGACCAAGAGAAGTGGCCTCCGGGAAGATGAACTTGGCAGACGGGGCGGACGGCGATGGCACTATCGATGATCCATGATCCCAAACCCAAACTGAAACTGGATTCAACCTTTTTTTTTTTTATAAAAGAAACCTTACCTGGCTTCGCCGGTCTCTTGGATGCTCGCTGGCGAGGAGGAGGACGGTGCGGAAAGGCTTGATAGGCTTATTTCGATGATGGTGGATGGGGATTTAAAGAATTCCACCGATGGTCCCTTAACATCTAAGGAAGGGAACTACGTCAATCGGAGTCCCAAACAACTTCAACCACGACGCCGACCGACTCCCTCTCCCCTTACGGCTCCTCCCTCGAAGTCTTCAACGAAATCGCCTGCCGATCAAGGGTGAGGAAACCTCCCCTGTTCCACGACCTCTCCGGGGTTTTTTTTTTTTTTTTTGACTGGTTTGGGTTGAAGTCGACTGGGTTTGCCGACTTCAGCCCAAGCCCGGATATTACACTTTCACTCCTACGATAAAGATGAACACTATCAAGACCATTATCTCATATGCGGCTGTTACGGCCGTTACGATGATGTGGAGTGTCTCAGATTTCGCTGGGCGTGATTCGAGCAACGTGGACTTTTTCGGCAGAACGGGATCGGTCCAGCAAGGTCGGATGTCGCTCCACCATGGTCGAAGTCGAGGTCGGTCTGGGCCTTCTCGCTCCTTCGCCAGGTGGCGCCCGGAGATGGGTCCACCTCGGTCGAAGTCGAGCGCCTCTCTGCCGCTGCGCCAGGTGTCCGCCCAGGAGGGACCCATCTCGGCCGAAGCCGGCGGCCCCTTGCTCCCTCGCCAGGTGGCGCCCTGAGGCGGTCCCACCTCGGCCGAGGTCGAGCCGGGCCCTCTTGCTCCTTCGCCAGGTGGCACTCGGAGACAGGTCCACCCCGGTCGAAGTCGAGCGCCTCTCTGCCGCTCCGCCAGGTGTCTGCCCAAGAGGGGCCCACCTCGGCCGAAGCAGGCGGCTCCTCTGCTCCCTCGCCAGGTGGTGCCCTGAGATGCTCCCACCTCGGCCGAGGTCGAGCCGGGCCCTCTTGCTCCTTTGCCAGGTGGCGCCCGAAGACGTGTCCACCTCGGCCAAAGTCGAGCGCCTCTCTGCCGCTCCGCCAGGTGTCCGCCCAGGAGGGGCCCACCTCAACCGAAGCCGGCGGCCCCTTTGCTCCCTCGCAAGGTGTCGCCCTGAGACGGTCCCACCTCGGTCGAGGTCGAGCCGGGCCCTCTCGCTCCTTCACTAGGTGGTGCCAGGAGACGGGTGCACCTCGGCCGAAGTAGAGCGCCTCTCTGCCGCTCCGCCAGGTGTCCACCCAGGAGGGGCCCATCTCGGCCGAAGCCGGCGACCCCTCTGCTCCCTCGCCAGGTGGTGCCCTGAGACGGTCCCACCTCAGCCGAGGTCGAGCCGGGCCCTCTCTCTCCTTCGCCAGGTGGCGCCCGGAGACGGGTCCACCTCGGTCGAAGTCGAGCACCTCTCTGCCGCTCCGCCAGGTGTCTGCCCAGGAGGGGCCCACCTCGACCGAAGCCGGCGGCCCCTCTGCTCCCTTGCCAGGTGGCGCCCTGAGACGGTCCCACCTCGACCGAGGTCGAGCCGGGCCCTCTCGCTCCTTCGCCAGGTGGCGCCCGGAGACGGGTCCACCTCGGCCAAAGTCGAGCACCTCTTTGCCGCTCCGCCAGGTGTCCGTCCAGGAGGGGCCCACCTCGGCCGAAGCCGGCGGTCCCTTGCTCCCTCGCCAGGTGGCGCCCTGAGACGATCCCACCTCGGCCGAGGTCGAGCCGGGCCCTCTCGCTCCTTCGCCAAGTGGCGCCCGGAGACGGGTCCACCTCGGCCGAATTCGAGCGCCTCTCTGCCGCCCCGCCAGGTTTCCTCCCAGGAGGGGCCCACCTCGGTCGGGGTAAGACCACCGAAGGACAGGAGCACGGGTTCCGAGGCCTCCCCTCGAGCAGCATGCGTCGCACCCCGTGAGGAGCGCCGGACCCCGTGAGGAGCGCCGGTACGATCGACAGCGACATGCGAAACCTCATTTACATAGGCCCGACAGGTCCCGTAGCCGAGGGGCGGAGTCCTGACAAACTAGGACCTGGCGACGGGCATTGTCGGTGCTTGGGAAGGAGAGCGCCCGCGCTCGGCCCAAGGTCAGGCCGGCGTCCTCCTTCTACCCTTTCCTCGCTAGGCCCGACAAGCAAGGCGAGGAGGCCGCCGGGTTCTTGAACCCAAAAGGGAAAGGAGAAAGAGAGGGAGGGAAGGTGGTGAAAGCAAAGAGGGAGCCTCCCGAAGGCAGGAACCAGAAGGCAGCGTGATGGGATAAAAGGATGGGAAGAGCGGACGACCAGGTAAGCGAGAAACAGAGGCTGGGAAAAGGAAAAGCACCAAGAGCAGGATCCAAGATCCCGAAAGGGGACCCTTGGCACAAGCCCGGTGAAGGAACTCGGCCAGATTTCTACTATTCCTGAGACTTTTCTTGCTAAGCACGATCTCTAAGTCTGGGACTCCTTTGGGGGCCCATCTTGGAGAATCTGTTCCCTCTCGCCATTTTCTAACTTGACCGTCGGAGCTCCCTCGCCGGGATCCCCGGCCAGGGCTTCTGACCTTGTCTTGCAGGACTGGGAGCCAGGAGACCTCGGGGCGAGACAGTCTAATCAAATCAGCGGCTCTGAAGCCACAGGCACGGCGGCGAGATCGGCAATAGATTGGCGCACCAGGTAGGGGGGCAGGACAACATCCCCAGTGTGAGCTAGCTCTCTGTGGGACAAAGCGCGCTCCGGCCATGGTGGTCACACACGGGCGCGAAGCATCCACCAGCCGAGTAGGGGAGGTACCCTCCCCTCAGGGGCCACGCAGTCCAGAGAGGGAGCTTCCCGCTCCCCCTCCTCTTTCGCTACAGCCGACCTCGGTGGACGGACCTTTTGTGGCTGTCATCCAACAGCCACAAACCCTGACTACGGTAGTTCGGTAGCTACAGCATCAGCAGCACTCCTTGGCCACGCAACCCCAGCTACAGATTCCCGCGGCTTGAGCCGCAGGGCCGCGCGGAAGCCTACGCTCTATCCATGGCAGGCCATCCTAGTCGTGGGTAGCCTCCAACCCCCGCATGAGCCACCAGACCCCCGTGAAGAGAAATTACTCCGGTTCGGCGGATCGCGAGAGTCGATCCCCGGCTGATGATGTCGAGACGGCGCACCGCAGCAGGCGGTGTCGAGGCAAAGCCCCTCGCCGAGACCGATCGGCGCCCCCTTTACCAGTGGCCTCGGTGGAAGATTCCACAGACGAGGTAATCAGGCGCCATGCCGAGAGGCGCCTGGAGGAGCACGAGCGCAAACTAGCGGAGTTCGCCCGCCGATTTGCCGACCTGCAGAACTCCTCGACGGACCCGGCGGGCTTCGACTCCCGTCCCCCCTTCTCCCAGGAAATCCAAGAGGAGCCGATTCCGAGCCGGTTCCGCATGCCGTAGGTGGATTCCTACGATGGGACCACCGACCCCTTGGACCATCTGGAGAGCTACAAAGCTCTCATGAGGATCCAAGGGCCACGGATGCTCTTTTATGCATTACCTTCCCCGCTACCCTCCGAAAGGCTGCTCGAGTCTGGTTCACCCGCCTCGAGCCCGGATCCATTTGCTCCTTCCATCAGTTGGAAGGAAAGTTTGTGGCGCACTTCGACGCTTGTCGGAAGGTGCCGAGAGAGGTGGACAGCCTCTTCTCCATCTGCCAGCAGGACCAGGAGCCGCTTCGGGACTACATCACCCGCTTCAAGATCGCTGCCCTGGAGATCTACAGCCTGGACGAGCCCGTTGCCTTGCTGGCTTTAAAGCGCGGGCTCAAGACATCCCGCCTGACTTATTCCCTGGACAAGAAGCCCCCCAGGACGTACTCCGAGCTCCTCCTCCGTGTCCATAAGTACATCCGAGCGGAGAAAGCCGATCGCCCCCGGCGAGATCTAGACGGGAGGACCCTGAAGAAGCCGGCCCCGAGAGATATTCCAGGGACCCGAAGGCTAGGGCCACTTGCTGACCCCTGTCCAAATCCGAAGCTGAAGGGCGGAGCTGCTCCGGAGCAAAGTTTCACCCCCTCTCCTTGCTCCCAGGACGAAGATCTTCATGGAAATTGAGGGCGAGCACTACCTCCGCCGACCTCCCCCTCAGAACCCAAGGAGCACCCGCAACAAGTCAAAGTACTGCCAGTTCCACCGCGAGCATGGTCACGACACGGAGGAGTGTCGCAATCTGAAGCGAAAAATCGAGGAGCTAATCAAAAGAGGCTACCCCAGAAAGTTCATGCGGAACGAAGCTCCGGTGGAGGGACAGCCGCTCGCGGCCCTTCCTCCGGTCCTCGCGATCGATAATCGCCCGACAGAAAAGCCGGTGGGCATGATCTCTTGCAGAATTGGGCGGGCGGCAAAGAGAGCCCGGAAAGTGGGGGACCCGGAGAGTGTACCCCTTTTGAGAAGGGGAATGAAAATAAGAATGTAAATAATGATGCCGTGGTAGTCGAGATGACCATCGCAAAGCATCCTGTACATCGCATCATGGTAGATAGTGGAAGCTCCGCTGAAGTGCTTTTTTATTATGCTTTCTCCCGGATGAACCTGTCCCATGATTGGCTAAGGCCGGTGCACACACCTCTTGTGGGCTTTATCGGGGATTCGGTGGGGGTCGAAGGGGAGATCACACTCCCTGTCACCGCTGGATCCCCACCTCGGCATACAACAGTCATGATGACATTTACCGTCGTCAAGCTCCCTTCGCCTTACAACGCGATACTCGAGCGTCCGGGGCTCAACCAGCTGGACGCCATGATTTTCACGAAGCGGTTGCTAGTACAATTCCCCACGACCTCCGGGCCTGGGGTGATGAGGGGGATGACCCAGCCAGTCCAGCATTGCCTTCAGACGGTCCCAGGTGCCCGGGGCGCCGGGCTTGGCCCCGACGTCAACGACCTCGACTTAAGGGAGAAGGACTTCAGGGGGGGACCCGTGGAGTGTCTGCTGGCGTATCCTCTCGGTTCGGACCCTCAGAAGATTGTGCAGGTGGGGGCCTAGCTCCGGGAGGAGGAACGGGCCCGCTTGCTGGATTTCCTCCGCATGAACGCGGATGTGTTTGCATGGTCCGTGGCCGACATTCCAGGCATCCCCCGTGAGGTCATCACCCACAGGCTGAACGTGGATCCGAGGTGCCGCCCGGTCCGCCAGAAGAAGAGGAGTTTCACCATGGAAAGGCAGAGGGCCATCAACGAAGAGGTGGAAAACCTCCTCGCCGCTGTTTTCGTGCGGGAAGTCCAATATCCCAGCTGGTTAGCGAATGTGGTCATGGTAAAGAAAAGTAGCGGCAAGTGGAGGATCTGTGTGGACTACTCCGACCTCAACCGAGCCTGCTCGAAGGACAGCTTCCCTCTTCCGAAGATTGACCAGCTGGTGGACACCACTTCGGGGCATCGCCTCCTCTCTTTCATGGATGCCTTCTCCGGGTACAACCAGATTCGATTGAACCCGGAGGACGAAGAGCACACCGCCTTCGTCACCGACCGCGGAACTTACTGTTACAAGATGATGCCGTTTGGCCTTAAAAATGCCGGGGCCACCTACCAGCGGTTGGTCAACAAAGTCTTCAAGGACCAGATCGGCCGCAACATGCAGGTGTACGTGGATGACATGCTGGTGATGAGCAAGCCCCTCTCGGATCATGTTGGCGACCTGGCGGAGACCTTCGACAACCTTTGGCTTCACCAGATGAAGCTGAACTCAGCGAAGTGCGCCTTCGGCGTCTCCGCCGGGAAATTCCTGGGGTTCATGGTGACCCAAAGAGGGATCGAAGCCAACCCGGAAAAGGTCCAGGCCATCCTGGACATGGAGTAGCCCGCCTCTAAGAATCAAGTGCAGTGACTCACCGGCCGGATAGCCACTCTGAGTCGGTTTATCTCGAGGTCGGCCGATTGCTGCCGGCCATTTTTCAAAGTGCTAAGGAAGATGAACGACATCGCCTGGACCGAGGAGTGCCAGGAGGCATTTGACGAGCTGAAAAAGATGCTTGCATCGCCTCCACTACTTTCCAGGCCCAAAGAAGGAGAGGAGCTCGTCCTCTACCTGGCGGTCACCCCGGAGGCCGTCAGCTCGGTCCTGGTTCGAACCGATGACCAGGAAGTCCAGAGGCCGGTGTACTACACAAGCAAACTCTTCCGCGATGCAGAGCTCAGGTATTCCCGGCCCGAAAAGCTCATTTTTGTGTTAATAGTGTCTGCTCAGCGTCTCAGGCCCTATTTCCAAGCACATCCCATTGCCGTCCTGACTGATCAGCCACTGAAAGCGATACTCAGCCGACCCGACACATCAGGACGATTGGCGAAGTGGGCACTCAAGCTCAGCGAGTTCGATATCGCTTATCGGCCAAGGTCAGCCATGAAAGTGCAAGTGCTGGCTGACTTCTTGGTTGAGTGCATAGGCCTAGGCAAGGGAACAGAGGAGGACCCTCTGCACCAGCAATTGGAACCGGGACCCGAGGCAGACGCATGGATCCTACACATGGATGGGGCCTCAAACTACGGCGGGAGCGGAGCCGATCTCATCCTCGCCAACGACGACGGGGTTGTCACCGAATGTGCACTCCGCTTCCAGTTCGCCGCGACTAACAACCAGGCGGAATACGAGGCGCTCCTCACCGGGCTGAGAGTTTCCCGCGAGTTGGGCGTGGCCAACCTCAAGGCCTTCATTGATTCCCAGCTGGTGGCTGGACAGATCTTCGGAGAATACAGTGCGCACGACCCACAAATGGCAAAATATCTGGAGCTCGTCAAAACGAGCGCGGCCGGATTTCGGCGCTCCCGGCTGGCGACCCTGCCGGACTCGTTGCTGGGTCACGCTCATGTAGAGCGCCTCAAGGCCCCGAGCTATGAGACCCTTGTGGAGGTCCAACAGGTCAGCCAGGAGCCCAGCTGGATGGACAAGTACGCCGAGTACATAACTAGCCGCACCTTACCGGAAGACCGCGCAGCGGCCCGTTTTATCAAAAAGAAGGCCGCGCGGTTCGTCCTATTGGATGGGCAGCTGTATCGGAGGTCCTACTCCTATCCCCTCCTCAAGTGCCTGAGACCCGCGGAGGCCACACTCGTACTCCAGGATATCCACGAGGGCATCTGCGGAAACCACGTGGGGGGCAAAATGCTAGCATACAAGGCCCTTCGCCAAGGTTATTTCTGGGAGACGATGAAGGAGGATGCCGCCGACTTCGTGAAGAAGTGTGATCGGTGCCAACGGCACGCCGTGGTGCAGCGGCAGCCCTCCACTCCGCTTTCCCAGCTCTCGGCTCCGTGGCCATTCGCCCAATGGGGGATGGATCTCTTAGGACCATTTCTCCCAGCGTCCGGACAGCGGAAGTTCCTGATCGTGGCCATTGACTACTTCACGAAGTGGGTCGAGGCCGAACCCCTGGCACGGATCACGGAGGCAAACGTTGCCAAGTTTTTCTGGAAGTATATCATTTGTCGTTTCGGCCTCCCCCATACCGTAATCACCGATAACGGGTGTCAGTCCGACTGCCGGGAGTTTGAAGAATTCTGCAGCGACCTCGGCATCCACCATCGCTTCACCTCGGTGGCGCACCCGCAGACAAATGGAGAAGCCGAGGTGACGAATAGGACCATCTTGCAAGGTCTCCGGACGAGGCTAGATCAGGCCAAGGGCAGGTGGGCAGAAGAGCTCCCGAGCATCCTGTGGGCGTACCACACCACCCCGAGGACGGCCACCGATGAGATCCCGTTCAATCTCGTCTTCGGATCCAAGGCGGTTATCCCGATTGAGCTCAGTCTACCCACCCTGCGCGTGGAGCAGTACGACGAAGCGGAGAACCCCGCCAGGATGATGCTAAACCTGGACCTCCTTGAGGAGACGAGGGACAAGGCCCGAGTCCGGATGGCGGCGTACAGGCAGCGAGTGGCCAGGTACTACAACGCCCGGGTGCGACTAAAGTCCTTTCGTCCCGGAGATCTGGTGCTCCGGCGTGCTGAAGCTTCCCAGCCACGAGAGTGCGGGAAGCTCCCCCCGAACTGGGAGGGCCCGTACAGGGTGGCGGAAGTCCTTCCCCACGGGGCCTATTACCTGGAGGAGTTAGGAGGGTCCAGATTTCCTCGGACCTGGAACGCCTCGAACATGAGGATGTATTATCAATAATGTAAGATTCCTCGAACTCCTGCAATAAAATTCCTTTACTTCAAATGCTTTTTCTCGCCTCGTAGAAAAAGAGGCGCTTAGCTCTAAGTTCGACAAACACGGCAGTGGCCGAAGACTCGAGAAAGCGAGAAGTCCCGGACTTCGGTCCGGAAGGCGGGGCAGAGCCTAGCTCGCCCACACGATCATGGAGAACAGATCGGCAAGCTGTGCAAGGCTCGGATAAAGCCTGCGGCCCCAGGGTTCAGTCCGGAAGTCCCGGACTTCGATCTGGAAGGCGGGGCAGAGTCAAGCTCGCCCACGCGATCATGGAGAACAGCTCAGCAAGCCGCGCAAGACTCGGTCAAAGCCTGTGGCCCCAGGGTTCAGTCCGGAAGTCCCGGACTTCGGTCCAGAAGGCGGGGCAGAGCCCAGCTCGCCCACACGATCACGGAGAACACCTCAGCAAGCCGCGCAAGGCTCGGTCAAAGCCTGCGGCCCCGGGGTTCTGTCCGGAAGTCCCGGACTTCGATCCGGAAGGCGGGGCAGAGCCAAGCTCGCCCACGCGATCACGGAGAACAGCTCGGCAAGCCGCGCAAGGCTCGGTCAAAGCCTACGACCCCGGGTTTCAGTCCGGAAGTCCCGGATTTCGGTTCGGAAGGCGGGGCAGAGCCCAGCTCGCCCACGCGATCATGGAGAACAGCTTGGCAAGCCGCGCAAGGCTTGGTCAAAGCCTGCGGCCCCGGGTTTCAGTCCAGAAGTCCGGACTTCGGTCCGGAAGGTGGGACAGAGCCTAGCTCGCCCACGCAATCACGGAGAATAGCTCGGCAAGCCGCGCAAGGCTCGGTCAAAGCCTGCGGCCACGGGGTTCAGTCCGGAAGTTCCGGACTTCGGTCCGGAAGGCGAGGCAGAGCCAAGCTCGCCCACGCGATCACGGAGAACAGCCCGGCAAGCTTGAAGGACTCGCACAAGGCCTGTTCTACCGTCGCCCGACCCGGAAGCTCCGAACTTCGATCTGAACACTGGACGGGACTCAGTCTACCCGTGAACTCAGCCCGGAGCAAACCACAGGACCTAGTCTCGGCACTCGAAGCAAACATCTCAACAAGACAAAAAAAAAGAAAGAAGGGGTGCAGGGGAAACCAAAGACCCCCGAGGAGGAAGTCCTCGTAGAAGGCTATTCGGCCGGGGCCACTCAAGGTGACGCGATCCCCAGGCCACGGAAGAGAAAGATGGATCGACCTCGGGATGCCATAGACTTCCCGGAGCAAGGAAAGGTCACCTTCGGTCATCGTTGAAACGTGACCGGAGGGACCAACAGAAGAAAGGGCCAGAGGAGGAAGTGAAGAGATAGGACTGGCGGAGATCACCGGGGAGACCTATGACCCCTAGGGACACCTGTGGTGACACCCCCAGGCTGGAGCCACCTGCGGACCTCCTCCGGGATCACCTCCGCTTTCGAAGAGGAAGACGATGGAGTCCTCGACCGGGACGGACCGACCTCGTCCAGGTTAGACGAAACATAGCGACGGCACGTCATGGAGAAGGAAGTGGTGAAGAGAGATCGCTAAGGAAAGGGGATGGAGGAAGGAGGCAGATGAAGGCACTCACCGAAACACACTGTGCAAAAGAGGCGGCAACCAGGGGGCGTGGAAGATAGCCTACTGCAAATCGCCGGCGGAGCGTGAGAAAGGGAAAGGGCCTCGTTCCGGAAAGTCCCCCTCCTTTTCAAATTCGATCGACAACGACCGTACCCATCATTTCGTTTCGGACCACCAGATGGATGCCGCGTGGATGCACGCCGGACATTGATGCTTCGGTTACGGGAAAATGGACTCCTTTTCGAAGCGACGCATTAAGTGCGGCCGGAGGGGCGACGCATGGCAGCCCCTCTTAGGGCCTTGGGCACAATAAGGAATGGCAACGAGGATCATGGCAATCATGGCGCGAGATCTTCGCCTTCCCCATGTCATCTCCGCATTAAATCCCCATGTTCCGTAATGCCTCAATGAATGGGGGATGGGGGGCAACTGTTACGGCCGTTACGGTGACGTGGAGTGTCTCAGATTTTCCTGGGCGTGATTTGAGCCACGTGGAATTTTTCGTCAGAACGGGATTGGTCCAGCAAGGTCGGATATCGCTCCGCCATGGTCGAAGTCGAGGTCGGTCTGAGCTTTCTCGCTCCTTCGCCAGGTGGCGCCTGGAGACGGGTCCACCTCAACCGAAGTCGAGCACCTCTCTGCCGTTCCACCAGGTGTCTGCCCAAGAGGGGCCCACCTCGGACGAAGCCGGCGGCCCCTCGCTCCCTCGCCAAGTGGTGCCCTAAGGCGGTCCCATCTCGGCCGAGGTCGAGCCGGGCCCTCTTGCTCCTTCGCCAGGTGGCACCTGAAGATGGGTCCACCTCGGCCGAAGTCGAGCACCTCTCTGCCGCTCCGCCAGGTGTCCACCGAGGAGGGTCCCATCCTCGGCCGAGGTCGAGCTGGGCCCTCTTGCTCCTTCGCCAGGTGGCGCCCGGAGACGGGTCCACCTCGGTCCGAAGTCGAGCGCCTCTCTGCCGCTCCGCCAGGTGTCCGCCCAGGAGGGGCCCACCTCGGCTGAAGCTGGTGGCCCCTCTGCTCCCTCGCCAGGTGGTGCCCTGAGACGGTCCCACCTCGGCGAGGTCGAGCCAGGCCCTCTCGCTCCTTCGCCAGGTGGTGCCCGGAGACGGGTCCACCTCGGTCGAAGTCGAGCGCCTCTCTGCCGCTCTGCCAGGTGTCCGCCCAGGAGGGACCCACCTCGGTCGAAGCCGACCCCTCTGCTCCCTCGCTCGAGCCCACCTCGGTCGAGGTCCCTCTCGCTCCTTCGCCAGGTGGCGCCCGAAGACGGGTCCACCTCGGCCGAACTTGAGCGCCTCTCTGCCGCTCCGCCAGGTGTTCGCCCAGAAGGGGCCCACCTCGGTCGAAGCCGCGGCCCCTCTGCTCCCTCGCCAGGTGGCGCCTGAGACGGTCCCACCTCGGCCGAGGTCGAGCCGAGCCCTCTCGCTCCTTCGCCAGGTGGCATCCGGAGACGGGTCCACCTCGGTCGAAGTCGAGCACCTCTCTGCCGCTTCGCCAGGTGTCCACCCAGGAGGGGCCCACCTCGACCGAAGCCGGCGGCCCCTTGCTCCCTCGCTAGGTGGTGCCCTGAGACGGTCCCACCTCGACCGAGGTCGAGCCGGGCCCTATCGCTCCTTCGCCAGGTGGCGCCCGGAGACGGGTCCACCTCGGTCGAATTCGAGCGCCTCTCTGCCGCCCCGCCAGGTGTCCGCCCGGGAGGGGCCTACCTCGGCCGGGGCCGACTAACCAGCACGGTAAGACCACTGAAGGACAGGAGCACGGGTTCCGAGGCCTCCCCTCAAGCAGCGTGCGCCGCACCCTGTGAGGAGCGCCGGTACGATCGACAGCGACACGCGAAACCTCGTTTACATAGGCCCGACAGGTCCCGTAGTCGAGGGGCGGAGTCCTGACAAACCAGGACCCGGTGACGGGCGTTGTCGGTGCCAGGGAAGGAGAGCGCCCGTGCTCGGCCTAAGGTTAGGCCGGCGTCCTCCCTCTACCCTTTGCTCGCTAGGCCTGGCAAGCAAGGCGAGGAGGCCGCCAGGTTCTTGAACCCAAAAGGGAAAGGAGAAAGAGAGGGAGGGAAGGAGGTGAAAGCAAAGAGGGGGTCTTCCGAAGGCGGGAACCAGAAGGCAGCGTGATGGGATAAAAGGATGGGAAGAGCGGACGACCAGGTAAGCAAGAAATAGAGGCTGGGAAAAGGAAAAGCACCAAGAGCAGGATCCAAGATCCCGAAAGGGGACCCTTGGCGCAAGCCCGGTGAAGGAACTCGGCTAGAATTCTACTCTTCCTGAGACTTTTCTTGCTAAGCACGATCTCTAAGTCTGGGACTCCTTCGGGGGCCCGTCTTGGAGAATCTGTTCCCTCTCGTCGTTTTCTAACTTGACCGTCGGAGCTTCCTCGCCGGGATCCCCGGCCAGGGCTTCTGACCTTGTCTTGCAAGACTGGGAGCCAGGAGACCTCGGGACGAGACAATCTAATCAAATCAGCGGCTCTGAAGCCACAGACGCGGCGGCGAGATCGGCAACAACGGCTAACTTTAATTGGGACCTATACCAACTAGATGTAAAGAATGCATTCCTTAATGGAAAACTTTAGGAGGAGGTGTATATGCAGATTCCACCTGGCTTTGCTATAGCTCAAATAGTTAAAAATGTTTGCAGATTGAGGGGATATTTGTATGGGTTAAAGCAATCTTCTCAAGCATGGTTTGACCGATTCAGATAGGTTGTAGTATCAATGGATTACCTTCAAAGTAATGCTGATCATATACTTACTCAGGCAATCCTATGGATGGATCACGCTTCTCATTATCTATGTCGATGATATTGTGATTAATGATGATGATATAAAGGAGATAGCGCGCGCATCTAAAGTCTTAATTAGTACAGCCATTTGAGGTTAAGGATCAGAGTAAATTAAGATACTTTTGCAGAATTGAGGTAGCATACTCTTCTAAGAAAATTTATCTTTTTTAAAGAAAGTTTGTTATGGAACTTTTGACTGAAACTCGAATGCTTAGATGTAGACTTATAGCTACATCTATTGATCAGAATCATAGACTTATAGCTAACTATGGTACTCCAGTAGATAAGGATCATTATCAAAGGTCAGTGGGTAGGTTGATTTACTTATCCTATACCATATTTGATATTACTTTTGCTATGAATGTAGTTAGCCAGTATATGCATGACCCTTACTCAAGCCATATGGAAGCAGTATATAGGATTCTCTGATACTTGAAGAGAATAAAGGGTTGATCTATTCACAGAATAGGCATCTTCATATTGACAGATATACAGATGCTGGCTGTGCTGCAGGTTCCATAGATGATAGGTTCTCAATCTCTGGTTACTGTATATTTGTGGACAAAAATCTTGTTACATGGCATAGCAAAAAGCAAGATGTGGTGGCTTGCTCAACTACTAAGATGGAGTATAAAGCGATGGCTCTTGGAGTTTGTGAAGTATTGTGGCTAAAAAACTTGTTGATCAAATTTCAATTCTTCTGTAGTTCTCCATTACTATATTTTTATGACAATCATGCAGCTATTAACATAGCAAACAATCAAGCTAGCTCGAAGAAAATGAAGTTCAAAAAAAAAAAAAAAATCTAAAAATAATAAGCAAAGACATCCTACTGGCTTAATCTCTGTAAGAGGAAATATCAATGGCTGATTTTAATGCAGCTAACATGTTATTATTGATTTTTATACAATTATATTTACTACTTCAAAAACATTTGTGTGTTGTTAAATATTGTCTACTACTGCAATTGTAGGGCTGTGGAAGGTACAGAATTGATAAAGAAGAAGCAACGGAATACCCATGCATACCAGATCATGGAAGAACTTGTTAGCCGGCTCAAGGCATGGCATTATGGTAAAGATGGAACGAATCCTGGCAAGAAATTGCCAACAGAAGGGCCAACAGAAGGGCCACCAGAAGTTAAAGATGAATCAAAGCAGCCCACTTCGCAACAAATTCAAGATGAATTTTTCGAAAAACTTAAAGGATTTTTTCAACAAACAAGTTGTAGATGATTCAAAACAGAAACCAGTTGGAGGTAACCCAAGCTTTATTTTGAAAGTTAATCATTACAATTTTATTGGCCAACAATTTATAAGATAAGCAAACGGAGCTATAGCTTAGTGGATCAAATCTTTCGTGAGAACTCATATGGATATGTATTTAGTCCCATATCAATTATTCATTAGAAAGATTTTAGACACTAATTATATAGAGCCAAGAAATCTAAATAATACATTCCAAGTGAAGTATTATATTGTTACAAATAGTATCCGAACCAACTCAGCTCATAGCCTATATAGACTTACTAGGGGATATTGTCGCATGAATTTATTGGAGCTGACCACGGGTTGATTGTAGTGTTTATGAATGGATACATGAATTTAGATCTTTAGCATGGTGAGGATATCAGTACTTAAATGGAGGAGTATACGAGAACCTGTGCAAGTGTGTATTTAGTCCATATCAATTATTCACCGGAAAGATCTTGGATACATATATAGAATCAAGAAAAACTTAAATAATATATCTTCCAACCAGTCTTTTTAGATAAAATCATCGGTTGTTATATTTGCATGGTGTTGTTTCTGGAGTATTGGAGCTAGATAATTTTATTCAGTGCTTTGATAGTCATACCTTCCTTTCAGTAACAGAAATATTTAGTGAAATATATCTTATCGATATGATGTATTCAAATATCTTGGAGCCTAACTTCTTAATTTCCTCTATAAATTCAAATTTTTGGCAGCGACACCAATCCTGGTGGCAGCAAAGAGGGGTGTCATAGAGATGGTGAAGAAAATTCTGGAGGACATTCCGGTGCATGGCAGCTTTTGACTTAGATCAAGATGAGAAAAATATAGTACTATTAGCAGTGGAGAACCGACAACCCCGAGTATATAAACTTATGGTGAAGAGGAAATTAATGCACAATTCTGTGTTTGGTGCAGTGGACAAGGAAGGCAACAGCGCCCTACATTTGGCTGCCAGGCTCGGCTCTAATAGGCCATGGGTCATTCCTGGTGCAGCTCTTCAAATGCAATATGAGATCAAGTGGTACAAGGTCTCTCCTTCTCTCCCCCCCTAGATCTCATTATTTGTAACACCATTCGTACGTAGGGGTATGAGAGAGTCATGGCTATAAATATTTTTTGATGAGATGCCACCTATCCATTCAATGAATACATTGGATCGATGATATATATCTTGTTGCTAGCTAATATAATGCCCGTGTGCATGTGTTGCTCCGGACATCTGATCAGTATGTGCAGAAATCCAAGGGAGCCGAGTTCTTCATGCAGCACAATATGAAAGGCGAGACCGCTCCGGAAATATTCACCAGCACTCACGAGCCTCTGGTCAAGGATGCCGGCAAATGGCTTAACAACACCTCGCAGCCACTTTTGTTGAAAAAAAAATTTACCAGCTCAACCAAACTCAAAGAGAGAAACGAATTATCCTCTTCTATTCTTATTCAATTAAGAGACTGTATGTTATATAGGTATTACAGAGAAACGGTAAGCAAACTAACTACAGCTTTTTAAGCAACAAACTTAACAAACATGCACCGACTTAAAAAACTAAGGAGAGAAAAAATAGCAAATATAACAGCAGATAAGTAGGAACAGTTTTGACTGATCCCACGTGAATTTGGATCACTTTCCAACATTCCCCCTTGATCCAAATTCACATACTCCAAGTTGCTTTCTGAATTCTTCATGCTTACTTCTTGGAAAGAGATTTTGTTAATATATCAGCCGCTTGTTCTTCTGTACCACAGAATTCTAATGCAATTACTCCATCTTGCACAAGCTCCCTGGTGAAATGAGCTCTAATATCAATGTGTTTTGTTCTGCCATGGTAGATTGGGTTTTTTGTCATAGCAATTGTTGCTTTGTTGTCACAAAATATCTTTGTCGCTCCAGCTTGCTCTTGTTTTAGATCAGAAAGAATTATTCTCAGCCAAATTGCTTGGCATGCTGAGGAAGCTGCAGCCATGTACTCGGCTTCGGTGGATGATAAGGCTATGACTGCCAGTTTCTTTGAGCTCCATGTTATGACTCCTGAGCCAAGGCTGAAAGTGAATCCTGAAGAACTTTTTCTATCTTCTACACAACCTGCCCAGTCACTATCAGTAAATCCATACAATTTGAAATCTGTGCTCTTACTATACCATATACCAAAATTGATTGTTCCAGCTATATATCGCATGATCCTTTTTGCTACTCCAAGATGGTGTTTGGTTGGATTATGCATAAACCTGGATATGACTCCAACATAGTATATGCAATATAAGGCTTTGAATGTGTTAAATAAATCAAACCACCCACCATGCTTCTAAATTGCTTCTCATTTGCAGGTTTTGTACCATCATCTGGTTGCAGCTTTTCATTTAAGTTCATAGGTGCAGGAGCAATTTTGCAGTGCAGCATGTTGAATCTTTCCAAGAGATTTATTATATACTTTCTCTGGAAAATAAAAACTCCATCTTCAACCTGTTTTACTTCTAAACCAAGAAAATAGTGCAACTTCCCCAAATCTGATATTTCAAACTTCTTCTTCATGATTAGTTGAAACACTTTTATAAGAGATAAAGATGATCCCATATATATCATGTCATCAACGTATAAAGAGACAAGAAGCGGATCTTTACCTTGTCTCTTGATATAGAGAGTGGCCTCATTCTTGCTCCTTTCAAACCCATTCTGAAGAAAGTGAGAATCAACTTTTCATACCATGCTCGAGGCGCCTGTTTCAAGCCATACAGTGCTTTCTTCAATTTATACACATACTCTTCCTTTCCAGGAATCACAAATCCTTCTGGTTGTGAGACATACACTTCTTCCTCCAATTCTCCATTCAGGAATGCAGATTTAACATCAAATTGGTAAATGGGCCAATTTAACTGAGCAGCTAGAGCTAGAAGAGTTCTTACAGTTTCGAACCATGCAATAGGAGAGAAAGTATCATCATAGTCTACTCCTTGTTGCTGTGAGTATCCTTTTGCAACCAAGCATGCCTTAAACTTTTGCACACTTCCATCAGCATGGTACTTTGTTCGGAATACCCACTTTACTCCTATAGTTTTTTTTTTAGGAAGTTTCACAAGATCCCATGTGTTGTTCTTCTGTATAGTTGCAATCTCTTCTTCCATTGCTTTGTTCCATTCCTCCTTTTTAATGGCTTCTTCGAATGTGGTTGGATCAGCTACATACATTGCATTTGTTGTAGCGTATATATCTCCCAAGGATCTAAACCTCCGTGAGACTTCTTCCTCTGATGAACTCTGTGATGATCCGAGCTGCTACTAGATGGACTGCTAGCTATATTTGAGGAGGCCGTACTTGATGGCGAAGATGGTGGAATTTGCTGCTGCATGTCTTGTGACATTTCTTCATTTTCAATCTACAACTCGAACTTGATTTCTCCATGTTTATTTTCATGCCACATCCATCTCCCTTCTTCATTAAAAATCACGTTTCTGCTGATGATTATCTTACCATTTATGGGATTATACAACTTGTAAGCCTTTGAGTTTGTACAATAACCCACAAAGATACATTTTGTGGCCTTTTCGTCCAGCTTACTCCTCCTATGATTGTCAATTAAAGCATATGCAATACAACCGAAAATCCTCAGATGGCTTACCCAGGGTCTTCTTCCTATCCAAGCTTCATAAGGAATTAGATTATGGACAGCTTTGGTAGGTGACAAATTTAGCAAATACACAGCTGTTGCAACTGCTTCCCCCCAGAATTGATTTGGAAGACCTTTTTCTTGCAACATACTCCTCGCCATCTCCACCACAGTACGGTTTTTTCGTTCAGCCACTCCATTTTGCTCCTGCGTGTATGAAACTATTAATTCCCTGTGTATTCCATGCTTTTCATAAAACAAATTAAAATCGTTAGACACAATTCTCCTCCTCTATCGGTTCTTAAAGTCTTGATGTACCTTCCACTTTGTTTTTCAACAAGAGCCTTAAATTTTTTAAAAGCTTCAAATGCTTCAGATTTTTCTCGCAAAAAGAAAACCCAACTCATACGACTATGATCATCAGTTAACAGCATAAAGTAACGACTTCCACCTAGAGATTCAGTCTTCATAGGACCACACAGATCACCATGCACAAGGTCGAGATTACCTGGTGCTCTCCATGATGTTCCTTCAGGAAATGGCTTTTTGCTTTGTTTGCCATAAATGCATGCCTCACATTGCTCCAATGATTCAACCTGTGGCAAACCTTGCACCATCTCCTTTTGTTGCAGAAGTTTTAAACTTTTTTCATTCAAGTGACCATACCTCAAGTGCCAAAGCTTGGACACCTCCTTTTCTTTTACTACCATTGCATAGCTTTCGAGGTTTGAAATTTCCACATGAAAGAGCTTATTCTTGGTCATGCTGATTTTAACTATTACATGACCTGTTTTTGTGTCCCTGATCACACATGAGTTTTTTTGAAACAGCACAGACATTCTACCTTGCATCAACTGTCCCACACTCAGTAAATTTTGTGAGAGTCTAGGAACAAATAATACATTAGAGATAAGTTTTGCACTTCCCTTACCATTGCTAATCATCACAGTACCCTTACCTTCCACCTGCATTTGTTTATCATCCCCAAGCTTGACTTGCATCTTGTATGTGTCATCAATGTCTTTGAATAGTGAATGTATGCCTGTCATATGATTTGAGCATCCACTGTCCAAGAACTAGAGATTTCTTGTCTCTTGCGTGGCTTCACACTTTGCCATAAACAGTTTGATCTCCTCTTCATCTCCCTCATATGTTTCTTCAGCATAGTTTGCCTGATTTGCTCTCCTCCAGCAATTTGCCTTGACATGTCTGTATCTTTTACAATAATGGCATTGAATGGATTGTCGTTGCCATCCTTCTCCAGAGCATCCTCGTCCACGTCCTCTCATGCTCTATCCATGAAAAAATCCTCTACCTCGATCTTTTGCACCAACTGATTTTGGTTCTTCATATGAATCAACAGTTTGCTGCGAATTTGGAATTTCCTCTTTCACCTGGAGCGCCTTTTCTTCTATTTGCTCCATTGTTCTATTCAACCTGGCTTCATGAGCTTGTAAAGAACCTATCAACTCATCAAAAGAGAATACAGATAAGTCTTTAGATTCCTCTATTGCAGCAACTATATGATCAAATTTTGGAGTTAAACTCCTCAAAACCTTTGCAACAATAGTTTGGTCAGAATACTTCTCACCATATGTTCTCATCTGACTTACGATGGTTGATACCCATGAGAGGAAATCTTGAACAGACTCTCCATGTCTCATTTGCGCAGTCTCAAAGTGACGCTGGAGGAGCTGAAGCTTCACCTTAATTACTTTTGAATCATCCTGAAATTCTTTCTTTAGAATCTCCCATGCCTCTTTTGAGGTGTCAGCTGCACTGATCCTGGAGAAAATACTCTCATGTACTGCCTGCTGGATGAAGAAGAGCGCTTTCAAATCCTTTTTTTTATTTTCTCTCAACCGAGCTTCATCATCTGGATCGGGGTAGCCATGTTCAACCAAGTCCCACAATTTCAGAGACTTAAACAAGGTCTTCATCTTGATGCTCCAGAATTCATACTTTTCTCCACCGAAAATTGGGATCAGTGGTTGAGATGCCGAGAACGTATTTGTTGCCATATCTACAGACCTCTCAATCTCTCTTGTTCTCTCGTCCGCCTAGTCAGTAGACCGAACACAAGCTCTGATACCACTTTTGTTGAAAAAAAAACTTCCCAACTCAACCAAACTCAAAGAGAGATACGTGGAGATGTAAACGAATTATCCTCTTCTATTCTTATTCAATTAAGAAACTGCAAACGAATTATCCTCTTCTATTCTTATTCAATTAAGAAACTGTCTGTTATATAAGCATCACAGAGAAACAGTAAACAAACTAATTTTAACTTTTTAAGCAACAAACTTAACAAACATGCACCGACTCAAAAAACTAAGAAGAGAAAAAATAGCAAAGGTAACAAGTAGGAACAGTTTTGACTGATCCCACGTGAATTTGGATCACTTTCCAACAGCTCCGTGGTTGCTGCCCTCATCGCGACGGTGGCCTTTGCCTCTGCAACCACCGTTCCTGGGGGTGTCAACCAAGAATCCGGCTTCCCCATCTTCGAGGGAAAGCCTGCTTTCCAATTGTTCGCCCTCTCTGCGCTCATAGCCCTCTCCTTCTCAATTACATCCCTGGTTATGTTCCTCTCCATCCTAACCTCCCGCTTTGAAGAGCGGGACTTCGAGAAGGACTTCCCCGGGAAGCTGATCATCGGCCTCACCACCCTCTTCATGTCCATCGGTGCAAACCTTGTCTCATTCTGTGCCGGCCATTTCTTTGTCATCGAGGAGAAGCTGAAGTATGCGGCATATCCAAGATATCTTTTTGTGCGCTCGGACATTTTAGATTTCCAGCATTTAATGTTGAGGTTATCTACTTGATATCTGACCGTATTTATGGTCCGCTTTGGTAGATTTTTCAGGTGCTTTGGGTAATAATATCAAACCCGCAGTTTACATCGCTTCATTTTAAAGAGAAGTCTGCTGTTGCTTGGCAGATTTTGCGGCGTGCTTCGAGTGGATCTCACATACTTTGTCATGCTCCAAATTGAGCACAGATACCGTATACCTTGTAGAGCAAGTCCTGCCACAACTATAAAAATAAGAACGTCACCAGGTTGATAATTAGATTTTAGCCATGTTATAATTATGATGTTAATTGTTACTTTATCTTTGATATTATTTAAAAATTTAAATTATTTATTATTATCATCAAAATTAATTTTTTTAGAAAATAATTATTTTTCAAAAATAAAAATTATTAGTGTTGAAATTGGTAATGGCACGCACTTGCCATCGGTAATAACTACTTATGGCTATTTTCACCAACAAAACTTTTTTGGTCACTAATAAATTTTCAGATTATTTTAAAAAATAAAAAAATTATCAACGATGGCATTTTGCTATCAGTAAAATCATCATTAATAATTATTATTAGTGACAGTCAGGAATTCTATCGCTCAAAATGGTTAGTTGTGACAGAAATGTAATTGATGGACTATTAGCAATGACAGATTGGCTATGAGCGACGGCATTTAGCCATCGCTAATAATCTTTTTTCTTGTAGTAAATAACATAAATGTCTTGAAAAATAGTTATTTTTCATAACTTAATTCAGCATCAAGCTATGATTATGCAATTTAATAACATAATACATTATGGACAAAGTAATAAATAATAGATGCCACTATTCTAATTACTGATGGCTCGATATCGAAACTAGTTTTTGGATTACAAGCCAATATATTCAATATATAATCTTCATTGGCAAGGCCACATCATAGCCATGCTAACAACATATACAATTCAAGTTCAAAAACTTGTTTGTCAAGTTTTTCTAATTCAATTCTCAAAATAGATCATATATTCAAATATATTATTTACAATAATAATATATGCTTAACCTATTTTATCAAATAGAAAATAGAGATCATAAAATTAATTATGATTTTCCAAAGATTATTAAAAAGTATACTTTGAAGTATTAGGTTGGTTACGTTGACATGCTTCAAAATCTAACTTCAATTAAACAGGTTGGCTTCACCTATTCAATAACAAATAAACAACTAATTTCATTATCAATAATTTAAAAGTCTAAAAAATGAAGAATCCATATGAATTAGATTAAGATAGGAATATGGATCATATTCAACAAGGAGGAAGAAGAATAAGATTGGTCAAGCGATAAGGCCCAAGAACCTGGTTAAGTCTCTGGTTGGTCTGATCAAGTTAATTCTATCCAATCAATGATTAAATCAGATCATAAATATCTCACAATGATAAAGGATGCCTAAATCTAGCTAGGATGAAGACTGATGCATTACTCGGCGATCAAGGTGTAAGACCCTTTAATGGAGATTAATCTAGGTTAAAAGGAACATACGATGGTCAATATACTAAAACAATAAGGGCTGCCAACAGTATAAACAAAGCACTTTGCAGCTGCCTTAAGTAGTTGTTACAATATACAATTACAAATTTTGGCTCAGGAAAGCAAAAGTATTCACTTGAGCATCACGGCTACAAGAGAAAAACAACCAATGTGAAGTTCCACTCCTGCCTCCCAGCAATGCTCAATCAACAGGTAGCCCATCATCATCGCCATAACCAACACAGAACAGTACCAAATCATGCATATAAACATACCTCGTCACACAACATGAAGAAGCTGTGTTAGAAAAAGTAGGAAAACATTTAAACTAGCTGAAACTACCGACTGAAATAGGATTATTAGTAACAAGATTATCAAGAGGACAATGCAAATGACAACAAAAAGGGAAACAAGAAAACAAGAAGTTGTTTTTTTCCCTTAATTTGCCTCAATATGGGTATAGGTCTAAGAGGAGCTGCAACACTTAAGCTAAGAGCAGAGGCTTGTAACTACAGCTCCGGCCTGCATTAAGAGCAGAGGCTTGTAAGCCAAGAGTAGAGGCTTGTAAGCTAAGAGCAGAGGCTTGTAAGCTAAGAGTAGAGGCTTGTAACTTAATCATAGTCGCATGATCAAAGATTGGACTAGGATGGATTTCATACTCTGATAATTTCAACAACTACAGTCAGTTAAAACATTAATCTTATATCCAGGTTCCGGCCTGTATTATAGCTACAGTCAGCTAGAGAGCAGAGCATTATTTTAGTACACTTGGAAAGGTTAGGCTAACAATAATTTACTCACCAATGACTTATAAGCTGATGGTGTCCTGAGTCATTAATGGCTACATGTGCTTTAGCAAGCTGCCATAATGCTCCATTAAAGGAACTTATCAAGTCTAGGTACACCTAACCGATCCTGTACCAGATGTACTATACTGTATCAGCTTGGTACAATTACAGGATCTGATACTGAGATGGTGAATCTTGCTCAGCTTACTGTTTGTTCATAAGATGGTATTGTATAATCTGACAAAAATATCTACTATCACATAGAATTTCTTCATTTTATTTGTAAAGCTGAGTTGAACATTGTGCAAGTGTTTAGCCTAATGTAAACTTATTTTACTGCTGTGCAACAAAGCAAATTCAAATTCTTGGAAGCATGGCATTCCAAGGATGAGAAGCAACTTACCTGTTCAATGGTTAGGTTACTAAGCTTGCCTTCTATATGTGAGGCTGTAATGGAGCTCTATATCCCTCTTCTACTCACAGGTGGAAACATCTATATAAGATAAAGAGCCACTGCAAGGTCCAAGACAATCATTGCACTTCAGACTATTCAACCAAAAAGCTATAAAAGAGCATAGCCTTGCTGTCATGTACCAGCAAAAGACACCATGTTGCATGGCTAACAGGGCCCATGAAACTGCTAAAAATAATGCACTGAACATTATAGAAGCATACCTGGACCTGTCTAGCAAGTATCAAATATATGAGCATCATAAACCATAGTATCAAAAAGCAAAACAATGAACTGTATTCCCAAACAAATCATAAACCAAACTATAAAGAAGCGAAATAATGAAATGTGTTCCACCCCTACCTCCAAGCAATGGCAAGGGTGCTCTAGAATCAAGCAAGTGAAGATCCTCTCTGCTATGACATATTTGAATTCTTAAAAGCATTGCTTTTTCAATTGGTGGCAACAGTATCCGAGGTTCCAATAAACATTAGGGCAGAGTAATTAGCATGTATACATGTCTATCCACGGAAGTCATACCATAAAACCAACAGAATGAAACCCACCAGGAAAAGTGGCACGGTATGTATAATGGTGGCACGGCCTCTACCAGTCAATGTGGCACGGCAGGAACCAAATGAACAAAATGATAATACATGAAGTACATATAAAACACTTATAATCCATATAAAACTTCAAATCCTGAAACGATAAGGGCTGCCATGAATATAAGTATAGCAACCTAAAAACTGCTATTATTACTACTAGTTCAAATATATATTTAAGAAAAATAGCTCAGGACAACGAATGTAATCTCAATCGAGTATCACGGCTACAAGATATGTGGAAACAACAAATGTGTAATTTCACTCCTGTCTCCCAGCAATGCTTAATCAATCAATAGGCAGCCCATCATCATTGCCTTAGTTAAAAAACCATGTACATATTTACAATCAAACATTACAAGGAAGCTCAATATAGCGGGACTTTAAGGGCTGCCACTTTAGTAATGCCTTACAATGGCTAATTGAATTTATGGCTCGGCAAAATGCAGAATCCTCGTCAATGAAGCATTACGGCTACAATAGTAACAAACCTGGATATATGGTATCACTATTATCTCCTGGCATTGCTCCATCTATAGACAGCCCATCATCATTGCCACATTCCAAAAATCGAACGAATATCAAATAACAAAATATAAATTGTAAAAACCAAGAAGTATGTGGATTGGAAAAGATGGCTCGATACTATCCATAATTGATATGACTTAGAGCATCGTGGCTACAATAGTATGTAAAAATAATCAATATTAGGGTCAACTATTGTCTCCAAGCAATGCTCCATCGATAGGCAGCCCCACATCTTTTCCTTTCATCAAACCAGAAACTTCAAAATAATATATCGGACTCACCTGGAACCATTCAAACATGATTGGCATATAAGAGAAACATAGCAATACTTTATGCACACGATAAAAAACATAGCAATACTTTATGCACACGACAAAAAACTTAGCAATACTTTATGCACACGACAAAAACATAGCAATACTTTATGCACACAACAAAATGCAACATACAATAAACAGTAGCACGTCTTAATAATACAATATTAATAATCCATAACATCCTAGTTTCATTTAGAAGCACATGTCAGCAAGCCCAGCACATAGCCTATGAGGATGGCAAGTAATACAACAAATATTATGACACATCACGAGTGATTATTATTTCCCTGTCATGATGAATGTTGTCTGCCTCAACCTCATTGATAGCATATTCATGTATAGCAGGATTGTTAAAACCTCGTACATATCTGTCAAATGCATCGAATGCTTCTGATTGTGTCCTAAACTTTTTATATAAAGCATGGTTGTAACCAGAAACTTCACGTTGACATTCAGCCCATGAGTCATAAACTCCCCTTTGGCGACCCTCAAAAACCACATAGTACTTTCCAGATGTCATTACTGGAGGTAGTTAACGAGGAACTTGCCTTCCTGTATAACAAAAAAAATATCACTTTATACAAAGTGTAGTAATGTAAATTAACAACAGTTAGTACCAAACAATTTATCAAATAAATCCCAATGTATTGGGATAAAAAGGTATGTCATTTGAATTCTGTTCATTTGCACATACCCCGGTGTAGATGATCAACCCATAGCCTATTCGATATGGAATTACGTAGATCTTCCCCTCTACGACATTCATCATCACCGATAATTAGCAAAGGATCTATGTCATCCTCATCATGGTCAGGAGGCATTGGTGCAATGACATGTTGAAGTACTTGTCATTACCCTGGTTGCGTCTTACGAAATTATGAATAATGCAATAAGCCATTACTATCCACTTCTGTACCTTGAATGGAAACGGTATAGCAGTCTTCAAAATCTTAAAATGTTTCTTCAAAATTTCAAAGGCCTTCTTTACACAATTGCGTAATTGTGCATGTCTATGGTTGTATAGATCTCGATTGTTTGAATATCGTCGAGTTCGAGGATTGTTGAATGTACTCAGGTGGTACCTATTTTCCTGATAAGGAGCCAGGAACTTATTGGTATTTACATATCCTGAGTCAACAAGGTAATATTTTTCTGAAACGTATAATTTGTTTAAATTAACTCAATGACAGTGTCAACGATATCCCATGAAATTTATTATTCATAAGGCATTCGATACCTTCAGGGACCATGAAACCACCGGACTCCACACACCAACGCAAAATATGCATGTCAGCTATAGAGCCCTTCCAGCCAGTACAGATGAAAAGAAAAGTGTGATCAAATGAAGCAGCTACCATAACATTTTGAGAAAGTGTTCCCTTGCGATTCCTAAATCGAGGTTGTTTGCTCTTCTTTATTAGAGCAAGTATGTGTGTACCATCAACAGCACCTACAGTATTCTTTGATGACACATACCGAAAGTAAATCAAATCATGAATATAACGTAGCAATAGTAATTAGATAAAGATTTGAATTATACCATGAAGTATGGATAGAAGAGGTTGTTATCACGGATTCTTGGATGCACACCCACATCAGCAGATGGTTGTACTATGAAATCATGCTTTAGGGAATAAATCCCTTTAAGAACTTTGTTAAAGTATCTTGATATCGTCTCACCTGAATGTTGGAAAGTTTCAGACAAAACTCTATTGTTGACCCCATGCCCTACGCAATAAAAAAAGAAAGCCAATTGTTCGGTATAGGTTATATTTCGAGTGCCACTTATAACTCCTCGTGAGACAAGCAACTGTCTAATTGTTGGAACATATTATTTGTCATTCGAAAATGAGAGTAACCCCTGTCAGGATGACAACTCATAATGTCTGTGATCAGATTATGACATGAAAATGGATGAGTTCGGCATGGTCTCCTGTAATGTATATTATAATCCTCCAACTGAATAAGTCCTGTACTTAACAATGTCATAACAACATCATTCCAAAAATCTTCCTCATCAATAATGAATTGCAATAGCTGATTCGGGGGAGATATCTAAATAAATTATCTGGGATTAGAAATGGACTTATAAAATATACTTCCTCTTTAATTCATATCATCAATACATAAGCATTAAAACTAATAGAACAATATGGATTGCCGGGAATAAATTGTAAAGAAACAAATATAGAAATACGATACGAGAGATTTAAGTACTATTTCATTGATATTAAGGCCAAAAAGATATACATACATATATCCTATGAAGATGACATAACAGCATACACAAATGTAGAACATTTAATTAAACATAAAAATAGCAATACAAACATAAAACACTTATAATAATACGTCGTTCAAGCATATGTAACTTTAAAGTAGTTAAGAAAAATGTTAACTTCAGCAGACATATAAACACAGTATGTCATCCGTCAACCATGTCTGTAAGTGTCATCAGACTGATTTCATGGTGCAGAAGAGCTTGTACCAAAAATTACGAGCTGTGTTCAGGAGATGTTGAATGAGTTGCACTTGGGCTACCTCTAGTACTAGCCCTAAAAACTTGGTCCATGAATGATGGTGTACCACCTTGAGTTCCTGATTGCATAGAAGTCGAACTAAACATATGTGGTGTAGAGTGAATGTTTGGATTCGTAGACGGATTTATAAAATAATTTGGGGTAGCTCTGTGGACATCATGCATGGAAGTTGGAGTGTAAATGTTTGGGACATAGACATTTGATGCAGGAGGAGCTTGCATCGATCTAGGGCCTTGATTAAATTCGGACAGTTGTCGTCGAAGCCATGCATCCAAAACATGCCCATCATAGTTCATAAAGAACTACCAATTGTCCTCATTTTTGAAAATTTCGAATGCACCTATTATGCATTCAGGTGTAATTCCGGGTAAACTCTCCAACTTAGCCATGTATTGAGCAATAGAATAAACATTTGGCCTACCAAGCTTCTCCCTACGTAGAAGCTCGTTTGCAATTTTCAATCTTTTTCTTCCTTGTTCAGCGATCTCTTGTAGTGCATCACTTGCATCACTACTATCCAAGATCGACATGACCTATCGGTCTGGGAATTTGACCTCCTACTCTTTTTGCTAGAAGAGGAAGGCCGTCCTTCAGAAACTGGTTCAGTTACGGGTGTTGAGGTACATGCAGATGAGCTGTTGGGTGCTTCATCTGACCTGCTTTCATCAGAATCTTTCAAACGGTAGAATGAAGCAGTAGATACGCGGTCAGTATTTTGTGAGGATTGCCTGATATACAAGGCATCAAAGTTTGCCATCTATCCTTCATCATCGGACGTTGAATTATCCGATACACCTTCCGGTAAAACAGATGTGGCCCCGCGCTTACCGGTGGCTGTGGTTCTAGAGAACAAGATCTCTAGATCTTCATAGGCAGGGAAAGGCTTATCCTTAATGCGAGCATAAGCTTTGTTCACCTGTACATCATACAGGTGTACGTGTTAACTACATAAATTGATATGCTTAATACTTGGTTAGAATGGTATTAGCTACAAAGCACTCACCACAATGATCTCCTCCCACATATGTTCATCACCGGGAGTAGGCACTTCAGTACAGGATCCCAGCCCTAACCCGATTGATTAGCCAGGTTGAAATAAAGATTGAAGATTTTTTTGAGGACCTTCAGCATGTTCTTCAGGTTGGGGTACGTGAAACTCTTCCTTGTTTCTTGATTAAAAGACAAGGTCATCTTTTTCCAAGTTTTCTCTGTGAAGGTTCCATTTATACAATTATCTTCATCATATTCTTACCGCATTAAGGCAATCATGATTATGTCGAGAGAATCCGTCCAATTAGGTGCCCTTCGACGTGAGGAACCTCCCGCATCTTGTTCACTCTTATCACGTGATTTGGACATTTTTAGGAATAACCGTAACTTTAATCAAAGAAAAATTCGTCAGATAAAATACTACAAGCGAACATCATGTAAATATGTTAACTTTGAATAATAGGGAAGACCAAAAACAAGATCTCTCTTATACCATCCCAACTATCAGCCTAGGGTTTCTATCAAAACATATATCAACTACCAAATAATGTAACATAAACCAACCAAACGCTCAGAAACAAAACGAAAAAATGTACAAATACAAGTTCATAAACCATAGGTGGAGTCATTATTAATGAGTATCATACAATAATATGAAGTACTACAGAACATTATAGAGCTGCACTTTTGCTAAACATTATTAATGTTTAGGTACTAATAAACGAAGTAGCTTGTAAATATACCAGTACTAATAGCTATGTTAAGAGTTGCATAAGAAAGTTAGTTGATATCATTACTTTTCTACAAGCTAACAATATAATTCTAAAAGGGGACTTGTAATAGTTATATCATGGATCGATAAAGGAGTAGAACAATAGGATGTTAGTAACTCCTTGCTGATGAACAACTAGAGACTTTCATCGACTACTACTTATATGGCTAAGCATATCTATAGGAAGGTCAATAATATTGTTGACTGGGTGGCCAATTATATGGCTGACCACAATAGTGCTATTATTCAAAGTATATGTTCAAACTAAGGGCAAATCTTTTTTTTTTTGGCTTAATTTTTTTTTCTAAATCTAGTTTTTTTTTTTATAAAAAAAATACTTCACAAAGCAAAGCAAAGATATATGTATTGCCATGAGTTCATCTCTGCTGCAATTTTCATATTAGTTATTTTTCTTCTCTTTGCATTTAGTTGTAAAGTAAGTTGCCCAAGAATAAATAACTTGACTTGTAACCAACTCCATTCTAAAAAAAAAACTACCCTACATGGTAGAATAGTTAATCCAAAAAAGTAGCTCTACAACATATCTATTTCGTGATCCTTCCAATAAATAACCTACATTTCTACTATTTAGCTGATTAAAATGCAATAGAAGGACTAAAAATGTTGTCATATTCCACTTTCACCCAAAAGAAATACAGTCTAAGAATTTTAATGCATGCTTCTAATCTTTGTTTCTTAGCTCAAAAAGGGTCTTACTTGCTTCTCTCTCTCTCTCTCTGTTTCTCCCTGTCAATTGGTGACAAAGATGGGTGAAAACGGTGCTGCAAAATACCACCCATCGATAGCCTTCGCCGGACCTAGCCTCCTTGCAATCTCCGGAGGAAACGTAAGTTGAAGCTGCCCTCTTTATGGGACAAAAGCTACAAAGAACCAACCCTACTTTTTCCTAACCCTCTTCTCCTCTCCTCTCCTCTCCCACTTTCTCTCTCTTCACAGCCTTCTTCTCTCTCTTCTCACCACCCCTTCTCCTCATCAAGGACCCAATATGCCTCCTCCCAAATCCAACGATTAGATCTAACTCAAAAAAGGGAAAAAAAACAAGAAGAAAACCTTCTCTTTTTCTCCCTTTCCTCTCTTCCTCCCTCCAAACACTGTGCTCCAAACACCATGTACTGAGATGGGAGAACGGCGAACGGAGGGGAAAGCCCAGAGAATGGAGGGGAGAATGGAGGGAGAGATGAAAACATGGCTTACCTCAAGCGACGTACAGCTACTTCGATGAATCTTCGATGCCGAGGGGAAAGCCCGGAGAACGGAGGGGAGAATGGAGGGAGAGATGAAAACATGGCTTACCACAAGCGACGTACAGCTACTTCGATGAATCTTCGACGCCGAGGGGAAAGCCCGGAGAACGGAGAGGAGAATGGAGGGAGAGATGAGGGCGAGGGTTCGACTAGCTTCGGGAGGGGAGAAAGAAAGAACATTCTGGAGAAGAACAAAAGACAGAGCTGTCCCTGGAATGCGGAATCACGAATTGCGTAATTCCACGATGACTCGTGGAATACAAATTCGGGAATAACATCTTTTGATCGGAATAAGATATCCTTCTTATTCTCCCTCGAATCTGGAGCTGTTTGGGAGAATAAGAGGAATAATCCCCTTATTCGATCCCGAAATTCACAACCAAATACAGCCTAAGGTAGTGTTTGGATGGCAAAAAGTTATTCTTGGAATAGGAATAGGTATTCTCCAAGAATAGTCTATTCTCGTTGTTATTCTCAATTTCTGTTTGGATCAAAATCTGGTATTCCACCTTATTCCAGTGCAATTAATGTGATGTTATTCCAAATGGTATTTGGATGACATGGAAATAAGCCTATATTCCACCAAGAATAGGGGAGGAACTTTTTGAAATCCCAAAAATACCCCTGCTTAAATAATAACATAAAATGAGTTATCAGATATTTTTTATTTTTTATAATTACTTAACTAAATTATTTTATACTAATTAATTTAATATTATGATCTATTAAAATTATGTTATGCTAATTAATTCATTAGTATGATCTATTATAATCGATTAAAATAATAAATTAAATTATTTTATATTATTTAATTTATTATTATGATATATTAAAATTATGTTATACTAATTAATTTATTAGTATGAAATATTAAAATAATTAAATATATTATTTTATATTATTTAATTTATTATTATGATCTATTAAAATTATATTATATTAATTAATTTATTATTATAATATATTAAAATAATTAAAAAAATATTTCATACTAATTAATTTTTAAAAATTTCAATAATACCCTTGGAATAAGAAAAGTGAGAATAGGGCTATTCCATGGGGACACATGGAATAGCAATTCAGGAATTACGGGCGTTGACGAGAATAAACTACTTTAATTATTTTTCATCGATTTTTGCGCCATTTGGCAGAATAAGAGGGATAAGGGCCTTATTCCACCTCCTATTCTGTTTCCAAACACAGCCTAAGAATACCTATTCCTATTCCAGGAATAACTTTTTGCCATCCGAACACTACCTACATGATTTATATTCTCATAGTTGATTCTCATTTCTCTTTGTATCAAAACATACAGTATTTTGTACATTTATGATTTTTTAAATCAAAGTGATAGAGCCGAAGTATATAACTTCTATTCTTCTTTAATTTTTTAGATTTTGTAAATATTTTATGATTGTCTACATGCATATACTTGTATGTATGCGTATATAAGCATGTGCACAAATGTGTACAGAGAGATAATTTAATATAGGAAGGCAATAGGTTAGGTTAATTGTTAGAAAAATTGGTCAATGTTGCATCATATATGTTGAAAATGATCAGGTCTGTTATCATGATTTTGACATCTCCGAAATACAAGAATTTTAAACTTTATCAACTTCAACGCATCTAAACTATGCATCGAATTTAAATGCTGTTTCATTGCTCTATAACTTTTTATTTCGAAGCCACCTGTTGCATCAGTGTGATAAGGAAAAGAGTTTGGTCCAACTTGATGCAGCTCGGGTCCTATACATCATCCTTCAGGCGCATGATGAAAGCACCATTTTTGACGCCTACCATGATAGCTAGTGACCCACTTATTATATTCTTGATCCAAGGGCTTATGCTGCGCGGACCATCGATCAAATTACTTGTCCGGTACTTAGTGCAAGTACCTCCACATTTCTTGAATAATTAGTTTTGCTTTGGAATTTTCTTTTTAAAAAAATAGTACTGTTTTGCTTTGGAAGGACCAATCGCTAGCAAAAGGTCTTGAAACTCACTTTTTTTTATCGCCTTTAACAGCAGTATCACCGATAAGGTCGGTAGCTTAAAGCGCTACTTGCCACTCTTTTGCGTTCTTCTATGTGCATGGAATTTTCCTTTAATCTTTTGCCAGAGAAGGATGCTCAAGGAAGGTAAAGATCTCCCGGCTTGTAAGAGGTCGCATGTCCAAAAGCAACTTCACGTACGCGACTCTAGACCAACGACCTTTATTCCAGAAGGCCACGTTAAGTTGCTTCGTATTGCATTTCGTCACGTAGAATGAAGTATTAAATTTGTTATCTTTCTGACATATTACTCTGCAGTGGATTTATAACTAATGGGCAGCCCATTTTAAAATTTTAAATTTCTTGCTGCATCAACAAAACACAAATATTTGTTTCCAAAAGAGTGGATATCCTCAATAGCGCGCATGCAGCACCGTAGAATTTGATGCATCGTCCATCGCATATGCTAGATGACCGAGCACGGCCTGTCTTACATGATTCTTACTCATGCATGGTTACTCATCTTGCGATGGATGGCATCCATGGACACATCGCATCCTGGTAGAATACGTATCCTTGGTTTTAAGATTGCAAAACACAAAAGTTTTCAAGTCCACCGGTGTCTTTGAGATGGCCTCGGAATGGAAATAAGCTTCCCATTGAATAGAAGAACCAGTAGCATTCCTTTCATGCTTGCCTAGCTCCTTTTTTTTTTTTTTTAATGCTAAAAAAAGCCTAGCTCCATCAATCAACATGCAGTATTCTAAAATTCTTGGGACAGGGACTCGAAAATGACAGTTATTAACTGATGAATTTTTTATTATCTAAAAAATTTCGAGTTGCATGTACACGGTAGGATTTGCATGAGGCTTTGAGCTTTCAGCTGCCTCTTATTACAGATGATGATGCAGGCACCTCCTTATATATGTTCCATTCTTATTTTATATCGGCAGGTCAAACACTATATTAACGCTTTACCAAAAAAAAAAAAAAAAAAAAAACACTATATTAACGTATCACGTACGCGTCTGCATGGTACGTGCACAACCTGCAGCTTCGTATAACTTGATGAAACTTTTTCCCTCCATAGAGCGTCTAATTATTACTTGGCAAGCACGCAGGTGTACGAATTATAGGAAACAGGATTCAGGAGCCAGGTTTCTCCTTGAAAAAAAGGATTCAGGCGCCAGGGTAGTTTGCTATACTACTGCTCCTATAAATAGGGCCTGGCTAGCTTTGCCTAACAAGTAAATATTCAGGCTGCAACGCACGACGACCCCCGCCACCACAAATTTTCCCAATGCGTTCGCAAGACATTCCTATCGATTACCAGACGGAAGACGGGGAGACGAAGCTCATCAACGCCAGGGAAAAGTTGTTCAAGGATGCCATGAAGGGCAGGTGGCAGGATGTGGCCGACACCTACGGCAAGGACAAGAAGGTCCACGAAACCAAGATAACCTGGGCGGGGGATACCTTGCTGCACTTGGCCGTATCGAGCGGCGTAGAGAAGAATGTGACCCTGCTCATGGACTGCATCCGGAAAGAGCCCGAGGAATATCGATGTAAGATTCTGAAGACCCAGAACGAGAGGGGTGACACGGCGCTCCACATCGCCGCCGCTCTTGGGATGGTGGGCGTGTGCTTGGACATGGCCAAGTTGCACCCTACAATGGTGGTCCAAAGTTTCAACGGGCGCAAAGAGACGCCCCTCTTCAAGGCTGTGCGCCACGGCCAGAAGAAAGCCTTCTTTGCCCTGCACTTTGTCGTGGCGAGGGAAGGACGTCTCGGGAGAGAAGGTCCCTGGAGAGAAGGTCTCAGGAGAGAAGGTGGCGACACCATCCTCCACAATGCCATTTTCGCGGAACACTTTGGTAAGTATCGCTTAAGGGAAGATTTAATTAATTGCAGTCAGAAATATTATTAGAATATCTTCCCAAAATTATTAGAAATATATATATATATATATATATATATATATATATATATATATATATATATATATATATATATATATATATATATATATATACCTCCTTTATCAGACTGCTGGGAGCATGTGCAAAAATAATTAGTTGGTGTTATGCCGAGATTATTGTAGCACTGTCCCTAATTTCGAGCTTTGTTCATGTGGTGGATAGATCTGGCCTTGGAGATCATACACTGCTATCCAGTTTTGGTGAACGCCATGAACGAGAAGGGGGAGTCGCCTCTTCATGTCCTGGCCAACAAGCCGTCAGCTTTTAAAAGTGGAAGCCGTTTCAGCCTGTATGATAGTATAATCTACCATTGTAAGTCTCTCTCTCTCTTGTTCGTGTCTTTCTTTATCTCTATGCTTTCGAACATCATCCAAACTTTTTAAACCACAGATCTATATTACGCTATTGGATCTACTCTCGGTGTGTCTTTCTTTCTCTATCCTTTCGAACATCATCCAAATTTTTTAAACCGCAGATCCATATTACGCTATTGGATCTATTCCCGGCACATACTGCCAAATGGAACCTTTTTCTCCTTACCGTCGTTTCGATTACGAGAGGAATTAAGAGTACATAAATACGCCGTTTTCTCAAATAAGCTTAGCGTGTTCGAGATGTGATGTTGGAGGTTCATGTATGTCAAAAGTTATATACTATATTATAAGAATGGTCATCAAATCATCTATCTCAAAGATCAGCAAATCTTATCATTCTTGGAATATGACAAGGTACCTATAGGATTTTTCCTATTATTCTCACGAAGGAGATTATAATACAAAATTCTTTAAAAAAATTGGGATAAAATTAAGTACATCTTGAATGCCCCAAGAATCTACTGATGATTGCTTGAAAGCTCTAAAAATCTATTAATGATTGCTGTTGCAGCACCCTATGGAACGATTCGAAAATAAAATTATTGAATTGAAGATCTTCCTTTTTGCCTTCACCTTATGTTTGCATCCTTTATGGGAGTAGAGTGGGAATTTAGTCCAGTTAGTAATGGCAATGATGAGTTTACTTATTACAAATCCATTAACCAAATTAGATCTACATCAGTATCTGTTACGTCACATGACTAAGATAATAAAATTTAAATAATATGATCACAAATAATTATAGACTTCTTAATCATTCATTCAGACAACAACTTAGTCCATTCGAAATAAATAAAGATCAAAATTAATTCATAATCAATAGAAGCCCATCTTATGAGAAATTTCAACAGTATCATTAATACAATACATGCTATGTCCTAAAAGAGAGCTACCTATCTTTGAAATAGATGATGTGGTGGTTATTGACAGTGAAACAAAACTTTGCAGTACAAAAGTTATATTGTAGAGGGTCCTAATTCCCTTATTCTAGAATGATATGGCAAGGGAACCCCCAAATGGCAAAGCATGGTAGAGGATCCAAACTCAGCAGCGGAAGTGTCATTTCTTTAACTTTTTATTTAGACAAGTATGACTTGTGTTTTCATCTCTCAGCATGGCTATCGGGTGTAGAAGGCTAGCTTATATATCATCCAAGGAGTAGGCGAGTTTGGTTTGTTGTAAGCTTTTGTCACTACTACTCAGATGCTCAACTTCGAGAAATATCTAGATTGACAACTAAGCAAAAAACTATAAATTATCGGTGAAACTGAGCAACCAAAATGTTTGAAACCGAGTAACTACCAATGACTACAAGCAAAATCGGTATGACATCCTTCGATGTACAAAAGTCAAATAATTAGTCGGACCAGACTAACTATTAATTAACACAGAATATGGTCAATAGCTTAAAACACCGAAACAACAAGTGCTAATGCCACTACTATCGATGACGAGCAAGGCACGAATAAGGAAATTAAACTGCCCACTGATGTCATAGTTTGAAATGTTTGAGTAAGAGGCAAAAATAACTATTGTAGCAAGAAGCTATTACCTTATTCGAAAGAGATTATCCCAATAAGAAGCTATTATTTTAATTGAAAGAGGTTATCCAAACTAGAAGCTATTATTTTAGTTGAAAGAGGTTATCGTAACCAAAGGAAGTTATTTTCAAATAGAAAGTAATATTAACTCAACAAGGGATGCTCATACTTAAATACTATAAATAGGTAAGAAGGGACCTTCTAAATGTACATACTTTTATTTAAATACTATAAATAGTTAAGAAGGGACCTTCTAAATACTTACTATAAATACTTACATTTGAATACTATAAATAGGTAAAAAGGGACTTTCTAAATGTATGTAATACTAACTCAACAAGGGATGCTCATACTTGCCATATGCTATTATTATCTCTACTATTGTCCAAATACCCGACTAACTTGAACATGAAAGAGTCCTCTACTAAAAAACCATCTATCAAGAAGAACTTCTCTTGCGGGAAGTGACGAGCGCCACCCAAGAACAAGATCGTGCCTCATCGAAAATTCTTGAACCACCAAGCACTACCAAGAAGCCGAACTGAGATTTAGTGACATGCAATAGATTGGTGCACTAGGTAGGGGAAGAAAATATATGAGTTAAGAGGATCATAGCGAGAATCAGAGCCCATAATGCCTCCACTAGCAACACCAGATGGGCTTCTTGCCATGAAGGATGCTCAACACAAGCTATCGAAACCAGTGCTCCTCGATCGCTGATCAATAGCAGCTACTTGCTATCTTGGTGCAGTAGATGCAAATGTTGACCATGGCAGTTTAGGGCTTGCAATAAGTGGCTCCAAACTAGCAGCAGTAGGCTACTGTAAATTAGCAATAATAGCTGGAGACTTCTCATGTTCTCGCTGCTACCACTCGATCCAGCCAACAACTCCTCTCAAGAGATCTCTTCACCAACCTGAAGGTGAAAACATTCAAGCATGCAGGGCAAAAAAAATGTATTTTAAAACTATTTTAAAACATGCACAGTTGAAGACTCGGTAGATAGATCAAGATGATCTACCAATCTGCCAGCAACAGGATCTAGTATAACAATCTAGCATGCAAGGAAACATCAACAGCAAGAAAGAAACAAAGACATAAAAGTACCTTACTATTATACCTCTGAAAATACTGTGAAAAGGAGGAAGGCGCCTGAGCCATACACGTGTCTGGTCTCTATAGGTAATCCACACCAGGGCTCGATACTAATCAACTCCCTCGGAGTGCTAGCTCTTCGGGATCCTTCGGGCCGATCTTCTTTTTCCGGGAAGACAAGAAGGAGAGGTGGAACCCTTCCCAAGAAACTCTCTTCCCAAGACCTAGCTTGAATGCTAGGTTTCTCACACCCAATCTCAAGTCCTCCCAAAATCCCTCTTCTTCTTCTAGTTCTTCTAACTCTTCTAACCATCTGCAGCCTCTAAAATGACCTTCATTTATAGGAGCAGCCAAGAGAGGGAGAAAGAGGAAAGAGGAGTGATTGGGGGATGTTGCCGCCTAGATCGCCGTGGCCGGTAGCTCTCGTGTGGCCTAGGTGCGCGGACTCCGTGCAGCGTCACCGGGCTCGTTGGTCGGAGACGATCAAGGGGAACACAGTCGTAGTTGGGATGAAAGGGGCTTGGTACTGTCATGGCCCTCCTGTGGGCCTCTTTGGTGAGGAGTAATCTTCCTACTTATCGTCCCTCCGCCGGGTGATACCTGCAAAACAGGGGAGACCTGCACCGGGGATTCCGGCAAAGGCACTCCGACGATCAAGTCAATGGGACGATCGAAGGAGATAGGGGACCTCTGAGATAGAGAGCTTGGGGGGACTCTCTGCTGCCAGAGGGTGATGGATAACGTTAGAATGAAGAGAGTCTGTTATCTCTTACCTTCCCCCTCCTCCTTACCTCTTCCCCCTGCTCTCATATAGATGAGCGGCTCTTGGTATTCAGAGGGGCACGTTCTTCTTGGTATAGGCCTGTGAAGTCTCTGCAGGCCTAGAAGGCCTAGGCAGGCTGGTCAGCTTCCCCTTTCTTGATGGCTCAGAAGATTTGGCAGAGGAGCCCAGTGCCTCGAGTGTGGCACCATTCATTAGTTAGTGCAAACAGTAGCTTAGGGAACTTAAGCGCGTACCTCTCTTTGCAGGCGGCGTGTTAGGCGGCACGTCCAGGACCCACGTGGAGGGGGATCCATGGAAAGAGTGCCGGGCCCATACGGATGGGTTCTTCGGGAAACGTGCCGGGCCCATATGAGTGAGACCGATCCGTGTGGCGCTCCCAGTGGCCGAGTCCGGGACGCCGCTTCAAGATGTCACGCGGGCACGCGGACTGAGAGAAAGCCCGCGTGAAGGCCCGCCACAGGGGCATGCCGAACTGGGGGCGTGAGATGGGCGAAGCCGGAGGAGAACAGGTCGCGCCCTAGCGCGGGCGGAAGCATGCGGGCATGCCAAAGGAAACCGGGCCGGCCGCTGCACCATGGGCGAGGGCGGAGTCGGACAGGAGCTCGGAGTGCCGCAGGCAGAGGCGGAGCTGGCCGGGCGTGTCCGTGCCGGGCGAGGCGCGGGCAATCGAGCCGGCACGGCCGAACTGGGCACTTCCGTGCCGGGACGGGCAGCTGAGCTGGAGAGATCGGACGGAGCGGGGTACGCTGCCCTGGGCGAGGTCAGGCCGAACTGGACCTGGAGCATGGCGTCGCCGAACTGGAGCCGCGCGGAGGGCTGCCTTGACTGCGGGCATGCCGGACCGCTCCCCACACCGGGCGGAACCGGAGAGGGGTGAGGCGAAGGCCTCCCGTTGGCGAGCTGGGCATCAGTCGGGGAGCTGGAGCCGGTGCGGGACGCGCGGACCCGGAGCGGAGCGCAGAAACCGAAGGCCGGGCTGCAATGGGTGGAGGAGACCCATGCGGGTGCTTCGTGGGCGGCACAGGCGCGGACTGAACTGGGGTCCTACGGGCGCGCCGAGCCACGCTGGAGGCGGAAAGGGTTTCGCTCGTCGGAGAGCCGCCGGGAGGGGCCGGAGCTGTGCAGGACCGCCGTCCTGTTGCGGGGGAGCGCCATGCGGGCGAGATCGGGCGGAGCCATGCAGCGGTCGCATGCCTTGCGGAGCTGGAAAGATGCGTCGTGCCGAGGTGGAGCAGGAGCAGCCCTGGGCGGAGGCGAGCCAGGCCGTCGGTGAGGCACTGCTGGGTCGCCACTCGAGCCGGACCCGCTGCCGGGCCGGAGCAGGAGGGCGGAGGCAAGGCACGGCTGTGCCGGGCCGGGGGGCAGAACCGCCAGGCGCCGGGGCGTGCGTTGTCGGGCTCGGACGAGCTCGGGGCCACCTCACCGAACTCGGTTCCGGCGGCGTCGGGCACCGTTCGGACGGTGCAGGGCCGGAGCAGGAGGGCGGAGGCAAAGCACGGCCACGCCGGGCCGGGGGGCAGAATCGCCGGTGCCGGGGCGTGCCTTGCCGGGCTCGGACGAGCTCGGGGCCACCTCACCGGGCTCGGGGGCACCTCACCGGGCTCGGTTACGGCGGCGTCGGGCACCGTTCGGACGGTGCATGGCCGGAGCAGGAGGGCGGAGGCAAAGCACGGCCTCGCGCCCTCCTCGCATGCAGACCGAGGTGGAGGGGAGGGTGCCAGGGTCGTTCCTGCGGGCGAAGGTCCGGGCATGCACGCAATCTCGCGTGGATGTTCGTCGACATGCTCGGCTTCGGCAAGCGGAGCCAGGGAACCTTTCGCCCTGTAGGCAGAGCCGGGAGGGCAGAAGTAGCTCTGCGGAGCCGACCAGCGGCGCGGGAGCGCCAGACCGAGGGGGGTCCCGCTGGGCTAAGCCAAGGAAGCCGGTGGGCTTGAGATGATCTGGGCGCGCCGTAGGCTTACCGAGTTTGCCGCGGGCGTGCCGAAGTTGGATTTCTCGTGGCCGAAGTGAGGCCGAGGTATTGGGATTCCCCACCGAGGTGGAACCGAGGTTGCCGTGCCTGCCTCCGCGTGTCAGGGCCGAATGGATCTTGTTCACTAATGTAACAGGGGAGAAGGTCAAGGGCCATACCAAATGGGTCCAAGCCAAAGAAGGTAAGTATGACTATCATACCAAGAAAGCTTGGAGCCAAAATGTACAAAAACTGAAATTCGAATTCAAAATTCAAAATCAAAACATTCCAGAAATTCTTTCAAGAAAATCTGCTCATCACGGAAAGTGTCGACACTTGCAAAATGCCAAGTGTCGACACTTCCCAAGTGTCGACTCAAGCAAGTGTCGACACTTGAAACATGGTCAATCATATTAACCTCCGGTGATAGCAAACGATTCTCAATCGTCGATCAGCCTTAAGATCAGATAGAAACCCCTATGGTGTGTGACCCCATAGATTCGAACACTAAGCCGGTAGCACTGGATCATTTTCCGTACCAGTCAAAATCCTCATTTAGCAATGATACCCGATGTCCAAATAGGTCAAAGATGCAGAGCACCTCCCTAAAACCTCTGGCATATGGTTACCGTATAATTCATCCCTTTGACCTCATAATGCTCAGGATGACTTAGGGTTCGACTGCCAACCCTAATTTGGTTTATCCAGATTATGTCTCAATTTTACAAGTTCTGTGACTCCTTACAAGAACTACCCTGGCCAAGGATTTGCTAAATTGAGACATAGTGAGTCATTCACTCCAAACTATTTGGAGGGGTCAATTCCATCTTGATCCACCACTACTCCACAAGTACTTGACTGCATCCAGAAACCTTCCATCACTGGATTAGAAATCCAGGTAGTCCGGTACCAAAGTACAGTGAGTTGCTTGCAAGCAACCATGGTGATCTCAGGTCTGAGGGACACATATACCCATAGCCCTTCGCGAGTAATCCTTTGGTAGGAGAGAGCTACGCAGATGGTCACGTTCAGTGAGATGTCATATATTTTACTTGCATTTCACATCAGTGTCTCCACTCTTCTTGGTTAAGAGGACAACCAACAAATATGACATACAACCTACACTTGATACATCGTCATCCTATAATAATGTATCCTTTGGTTGTTAACCAGTTTAAGAACTACTTGATATATCCTCTCTATATCAAAACAATGTAGTTCTAAGGACTCCATCATACAAGAGTTCATTTCAGAAAAATGCAAATATAATGAACAACCAAAGAATAACTTTTATTCATTAAAAATTTATATACAATTACAAGATAGATCAACTGTCTACAGCTTAGAGGTTGGCTTTGAAACATAATTTCCAATAACTCCCACTTGAACTAAAGCCAATCGGTACAGAATCTCATTCTCATTTTCCGTTTACAACAGTCGAACTCTTGAATTTCGACGGCTTTAGTGAAGGGGTCAGCCAAGTTCTCCTTTCCATCGATCTTTTGAAGGTCAATGTCACCTCATTCCATGATCTCTCATACAAGATGATAGCACCGCAGAATATGCTTTGTACAGTGATGAGACTTCGGCTCTTTGGCTTGAGCAATGGCTCCAGTGCTGTCACAGTACACCAGAATAGGACCATCCAGAGAAGGTGTCACCCCAGCTCGCCAAGGAACTTCCATAACCACATAGCTTCCTTTGCTGCATCTGATGATGCAATGTATTCTGCTTCGCATACTGAGTCTACCATAGTAGGCTGCTTGAAACTTTTCTAGTAGATAACTCCTCCATTCAGGGTAAAGATAAATCCTGACACACTTTTGCTATCATCCTTATCTGACTGAAAATTGGAGTCAGTATATCCCACAAGTTTCAAGTCAGATTCTCCATAAATTAACCATTGGTCTTTAGTATTCGTAAATACTAAAGGATGGTTTTTACCACTTTCCAATGAGCTTTACCTAGGTCAGACTGGTATCTGCTGACTATGCCTAGTGAGTATGCCACATTTGGTCTAGTACATATCATGGCGTACATGATAGAGCCCACTGCCGAAGCATATAGGATTCTACACATACACTCTCTCTTTTCAGGAGTTGTCACACAATTCCTTTTGGAGAGATCAATTCTAGTGAGTATCGGGAGATAGCCCTTCTTGGAATTTTCCAAGCTGAACTGTTTCAGCATGGTATCGATGTACATAGATTGGAACAGTCCCAGAAGCCTCTTAGATCTATCTTTATAGTCTTCGTACCCAGTATGTAAGAGGCTTCACCCAAATCTTTCATAGAGAACTGAGATGATAACTAGACCTTTATTCCTTGTAGTACTGGGATGTCATTCCCGATTAAGAGAATGTCATCCACATACAGCACAAGAAACATAATCATAGAACCATTAGCCCATTTGTAAATGCAAGGTTCTTCTCCGTTCCTGATGAAGCCAAATGACTTGATACACTTATCAAATCGCATGTTCCAACTCCTTGATGCTTGCTTCAGTCCATATATGGACTTTTGAAGCCTACACACCTTTGACTCGTTTGTGGATGTGAACCATTCAGGTTATATCATATATACCTTCTCTTCCAGCTCACCATTCAAGAAAGCTATTCGGACATCCATTTGCCAGATTTCTTAGTCAAAGTGTGCCGCTAAAGCAAGCATGATCTGAATGGACTTGAGCATTGCCACAGGAGAGAACGTCTTGTCATAGTCAATACCATAACGTTGACGATATCCTTTGGCAACCAGACAGGCTTTATAGGTCTCCACCTGCACGTCTGCACTCCTTTTCCTCTTGAAAATCTATTTGCACCAATGGATTTTATCCATTCAGGTGGATCAACCAATGTCCATACATTGTTGATCTCCATGGACTCCATTTCGGATTTCATGGCTTCTGGCTATTTCTCAGAGTCGGACCTTTGCATCGCATCCATATAGGTGATTGGATCCTCATTATTCTCATCGAGTTCAATGAGATCATCGTCCCGGACCAAGAAACCATAGTATCTATCCGGTCGACTTGGTACCCTACCGGATCTCCTTAATGGTTCCTGTGAGGCTCTGGGTGTGATCTAATCATAGCCGGTTCTATGTTATTCCTTAAGTATGTCGGTTCTTCTACTTGTTGAACTTTACTAAGTTCAATCTTAGCGGCTACAGTACTTTCATCAAGGAACTCCTTTTTCAAAAAGATAGCTCTAAGACTGACGAACAACTTTTGTTCCTTAGCTAAGTAGAAGTAATACCCCTTAAATTCTTTTGGATACCTAACAAATAGGCACTGATCAAACCTAGGTCCAAGTGTGTCCGTTTTCAAACATTTTACATAAGCCGGGCACCCTCAGACCCGAAGGTGTGATAGTGTTGGCTTACGTCCAGTCCATATCTCATATGGTGTTTTGCTAACGGACTTACTTGGAGCCCTATTCAGAAGGTAACAAGCTGATTCTAGAGTATATCCTCAAAAGGTTAGCGATAGAGAAGCAAAGTCCATCATGGACCGAACCATGTCTAACAGGATTCGATTTTTCCTCTCAAATACTCTATTTAATTGAGGTGTCCCTGGAGGTATCCACTAAGAGAATATCTCATTCTCCTTGAGATATGTCATAAACTCATCCGAAAGGTATTCACCGTCTCGATCGGATCGAAGGGTTTTGATATACTTTTTAGTTTATTTTTCTACTTCACTATGATATCGTCTGAATATTTCAAACGAATCAGATTTATGCCTCATCAAGAATACATAACCATATCTCAAAAGGTCATCTATAAATGTAATAAAATAATCGTACCACCCCTGGCACTAACATTCATGGGTCTGCATACATCAGTATGTACCAGACTCAGAATCTCATTAGCTCGTTTACCTTTTCTAGTAAAAGGTGACTTTGTCATTTTTCCAAGAAGACAGGACTCACAGGTTAGAAGTGAACTATCTTCACTAAAATTGAGGAGACCCTCGCTTTTCGACCTATTTATCCTATTCATGTTAATATGACCTGGCCTACAATGCCACAGCTACACTTCACTGACATTATCTATCCTAGGATGTTTGCTAGACATGTACATTATACTAACAGGTCACGATAGTACATAAATGCTATCATGCATTTATCCAATCAATACTACAGAACCATTCCAAATGATTTTACAAACATCATTCTTTATTGATAGTTCATAACCATATATGGCCAGTTGGCCTATAGAAATGATATTCAAAATAAAAGATGGACAAAAATGATACTCATTCAAAATGATAGTACATGACTTAAAAACAAGTTTGAGGACTCCGAACACCCGGACTGGAACTTGGCTTTCATTTTTCACATTCAAGAATCTCTCGCCATCCTCGAATCTTCTACTAACTTGAAGTCTCTGCAAAGAACTGCAAATATGAATTGGACTTTCTGTATCCAATACCTAGTTAGTACTATCGCAGATAGAGAAACTTCAAGGTGTTATCATATAAATACCTTGTCCAAGACCGTCATGCTGCTTTCTCTTCTTAGACCTGTTCAGGTCAAGGGAGGCAATGTAAAGAGGACAGTTCCTTTTCCAGTGACCCTGCTTCTTGTAGAAGAAGCACTCCGCATGGCTTTGATCAGCCTTCACCCTCTTGGACTAACTGGGCTTAGAAGCATTTAGCACATTTTTTTTTTTGTTTTTCTTTTTTCCTTTCTTAAAGAGACGACACCCTCCAGAAGATCCTTTCACTAGATTCACCACCCCTTTATTCAGTTGGTGGTCTTTCTCATAAGTCTGCAGCAACCCCAACAAACCGTGGTAGTTAACTGCAGGCTTATTCATTCTATAATGATTGATAAAATCTAGATAGAAAGAGGGGAAGGAATTCAGAATCGTATCCTTTCCAAGCTGTTCATGCAAGGGATATCTGAGTTTGTCCAGGCGCTCAATCATCTCGATCATATACAATACATATCAGTGACCAAGGCTTCATCATGCATCCGTGCATTGTAGATGGCACAGGAGATCCTATACCTCTCAACGTCATTAAGTATACCGAAGGACTCCTTCAACCTTTGAAGAATTTCCTCCGGCTAGGCTTCCTTGAACTTGCAACTGAACTCGTCGTTCATCGCTCCCAACATTATGCATTGGATAGTGGTCCTGTCAGAGAGCCACTTCTGATAAGTGTCTCTGACCGAACCCCGAGCATTGGGAGCAGGGGTTTCAGGTGCCGGATCTGATATCACATACAAGATCCGTTCATGCTCCAGGACAATCCTGAGCCTTCGATACTAGCTATCGAAGTTGGGTTCATTGAGCTTCTCGTTGTCGAGAAGAGACCGGAGCGATAGGTTGGAAGATATCTGAAAGGAAAATTAAAGCTAATTAGTATATATGAATTATTAACCTAAAGACATGAACTTTAGTCTAAAGGTCCCTCCCACTATTTTGCTCAGACTGGTAGCCTCTACCTCCAATCCGAGGAATTACTTTAATTCCTTAGTAGGTACCAGAGTCCAATAGACAATACATGAGCCTGACTTTGGCCGGCCTACCCATGCGTGTCTAAAGGTAGGTTCTTCAATCGATTACTTCTCCAAGTAACCTCTAGTATATGAGTTTTGCCCCAAGATGCACTTCAATCAGCCTTTGGGCCTCCTATTGAAGGTTTTGGTTAGGTCCAACCATTAGCATGATAAAATTCAATGCTTCTAACTAATGAATAATCAAGCCCGACTTTGGGCGGCCCACCTGACCATCGTTAAGAGAGTCGCACTAAGCCATCATATTAGGAACAGCAATTTCAATAGCCTGATGAACACCCGATCTTTGGATCTATCAATGAACACCCAACTACTTAACCCATTACCATTTCACTTAATGGAAGGCCAGGACTTAGTTATCCCTATAACTTTGTCCTTTTAAGGACCTAATAATTTAGAAAATTTAATTTTAATATGACAGACGAAGAGATGAGAAGATATAGATCAACCTCCTACTGATCATATCAGCAAACAAGGAGAGTTACTCATAACTAATGATCCATGGGCACCTAAAATCAGTCAAGACCGATTAACCTTGGGTGACATGGGTTAACACGAGTCAATAAGCTATCCAAACAATCCTGATTGACTATATTGGCCAGGTAAGTGAGATCATGGGTTGGGTTCCGCCATTAACCGTCTTGCCTTAGACACTAATAAAGTTGGTCAGGTAAGAGGTAGTCCCAAAGAACCATGATCAAAATGCCAAACTTACCTAGACACTAATTGATTCATCAAAGTCGATTAGACTAGCCTAAAGACTCGGGCTATCCACTGAGCCACAAATTATGTCTATTTAAATTTATGGACTAATCAATCTAACTATTAGAGAGATCTAAAGAGAAGAAATCCTAACTCAATATTTGATTAGATAGGTTCTCTAATTATTTCAATGCATCTAAACTTAGGTCTAACCCAATAAAGGGTCTAATAGAAGCTAACCCATGACCCTTAAGGCTATTGAACTTAATTGAGAATTAAGAATGACTAAGAACTCTAGGAATGTAAGAAAAAATATATTTTAAAACTATTTCAAAACATGCACAGTAGAAGACTCGGTAGATAGATCAAGACAATCTATCGATCTGCTAGCAATATGATCTAGTATAATAATCTAGCATGCAAGGAAACATCAACAGCAAGAAAGAAACAAAAATATAAAAGTACCTTACCGTTATATCTCTGAAAATACTGTGAAAAGGAGGAAGGCACCCGAGCCACACACGTGTCTGGCCTCTATAGGTAATCCACACCAGGTCTCGACAATGATCAACTCCCTCGAAGTGCTAGCTTTTCGGGATTATTCGGGCGAATCTTCTTCTTTCGAGAAGACAAGGAGGAGAGGTGGAACCCTTCCAAAGAAACTCTCTTTCCAAGGCCTAGCTTGAATGCTAGGTTTCTCACACACAATCCCAAGTCCTCACAAAACTCCTCTTCTTCTTTTAGTTCTTCTAACTCTTCTAACCATCTACAGCTTCTAAAATGACCTTCATTTATAGGGGCAGCCAAGAGAGGGAGAAAGAGGAAGAAGAAGTGATTAGGGAAGAAGGTCAAGGGCCATACCAAATGGGTCCAAGTCAAAGAAGGTAAGTATGACTATCATACCAAGAAAGCTTGGAGCCAAAATGTCCAAAATCTGGAATTCGAATTCAAAATATTCCAAAAATTCTTCTCAGAAGATTTGCTCATCACAGCAAGTGTCAACACTTGCAAAATGCCAAGTGTCAACACTTCCTAAGTATCGACTTAAGCAAGCGTCGACACTTGAAACATGGTCAATCATATTAACCTCCGGTGATGGCAAACGATTCTCAATCGTCGATCAACCTTAAGATCAGATAGAAACCCTTATGGTGTGTGATCCCATAGGTTCGAACACTAAGCCGATAGCACTAGAACATTTCCAGTACCAGTCAAAGTCCTCATTTAGCAATGATACCCGATGTCCAGATAGGTCGATGATGTAGAGCACCTCTCTAGAACTTCTGGCATATGGTTATCGCATAATTCATCCCTTTGACCTCATAATGCTCAGGATGACCTAGGGTTCAATTGCCAACCCTAATTTAGTTTATCCAGATCATGTCTCAACTTTATAAGTTCTGTGACTACTCACAAGAACTACTCTGGTCAAGGATTTGCTAAATTGAGACATAGTGAGTCATTCACTCCAAACTATTTGGAGGGATTCCATTTTGATCCACCACCGCTCCACAAGTACTTGACTACACCCAAAAACCTTCCATCACTAGATTAGAAATCCAGGTAGTCCGGCACCAAAGCACAGTGAGTTGCTTGCAAGCAACCATTGTGATCTCAGGTCTGAGGGACACATATATCCATATCCCTTCGCGAGCAATCTTTTGGCAGGAAGGAGCTCCGCAGATGGTCACGTTCAGTGAGATATTATATATTTCACTTGCATATCATACCAGTATCTCTACACTCTTTGGTTAAGAGGACAACCAACAAATATGACATACAACAATCTACACTTGATACATCGTCGTCCTATAACAATGTATCCTTTAATTATGAACCATTTTAAGAACCACTTGATATATCCTCTCTATGTCAAAACAATGTAGTTCTAAGGACTCCATCATATAATAGTTCATTTCAGGAAAATACAAATATGATGAACAGCCAAATAATAACTTTTATTCATTAAAAAACTTATATACAATTACAAGATAGCACAACCATCTACAGCCTAGATGATTGGCTTCGGGACATAATTCCCAACACAACCAACTTTCCACTACTCGCAGTCACTATCACTGTGATAGGCGAGTCTCGGTTTGAGGATCAATGATAAGAAAGGGAGCGAAGGTGAGAAAAAAGCTTCCATTCTTTGTACAAATCCTTTCAGGAGGGATCGACTTACAAACTTCCTTGATAACATGTTGATTCTTGATGAATCGATGACTATGACTACAAACTACAAGAAATCAATCAATAACTTGCAGACCTCCGAGAAGAAAGTAAGGTACCGAAAAAGTTTAACACCCGTTCTCCCTTTTTTGATGAATAATAAATGAGTTGATTCCTAACCGATTCAAGATGACTCAGCTAAATCCCTATGATGATACCACTGACCCACTAGACCACCTAAAGAGCTACAAGGCTCTCATGATAATTTAAGTTATTACGAATGCCTTACTTTGCTTGGCCTTCCCGACCTCCCTATAGAAAGTTGCCAAAGTCTGGTAATCTGAATTTGAACCGAGAAGCATCAATTCCTTCAAGAAGCAGGAGAAGTAATTCATGGCATACTTCAATGCTAGTAGAAGATTGCTACAAGATCTTTACAGTCTCTTCTCAATCTATCTACAAGATTGGGAGTCATTGAAGGATTATGTGGCTCGCTTCAAAATAGCCACATTGGAGATCTATAATTTGGACTATTCTATGACCATGTTGGCCATGAAGAGAGAACTGTATCCTTCTTGATTTATTTTCTCGTAGGATAAGATATTTTTCAAGTTTTATTCAGAACTCCTGATGCACGTCCAGAAGTATATTCACATGGAGGAAGGCGCACTCAGCTGATAAAAAGCCAAAGGAAGATCCAAGAAGAAGTAGGCCTAAGAAGGACCAGGTAAGAGTCAAGCCAAGAAACATGATTCCTCGCACTAGTGAAGTCCTAGGCCGAAGGGTCCGACTGATAGATATGGTGACTACATCCCACTCTCAACCCCTAGAACTAAAATTCTCATGGAGATTAAGGAAGAAAGATATTTGAGGAGGCTTTGACCGATGAATGCTCCACTAACCTTTTATAATAAGAGTAAGTACTGTCAGTTTCATTATGACCATGACCATGAAACTGAAGAATGCATCCAACTAAAGGATGAGATTGAAGCTCTTACTTAGTGAGTTTATCTTAGAAAGTACATCAATGATGGAGGAGCTTGACCTAATGCCCAAACTCCCGACCAGTAGCAAGCAGAAGGAGAGATCAACAATCAACCAAAGGCTAGAGTCATCAATATGATCTCTAGCGGGATGCGGTCTGGGGGCCAAGACATGAAGAAAATTCTTCAAAGAGGTAGAAGGATAACAATGTAATCTCATTTTCAAATGATAACTTGATAGAAGTTCAAACTTTTCATGATGATGCAGGTATCATATCAATGATAATAGCAAATTATGATATAAAATGAGTATTAAATGATAATAGAAGCTCTATAGACGTGTTGTTCTACGATGCTTTCTCTTGGATGAAATTGTCTGAGGACCGACTAAGGAGAGTTACAACTCTTTTAGTCATATTTTGAAAACTTAATCAAGGTGGAAGGTGAAATCACTATTTCTATCATAGTAAGAAGGCCACCTTGATAAAATATAGTTCAACTGATCAAGTTGTCTAGGTACCTTCAGCATATAATATCATTCTTGGACAACCAGGGTTGAATCTACTATGAAAATTTCTTTCAATCTTCTCGTCCAATTTCTTACAAGGAATGGAGTTAAAGAAATGCATAAAGATCAACAGCTAGCCTGATAATATTTTATAGTTACTGCTAAAGTCCAAAGAGCCAAGGAGACATCTATGGCTAATTAACTATATCAAAGAGAGCAAAAAAAAAGGTGAACCAACCAAGCAATTTATTTTTTTTCTACTGAAGGAAGAAGATCCATCAAAAGTGGTACAAATTGAAGCCCTCCTACCTGATAAAGAGAGGAGCTAACTAATAGAGTTCCTACAATGCAATGCTGATATCTTACTTGGTTGGCATTAGATATGCCAGAAATTCTACCGAAAGTGATCAGTCTAAGTTAAATGTCGATCCAAAATATAAGCTAGTTTGATAAAAAAGAAAAATTTTGCTCCTAAAAGGTAGCAAGCTATCAATGAGGAAGTTGACAAGCTTATAGCCACCAAGTTTATTCTGGAAACTCAGTATCCTAACTGGCGGCTATTATTATGATGGTTAAAAAGGCCATTAGTAAGTAACGAATATGCATCGACTATACAAACCTCAATAAAGTATACCTGAAAGATAGCATTTTGCTATCGAAGATTGACCAACTTGTCCATGCAACATCCGAACACAAGTTATTGCATTTCATGGATGCTTTTTTGGATATAATCATACCTAGATGGCTTTCAAAGATGAAAAAAATATTGCCTTTGTAATCGAGAAATATATTTATTATTATAAAATAATACATTTTGGTTTGAAGAATGTAAGAGCAACTTATTAATGACTTATCAACAAAATCTTCAAAAACCAAATTGAATGGAATATGGAAGTCTATTGTTAAGAGTTTCAAAAAATCTGACTACATTACAGACCTAGGCGAAGCTTTCGCTACTCTTTGGCAATATCGGATGAAATTAAATTCAAGCAAGTACACATTAAGAGTAACTATTGGTAAGTTTCTTGGATTCTTGGTTACCGGGCAATGCATCGAGACAAATTAAAATGTAGGTGATTCTTGACATGAAGCTCCAACTTCTAAAAATGAAGTACAATGGCTGACTGGATGCATTATAGCCCTTAGTTCATCTCAAAGTCAATTAAATGATACCTACCATTCTTCAAAATTTTATAATAAATGTATAATTTTACTTGGATGGAGGAATTCCACCAAGGTTTCAAAGAACTAAAAAGGTTTCTCAAGTCTTCGCCATTATTCTCTAAACTCAAAATAGGAGAAGAGCTATACTTATATCTTATTACATCTCTAGCTAGAAGTAGTAAGCTCAATACTTATTCAGGTGGATGACAAAGGAGTTCAAAGGCCCATTCATTATACCGGCCAAGTACTTTACCACTCCGAGACCAGGTACTCTAAAGTTGAAAAGATTATTTATGCTCTTATTACTTATGTACAATATCTTAGGCCCTACTTTCAAGCTCATTCTATTATAGTATTAATTGATCAACCACTTAAAGCTATTTTGCAATGATTGAATACTTCTGAGAGATTGGCCAAATGGGCAATCAAACTAACATTGATATATTTTACCAGCCTTGATCATCCTTAAAGGCTCAAATCTTAGCCAACTTTATGGTCAAATATACATGGTTAGACGAGAAACTCAGAAAAATCAATAGAACAACTAGATCCCAAGACAACTTGGATTCTACATGTAGATAGTGCTTCAAATTTCCAAGGAAGTGGAGTAGGCTAATTCTGACAAACTTTGAAGGAGTGGTCATTAAATATACATTTTTTTTCTCATTCAAAATAACCAACAACAAAGCCAAGTATGAAGCCTTGTTAGCTAGGTTAAAGATTGCTAAAGAGCTTGGAAAAAAAGTCTACGGGTATTCACTGACTCATAATTGGTAGCCAGTCAAGCAACTGGTGAATATGAAGCTTGGGATTCAACTATGATCAAATATCTTGATAAGATATGGACTATCACATCAACTCTTGAACATTTTAGTATCTCTCACATATCAAGACTAGAAAATGCTTGGGTAGATATATGCGCTTTCTCAACTTACAACAACGGCTGACAACTTTTTCAAATGAACCTCCCTTGAATATCTTGACACACCTAGCACCGACGATGCCGGAGATGTTCAGTAAGTTAATCATGAACCAAGTTGGATAGACTTGCTGGTGAAATATCTAATAGGAGCCTTGCCAAATAACCCCTTAAAAGTAAAGCAACTAAAGAGGATGGCTTCTCAATATGTACTAGTAGATAGACAACTCTACAAGAGGTCTTCTCTCTATCCTTGTTAAAGTGCTTAAGGCCCACTAAAACTGACTATGCACTCCAAGAAATTCACAAAGAAATATATAGAAATCACTTAGGAGGTAGGTCCTTGGCTTATAAAGCCTTGAGATAAAAATATTATTGGCTCACAATGTGGCAGGATGTTGTGGATCTTGTTCAGAAATATGATCAATGCCAATGACATGCAAATATTCAATGACAATTAGCTAGTCAATTGGCCCTTTGTTCAATGGGATATTGATATACTCGGTCCATTTTCTTGACTACGGGCAGAGAAAGTTTCTTACTATTGCTATTGATTACTTTACCAAATAAATGAAAGTAGAGCCCCTAGCTCAAATCATTGAAAGCAAAGTTAGAGACTCTTTGGAAATTCATTATTTATCGATTTGGATTGCCATATGCATCATAACCAGTAATGGATGATAATTTGATAATCAAGCATTCAAGAAATTCTGAACTAAACTTCATGTTCTATACCGATTTACATCAATCGGATATCCACAATTAAATAGAGAAGCAAAAGTAACAAATCGAACAATATTGCAAGATCTTAAAACTAAGTTGGATGAAGCCAAAGGCAGGTAGATGAAGAGTTACATGGAGTATTATGAGCATATCGAATAACTCCTCATTATTGACAAATGAATCTTCCTTCAATTTACTTTTTGGCACTTCGACGGTCAAGTCAGCAGGCAATCAAGGAGAATAGATCATCCTCCGTGGATCTCGAAGTAGTCTCCACTTTCAGAGATTTCAAGAATTGATGGAATAAGGATCAGGATCGAGAAGGAGGGCTTAAGCAGTGATGGCTATTGCCGCTGGGACTGTTCTAGGGAGTCTTGGTGTATTTTGGTTGCCCTTAAAGCCTTGCTAGTTGTCTATCCCTTCTCGTTTACCTTTGCTGAAGGGCCCTTTGAGTTTCTTATTGAGGAGTGGCACCTCCAATGAGGTGCAGAGCCCTGGCCTGGCACTCTCTGGGAGTTCCTCCTGCGAGTGAGGCATAGGCATGTTCTTCCTCCCTCCCTCCGGAGGAGAGGGGACAGGATCCGTAGCCTCCATCAAAAAAGGTCTGCCACTGGCAGTGGTGAAGTACAGAGGAGTGCATGTCCCTTTCATGGCAGGTACATGGGGCACACCACGGGGCCTGATAATCCGACAGGACACGGGCCCTTTCTAGTATCGTCTCGCCATTCTCGGGGAGACCTGGCAGATCACCAGTTTGGAGGCAGACGCTACAGGGTCTGAATTTTCTAATGAAACTTTCCTCTTCTAGGTGGTGTAGATAGTGGGTTGAGGGGCACGATGCCCTAAGCGAAGTGCCCTTCCCTAGGTGGTGCCAATAGTAGGCTGAAGGGCCTGATGCTCTGGCGGGATGCTCCTTCATAGGCAGCATGCTCTGATGAAATGCCATTCTGAAGAGGTCACAATTGGTGTGCCATGGTGGGATGCCATTTCTCAGAGGTTCTAGGTGGCGTGCCTTAGCGGAGCACCACCCTTAGGGGTGTCAGCCTCTCCACGTAGTGCCAGGATTCTGGTGAAGGAGGTGGCGCCACTTGCCGACGTCACCCGCCCGTCTACCCTAGGGGCACTCACAGGGAAGGCCGTGTTTCCCTAAAAGAATCCATACCTGACTTCAGGGGAAGAAGTTGACTTTGACCGGAGGGTTGAATCTCAAGCAGGGAAGTGCGACCCCGGCCAAGAGCTTGACCTCGAGGGAGCTGGCCTCGATCGGGGGCTCGAAAAGCGAGAGGACGACCTCGGCCGAGGGCTCGACCTCGAGGGAGCTAACCTCAACCGAGAGCTCGAAGAATAAGAGCATGACCTTGGCCAAGGGCTTGACCTCGAGGGAGCTCACTTCGTCCAAGGACTTAAAAAGCGAGAGCATGACCTCGGCCAAGGGCTCGACCTTGAAGGAGCTCACTTAAGCCAGGGGCTCAAAAAACGAGAGCACGACCTCGGTCGAGGGCTCGACCTCGAGGGAGCTGACCTCGACCGGGGGCTCGAAGAACAAAAGCACGATCTCGGTTGAGGGATTGACCTCGAGGTAGCTCATTTCAGCTAGGGGCTCGAAAAGCGAGAGCACAACCTCGATCGAGGGCTCGATCTTGAGAGAGCTCACTTCGACAAGGGGCTCAAAAAGCGAGAGCACGACCTCGACTGAAGTGAGCTTCCATTGGCATGCAATACCAACTTAACAAGACATGCTCATAGTTGAAGGATTCCCTACCAAAAACACTACCAGTCAAATGGGATTTCTTTTGTAAGAAGCACCAAGTACTGGCTAGGAGTAAGACCGCATCTCACCGAATATACTTGCGGGGACCATCGAGCACTGCCAGGTGGTCAGATAAAAAATTTAGCGACAACACAAGCCATACCAAGCCAAGTGGTTGGCTTGGTCCTGTATGAACTAGCACCGATGGTCATCCTTCCATCCATAATGTACAAGTGGTCATTGTCTAAACAGCCATGCGATAAAGTAAGGGTTTTTTTTTTTTTTGATAAACTGATATATTCAATTCAAAGAACGAGAATGAATACAATCCAGATAGTCCGAAAGGATTAGATCCCTAAGCTGTATAGAAGCAGAATGCCAATCATACCATAATACAGAACCGGTATGATAGGCAACAAAGGAGGCAACCCAATCCACCGCTGAGTTTGCCTTCCTATAGATCTGGTGAATAGCAATGAGGGCACAGCCCTACAATAGAAAGCCAATGTCCCGGATAATAGGGTGTGCCAACGAAGCTCTCAGTGTCTGCCTAATCCAAGATACCACAGTCGCTGAGTCTTCCTCGACAATCAAACAGTCCAAATGAAGGATCTGACGGGCATACCTAGCAATATTTTAAAATCTGCATCATTCAACAAACCAAAAGTTGAGCCAAAACACTGGTCACCAATTGTATTAAAAAGAAAAATGAGCACGAGTCACTAGTTTGACTGATGGATTTACCGGCTTCAAGTCATGACATCACGATAACATATAAATATCTAAATATTCATCACTTATATATAGGTACTAGATCAATATATCTATCTGTACTTTCTAGCAATTTTCAGCATTTTTGTTATCAAATGATATCTAAGCTCATGAAGAACTATCTGTAAAAAAAATTATTACCCCAATATCTTATGTATAATATCTAGAATATCAAAATAATATTTTCAAAATTGATATGAGCAAACCATAGATCCGTAAACTCCATGCATGGATCAAATATAGAATGTTAGAATATAAAACTTTTGAGATCTGATATGAATAACTAATAGATCTATATTTTTTATCACATAATCATGATTCCACAAAAGATTTAGGTTTGAGATGCATACATGTATTCGTCATTAATTTATTAAACCTATAACAGATGCTCACATGAATATTAAAGACCAAGTCCTTCTCTCCAGCATCCTCTTTCAACAGGTGGCTACTCAATGAGACTAACCATGAGAATAAATCTTACTTAAAATCATAATATGAGTGGAGAGAAGATCTAGCCTATTATTTATAAGTAAACTCTAACAAGGCCCTCTCATCACGGGTCATGGACCAAGGTCTCAACCATACCAACCAATATAAGATATCCAAAGTCTTAACATAAGGATCATATAATATTGGACTAAATACATGTCTATCAACATGGACCATAAAATCAACCTAATTTTAATAAATCATAAATAATAATAATTAATGTTAGCCTAAATAAGAAAAAAAACTTACACTATTAACATAACCCGGGCTTCACAACTGGCTTTGACTATAGGAAGCAAAAAATATTACCATTTATCACTGTTTTTATTAGAGATACAAGCTTATCAAAGTTCTTAATTAATAGATATAGGTAGTTACATCTTAGAAACAACTGACATTGCTTCTAATAGCTTGCCTATCAAATCAATCCATTAAACAGCCTCCAATAGTTGACAGTTTGAATGCATGCTAACGGGACTCCCCTACTTAGGGATGGTACAAATACAAGTAAACATACATTAACATATCTAATATAGGACTAAATAGAGACCAATAAAGAGTTCTCTTTAGTGCTTTGGTATTGGAGCTCTTCCAATTAGATCTAGTATTTTGCCAAATAATCAAAACCAACTAAAAATCCCTTAAAAATCATTAAAAAAATCTAAAAAACATTTAGAATTATCAAAAAATTATTTAAATATATCTAAAAATTTAATCTAGGACTTACATCCAAAGATATATATTATCAAAAAAAGCCTAATAATGATAGATGTTTAGAAAGTGAAGAGAAATCACAATACAAATCCCTCGACCCTACCACCTTTTCAAATTCTCAAAATAAAGAGGTGGTCCAAATATAAATCCTCAATCCAAACCTTAATAGATCGTAGTTCAAAGGTGGAAGATCCCAATATATCCTCTAAATAGAACATATAATATATATATATATATATATATATATATATATATATAATAGCTAGCAAATTTGTTTTTGTGTTGTATACAAAATTTGTTCAAATGGCATAAACTAATACATAGATTTACTATAATCATATTTAAATGTATGTATTAGTTTTTTTCAAAAAATAACACATAAATTTAGTGATTAGGATTAAAAAATATTTTTTTGATAGAAAGTGGATTATTAATTTGTAAAATGGTGAAAGTCAAAAATAATTGATTTCCCTATTTAAAATATCAAAACTATAGTTTTATGTTTTAAAAAATGTAGAGCAATAATTTCAGTGGTGAACCCTAATTAAAGTACCAATGATATACAAGCTATCGATGGAAGAATATATTTAGCGAAGCTTTTAATTATTGGTTGTATTGTTGTTATTTTAAAGCCTAAAACCTCAACTTGTAAAGTAGCATTTTTCGTCATGATGTTTTTAAATTGTCCCTTTACTTTCATGTGCAGGTATAATTGTGGATCCACTCAAAGTCAAATATGAAAAGTACTCCAAGAAATTCAGCAAAAATAATTTCATTGATGGGGTAAAGGCTTTGCATAAAGGGAATCACAATATTCCAGATAATTACCAGCCATGCTACAACATCTTCACTTTGCTAAAGGATGTCTTCAAGAATATTGGTAAGTGCAAAAGGCTAAATAACACATACAAATATTGGGGTACCTTTCAAGAATTGATACCAATGTTGCTTTATTGAAAATATCTGCAAAAAGGTCTTTTTATTCTATAGAATTAGTTTCAATTGATTTAAACAAATCTCGATGGACTTGTTTTTTCAACTATTTGGATTTGTCCATTTGCATGTATGCACATATCATACAATTCTTCTTTTAGGTGTTTTTTTTTTTTTTTTTGATAAAGAAAAGTGATAGGGGAATAAATCTGGCGTAGCTACCCCCGAGGCCCCCATCCCGTCGGAAAATATTCGATTCAAAATGCTAGATTTTCGTAGCCTTTCCTTATCCAAAGGTGAGTACGTCAACCCGACACCACCAAGGTACTAGTCGGTCAGAACGGAGAAAAAGGATGCTAGCCTCTCACTCACCCAACCATCACGAGCCTCAGAGGATAATCTCTGATTTAATCAAGCTTTGTAGAGTCACACTTCGAATCGATGACCTGTTGGTTGTAAGGCAAGACCCCAGCTGGGCTACCGCTTTGGCGATTTTTAGGTCCTATTTGGGGGTGGAACAAAAATGGGGGAATAAGGAATAGCCATCTAGGTACTATAAATGGTATGAAACCTACTCTGTGGGATAAGAAATTTATGTTGTTTGATTGAAGAAATAAGGTTGAGGTGATGTCCTTGTCCATGGTCATGAATTTGTTTAGTTAGCAAAATAAGTCGACTGAATAGGTAGAGATCTATATATTCCAGGCAAGACAGCCCATCTAGAAAATATTAGAATATGGTCAAGCATAGAAATTTTATCTCATGAAAATAAAATGAGCATCAAATCTATTATTTTAAATAATATCGCTTCAGCATATTCTTTGGGAGCTAGCTAGTTTTATTAAATAAAATTAACTATAATTAGGGGACCAAAGTAAAGGTCATTAATTTATAAAAAAGCTATTTGATTTAATTGCATCTGTAGTGAATTGTTATAATTGTTATGATAAATTATATAGATAGTTACAAACCATAGCTATATCTTGATTTAAGATCGTTATCACGGAATTGCTTATACAAATAGTCACTGAAGCCACAACAATAGTGCTTAGCAGCACTATCTATTGCCGCAATTTATCAACCATTTATATAGGTTTTACCAATAAGTTTGTATATTTTTCGTCATGGTTTTGGTTGCTACAATAGATTTTATTTGTTGTAGTAAAATAAAAATTTAATATAACTAAGAGACCAATATATAGGTCAAAGATCCACACAAAGAATTATCAACCACAAAATAAACTCATGCAAGCGGCACAAAACATACAAAAAGTCAAAATTATTAATTTTTTATTTTTAAAATAAATCATAGATCTTAGTTAGGCTTTACAAGACACTCAGCAAGAAATAATGAACTATTTCGAGTGTAATAGGATGCACAATCATAGTATAGTACAGCAAGTAACGATATATTTTTTTTCTTAAAAAAAAAAAACCCACATAACAAAATGTCATAACTTTATCATGGAAACTAATAAATCTTTAAAATTTATGCACCAATAACCTTGATCTATATGAGATCTTGCAACCGCGTGTTTGAGATAAGTCATTAGATCTAAGAATTCTTGAAGTAGAATCGAAAATTCTCAACAAATATTTAAATTTATGCATCACAAGAAACCAAGATAGTGAAGAAAAGACTTAGACTTATTACTATTTAATGTCTCGAGTATATTAGTTTATGCCAACAAAGATCCTAGGTTTTAGGTTGGGCCATCGGAATACATAATGGTTTGACCATCGGATAGAACTTGCATGCCGACTTTAAGATGAGAGTGGCAAGATAGAAGGGGAAGTCTCTGTTGCTCAGGACTTCCTTGAAAATAATTAGCATCTAAAATACTAATTTGGCATGTGTCCTTGACCTTAATGCACCTTTGCAACTCCATCACCACCATCTACCTTACCTCCTCCAGGACCTTCATTGCCCGATCCCCTCTATATGGATCGCTGCTAGCACCTAATTAGTTGTGTAATTTTATCCATCCCTTCTAATACCCTCTCCCCTGCTTGGCTAATTTGATGCTTGCTTTACCATCGCATTCCCTACCCTAACACTGCCAATGTTGTTCATCAGTTTACCTTAGGCAATGCAATCGGTTATAAAGGGAATCTATTGCCTTGGGCACGAGAAAGCTTTGGTGAGGTAGAACGAGAGAGTAGCCAATTTGGACTCCAACAAGGAGAGCGATGGTCATGGTGATTGGAATTAAAGAAGGTAATCAACATGTCAGATGAGGTTCAAAATGGATTTACCACATATATCAAGATCGATAATGCCTGACCTGAACACAACTTGACCTGAGCCCAGCTTGCAGCCACTTCCGTCAACCCGCAACCAACCCACTAACCCATTTAAGTTTGAAGCTTGTATAGTTTTGGACTTAATTTATATCATGGTTAGATAAGTTATTTTTAATATTATTTTTTTTTTTTGTCTAGGATTGACTGACCATACATGACCCACGAACCTAATGTGTTGGGTTAGAAATTGTCATCCCTGGTAAAAATTAGCTTAAACATGTAGTGCAGATGGTAGATGCTTGCAATAGCAAAGAAAATGGTGGCAGAGAAATAAAGGATGGTGGGGATAAGCATGCAAAAAAGGGTAAAAGGGCGGTCGAGTTTCTCCAATAGATTCAAGTCGGAGGCTGATGTTAGTGGATTATATATTAAGGGTGGGGGGGGGGGGGGGGGGGGGGTGCAGCTAAAGGAACCTTCGAGGATCCTTCATCCCACATGAAAAACAAGCATCAGTCGTTTCGTTTGCTACGATTATTCTATACATCGACATTATCTACAGTCTCGATATCATGCGTCACCATTCTTTCTATTATAAACCATTTCCAATTAATATAACCAACTCAAATACTCGATGCTTTCACGATTTGTAACATGATTCAAGTGCTTTCGTTTTAAAAAACCTTTCATGCATGATTACTTTATCTAGTCCTTCTACATGAATGATTCATAATTACTTTTCTATTCGACATAAGTGTGTGTGCGTGTGCGTGAATGTCATATATGTATATAATGGCTAATGCAATTTTCATTTTTGTAACTACAACTTTTCAGTGAAACATAGAAATATCTAATTCAAGTTTGAACTCCCGGAAGAATTGGTTCTGGTCTGGATTATCCATGAGGTTCCTTCAGTTATTTAATCAGCCAGAAGATAATGACCCAACATTTCTGCAAAGCTGACATGGTTGGTTTTTTCATTTTCAGATGCAGTTCCTAACATGGATACCATGGATGGAGATCCAGGTAAATAATATTCTTGCCAGAGCATGATGGTAGATTGAGCACTAAAAGGGTTCTTTTTCGTTTTTAGCCACGAGCGAACACATTCGTAATTGGTTTTGGTCACCTTTCCCCATTCCTATTATTCCTCCATGGATGAAGAAAAAACTTAAAAATAGCAGCGGCGATGATCGTTCTTACATACATTCGGTCCTTGAACTCGGTGAACAAGGATGGCCTTTATTAAAATCGATAGGTGGTGAAGTATTTCAAACCCTTAAAAATGAAACAAATTGGTGGACTTGCATTGCTGACTCCCAAGTCCAAATATTCGAAACGGACCCTGCTGGCTAAGTTGAACTTCATCGACCCGTATATGTCTCATGCCCTGGCAACAATATCACGCACACAAACACAAACTTGGGCACGCGCACGAATGGTCACCAAAGAAAGTCTTGAAACAAGTCTCCACTTAATCTTTGAGAGAATATGGCATACGTTAGTAAAATTATTCCTTTCATTAATTAAATTAAATAGGAAGCCTATGGTCTTAGGAAACAATCATGTGGGAAAGGTCAATTTAAAGAATTTTTATTTAGTTATGTTATAAGCTTTTTTTTGAAAGGAGAATATATGTATATATATATATATATATATATGGGAAAGTAGCTTAAGCTAAACTGAAAATTCTTCGTTTTTACTCTATTATGAGGTTTCTTTCGTTTTTTTTCCGTTTTTTGGGTTGGTCAATTGCATCACTGTTTTCTTGCAAAAGATGTAGCCTATCTTTCTGGGAGACTTTCTATAATAATATCAGGCCCATCTTGAAACTTTGACCTATGTATACTTGTGCCATCCAAATATATCCTTCACTGTCCGATGATACTTGGAGTATATATATATATATTCTACTAATACTTTTTAGAGACCGAGACCGATGGCTTACAAGAGCATTGTAACAAAAAAAGAAAAGAAAAAAATTAAGAAAGAAAGAAACTTTAGCCTTAGGATTGACGAAAGACAAACAGAACAGCTCGATGGGATAAAGTTTTTTTTCCGTTTCCGAGAAACCATCTGTGTCGTGACGATCGAGGAACTTATGGCAATCAATATCATTGTTAAAACCTCTTGTGGAAGTATGCAATGCTTGAAGAGCACGGATCCTTTGAGGTGCACCACAGTATACGGGTGTATCGTGTTGACCATCCATTTGATGATGGACAACTGGTAAATAATATGTGCACACGAGTACAAGCTATGTACACACACGACGATGCACGTTATTTATTAGTTATGTTGGAAGTAATTTATAATTTCTAAGTTCTAAGAGTCATAAAGTCATTAACGTCATAGTGCGAAAGTCTAAGAATCTTATTCTAGGAGTCATGAAATTTAATTAATATTTTAAGTATGAAAGTATAAGAGTCTTATTGTAGGAGTTATGAAGTTTAATTAATGTTTTAAGTGTGAAAGTCTAAGAGTCTTATTGTAAGAGTTATGAAATTTAATTAAAGTTTAAGTATGAAAGTCTAAGAGTCTTATTGGAACCGTGTTTCGTGGAAGCTAATGGATTTTTGTATTAATGAGGAATGATGAAAGGTACCCTCATATGTCTATATAAAGGGACCTAGAGTCTCATGTTTATTAGAGTAGTTTGGAATGAAAAAAGAAAACATTATGTGATATTATGTCCTCTACTATCCAAGTTTGTTCTTGAGCATTATTTATCATACAGCAATCTAAATCAGATTGTATCAACAATAGATATCCAACAAAGTGATATCGGAGCGCTTCCAGAAATTTACAACAAGTGGTATCAGTCTTCTCATAAATGTACTTTGCTGGTGAAAGATCTAATTTCTCAAGTATCTCCTTGAGCATTATCTTGAATGGCGCAACCACAATACTAGTTTTTCATCATCCATTTCTTAGTGTTGATAACGAGATCTCTTTTCTTCAACCTCTGAAGACTTCTCTAGTCTTTTTTTCCTTTCTGCAAAGTCTTTTCCTAGACTTGCACACTTCTCTGCAGGTTCCTTTCAACCTGGAGAACTTGATACCTTGGAGGATATGAACAGCTTCTTCACGAGCTTCTTCTGGTTCTGATAATTGCTTCAAAATGAACCTGGCTCTGATTCCTGCTTTAGGATCGACCTGGCTCTGATACCGCTTGTTGTAAATTTCTGGAAGCGCTCCTACACCACTTTGTTGGATATCTATTGTTGGAACAATTTGATTTGGATTGCTTACGATAAACAATGCTCAAGAACAAACTTGGAAAGTAGAGGACATAATATCATATAATGTTTTCTTTTTTCATTCCAAACTACTCTAATAAACATGAGACTCTAGGTCCCTTTATATAGACATATGAGGGTACCTTTCATCATTCCTCATTAATACAAAAATCCATTAGCTTCCACGAAACACAGTTCTAATAAGACTCTTAGACTTTCGCACTTAAACTTTAATTAAACTTCATAACTCTTACAATAAGACTCTTAGACTTTCACACTTAAAACATTAATTAAACTTCATAACTCTATAATAAGGCTCTCAGACTTTCACACTTAAAACATTAATTAAATTTCATGACTCTTTGAATAAGACTCTTAGACTTTCGCACTAAGATATTAATGACTTTATGACTCTTAGAACTTAGGAATTATAAATTACTTCTAACAAGCCATTCATTGTGCAATAAATGGTTAACAAGATGCACTGCAGAGCAAGCAGCCAAGTTCATGAATCATGACAGTAGTGGTTGAAATAATTGCTATTGTTGGAAATTATGTCCCAAAGCCAATCGCCTAGGCTATAGGCGGTTGTGCTCAGTATTGTAATTTGTATATAAATTAATAAAACTTTATTTTGGCAGCTCATCATATTATTCATTTTCTGTAATGAACTCTATTTATGTGATGAAGTCCTTAGGACTGCACTGACTTCGATATAGAGAGGATATATCGAGTGGTCCTTTAAAAATGTTCACAACCAAAGAATACATTGTACAGGACCACAATGTATCAAATGTAGGTTGTTGTGATTCACATTGTTTAGTTGTCCTCTTAACCAAAGGAGTGTGGTGACACTGATATGATCTGCAAGTGGGATGTGTGACATCTCATTGAACATGACTCTGTGGAGCTCCTTTCTGCCAAATGATTGCTTGCGATTGGATATAGGTATATGTGTTCCTCCGACCTGAGATCACCATGATAGCTTGTAAGCAACTCCCTCTGCTTTGGTGCCGGACTACCCGGATTTCTAATCCGGTGACGGAAGGTTTCTGGGTACAGGCAAGTACTTATGTAGTAGTGGTGGACCAAGATGGAATTGACCTATCCAAATTATTTGAATTGAATATCTCGCAGTGTCTCAATTTAGCAAATCCTCGACCAGGGTAGTCATAGCGAGGAGTCACTGGACTTGAGAGGTTGAGACATGTTGTGGATTGACTCAGTCAGGGTTGGCAGTTTAACCCTAGATCATCTTGAGCACCGGAGGTCAAAGGGATGAATTATACGGTAATCATATGCCAGAGATTCGATAGATTGCTCTCGCATCTTCGACCTATCCGGACGCCGAGATCCATTGCTAAATGGTATCTTGTGCTGGTACTGGAAGTTTTCTAATGCTACCGTTTAGATTAGAACATATGAGGTCACACGTCATAAAGGATTTTTCCTAATCCGAAAATCGATCAATGATTAAGAATCGTATCGGTATCAAGGTCAACGGTCTGAATGGGCATACATTAAATTTTTAAGATTTATTTGGTCTGATTGGATCGATCAGTATTGGTTGGATCAACCAAGAACTGTTCCTGGTAGACCGGGGCTGGATCCAGTTTTCTTGCTAATCGGGTTTTGGTCGGATCGTGGTTTTTGGGTCTGATGAACCGATTTTAATCAAAGGCTATTTACACGGTATTTCTCCTTCTTCCCCTGTTATCCGTTCCCTGTTTTTACCGTGTGAATGGATAAGTTTTGCATGTTGATCGGATGAAGCTTGGTTTATCGGATTTTGATCCTTTCCTCTGCGATCTGGGTTGGTTCTCTCCGTGTTTTTTTCCTCCCGCACGTCACTCCTTCCTCTCTCTCGGTTTTCACGGTGTTTTAGCCTCTTGTTATCTTCCGGCTTGCGGTTCCCAGCTTACACCGATCGATCAAGAGCCAGCGAGTTCCCAGAAATTAAACCGATCTTAAACCTTGATTTTTCTGGACTCTCTCACGAGGTCATCCCAGCCTTCATGGGTTTTCTCAGCCGATGTCCTTCGTTTCCTTCACGCGTTTATTTCTCAGCCATATATTCATCTGGGTTGCAGACCGTGAGAAGAAGAGAGAGCGAGGAGAGAAGGGAACAGGCCTTGCCGTGAGAGAGAGAGGAACAAGGGCGTGCGAGTTTGAAGAAAACAGAGCGTGTGAGTTGGGAAGAAACAGGCCATGAGAGAGTTTTTGGGACGGGTTTTAAAGTCTGAAATTGTTTTAGCGTATGTGAAATCCTTCCCCGTTCTTTGCTCTTGGCAGAGTAAAGGCAGCCTTGGAGAAGACTGTCCGTGGAGATCCCTTTGATCTTCTCTGCTTCACTTTACAAAGTGATCTGTTTTTGATTCCCGGAGGACTAGCATCCATCCGAGAATACTTCGAAAGATTTGATCGATCTTTTCCATATCTGATTTGCTGTTAAAGAGTTATCCGGCTGCCTTGATTTGTTGTTAAAGAAAACTCCCTAAAGTATGTTATTTATTTTTTATTATTTTATCGTATTGCATCATCTTATGTTAGATCCCGTGCATGAATAATTTTTCTGTATGCATGTTTAAATTTTTTAATCATACAAAACCTAGCTAGCCTAGCATGCCTATGATAGACGTCCGATACACTAATTTCCTTTCAGCTACCACACCATAGGCAGCAGGGTTATTACCATAGGCAGTAGATAGGGTTATTAATTCCACCAGTCATTTGAAAGATTGTTATTACGCTAATTGAGCTCACTATGTTTTACTTCATTGAGCTTGGCAGAGACCGGTGTAGGAGCACAACAAAATGGCTCACAGAATCGTCAAAGATATCCAAAAAATTACTACACATGCTTCAACTTCTTCAAGCTTGTAGTGAAGTTTCTGCTAATTATCATTGGAATTGGTTTGTATTCTATCTTAATTTTATTTTATTTTATTTTTCGATCAGTCATCTCATTACAAATGTTCTTTTGGGTCCGAGCATGCAGCCCGTTGTGATTTCAATAACTTTTGTAGCTTTTGAAATGGAGCATGTACGACCACAAACATTTAAGGGTACAAATGGGCTAGGTCAGGGCAAGGGTTTGCAAAATTTTTCCACAGGACCAACCTAATAATATGGCCGTACAATTTATAGAACCAGTCTGTAGGCCAGCACTTTTGCATCACCAACAACCATTCCAAGTCACTAGAATCAATATTTTGAAAAGCAGAAAATCTCAAGATTGGAAAGTAGGGACCGGCCATCGGTTTCTAAACCTTCAGTGAGTCTTGTCTGAAAATATAGCCCAGAAAAAGGAAGTTCATTTTTTTATAAAAATAAAAAAAAAATAATAATAAAAAAAAAACTCTAAATATAACACGGAATTAAAAGACATCCTGCTCTGGCTGAATCACTCTAAGAGAAATATCAACGGTCTGATTTTGATGCAGCAAACTTGTTATTAGTGATTTTTATACAATTATATTTACTACCTGAAAAACATTAGTGTGTTTGTTAAACGTTGTCAGTTACCGCAATTGCAGGGCTATGGAAGGTACAAGCAATGAAAAAGAGGAAGCAAACAAATACACATGCGTACCAGATCATGGAAGTACTTGTCGAACGCATACAGAAGGAATATCATTATGGTAAGGATGGAATGAAGCCTGAAACGACACCAAGAGAAAGTATGCCACCCACTGTACTAGGTCCACCAAAAGTTGTAGATGAGCCCACTTCTCAAAAAATTCAAGATGGACCATCCAAACAAGAAGCAGAAACTTCCAGCAAACAATTTGAAGATGATTCAAAAGAAAAACCAGTTGGAGGTAACCCTTTAGCTCTGTTCTAAAAGTTATATCGTCGTAGTTTTATTGGTCAAGCATTTAAAACATAAGATAACGGAGCCATGGCCCGATTCAAATCTTGACGGTATTGTTTTTCATTTATTCGACCTCCAGATAATTTTATTACTCTCTAGCTCGCACTCATACCCTTTTCCGAGTTGACAAAAAATATTCGATCAAATAGGTGACATTGATATGATATATTCAAATATATCTCAGAGCCTGATTTTTTTTCTTTCCCTCCATAAATTCAAATCATTGGTAGCGACACCAATCCTGGTGGCGGCAAAGAGAGGTGTCCTGGAGATGGTGGATAAAATTCTGGAGGACATGCCGGTGGCAGCTCTGGACCAAGATCAAGATGAGAAGAATATAATACTGTTAGCAGTGGAGAATCGACAACCACGAGTATATGAACTTATGCTGAAGAGAAAATTAATGCGGACTGCCGTGTTTAGCGCGGTGGACAAGGGAGGCAACAGCGCCCTACATTTAGCTGCCAGGCATGGCTCTAATAGGCCATGGCTCATCCCCGGAGCAGCTCTTCAAATGCAATGGGAGATCAAGTGGTACAAGGTCCATCTCTCCTTACCTCTCTCGCACACACACATATCATATGCACGCTCGCATGCATGGAATATCATTCGTGGGGCTACGAGGGAGTTAACTATATATATATAAAAGTATCTATTGATAAGATGCCACCAGTCCATTCAATGAATACTTCCTGCACATTGGATCGATGACATATACTTTGCTGCTAGCTAATATAATGCTTGTTTGCATGCGTTGCTCCGGACATGCATCCGATCATCAGTACGTGTTGAAATCCATGGGACCCGAGTTCTTCATGCAGCACAATATGAAAGGCGAGACCGCTCTAGAAATATTCACCAGAACACACGAGCCTCTGGTCAAGGATGCCGGCAAATGGCTTAACAACACCTCGCAGTCATGCTCCGTGGTTGCTGCCCTCATCGCGACCGTGGCCTTTGCCTCTGCAACCGCCGTGCCTGGGGGTGTCAACCAAGAATCAGGCTTCCCCATCTTCGAGGGAAAGCCTGCTTTCCAAGTGTTCGCCCTCTCTGCGCTCATAGCCCTCTGCTTCTCAATTACATCCCTGGTTATGTTCCTATCCATCCTAACCTCCCGCTTTGAAGAGCGAGACTTCGAGAAGGACCTCCCCGGGAAGCTGATCATCGGCCTCACCACCCTCTTCATGTCCATCGGTGCAAACCTTGTCTCATTCTGTGCCGGCCATTTCTTTGTCATCGAGGAGAAGCTGAAGTATGCGGCATATCCAATATATGCTGTCGTTTGCCTGCCAATATCATTCTTTGCCGTGGCGCAGTTCCCGCTCTACATCGACCTCATAAAGGCCACCTTCGCCGAGGTGCCGGAGCGTACCCAAAAGTTGCATCCTTTCTAAATTATCTAGCGTGTTGGCATTTCTCATGTTTGCTTCGCAGTGTGGATTTTGGCTTGTGCTGTGCCCTTCTTTGCTAGATCCTTCATATCTTGTTTGCTTCTATATGCCACGAGCGCGGATTATCCCGACGTCGTTGATGCTGTCTTTCTGTGCGCTCGGAAATTTTAGATTTCCAGCATTTAATGTTGAGGTTTTCTGCTTGATATCTGACCGTATTTATGATCCGCTTTGGTAGATTTTTCAGGTGCTTTGGGTAATAATATCAAACCCGCAGTTTACATCGCTTAATTTTGAAGAGATGTTTGCTGTCTGCTTGGTAGATTTTGCATGCAACGCGCTTCGGGTTTCCGATTTCAAAGAGAGCCATCCTTGTAGACATCCTCGAAACAAACTAGAAGTCTAACATTCCTTTTCTCTGGCGTTTTGGTAAGTGATCGATCTTTTGTTGGACATGCGAATAGGCGGAGCCACTCCTGGACCTGTTGGGTTCATCAAACAAGCCTTGAGTCAAGGCTTGGCCCTTTGAGACACAAAAAGTGAATTTTGGACATGGCCTAAGTAAAACTTTAAGAAGAGCTATCTAGGCCCGATTCGCAGCCAAGTTTGTGGACCATGGATTCTCGACGCTGGGATCGAACATCTTAGCATTGACCCTAGCTTTAGGGGAGCTGATCATCTAGATTCTTCCTACCTCATTGACCTGGATAGAACTGTCTGTAAGCACCGGAAGAGATATCACGCCCTCGGAAGAAAAATTTTTATTCAAGAAACTGCATACTTTTTTACACGGCAACCATAACTTATATAGCCCTAAAGGCTTATTCAAACAAAAACAAAACACTAGAGTCTTAATTTTTACGGACTCAAAAACCTAGAATCCTAAGACGGTAAGACTAAAAAACATGAAGACTTTGACCCTCTTTAAAAAAAGAACTCTCTGTTATTTGAGTTTATCATTAACAAATTCCTTCCTTAAACTAAATGTCTTCCGTCCTTGATTCCCATCATCATTTTGCACTTTTCGAATAACTCTTTTGGTAGCGGCTTTGTAAAGATATCCGTCACTTGGTCACGACTCGCAACGTGACTTATTCGCACATTTCCTTCCTTCACATGTTCCCGAATGAAATGAAAACGAACATCTATATGTTTGCTTCTCTCATGGTGCACTAGATTCTTTGCCAACTCAATTGTCGATTTATTATCTACTCTGATTTTGGTTGCCTCATGTTGCTGAAGTTTTAGCTCATAAAGTAGATTTCTTAGCCATATTGCATGGCATGCACACCAAGATGCTGCTACATACTCTGCCTCGCATGTTGACAATGTCACTATTGGCTACTTCTTTGAAAGCCAAGTGAAAGCCGTATCTCCCATATAGAACACATATCCTGATGTGCTTTTCCGATCATCTACATCTCCGCACCAATCACTGTCGGAGTAACCCACCAGTTTATAATCATTTGTCTTCGAATGGAATAATCTGAGTGACTCTGTTCCTTTGATATACCGAAGAATTCTCTTGACAGCCTTCAAATGCAAATATTTTGGTTCCTCCATGAATCGACTTGCTATGCCGACACTATATGCAATATCCGGCCTTGTGCACGTGAGATACTGCAGGCTTCCAATTAAACTTCGGTATTTGCTTGCATCTACTCGATCTCCTCTCTCAAACTTAGAGAGTTTCAAAACAAGTTCCATCGGTGTTGCTACAGGATTGCATTTCTCCATCTTGTTTTTCTTCAAAATATCTTTTGCATACGCCTCTTGTGATACAAATATTCCCGATTTTTCTTGTCTAATTTCAAGACCAAGGAAGTATTTCATCAACCCCATATCTGTCATCTCGAACTCCCGAGTCATAGCCTTTTTAAAATCTTTTATTATCTTCTCATCATTTTCCATGAATATAAGATCATCAACGTAAAGAGCAACAAACAACAAGTTACCTTTTTCTTTCTTTACGTACAATGCATGCTCATATGGACACTAGATGAACCCATTCTTCTTGAAGTAGGTGTCGATACGGGTGTTCCATGTTCGAGGCACTTGCTTCAACTCATATAGTACCTTCCTTAATTTCAACACCTTTTGTTCTTTCCCGACTTTCATGTATCCGGGTGGTTGCTCCACATATACTTCCTCTTCAAGTACACCATTTAAAAATGCTGATTTTACATCCATTTGATAGATTGGCCACCTGAATTGGGCTGCTTGGGAAATAAGAAGCCGGATTGTTTCCATTCTTGCAACTGGAGCAAAGACTTCATCATAGTCAATCCCTGCTTTTTGCCTATAGCCCTTTGCAACTAGTCGGGCCTTATACCTTTCTATCTCGCCTTGGGGATTCATCTTTTTTTTATATACCCATTTCACTCCTATAAGCTGATGTCTGTTCGGCAACTCCACCAGCTCCCAAGTTCCATTTCTTTCAATTGCATTTATCTCTTCATCCATTGCGTCTTGCCATTTCTTATCTCTTACTGCTTCTTCAAAACAAATATCCTTAGTATTTGCTAGAAGACATACCTAGTGAACTTCGCTTGTTGATTCGTATAAATCTTGCAGGCTTCGCATCTTTAATTATCTTGGTTCATCATCATCATCATCATCAGATGTGGTGGGCTTGACGGTATGATTATTGGTGCAGTAGTTGAGGATTTTCCTTTATCTTTCTCTTGCGCTACCTCCTTTTGGTTGTTCCAATCCCATGCATCTTTTTCATTCACTTGTACATTTCGGGTTATCATCACCTTCTTTTCAATTGGATCAAATAATTTGAAAGCTTTTGTCTTCTCGTCATACCCGATGAACACGTACTTCTTGCTTTTATCATCCAGCTTGGTTCTTCTTTGATCCGGTACATGTGTGTAGACTACACTACCAAATACTTTAAAGTGTGATACAGTAGGTTTCAGTCCGCTCCAAGCTTCCTGTGATGTTTGATCCACTAATTTTGCATGTGGGCATCGGTTTTGCATATACACAGCACATTTTATCGCTTCTGCCCAAAAATCTTTTGGCATGTCTTTGGTCTTCAACATTGATCGAACCATGTCAAGAATAGTCCAATTTTTTTTCTTGACCACACCATTTTGCTGAGGTGAGTAAGGTGCGGTTAAGAATCTCTTGATCCCATGTTCCTCGCAATAGCTTGTGAAGGCAGTTGATGTATACTCTCCGCCTCTATCCGACCGTAGAGCTTTGATATAAAAGCCCGTCATCTTCTCTACTAACACCTTGAGTTTCTTGAATACCTCGAGTGCCTCGGACTTCTCTTTCAGAAAATAAACCCATGTTTTTTTTATAAAATCATCAATGAACGTGAGAAAGTATCTCTTCTAACTGAATGACTTTGATGTGATCGGGCCACATATGTCGGTGTGTACTAACTCGAGAGGATGCCTTGCATGATATTGCACACCTTTAGAAAAAATGCTCCTTGCTTGCTTGCCGAGTACACATCCCTCGCAAAATTTTCTGGTGTAGTCTATGTCTGGTAGCCCATAGACAATATTCTTCTTTGCTAACTTTTTTAGGCCATCGTAATGCAAGTGTCCGAGTCGTAAGTGCCACAGTAAAGCTTTATCTTCTTTGTTGACTTGTAAACATTTTTCTCGGATGTTCCTTAAGTTGAGTTTGAACATTCGATTCTCGGTCATCTTCACATGTGCGAGCAACCAGCCTCGTTTGTCCTTCAAGTCCAACATCCGATCTTTCATGAAAACCGAATATCCCTTCTCTAACAATTGCCCCATGCTAAGGATATTACTCTTCATATTGGGCACATAATAGACATCTTCAATAGACCCTTCTTTACCATTTTTTTCAGAAAAATAAATTTTACCTCGGCCCTTGACTTGAACCTTCGACACGTCGCCGAATGATATGTGCCCATCTTCTACTTCTTGTATCTCCACAAAAAGGAGTTTGTACCCGCTCATGTGATTACTAGCACCAGTATCGAGATACCATACCGTATCGCTATCAGGAGCAGTGTCTTTATGGGTCATCATGAGAACACCTTCATCTCTTGTCTCCTCTTCCGCGATTAGATTCTTGTTTTCTTCCACTCTTTTTTTGGAATAGCACTTTTTTGCATAGTATCCATACTTGCCGCAGTTGTAGCATTCGATATTTTGACGATATGACCGGCCGCCTCTCCCATGACCGCATCCTCGGCCATGCCAATTCTGTTGGCCTGGCTGGCCCTTTTCTTCGAAGTTGTCTCCACGTCCGCGACCTCTACTGCGATCAACACCACGACCACCACGGCCACCATGGTCGCAGCCTCTTCCATGATTTTGGTGTGCGTACATCACCTTGTCCTCTTTGATAGTTGCCTTAGTTTGTAAAGCCTCCTTGAGCAGCTCTTGTTTCTTTTTCTTCTTCTGTTGTTCATGCATTCAAGTGAACAGGCAAGATCATCGATGGTCATCTCTTCCAAATTCCTTGATTCCTCGATAGCGCATACAACGTTCTCAAAGTTCTCGATCAATGATCACAGAATCTTTTCAACAACCCTTGCATCAGTTAGGATTTCTCCATTGCGTTTGAGTTGATTTACCACCGTCTGCACACTCGTGATATAGTCAGACACTCCTTCTGACTCCTTCATCTTCATGGACTCCAACTTGCCTCGCAAAGTTTGAAGTCGTACTTGTTTAACTTGGTCGGCGCCTTTGAAGACCTTTTCTAGAATCTCCCATGCCTCCTTTGAAGTAGTTGCTCCGGCAATCTTCTCAAAACCCGATTCATCCATCGCTGGAACAAGAAATAGAGAGCGGTCTTGTCTTTCATATATGTTTCTTTCAATGTCTTTAATTGAGTTACCGTCATACTATCAGTATTTTCTGGCTCTATGTAGCGTTCTCGACTACATCCCATGCATCTTGTGCACCGAGCAACACACGCATCTGAATACTCCAATTATCATAGTTCGACTTCGTGAGTCGTGGCAGCGACATCTGCCCCAGCGATGTACTCCCGAACTTCATCATTGCTCAAGAAATGGTATCACCTGGGCTATTCTCCAACACCGGCTATAACTCCACCTTGAGCACACACTAAAAAAACAAACAGGAAAGGTAACACATGGGAGCCCTGTTTTCTTCCTTTTACTTCCTTATCTCATGCCCTGTTTTTATTTTTGATCTCATACCGCAAGCCTTGAGTCTTTTCCCCTCTCTCTTTCTTATCACCCGTTGTTTCTTCTTCTATTTCTCCCAACTAAAACCTATCACACAGCCCTTCAACCGAGATGTATCAGACGCTGGGATAAATCTATGAAGGCCAAAGGAGAACACCGTGAGCTCTGCGGCCTACTCCCAAGAAGTAAAATCAGATGAGAAAAACCAAAACTCTTCACGGATGCTCTGTTCTACAACTCATGGCTTTCTTCAACCTCTCTTGCTTCCTTCTCGTGCAAGCCCTGTTTCCCTCTCTCTCTTCTTCTGGCCTATCGCTGCTTCGGAGGCTAAAAACAGCAGCGACTCTTCGTGCTGTCCACCTCTGCAGGGAAGCAGCCGGACCACCACCGGGACCAAGGGTCGAAGTCGGTGAGGAGGGCCACGCTCTTGTCGTGGTGGGTCCTGGCGTTCCACCGATCCAACGATCAGCTCTGGATGGCCCCCGTCGGCATGCCGCTTCTCGCGTGGCTCTCTGTATGGCCGTCGATACCTACTGGAGGTTTGAGTGGCCTAATAAAGGAGGCCGACAATGGTTGAACAGGGCACCCCTGGCTCTGATACCAATTTGTAAACACCGAAAGAGATATCACGGGAAGAAAAATTTTTATTCAAGGAACTGCACACTTTTTTACATGGCAACTATAACTTATATAGCCCTAAAGGCCTAATCAAATCAAAACGAAACACTAGAGTCCTAATTTTTACAGACTCAAAAACCTAGAATCCTAAGACGGCAAGACTAAAAAACATGAAGACTTTGATCCTGTTTAAAAAAGAACTCTCTATTATTTGAGTTTATCATTAACACTGTTATGCCCGAATCCAGCACCAGAATCAGCTACATGACCGGCCGCACAAATCTTAGGTTTTATCCTAAAGATCATGCAATGCCTAGGTACACAAGAGTCACTCACTTCAAAGACCACTTCAAAAATAATAATAGTATATAGATAATTGAAATATAACTAAGCAGTCCGCTTATCAAAGTTATTAATTGGTCCATCGACTCACAACAGGTATCAGTAATCGAAAACTAAAACTAACTAACTAACTAAACTATCTCAATAATAATGATGCTCCATCTCATGCCCAGCCGATCCTTGTATGCATCCTGAGTCTCTGGACAAACAAAAGTAGGGAGTGAGCTTTACATCCCAGTAAGGTTTCCATATGATCACATCAGTAATAAATAATACTAGAAAAAGAAAGAAGATAGGAGTATATCATGTCATGCAACCAAGCAATTCAATGTCATATGCGACAAAACCTTTTGTAAAATCATGTTTTTTCTTTTTAGAGTTTCCATTAGTCAATCTTTATCTTTAGGATTCTGGACTAATCATGGTCATGCATCAACCCATGACTGGCAATCTCATAATCGGCCATTTGCTATCCGCCGTGGCCAAACTAGCTAATGTACAAGCCCGTTAATCGACCTTTTATTCGTGGTCAGGCTAGTCTCATAATCGAACATTTCTCGTGGTCTCGCTAGTCTCACAATCGACCATTCCTCGTGGTCAAGCTAGTTCACGTACAAAGCTCGTGGCTCAGGCTGTGTAACCACGGTACCACCATGGCATGGCTAGTCCAAACACCATATTCTCTTTGTTATCACTTTATCAAATCAGGTCGTACTGTCAAATCATGTCATCTCAAACTTCTCAATGACCAGCATCACGGTCCAAACCATAACATAATATATAGAAATATAATTAAAAATCTCAAATATACTATCCATCTTAAGAAATCAAGATATACGATGCAAAACAAACATGCATGCCAATGCTCATATGCGCGGATCAAATTATACAATGTAAAATAATATATAGAACTGGTGATCATATCCATAATCCTTATCTTCAAGCGCTAACACAAAATACCCGGTACCAATCTGTACTTGGAGTTCGTCCAACACCTTCCTGGTCAGAAGGCTGTAAAATCCTAACTGCATGGATTTTGAGAAAAAAACTTTTCGATCTTCCACTTCAAAATTATATTCTTTTCCTTTCCTTCTACTTTTTCTCTCTCCTATTTTCCTCTCGTTCTCTCTCCTCTTACTCTCTTCTCTTCCTCTCTCCTCTTCCTCTCTCTTCTTTCTCCTTGTCTTCTCTCTCTTTTTGGCTCTCTGCACTCGAAATAACCCTTAGCATCTCGACGACCCTCATTAAAAAGAGGAACAACCAGTCCAAAACCATCTCAAACGAAGTCTAAAATCATCATGAAATCTTTTCGACTGTCAGATCTGAGATCAATGCCTCGGATCGCATCCAAAATTCAAATCCAAAAATCCCTGATCAAGCCTAAACTCCCGGATTCATCTCAGCTATTCGATCAGGCAATCAGATGGTCTAGATCGTACAGAAGTGTCGTAGACCGCGGTGGACCACGAGAAATGCCATGGGAAACAAATAGGAAACGGCTGGGAAATGCCTCGATGGTGCCTCCCTCTAACTGGGCTGAGCCCACGCGCCTGTGCATGCCACGCGCGTGGGCTTGGGCTGTTCCTTGAGCACCCACACAATGGGCGGGCGCGCCTCACATTCCCGCGCATCGGCCAGCGCTCACCTGTGTGCCCCGCTCGCTCTCGCCCACACCGCACGCCCGCATCTCGCACGCCAGCATGTCGCACGCCCACCGCGCTCACTCGCGCCCACGCGCTCGCCTAGGCTGCGCACTGGGTCGTGTGCTGGATCTGGGCCGGTCCAGTCTAGCGGGTCGGCCTGGCAACAAATCTTTTTTTTTCTTTTCCGGGATTGTTATATTCTCCCCCTTAAAATAATTCATCCTCGAAATGAGATTTAAACCAGTGCTCCTCATAACACTTCTAAAGTTAGCGCTTCCACTGCACACTCATATAATTTACTAAACCATCTAGGTTCACTAATAAATCCTTCCAGAAATTTTTGTCATGTCTTACTAATCATCATGTTAATTCTTTAATCTTATATCACAATTTCAAACAATCATGACCTGAATTCAATACTACTCATATCTATCATAGCACTTATACCACAGTCCCATGTATCATAACCTTAGCTCTACACCATTCTTGTTATATCCTAATTACGTGATTATCATTATCATTTTAACCACTTGTATCACCATCCCAAATGATCATAACCTAAGCTCTGATACCACTCTGTCATGCCCGCCACCACGCTGTTGACTCTGGTCTTGATTTTGATGATTGACAAAATGTTTAAGTATATCGGTCAGCACCATGATGGCATGGACGTGGAAGTAAGGCTGTAGTCGTTTTGTCGCAATTATCAGAGAGATCGGCTTCTGCATTTTTGAATATCTTGTTTTTAGCATCATGCAGAACTTTGTTGATGTAGTAGATCGGCTTGTGTAAGCCGTCTTCTTCTCTTTGGACAAAGACTGAACTGACTGCCTCATCCGAGGCGGAAAGGTATAAATAGAGCACCTCCCCCTCTTGAGGTTTGGAAAGTAAAGGTGGGGTCTCAGGTATTTCTTCAGCTTCAAAGGTAGTACGGCAATCTTCAGTTCATTCGAAGCCTCGAGACTGTCGAAGCACCTTAAAAAATGGACATTTCTCGGCTGAGCGGGAGATAAACTTGCTTAAGGAGGCGATCCTCCCCGTCAGTTATTGGACTTCCTTTTTATAGGATGGATGCCTTATGTCCTTGAGAGCTTGAGTTTTCTCAGGGTTTGCTTCAATCCCACGCTTGGTAATGAGGAAACCCAGAAACTTGCCCGAAGTGATCCCAAAGGCGCATTTCGTTGGGTTTAGCTTTATTCGATGGCACTGCAGGATACTGAATGATTCCTCCAGGTCCTGGATGTGATCTTTTTTAAGGAGGCTCTTGACGATCATTTCATCAACATAAGCCTACAGGTTTCTCCCCAACTGCTCCTTGAACACTTTATTAATCAATCTCTAAAAGGTTGCTCCAGCATTCTTGAGCCCAAATGGCATCATCTTGTAGCAATACAAACCTTTATCGGTGATGAAGGCCATCTTCTCCTCATCTCGGGGATCCATTCAGATTTGATTGTAGCCAGAGAAGGCATCCATGAAACTTAGCAATTGGTGGCCGGCAGTGACGTCGACCAGCTGGTCGATCTTTGAGAGAGAAAAGCTATCCTTTGGGCAAGCCTTATTGAGGTATGTATAGTCGATGCTGATCCTCCACTTGCCACTAGCTTTTTTTACCATTACCACATTGGCCAACCACTCAGGGTAGTGGGCTTCCCAGATGAACCCTGCCTTGAGGAGCTTGCTCACTTCTTCATCTATTGCTTTTTGTCTTTCAGGGACAAAGCTTCTCTTCTTTTGTCGGACTGGTTTATACCCAGGGATAACTTCTAGCCGATGAGTGATTACTTCGGTGGGAATCCCTGGCATGTCCGAAGCTGACCAGGCGAAGACATCAACATTATCCCAGAGGAAGCATATCAGCTCCATTCTGGTTTTCTCATTGAGCATGCTTCCGATCTGCATAACCTTGGGGGGTCCTTTTTAGTTAAAGGTACCGAGATAGTCCTCTCCATAGGTTCACTAGAATCTATAGTCGAGTCCCTTGGATCTAGCTAATCCCAAGTGGTGGGATCATTAAAGTGCTTGTCTTGGATCATCAAGCATTGTCGTGCCGCCCTCTGGTCCCCTCTTACTTCTCCAACACCATTTCTGATGGGAAAGCGCACTAGGAGGTAGTGGGATAACACTACGGTCTAGAATTTGTTCAGGGCAGGCCATCCCAGAATGATGTTGTAGGCTAAAGGGGTTCGGACCATCGTGAAATTGACCGGCAATGTCTTTTGTTGAGGTTCGGTACCGAGGGTTACATGCAGTACTATTTCTCCCTCGGCATTAACCTGATTCCCTCAAAAGCTGGTAAGTGGTATAGGGGACCTTTAGCTTGTCTCTAGGCAAACACATCATAAATCAAGACATCAGTCGAACTTCCATTATCAACTAGAATTCGTTGTACATCATAATTGGCCATAACGATCGAGATTACAATAGGGTCGTCGTGCGGGAGCCGGACTCCCACGAGATCGTCGTGCGGGAGCCGGACTCCCACGAGGTCGTCGTCGGAGAAGAGAATAGCATTGTTGTCCTTAAGTCTCTTCGGGGCATCGTCTTCGTCTCTTCTCTAGTTGACAGGTCGATGTATTATCCCCACGCCTCCATTGGTGGGCCTTTGATTTGGTAGTTCAGCCTCTTCAGGAGCTAATTAGGGGACAGTAGCTTATGACCGAGGTCCTTGGCGACCAACGTAATGCACCAAATATCCTCTCTTGATGAGATCCTCTATTGCATCTCTCAGTTGGATGCATTATTTAGTATTATGGCCATGGTCCCGATGGAATCGGCAGTATTTATTCCTGTTCCTTACGGAAGAGGATGCCTTCATGGGACCTGGCCGCTGGAGATAGTTTTCTTTTTCTATCTCCAAGAGAATCTTCTCACAAGGGAGGTTAAGAGGGGTATAGGAGTCAAACCTCCTGCCCGATGCTCTGGGCCTGGGAGGACTTCTTCGGAGGTAAGCATACTTGTTGTTGTTGTTGGAAATAGGGGGCCTTATCCCCTGTTGTTTTTCTTCTTCGAAGGGGGCTTCCCTTCGATTAGTCATCGATTTGCCACCTGCTCTTCGGTATCGGCATATTTCTGAGCCTTCGACAGGAGCTCAACGTAGCTTTTGGAAAACTTCTTATCCAAGGAGAAGGTGAGCCTGGATCTCGAGTGTACGAAGTCCCTTCTTCAATGCAGACATGGCCACATGCTCGTTGAGATCGGGGATCTCAAGTGTGGCTGCATTAAACCTGGAGATGTAATCTTGCAGGCTTTCTCCTTCATTCTAGTGAAGGATGAACAATGTGTTTATATTCCGGGGGGTCTTACGACAAGTCCTGAAATGCAAGACAAACAACTTTTCTAACTTGGAGAAAGAATCGATGGTACCTGGATGTATGCTCGAGTACCACATCCGAGCAGCTTTCTTTAAGGTGACTGGGAACGCGAGGCAATACATCGCGTCCGAAGCCCCCTGGATCATCATATAGGCCTTAAAACTGCCTAAATTGTCAAGAAAATCAGAGATGCCATCGTAGGGTTCCATCTGGGGAACCCTGAAGTGCCGAGCGATGACTTCGGCCATGACGCGGTCGGTGTAGGGCGGGCGCAGATCACACACCGCCAAATCATTGTAATCTCTTTGCTCCCGTATTTTCGCCATCTCCAATTTAATGGCCTTGAACTTCCCATCATAATCTAGGAGAGTCTGCTTTGGCGCTTTCTCTACGGGAGTAGAGTCTTCAGAAGAGGGTGAGGAGGTTTGCCTAGGTCTCTTCCCTTTCCACGGGGAATCAGTGAGCCTAGGCATTCTTGAACTTCGGCCTTCAGGAGAGGGCCGAGGATGGGGGGAGAGATGTGTGGACCCCTCTCTAGGGGCTCTCTTCCTCCGGGATCGAGAGCTATGTCTGGAGGTGGCCGGCGGATGCCCCACCTGAAAAGCTCTATCTTGGAAGTCCTGAACCATAGCCGTGAAGTTGGTGACCTGGTTCAGGAGGGCCTCGAATTATTACTGTCCCACGACGATTGTGGGAGGTGGGATGTCGTTCTCTACCGGGGTTGCATCCCCATGGGTTGGAGCACGATTTCGACTTGTCGAGGCAACCTGAGTCTTCCCTCTTGCCATTGAGAATTTCTTTCTTTTCCTTAGTCAAGGAGGGGAGCTTAACAATGCGGATTGTACAGACTTGCCCTCCTTGGCGTGCCAATCTGTTGGCGTGTAATCCCTTTTCCGACCAGGCGGAGCTACTGGATCGCAGGCCCGCTCTCTGGTTCACCTGCAAAACAAATCCCTGGCCAGAATTGCTCCGGCGGGGGACACTCCGATGCCTAAGTCAGAGACGGGCTCTGGCCACAGAATGGAGAAGATTCTGAGGAGGATTAGATGATACATACACATATATATAATGTACCATATTTTTTAATAAACTTGCTTCAAATAAATTAGAAGATTCCTGTCCCCTGTCGGAAAACCAATAGTGAACCAACTCCACTCACTGATGAGGGGATACATCAGGAGAATAGGTACCAACTACCTGCTCCTCTATCATACCCGGTAACTTGTACTTCATCTTCAACTGGGCTTTATAATCTTTCCATTTCCGGTTGAAAGATCCCGGTACAAAGTCATGGGAGGATGGAGGAAGTACAAACTTACCCTGCAAAACAAAATAATTAATAAAAATATAAAATATACCATAATATTTGAACCATGCAACAACAGCAAAGTTGAGTGCCAAAGGGAAAGACTGAGCGTAGAGTGAGGTAGCGATAGCATACCTAGTCGGAGATCCTCTCTTATCTATTTATAGAAGGTAGAATAACTGTATTCGGTTAGAAATAATGGGATACCATTAAATATAACAGGATACCGTTAAGTAGTTGAAGCTGTTAAAATAATTATAATCCATTAAGGAGTTGGTATGTTGATAACCGAATATTGTTTATCCGTTAGAGTTTCTAGCTATTATTGACCGGCTACTCGGGTCCGAGTAGGAGTCGATGGAGCTTGGTGTCGAATATGGTCGAGCCCTTGGATTTATCTGAGTAAATTATCATAGGAGCTTGATGTAGAAGAAGGTGATCGGTACCGAGTGGGAACTCAGATATAGCACCGGTAAATATAGGGGGTATTTGGTACCTGGTCGGCACCGAATAGCAGTTGACCTTGCTTTGTAGTTTTCTTGCTGACCGAGTGGTTGACACCCTGGGTGTAATCGGCATTCCTCTGGTTCTCGAGGTTCGGTAGTTAAAGCCCATAACACCGTATGCTCTTGTACTACTAATGTAATCAAACCGATATTAGCTAGGGGTTAATCATAACTAACTACTATTGATGGAGCCTTGATGGTCCATCATCTCATAACAAAACCACTTAATAAACTTTGACAATTCATTGTATAGAGTTAACCTGTCTATCTTCACCAAGCCATTATATTCTATCTTTTGATTTTTCTTCATGCGATCGACGCACAACATGTTACTGCAAACCTTTATGCATGCAATTTCTAGGGTAAACATGCATCTAATGCTCAAATTTCCATGAAGAGTTAGCTATTAGTGGTCATCTCTCTACTGTTCTGAATTTCTAATTAGCATATGCTAGTCTCTATCGCATGCAATTTACGTGATAGGTATTATGTTTCTAATTCTCAGATAATGTGGCATAGTGCCCATGAGAAAGAGAGAGAAGAGTATCGTACGTATATTCTTTTTTAGGTTGAAAGAGCATGCAGTTTCGGGCTCTGAGATGAACTGGACATTGCTAGCGCGTCAGAGTGTTTATCGTTACATATCAGCAGGCTAGTAAATGATAAATATATTACAGGTGATACATATTTCATTGTACCATGTTAATGGACTTAGCAACTTTTAGAAAATTTAAGGTTAAGGATGGTAAAATAAGCTATCTAGGTCTAGGCTTAAGGAATAACATCGAATTGTGAATTGAAGGCAGGTCAGCATCCGGGACCGTAGATGATAGCGACACCTGGTTTAGTCTAGCCAAGTTAGCGCAAGCTGACAATCAGGACTGGAACTGGACCGGTCCAAAGTCCATTGTCTGAAACTGAACCGGGCCACTCCAATGAACTTCGGGCCGGTTTGAAATGGGATCGTGCTTCGAACCAGATTTTAAGCATATCGGGCTAGACTTCGGACTTTAAATAGAGTCCATCCAATTTTCGGGCCAAAAGGATGCCCGGATTCAACTCGAAAATTCTTAAAATCCAGTACGAAACTTGACCCATTGGATCGGTCCAGTTTCAACCCTACTGACAACCATTCATCGACCTATCGAGGAGCGAAAAGATCAATTAACTGGAATAGCCCAGGGCCAGCCAGCCACAGCAGTGTTAACTTGAGGCCCATCTTGAGCAGGCCTCACCCTGAACGCCCAGTGGGTTGGGCTTCTACCAAACAACTTAATAATCATACACAACTTAATAATCAACTTAATATCCGGCATGAAAGTATAGAGCCCTAATTTTCTACCAAACAACTTAATAATTCAAGTTGGAGCTTGACATGGTGGCCCATACACACGATCCAATCATGCATAAACCATGCCAAAGCCCACAAACTATTCCTTCTAAGTATAATCATAAAAGATTCTTATTTTATTAAAAATTATTCATATGACAATAAAGATGATTCTATTATTTTCTATCAAACGGTAAAAATGTCATTCCAATTTTATCAATATATATATATATATATATATATATATATATTCGAATTGCAAAGGTTTCTAATCAATTCCAAGCATCGATATCAAGGTTTCAAAATTAACCTAAAATTTATATAAATTAATTATAATATTATAATGGGTAAAATATGGAATAATGACTCGTTCGTAGTGTTACAGTCGTAACAGTGACGTGGCCAGGCTTAGGTACCGCCGAATGCGATCGAGCCACGTGGAAGTTTCTCCGGCCGAGTCAGCGCCACGTCTTCGAGACCAGGTTCGGCAAGACTACACCGCCCGGCAATTTTCTAAGGCAAACTACCATCGCCGAGGTCGAGCTCGGCTCGGAGTTCCTCTACCACCTCGTCGGCGCCCAAGCCCGGAGGGGTCCGCCTAATTGAGGTCGGCCAAAGCCAGGCGACCTCCTGCCATCTCGCCAGGTGTCCACCCAGGAGGAGTCCACCTGGGCCGAGGTTGGCCGGTCCTTCGCCCTTCGCCAGGTGGCCCCTCGGAGACGGGCCCACCTTGGCCGAAGCCAAGCGACCTTCTGCCATCTCGCCAGGTGTCCACCCAGGAGGGGTCCACCTGGACCGAGGTCGGCCGGTCCTTCGCCCTTCGCCAGGTGGCCCCCCGGAGACGGGCCCACCTCGGCCGAAGCCAGGCGACCTTCTGCCATCTCGCCAGGTATCCACCCAGGAGGGGTCCACCTGGGCCGAGGTCGGCCTGTCCTTCGCCCTTCGCCAGGTGGCCCCCCGGAGACGGGCCCACCTCGGCCGAAGTCAGGCGACCTTCTGCCATCTCGCCAGGTGTCCACCCAGGAGGGGTCCACCTGGGCCGAGGTCGGCCGGTCCTTCGCCCTTCACCAGGTGGCCCCCCGGAGACGGGCCCACCTCGGCCGAAGTCAGGCGACCCCCTGCCACCTCGCCAGGTGTCCACCCAGGAGGGGTCCACCTGGGCCGAGGTCGGCCGGTCCTTCGCCCTTCGCCAGGTGGCCCCCGGAGACGGGCCCATCTCGGCCGAAGCCAGGTGACCCCTGCCACCTCGCCAGGTGTCCACCCAGGAGGGGTCCACCTAGGCCGAGGTCGGCTGGTCCTTCGCTCCTCGCCAGATGGCCCCCAGAGACGGGTCCAACTCAGCCGGGGTCAGATCGCTCGTACGAAGAAGGTCCCAGGGAGAGAGGCGCGGGCCCCGAGGCCACCCCTCGGGCCGTACGAATCCCAGACGGCGCCCCGTACGGAGGGCGGCGGCACGCGAAACACCACTTGCATCGGCCCGACAGGCCCCGCAGCCGAGAGACGCGACTCTGACAAAACAGGCCCTATAGATGGATGGCGCCCACGCTTGGGGAAGAGAGCGCTCTCGCTGGGCCCGAGGCCTGACCGGCTGTCTTGCCAGCGCCGCCCTCCCTTTTTCTCTTCTGTCTTTGCCTTTTCCCTGCTGGGCTCGGCGGACGAGGCCGGAAAGCCGCCTGGCCCCCCTCACCGAAAAGGGAAAAGAGAAAAGAGAAAAGGACGGGGAAGGGGAGCCTCCCAGGAGGAGAAGACAAGCGCACAACGAAAGGAGATAAAAAGGGAGGAATCTGGGGACGACAAGGTAAGCAAACAAGCTTGGGGACAAAGAAGAAGCAGCGGCAAAAGGCCTCGCTCCGAAGAGTGAAAACCAGAGATCCCGAGAGGGGATCACTGGGCGTGAGCTCGGCAAGGAGGCCCGGCCGAGATTCTGGTCTCCAGAGTGTCTCTCTCACTAGTAACTCTCTAAGTCTGGAACCCTTTCGGAGGTCCGTCTGGAGAGTCTGTTCCTTCTCGTCGTCTACTGACTTGACCGTCGGAGCTCCCTCGCCGGGATTCCCGGTCAGGATCTTCTAATTCCTTTTTTACAGGTTTGTCGCGGGAAGAGAGGCTCTCTCGCTAGATGGTCAGGAGGGATCGGCGGATCTGTGGCACGGGCGCGACGACGAGAGCTGCAGCACGTAGGTTTTTTCAAACCCTACCTAGAAGGAAGACCTTGGTAACCATTTTGGGTTGTGTTGTCATAACTTCCTTCCCATTTACGCTAGACTCAATTAATGATGGGATCGACAAACTGTAACCTAATAGATCGTGGGACTTCAATTTGCGATATTTAATAATATTACATGGCTGGTACAGCTAGTCAGCTACGAAGGGCATACTTTAATGATACATCAATGTACGTCCCATCCACTAGCAAACCTTGTACACGCTGGCACCCCCGTCACGTGAGAAAATTCACTTTGGTCAACAGTCAAAAATCATGTTCGATTCGACCACAGTTTGGTTCAGGAGTAGAGTAACAGGATGCATATGCAGTTGATTAGATTGATACCACAACCGTCCATTTTGGTGAACCAAACCCTGAGTCTTGAAACGGACCCGGATCACAGGTCACCCAAATCCCTTGGAGCGTGTTTTGTGCTTCTCCCGGTAATGCATAAGACTTGCATAATTTTATCCTTCTGTATCAGGAATTTTTTCACGAAGATCCCTATTTTTTTTAAAAAAAAAAAATAATAGAAAAGATAGCTATTCCGCATGCCCACGTTTCATTAAAAAATATTTAATTCAAGATGTTGAGTTTTCGCAGTCTTTTTTCATTCGAGGATAAGTGTATCGATCCCATACCATCAAGATGATAGCCAGAGAAGAAAAAAAGATCGTGACCTGTCATGGATCTCAAAAAAAAAATTTACCGTGTCTTCCAAGACTCCTGTCAAATATGGTATTAATATATAATCTGCATGGATGGTCGTTGCAAAATTTATACCACCAGAAATACTAAATCTCAAGTCCTGTTATCAGGGTGAGATAAACTTAACCGGTACTTTTTCAAAAAAAAAAATCTTCTTTGTAATGAAATGAAATGGTAAAATCGATGATATACTTTACAAAATAAAAATTGACCTTGTTAATCATGATATCGAGTGACAAAAAGTATATAAAAATAATTAAGCAATTTTTGAACTTCCGTTGATATATCACATCAATGGAAAGCGAGAAATTTTCGTGCTATGCTGCATATTTGTTATTTTGTTTCCTGAAAGCAGCCACTTGGTTTAAATTTAATCTATAAAATATTTTTGAAATTTAGATAAAAATAATAATTACAATATATAAATTATATAGTATATCACATACTTTAACTTACAAATTGTTTATTTTATTTTAAAATATTTACTTTAATATCTATATTTCTGAGAAATCCGTAGATTATTTTATTTTATTTTATCTTACAATAGTAATGGTATTACACCTTTCAGGAAAACTAAAAAAAAATCATATAAACAACAATCCAAGTATGATAGAAATTGCAATAAATAATAACAAACTTTGGCTAAGGCATGGGTAGTTTTATTTACTATCATCTTTTTTATTACAATAATTTGCCAAGGTTACAAATGGGTCGACATAACCAATAATACAAATTAATCTTAAATGGATTAGGTTTGATTTTTATGTTCTTATATTTTTCTCTTTTGTGTTCTTTCTTACTCGGTCTAACCTTATGATTTTATCTATTATAAATAGGAGCTTATACTAAGAGTAGATGAAAGGACATGAAAAAAAAAAAAAGGAAGAGAGGATATGAAAATCAGCAAAGAAGCAAAAGAGATAGCAGGAAAAAAAAGAGATAAAATTTGAAACTTTTATTATTGTTGCAATTAAAAAAATTAAAAATAAATTATTTGGAAATTTGTTACATTTCATTAATCATATAGTTGAGATTTATATACGAGAAATTAAGAATATCTTCTCCTATTTTTTTGTAAATCAGATCAAAAAAAAATTCTATAATATATCTTCCTACAATTATAGAATAGAAGATAAAATCTTCTCCTATAATTATAAAATAGAAGATAAAATCAAGAAAATATCTTCTTCTATAATTCTAGAAATGGAAGACCAAATCAAGAGATAAATTCTCTATAGTATCTCTTTCTATAATTATAGAATGAAAGACTAATCTCCATAATATCTCCTCCTCCAATTCTAGAAATAGACGACCAAATTAAAAAAGGAATCTTCAAAATATCTTCTTTTATAATTATAAAAATGAAAGACCAAATCAAGATCTACATATGCATGGATTGTTTTTGTGATCTCTATGTTGAGGTAGAGAGAATTTTGCGAGCTGATTTGTAGCATGATTTTTAATAATTTTAACTTCAATACTTCCCTTCAAATCGAGTGATAGTAAGGACCAAAAATCGAGTTTGTTTAGTTGACCAATAAAGTTATCTCGAGATAGTGGTTTTGTAAATATATCAACAAGTTGCATAGAAGATGGAATATAGCGAGTAATAATAGATCCTTAGACAACATTTTTTAAAATAAAATAATAATCGATCTCGATATACTTGGTTTGAGCATGAAAGACCGGATTGGTTGTAAGATGTAATGCAGATAACTTATCAAAAATAAGAGTGAGGTTCAAGATTGTGGAACCCAATATTATAAAGCATAAATGAAATCCACGTGAATTTGACAGCAACTAAAGCAATATCTCGATATTCGGCTTTAATGATGAATCGAGACATGGTGGACTACTTCTTGGCATACCAAGAAGCATAATTCAAGCTAAGAAAGGTATAATATTTCATGGTGGAACGATGCGTGACTTATATCGAGCCCAATCTACTTTAGCAAAGACAAATAAGTTCAATGAGTTATGAGCCAAAATGCGAAGCCCAAGATGTGAAGTGCCTTGAACATATCAAAGAATGCATTTGACCATTTAGAAATGGGCTACAGTTGAGGCATGCATGTGTCGACACATAGTGTTAATCATAAGTGAGAATAAGATAGTGAAGAGCTCCAACGAGACTTCGATAGTGCAAAAAATCATTATATGGTTGATTACCATATTTGAATGGTGGAGGTTTGTTAATCATAGGGGTGATAATCAGTTTACACTATTCCATGAAGGCCTTGGCTAAGAGATCCAAAGCATATTTTCTTTAAGAAAGAAAAATCCATCAGAGGAGCGACTGACTTCGATTCTTAAAAAATAATTAAGTGGACCAAGATCTTTCATTGAAAACACCTAACTGAGGGCATGAATAAGGTAGTCCAAAAGTTGCAGACAATCACCTATGAGGATGATGTCATCAATATAGAGTAATAGGATAACAGTGTGACCATTGTAGCTAAAGATAAATAACGATGGATCAGCATTGCTATAAATAAAATCATACCTAATAAGAAAGTTGCTGAACTTATCGAACCATGCTCAAGGAACTTGTTTGAGCCCATATAAATATGTCGAAGTAAGCAAACATGATCTTGATAGGATAGATCGTGGAAGCCAGATGCTTGCTCCATATAAATAGGAATATCGAGATCGCCATGTAAGAAAGCATTTTTAACATCTAGTTAGTGAATTGGCCAACTTTGAATAGTGGCAACTGATAGAACAATACAAATGTTGCTCGGTTTAGTTACCATACTAAAAATTTCTAGAAGGTCAACACCCTTCTCTTGGTAGAATCCTTTTTCCACAAGATGGGCTTTTAACCGATCAAGCATCCCATCTGTGTGGAGCTTTGATTTGAACACCCATTTAAAGCCAACAACATTCATCGAGGGATAACGCGGGACAAGTTCTCAAGTTTGATTTGCTGCAAAAGCATCTAACTCATGATAAGCAACTGTCCAACTAGGATGTTTTAAGGCATAATTGACAGTCCGAAGTTCAGGAGGAATAGATGATAATGAAATATTAGCATACCTAGGATTAGGCTTAGAGATGTCAACCTTGGAGCAAGTGACCATGGAATGTGATGAGAAAGTGGCAGCCTCGGATCGTGGTGGACTATGGCTGTGGATGTCACCCTCTTCCAAAGGTGGAGTTGGTTGTTAGATGTTGTGATTACTGGGTCAGCCATGACTAGTGCATCTTCGATGAGTAAGCATGCAGTTCTCGTACAAAATCGGACTCAATATGTGAAAGATTGGATAGCTGAGTTGTTATTGGATCATATACGAAGCTAAATTGAGCTTCAGCCAATCACTCAGTGGATGCTGGTTGTGGTTTGGGCTTGAGGCAACTATTGGAGCACAGTAAGGGTTAGGTCGGGATGTTTTCCAATTGTCATTAGAGGCTTGGTTATGAGTTGGGTTAAAAGTTGTGGCCCAACGTAGTAGCTCCTCTCAATTATAGTAGCGACCTGAGAAGAGATAGAAAATAAAAAATTATACTCATCAAAAATAACATTTGAGATATATAAATACAGCTGGTTGATTGATGAAGACAGACAGTGATAGCCCTTATGTTTGTCACTATATCACAAAAAGATACATAGTAAAGAGCGCTTGTTAAATTTGTTTATCATGTAGTTCAAAAGTATGGATAACAATGAGATCCAAAAATCCAGAGCAAAGAGTATTCAGGGTTGGATAAGACTGAATACAGACTTTGTGTTCTTAGAGCTGTGGATAGGAGTCGGTTTATCAAATAGTTTGTAGTTGTAAATGCTTCTATCCAATAACAGAAAGGCATATAAGCTTTAAAGAGTGCAGCAAGCCTGAGTTAAATTATATGTTAATGTTTCCTTTCAGCAATACCATTTTATTCTAGTGTACCCGGACAAGAAAGTTAGTATTATGTACTACAATCATGAAGATGTGCAAGAAAACTATTACTAGAAAATTCACCCCCTCCATCAGATTGAAAGATTTTAATCTTACGATCAAACTGATTTTCAACCAATTTTTAAATGAGAAAAAATATCAAAAAAATATAATTTGTGCTTCAAGAGATAAAACCAGTAGTAATGGGAAAAATTATCAATGAATATCAAGTAGTAACAAAATTTTTATAGTGAAGAAACCGGGGCAGGTCCCCAAAGATTATAGTATATTTTTTTTAATGGATTAAAGAAATGAGAGTCGGATAGATAAAATGATAATTTTAAATTTTTGCTAATCTGACAACTGATATATAAGGTGCCAGTTCGCTTATTTACTGAAATAAAATTGTTGCTCAGTAGATGTTGCAAAACATGATTATTTGGATAGCTCAGTCGTGATGCCAAGTCAGTTCATCTGCTATCTTAGTTCTCTGAGAAGAACATGCAACAAAATACGGATCTTTATTGGTGTACAGTCAGAGTCATAGTAAGGAACTAAATTCACAAGATTACCTGGCTTATCAGTGATGTGAGCATTGGCACTAGTGTTATTCTAGTACATCATGCCTTTTTATCTTGCAAATCTGATAAATGAGAGTTCAGCCCGTGTGTTTCAGTTCTGTGTGGAGCTGGCTAAACTAGACTATTGGGTAATGTTACTATTACCTAAAAATGTCTGCCACTGTGGTTCATCTAAGCAAATCCATGATCGTTTGAGTTAAAGAAATGTGGTTTGTCTCTATCTTTATGATTGTTCATGTTACCACCATTATTTTGCTGTGAGATAAAGGCCATGAATATGTTTGGGGTAGTGCTCATGTTTTACTTATTATGTAGTTCATAGTTTTAAAGTTGTATGGCCACTTCTGTATATGATAGAAGAGGAGGTATGAACATAGTTGTTTTAAATAACTCATAGCTATCATTAAGGCCTTCAAACAACCTAAAAACCTTATTAGTATTTGACACAAATTTACCAATAGCGTTTAGTTGATACAAATAGATTTAAATTCGTGAAGATAAGCTACTAGAAACTTATTTTCTTTCCGGATGTGTTACAGTTAAGCAAGAAGATCAAACTCTTGAGCAACTAAGCTTTGCTGGAAATGATCAATTAGGGCTTTCCATACCTCTACTGCCATTTAAAGTCCGACTGCATGTCCTAGGATTTCTTCTGAGAGTGTATTCACGATCCATGGTTTTACGAGGCTGTTGGTACGAATCCATAATTTTACGAGGTAATCAGTACAATTATGGAATAGAAGATAAAATTAAAAGAATATCTCCTCCTATAATTATGGAATGAAAGATAAAATTAAGAAAAATATCCCCTCCTATAATTTTGAAAATAGAATACCAAATCAAGAGTGAAATTTTCATAGTATCTCTTCTTATAATTATGAAATGGAAGATCAATCTCCATGATATTTCCTCCTGCAATTTTGAAAGTAGAAAATCAAATAAAAAAAATCTTTAGAATATCTCATCTTATAATTATAAAAATGGAAGACTAAATCCAGATCAGCTCGTGCATTGATTGTTTCCATGATCTTCTATATACTGAGATAGAGAGAATTTTATGGACTGATTTATAATCTGATTTTTAATAATTTTGATTTCAATAGCAATCTTCAAATGATCATCCATCAGCCATCCAAATAGAATGTATTACTTAGTAAAGTAAAGGTTATTTATAAATATAAAATTTATAAAATTTATTTTTTTTCAGATTTGATATATTTATTTGGAAGTGAAAGTTAAGATTTAAAATAGGTATATACTAGGCATTAAAGGATCATCCTTATCACTAGGGGGTAGCCCGGTTGGTAGAGGCATTGTCTAACTACCAACAAGTCGGTGGTTTGAGGCATGATCCCACGAGTAACTCGATTAAATCCAGAATTTTTCTGGAGCTCTCGATAGTTATCATGAATTGGAGGTTAGGATCTTCCCTTTGTCCCCGATCTACTGGTCTCAGGTAGACATACTCATCATTAGATCGAGAGAGGCTGCGCGAATCTGAACGTCTCGTATCGAACATTACCCGGCGAGATGGGAGCATGCTGGGCAGCTATACTGGAATTTATCCCTCTATCCCTTTTGGTTCATAAAAAAAAAAAAAAAAAACCATCCTTAAATTTATATTTTTTTAATACTTGTATTGATTATTTTTCAACGATACTTCGCACCTACGCGAGTTTTAGAACACAATGGTATCCCCATAACTAATATAAGTTATAATTTCTTAATTTTAAAATTTAAAAAAATTAAAATTTGTTAAAGTTAAATTAAAAATATTTATATTTTATTATAGTTAATTAGATGCGGCTCGACCGTGAGATAGCTTGAAGTACGTAAAAATTGAAATAGGAAAGATAAACAGGAATATGGGGCAAAATATGGGGAAAAAAAGCTTTATGATTAAAATGTAAAATAATATTAAAAATTAGCCAAGAACCTAAAATTAAATATCATAATGTAAAGGGATCTCCGATCAGTTTTTTTTCTTTTTATTTATTTATTTATTTTTTTACCTGCAACAGGCTCTTGCTCGCCGAATGGTGGATAGGAATCAACGCCGGTTCCATATTTTACCCCCCAAAAATGATCACAATCGGCAAGTCCTTTATTTTTTTTTATTTTTTTTTTTTATTTTTTTTTTTTTTTTTTTTTTTTTTTGGCACTTACATCCCGGAGACCCAACATATCGAGTATACGGTCGGTCTACTGCGGAGACTCGTACACCTATACTCCAGCTGCCCATCTCTCTCAAAGCTCTCACCTTTCTCGCAGCCACGAAGGGGGGAATCAGATCACATAGATTCCGACGAATTTTTTCGGCTTCGGATTCCTCCCTCCTCGATCCATCTCTCGCGCGCTCTCCAATCCCTGATCTCAGGTGTGGGCTCTGGAAGCTCGTGGGTGTGTCCTCGAATGCCGCGGAAACCAACAAGCTTGGTGGGGCTCTCCTCTCGTGTTCGCTTCCTGTCTCTCTCCATCGGATTTCAATTGATCTCTGTTTGGGTTTGCTAGTTCTCTCTGTAGAGATCTCGTGGGATCTTAGATTGGGTTCTCTTGGGAGGGTGGGCCGAAAGGGACCGCTTCCATTATTTGATTCGTTCTTCCCGCACGGCCGTGTTTTATCTGTTGTTGTTAGGGTTGTGAAAGAGTAAAGGAGGCTCCTTTCAGTGCTTTTTTTGCTCGTTGTTATGTTTGTTCCTTTGGATATGAGGATATAGTTTTGGTATTGGTCCATAGGGTCGGAAAAAAAAGCTTTTTTCGTTTCATTTTTTCTTCGATTTATCTACTTGACTATAAATTTTAATCTATCCGAGGAAGCCCATTTTAAAGTCTTCTGTGAACGCCTAGTCTGTGAACCCTAATTTAATTATGTTTTGAGTGCTCGGAGAAGAACCCATTTGATAGAGGTCGTGATTTGTGGGATAGAGGAGTCTCCTTTATCTCTTTCAGTTTTCCTTCTAATTATTTCCGAGTTGTTTGGGAAAGTACCCATTTGGGATTGTGGAGATTTGGGAGTTGCTCTCCCTCTTATGCACCATGAGGAACCTCTTCCTTACTGATTCCTGCAAAGAGACGCAGCTCCATGCCATCAATCCCCAGTCATGGCTTCAAGTTGAGCGAGGCAAGTTCTCGAAATCGTCCTCGCACCCTACTTCTTCCATGTGAGTCATCCCACCTCTATCTTGTTAATTATCTTCAGTTAATCCTTTGCAGTATTCTGTTCTCTTGAATGATGATAAGATGCTTGTTTTGTCTTTTGCCGATATGATACATACATAGTGAATCTCTTATCAAGGTTGCGGAGCCTCCCATTCTCCCACTATTTAAGCCTGTTAACTATGTGGACGTCTTAGCTCAGATCCATGAAGAGCTCGAATCATGCTGGCCCCATGAAAGGTCAAATCTTTACTTGTTCCAGTTTCAGGTCTTTAGGGGTCTTGGGGAGGTCAAATTGCTTCAAAGGAGTCTCCATTCTGCTTGGCGGAATGCCAGTTCAGTCTATGAGAAACTTATATATGGAGCATGGTTGAGGTACGAGAAACAAGGGGAAGAACTTATCTCTGACCTTCTTGCTTCCTGCGGGAAGTGTTCTCAAGAATTTGGGTTTCTGGATGTTGCTTCTCAGATCCCACTTGAGAACCCGTCTGCCAAGTTGACCGGTGAATGTATTTGTGGTATGCCTCAAGTTCCCACTACGGTCTTCTTCCAGATTAGAGAAGAGAAGATAGCCTGCGAGAGACAGAAGATTGCTGCATTATCCACTCCATTCCACACTATGCTCAATGGGTGCTTCACAGAATCACATCTAGAAGTCATTGATTTATCTGAGAATGGCATCTCACCTGTAGGAATGAGAGTGGTTTCTGAGTTCAGTCTTACAGGCAGGTTAGGTGATCTGTCAGTGGAAATTTTATTGGAAATCTTGGTATTTGCAAATAAGTTTTGCTGTGAGAGGCTTAGGGATGCTTGTGATAGGAAATTGGCATCTCTGGTTTCCTCAAGACAAGATGCCATTGACCTTATGGAGTGTGCTTTGGAGGAAAATGCTCCGGTCCTTGCAGCATCATGTTTGCAAGTGTTCTTACATGAACTTCCTGGGTGTTTGAAGGATGAGCAAGTTGTGAAGATTTTTTCAAATGTTAATAGACAATGGAGATTGGTCATGGTTGGGCAAGCCTCTTTCTTACTGTATTGTTTGCTCAGTGAAGTTGCCATGGATATTGATCCAAGGTCAGATATCACCGCATGCTTTTTAGAGAAGTTAGTAGAGTCAGCAATGGATATTAGACAGAAGCAAGTGGCTTATCATCAGCTGGGATGTGTTAGGCTTTTGAGAAAAGAGTACAGTGAAGCGGAGCATCATTTTGATGCTGCTTTTGCTGCTGGGCATGTCTATTCTGTTGCTGGATTGGCCAGACTGGCTTGTATTAAAGGTGATAAGCTTTTAGCTTATGAGAAGCTCAGCTCTGTGATATCAGGTTATCCACCACTTGGATGGATGTATCAAGAGAGATCTCTATATTCTGAGGGAGATAGAAAGTTGGAGAACCTTGATAAAGCAACGGAGTTGGACCCCACTCTTATTTATCCTTACATGTATCGAGCGGCATCTTTGATGAGAAAACAAGATGCTAAACTTGCCCTAGCAGAGATTAACCGTGTTCTAGGTTTCAAGCTGGCTTTAGAGTGCTTGGAACTCCGGTTCTGTTTTTATTTGGCTCTCGAAGATTACAGAGCTGCACTTTGTGACATCCAAGCAATTCTTACACTGTCTCCAGAGTATCGAATGTTTGAACGGCGTGTTTCTGCTTCCCAGCTGTGTATGCTTGTTAGAGAGCATGTTGAACAGTGGACCACTGCAGATTGTTGGCTACAGCTTTATGATAGGTGGTCATCAGTAGATGATATTGGTTCCCTTTCAGTTATCTATCAGATGCTTGAGTCAGATGCTGCAAAAGGGGTCTTATACTTCAGGCAGTCTTTACTTCTTCTGAGGTAGATTTTCAATACATCATGCTCTTCTTATGCTAGAATTGACTATGTTACTCTATCAGTTTTTTCTGTTTACATTTGATCTACTGCAAATAGAGGATTTTTTTTTTTGGGTTGAGCAGATTGAGTTGTCCTGAAGCAGCAATGCGTAGCCTACAGCTTGCACGACAGCATGCAGCGGCTGAACATGAACGTCTTGTCTATGAGGGTTGGATTCTGTATGATACTGGTCACTGTGAAGAAGGACTACATAAAGCAGAGGAGTCAATCTCCATTCAAAGGTCATTTGAGGCTTTCTTTTTGAAAGCCTATGCTTTGGCTGATTCAAGCCTTGATCCTTCATGCTCTGCTACTGTAGTTTCACTTCTTGAAGATGCACTAAAGTGTCCATCAGATAGGCTTCGAAAGGGTCAGGTAAGTGTTATCTATTCACTTTCTTTATCATTGTTTTGACAAATACTTGGCAGCACATAATGAACAACACTGATCCTCCTTAGCACTATTAAAACTGATAAGCTTTTTCTAACTCATTTATGTACTATTTGTTCATGAGATTCTTCTTTTTATTTGAAGTTGTCATGGTTGGTAGGAGGTGTCTCAGTACTTAATTTTGCCAAAATTGTCAAAATACTATCAGCTTCCATCTAGCTCATTGATACAGTGCATAGAAAACTGATATGGAGCAAAAAATAATACCAACCAGTACTGTTCTGGAGTGACATTTAGAAGCCAGACTGGCAATTGTTAGGGCTATTCTGTCGAGAGTTTCATGAAATTGGTCTAGCATGATCAATCCCAAGCCTAGGAATACAGACTTACAACCATGCATGATCATTATTCATAGGTCTTCAAGATTTTTGTTAATTTTTTTCCTTCATGATAAGAGTAAAACTATTGGGATAGCAATAATCCTAGATCAGCACGGTCCACATGATAGACATCAAAATTTGAAGGTCATGGTAGAAGCACAAGTCTAACTGATGCAAACTTGTTTTGTTCTTTTAGGTTCCTAAGTCTATTCGCTTGATGTCTCAAATTATAGAAGTCGGAAATCCATAATGCTCTACTTGCAAAGACTCCAAAGTCTGAACTACTTCAGAGCGCTGTTCTAAAGGTTCCAAGAGTTTCGAATTTAAACTGCTATTGGACCTTGAACTTCTAAAACATAACTCTTAATGTCCGTCATAACTAAGTTACCTGAAAAGGTTGAGAGTATCTAATTCTTTCTTTATATATTCAAAGAAAAGCCTGACAACTAAGACATTGTTTTGTTTGATTCAAAATTTTTGATTTTGTTTTTTGTTAAATCAAATTAACTCAAAATTCAATCACAGGATCAACCTAGGAATTTGAGTCATCATGATTAGTGATTGATATGCTTAGTCTACCTGATTTTTTTTTGTCTTTTCATAGGTAAAATATATTTCTATTATATTTCAACAATTTAAGGGTTGATGATGAATACATTTAGTGTCTTTTTTAGGAGTTCTGGTGATGTAAAAGCATGTTTCAATTTAAAGGGTCATATCTTGTCATCTAATTGATGTATATTTTTGAATTTGCCATATCAAGCAGATATTTCGACTTGTTACTGATTATTTTGGTAAGATTAATTTGGGTCTAACAATAATTTTTAAAGTTTGTTTTGTCTTGCAAAAGGTCTAAGTGGGTATTAGAAAAGTCTGGAATTCTGAGACAGTTGATTGAGTCAATTCTCATCTCTTCTTAGTAGGAAATATATTCCTTGGAACTTTGTTGATCCAGAATATATGATTGATATATCCTTTTTTGTACCATTTTATAATTTCAGTTGCTTAATGAGAGGAATATTCTGGTGGTGTTTATCCTACAAGATAAGTTGTTTGGGTCGAGTTTACAACCCTTGAACACAATGATACTACAAAATATATGCCAGTTTCTTAAATGTTTTGCAATTGGCTGGTTTGCTTCAGATAGTTATCCTTTATATGGCTAGGATTCAATTTGTTAGAGATCGTCGATGCTATCATGATTTAGTTTTTGCCAAGCACTATAGAGAAGAAAGCTTTAAGTGTTACATTTAGTTGCCAATGGAAAAGGTTAAAAGTTCCACCATGATATTGGCATGACAGTAGGCATGGGCACTTATTTTGGAAAAAAAAGCCCTATGCTCACATACCTATGACAGCACCAAAATTTTGGGGCATTCTAGCCTGTTTGTGGTCAGATATACTAAGATCTTATACTTGATGAGCATGGATACATAAAGGACATGTTATGAGGGTTACACAAAATATGCCATCTGTACCATCTTTCTATGTTGGTCTTTAGCCTTCTCTTATTGTCTCATTGTGTTTATTGTGTAACTGCAGCTGCAATATTGCAGTCCAGGTCATAACTTGTGTAGCCAATCCTTAATGCTATGATGCACGGTATTCCATTTATTTTTTATTTTTGGCAGTCTTGATCTCGATTTACACATGTTAACACTTACAAATTGGGCTGTCTTTTGTTGAATTAACCCAATGGTGACTTTCTGACCTTTCTGCTTTTCATGATATGGGAGTTGGAAATTGACTTTCTAGATATCGTTGTGATAACTTTGCGGACTTTTGTTGTGTGAAGCTTATTTGCCCTTTTGAGATTTGCATTCATATGTGATCACCTCGTTGAACTCTACATAGTGGTACTGTTATTGGCAATTTCAATATATAGTTTGTGAATCCAGCAACTTGAGTGTGTGCAATTTATTGATAGATGACTGGAAATACCATCATGTCTATCAGACTGTTCTATTGAGTCATAATGTGTATCTGGTACATGGATGTATTGTGTATTCATGTAACCGTTTGGTAGCATTCAGATGTGATATGTGCATAGGCAATGATATGCTGTGTTCATATACTTTTAGCAAATGTTTTATAAAATTGTATAAAAAGTTTTTATTTATATGACTTTCTGTTGATAAGCAGCTCTGATTCAGAAGGCCTAGGTATGTAAAAGAATTCATAATTTTTCAATTGAACAACACTAAGAAAAGGTGACTAACTGGAAAAAAAAAGCAATCTTAATTTTTTGTTTTGAAAGAAGACAAAAGTGACCAACTAGAAGTTGCATAGCTTGTAAACTAAATTGTTATACCAGATCTCAGGCCAACCTTTTTTGTAAATTGCAAATGCACACAAACCATGTATTTGCCTTCATTAGAACTTTTAGTTGGATATATTTATACAATGTTGGAAGTCCTCTGAAACCACTTTCAGTTTCAATCCTATCATTTTGTTAATGATGAGGAGAAACTCAAGACCTGAATTGTTAGTATGATTTGCCATATATGTACACATACATGCATACATATATATACACACGCACATTATGTAACTGTAAAACTCCATCTTTGCTTTGTCTTAAAATTCCATCTTGCAGGCTTTGAACAACCTCGGCAGTGTTTATGTTGACTGTGGGAAGTTAGATATGGCAGCTGACTGTTACATTAGCGCCCTCAACATCCGGCACACACGGGCTCATCAGGGTCTTGCTCGAGTCCATTTCCTTAACAATGAAAGAGAGGCTGCATATAAGGAAATGACCAAATTAATAGAGAAGGCTAGAAACAATGCATCAGCATATGAGAAGAGGTCTGAATACTGTGATCGTGACCATACAAAGGAAGATTTGCAGAAGGTGACCCAATTGGACCCGTTGCGAGTTTATCCTTATAGATACCGAGCTGCAGGTCAGATCCTTTCTCCCCATCTCAATTTTTTTGGCACAACTGAATCTGTATGATGAATACTTACATAATCCTATTGTATAATAATTTAGGTATATCTTTGAATTTGCTGATTATCAGAATAGATTGCAATTTTCCATTGTTTTTCAAAGATATGCCAAGTTACAAAAGACAAAAATTGGACGTGCTCCAAATCTCTGGGTAGATTTTTTGAAGTGTTGAATAGGAAATTTCTACTACAAACAGGATATTTCAGATTGATGATTATTTTGTCTTCAGTTCTTTTTGCCCCTTCTAAACATAAAACCAATAAACCATTATCACTTTCAGAAGTTTTAATGAAAGAAAATCTATGATACACGGTTTTTGCAGAGACAATCTCTTTCTGCTCTACTTGTTCTCTTGTAAGTTCTTGTCCTTATGCCACATATGTTCAGTGCTGTAACCTTGGGCCTCTAAACCAGTTTAGCTGATGCAAGCTCATCCATGGAAGAATCTACATTTTACTCCTTGAAACATTTTACAGTTTAAATGATGGATTTTTCCTTTCCCCATTTCTCTTAAAGTCGTGGATAGTTCACTTTCATTTTGCTTTACGTAGAACTGGGTATGTTTCTTTGATTTCAAACAGTGCTTATGGATAACCACAAGGAGAAAGAGGCAATTGCAGAGCTGACAAGGGCGATAGCATTCAAAGCTGACCTTCACCTCCTGCACCTCCGTGCTGCTTTCCATGAGCACATTGGGGATGTCTCCAGTGCTCTTCGAGATTGCCGGGCTGCACTTTCTTTGGACCCTAATCACCAAGAGATGCTTGAGCTCCACAGACGAGTAAACAGTCAAGAACCATGAGTGCATTTCATACTTTTCTGTGTAACTACACCAGATCCATGCAGTGGCACCTCATTATATAGCCTGGCTTGGTTCTGTATTCTTTCTTCCCTTATTCCACTTCCACCTTTCTGTTGTGTAACGTATGCCAATCACAGTTCAAATTAATTGCCGTGTGTTTCAATTGTTAAATGTCTGTCTAGAAATTTTGATTATCTGAATTAAATTAGAAGTTTAAAGGTAATCATAGCAAGAATTTGGAGAAGATGCGATTGATGTGATTGGATGAACTTGCATCTAAATGTTTATTGCCGCAATCTTGTAATAAAATGGATTATATTTAATTCAGGTAGATGAGCGAAATGAGAAATGATTAGGTTACTCAGAAATCTCAGTCAAAAATATTACTTAACTAATGTTTCTCTTCGTGCATGAGTGTGGTAGAGCTAGCATTTTTTTGTAACAAGAGGGGGCAAAATTCATCATCCATCCGAAATTAGATGATTGTCATAGGTCCAAGCTAGACCTGGCCAAGAGCAGATGGATCCTACCATCCAACCCATTGTATTTGGATTGAGCAGGCTGGACCTGTGCAACATTGTCGAGCTTAAATTGTCAGTTGTCTTGCTAGGCACTAAGGGGGTGTAGGACCCATTGGTCAATGCCTGGCATTCTCTTTTGTTTCCTCTTCTACTGGTGCAACTAACTAAATCAAAGCCTAGGTTACGACACTCAGGTAAGCCTTGCTTGGAGGAGCCATTCAACTCATTTCTTGTTAGTGGAGCCACTATTTTTTATTAAACGCAAGATTCATAACCAGCATGAACTGTTGGGCCCATTCGGCTATTCTCGGGTCGGGCCGGCTTCAGGTGTCCGGTCGGTTGATCCCCGCGCGGAGTCTGACTTCCCGGTTCTTGGAGAGGATCCCGCGGCCCCCTTTCCTAATGGGCCGACCCGAGGGCTTCAAGAGTTGACGGGCGCCCCACCGTCTGTGCGTCGGCCTCTTCGACTGCCACGGTCGGCTTCTGGGAGCCCCAGCTGAGCGCCGCGGTCGGCTGCTGGGAGGCCAGGCCGACCCCTTGCTGAAGGGGTCGCTCGGAGTTTCCAGGAGCCTTTTTTCCTGACAAGTTTTGACATTCTGTTGTAACGGACTCCAGTGCGTGGCCACGATTCTTGCTGCCAGGCCACCACTCTGACGCTCCCGCCACGCCGCCAACCCACGATCTCCCCGCCACGCCTATTCTCCTGGGGGCATATTCGAGCTTTCCCAATCTGCTCCCTAAAAGAATTTGGCAGCATTCCACGCCTACAAAAGGCACCCGGGGGACCTCCATAAAGAGGGTAACGTTCTTCCCCATTGTGAACTCTTTTTCCGAGCTCTTTCCATTCTGTTGCTCCAACCCTCCTCTAACTTAAGCATCGGAGTGTCCCCCACCGGAACCCCTCCGGCACCTAGGGACTTCTTGCAGGTTGATTGTTCGAGGAGCTCTCCGGCACATCCACCGAGCCCGATCCAGGAGGAAGAGCGGCAATAGATTGGTGCTAGATGAAGGGCGCGCTGAACCTTCGTTGCGCTCCCTGCTCTAAAAGGAAAGATTGACGGGAAAGATCCAGCCATGGCAAGAGGAAGAACCCGGAGTGTTTCCGCGAGGGGAGGGCACTCCCACCAAGGGCCCAATGCACCCCGTGCGGAAAGTAATGTCGCCGCCACCGTCGAGCCCACCATCACCCTGGGGTTGCAGCAATTCCAGATGCTGGTAAACTGCATTGAGATGCTTACCTCAGCGGTCCAGTGCTTCCAGGAAATGGTGGACCATCAGCAGCAGCTGCCGGCGGCTTCCTGCGTCAACCATCAGCTGGTCGCCGACGTCAGCCAGCGGTCGGAGGTGCCTCCACCCCCGTCCCTCGCAGTTCCAGAACCCTAAAGGTCCTTGAGGGCCCGTGCTGAAGGAAAGAGGGCGAGGTCGGCTTTCCCCTCTTTCGCCGACTTCGCCCATCTCGGCAGCCGGCGCCCTGCTGCAGATCCGCACGACTATGATAGCAAAATCATGTGCATGAAGGAGCGCATCGCCAAGATCGTTGAGCAGTAGAATGCTGAGGGAAGGCCGGCGCAAGATACTCGCCCGCCTTTCTCCGCGGAGATTCTGGGGGAGTCTATCCCCCGACATTTTAAGATCCCGCAGGTGGATCCCTACGATGGTACCACCGATCCCTTAGACCACCTGGGCACCTACAAGGCCCATATGATGGTGCAGGGCGCGTCCGACGCCCTCCACTGCATCTCCTTCCCGGCGACTTAGAAGAAGGCCTCGCGGATGTGGTTCTCCGCCATCCGTCCAGGTACGATCCATTCTTTTTTCCAGCTCGAAATCCTTTTTCTTTCTCATTTCAAGACCTGCAGCCGGACTCCGAAGAACACCGACTGCCTTTTTCTTATCCAACAAACAGAGGGAGAGACCCTCCGGGATTACATGGCCTGCTTCAACTCGACCGCTATGGAGATCTCTGACCTAAATGAAGTGGTGGCCATGTTGGCCTTTAAGAGGGGGCTCCGCTCGTCCAGGCTCACATTTTTTCTGGACAAGAAGCTTCCTGCAAGCTACACTGATCTGCTGGCCAAGGAGCACAAGTACGCCCTGGCGGAGGAACAATCGGCGAGCCGGCGCCAGGCTGAGGAGAGGTCGGCCCCGAAGAAGCAGGGCGATAAGGGCCCCACAGTCTGACCTCCCGGTAATGACGGCTGATCCACCCACGCCAGAGCCCCAAGCCGAAGGACTACCTCAAGTGGTTCAACAACTATGCACCTCTTTCCCTGCCGCGGGAGAAGATCCTGATGGAGATTGAGAACGAGGCCTTCTTTTAAAGACCTCGACTGATGAGAGGTCTTCCTTCCTCCAGGAACAAGAACAAATACTGCCGGTTCCATAGGGACCATGGGCACGACACTGAAGAGTGCCTCCAACTGAAAGACGCCATTGAGGATCTCATCCGGAGGGGGTATCTGAACAAGTACGTTCGACCTCATCGGGATCGGGCCGGGACTTCAACTATTAAAGACCCCCCGGGGGACGCTGAGCTCCCCAATCAGCACCTGACGGATGGAGGTATTGGCATGCTGCACCGAAGATCCGACTGGGGCTGGAAAGATGACTAGGACATTGTAAAAAGGCCCAGGGGATCCAATGTAATTAGTTTTTCTAATGAGGACCTCTCGGAGCCTCCTCTCCCAGGCGATGACCCTGTGGTTGTGTCGGCTATCATCGCCAATTATGATGTAAAATGCATCCTTATCGATAATGGAAGCTGCACGGAGGTTTTATTGTATGATGCTTTCGTTCGGATGAACTTGTCCAGGACCAGACTGCGGGAGTCCGTGGCACCGCTCACTGGCTTTGGAGGGAATTCTGTCGGGGTTAAGGGGGAGATTACCTTACCCGTTACCCTCGGGATGGAACCTTACCAGCGTACCTTCTCCGTCAACTTCGTGGTCGTCCGTACGACCTCGGCGTACAATGCAATTTTGGGACGGCCGACCCTCAATAAGTTCCGGATCATTGTATCTACTTACCACCTGCTGGCCAAGTTTCCGACCCGTGACGGAGTTGGGGAGCTGAGGGGAGACTGTAGAGTAGCTTGGCAATGCCTAGCTATTCACGACAAGCAGCTAGACGGGCATCCCACGCTCGAGCAGCTTGACCCCAGAGATGAAGCCGACAACCACGGTCAACCCGTCGAGAAGATCATATTCATATCCCTTAAGGAGGATGATCCCACAAGAGTCCTCCAGATAGGGAGCGCCCTGGACGAGAGTGCAAGGCGGGAGCTGGTCGTCTTCTTAAGGAGCAATGCGGACGTCTTCGCCTGGTCGGCGTCCGACATGCCAGGCATCCTGGCGGATGTCATCACCCATCAGCTCAGGGTGGATTCTACTTATAGCCCCGTTCGACAAAAGAAGAGGAGCTTCGCTGTCGAAAGGCAGAGGGCCATTAAGGAGGAAGTGAAGAAGCTCTTCGATGCTGGCTTCATCAAGGAGTCTCACTACCCGGAGTGGTTGGCCAATGTTGTCATGGTGAAGAAGGCTAGTGGAAAGTGGAGGATATGTGTGGATTACACAGACCTCAACAAGGCGTGCCCCAAAGACAGCTTCCCCTTACCGAGAATTGACCAACTGGTAGATGCAACAGCCGGCCACCAACTCTTGAGCTTCATGGATGCTTTCTCTGGGTATAACCAGATCAGGATGCATCTCGAAGATGAGGAGAAGACAGCCTTTGTCACGGACAGGGGCCTGTATTGCTATAAGATGATGCCTTTTGGCCTAAAGAAAGCAGGCACCACCTTCCAAAGGCTGATCAACCGAGTCTTTAAAGATCAGCTTGGAAGGAACATGGAGACGTACGTCAATGATATGATCGTCAAAAGCCTCCATAGGGCCGACCATATCAGAGACTTGCAGGAGTCCTTTGATGCGTTGAGGCGCCATGGGATGAAGCTGAACCCCGCCAAGTGCATCTTCGGGATGACCTCCGGGAAGTTTCTCGGCTTCCTAGTTACTCAAAGAGGCATCGAGGTCAACCCCGAAAAGATCAAAGCCATCATCGACATGACTCATCCGACCACTAAAAAGTAAGTGTAAGAGCTTACGGGTCGCATCGCCTCTCTCAGTTGCTTCATCTCCCGGTCGGCCGAGAGATCCCTCCCGTTCTTCAAGACCTTGCACTGGTTGGATCGTTTCCAGTGGACTGATGAATGCCGGTCGACCTTTGAAGCCTTGAAGGACTACTTGAGAAATCCCCCACTCTTGGCCAAGCCAACAGAGGGGGAAGTGCTATATTTGTACTTGTCGGCCTCTAGCAAGGCCGTCAGCGCTGCCCTTGTGCGGGTAGGGGAAGGCAGCCAGCAGAAACCCATCTACTACATCAGCAAGGTCCTCCATGATGCCGAGATCAGGTATCCTAAGGTACAAAAGCTGGTGTACTCGCTGGTTATAGCGGTAAAGTGCCTCCGACCCTACTTCTAGGCGTATCCCGTCGTCGTGCTGACGGACCAACCCCTTAGGGCGATCCTCCGAAGCCCCGATACCTCCGAATGGCTCACCAAATGGACCGTCAGGCTGAGGGAGTTTGACATCTCCTTCCAGCCACGGTCGTCCTTAAAAGCCCAGGTAATAGCTGATTTCATTGCGGAATGCACCTGGGGGACGGAGCCGACCCCGACAACGGTCGAGATGCCCGTAGCAGACCCCGTGGGAGGAGCTGAGCCCGCAGGAGAGGCTGATCCCGTGGGAGGAGCCGAGCCCGCCTGGACCTTGCACGTAGATGGTGCTTCAAACCTTTCGGGGTGCGGTGCAGGCTTAATCCTAGCTAACCCCGATGGGCAATGTTTGGAGTATGCTCTACATTTCACATTCTAGGTGTCGAATAATCAGGCGGAGTATGAAGCGCTGCTTGCGGGATTAAAGATAGCGAATGAATTGGGCATTGGTAGGGTCCGCGCCTTCTCCGACTCTCAGCTGGTAGTCAAGCAGGTGAAGGGTGAGTTTGAAGCAAGGGATCCTTCCTTAGTCAAGTACTTGGACAAGGTACTAGACCTGGTATCACAACTTAAATTTTTTGAGATCCTTCATATACCTCGGCAACAAAACTCCCGGGTGAATGCTTTGTCACGGCTGGCCATCGTCACGGTCGATATCTCTGACCGGACCTTCGTGGAACACCTGCAGCACCCGAGCATTGCCGAGAAGCCGACGGAGATCCACCAGGTTGAGTAAGAGGCCTCATGGAAGGACCCAATCCGTGTATTCCTGGCGCAGGGAGCCATTCCAAATGACCCGACGGAGGCCAGGCGCGTCCGCTCAATGGCCTCTAAATACGTCAACCTTGATGGGGCCCTCTACAAACGTTCGTTTTCCCAACCATTGCTGAAATGCTTGGGGTCGGCCGATGCGGACTACACGCTCCGGAAGGTGCACGAGGGCATCTATGGCGATCATCTTGGAAGGAGGTCCCTGGCTTACAAAATCATTCAGCAGGGGTACTACTGGCCTACAATCCAGAAGGATGCCTTGGACTTCGTACGGAAGTGCGATGCATGCCAAAGGTTCTCCGACACCAGCCAGCCAGCTGACCCCACTCACGGTGCCTTGGCCATTTGCACAATGGGGGATGGACATCCTGGGACCTTTTCCCCTGGCCTCTGGTCAGTGAAAGTTCCTCCTCGTGGCCATTGATTACTTCACTAAGTGGGTGGAGGCAGAGGCATTGGCACAGATAACCGAGGCCAAAGTGGAAAACTTTGTCTGGAACTGCATTATCTTCCAGTTTGGCATCTCGAAGACGATCATCACCGACAATGGAAGGCAGTTCGAGAACTCTCAGTTCCGGGATTTCTGTCAACAATACCACGTCGCCCATCGGCTCATGTCGATCGCTCACCCTCAGTCCAATGGAGAGGCTGAGGTCACCAATAGGACGATCCTGCATGGGTTGATGACCCGACTGAATGAAGCCAAGGGGCTCTGGGCAGAGGAGCTTCATTCAGTGCTCTGGGCATATCGGATGACCGCCCGGTCAGCAACGGGGGAAACCCCGTTCAACCTAACCTATGGGAGTGAGGCGGTCATCCCCATGGAGGTCTCTCTGCTATGCCTGCAGATTGATCGGTTCGCCGAGCCGGCCAACTCGAAGCAACGAAGGGCTGACCTAGATCTGCTGAACGAAACCCGACTCCAGGCGAGCATGAAGATGGCAACCTACCATCAAAAGATGGCCGGATATTACAATTCGCAGGTTAGGACGCGCACGTTCCAAGTTGGAGATCTGGTCTCGCGGAAGATGGAGGTCTCGAGGCCAACCGAGCAGGAAAAGCTTTCCCCCAATTGGGAAGGCCCCTATCGGGTTACTGAAGTAATTCGGGCTAAAACCTACCGGCTCGCACACTTGGACGGGTGGCAAATAGTGCGCCCGTGGAATGTAGACAATCTTTGCAAGTATTATCAATAAAGTCTACGAGCTTCTTCAACCTCTTCCAGCCCACTCCGAAAGTCTGACCCCGGTAGGTAGAGGCTCTAGGGCAGCCCACTCCGAAAGTCTGACCCCGGTCAGCAGAGGCTCTAGGGCAGCCCACTCCGAAAGTCCGACCTCGGTTGGTAGAGGCTCTAGGGCAGCCCACTTTGAAAGTCCGACCCCGGTCGGCAGAGGCTCTAGGGCAGCCCACTCCGAAAGTCCGACCCCGGTCGGCAGAGGCTCTAGGGCAGCCCACTCCGAAAGTCCGACCCCGGTCGGTAGAGGCTCTAGGACAGCCCACTCCGAAAGTTCGATCCCGGTCGACAACCATCCCGAGACAACCCCCGCCGGACCACAGGAAAGATGGGCCATAGCGGGAGCCGCCTCGCAGACGGGGACCAGGAGCAAGTGCCCAGGTATCCGGTCCAAATTAAGTTATCATTCTCAACTACCCTACCAGCTTCTGGCCCAGGCGGGCCGATCGGGGGTACTTAGAGAAATTTTGGAAAAAGAATACTTGTTCCATGCTCGTCGGTCGCCTCGATGGAGCTCGTGACCCTGCGGTACCGCAGAGCCGACCGGGGGCACTTAGAAGAATTTCAGAAAGAAAATGTGTTTGTTTCACGCCCATGCACACATTGAAAATGGTCAAAAAGCTTTTTTATTCATTTTAAAGGAAAACGTTTACAAAAGGTGGGTCGGACCTTTACAACCCCCTTAGGTCCGACCCACGAGAGATGCGTCAGGGGCCACAACCTCGGCCCCATCGGCTACAACTGAAGGATCAACCAGAACTGTAGTGACTAGAGGATCCTCCGGAAGGGCTACCACTTCCGTGTCGGCTGACGCTGGAGCTTCGACCCTAGCCGCTCCTGAATCACCTTCCGCTGGAGGCTCCGCTTGGGTCTCCTCTCCCTCGGACGGGTCCCGCAACTCGGTGCTCGACAGGTCCAGCCCTGGGAAGAGCAAACCCACCTTCTTCAGGGCATCGTCATAGCCCTCCCTATAAAAGTTGGCCGCCACCTCCTCTACGTCTTCAGTAAAGCCACTAGAGGCTTTGTATGTCGTCATGGCTCCCTGGACTTGCTTCGCGGCCAGTTCTTTGGACTCCTTGAGTTGATTCTCCAATTGTGCCGCCACCGCCCGCTCGGCCCGGGCCCTCTGGTCGGCCTCCGTCGACCGCTTCTCTTCCTCGCCCAACTGGCGGGCGAGGGAGTCGGCTTTCACCTTCCTTTTCTTCAACCTGGCCTCGTGGTCAGCCAGCCGACCCTCGGCCTCCTTCAGAGCCGCCTTCGCCGACTCAGCCTCTGCTTGGACTGCCGCCAGGTATTCTTCGGACGACTTTAGGGATGCCATTGTAGCTTCCTGGGCCACCTCCAGCTCCTGGACCCTCTTCGCAGAGGTCTTGGCGGTGTGCACTACCCGGCAGATGCCGTCGTCCATGAGGGAGATGCCGTGGAGAAGCTGCAAACGTCCGACCAAGTTAGTATTATACTAGAAGGAACAGAAACAATAGAGTAGAGAAGTGAGGTAAAGTCCTTACCCTCTTGAAGTCCCGGTAAGTCTTCACGGTCACGTCGATCAGATTTCTCTGGATCGACACCTCCCAGTCAGCATCGGTCATTGTGCTCCTCAGCAGGTTCCGTGCCCTCCTGGGGTGGTCGAGTGCACGCCAGTGCTGGAACTCCTCCTGGTGGATCTCCTTGTCCGATCGCTCGGGTTCGCTGTCGGCTGCCTCCTCCACGGCCGGCCCCTTGCCCTTGTCGGCCGAAGGAGCTACCTCTTCAGCGCTGACGGGTGTAGGGGTTGGCGCTGCGGCTGTGCCGAATGCCCCCGGTTGCCCCTGATCCGGTCGGATGACCGGCCCTCCTGATGGAAGCCGATGCTCTCGCCGCCTTCATTGCCATGCGCTCGGTAAGGAGGATGCCGTCACCATCCGAGTCGACCTCGACGACGGGGATGGGTCGCTCCTCCTCCCGTCTCTTCTTTTGTCGCTCGGCAATCGATGCGGGGGCCGGCTCTGGGATGGCTCGCTTTCGCACCGCCCGTTGGATGACTTTGGATTTGTCAATCCTCTGCATCCTTCCTCCTATCACAGCAAATTCGGGGTTAGTGAGGGAGGAGGAGAAAGGGCTAAAAAGTCTATGAGAGAAGGGGTTGGCCCTTGCCTAGGAAGCCTTGGGGGTTGATCCCCGCCTGGTGAAGGGTTCCCTCCCCCAATAGCTCAAATGCCGCCACCGGGCCGGCTCTACTGATCTCATTAAACGTGCCCAGGTCGGCTATCGATATCGACCTCCCCTCGCAGACTCTCGCCCACGGCTCTCTCCACAACGGCTCGAACCCCCAGGGTTCGAGACTGCTGACGAAAAAGAACCTGGCCTTCCACCCGTGGACGGTCGATGGGAGGCACTTCAGGATCTTTCGACCTTGGCGGGGGACAAACAGGGCCCACTCCCAGCTCCTAAAGTCCCTCTTCAGGTAGAAGAAGTTACCGAAGAGGGACAGACTGGGGTCGGACCCGGCCCTATGGCATAACACTATGAAGCAGCATATCGCCCGAATGCTGTTCGGGGTCAGCTGCACCGGGGTTACCCTATAGAAGTTGAAGATCTCTATGAACAGAGGGTGCAAAGGAAACCTGAGGCCGGCCTTAAGGTGGGACTCATACATTGGAAGGGTCCCTGGACCTAGTGGGTTATTTGCTCTCCCCTCTCGACCCGGAAGTGTGAGATGCAGGGTGGACGGGATGCCGTACACCGCCCTGAGGTTTTTGACCCGTTCCCGGGTCATGGTTGAGGGTATTTCGCCCGGCCCTGGGTCCCTAGGCCTATGGGTCGAACTCCTACTACTAGACGCCATTGGGGCTAGAAGAGGAAGAAGGAGGACTGGGACTAACCTGGGGCTGGACTCCTAGAAGCCGGGTTTCGTGGAAGAATGAAGAGAAGTCTATCTCGCAAAGCGCAAGTGCAGCGGGAAAAGCCCCTCGCTCTGCTTCCTCCCCCTTTTTATAGGCATCTGGGGGAAGTGGGGAAAGCAAGGAAGGGAGGTAACCGCCCGCCTCGGGCACATCCCAGCCATCCCATCGACGACCGCAATCGCCCGAATTTCAGGGTTTGAAGCATTCGAGGCGTCCCTTCACACGGATGGTGATCCGCGTGCGCGCCGGATCAGCGGTGCGAGACCAACCTAGAGGGCAGCGCCAAGCGACCGGATGCCGCCGCGTGGCGCGACGCTCCACTCCACCCTGAATCAATGCAGGACAGCCTAGCCTTCATCATGGCGCCTTACCCGCATTAACTGCCTCGCTTGCGTCCCAACGAGCGGCTGACAGCTATCTAAAGAGCCATTCGAGAGGGATTCGAAGCGACTCGACGCCTCAATCCGGAATCCGCCACAGGTGCACGCAATCATGCTCCTGCCCTTTTGAGCCACGTGGCCCCTTAAGGCCCAAGAGCAGGGGGCAACTGTTGCGCCCATTCGACTAGTCCCGGGTCGTGTCGGCTCCAGGCGTCCGGTCGGCTGATCCCCGCGTGGAGTCCGACTCCCCGGTTCTTGGAGAGGACCCCGCAGCCCCCTTTCCTAAAGGGCCGACCCGGGGGCTTCAAGAGTTGGCGGGTGTCCCACCGTCTGTTCGTCGGCCTCTTCGACTGCCACGGTCGACTTCTGGGAGCCCCAGCTGAGCACCGCGGTCGGCTGCTGGGGGGCTAGGCCGACTCGCTGCTGAAGGGGTCGCTCGGAGTTTCCAGGAGCCTTTCTCCCTGACAAGTTTTGACATTCTGTTGTAACGGACTCCAGAGCGTGGCCATGATTCTTGCTGCCAGGCCACCACTCTGACGCTCCCGCCACGTCGCCAACCCACGACCTCACCGCCATGCCTATTCTCCTAGGGGCATATTCGAGCTTTCCCAACTTGCTCCCTAACAGAATTTGGCAGCACTCAACGCCTATAAAAGATATCCGGGGGACCTCCGTAAAGAGGGTAACGTTTTTCTTCTCCATTGTGAACTCTTTTTCCGAGCTCTTTCCATTCTGTTGTTTCAACCTTCCTCTAACTTAAGCATCGGAGTGTCTCCTGCCGGAGCCTCTCCGGCGTCTAGGAACTTCTTGCAGGTTGATTGGTCGAGGAACTCTCCTGCACATTCATCGAGCCCGATCCAGGAGGAAGAACGGCAACAATATTCTTTTTTTTTTTTTTTCTGTTTTTGTTGTTGTTTTTATATAAAATTTAGATGAGCAGATTGTTTCTTGCCTGTGAAGAAAAAAGAGGAGGACAAGCATGTTTATTGCTTAGAAGCATTATTACTTATACGGTGTTGTCCAATCATGCTTTGCATGCATTAGTTGCATCTTATATAATTTCGACGACCACTTCCATTAGTTGAATCTTCTCTTGAATCCGTATTCTTACATTTCTCATCACGAGATGCAATGCTGATTTAGGAAGATAAGGTCACATGACTTTGAAGAAAATAATCTTGTTGCTTGCCTAGAAATTCTTTCGACCATCAAGAGAAGCATCAGCTCAGTGATATACCCTATTGCTTCCGATTAAGATGTCAGTATTTGAGATTTGAAGTGATATTATTCCTCGAGACCTTGATCCTGTCCTATCCGGGGATTTTTCTTTATTAAAATTTCTGATCTCGTGAGCAGTAGCATCCAATTTTTCTGACTTTTCTCGTTTGGATATATATAAATAATATATATATATATATATATATAGAGAGAGAGAGAGAGAGCCCGGGGGGCAGGGAGATGACATAAAGAGATGCTTTTTTTTTTTTTTTTTTTTTTTAATACAAGAAAGGAATAGAGAGATGAATCGGTATTTGCTATCATGTATATCTCAATCTTGCTAGAAAATATTCGATTCAAGTTACTAGATTTTTACACTCTTTTCTTATCCGATGAATACATCAATTCGACGTCACCAAGATACCGGTTGATTAGAATGGAACTGGAAAGAAATCTTGATCTCTCACTTTACCGATCATCATGGATTTCAAGAGATAATTCTTGAATCTAATCGAGTGTTTCATAAAATTATATTTCAAATCCATGATCAATTAATTATGAAGTAAGGCTCCAATCAATTGGTTTACTGTCTTGACGGTAAACGGTAAGAAAGGTGCTGAAAGATGTCACGGAAAGAGGTCGGGAGAGATGCCATGTTGCATGAACATGACAGCCTACAACTCTCAACATGGAAAATATGTGTATCGAACAAGGCTCATGTAAAGGTGGGATATGGGAGTAGCTCATACTGCATACAAGCATATTGACGATAGAGCTATCGCTTGAAATAAGAAGCTGTTATCAAGTTACACAGAAACTGCATGAAGCCCCATTAATCATTATAATTTTATAAAGATCATTATTTATTTCAAAAAATATTTTTGAATTTGTGATATTAGAGTAGTCACAAAAATAATAGTTATCGTAGCAATATTATAACTAAAAACAAGGATGGACCGCACTAATATTTCTAGAAAAGTTAAAAAAATTAAAATATAAATAAATAATTAAATTTATTTTAAATTTTTTTATAAATATTATTTGAATTGAATTCATATCCGGGATGTACTGGATATATGCCCGTACTGTACTCGTTCGGACTCGAGTCCTGCACATATGGAGTGTGAGTCTTGGCCTGTTACTGTCTTGCACATGGGATGCATATTATGGTCATTCTGGACTTGCATTCAGGATATGCTAGGTGCATGCATGGGGACTCGAGTCCTGTATATGTGGGGCACGAGTCTTGGCTTGTCCTTGCATTTGCAAGTAGAATTTGTATCTTGGAACCCTTCGGGGTGGCCCTTCTTGCCATTGGAGTACCGGACCTTCGCGGTTGCATACGTGGATTTAGATCGGTGCCTTTTAGTTCGATCGATCTCGCGGTCTCAATTCCATCGATTTCGTTCATATTCCAATCATTCAAGTAAAAACATGACTGCATGCACATGGATCCAAGGTCAGTGCCTTTTGGTCCAATCAGTATGCTAGTTCCATTCCATCGACTTCGTCCAAATTTTTTGGATAAAAACATGACTGTACGCGTGCAGAACCAAGATCGGTGCTCTTTGATATTTTTCTTTTAAATAATTATATAAAAAAGAAATTAATGAAAAAGAAAGTGAAACTTGGAAATAATCTAATTTCTAAGTAAAAAAATTGATTTATTTTATTTATTTTATTTTTTGAAAATTAAAAATTTATATTTAATACTAACTAATTTAGAAGGGTCAAACATCTACATATGCTAAATTTTATTTAAAAAGATTATTTATAAAAAATAGAAAAATTAAGGATTTCATAAAAATGTAATGAAAAAGTTAAAGGGAGTAAAAGAAGGTAACGAAGAAATTATATTTCTTCACTGGCTGTCCCCCACCATTGGCCATTGGCTAAAAATAATAGATAATAATGAAAAAAAAAAATGATGTTGTATTTTTCTTATTTTGTTATTAGTTAAAATAATCTATTTTTGGGACCATGCAATTATTATTAAAGAAAATCTTGAGGGGGAAAATTTAAATTTTAAAATAAATATCATGTTATTGAAAAAAATAAAAAAATGGCAGCCATTATTTGTATCGTAACCTTTAATTATATAAAAAATAATAAAAATAATGAATGATAGCTGCAATTAGATCAGCATTATTTATCTCAGTATTAGTAATATAATGAGAGTAGCTAAAACCATTATAACTACAGTTATGATTGATATTGCCATTATTATTATTTTTTTGCTAGTAAAAGAAGGACCTGCAAAGGCCGAATATATTAACCAGGAGCAGAGACAAAGTTTCATATAAAGATCAGTGGCCAGGAAGCTAAAGATATAGTTTTACAATGAGTAAAAAGTAGATAAAAGCAAAATGAAGAAGTACAAAAGCCCAAAACCAAGCTAAGCAGGAGAGCCCAGCGCAGCAAAAGGAACCCTTTACAGCAGCCGGAGACTACACAGAACAGCAGAGTTTGTGAAAATTGAATTGCAGCAGTCGGTCACCATGAGGAAGAAATACTATGATGTGCAGATGCAGTGAATGTGCCGGCAGTCCTCTGAAGGGGTAAAACTTTGGAAGCATGGTTTGAATTGAAAGATAACCGGTCAGTCATCCTGTTGTATAGAAGTAAATTAAAATAAGAATCCATGATTGTTTGTCTTTCCCTGAGCATTTGAAGCATGAAATGTAGTAACACATAATCATCAACCCTGTAGAATATATGTGTCATGAAGCAGAAATCCATGATCGGTTGTAATTCCCCAAACTGAGAATTCGACTGCTATGAGCAAGTAATCATCCTGAAATTTCATGATAAAAGAGTGCAGGTTGTAGTAAAACCAAGGAAAGTAACAATAATCTCTGTAATCATGTGTAGGAAATCCTTTGATGTGCCGGTACATTGGTTATGCTAGCAGTCGTCTCGAAGGATTCAGCTTTGGAAGCATGAATTGGAGCAAAACATGATCGATCATCATAAGCCGAAGTAGCTGCTTGCAAAGAAGAAGATATAGGTACCCGACATGGCTCACATCACCTAGTCCCACCTTGGTGTCGAGGAACAAGAGTATACAGCAAGCAAGAAGAAGGTCTGCATAGCAGTAAGAGTATGCTGTGGATTTACATAAGATAAATTAGAGACAGCAGATAGTATATGAAGCAGTATTCCTTATGCTCCGATGACTTTGTGGAATAGCTGATGCTAGAATCCTAGCAGACTTTAGCCAGCAGATATGCCAAAGTTGATGTTAAAGAAATTAAATATAAAACCAGCAAGAAGAAGATGAGAAGGCCAATGTAAGTAGGCTGTGGCTTTGCATGATATGATATGAAGAGAGGAGAAATTAAAAGAAGCAGCAATCCATCTGTATTGGGGGTAAGATGTAACCTGCAAAACAGATAAAATTGTTAGAAAGCCTTCTTTTTTCCTCTTTCCTTTTTGTGTTCTTATTTTTCCTTTTTTTTTTCAACTTCTTTTTCCATTGTTTTCTGGCTGTAGCAATCTTGGTCATCCTTGTATGTTTTCTTTATCAATATTCCATTCTTTTCTTTCATAGTTTTTGCTACAATCATCTCTCTTTTTACCCCAACCTTGTATTTCATTGCTGTTCCATTGAATATGACCCTTATGGAAAACTTCATGATAGGTAAGTAATTCAATTGCCAATTCAGGAAGATTATAAGAAGAGCATCCATGCAGAATGATGTAAGACATCGTGGTGTTCGAAATTCGCAAATTTGATAAGTTCGAATCCTCCAAGTGGTATAAATTATGATCGAGATGCCTAATGTAGTTAGCCTCCCCAGAAAAAATTGCTGGACAAAAACAAATTTGTGCTGCCGAGGAATGATGTTGAGATAGGCTTAAGTCAGAACCATGAGCAGAAAGTTTATATGTATGTCTGAAGCAGTAGCAAGGCTGTTATACAGAAGGATTGCAGAAGATGATGCATCGATAAAAAATTGTGGTAAGATGATATGATGAAATTGATGAGGTCGTTCCAACCGTTTTGGTATTTCTGAAGAAGGGACCTTGGCAGGATTATGCAATTCATGTCCATTCATTTGGTCCCCATCTTCCAATTGAATGTAACATATAATATCATATCCTGTAAAAGAGAAAAAAGATGGTGAGGCAAATAATTTTCTTTGTTTTTTCTTTTTCATGATATTCCTGCCTTTTGAGTTTCTTGTTTTTACTCTCTTTTTTTGTCCTGATTGGCTTTCCTTCCCATTTTTGTCCTCTATTCTTTTTACAATCGGTTTAACATAAATAAGAGAAACCCTTCGTAGTAGCAGTAAGGGAAGGCAAATGTAGCACACTTGTCCGAAACTTTTCACCGAATATATGACATCAAGAGCACTTATATGGAGATGCTTGAAGATGATATTTATTTGTAGATTCTTGCACCCTTTGATATAGGACAAATGTAGAGGCGCTATCTTCACCCTGATGAACATGAAAAGATAGATTGTATTGAAACAATCAGTAACTGTCATGTTCATTTGTTGCAGTACTTATCTCTTGGATATCTCTTCATAACACGGCAGCAAGTTCAAAAGGGATATCATTATCTTGGATATTATCATTATTTAAAATCATGAATGGATGGTACAGGTTTATACAAATTTATATTTAAAAATTATTTAAGGAGACAGATATCTCATGTCTGTTAATTTATTCTAATGTCAAAGCATCGAATTTTGGGCCTTGCACCGCTCGCCTCTCAAACATTAAAAAATAAATTAAAAAAGTGGGGGGTGGGGGTTTTAACAAGAGGTAAGCCGATTCCTTTCCCAAACCCTACCTACGTTCCCTAGTTCCAGAACCTTCCATTGTCCCCGCGCCCCCCTCGAGCCGACGCCCGGACTAGAACTCTCCATCACGAAACGGTGCCCCATCCCGGTTCCCTTCTCCCCTCGACCCGTGTCCTTGTCCTGCGTCGCCGCTCTCCCCGACCGAATCCGATCCCCTCCGGAGCCACACGAGTAAAAATATATTTCGCCCAGCTCTACCGTTCTCTCTTTTAGCGATCCCTCTCAATCCAATCACGACTGCTGTTATCGTTCTGGTATCTGGTTCCGCTTTCTTCTCCCCTCGACTTCCTCTCCCAGATGCCGTTTCTTAATCATTGGTGCTCTCTGTCTTCGATTCTTTGTTGCGAATAAGACTCTTGGTTTCTACTTGTGCTCTGGTATGGTTACTGTTTCCTCTGTTATGGAATGAATCCAATTCTCAATTTCCACTGAAACGCGGCTGTATCTCGTCATCCATACCCCGTTTCTGGAATCAAAATCCCAGCCTTATCTGTTTGGTTGAATCAAAATCTCAACTTTGTCTACTGTAATCTCTCCTCCGCCTATGAAACCTCTTCAAGTTGCTGTTTCTTCTGTTCTGTATTATTTGCTTTAATTCCAGATTTCCACTGAAACCCAGTTCAATTTCGCCAGTTTGATCGCTTCCTTGATATCAAAATTCGAACTTTATTTGGTTGATTGGATCAAAATATCAACTGTTTTGATGAATCCGGTCTTAAATCCGGTGAAAGAGGAGTATCCAGGAGCGGGTTCGTCTGGTTCTGATGATAGTATATTTGCTCCTCCGAGGCCTATGGAGGGGTTGCATGACACGGGGCCGCCGCCGTTCCTCTGCAAGACATACGACATGGTTGATGACCCAAGTACCGATCGGGTGGTCTCCTGGAGCCGGACGAACAATAGCTTCGTGGTCTGGGATCCCCACACCTTTGCAACATCTTTGCTTCCGAGATACTTCAAGCACAACAACTTCTCCAGTTTTGTCAGGCAGCTGAACACATATGTAAGTATTTGCGATGCAAGTCATTCAAGTTGCTTTTAGGCTTTCTACTGCATTGGAAGCTATTAGCTAGGTGCTGCTGTTTCCAATGTCTTTTATTTACATGCTTAACGGTGTGAGGGTGTGTTAGAAGGAATGATTTAGTTATTTCACCCTAAATGTCGAGTTGGTGTCATGGTTTTTGTTTGGTTCTAATGGATTGGAGAGTGTGACAATGTCTTTTATTTATTTGTTCTCAATTTTTTTCCCCTTAATATGGCTTTCTGGAAATGGAAGAAGGAATTGTCAAAACATGAAAGCAACGTCTTAGTGAGCCTGGGTTGTAATTTGATTACCCAGGGTATCAAATAAGTTGGACTGACTGTGCTAATTCTTCTAGTCTTCAGCAAAACTTCATTTGGTTAGAGTCCTAAATTGAAATTTTGAAAAATAAAATCTATATCTTTTTCATGAACCAAAAAATGTATTAGGAAGATGGAAGAAGGAAAAAAAAAATAAGTGCAGAAAGATAGATACCATTGCAAATGAAATACTTGGCCATATGAATGTGACGGAGGGGTATGTGGTGAAGTTTTCAGTTTGTCTTTGTTCTTTTGAATGGTTTGTAGTCTTCCACTATTCGCATTTTTTATTTTAATTTAACTGTTCAAGATCCTTCTTCATTTAGGTTTTCCACTGTGTAATAATTAAATTTAATATTCAGTGAAAGCATTTAGAGAATAAGATTTCTGTTTTTTTTTTTTTTTTAATGCTGACTTGATGGAGAAAATGAGATATAAATTTAGTTATTTGAACCTGTGATCTTCATTAAATCATATCCTTGTGATTTCTGTATTTACTCTGGAAACAAGGATACTTGAATTGAGATGCAACAATGCATTATCTATTTTCCAATTGGCTAGTTAGATTTTTTTGTATTTAAAAGCTTTTCTTGGTTAAAAAAGAAAAAGACAAAACACTGCTAGGTGACAGAAAAAAATATAAAAAAGGAAGAAAAACAAGGAAAAACAAAGGAAAGAAAGATGTATACTCTTGCATATGGAAGGAATTACTAGGTGAATTACGCTGAAGTTAAATGTAGAGCTATCTACTGAACTATTTGCTGTGTTCTTCTGTTCGTGATATTTTATGGTCTTCCAATCAATTAGAACCATCTTTTATATGTTTACCACATTAGCTATACCGGTTTCTACTGTTTTCTCTTTTATTACTGATATTGTATTTCTTCTAGCATAAGTTTGATCTTCTATCGAAAAAAAACATTTGTATTGCATATGTCGAGTTCAGCATTAGTACCTTTTTGAATTAGTAGTAATCAGTAAAGGTATTAATTTAACCCTTTTAATTTGAATACGGCAATCTATAACTTCGATCAGATATTCACAAATTTTATAGTTTCACCCACAGAAACTAGGCACTAGGATGGGGAAATGCTAAGTTGTCTGTTTAATGGCCTTATTTTTATAAGTTGACATTTTTGTGCGGTGATTGTCTGTAATTTTTAAGATTTCTCTCAATAAGCTTCAATGGGTAAGAATAATAGAAAAAATAATTTGAGAAATAATCTGTTTGTTTTTTGTTTATACAAAATAATTATAGAAGAAGATGATGATGAAGAAGAAGAAGAAGAAAAGAAAGAAGAAGAAACTTATGGACTATTGCAAAATGAAATGACTTGGTGTGTGACTCACACTGAAAGGTAAACGGTATACTGGTCTTTTTGTTTATAACTTTGTCTATATGCTTCTGTATGGCTGCCTTCAGCCACTGGTGATGCATCTTTTTTAATGTGTATACAAAATAATTATTGAAGATGAGGAAGAAGAAGAAAGAAGAAAAGGGAAGAAATATGTGGCTTCATGCAAATGAATTGACTTGCTGTAGGAACCACAAAGAAAGGTAAACAGTAAACTGGTATAATTGTTTTTTACTCTGTGCTTCTGTATGTTGTCTTCAACAACTGATGGGACACCTTTCATAAATGTCACTTCTTTGTGGTTGCTTCCATATAATTTGTTTAAAGAACATTTATTTGGGCCTCTGTCAATCTCAATTTATGTTTATGAATTCTTGTTCGAGTTAAACATCTACAAGAAAATGACATTAGTTTTTTCTACTATTTTGGACGTGGTTTTCTTGTCATGCATTTTCTCACCAGTCCTAACCAGGAATCTGGTTCCTGCAGGGCTTTAGAAAGGTAGATCCAGATAGGTGGGAATTTGCTAATGAAGGATTCCTCAGAGGCCAGAAGCATCTCCTTAAGACCATAAAAAGGAGAAAGCCACATTCTCATCCTCCATCACAACAGCAAACTCTTGGTTCATATCTTGAGGTTGGACAGTTCGGATTGGAAGGAGAAATCGACAGGTTAAAGCGTGATAAGCAATTGTTAATGGCAGAACTGGTTAAGCTAAGGCAGGAGCAGCAGAACACCAAAGAGCATCTTAAAGCCATGGAAGAGAGGATACAAGGGATGGAACAGAAACAGCAACAGATGATGTCATTCTTGGCCCGAGTTATGTGGAACCCCAACTTCCTACAGCAATTGGTCCATAAGAATGAGAGGCGAAGGGAGCTTGAGGAAGCCATTTCTAAGAAGAGAAGAAGACCAATAGATAGAGCACCCGAGCATGATGACATTGGAACGAGTGGAAATCAGGAACTTGAGATACCGATTAAGATTGAAGTTCTAGAATCATCGCAAGACCTTAACCAGGATGATTTCTCAGATTTGGAGGTTATGGCAAAGAAGATTTCAGGAGTGGCAAGAAGTGGCATGGAGAACTCAGAACGTTCAGAGCAACAAGCAGATAAGTCAGATGGAGAGCTGAATGATGATTTCTGGGAGGAGTTGCTGAGTGAAGGGCTTGGTGATGAGAAAGGTAGGTCTGATATTGAGACACAAAACAATGAGGATGTGAATGGCTTGTCTGAGAGATTGGGTTTTCTGAATTCAAGCACTCCAAGATAGATAGTGTAACCTATAAGATGAGGATGCTAAGCCTGTCACTGGCTCGGTTGCATTTGATTCAATTGAGCCTCATTGCTTATTCATATGTGATGATATATTTTTCACTGTAGTGACATAGCCTCCTACTGTTATAACCTACATGAAAGTAATGTTCCTTCATTTTTTTGACAGGATAATTTGGATAATCGGTAGAATAGGCCAAAACAGGAGGAACCAAAAGCATCATATTCTTTGAGCTGCCCCATTGTCCAGTAGTGTATTATGTATGTCTTTGCTTCATCGTTCATATCCTCACTGTTCCTTGTGCTTCTTCAATTTTCCTCTCTGCAGAATGAAAGAATATGAAAGCCAGTTTTCGCATGGGGCTTCAGAGATTATTGTTCTACATGTGATGTAGTAATCTCTCCAATCAAGAATATACCAGATGGTCGAGCTGGTAAGGCTTCTTCAAGGGGATAGTTGCAAGAGACTGCAAAGCCCTATGCCATGCTGATTTCTTGATTTCTATCTCAGTACGGGGCTTCAGTGGAAGAATTAACCATCTAGCAGTGATGCAATCTCCAATTAGTGGTTATAATCAGGCAATTATTCTGTAAATGCTTTTATCTGTGGTTGTAGTATAAACATAGTTTTCTGTCGTCTGAGTTGGTAGTAATGTAAAGAATGATCACTAATATACATGTTATATCACTTTATTCCTTATATTTTTTTGCAGTACAAATTTATCAGTACAGTATTATATAATAACATATTTCATGTATTTCTACTCTAGACAATTTTATATGTAAAGAAAAAAAAAAGGTTGTGCAGGGATGATACTGGTTGAATGCATTTTTTGATTCTTTATATCTGACTTCTGAAGTTTGAACTACTTTCAGGAACCTGAACTGGTTCAACAAGGTGCAACCTTGCAGCGTTTCCTGAATATGGCAACATGTCATGTTGTGTGATGAGTACTTTTTTCTTGCCCAAAAATGGGATGAGCTCCTTACCCAATTAAAATATGCATTTGTAACTAGAGCTTGAAGGTACCCAAGAAGTTTTGGCTTTTGGTCCGCTAATCTTTGTTCCTTCAGTTGTAGAACTCTGGCAGTCAAAAGACTCATCTTGGAAACATAATGGAAACAGGATACCAAAGGCTACCATAGGCTTCAGCTCGGCTTGGTTAAAACATGGCCCAAATATGTAAACTCAAAAATGACCTTTGTTAAGATTTAGATAGCTATTCAGACAGGTTAAAACTGTCAAAATGTATGCAACTTAAAACTCATATGTTCATGAATCCTTCTAAGGATTGAATTTTTTAATTTCAAGGTACCAATAGGATTAGTTGCACAAAATATAGTGTAAACAGTGGGAACTGAAAATTTAGACAATTTATTGCAGCCTAGGCATTTGCAAACACATAAAAATCAAATTTCATGTAACTTAGTAGCTTTCAATTTATAGATTGATGTAAATATATTATCATGAAACTAAAATTGTAAATTTAAATTATCTCTTGCACATGTCCAAGACATTTGTTTTAAGTAGATGGCTGATAGGTAATTGCAGTTTTTATGGACCTACGTTCACACAAAATGATATATTTAACTTGCAAGATTATATGAGCAATGATTGTGATCGCATGATTTACAATTCAATTTGTAGTTGCTTACACGTTCCATACGAAAATTAGTGCGAAAGAGTTTCACAATGGAAATGACTTGTGCCTCAGAAATATCATGGTGAAAGAGAAATAGTTGTGCTACACTTTTAACACAAATTACTGGTGCTGGATGTGTTATACGTGATCATGCAGTTTCTTTACTTCAGGGTGGTGGTAAACTTTTACTTCTTTCATCTGTGCCATTTGTGGAACTTACAGCAGCCTGGCTAGGCCTTAAAGTTGCTATACAACAGTTTAGTGTTTTGCAAATTTGCCTAGAGGGTGACTCTTCGACAGTGATTTCCTGGTTTTCTTCTCCTTCTCTCTCTGCTCACGGGTATCACCATCTTCCTTTGTTTCAAGATATTCAAGCTTGGAAACTAGCAAATTGATTGGATCGACGTTACTCATATATATAGAGAAACAAATAGGCTGCTGATTATAGGGCACGTCAGGCTTTGAAAGATGTCTTCTGGTCTTCTTTGTCCATACCAGATATCCAGTTTACTCACATTTTGCAAATAGATGGCTATGGATTCCCTTGTCTGCACTCATCTTAATTCCCTTCTGTTCTGGACTTGACTTTGCGGTGTCTGTCTTTGCTTCTATTCAGAGATGCCTTGGTTCTTATTTGCAGTGTCTTTTTCTTTGCTACTGTTCAGAGGTGCCTTGGTTCTTACTTGGTTTTCTTACTTAGCTTTCAATTATTACTTTCAATGAGTTTTTATAAGGTTCCACCCTATGCCAATTTCTATTACTACTTACGTCCATTGGTTGGGGTTCTTTTTCATCCTGCTGAGGGTTCTTCTCCTCTGGATGGGTTTTAAATTTGTATGTAGTCTTATTTCTTATATACGTGGATTTTCTTATGTTCTGGACTAACTTGGATCAGATATTCTATCTCCTCTGCTATGATCACAGGCGGTACTCTATTCTAATGGGGTAGCTACTGTTTTTGGGGTTCTTATCCTTTACAACTTTGCTTCACTGTTCAACTGCCTTCGATGACCATGCATCCAGATTCCCAGAAGTTTTATTCACCTATATCTCATGTACTGTGTCTCCAGTCTCGGTTTACTACATCCAGAACAACTTTGCTACAGGATCAAATTATCCTTTTCAACACAGCTGCCTTCAGCCACAATAAACTCTACCTGTTCTTTTTTCAGCAATATTGAAGCACTCCTTCAGCTGCACTGTTACATTTTCAAGCATTTTCAAGCCTACTGCAACCTCTTTATGTTTTTCCTTACCTGTAATGCTATGTCCTTAGTCCACATATTCAGCATTGCCCTTTCAGGTTTATGTGCTATATATCAAATATAAGATGTCTATTCTCAATTACCTTTCTTTTGTACTTTTATGTAACCTTCAATTTTTATTTTAATATATAGCTAGAGCCCCCCCCCCCCCCCTCTCAACACACACACACACACACACAAATCAAAAAATAAATAAAAATAAATAAAATAATAAAATAAAATTGGTCACAAAAACTTTCAAGGAAACCAAACCACTTTCTCTATTCTCCTCCCATCCAAAGAAACTTTCTCAATTATAGCCACTGTTGTCTCCCCTTCCATTGATCGAGCATGTTGAACTCAGATAACATTCCAAGTTGTATATGCAAAAAAATATGGATAAAGAGTAAATTATAAGAGATATGCAATGTGCATGTTATCTTTATTTAAGAAAACTAATTGCTGGACTGTACGGTGCACGGAATATAACAATTAGTTGTTTAATTGGGTAATTTAGTTTTGTACCTTAAATTAAATTTGAGCTAATTACCATATATTAATTAATTAGTTAGCAATAGTTTAGCTATAATTAGAGAAAACAAAGAATAGAGATGCTCAGGGAGAACAAGAAATTTGATTGAAGAGAAAGATTCAAATTTAAATATTCATCAGAAAGATAAATATTAATAATTAATTATATCAATTTTTAAATAATAAGTAATTATAAAAGATATTTTTGTCAGTCATTTAATTAAAGATGATATGGAATGTATGCATGTATATTACATGAAAATATTTTATTAAAAAGATTTTGTATAAGTTTTAGAGGAAAAAATTTTTCCAAAACTAAACCAGATTTCTTTATTTTATATAATGAATATAAAAATAAAAAATAATAAATATAATAGATAATAGATTTGATGTGTTAAATATTAGACTATTGGACTTGCTATAATCCTAAGTAAGAATATATTGAGAACTCTTGGGATGGCAAGTTGGCAACAGCTAGGTACAGTTCCAATAGGTCATTACCCAAACCTATTCATGTTTGCCTTGCCTCAAAATCAAGTGGTTGGTAGAGTTAAACAAGATGGGTTACGTGAATTGGGACTCGATAAAGTCTTTTTTAAGTCTTTTTTTTTTTTTTACATATAAATGAAACAAAAAAAAATATACAAATAAAATTTAGTACTTCATATAATGTTAAATAAAAATAAAAATTGAAGATATAAATATAACAGCCAATTTTTTAAATAATAATAAAAAAATAAAAAATAAAAATATTATTTTTTTAAAAATCAAATATCTTTTAAATTAATAAAAGTAATCAACTAAATAATTAAAAAACTGAGTATAATGTAACCTTTCACATATTAAATTTTTTCTATGGTGCAATTAGGCCAAAAGATAGGACCCTCGAGGGGATTCACGAAGAGATATATCCAGATCGGGTTTTGGTGCAACCTTTACCCTTTTTTTTTTTAAATTTTTTTAATTTTTTAATTTTTTTAATCTGTCCCGTTAGGATTGTGTTGGATAACTAATTGAGAAAATTTCTACCCTATGTAGATAATGATCTCTAATTCTCTATAATTAAATTTTAAGAAATACAATTAGAAAAAAAAACGGGGGGGGAATAAGTAGATTTCTTTCACATGATTCCGTTTATAATATAAAACGGCCATGATTGCCATTTAAGTTAGATCACGTACCACACTCACCGAAATGCCGAATATTCCATCAAAGGGTGTTCATCGGTCAACCTATTACCGCAATCGTCATACTTTGCTACCCTCTATGTCGAGAATATGGTACTTGACCTAATCCACCCATCAAAAACGAAAGCCATCAGAACCGTCCCTCTGATATCTTTCCTTAGGTCTATTCAATCAGCGGCCCAAATTCATCTCAATCTCAATCCGGTTAGCCCCTGGAACCATACCATACCGACTACGAATAGCGGTAAGTACTGGCAAATCCCAAATCATCTCCGGGCTGGGAACAAACCATTGTAAAATGACTAAAACATTCTTCTCCTGGGACCCGTCCACGCCTACCGGTCCCAAAAAGTTAAGGGTACTTTAGTCCTTTTGTGAACTGAGCCGTGCCTAACGTCACTGAAGTCGGCACCTCTAAATAAGACCAAAAAGCTAAAATAAGAAAAAATGAAGGGAAGACCTAAAAATATTAAGAAAAAATCCTTTCCATTTCCTTCCCGTGGAAGTCTACCTCTTTCTCTCTCTTCGGCTTCTTGATTTCTTCTCTTCTTATCTCCCTTCTCAATCTTTCCAAGAGCCCTCACGATCGATCTCGTCCACCGTCCCGATTTCATCGACGATGGGTTTGTTTCTGTCGCCGGTGATCTGAGAAGGGAGCTAGGGTTTGGAATTTGGTGCGCTGATCCATGGGAGCCGTGCCGTCGACGCCGCGGAGGGGCGTGCTGCCGCGAGACACGGCGGAGAATCTGATCGGGGCCTTCGTCGGGGAGTCGCCGTACCCGCTGTCGTCGGAGTTCTGGAAGCACCTGCTCGAGCTCCCCCTCACCCTCGGATGGCCGCAGCACCGGGTCCTCCAGGCCTGCCAAACCTTAGGTCAGTTATTCGATCTGCATTCCCTTGTTTCTTTGTCGAAGAAAAACTGGTTCTTGAAGTAGGAGTTGTGAAAGATCTGATAGCCCTTTCGGACCATGATGGATGTTTAGTTAGTATTTGTTGATTTATGATGAAGTCTTGAGCTTTTTGGAGATCAGGGTGGCATCCAAGTGCACGTGACTATCAAGAAATTCTGGCTTTCGAAGATGTGGTGACCTTTTGCTTGGTTGCGCTGTGGAAATATTGATTTTTTGAAAGATCTGATACCGTTGTCGGTATGGGATCTTTTAGTGATGAAACATACAACTTGTGAGAATGTAATAGTTGCCATTGTCTCTGACTAGCAACAAGTCTTGGTTGGAGGAAATTGTGATGGCGGCTTTTTGCGTGGATGGGTTACGAAAAGACTGGTCATTGAAATATCTGGCAGCCACTTCCGGTAGTTTATAGATGGGTGATTAGTTTGTTCAGACGTTGGTTGTTTTGTGTTGGAGGGTTCAACTTGTACTAATATCTTTGCCTATCCAGAATTTGTGTTTTGTGGGGAGAGTAACGAATATCCAGAACTTCTTTTGGTCCAGAGTGGCGGGCAGTGTGATGACGTGTTACGTGGTTAGACTGTGAAAAGAATATTTCTTTCAAAGATGTAGTAGCTTTCATCTACAGTTCTACTGATGGATGGCTGTTTAGTTAAAGTTTGTTGGTTTTCATGATGACGCATCAAATTTCTAGGAATCTAGATTTTTTTACAATTGCATAATTCAGATTTAATGCTTGATGAGTAAATGTGATTTTTGTTTATGTTCATCATTCATCATTGCATAAGAAAACTTTTTCTTCTTTCAAGGAGTTGAAATCAGCATTCATTAATTTCTCCCTTTGTATATATGTATGCTTACTTATAATTCTGGGCTTTGACACAAATTGTATCAACGAATGCATGAGGACATTGTGATTTTATAAGTTTAGGTGTTAAAGGGTACAGGTTGAGTTAGCCATGTTTGTTAAACAATCTACTTGATGATAAACAGCAAAAATATTTCAGCTGTTCATGGAGGGAATTTTGCTGAGTGCATATTTAAATTTTATCTTTATTTTCGGACTCAAAAAAGTTGTTTTCTATCTCATGTCTGGTTGTTATTTATGATTGCAGCAGATACTTATCTTATATGCTTTTGTTGTGCATATGCAGCACAGAATAACTACCAGACAAGACATATTGCGAAGATTTTGATTCATCTGGTCTGGTGCTTGCAAGATTCCATGTCCATTTCTGCTGGCTCCCCGACAGTGTATAGAAAGGCTATCAATGCTGCATACATATCATCTGTATTTCTCAAGTTCATGATTGAAAATGCAAAAAGTGATAAGTTTGAAGAACTGTGTCTTGACCTTGATAAAGATGAAAAGGACAAGCATGATTTGCCAATTGGTAATTGATCCTCTGTTATTTGATTTTTTGTAATTATCTAGAAGTATTATTGCTTGGATGTTACTCAAGTAAAAATTGCAACCATGATTTGCCAATTGGTAATTGATTTTTGCTTATTTGATTTTTGGTAATTATCTGGTAGTATCATTGCCTGGATTTTACTTAAGTTTCAATGATAAGGCATCATTAACTTTTTAATTTATTATTAACTCGGTAATTGGTTCATAGACATCATAGACCCTGAGGTAGTTCCATGTTTTTCGAAACTATTAATATTAGCATTACTACCTCAATCTACCCTTCATTTTTTCGGAAGAATCTTGTTTGTCCTTGTGCACTTCTTTCCCACACTTGGATTCCCGAGTGACTGTTCAGACTTTTGTTGTCAAATTGAACGTTGGATCTTATAGTTTGCTTGTATGATGTAGAACAAAGTGTTGAAGCTTTTGTAATGCGAGGTGTGCTCTCTTTTATTGGTGCATCAGATGTAAGGTATATTTTGGCTTCTTTTCAAGCTGTGATTATAAACTTTTTTTGCCTGTTGTGCTTCTAAATTCTAGTTATACTTTGTTGCAAGTCCTCAGTCATGCCTACTACATCATGAACTACTGAACTTGATGTTGGTGGCTATGTCAACTCAGCTTTGTTCTGGACCATCCCCAGGGCCAAAAGATGTGCATCCATTCATAGATGCGGCAATGCTTCAGGTTGTAATAGATGGATTGAATCTTGTTTAATCAAGGGGTAAAACATGTACATAGCCTTTGAATTTTCTTTTTGTTCTCTCTGTGCAGGATAGTACTGTGGTAGCTTCTGTAGTTCGCAGACTGCTGCTGAATTTTATAAACCGACCACGCATTCCTTTTACTGGCTCATCTTACCCGATTATTTCTGAAGGAAGCCAGTCTTCTGGTGTCCTGCAAAGAGTTGGCTCTGCAGCTGGTATGATGGTTTCATTCTTGTGAACATTACTGTTGATAAATTTTATTTATTTTTTTCTTCTATTACCTGTCAAGTATCTTTATCCCTTAGCTGACTAATTTTATATATAATTTGTTATACCACTTACTGTATGTTGCTATCCATGTTATTGCACGATTATGATTGTCAGCAATACTGGCTTTAACATTAATGTTGTGCATAGTGAAAGGTGAAATTATATATGTTGATACTGGCCTTCCTGCATTAACAATTTCATTCTGTTATGTTACGAAAAAGGATAGAGGCACACCAAAGAACACTATAGCTGTACATGGTGTCCCATAAGTATGGCCTTAAGGATTATAGTAAAAAGCAAGGTTTTAGGGTTAATCGTGCCAAAGTTACTAATAAATGACTGGCTGTGAAGCATGCGCAGATACAGGATACGGATAGCACATGACATGCCAAATCTTGAAAAAGTAGGACATAATATAGCTATGACGTGTCAAGAAATATAAGCACACAATATGTATGTGTGCATATATGTATCTATGTATTTTATACATACATACACCCAAATGCATATGTATGTGATAAAAAAGGCATCCGCAAAGCACGGTAGTCTATCAAAATATACAGTTCATACTTTATAAGATAGCATGGACGTTCACAGGCTCATTTTTAGTCGTTATTTTATGGACCATACCCCTACTTTATATTTTAATACTAATATTTATGGATCATAAAGCAGACCCTCCCCCTTTTTTTTGGAGATATCTAAAATGTATTCAAGAAGTATCCAGAGTGTTTTTTTATTTGAAAGATAGGATACTTAACACAACTATTAGACATGGATCCAAGAAGTATCCAATAAGTGTCAGCATCCAATATGGAATTGATATGGCTATGGCATGTGATTTGAAGTATATGTGCTTCCTAGATGACTTGCACTTTAGTCTTTTATCTGATCAGGTTTTTATCTCGATGCTTTCCCATTGTCCATCTCTATTGGCCTTCTTATGGTGGAATAAATCAAATATATATCCTTTTTTCGATCTGCTTGTTCTGTTTTGAACATGGTGTTCATGAAAACTAATTTTATCAAACCTTCTTTCATTTGTCATGTCCTTATCTTCTTGGAAGAATATTGAGAGGAAACTTTTTGGAAGGCATTCATGATATAAGTTTTACTGGTTCGCTTCACTGATTGGGGATTGGTAGTTCTGTACATCATTTTGTTCTGATGTTAAACAACTTCAAAACTTGTACATGGAGTCTGCTAACCAAGTGGGTAGAAATACTTGGAATGGAGAAAATGTATAATGCACGGAGATATTAAAGCTAGACATAAGAAGAAAATGGGAAGGTGAATTTCTAAACTACTTTCACTTGGCATGTTGCAATAATGCAATGAAACCACTAATGGTTGTCAAGAGCTTGGTATATGTACGCCTGAAGTCTTATGTAATACTTGTATCCTATGCACATAGCAGAATAACAGCCCAAGTCTCTAATTGGGCTTTTCACCTGCTTGTGGATAATCTCTTTTCTTTTTTCTTTTTTTGAAAAAGATTCTTATCTAAATACATATAATATTTGGTTTTGCAGCAAATTTTGTGCTACTGCCGTATTACACTTTCAATTATCTGGTTAGTTCGGGTGGTGAAGGGTCGAGAAGTTCATTGGCCGATAATAGTCTGCTTGTTTTGCTTATTCTCATACACTACAGAAAATGTGTAGCTGTGGATGAGTCTTTTGCAAAACATGATGTGGAGCATGCTGACTCTGGTACCTATTCAAAAGGAAACTCATTTTTTTATGACAACCCTTACTGCAAGGCGCTGGAAAATGCTAGAGATGTTGAATGTAAGATGTATCTGTTATTTGCATGTTTCATTTTTCTTCTGTCAGAACATTGCTACAAACTAAAGAAGTGAATATGTGCTTGCAGTTGATCGCGTTGATATTGAAGGGAATGCGCAGAATGGTCCACTTGTGAGACTGCCTTTTGCTTCCTTGTTTGACACTCTTGGAATGTAAGTATCACTCACATTTCTTACTGGTTTAATTTCTAAAAACTATTGCAGACTTTAGTTTCTATTTTATCCCTAATATTCATGTGCTGTTTGTCTATTTGGTCTTCACTGTTCATTAATATTTTTAGTTCATATTACTTTCATTATGGTTTTGACTATTGTTATAAGAAGGCTCTTTGTGTGGGTATATGTATATTCCAAACATCATCGATAGTTTAAGTCAAATGATAACAAAGAGTTTAAATTGCAGAAAGTTCCTTTACTGAATCTAGGCTCTGGTTCCTGATGCCTTCAAATGTTCTCTCGGGCTTTAAAATTTTCTTTTCAATGTTCTCTAATTGGACCTTTTTCTTCCTGCTGGAACCAGTTCTTGGAATATTTGGTACAATCCAGATGTCAGATGTTGATTTGCTGAGATTATATATTAATATGTAAAAATGTGCTAATTTAAACAACTTATGAGTGGATCAGTGGTAATCCTTGCATTATAGATTTTGCCCTCCGTACTCTGAATTACGGGATTTTAGAAGGTCTTTAACGTCCGTCATGTTTAATTTATTCACAGATAATCCCATTGTTGGTAAATTTTATATATTTTATCTATGAAATTTTAAATATTCAATGGCCTTAATTGTCCTTTTTTTTAAAAATACATTTCTGCTTATAATATGCATCTTATTTGTGTACTGCCTTCATATTTGTCTGTTTATAATTCCTTTAGCTTTTACATTTTTTATTTGGGATATTTCTTGTTATATTTTTAAAATTTTCTAGTTTCTAACAAACTTCATGCCATTCCTTAATTACATTTGATGTTCATTTCATACCATATTATTTCTTGATTTTGAACTTGTGACTTTGCATATTATGCTGAAAGTTGTGGAAAAGCATTCCTGCCATATATTTCCTCAAATATGAGTTTGAAAAAAGTTGGTCATGAATTTTAGCATTTACCTTATGTCATTGATGTCTTGTAAATGTTTGATGTTACAGGTGCTTGAATGATGAAAGCTCTGTTCTGTTACTCTATTCGTTGGTGCATGGTAACCCTGACTTTTTGGAGTATGTTTTGGTGCGAACTGATTTGGATACACTTGTATGTATCTCCACAGACTTACAACCATATGTTTGTCTAATGATGAGTTTTACGTACATTATGCTGAACTTTTTAAAACTTAATACTACAATAACCCTCAAGTAGTAATTTTCCAAACCTTCCCTTTTGGTTCTATGGTATTGGTTTTAAAGAAATGGCTGTACATTATTGATACTACTTGCCTTATGCTCTTGCATATCCTCATCATGTAATAATTGTGATTGCTGTGCATTTTTTGAGCTTTACCAAGTTCATGTTATTCTATACTGGCGGAGATGTATTTACAGCTGACTGTGATCAACAGCTGATGCCTATTCTGGAAATGCTTTACAATGCTTCAAGGAGGACATCTAATCAAATCTATATGTTGTTGATTATCCTTCTCATACTTAGTCAAGATTCATCCTTTAATGCCAGCATACATAAACTGGTAAGACTTGTTTCCTACTTTGTGCTTAATTTCTGCATAAATTGGTGCTTACTTATCTTGCATCTGCAGATGCTTCCCAATGTTCCATGGTACCAAGAACGTCTTCTCCATAATACTTCTCTTGGTTCTTTAATGGTTGTAATACTAATAAGAACTGTGAAGTACAACCTCTCCAAGCTGCGGGTAAGGCACAAGTACTCTATATGCTTTCCTACATGGACTATGTTTGCTCTATTATTCTTGAAAAGATAGTGGTAGATGTTAACTATAGATATTTAGTAAGAAAATGTTAAAGTCTTGGACACCTAGATAAATCTCAATTTTTGCAGTACTTGGACACACAAATGTATGACACCACCTCAGTATATGAGGTTATCTAAAATATTTTTGTAGGTAAAATTTATAATATAGTTTATGGAACCTGATTCTTTTTTTTAGTGTTCTTTGTTCTATGTAGTTCTGGCATTTATGGATGTTTGAACAAAAACTGCATGATGCAACATGTTGCAGGAAAATCCTTGATGCTCTAGAAATGAGTTCTCTTTTTTTTTTTTTTTTTTGTTAGCAATATGCAGCTCTACTTACAGCTAGGGAAGTGTCTGATCAGGGGCACCCATTGTGCAACTATTGGGCCCTACAACTGTCAATCTTGCCAAATGTGGAACGATTTTTGTTTAGAGTGTGCATGGACTTTTAGTGTTTTTTTTCTTTTATAAAATCCTTCTCTATTATACAGTGACAAAAAAATAGTCATATAACAGATGATACAACAGATAAGTCAATTTATCTGATAGTTGCATCTCTATGCATGTTTGCTTGGTATGCATGCTTGTGTCCAACTAGAACCAATAAAGGGTCGAGGAATAAAAAAACTGTTGGTTGTCTGAGAGGATGTACTTAGACATATGGTTTAGGGCATTACCCTTACCATGGACAAATAGATGTCGAGGAGGCATCTTCCTAGTCTCTCATTGAATCCTCCCTGATGAATTGATCAAAAAATCTCACCTCCAGCAGCTGTTAGTCTTTTTTATCCAGGTCATATCGTAGCTTTGATTTGCCTGATATGATAGGTTAATGCACTATGTTCTGAAGACACTCCGGCACTTGACATCCAGTCCAAAAGTCTGCTGAACTGTTTTGCTTCATTCCATGAAACTCTTCTATGTGAATTTGATTTCATTGAAAATTCTATAGTTACCATATCAGAAACTTTAGCTCGTTATACTAACTCGATAATCTGTGAAATATAAACAGGATATCTACTTACATACAAATTGTCTTGCAATATTGGCAAATATGGCTCCTCATGTTCATAGGTTAAGCGCTTATGCTTCACAGAGGCTGGTTAGCCTTTTTGACATGCTCGCTCGCAAGTATGCTCCATTCTTTCAGTCTTTATTTAAACAGCTTATTCACCAATTTTCAGCAGCTAATCCTTTCTCTCATCTCTCTCTTTAAATACATTCACTTTTTACTAAAAGGTAGATGAGAGTCTTTTATTTTTTTTTTTGAGACATAATCAATTTGTCATGTCATGCCTTTTCTCATTCAATTCCTTTATAGGTATACCAAGTTAGCTGAGTTAAAAAATGACAAAGTTCAAAAATTTGCTATTGATCAAGTTGATGGGGGCAGCATAGCAGAAGATATGGTAGTCTTTTCTGTCCTATCTGTATGAATTTCTTAGGCTATAAGCCAGAGCAATGTTGCCACATTTTATATACTTGTGCTTTTCTACTGATAGCAGTAACATTTTGGTGCAGTCAACGGAGCTTCACATTTATACTGATTTCCTAAGAATCGTGCTGGAAATTCTTAATGCAATTCTTACATATGCATTGCCTCGGAATCCTGAGGTATCATGTTGTACAGCTATTTGCTTTGCCTTTTTCAAATGGAAAAACTTTTAAAATAGTTGCATTTATGGTAATGGCTTTGTCGTGTTTGAAACAGGTAGTATATGCAATTCTGCATCGACAGGAGGTCTTTCAACCATTCAAGAATCACCCACGGTTTAATGAGCTGCTTGAAAACATATATGCTGTATGTTATCTGTGTTTTATGTTGATAGTTATCTCATTATGTATTCTAAGAATAGGCATTTCATTTTTATTGCCGTTACTTATTTTCTGTCTGATTGATATTGATCTTATCATTCAGGTTTTGGATTTCTTTAACAGCCGCATGGATATGCAGCGAACGGATGGTGAATGGTCTGTGGACAAGGTTCTTCAACTCATCATCGTTAACTGCCGTTCATGGCATGGTGATAGGATGAAGGTAAAATCTAATTCAATGTTTTACTATTAAGCATGAACCAAGAAAACTAGTCTATTCTGTACGGACTTAATATGGAAGTTCATTAAAATTTAAATACTGTTTATAACTGTTTAGATCTTCATGCTCACATCTTTGGAATTTGGCAGATGTTTAATCAGTTACGCTTCACCTATGAGCAAGAGAATCATCCTGAAGAATTCTTTATTCCTTATGTATGGCGGCTAGTTCTATCCTGCGGGTGAGTATTCTTAGTGTATAAGTATGCTCTCTTTTACACTGTATTTTGAAACTCAAGATTTTCTAGGTTTACCTGGCAATGATTTTAATATTGTATTCTTGGTAACTGTTGTTATCTTTGTTATTAAGAGGTATTGGTGCATGATCAAATCATGATATTTCGTGAAAGCTCCAAGAATCATTGAAATATAATTTACTATTTTGAGTTGAATTTTCTGAACTCTTGTGTTTCTCAAATTATCATTGTACATTTTTTTCATTTTAGACTTTCTTTTTCTAAGAACAAAAAAACTGTTTAATTTATTTTATTTTCAAAATCTCAAAAGACTTAAATCTGGGATAAGGATGAAATCATTATTTTGCAATTAAAAATTTTTAGACAGCCTTTGCTAACTATGAGATTGCAGTGAGTGGGTTTTTGAAGCCATCTCAGTCTGTAAGTTACAAGATGTGCTTTTTTTAAAGTTCTATAAGTACCAGGGAAGAAGTCAAACACTTTGACTTTCTAAACACCTCTCTAAATGCTAGCAAGGTATATTATTTAGCTCCTGCTTAATAGTTTGATTGCCTTTACACGAAACAATCAGTCCTATTGCGCATTCTTCCTCCCCTGATCATGTTCTAAAATATAACTGCAAACTTATTTAACCAGGCATATGGTTGTTAAAAATTTTGCTAGATCCCATTCCAGCTTTCAGCTATGCCCTAACATCATCCTGACTCATACATCCAGACTCTGAACCTCATCATACTACTACTTAATATATGGATTACTTGAGGCCTGTAACTGACTCATCATCTCTATATCATGACTAAAAGAATGGCATCTGATATTGTCCTTTCAACAACTTTACTCTCTCTTTTAATTTATCTTTTCATCCATTTTAATTACTTGGGAAGCAGCCTTCGTTTTGAGAGAAAGGTGACCCCTTCTTGATGTTCTAGAATGAACTCCCAACGTTGTTATTGTTTTAAAGGATGATGGATGAAAAAGATCTAGGACCTTCCCTTTTGTTGATGTCACCTTACCCTTGTCTTCCAAGTTGGGATTAAAACAAGAGACTTGCTGTCCTTAGGCACTTATGAAGAGTAGAAAGTTGCAACTTTGATCGATGTGGAGCTGCAATTAGGTACCCTAACATCTTCATTATTCTAAGGGTATGGATGAAGAAAGATGTATGACTTCCCTCTTGTTGAGTTAACCTTACCCTTTTCTTCCATGTAAGGCCTTTGACCTTGATTTGTAACTTTGGTCATATCATGCTTCTCCATTAACTGGTACATTTTCTTATAATGTCCTCTATGATAGCTTTGAGTTTTGTGTTTGTTCCATTCTGAGCTCTCTCAAACTAACATCCAAGATTGGACAGGATATGATTTTTTGATGTGAACTGATGTACTGGATGATAACAAATAATAAAAAATTGTGGACGAGGGGGGTGACACTGACTATTTCTGAACTATAAATGAGATCTGGTCCAATGTGTCACTTTTTTGGTTAAAAAACTGTTTAAGAAAGCCTGAATAGATCCACTAACATTAAAAGATATTTAGGGTAGATAAATTATAGGACTTTTTTTTTATGGGTCGGTGACAAGATTTTGCAGGGGGAAATCAAGATATGGACAATCAGTTCAGATCTGCCTGCGTTAGGATAGTTCAAATTTGCATGTGGGGGTGGGGACTGCGGCAGGGGGGAAGCTTGCAGCATGTAAAACCTGACTTTAGAGACAGAATTTTGATCTTGTAATCAGACAACAAATATTTTTGCAGCAAATAAGAAAAAAAGTAATGGCAGAAGAAAGAAGTAAAATGGCATTCAAAGGGGAGAGAAGTCATGTTACTTCATGAAGCAGCTCGATCACCTACTTTATAAGTTGACTCCTTTCAAGACTGCCTATTATGAAATATACAGTAGTGAAGCCAGGATTTTACCAATGGATGGATCAAGGCTATGATGTCAAATCATAACTTGCCTTGTTGTAATGATTATTTTACTCATATTATAATGGTTACCTTGTATTTAAAGTTTGATGAAGTCCAAATTCAGTTGTGCCCCAATTAAAAATCATGACTTTGATGAAAATACCTTATTTTAATGTGTTATAGCGAGGGTTGTAATCTTGTGATGGTTTAAATTGTTGAATTTTAAAGCAGAAGCTGCTGAGTGTACACAAATGAAATATTATTAAACTACTAAACTTTATTGATAGTATCACTACTTTCTTGAATTAATTTATAATGAAGTGAAAAAAGTTTTTGTTTGTTTGTCAATAGATCAGGTCATTTATTATCATCATGGTTGAACTTGACTGTCTTCATGACTTGACATCCCCTGCTGCAAAAGCAAAATGCATATATTTAGATCACAATTAACGTGCTTGGAAAAAGAGGTAAAAGCATCCCATGGCATTGTGTGTTTTTATTTTTTTGGGGGTACAAAAGGCATTGTGATTTTTGCTGCTTAAGTAATTGGTAATATTTGTTGCATCTAAGAGGTAGCAACAAAAAGAAAAAAAGATGATGACCCATGTGCACTGGGGAGATCTTAGATACTTATATAGGGCTAAGGAACCCAAACAATACCTTATGATTAGCCTTTTTGGTGAGATCTTGGGTCGTTCCAAATAGTATTAGATGGGCCCAGTCCTTGGCCCATGTGTACTAGGGGAAGGTTTGAGCATCTCTCAATGTATGACTGAAAATTCCTTTTTTGAAGGTTAAAAAATAGTTTTTTTCTTGATGACAAGTTCCCAGGAATTTCGGTGTCTGATGTGTTAATGTGACTAGAAACTATTTATGGTTGTCATAAAGAACTATATCTTGCTGAGATTGAACTCACCTTTTAAACTAATCTAGTTTTGAATTTGGCATCTTTTCCTTGAGCCTGTGATCCCTGTTAGGATGTGGACCCATTAAGGGAACTCCCTATTCTGGTCTTCTTTTCCCACATCCGCTTACCACTTTTGGACCTCATAGAGTTTAAGTTTGACAGATACATGACATGGCTCTTCAACATGTAAAGTTGTTTGAAATTTGACTATATAAATGTGCACGTCCCTATAAATAAAAATGCTCGTTTCAATATTGTGAATTGGTTGACAATGCACATTCTTATTCTTGTGCAGCTAACCATTCTAGTTTGTCCAATTCAAAATTTAATATGAATGGTGCAGTGAGAATTAACCGGTCACCCTAGTTACCTAGTTTCTGTTCTGTTCTTCTCATCTTTATATTCCTTCTTGTAATGCAAACATATTTGCACATATAGAAGGTAAAGTTGTTTGATATATCTGTACAATTCCTTATGTAATGTTGATAATTTTAATGTTGTGTATTGGTTGACAACGTATGGTCTTGTTTTTGGGCATTTACTGACAATGAGTTTGTATGGTAGTAATAAAACATAATGTGAGGGGTGTGATAAGTATCAATAGCTTCTTCTTGCCCTACTTTCCCTTTTGTTAATTCCATATGTCATTTCTTTTCCCTTTTATAATTACTCTAATGGGAACTTTTTGATCACATATTTCATGCACGGTCATCGGTTTCATTCATATAATATGATTTTATGTGATTCCAAACTGCAAAATGACTTACTCTCTGCTTCCTCCTGATAATGCAGGTTCACTTTCAATTATGGTGCCATAAACTTGTTTCATGTGGATTTACCTGGAGATGTAAGTATTATTTAGAAAAGGAAAATGTTTATTTTTATATTTTTTTTGAGCTACAGTGGCAAATCAGATTAGGGATCTGGCCTGGCTTTGAATGGAATAAATAGTGATTTAAAGTCTGCTTCTTAAGATGTTTTTTTGGCTATCATCTAAATTTATAGACTTCTGTTTAATTCTTTGACTTTCCATTAATGGACAATTGCTGTGTTATAAATGGGTTATGATATGGTATTATTTACTCTTTTCTCTTATGATCTCTCCCTTGATCAGTCTGGCTGTGCAGGTTAATAAATCACTCCATTTAGATGATCTGTCTTGTCTTATCTCAACAGATTGTAAAGAAGCTAGCTTTTGATTTTTAATTTTGAATTTATGCAAACTTGCCATTCTCGAATAATCTAGACGGCTGGAGAGGGATGAAGAAGAAGGAAAATGAGGGAGGAGGAGGCAAGATGAATTAGCAAAAGGGAAACAAAGGAAAAGGTAAAATGAGTTAAGTAAATAGTAGGAAAATAGGGGAAAAGGTAAAGATAACACAACACTGAAGAGGAATGAAAAGAAGGGAGAAGAGGTGAGACACATGGTTCAGGCTGTTAAGCCCTGTGCCTCTTCTTAGTCAAAAAATAAAAAAAGATCTTCCCTCCTGCCTGTCTGAATGGCTAAGCTAGACCCTTGGGTGGTCAATATCCTGGCTGTTTTCACAGGTCTTAAAAGCCACAATTGAAGATTGATTATAAAAATGTGTATTTTTGGCCTGGCTCTTATCATGAATCACCTAACAAGACATTCATTGTTTCCTGCTAGATTTAATTCTGTGCGTACAGGCTACTTGCTTTTTAATTTGTTGAACAGCCGTTTCTAGATCCTATTTTACTTCTCTTTGTATGGATCAGTACTAATACATAAGCAGACTGTGATGTCTTGATCGAGTTGTTTTGGACCATCAAGTGTTAATTTGAAAGCTTCTGGTTTTGTGGAAGATCGTTAATTCTGAAAAAAATCCTAAAGAGAGGTAGGAGGTCGGTCACCATTGGTTTTATGGTCATGAAAGTGGATTTTTCATTCATTCATTCATTTACCATGATTATATATATATATATATATATATAGAGAGAGAGAGAGAGAGAGAGAGAGAGAGAGAGAGAGAGAGAGAGAGAGAGAGAGAGAGATGCTATTGTGTGCTCTGGTGGACCTGAAAATTTTTCTCCTCACCTTCAAAATCAATGATCAGCCATATAAATTCAATCTAAATTCAAGATCCAAACTATTGAACATGATCTACATAAAACAGTACAGAAACCAAAATTCTAATCTATGCATCCAAAAGCATGGTATCAATTGCACTAGTGTAGGAAAATATATGAGGACACATAAATTGAAAATCAACTTCATGGATTATGATCTAGGCATCTTAAAAAATGGGTAGATTTAAATTCACCAGGTTTTAATGATTAGATCATAGTACAACATATTATCACACTATTAAAACTTTTCATTTTGACACTACTTGATGATTTGGTTAGAAATCACAAAAATACATGGATTCAGTTTGGTTCTTGAATTTGGATGGTCTGTCTTTAATTTGAATAATTGGAGCTGAGCAGTTCGATTTCCTGGTTCACTTGAGCATACAATTGCTTCTCTCTCTCCCTATGGATACATGCATGCATGCATATACAATGTACATACAGACATACAGACATGTACATACATACATACATATGTCATAACTTCATGATCTTCATTCATCTACTTAATGTAATTCATTTTTTTCCCCAGTTTTTTTTTTTTTTTTAAATAAAAAATCTCACAATCTGTGATTTGATCCAAAAAAATCAGATTCAATCTTTATCCATTTATGAAGTACAATTTGTTCCTGATCCTCATGATGTTTCCTGTATGCAGTGCATAATAAACTGCCTATGATAGAAATTAGGACATCAACATGAGTGCATGCAGAAACTCAGGTGCATCATGAGAACTAAATACTAGTAGGATAGTTACAGATACATTGTCCAGGGATATCAATTGCCATAAAAATTACCACGACTTGGAAAAATGGCACATAGGTATTGCAGGGATATGCATCTGTCCAGAGATTGGATCTACATTTGATGTAAAGGAGGCTTTAGCTAATGATATCCTCAAATAGATGTTTGAAGTCTCTGATGTCAAAAGATGTAACCCTGATAGCAGCGGTAGCAATAGCAGAGTAGGATTAGTAAGATAGTTCATTTTTCATATTATTTGATATGGGAACAAATTCTTTAGTTTCTTTTTTAATTAATGTAGACATATTTGCTGACACATTATGCAACTAGGTTGTCTTTGTATTGGGTCTTCTTCTCTTCTTTCCATCCACCTTCACTACTGTTAGTTTCTTCAAACCTTTTGCTGACTATAATTTCCTAATGAATCTTGGATCTATATTATCTGAACCTTCAATTTAAGCCCAAAATACCCACACCTAACACACAGATGTTGGTATGACATTTGGACACTTGCTAATTAAGAAGAAATGCTTAGATATTAAAAGGTTCCTGCACTTAAACATGCCCCACCCCTGGCCGCATGCAAAAACCACCACCACATGTGCACGCACAAAAAGAAAAGGTGGGGGATAACTTTGCTTTACTTGAGAAATTGTTAACATCAACTGAGTTCAATTGCTAGTTTGATTGTTTTCAATGTCAGTTTAGAGAGTTGAACACCAGGGAGGGGGGAAGTTTGCATATATAAATATTTGTATACCATCATTATATTCTCTGCTCTGTTGTTTTGGAAATAAAATGTGTATCCATTTCGGGCAATGTACTTTCTCCAGGTGGTTCCTTACATTAATCATAATAGCATTCAAAGCCTGAATGGTGAACTCAATCTCCATATGGAGTGGCATCACTGGAGGGATGGTATGGTCTAAAGTCCTGATTGTCAGAGTGATGCAAATTTTAACTACTATGGAAAATAAGATTATCATGTGTGGAGATACACTCATATAGGGATTAGGGAGTGATTTTTAAGAATGCCTCATTTTTATTCTGGAAGGTTATTACTATCAGCGTCAAGTGAGATAATTCACGTAAAGAATGATGTCGGCTATTACCAGTATCTGAAACTAAGACCATTCTGTATATGGATACATCCATAGTCAGTAATTTAGAACAATGCCTTGCAGTCTTTTCTGGAGTGATTCAGGCTATTACCAAATTTTTATGTTGGTATTTCCGGACGAAATGCATGCCTGTATGATGTTTTTCTTGAACCCAGAAAACCTGACACGGTCTTCTTCTTAACAGGATTCTCTTGCCGAGGAACTAGATGTGTAGGATGCTTGCTCAGAAGAAACAAGGTGCTTGCTGTCCCGGGCGTGGTCCTGACTCTGTATTATCTCAGAAGTCTCTGATGCGTGATGTACATACAATAGTAGAAAGCATTCTTGTCATTCTTTTTGTTGATATTACCTTAATTTCATGGTGTAATTTTCAGAGCATGGGGATATGGATATTGCCAATTGAATAAAAGATCTAAGTTGTTGCATGCATTAAAGAAGAGCCAAAAATCTGGCAACGCTGAGCTGTTGGAGCTCCATGTGTGATCTTTTTCTTTTGCATCCCTTAGTCCAACAGCTTTTGAATGGCATCCACGCCCCTTCTCTTGCTGCTATTTTGATGGGGTTGGACTGTGTTTTCTTATTGGAGGAAACTCGATGTTGATACCTGTATGCACGCTATATCATTGATCTCTTTTGGGTGTGCTGTTTTGTTTGTTTGGGATCGGGTGCGGATCTTTTATGAATGTTTCTTCATGACTTTAATGCCTCGTGAAATCAGTAATTTGTGCTGGTCATTTAATCCAATTGCAGGGGTGAAAAATAAATTGACTGATGCTCTACAAAATACCACTGGAACAGGATGGATGTTTTCGGTTGATAGTCTGTTGACGGGCAATCGAATGATCAGATAATTTTATTTTTTGTTGCAAGTTTTGACTGCTTTTGTACAGCAACACATCATTGGCTTAAACCCGAACCATTCATGCCACAGAAACTGTTACCCAGGCCCTCACTGGAAATGAAGACAGAGGCTCTCTCTCTCTCTCTCATGACTTCATCCATGTAAGCAAGCCTGCCTAGTGGCCCTGGCCTCGTGTGATGCGTTTTATGCCTTGATGAATGAGAAGCCCTGTGAGAATTACGCACAACTGCTCTTCACAAGGCTTCACTTCAATCAGTCTGTTAGCAAAGTGATCAGAAACCAAGCCAATTAATCTGAACAAGACGCCTGGATCATGCATGAATTAAATGACATGATGGAATTCAAATATGTATCAGATTGTGAATAATTATAAAACAGAACCTAACCTGAACCATCCAAAACTAATGTAATATAGGTTAGAAATTCTTGCCTTTGTTTGAAGGATCATAAATTCTTCGGGTTTGTGAATGGTAACTTTATGTATATTAATCATCAATCTTTCGTAATTATAATTTTTTTGTGATTGTTTTCTGTACATGGAATTGTCCTGTCATAATTTATTAAATCATTTTTTATTTTTATTGTTTGCATTATATATATTTATGATATGGCCAATTCGATTCAAATGTGCTTCTTATGCTTTTGTATGGATCGTTCTTGTACTGGTACCATCTCAAAAACTCAATGAAATTAATAAATTAAGATACTATTTAATGTCATTTTTATTTTTCTACTTCTAAAAATAAAAAAAGAGATTTGGTTTATATATAGAGAGAGAGAAAGAGAGAGAGTTGGACTTGCATCTTTTCGAAAGGATTTGAAGTGAAATCCAATCAAGTTCTATAATTTGCACGGATCCACATGCAATAAAAATGTTGTATTAATGGTATAAAATAGATACAAATAAACAAACAAAAATATTCTAAAATAAATACAAACTTTTTTACTCATATTAATAATGTATTAATAGTTGCTGAAACTTTCCAATAATTAAATTTTTTAGTAACCATTAATACACCAATGTGAGTGAAAAAGTCTATGTTTATTCTGAAATATTTTATTTATTTCTATTTATATTTATTTTATATTATTAACTTTTTAGTTTTACTGTATGAAGATCCGTGCAAATCAGACGGTGGGGAACTTAATAAGATTTAGCTCTAAATCTTTTTAAAAAGAGCCAAGTCTATCCCTTCTCTATATATGTTGGGCATGGATGTTTATGAGTAAGGGCAGTGGTGGTTAGATAGCCACATCATTAATGGTATTGATTGTCAAAAAGGTGATGGTTAAAAACATGAAATTTTATTTTTTAAAAATAATTTTAAGATAAAAATTATTATTTTATTTTTCTAAAACAAAGAAAATAATTTTTAAAATAGAAAACAATGGTAGTTTCAAATATATTTTGTTGGTCATGCTTTTGCATTTTTATTTCTAAAAACTAGAAAACAAAAAAAAAGCATATCAGAATCTTGCACTGCACCAATCCAAATCAAATGGATCTTGATTAGTTTATACTCAAATAAATACTTTCCCCATTAATCATGAATCAGGTCCGGACCGTGCCATATTAGTTGTTAATCCCAATTCTTTTGCTTTATTATATTTTTTTGAATAAGCCTTGATGAGTTTGTTAGTCCTCCAGGCCAGTTTGTTTGTTTAGTCCGTATCTCTTATTATTATTGTGGAATGCTAGGGATGTCTTTATCTTGTAGTTAGTGATGGCATAAAATCAGAAAGTAGATTGTACTTGCCTATTATAAATAGGCTATTTGACAAGAGCTTAAAATATAGCCTATCGTTACTTCACATCTAGTATAAAAAATATTTCTCCTCTCAATTTTATTTCTTCAATTTCTACTTGGTTTGCTCCTATATTTTATGTAGGTCTGATGTAATGAATAGCTCGACTGAAATCTTAGTTCCTATCTTAGATGGGAAAAATCACAATCGATGGAGTGTCCAAATTAGGGTGCTTTTTGATTACCACAAGTTGCTAGATGTCGTGGAAAATGGAGTTGTTGATCTTGCAGAAAATGCTACCGATGCACAAAAGAACACCCACTGAGCACAAGGAGGATAAGAAGGTATTATATTTCATTCATCAAAGGTTGAATGATGAAGTTTTTGAGAAAATTGCAGGAGCAACCACATCAAAGTAAACCTAAAATATCTTGATAATGTGGTGGACAGAGTCAAGAAGGTGAGGCTCCAAATTTTGAGAGGTCAATATGAACTCTTACAAATGGAGTCTTCAGAAATTATTATATTTATATTAGTCAAGTTGTTGCTTTGACAAATCAAATAAAAATATATGGAGAGGAGTACAAGGAGCAAGCTAAAGTGGAGAAGATTTTACGATCACTCACTTTCAAATTTGAGCATATCTTGGTGGAGATAGAAGAAGCACATGATCTCTCTTCAATAACAATCAAGGAATTATCTGGCACATTGCAAATCCATGAACAATGCATGAATGAGAAAAAAGTTGAGAAGTCGATTGAGCAAGCTTTTCAAAGCCAAGTCTCCATCAAAGATGATTAAGGTGGTGAAACAATCCAAAAGCATAGTGGTTCTTATGGCAGAAGACGAGAACATGGTGGCTGTTACTACAACAGAGGTCATGATGGTCATAATAACAATCATGGAATTGGATGCAATGACCAAGAAAAATTAAATTCAAGCTATCAATAAAATTCAAGAGGTCATGACCATGGACGTAATAGAGGAAGGTATGATAAATCCAATATTGAGTATTATTTTTGTCATAAATACGACCATTACTACAACAGAGGTCATGGTGGTCATAATAACAATCATGAAATTGGAGGCAATGACCAAGAAAAATCAAATTCAAGCCATCAATAAAATTCAAGAGGTCATGACCATGGACGTAGTAGAGGAATGTATGATAAATCCAATATTGAGTGTTATTTTTGTCATAAATATGGCCATTATTCAAATGAGTGCAGATATAAGGATAATACCCAGAGAGCTCATAGTGTACAAGAAGATGATGATGATAGTGGCCATGCTCTATCGATGGTCATTTTAGCTGGTGAAGCACCAAACTACCACACATGGTTCCTTGACACCGGGTGTACAAATCATGTGTGGCAAAAAGAAGCTATTTGTTGATCTTGATGAGTCCTTTTGCACCAAAGTCAAATTTGCCAATGACAGTACTATACTAGTGATAGGAAAAGGACAGATTCTTATCAACTTGAAGAATGGAGATCATAAGTATATTTCTGATATCTTTTATGTGCCAGATATGAAGAGTAATTTGCCTAGTGTGGGTTAATTGGCAGAAAAGGGGTATGCTACGAAACTCCATGGCAACCAACTTTCAATTCTTGATAAAAAAAGTACACTTATTGTCAAGGCACCTTTGATCAAGAATCGTATGTTTCAACTTGATATTTCTAGTGGTGTTTATAATTGTCTCAATGCTATTATAAATGATGAGTCTTGGCTGTGGCACCTTGACTTTGGATATTTAAAATTTCAAAGTTTAAAAATGCTTGCTAGAGAAAACATGGTGAAAGGCTTGCCTAGTATTCTCATCCAGAATAATTGTTTAAGGTTTGCACTATTGAAAAGCATCATAGATTGTTGTTTGCAACAAAACAACGGCGTGCAACACAACCACTGGAGCTCATTCATTCCGATGTATGTGGCTTGATGAATACCTTGTCAAATGGTAATAATAGGTACTTCTTAATATTTATTGATGATTTTACTCGAAAAATTTGGGTCTATCTTTTACAAAGGAAGTCTGAAGTTTTTGATTATTTTAAGAAGTTCAAAAAGCATGTTGAAAAGCAAAGTTGTTATTCTGTTAAAGTTCTGTGAACTGATGATGGGAGTGAATAAACTTTCAATGAATTTAATAAATATTGTGAAGAATAGGGAATAAAGCATGAAGTCACTTTTTCCTATACTCCATAGCACAATAAAGTCGTTGAAAGGAAGAATAGAACTATAATAAACATGGTGAGGAGCATGCTAAAGGTGAAACAAATGTCCAATTCATTTTGGGGTGAAGCTGTTTCATGTTATGTTTATTTGTTGAATAGGTCTTCAATAAGGAGTGTCCAAAATATCATCCCTGCCAAAGCATGGAGCAGTTTCAAGCCGAGTGTGAAACATCTTAAAGTATTTGGTTCTATTGCTTATGCCCATGTTTCGGTAGAGACGAGGACAAAGCTAGATGATCGAACGGAGAAGACTATCTTTGTTGGATACAAATGTGGAGGGTACAAGCTATTCAATCCCATGACAAAGAAGGTGATTGTGCCGAGATATAACTTTTGCCAAAGAAGAAGCTTGGAAATGGGATGTGGATACCTATAAAGACTCTCGAATATGTGTTATTTTTGTTCTTGAAGAAGAAGCAAAAGCTCCCATTCATAAATGAAGAAGCCTCATTAAGTTCTTCTCAAGAAACTTCTTTGCCATGGGCCCTAGCAGAATCTGGAAGGCTACGGCGGCAACATCAATAATCAATACGCTTATAAGATTATGTGCTAACTCTTGATGATGAAGTTGATGAAAATGGAGAATAGTACACTTTGCCTTCTTTGTAGATAGTGAACTTGTGACATTCGTGGAGGTATCCAAGATCCTAAATGGGTGAATGCCATGAACGAGGAGATCAAGGCAATTCAAAGAAACAATACATAGGAGCTTACTGATATCCCATAATGTCACAAAGCAATTGATGTGAAGTGGGTTTTCAAGATAGGTGAAGTCAAATGGTGAGGGATGGAAAAACACAGCAAGATTGGAGGCCAAGGGATTTGAGCAAAGGCCTGGTTATGAATATCAAGAGGTTTTTTCTCCTATTGCTCGAATTAAAACAATCAGACTTCTAATTGTTTTTGTTACTCAGAAGCATTGGAAGATCTATCAAATGGATGTAAAGTTGGCCTTTTTAAATGGCCCACTTGAAAAGGAGGTTTTTGTCATGCAACCTCCTGTATTTATGAAGTAAGGAAATATAGATAAGGTATACAGATTGAAGAAAGCTTTTTATGGCCTTAAACAAGCGCCACGAGCACATTGATTATTTTTTCCATAGGGCTAGTTTCCAGAAGTGCCCATCTGAACATGCTTTATATATGAAGATTAATGATTCTGGTGATATATGGTTGTTGTGTCTTTATGTTGATAATCTAATTTTCATAGGCAAGAATCTCAAAATGATTGAAGACTTTAAGAAGTCGATGATGCATGAGTTCAAAATGACAAATCTTGGCCTCATGTCATATTTTCTCAGCATCAAAGTAGTTCAAAGAAAAGATGAACTTTTTAGTTGTCAAAAGACATATGCTATTGAACTCTTGAAAAAATTCCATATGCAAGATTGTAATTCTGTGAGAACTTCAGTGAAGGTTAGTACAAAATTATCAAAAAATGGAGAAGGGGCACCTATGATTCAACTTATTTCAAACAAATTGTTGGGAGTTTGAGATATCTCACATGCACAAGGCTAGATACTTCTTATGGTGTTGGTTTGATTAGCAGGTTTTTGGAATTTTCTCGCTAATCTCATATGCAGGTGGCCAAAAAAATCATGTGGTACCTAAAGGGTACTTATGATCATGGTTTATTCTATTCCTCATCTAAGAATTGTGTTTTTATAGGTTACTCTGACAATGATTGGGGTGAAGATTTAGATGACTGTAAAAGTACCTCTGGCTACTGTTTTAATTTTGGTGCTACAGCTTGTTCATGGTCATCAAAGATGTAACCCAGAATTATACTTTCAACTTGTGAAGCAAAGTATATAGTTGTAGCTTCAAGTAAATGTCAAGCAATATGGTTGCTCAATATAATGAGCCAAATCTTTGCTCCAATTAAGGGGCAAATGAAGATCTTCATTTACAATATTTCTACAATCAATTTGGCAAAGAATCTTGTCACACATGGAAGAAGCAAGTACATTAATACACGATATCATTTCTTGAGAGATCAAGTTGGGAATAAAGCAATTGAGTTAGTGTATTGTAAGTCTGAAGACTAAGTGGCGGACATTCTCACTAAACCATTGAAGTATGATGCCTTTACCAAGTTAAAGTGTATGCTTGGAATTATGGTTTGTTTCCTGAATCAGGATCAAGAGGGGGGATGTTAGTTGTTAATCTCGATTTTTTTGCTTTTTTAATTTTTTTATTGGAACAAGTCTTGATGAGTTTGTTAGTCTAGATCAGTTTGTTGAGTCCATATCTCCTATCATTACTATAGAATGCTAGCAACATCTTTATCTTATAGTTAGTAATGATATAGATTTAAGAAATTGTACCTGCCTATTATAAATAGGTCATTTGATAGAAGTTTAAATTTGAGAAAATTAATTCGCACTCCCCATTTTGACCTTACTATAATAAATCATCCCTATTGACTAAAACTCTAACTTCCGGTCCTTTGTTTAAGATTTATCTAAAAAATATCCAAAATACCCTATATCATATTCCGTTTCCTCTTCCATGCCATAATTCTAAAATTTAAATGCTTTCTCAAATTCCATTTGTTGTTTTTGTATACAATTAACTAAACATGGTACACGGTTAATTTAGTTCTGCACATAATTAACTAAATCTTGCATATAGTTAAATTATCACTATACATAATTAAATTGAGCCAGCTCATTGTTAATTTAACATTGCACATAGTTAATTTAATAATACATAATTAAATTAAGCCTGCACATAATTAACTAAATATAGCACACAGTTATTTTACTACCGTATCCAGTTATTTAATAGTACATCGTTAAATTAAGCCTGCACATAATTAACTAAATGTAGCATACAGTTATTTTAGTTTCACATGCAATTAAATAGTAGACAGTTAATTTAGTTCTGCACATAATTATCACTACACATAAAAGAAAAAGATTTTGAACTAGAGACATTTTTGCCTTCTAAAAATTTAAAAATAAGTATGGACCGGAAGGTATGGTTCGAGTCAACAAGGACTAAAAGTTTTAGTCCGGTTCACAAATGGACCGGATGTTAAGTGTCCCTTTAAAATATAGCCTTTCATTACTTCAAATCTAGTATAAAAAAATATTTCTCCTCACAATTTTATTTTTTTTAATCTTTACTTGTCTTTCTCTCCTGTATTCTGTGCAAGTGATACTGTATCATGCCAAAGCTGAATCCAACTTGATCGACTCGCAGCTCCACCCCTCGAATTCGATGGAGGAAGAGAGGCCACCGCAACGCTCAAAAGAGCCTCCACTTCACGTGCCAAAATCTACCACGTCACTGTTCGGAGGTCTTGAGATCCAAAAAGAACCGGGGGAAGAAGCCTCGAGCAAGGTCTAGATCTCTGGAATCTTCGCCAGCTTCTCCGTTACCTCCGCTGTCCACGTCACAACGAGTTCGTGGCCCAAACCATGTAGGTGATGTGGCCTCGTGGCAGCCACCCTTTCTGCCTACGTCCGATTCTTCTCACCCTCTATAAATCTCGCCACCTAATTAACAAAGCCTTCAAATCCAACTCGTCTCAAGAAAAGATTTCGAGATCTAAAACTATCATTTGATTCCTCTACATTCCCTTGTTCTTGCTACTCTTGGTTATTGTATAATCCTTTTGTGCACCTAGAAGCTCAAAGATGGCCACTTCAGCCACACTTCACTCTTATATGGCAGGCTTCATGCCACGTGTTGGCTCGAGAAGCCACCCAACGGGCCTTCGTTCTACTTATTTGCTGCCGTGTCAGCGTACCATGCGCATTCGCTGCCAAGCTGAGGTGAGAGCAAGGAGTAAACACTGCGGCATGCTTTAGCCTTTTTTTTTTTTTTTTTTGGAAATTATGCTTTAGCTACCTTCGGTTCCAAATATTTGTAATTTGGGTGGTTATAGTTAGCTTTCATGTCTCACCATGAAACCGATCAACCTACCTTTAAATAATGTCACACTCCTTGTTAACAAAAGAACAGATCGAATCAAGATAGAAAGGACGCGATACATACATACATACATACATATAAGGGTTTCATGGGATGCATGTATAAAAAAGAATTCTAACAAGTTCATTTGGATTAAAGTTGAGTTCTAGGAAACGGTTCGTTCGAGTACTGATCCAATAACATAAAGGTGGAAGAAGGGAAAGTATTACCAGTCTCCCAAATTTAAGGTGCTCCAGGAGGACAGGATCCAGTATTTTCTGTAAACCAGCGAGGGCAAAATGAGTAATTTATTCACCAAAACAGCTCCTGTCGTTTATCTGGGCCCCCAAAACCTTTTTTTTAAAGACATTTCTGGGTCTGGTAACTTTCTCGATAAAAACTTATGGAAGTGCAGCCACTTTGCAGGCATGACAAAGCGGAGTTCAACCTGGACTCGGGAACTCATATCTAGCAGGTACTGGGCTGTTGGGAACCCAAAACTAAATGCCATCCTTAAAATCTATGGAATGAGGTCTGGCAAATCTGGATCTGACTAAAATATGAAGTCCAAAACTAACAAGTTAGTGCAATAGCATGCAAATTAATTAATAAATACACGCAATTGTCAGAAGGGGGAAAAGAAAAACCAAGGCTAATATGATCATCTGGTTTAATAGCATAACCGAATCATCGTTCAGCCTTGGCGTGTATCAGCTAAAATAAAGCATGAACATGAACGCAAAGATAAATAATTAGCTTGCATTTGGTGATATTCCATCCATGCTAACAAAAGGATTTTTAATTTTATTTTTGGATAATGAAACAGGATCAGCCGCGGGAGCAATCTGTACCAGCCACACCTCCACCACAGCCGGTTCAAACCCCCACCCCAAAGCCCAAGGCCAAGGTATGCAGCATACTCTTTATTAGTTATAAAGTCATTGCTATTCTTGTAACTAAGCTGACAGAAAAATGCTAGGGAATAGGAACGCACCACCATTACTAATCCAAATACAAGCTCCCATTTGCCATAAATTACACTGAAAATGCTTCGATACAAATGCTCTTGACAGAGAATCCTGTAATCTGTAGATTTTTTTGATTCATAATATTCATTTTTTTTAATTTCAGATGAAGTATTACTTGATAATTCATGCAATTAATAATTTTTCCACTCATCATGAATATTGTTGGTATATGGCAATTAATTTGGATGATATACATGCTAGCATCTCTCGTATTGTAATCTAATCCATCTTGGCACATGATAGGAGAGCACAAAATTTTCAGATATGCTAGCATTTAGCGGGCCAGCACCAGAGAGGATCAATGGAAGGTTGGCAATGGTTGGTTTTGTCTCAGCCTTAGCAGTTGAGTTGGCGAAGGGTGACGATCTTGCAGCTCAGCTCATGAATGGTGGGTTGCCATGGTTTGTGGGTACCGCAGCCTTGTTCTCGGTGGCCTCTCTGGTGCCATTGTTCAAGGGTGTTAGTGCTCAATCCAAGTCCAGTGGCCTGATGACAGCCGACGCAGAGATATGGAATGGTAGGTTCGCCATGCTGGGCTTGGTGGCACTAGCTTTCACTGAATACTTGAAGGGTGGCCCTCTTGTGTAAAGGACTTCTCTTTGGTTCATGATTAGCTCTTTGATGTATTTAGATATGCAAGCAATATATGAATATAAGTTTGCATGGTAGGTTTATGATGTTTATACCGGGACAAATGAGCTCTTGTAATAATTATTTATTCCTCTTGGAATGGTTGGATACCATAATTGTTGGATCACTTCAATGGTTAACACCACAAGCCTGGAAGAATTAGTATGACCCCAAGAGATTTCCCTGAAGCCAAGCAACAAAAGTTGATGGGGTTTCCATACTGCTCTGAACTTCCAAAGCAATTAAATACCTTGTTTTGATGTTGTTAGATACTCCTAATTCATGTATCTCACAATTCAATCACATACCCTGCGAAATAAATGTCAGTAATACTAACTTCTTGGGCTTCTAAATCATCTAAATACTTGGAACAAGAAATATATCGTAGAATCATCTAAACCTATCCACACCAAAATAGGTAGAAGATAAATGATTGTTAAATGTTGTACTTCACCCATCATCATTGAACATGAGCATGCTGATGTAGATTTAATCAGGTTTAACTAGTTCATCCCAATATGTGTAGTTTTACCGACTTCATAAGGCCAAAAACCTCGAACTGAATGCCCGTATGATGAACAAAAATAAGCTATGGTGGAGCATCTTCTGAAGTTCCCAAGACTCGAGTGCTTGCAGTATCTGAATATTATGCAGTATAACAATGATATGATGATCGAACTACAAGCTGACGCAGTCATAATTAAATTGTCTAACATATCCTACTCAAATACATGAATGCCATGTATTTAGGCTTAATAAACATTGAATTGGCCAACAGCAAAGCCTTATGCTATAGTCCTGCCTGAGTGATGGATGACCGTGAATATTGGATATTAGAATTTCTTCAGTTCAACTACTAAAAAGCAGTCGGTCGATCTAATGTTTGAATCAACATTCAGCAAGATGGATCAACAAATTGGTATGAAGTTGTTGAAGCAAGCTTTTTAACCTCATCGACTCACATATGAAGGGTCTTTTAACTTATTTATGTTACAAAGGTATGGAATGCAGTGGTTTAGGAGGTTACAGTGCAAAGAACACAGTACGGTGAAATGTGACCACTTTGGAGGGGTATTTGCTTACCGCCGCAGATAAGAAGAAAAAGGCCAAGAAAATCCAAGACCTGCCAGTGCTTGTAGTGGAAATGTATTAGATATTTCTTTCATGTCTTCTTCTGTAAGCTTAACCCTTAGGAGTCAATGATGTTGTCCGAGTTCATATCTTGGTAGCTCCTGAAGAAACAAAACATGAAGACAACAAGGACATGCATATCATATTTCTTAAACTTTTTGGCAGGAGGTAGAGGTACATTTGTTTACTTTCGATGCCTGTCGGGTTATCAAGAAAGAGAAATAGCATGATTGTTCATAGTAAATGCTGCAATGCGCCTGATACAGAAGGAAAAGGATGCATACCATTTGTGGGTGCCTAGAAAAATTATTTGACTAGATAAAAATCTTGTATAGTATATTTGGCTTTGAATTTCTCTCTCTCTCAAAAAAGAAAAAAAAATTCATGAAAAATTTGAGCAATATGTGCCCAACTTTCTTTATACCTACAGTTTCATGTTAAATAACCTGTTACGTTTGCTCCCGTGAGATAACCCAGCGAAGACTGCTCCCATGAAGCCCCGACGCACGCGCGACGTGCGACACGGGCAGCCGCTCGGCCCAGCGCGTGGGCACGCGCGCGCAGCCCAGGCCCACGCGCAGTGCGCGGGCTCGGCCCAGCTGCTTGCGGCGCCTTCCTTGGGGCGTTTCCCCGCGTTTCCCACGCGGTTTCCTATATGTTTCGCGCGGTGTTTGAGTGGTCCACGGGATTTATTTTGATCCTGACCGTCCGATGGCGCGATCGGACGGCTGAGATGTATCCGACCTCTTTTGGACTTGATCTGGCACTGTTTTTGGCGCGATCTGGACTTTTGTTCTTTGATCTGACGGCTTGGGAGTGTTTTGGACTTTCTGGACTCGTTTTAGGTCTGTTTTGGACGTCGTTTCAGATGGTTATTTAACCATAGAGAGCCTGCAGTCTTTAATACACAGACAGAGAGAGAAGAGAGAGAGAAAAAATTCAAAGAAATTTCAGAGAGATTTCTTCTTCGATCCAGGCACCAGGAAAAGCTAGAGGCCTGGTATTTGAGATTTTTTTCGTGCTTTTTTCATCCTCTTTTGTTTATTTATTATGTCTCTTTGTTTTTAATCTGGCATTTGTTATCTGGATATTTGTATTCCTTTTGTACCTAGGTTTGGATCAGATTATAGTGGATTACTCCTTTCCTCTTGGTGGACGTGGGCAATATTTTGCCGAACCACGTAAATCTCGTCTTCTTTTGATTTGATATCTGCCCGTGTTGTGATTGGTTAATTGCCTAAGTGAGTAAACAGGAATTATTTGGAGGCCTAAACTGGTTTAATCCGCTGCGCACATCCCAACAATTGGTATCAGAGCCAAGGGATGGCATCTAACGGGCAACCAAGTTCTTCTCCAGCTCCTAAGGCGGTTATTTTTCATTCCACTACCTCTAGGCATGAGGTAGCGATATTTGATGGCACAGGTGATTTTGCACTATGGAAGGTGAGAATGAGATATCTGTTGGTAAAGGAGGGCGTTGCAACAGCTCTTAAAGGAATGGATGCAATTCCAGGTGATACAGAGGATGCAAAAGAGGAGATGAATGAAAGAGCACTTGGGACTCTGTTTTCAGGATTGAGTGATAAGATTCGCCGCAATGTAGTCGAACTTGATACAGCTAAAAGTGTATGGAAAAAATTAGATACTTTGTATATGGTAAAATCTCTCACTAATAGACTGTATTTGAGGGGCAAGCTTCACACATTTCGTATGGCGGAAGGGATCTCACTCAAGGATCACTTGGATGATTATAATAAGCTCCTGCTTGATTTGACAAATATTAGTGTTAATGTTGACGAGAAAGACAAGGCTTTGATCCTGATTTATTCTTTGCCTAAGTCCTATGAAAATATTACTACTACCATGCTCTATGGAAGAGAGACTATAAGTCTCAATGAGGTTGAAGCCACTTTGTTATCCAATGAGCTTAGGTTGAAAGTACAGTTGGACTATTAGGCTCTAAATCTGGCACAAGGACTTACTGTCAGAGGTAGAGATGAGCAAAGAACAGTTGAACAAGATATAAATAAGTCCAAGACTAGATCAAAGTCTAGGTTTAAAAGACCTGGTGTTTGTCATTACTGCAAGAAGCCAGGCCACTGAAAAAATGAGTGTAGACTTCTACAGTCCAAGAAAGAGAAGGAACAGAAAAATAAAGGAACAATCTCAGATTCGGCATCAGTAACAGTTTCTTCTGCAGATCATAGCAGTGTTGCAGATGATACAGTATTTACAGCTGCATGTAGTATCAGTCAGCCTGATACCTGGATCGTGGACTCTGGAGCATCTTTTTATATGACACCCCATAAAGAATGGTTCACTTCTTTTAGATCCTGTGATGGAGGCTCTGTTCTTCTTGGGGATGACGCCATTTGTAAAGTGGAAGGAATTGGTACAGTTCAGATCAAATCTCATGCTGTGGTGACTTTGGATAATGTCAGATATGTTCCTCTATTGAAAAGAAATCTTCTCTCGATACATGCTCTTGATATTGCCGGTTTTGAGGGCAGATGGCGTAGAGGATCTATTATAATTAGTAAAGGTGCATTGACTTTTTTAAGAGGCAAATTGAGTGGCACTCTTTATTATTTGGATGGCACTACAGTGGTTGGTGAGGCTTCTTTAGCACATTCCTCTATTGTTCAATTGACACAGTTATGGCATCAAAGATTAGGCCACATGTCAAATAAAGGTTTACAGGAGCTGAGCAAACGTGGTCTATTAGGAGGTCAGAAAGTTGGTGCACTTGGATTCTGTGAGCATTACATATTTGGAAAACAACACAGAGTCAGCTTTACTACAGGCATGTACAGGACAGCAGGTATATTAGATTACATACATTCTGACCTATGGGGACCTGCCCCAGTTACATTCAAGGGTGGATCTAGGTATTTGCTCTCTTTGATTGATGACTATTCCTGTAAAGTCTGGATTTATACTATCAAAAATAAAAGTGATGTGTTTCACACTTTTAAATGGTGAAAGGCTATGGTCGAGAGGCAAACTGAGAGGAAGGTGAAAACCTTCCGGACTGATAATGGATTGGAATTCTATTCTACAGAGTTTAATGACTTTTGCAAGTCAGAGGGCATTGTCAGGCATAGGACCACAGTGTATACTCTTCAACAAAATGGTGTTGCGGAACGCATGAATCGCACACTATTGGAAAGAGTCAAATCTATGCTGTCAAGTTCTGAATTGAGTAGAGACTTCTAGGCAGAGGCTGCACATACAGCCTGCTTTATAATAAATCATTCTCCAGTATCTGCTTTGAATATGAAGACTCCGGAAGAAATGTGGACTGGAAGACCTGCAGACTATTCAGTTCTTAGAGTATTGGGTGTCAGCATATGCACATGTCAAAGATGGAAAGCGGAATCCCAGGGCTAAGAAATGCATATTTCTTGGATATGCATATGGGGTGAAGGGCTACAGATTATGGTGCACCGAGCCCGGATCCCAGGGTTTTCTAGTTAGCAGGGATATGACTTTTGATGAGTCATCCACTCCTTCAAGGCAGTTACAGCCAAGTTCTTCACCGGAAGATCAGGCTCAGGATCAGCAGGATAGGACTGTTGTTGATATTAATCAGACAGTTAGTTTACAACAGTTGCAGCCTATTGGTGATATTCAGAATGAACAGCATCAGCAGATAGATCCAGAGATACAGACTCAGGAGGAGGTTATTGGACAAGGTCTAGATAATAGTATTGCCACTCGAAGATCTAGGCGAAATATCAGAGCACCTCAAAGGTATGGTTTTGAGGATTCTGCTTGTGCTAAGTTATTATATTATGTTCTGAATATTACAGACACTATAGATGATGAGCCAACCACATTTCAAGAAGCAATTGGTAGTTCACAGGCTGAGCAATGGACCATGGCTATGGTAGAATAGCTCCAGTCTTTGGAAAAGAATCAGACTTGGAAATTAGTCAGATTACCTATGGGCAAGAAGAAAATTGGCGTCAAATGGATCTTCAAGAAAAAGGAAGGAGCTACCCCTCAAGATTTGAAATATAAGGCAAGGTTGGTGGCTAAGGGTTACAGTCAACGAGAGGGTATTGATTACAAGGAGATATTTTCTCCTGTAGTTAAACACTCTTCTATTCGTGTGTTCCTTGCTTTAATTGCTTCTCAGAATTTGGAGTTAAAATAGCTGGATGTCAAGACAGCTTTTCTACATGGTGACTTGGAGGAGCAGATTTATATGCAACAGCCACCTGGTTTTGAGGCTCCAGATAAAGAAGATCATGTATGCTTGCTCAAAAGGTCTATGTATGGTTTGAAGCAGTCTCCAAGACAATGGTACCGCAAATTTGATAAGTTTATGGTTGACCATAAATTTGACAGATCTCCATATGATAGTTGCGTGTATCATCAGCAGCTTTCAGACGGGTCCTTTTGTTATTTGTTATTATATGTTGATGACATGATGATTGCAGCCAGGGATATGTTAGTCATCCAGAAGCTGATAGCTGAACTTAAGTACTGTATTTGAGATGAAGGATTTTGGACCGGCAAAGAAGATCTTGGGATGGAGATCATTCGTGACAGGCAATTATGTAGACTATTTGTTACTCAGCACAGTTATATTATAAAAGTCTTGGAAAGATTTTGTATGTCTACAGCTAAGCCAGTTACTACGCCCTTTGCCAGTCACTTTCGTTTATCTGCCAGGGATTCTTCTCAGACTGATGATGAGGAGAAATATATGTCTAAAGTATCTTATGCAAGTGCAGTTGGCAATATCATGTATGCAATGGTCTGCACTCGTCCTGATATTTCACATGCAATTAATATAGTGAGCAGATATATGGACTAGCCTGGAAATGCTCACTGGTCAGCTGTAAAATGGATTCTTCGATATTTGAAAGGTACTTCTGATTTAGGATTGGTATTCTCCAGACAGAGTGGTTGCACTATTACAGGATTCAGTGATTCAGATTATGCTGTGACTTGGATAGGAGGAGGTCATTGACCTCATATGTATTTACTCTCTCTGGTTGTGCAATTAGCTGGAAGGCTACTTTGCAATCTATAGTTGCTTTGTCTACTACAGAGGCAGAGTATATGGCTTTGACAGAGGCAGCAAAGGAAGCAATCTGCTAAGAGGGTTAGTACAAGATTTGGATCTCAAGCAGAATTCTTTGGTTATTCACTGTGACAGTCAGAGTGCGTTACATCTCGCCAGAGATCAGATATATCATGAGCGTACTAAGCATGTTGATGTCAGGTATCACTTTATCAGAGATTTGGTAGAGGATGGTGATGGTGATATTCAACTTCAAAAAATTGGTACTGCTAATAATCCGGTTGATATGCTCACTAAACTAATTACAGTAGTCAAGTTCAGGACATTCCAGAACTTGATTGGTTTGAGCACTTGGTGATCCCCTTCGGGGTCTTTTGATGAGGAGGAGGCTTTATAATTTATATTTGATAGAGGCATTTGTCTTTTGGTCGCAAGGAAGAGGATTGTTACGTTTGCTCCCGTGAGATAACCCAGTGAAGACCGCTCCCACAAAGCCCCGACCCACGCGCGACGTGCGACGCGGATGGGCGCTTGGCTGCAAATGGATATTCAAGAAAAAGGAAGGAGCTACCCCTCAAGATTTGAAATATAAGGCAAGGTTGGTGGCTAAGGGTTACAGTCAACGAGAGGGTATTGATTACAAGGAGATATTTTCTCCTGTAGTTAAACACTCTTCTATTCGTATGTTCCTTCAGAATTTGGAGTTAGAATAGCTGGATGTCAAGACAACTTTTCTACATGGTGACTTGGAGGAGCAGATTTATATGCAACAGCCACCTGGTTTTGAGGCTCCAGATAAAGAAGATCATGTATGCTTGCTCAAAAGGTCTTTGTATGGTTTGAAGCAGTCTCCAAGACAATGGTACCGCAAATTTGATATACGCAAATTTGATAGTTGCGTGTATCATCAGCAGCTTTCAGACGGGTCCTTTTGTTATTTGTTATTATATGTTGATGACATGATGTTTGCAGCCAGGGATATGTTAGTCATCCAGAAGCTGAAAGCTGAACTTAAGTATTGTATTTGAGATGAAGGACCTTGGACCGGCAAAGAAGATACTTGGGATGGAGATCATTCGTGACAGGCAATTATGTAGACTATTTGTTACTCAGCACAGTTATATTATAAAAGTCTTGGAAAGATTTTGTATGTCTACAGCTAAGCCAGTTACTACGCCCTTTGCCAGTCACTTTCGTTTATCTGCCAGGGATTCTTCTCAGAATGATGATGAGGAGAAATATATGTCTAAAGTACCTTATGCAAGTGCAGTTGGCAGTATCATGTATGCAATGGTCTACACTCGTCCTGATATTTCACAGGCAATTAATATAGTGAGCAGATATATGGACTAGCCTGGAAAAGTTCACTGGTCAGCTGTAAAATGGATTCTTCGATATTTGAAAGGTACTTCTGATTTAGGATTGGTATTCTCCAGACAGAGTGGTTGCACTATTACAAGATTCTGTGATTCAGATTATGCTTGTGACTTGGATAGGAGGAGGTCATTGACCTCATATGTATTTACTCTCTCTGGTTGTGCAATTAGCTGGAAGGCTACTTTGCAATCTACAGTTGCTTTGTCTACTACAGATGCAGAGTATATGGCTTTGACAGAGGCAGCAAAGGAAGTAATCTGCTAAGAGGGTTAGTACAAGATTTGGGTCTCAAGCAGAATTCTTTGGTTATTCACTGTGACAGTCAGAGTGCATTACATCTCGCCAGAGATCAGATGTATCATGAGCGTACTAAGCATGTTGATGTCAGGTATCACTTTATCAGAGATTTGGTAGAGGATGGTGATGGTGATATTCAACTTCAAAAAATTGGTACTGCTAATAATCCGGTTGATATACTCACTAAACCAATTACAGTAGTCAAGTTCAGGACATTCCATAACTTGATTGGTTTGAGCACTTGGTGATCCCCTTCGGGGTCTTTTGATGAGGAGGAGGCTTTATAATCCATATTTGATAGAGGCATTTGTTTTTTGGTCGCAAGGAGGAGGATTGTTATGTTTGCTCCCGTGAGATAACCCAGCGAAGACCGCTCCCACAAAGCCCCATCCCACGCGCGACGTGCGACGCGGGCGGGCGCCTGCGTGGGCTCGGCCCAGTTGCTTGCAGTGCCCCCTTGGGGCGTTTCCCCGCGTTTGCCACTCGGTTTCCCATGCGTTTCGCGCGGTGTTTGAGTGGTCCACGGGATTTCTTTTGATCCTGACCATCCGATGGCGCGATCGGATGGCTGAGATGGATCCAACCTCTTTTGGGCTTGATCTGGCGCTATTTTTGGTGCGATCTGGACTCTTATTCTTTGATCTGACAGCTTGGAAGTGTTTTGGACTTTCTGGCCTCGTTTTAGGTCTGTTTTGGACGCCGTTTCAGATGGTTATTTAACCATAGAGAACTTGCGGTCTTTGATACACAGACAGAGAGAGACAGAGAGGGAGAGAAAAAAACCAGAGAAATTTCAGAGAGATTTCTTCTTCGATCTAGGCACCAGGAAAAGCTAGAGGCATGGTATTTGGGATTTTTCTCGTGCTTATTTTATCCTCTTTTGTTTATTTATTATGTCTCTTTGTTTTTAATCTGGCATTTGTTATCTGGATATTTGTATTCCTTTTGTATCCAGATTTGGGTCAGATTATAGTAGATTACTCCTTTCCTCTTGATGGACGTAGGCAATATTTTGTCGAATCACGTAAATCTCGTTTTCTTTTGATTTGATATCTGCTTGTGTTGTGATTGGTTAATTGCCTAAGTGAGTAAACATAAATTATTTGGAAGCCTAAAATGGTTTAATCCGCTGCGCATATCCCAACATAACCACTTGAGCCTAGAGGCTTAAGCTTTAACAAAATGGAACTGCCATGTGAATTGCATTTGTAGTATGTGGGAGCATGGAGGTATCGGTAGATAACATGGATGGCTAGCTCTGATACCAAATTTTGGGTAGCTTGTTCTGATATCATATAAAGTCCGCTCCAAAAACTTAAATAGTTAAACTGATAAGTGGACCAGTCCATCTATGTTTATGAATGAACATATATTTATGTGTATAAGACCAACTAAGGTCCCCAACCTCTCTGTTATAGGACCATTCCTGAATATCTGTTACTGTTATATCTTTAATTAGAACCAATCTATTTCTTGAAAGGCTGAAATAGCCCTTAGGAGCATGGTCATAATATATGTAGCAATGAAGAATAAAATATGAGATGTTGGCAAAGATTTGTATTGGATATATAGTCCTAGAAGAGCAATGAGAATCTAACAACTTGGATAGATATTGAAAGGAAGGATTTCAAAAGCAAAATCTTGCAATAATAGGAAAATACAGCAGTGAAGGATGATAAAATAGTGTTGGTGGTGGCAATTGTTGCCATCGTTCAAGGCTTATCTTTGAGGGGACCGGTGGTGACTGATAACCAGTTTAATTTATCTAAGGTTCACCGAGGTATAGTTAGAGCATGTTTGTAAGGAAAGTAGAAGCTAGCAGTTGAGAAAATGTGAAGGGCCCGGTTTGGTGGCTTTTTTCTGAAAACGTATATATCTGATGTTGGAGTATGTCCAACGATGTATAACTTAAGAGTGCCTTTAGAATATGGTGAAAATATACCAGGGGTAGGAACTATATATTCCCTTTATGTAATGGTCATGCAAGGGCTAGCTGAGCAAGGCTACAATTATTCTTTGCACCACCAAGTTGGCCTAGTGTGCACATAGAATCTTGTTATTTTCTAGATTATCTCCTGATCTAGGACCTTGGTAGGACATGCTAGTAAAAATGGCATTTTCGGAGCCCGTGTTTGAAGAAGCAAGGTCACCCAGGATGTCCATGTCGGCCCCAAGTCCTTATGTTCATAAGTTGAGAAATGCCATGAAATACTGTCGAAGGCTTTTTCGAAATCCACTTTACAAAGAGCGGCCTCTGTTTCAGTTCCTTTGCAGAATTTGCAGAATGAGATGATCTCTAAGGCTGTAATATTTGAAAATTTCTTTGTGCCTCTTTTTTTTTTTTTTTAATAAAAAAAAGGATAGGGGGATAAATCCCGATGTAGTTATCGGACTCCTACCCTGCTAGGTAATGTTCGATTTGAGATGCTCATATTTTTGCAGTCTCTCCCGCTAGGTAATGTTCGATTTGAGATGCTCAGTCTTTTACGGTCTCTCTTCGCTTAATGGTAAGTACGTCAATCCGACATCACCAATCTTTGCGCCTCTTTGTTGGTGTTCCTTTTTGCTACTCTCTTCCCGTACCAAAATACAAGAACAATTGTTTCACCAAGGACTGCTTGCTTCTCTCTTTTAAAGACTCGGAGAAATTTGGCGATTTTTCATCAAGAAAAAAGAAAGAAATTTGGCTACACAAGAATTTGCAATATTCATAGGAAAACTAGGCCCTCTTGTTACTTAACAGCTAGATCATGATGTTAAGATTATGCTGTGGCATTTGATATGTTTTGAACCCAATCTATCAATTGGCATTGGGTGAGACCACGAGAAAGGGGGTGTCCCAATTATAACCGATGGGCAGGTTGACAACCTATCGGTGAACTGACATTTTCCAGATACCAGCCTGTAACATATCAACAAGAGCTGCAACTTAAATTTATTTCATCTCATGTTTATAGACGCAAGCTACAAGTCCAGATTGTGCAACCACATTTATCCATTGGTAAAGCATCATGATGTTTAAGAGGCGGAACTTTTTGGAGATTATGGATCAACAAACACATTTTTTCATTTTCTCGAAAAAAACAACATTTTTTATATTTTATATGGATGATAATACAAAAACTCGTCATGTAGAACTACATAAAACCTTTATTTGGGGTACATAACCACATAAAACTTTTTATTGTCTCAATTGTTCAGCATTTGAAGGTGAAAGAAGGAATTGATCTGACATTTTTGAAGGAGAACGTCACATGTGACTAGAAAAGACCTTATGCCCTTGAACTGGAATCTTTTGGAGGAGTATTTGCATTCCTCCAGCTACACTGATCAAAATTGTAGGATCTTGAGCCTGCCACCTCTTCTTCACGTACCGCATTCGATATTTCTAATAGGTCCTCTTTTGTGAGCTTTACCTTAAAAGAATCAATATTGTCATGTAGGTTCTTGATCTTGGTTGTCCCTGATAACATAATAAGATAGTTAATAAAATGGAAAAGCTCATACTATTTATCCATCCACCCATCAATCCATTCAATCATGTCTTTGTATATTTTCGAGCAAAATCTATATCTGTATGTACAACATATATCAAAAGGAAGGTTATATGAGTGTTCCTATATTTAAACACTAATTACACAATTATGGTTGAATTAGGCAAAATATAACTTTATGCAAGGAAAGGGAGAGGACGTCCAAGATCTTGATCATTAAACTGGAGTATGAAGCTGGAAACCAACATTTTTTGGGGTTTTCTTTCCCTACATAATATTTTGAAACACATACTAGCACCCTACTTTTATGAAATTGTAATATTAATTATAAGAAAAGGATGATCTCAATAAACCATAAGTCAATACATTGACTGATTAGTACATGGAAAAGTGAAATTAGGCCAACCAAAGAGAAAGAACTTGAGTAGGAGAGATCATATGGCAGGCAATTATTTGAACAAGAGCTGCATAGGTGTACTTAAAAGCTTTCCCTAAACTAATTTTTCAGATTTTGATGTTATGTTGAACACGGGCTCTACAGAGACGCACCAATTAAGACAGTTGCAATCACATTTCCTATTTGTTCTTTTCTTCTTGTGTACCTCTTCCCCTCTCTATCTTCTCCTTTTCTTCTTTGTTCTCTTCTTCTTTCATTAGCTTAATGAAAGTGGATTAGGCCTTGGCCTAAGAAATTTCTAAGAACCACTAAAGAGTGTGGAATCCTTGTTTGGTGATCATTACATGGAAAAGTGAATAATTCTTGAGGGCCAATATCAGATTGTATACACAGTTTCTATGAGATGAACATTGATTTATCTTTCAAATGCTATATTGTCCAGAGGCATTATTAGCAGAAAGCTAACAAATTCTTAAGAATTAATATGTTTTACCCCTGGCAAGAAATTGTGGCATCTTTAACAGACTTTAAGTTTATCAGATATAGAGCACAATTTTATTTCCCGGTTCTCCTGCACTTTGGGAAAGCGTTAGTACCACTAAAAGTTTCAGTCCAGGTCTCAAATTTCCATCAAGTTCTACGTCCCTTTTCTTTCAGAGTAGTTCTTTGTCTGGTTATGGTTCCTTGTATTCCAGGACAAATTCTTCTAATAGAGATAATTGGCATCTTTTCACATGCTATTGATGTTAGGAAAAATAATGTTAGGGAAATTGCTTACCAGGGATGGGGACGACATCATCCCCTTGATGAAGAATCCAAGCTAGAGCTAGTTGAGAAGGAGTACAGTGATGCTTCATGGCCAAGTTCTCTAGTCTCGCATAAAGTGTCTTGTTCTTCTCTAAGTTCTCTCCAGCAAACCTTGGATGAGAAGCCTAACAAAATTATCGATTAGCAATAAGTGAACAAACTTCATTTCAGAATATCAAGCATATTAGCTGTTCAATTGTATCAAAAAACTCTGAAATATAAAGCTTGGGTTGAAAATTTTGGATTTAATAATAGTTCATACCAAGAAAGAATTTGCAGGCACACTTTCTGTAACTCCTCTGCCACCAAAAAAACCACGACCAAGAGGGCTATATGCAACTATTGCAATGCCAAGTTCTCTGCATTTCCATATGCAATACACTAAATGAATTTCAACAGGACAAAGTACAAAAGAATGTAAAATATCAAGCTATGATAAATCAATATTACTTCAGAATCTTAGCTAGGTGAACCATCATCCATGATACTCTGTTTCATGCTAACAAAATTTTCCAAATTTGCATATTAATTTGATGGAAATGGAGTTAATTCCAGACCTGCAAAGTGGGACTATCTCTTCCTCAATGTCGCGAGACCAGAGAGACCATTCCATCTGCACTGCTGTGATGGGATGCACCGCATGGGCACGTCGAATTGTGTCAGGACTGGCCTCAGACAGCCCAATGTACTTCACTTTTCCCTCTTCCACCAACTTCTTAAGCTCCCCTATCTACCAAGTACCAAAAGAGCACCATTTACATCAATAACTCAATAAAAATGGCCCTCCCAGGCAGGAACAAGTTCTTAAAGTTAATGCTTACAGTTTCTTCAATAGGCACAGTCTTATCTATCCGGAGCTGATAGTAGAGATCAATGTACTCTACACCGAGGCGCTTAAGACTTTCTTCGCAGCAAGCCCGCACGTATTCCGGCCTGCCATTTATTTCAAGACGCTTTTGCTCAAACCTCACAATCCCAAATTTCGTGGCCAATTGAATCTTTTCACGGGGCAATTCCTTCAATGCCTAGAGCAACCATCCAACCAATTTTCACTACTGATACTAAAACACTCAAAAGTCGATGCATTCATGTGGAAGTGGAGGAAAGAGAAACGAACCTTCCCAACCAAGATCTCATTAGTATGGGGTCCATATACGTTAGCAGTGTCAAAGAAAGTGACTCCCTTGCTGAAGGCATCCTTGATGATGGATATCCCCACCTCATCGGAGACCGGAGAATGGTATCCCCCGGTAAGACCCATGCATCCATATCCTAATTTGGATACCTGGATAGAAGCAAAGAAATCAACATATCACCATCATGACAATGAATTGGAGAGTTCACAATCATCGTTATTATCATCGAAGAGGAGGGTAGCTGCTTGCCAAAATTCATAAGTGAGAAGAATGTAGAATTATATAACGCATTGTTAAATAAAAGCATGATTCCTACCTCCAGTCCCTGGGTTCCCAACTTCACCCTGGGGATCATGATCTGGGTTTCGCCCTGCTCTTCCATCGTTCTCCACACTCGAGAAAAACGAAAACCAAATCTAGGCTTTCTCTTACAAGGAACCGGGAGCGCAGGATGATGCGTTAACGATGGTGGCGAATTTATAGGGACCGGGTTTGAATCAGCTCACCGGAGTCGAGGTTACCCCTGGATACATCCACGTATATTTTGTCAGCGCAGGAGAAGAGGCGAGTTGGTAGTTTGGATACCGTTTGAATTCTAGAATAACGGTCAAGTAACTGCAGCGGGCTGCAGCGTGATCTCATCGCTCCCGTAAGAAATCCAGTTATCAGGCGGCTGGTAGTCTTCCCGGGACAAGCGGCACGTGATCTGCGACGGTCAAACGAGAGCTCGGCGCTCGATGTAAGACGCGACCATGTCTCAACTGGTACACGGACACGGTACACCCTTCCTATCTTCCTCCTGACCGCACGTGAATTGGACTTTCCCAGCCCAGACCCGCGTGAGTTTGAACTCACGCGGCTTGCATCGCAAAATAGGGACATACGGATGATTCAGTTGACCAAAAAAAAAAATCAAATCAAATCATTAATTATTTTAATATTTAATTTATTTTTCTAAAAATTTTAGTCTCAGTTTAAAATTGAATTAAAAAATTTTAATCTATTAAATTATGGATATTTAATTTGATGTCTTCGATTAATCAAAAATTAAAATTATAAAATATAATAAAATTATATTTTTAACCAGGTAATTTTCAGGATTTTTTTATCAGAAATGGTAAAAATCAGTCTCTGTGAAGGACCGATCATTTTAAATTGAAATACCGGTTTAACCTTCAAAAAAATGAAAGATATAAATATTTTCGAGAGACGGTTGAACTTGATATTAAATTTCATGAATTTAATAAATTCTTATCCTGCTACAGTAATTTACAAAATATATTATAAAATAATAAATAATTTAGATCATATAAAGATGATCAATAGAAGGATTTTAAAAAGCACCGCATATTTTCAAACCAACCCATTAAAAGGCATTGTTCATATTCTAAAAATCCTGATATGGAGCCAAATCACTTTTCTGGAAGACTTACTTTTGAAGAAGGCAATTTTTGCTCCAAGACAATCATCAAATACTATTGAATCTATTACTACGTACCCTAAGGGTGATGTAAAAATCAAGTTTAATAGAAATCGGTATAAAAGTAAGAGTTTAAGAGTCATTTCAAAATTTCGAAATTTTATTCCTCCTAAATATAGCTGACCTGGCCCCTTAACTAAGTTAAGTGTAGTCGATACTAACTCAAAAGTATTTCAGACCAGTTATAATGAATAATCTTCTCCTCCCATATCTCATGCCTATTCTCAGATTATAAAAAAATAGGGATTCTAAAATTTGTGTAATTATAAAAGAATTTGACATAGATAAACAAACTCTTAGAGAAGAATTTTACTTCCAAGAAAATACAAGAGAAGGAAATGGTTTTTTAGTTATTATCCAGAACATGAAAGAAAAAATTTTCAAACCAAAAATTACTAATTCCTTGAAGAAAATAATATATATATAAATTTCTTTCCTTGGCTAAAAATGTATTCTCAAAATTCTAAAGAAATAAATATGCTTGAAGAAAGGATTGTGATTTCATAGCATGATGGGAAAGGAAGAATTATTAAGAAAATTCTTCCACCCCTTCAAGAAATAAAAAATCTAGTTAGGAAAACTCAAGTTGCAGCTTCTCCATCTAAAATAAAATTTAACTTTCAAAAAAATGCTAATGGAAGAGATTTAAAAATTATAATAGAACAAAATAATTTTACAAATCAAAATTTAAAAATAATAGGAGATCAATTTATTTGTATTGAAGAATTATTTCAACATGAAAAAGAACCAATAAAATCAAAAGACAATACCCCTATGTTCATACTACATATAATTCCAAAAAGATTCTTACCACTAGTTGAACTGGATTTATTAAAAGAAATCAACAAAAGACTTAAAAAAGTAGATATTATATCAACTGTTCTTGACACCCCAGAAAGAACTACCCCTTTAACTCCAATGGTCCCTAGGGCAAGATCAGTCGACGTATTATCCCCAAGTTTAGAAAGCTCAAGCAATGATAATAAGTTTGAACAAAATTATTCTAGTAATAATGAAACCAATGAGTCTAAAGCTAATTTAAAAATTAACATACTCAAAAATTAGAAACAACTTATAAAACTTTATTCAAATAAATCTACTTTATTCCAATAAACTACTATTTAGCCAATACAATACATGAATCAAATATTGATGGATAAACTGAATACCACATATTAAACACTTTTCAAGAAAAGATAATAGTGGAAATAGCCTATAAAACTAAATCCAATATTTTTGACCATGTGGTAGCCCAGGCTCTTGTAGCTGGTTTCACTAGCCAACTCAAAGACCAGTGGGATCACTATTTAGACAAATTTGTTAGAAATAAAATTTTGTATGCCATCATGAAAAATGAAGGTGAAACCATAATCAAAGATGAGATTGGAGTTGAAATCTAACATGCAATTTCCAGCCCCATCTTTACCATAGCAAAATACTTCCTAGGAGTTCTATTCAAATTAAAAGTTAGAAGCTCAGAAATCCTTGCAAATCTTAGATGAAAAAAACTTGCAGATTTTAGACGGTATAAAGATATTTTTCTTACTTAAGTTATGACTAGGTATGACTATAATCAAACTTTCTGGAAAGAAAAATTTATTTCTGGACTTCCTTCTGTTTTTGCTAAAAAAATTAAAATTAGACTACGAAAACAAAATAATAATAAAATTTCTTATGACAAATTAACATATGGAGATCTTATCAATGTAATAAACACTAAAGGACTAAATCTTTGTAATGATTTGAAAATGAATCAATAATTAAAAAGAGAGCAATTAACAAGTAAGAAAAAGAATTAGAAAGTTTTTATGAATAATTTGGTTATAACCGTCTGGCTAATAAAAAATCTTGCAAGACCAAAATTTATAAAGACCACAATAAGAAAAGGAATTATAAATTAATAAGAAATGAACATATCAACAACAAACCAATTAAAATAGAGAAAAGATCCTTTTAAAATAGAATAACAAAGGGAAAAGTACATTTTAAATATAGAAGAATTGGCCATTTTGCAAACAAATGTAAATTAAAAAGAAAAATCAATGAAATACAACTTGATAAAGAGAATCTTGAGGAATCTCTTAAGACTCAACTTGAGGAATTACTTCCCGAATCAGAAATTGAAAACTCACAAAATGAATTAAAACATGATGATATACTATTTTTCCTAAGGTATTTATATGATTTTCAAAGAATAAACCCTTTTACTAGAATTCACTGATAAAATCACTGAACCTAAGTTAAGAAAGAAAGTATCTTATTAAACTTAAAGAAACTATAGAAAAAGAAGTGCAAAAATCCCTTACTCAAACCTATGATCTAAATAATATATTTAATAGATTTAACTAAATGAAACAAAAGATTGTAACACTGCAAGACTTATAAGAAGAGGTAAACCGAATAAAGATAGAAATAAACCAAATGAAAACTCAAATAAAGTAAATAGAAAAAAAGTTAGCAACTATTAGAATTTAATGGAAATCTTGCTACTGAAGACTCTAATGATGACCTGCAGGACATCAAAAACCTAGAAAATCTGAGTTTCTTAAAATTAATTTCATAAATAACAATTCAAAATTGGTATGTGAGAATAATCATTTCACTTGAGGATAATTTTAAACTAGATACTATTTTTCTTATAGACTCTGGAGTAGATCTCAATTGTATCCAAGAAAGACTTACCCCTGCAAAATACTTTGAAAAAATAAAAGAAAAATTAAATACTGCTAGTAGATCAAAATTAAAGATAAATTATAAATTATCTAAAACCAAAATAGATTTTCAAAAGCTTTATTTCATAACTCAATTTTATAAAGAGCCTAAATATTCCTGTAATTTTAGGATCTTTAATTAATAAAACCTTTTAAAGTAGATGATGAGAGAATACCCACCAACATTTTAGGGCAAGAACTAAAAAATAAAAATCCTCACCAAAGAATATGTTAAGGATCTAAATTTTGTTACTCTTAATGAAATGACTAGAAAAAAACAACCTAGAATTCCTAAAAAAAGAAATAAATTTCAAAAGGGTGGAAACCCAAAGGATCCTTCTATAACCCAATGGATACAAAATTATAAAAATAAAATTGAACAAACTACCTATGCTGACCTTCCCAATGCTTTCTGGGATAAAAAAAGGCAGTTAATCTTCTTTATGACCCAGATTTTAATGAAAAAAATACCCACCAACACTAAACCAATACAAATAAATCAAAATATGCTTGAATATTATAAAAAGAAAATTAATGACTTAATTCCTAATCAGGCCTAGTAAATCTTTTTGGAGCTGTGCAATGTTCTATATTCAAAAAGATGCTGAGAAATCTTTTTTTTTTATCAAAAAAAAAAAAATGCTGAGATTAAAAGGGAAGCTCCTAGATTAGTTATAAATTACAAGCCTTTTATAAAAGCTTTAAGATGGATAAGAAAACCCTTACCCAACAAAAGAGACCTTCTAAATCTAACAATAGAAGCAAAAAAAATTTCAAAATTTGATTTAAAATCTAGATTTTAGTAAATTAAAATTAAAGAAGAAGATAAATATAAAATAGCTTTTATGGTACCATTCGATCAATATGAGTGCAATGTTATACCATTTGGCTCAAAAAATATCCTATCCAAATTCCAAAAGATCATGAATGAAATCTTCAATCCTTACACAAAATTTTTTATTGTTAATATAGCTGATATATTAATATTATCAAACTCTATTGAACAATACTTCAAACATTTCTAAACATTTTTAAATTTAGTAGTTAGGAATGGCCTTGTCCTATCCAAATCAAAAATGAAAATATTCCAAACAAAGATTAGATTTTTAAGGCATGATCTAGCTCAAGAAATAATTAAACAAATTAAGAGATCTATAGAATTTGCTGACAAATGTCCAAATATTATTCTAGACAAAAAAATAACACCAAAGACTTTTAGAAAGTCTAAATATGTTTTTGATCATTTCAAAAATCTAAGGATATTAGTAAAACCATTATATGAGAGACTCGAGAAAATCCCTTAAAATGGATCCAAACCCATACAGATATCATATAACAAATCAAGGTCCATGTCAAAGTATTACCATGCTTATATTTACCTAACCCTAAAGCTTCAAAAATTATAGAAATAGATGCATCCAAAATAGGATATGGAGGAACACTCAAACAAAAAAGAAATGGGACTAGGCAATTGATTCAATACATATCGGCAACCTAGAATGCTACCCAACTAAAATACTCTACCATCAAAACAGAAGTTTTATCAATAATTTATGTGTTTCAAAGTTTAGAGTAATTTATTTAATCAAAGATTTTTATTAAGAATTGATTGCAAAGTAGAAAAATATACTTTAGAAAAAGATGTAAAAAACTTAGCATTAGCTATATATTTGCTACATAGCAAGCAATCGTATATGTATTGGATTTTAACATAGAGTATATTCGAGGCTTTGATAACTCTCTTCTTGACTTTTTATCCAAGGAATTTCTATAGGGTTCCTCCCTTTTAGCGGGTCGCTTTCCTCGGTCCGAAGGCCCTGCAAAAAAGAGAAGACCCGGGTCGAGGATTCTGGCGGGTCACTCCGATGATCAAGTCAGTAAGACGATCGAGGGAAACAGATCCTCTGTGGGCTTGGGGACTCTCCGTATCTAGAGGGTAAAAAGAAGATGAGTCTTAAGCAGTAGAAAGAACGAAAAAGAGAATGGAGAGCGGGGAACAAGGAGGTTCTTTTGGTTCTGGCTGGTGCCTTGCCCGCTAGCATTCTGTTGCTTGCTTGCTTCTCTCTCTCTCCCCCCTCTCCTCTTACCTTTTTTTTTGCCCTTATGCCTATGTGGTCCCTTCTGCCTCCCCCTCGCGGGAGAGGGCTTCCTTACTCCGTGGTCTCCCTCTTGTCAGATTAGTCCTTCTGATGGCGCGATTCCCTATGAGAGGGATGCTTCTATTTCAGGAGGGACCATGGGGATGTTGTAGGAACTGGGGCCTCGACTAGGTCCTCCTCTTGAGGGTAGCCCCAGGTTTCGTGTCACGAGGGTCGGCATCCTCTGGCTGTACAGTACGAACATGGAGGTACGTTACTAGTCCTGGAGCTTGGTGGCGCACACATTACACAGAAACTGCAGGAGGTATGGTGGTGGGGTTTGAACCTCCGATAGGGCAAGTGCTACCTGTAGGGGGTTGCAGGTGGCCAGGCCCCACTTCGCCATGGCTTGAATTTCTGTTGGTCTGTCTCCCATTCACTGGTAGGAACTATAACTTTAGTGAGAGGGCTCACCTCGGTGACATGAGCGTAACCTCGACCAGGAGCTGACCTTAGATGGAGGGCTTACCTTATGAGCACGACTCCGACTGGGAGCAGACCTCGGCAGGAGGGCTCATCTTGGCGATGCAAGCACGATCCCGGTCGGGAGCTGATCTCAGACGGAGGGCACGCCTTATGAGTATGACCCTGGCTGGGAGTTGACCTCAGTAGGAGGGCTCGCCTTGGCAAAATGAGCATGACCCCGGCCGGGAGCTGACCTCAGATGGAGGGCTCGCCTTATGAGCACGATTCTAGCTAGGAGCTGACCTCGGCAGGAGGGCTTGCCTCGGCCCTTCGTTTGGCCATCGTGACCCAATGGCAGATTCCTTACTAGTAGGGTAGCAAAGGCTCCATGTCAGCGACCGTGCTACATCAGATGCCCGCCACTCTCGAGCCCGAAGAATGAAGCAATGCTCGGGATGAAGGGAGTATTGACCATGCTGACGTGGAGGGGCGCGCTTCCCGAGCCATCAATGCTTTGGGCGTCGGAGCCCCAGAATCTATGCCTCCACATCAATGGGATGATGCCACGCCATAGCTCTCTAAAAAAGGCTATAATTACTGCACTTGGGTCAAAGCATCAACACCGTGGGATGCCGATATGTGGCAAGCCTAAAAAAGATGATGCGACGGGGGGGCGGGGCTTTATCGAAAAGGACTTGCCCCCTTGTCTTTTTAAAGGGTCTTCGAGCGCAAGCGGCCAAGTTTTCGCAGAGCCTTCTTCCTTCCTTTCCAGCCCCCCTCCCATTCCAATGTTGGGAGTTCACAGTGGGCTAAGTTCTTCCCCCATGTTCTTCTCTTTTAACCCCTCTCCTTCGGCCTGTGCTGAGGGAGGGCTCCTAGTAGACTTTAGGTTCTTAGCTTAAGAACTGGAGGGCCAAGTTAAGGCTCTCCACCCTCTTCAGGAGCAATCGACTGGTGCCAAGGCGAGGGCGCTTGGCCTGGAGAAGAAATCCTTCGATCTTGAAACTTTTTCGAAGGGCGAGAAGGGGGAGAGCCCCCAAAGGTGAAGAAAGGGGGCTGCTGGTGCCACCCCTGGGTTTACAAGACCAGAAGTCTTTGAGGATGAGGTGGTAGCCAGGGTCGTGGTCGCTATGGAGAAGGCCACGACCCCCATGGCATTGACAGAGGTGGCATAATGAGAAGCCACCAAAGCTGTTCCTGGAATCACAAGATCGGTGACCTCCAAGGATGGGGTGGTAGAGGCGGTGCTGGACCCTGGTCACTAGGGCCCCAGGGGGTCCTTGAGGAAGGGCACCTGCCTTCTCAAGTAGAAGGGATTGGAATGCCTCCAGCTAGTCCTTGAGGGTAGAGTCCAGAGCTAAAGAGGGCCTGCCCATTGGTTGGGTGAGGAGGGCCGGGGGAGATTTGGGCCTACTTCCTTTTTACTTTGTAACTGAACTTTTGAAAGATTCTCCAACCTGTCGGGGGTCTTCATAGTGTAAGAGATTTTTGATCAATGAAAATTTTCTTTTCCTTATCCCTTGTGTGTCCTTCTCCTTCTTCTTTCTTCTTTTTTATTCTTTTTTTTTTGGCTGAGATGTCTTGTATTTTCTTCATCTTGTCTTCTGTTCTTTTTCTCCCTTTGCTTCTTGAGCTTCTATGATAGGAGAGCAGGCTTCCATGGCTGCCGCAAGCCCGTCCTAGGCTTTTGGGCTTCGGGGGGCGATGCTGAAGTCCTGAGATCAGTATGGAGGGCTCCACGGGCATCCCACCCCTGTTTCGCTAACCTCAAACTCATGCAGTCTTGAGTGCAAGTGAGCTCTAGAGCTTCCGGAGCTCCTTGGCTTGACAAGCTGTGAGTCGAATGGCAGATGGTGGGGCTTCAAGGTTCCTCGACTGACATCTCCATACTGTGAGCAAGGCAGAAAAGTTTCTAGATTCGTCATGCTATGAGTCAAGCAGTGGATGGCATCCCGTTGCCACCTTCGGACTGTGAGGACGGCGAAGAGTGCGGGCTTACTGGAGGGGCCCGGCTTGTTGGTTTGCCAAACTGTGAGTCTTGCGATAGATGGCATCCCGCTGCCATCTCCGGACTGTGAGCATGACAAAGAGTGCGGACCTACTGGAGGGGCCCGACTTGTTGATTTGCTATGCTATGAGTCACACAGTAGATGGCATCCCGCTACCATCTCTGGGCTGTGAGCACGACGAAGAGTGCGGGCCTGCTGGAGGGGCCCGGCTTGTTGATTTGCCATGCTATGAGTCATGCGGTAAATGACATCCCGCTGCCATCTCTGGACTATGAGCATGGCAAAGAGTGTGTGCCTACTGAAGGGGCCCGGCTTGAGAGTGCCGAATTATGAGTAAAGCGGTAGATGGCAGGTTTTCCTATTGCCATCTCTAGACTATCGATGAAGAGTGCGGCCTATTGGAGGGGCCCGACTTCTTGGTTTGCCATGTTGTGAGTCACGCGATAAATGGTATCTCGCTGGCATCTTTGGGCTATGAGCATGGTAAAGAGTGCGGGTCTACTGAAGGGGCCCGACTTGTTGATTTGCCATGCTGTGAGTCATGTGGTATATGGCATCCCGCTGCCATCTCCGGGCTATGAGCATGGCAAAGAGTGCTGGCCTGCTGGAGGGGCCCGACTTGTTGATTTGTCATGCTATGGGTCACACGATAGATGGCATATTGCTACCATCTCTGGGCTGTGAGCAGGGCGAAGAGTATGGGCCTGCTAGAGGGACTTGGCTTCTTGATTTGCCACACTTTGAGTCACGCGGTAGATGACATCCCGCTTCCATCTCCGGGCTGTGAGCACGGCGAAGAGTGCAGGCCTACTGGAGGGGCCTGGTTTGAGAGTGCCGAACTGTGAGTCAGGTGGAGATGGTGGGTTTCCTTACCGCCATCTCCGGGCTATGAGCTCAGTGAAGAGTGCGGGCCTACTGGAGGGGCCCGACTTTTTGGTGTGTCATGCTGTGAGTCACACGGTAGATGGCATCCCGCTGCCATCTCCAGGCTATGAGAACAGCGAAGAGTGCGAGCCTAATAGAAGGGGCTTGGCTTGTTGATTTGACATGATGTTAGTCACGCGATAGATAGCATCTTGCTGGCCACCGCCATCTATGGGCTGTGAGCATGGTGAAGAGTGCGGGCCTGCTGGAGGGGCCCAGCTTTTTGATTTGCCATGCTGTGAGTCACGCGGTAGATGACATCCCATTGCCATCTCTGGGCTGTGAGCATGGTGAAGAGTGCGGGCCTATTGGAGGGGCCCGGCTTCTTGGTTTACCATGCTATGAGTCACGCGGTAGATGGCATCCCGCTACCATCTCTAGGCTGTGAGCATAATGAAGAGTGCGAGCCTACTAGAGGGGCCCGACTTGTTGATTTGCCATGTTGTGAGTCACGCGATAAATGGCATTCCGCTGCCATTTCCGGGCTGTGAGCACGAGGAAGAGTATGGGCCTACTGGAGGGGCCTAGCTTCTTGGTTTGCCATGCTATGAGTCATGCGGTAAATGGCATCCCGCTGCCATCTTCAAGCTGTGAGCATGACAAAGAGTGCGGGCCTGCTGGAGGGGCTTGGCTTGTTAATTTGCCATGCCGTGAATCACGTGGTAGATGGCATCCTGCTGCCATCTCCGGGTTGTGAGCACGACGAAGAGCGCAGGCCTACTAGAGGGGCCCAGCTTGTTGATTTGCCACTTTGTGAGTCATATGGTAGATGACATCCCTCTGCCATCTCTGGGCTGTGAGCATGACGAAGAGTTTAGGCTTGTTGGAGGGGCCCGGCTTATTGATTTGCCACACTATGAGTCTCGTGGTAGATGGCATCCTGCTACCATCTCCGGGCTGTGAACATGATGAAGAACGCAGGCCTGCTGGAGGGGCCTGGCTTTGTGATTTGCCATGCTGTGAGTCATGGGGTAGATGACATCTCACTGTCATCTTCGGGCTATGAGCATGACGAAGAGTATGGGCCCATTGGAGGGGCCCGGCTTCTTGGTTTGCCATGCTGTGTGTCTGCTGTAGATCGCATCCCACTGCCATCTATAGGCGATGAGCACAGCAAAAAGTGCAGGCCTACTAGAGGGGCCCGGCATGGCCCGCCGGACTTGGGGTCAAGCAGATACGTTCCTGCATAGGCAAAAAATGAGGTTGCACAAAAAAGGAACCTTATTAAATGAAGAGAAGCCTTACATTGTTGGCGGTGTGTCTTCCTCATAAGATGCCTTGCTATCGTCATTTCCATGACAACGGCATTACCGTCCAGGTTATCCATCCTAGCTGGCCCCGTTTCCGTGCAAGGGGATGCATCATCACTTTCCTCTCTCCCTGCCTCCCAGGATATCATCCCCACCATCTCCTTGGTGAGCTAGTATCTCTAATAGAGCTGTTGCATTGCCGCGACCTGGGCTCGAACCTACCGGGCCAGTGCGGTGACCTGAGGGTTCGCCAGGAGCGATGGTAGTGGAGCAGGGAGTTCCTCCATAGGGCCTTGAGGGTCACCGTGAAGTGGGGGTCCTCGGTAAGCTGATGGAGGGTTCTTGTACATGCGTTGTCACCATGAGGTCGTGAGTTTCTATAGACATCTTTCTCATAGTGGGGGATCTGGTATGAAACCAGTTGGTTCTTCGTGGATCCCCCTACCTGGCATGCCAATTTGTTGCTGCCAAGATCACCATGGCCTGCAGCTCCAACATGTCGGGCGGTCTCGCTAGGCACGCATTCCTCCCTTTTAGCGAGTTGGCTTCCCTCGATCTGGAGGCCCTGCAAAAAAGAGGAGACTTGGACCGGGAATTCTGGTGGGGACACTCCAATGATCAAGTCAGTGGGATGATCGAGAGAAACAGAACCTCTGTGGCAGAGAGCTTGGGGACTCTCCGTGCCTAGAGGGTGAAAAGAAGATGAGTCTTAAGCAGTAGAAAGAAAGAAAAAGAGAACGGAGAGCGGGGAATGGGGAGGTTCTTCTGGCTCTGGCTGGTGCCTTGCCCGCTAGCATTCTACTGCTTGCTTGCTTCTCCCTCTCCCCTCCTCTCCTCTTACCTTTCTTACCTTTTTTCTACCCTTATGCCTGTGTGGTCCCTTCCGCCTCTCCCTCGTGGGAGAGGGCTTCCTTACTCCGCAGTCTCCCCCTTATCGAATCAGTTCTTCTGATGGTGCGATTCCCTATGAGAGGGACGCTTCTATTTCTAGAGGGATCATGGGGGTGTCGCAGAGCCTGGGGCCTCGACCAAGTCCTCTTGGGGGGAGCCTCGGGTTTTGTGCTACGAGGGTCAGCATCCTCCGGCTGCATGGTGTGGACATGGCGGTACGTTATTGGGCATGGAGCTTGGTAGTGTACGCATTGTACAGAAACTATGGATGCCATCCTCGGCACCTTCCCGTAGCTCTTCTCAGTAAGGCTTCTTGCCATTTTCCTCTTTCATTTTTTCTTGTTTTCTCTCTTTTTCTCCTTCTTTTGCATGGCTGATGTTCTTTTTGGTGCAGCTCTGAATGGATCTCCTGCTCATTTGGGACTACTGCAAGAACTGGGCCAAAAGAGATAGGCTGAAGGAGCAGGAGATCAATGTGCTAGTGGTCGAGGCCAAACTGAAGACTAACAAGGATTAGGAGGTGGAAAAGAGGAATAGGGAACTGAGGGACGAGGCGATGAATGCCGAGAGGCACCTCAAGGACTTGGAGGCTTCCTTGGCCTGGGAGAGGGACCGGGTCAAGCACCGGGTTGAAGAGCTCAAGGCCAAGGAGGCCCAGATTGAGGAGCTCAAGGTCGAAGTGGCTCGGGAGAAGGAACAAGCACATACTCTCCAGGCCCAATTGGAAACAATGAAGGAGCGAGCTGCTGCCGTCGAGGAGAAGGCCACGGGGGCAGTGGCCCTCATAGAGGCCACAAAGAAGGAAGCCACCGAGGCAGTGCCGAACTACAAGGCCTCGGAGGAATTTGAGGTGGAGTTTCAGGAGGCGGCCATGGACTCGTTCTTTAAGGGGTACGAGTTTTGCCAGTCTAGGGTAGCAGAGCTCATCCCGAACATGAACCTGGATGGGCTTGCCTTCTATGCTGCACCGTGCGGGGGCCAGATTATGGTCGTGGCCATAGTAGAGGAGGAACACAGAGCCGCCGTCGGAGGTCGAGAAGATGCCACCCAACCTCAACGCCATCCCAGGAAGGAACCGGCCGAGTAGGATAGGCTAGGGGGCCTCTTCTCCTGTGTGCTTTCCTTATGCTTTTTTCTGGACCACCTGGCTTATCGAGGGTTCGGAGACACTATAAAAAGCTTTACAAATTGTCAATGAAATTTTCCTCTATTCTGTCTCTTCTGTGTTCCTTGAGCTTTCAATGCTTTGATAACTTCCCTTCTTTCTTTTCTTCTTTATTTTGGGACTGCCCACGTGCACGCCTTTGTTGAGGTGCTTTGCCTTGAGGCAGTTAAGAAGGAAGTCCTCGAGTTATCGAGTTGTCCACACCACGTTGAAAATGACGAGCGGGATTTCATGCAAATTTTTTTTTTAGGGGAGGTCTGGATGACTCCAGGCAAAACTGTCTTCAAGTGTTCGGAGTGCGACCGAGCCAGGAGGCTGAGGTCGGTGGGCCTGTAAGGCACCTCCACCAAGCTAGGATTCGGACAAACGAAGTGCGGAGGCCTCTAGAGCCTCCCGGTTTCGAGGTGCGGGGCTTTTAGAGTCTCCCAACTTGAAGTGCAGGGCTTCAGGAGTTTCTCGACTTGAAGTACGGGGCTTCAGGAGTTTTCCTGCTTGAAGTGCAGGGCTTTAGGAGTTTTCTAACTTGAGGTGTGGGGCTTCAGGAGTTTCCCGGCTTGAGGTGCGGGGCTTCAGGAGTTTCCCGGCTTGAAGTACGGGGCTTCAGGAGTTTCTCGGCTTGAGGTGCGGGGCTTCAGGAATTTCCCGGCTTGAAGTGCAGGGCTTCAAAAGTTTCCCAGCTTGAAGTGCGGGGCTTCAGGAGTCTCCCGGCTTGATCTGCCAGACCTAAGATTGCTTGGCAGGGTTCCTACAAGGCAAGACATTTTGCACAGAAAGGAATTCTTTTATTAATGAGAGGAGACCCTACATCACTGGTAGTACATCCTCAAATTATTAGCATTCCAAGTTCGTGGGAACCGGGCATCATCGAGCTCGGCGAGGTAGTAAGCTCCATGGGAGAGAGCCTCGATCACCTTATAGGGGTCTTCCCAGTTCGGGGAGAGCTTGTCGCACTCGAAAGGTTGAGAGGCTTCAGCCCACCGCAGTACTAGATCGCCTGGGCGGAAGGTCTTTGGCCTTACTCGCATATTGTAATACCGAGCTACTCACTGTCGGTAAGCAGCCATTCGGAGCCGAGCCTTGTCTTTTATTTTCTCGAGAAGGTCTAAGTTGAGTAGAAGGTGGGCCGGGTTCTTGGCTTAATCATATTGCTCCACCCGCAGTGTGGGCACTCCGAGTTCATCCAGGATTACGGCTTTGGCACCGAAGATGAGGTTGAAAGGCATCTCGTCAGTAGCCTTCCTGGGCATTATGTGGTGGCCCAAAGGATGCTGGAAAGCTCTTTTGCCCACCTACCCTTGGCCTGATCCAACCTAGTTTGGAGTCTCTGGAGGATGGTCCGGTTGGTTACCTCGGCTTCCCCGTTGGTTTGTGGGTAGGCCATCGAGGTGAAGCGATGATGAATACCGAGGTTGGTGCAGAACTCCTTGAACTCTTGGTTGTTAAACTACCGTCTGTTATTGGTGATGATGCTGTGGGGGAGCCCGAAGTGGCAGATGACCGACTTCCAGAAGAACTGACAGACTTTAGCTTTGGTGATTCGTGCTAGTAGCTTCGCCTCTACCCATTTAGTGAAGTAGTCAATAGCCACTATCAGGAGTTTGCGCTGTCCGGACGCGGGAGGAAATGGACCAAGGATGTCCATCCCCAACTGGGTGAACGGCCAGGGCATGGAGAGTTGGGAGAGCGGAGCTGCTAGCTGACGTTGTATGCAGGCATGATGCTGGCAGCGATCATACTTTTTTATGAAGTCGACGGCATCCTTCCTCATAGTCTCCCAGTAATACCCCTGATGAAGGGCCTTGTATGCTAGCATCCTGCCCCCCACGTGATTTCTATGGAGGCCTTCATGTATCTCCTAGAGCACAAAGGCTGCCTCTGCGGGTCTCAAGCATTTCAAGAGTGGATAAGAATAGGACCTACGATAGAGCTGCCCATCCATTAAGATGAAGCGCGCGACCTTCTTCTTGATGAGGCCAGCCTTCGTTCGATCTTCTGGTAGGGTGCCATTGGTGATGTATCTGGCGTACTAGTCTATCTAGCTGGGCTCCAGGGTGGCATGCTGGACTTCTCTGGGAGCTTCATAGCTTGGGACTTCTAAGTATTCAATGTGAGCTCGCCCCAATGATGAGTCTGGTAGGGTTGCGAGCCTCGAGAGGGTGTCAGCACGAGCGTTCTTTCCACGAGGGATATGGGAGATGCTGAAACATCGAAAGTCTGCTGTGCTCGAGCATACCTGTTCCAAGTTCTTCATCATCTAGGGCTCCCTTGCCTCGAATTCTCTAGAAATTTGTTTGGCCACCAGTTGGGAGTCGGTGAAGACTTTTAGGTTGGGCACACCCAACTCGTGGGACACCCTCAGTCCTGCGAGGAGTGCCTCGTATTCTGCTTGGTTGTTGGTTGTTGTAAACTGGAAATGGAGCGCGCACTCGACCACAACCCCATCGCCATTGGCAAGGATGAGGCCTGCTCAGCTCCCTCCTGAGTTGGATGCACTGTCTACGTGGAGGACCCAGTCCTCCTCTTCAATTTTGGGGTATGCCTAATGTTCCAAGGTGGTCTCCTCCAGCTCCTCACCCAAGCCTGCACACTCGACCATGAGTCTGCCAGCACCTGGACCTTCTGAGATGGCCTTGGTCAGTACGTGATGACGAACTCACTGAGCATCAGAGCCCACTTAGCCAGGCATCCAGAAGTATCGGGGCGGCTATGTATGGCTCTTAGTGGTTGGTCCGTCATGACCACAATCGGATGCGCTTGGAAGTATAGCTCGAGCCGCTGAGCAAACATTATGAGAGCAAAAATCAACTTCTCAAAGTGGGTGTACCTAATCTCCGCATCTCGAAGGAGTTTGCTGGCATAGGACACCGGCTTCTGGGCTCCATCCTTATCTGTGCGGACAAGGACCGAACTGATGACCCCCGGATAAACCACCAAGTACCATAAGAGTTCCTCTCCATCCTCCAGCTTGGAGAGTAACTATGGTGATGCCAAAAATTTTTTCAACTCCTCAAAGGCTGTCTTGCACTCTTCTGTCCAAACGAAGTTATGCACCTTGTGCAGCGCCTTGAAGAAAGGTAAGCAGTGGTCGGCGTACGTCTTCGACCCAAGGATAGCTTTCTCAGAGTTTCTGGCCCCTGGGACGACTTGAAGATAGTATTAGATTGGCTGAGGTGCCCCCCTTATTTTCCCTACGCCATAAGGAGTGGAAAACTGTAACAATAGCCGCTTGGTGGAAATGACCGCGTCGAGTTGATTGAGCATGGGATGGCCAAGGATCATGTTGTAGGCTGAATGGAGCCTAACAACCATGAAAGTCATCATGACAGTGCACTACCAAGATGGTGTCCCGGTAGTGATGGGGAGAGTGATTTCCCCTTCAACTCCCATGAAGTTCCCAATAAAATCGACGAGGGGAGTGTGCACAGGCTTCAATTGAATAGAGGACAGATTCATCCTGGAGAAAGTATTATAAAAAAAGATATCAGTTGAACTTCCACTATCGACCATAATCCATTTTACAGGATGCTTGGCGATCATCATCTCGACGACCATGGCATCGTTGTTTACATTTTCATTCCCAGATTCCCTCTCCCTCATAAAGGGAAGTACATTTTCTAAACTCTCCTCCCCCCGAGTCCTCTTGGTAGTACGCTCGATTCCCCAACATATCATCCCCACAGGCTTCTCGATGGGTCGATTTCAACTATAGGGATAGGAGGAAGAGCAGCGAGCACCTGAGGTTCCGCGAGGTCTTGCCCCCCATAAACTTTTCGAGGTAGCCCCTTCTTATCAAATCTTCAATTTCTCTCTTGAGATGGCGGGACTCCTCGGTATCATGGCCGTGGTCACGGTGGAATTGGTAGTACTTCATCTTGTTGCGACCGTTAGATGACCTCAGTAGGGGAGGGCGGCGCAGGTAGCATTCGCCCTTAATCTCCATGAGAATCTTCGTCCTTGGGGCTAGGAGATGTATATATTTTTCTTTTAGAATGGGGCTGCACTTCGGCTTTGGCCCCTGATGAAAGTTCGGGGTGGCCAATCTGGGCTTCCGCACCCCGAATGTGTCCCCAGGAGGTTGCTTCTTCAGTAGCTTCCCGTCCAGCTCCCTCCTCGTATGGTCTGCCTCCTCGGTGTGGATGTACTTGTGAAGACGGAGGAGGAGGTCGGAGTACGTCTTCGATGGCTTCTTGTCCAGTGAGTAGGTCAGGCAGGAAGTCCTGAGCCATCTCTTCAGTGCCAGCATGATAACTGGCTCATCCAAATCATAGATCTCCATTGCGACAACCTTGAAGCGAGTCATGTAGTCCTACAAAGGTTCATGGTCTTGCTGCCTAATGGAGAAAAGGCTGTTCATCTCTCATGGCACCTTCCGGTAGGCATCAAAGTGAGCCACAAACTTTCTCTTTAGCTAAGCAAATGAGTTGATGCTCTCAGGCTTGAGAAGAGTGAACCAGACTCGAGCCACCTTCTAGAGAGTGGCTGGAAAGGCAATGCAGAAGAGGGTGTTGGTCGCTCCCTGGACTCTTATGAGGGCCTTGTAGCTCTCAAGATGGTCCAGAGGGTCGGTGGTCCCGTCGTAGGGATTCACCTGCAACATGCGGAACCGACTCAAGATCGGTTCCTCTTGGATCTCTTAGGAGAAAGGTGGACGGGCGACGTAGCCCGCAGGCTCATGGGAGGAGCCCTGCAAATTTGCAAAATGGTGGGAAAGCTCCACCAGCTTGCGCTCCTGCTCCTCAAGGTGCCTTTCAGCCATGCACCTGATGGCCTTGTCGGTGGAGCCCTCTGCTGAGGCCGACGGAGGAGGTGAAGGTGACAACTGAGGGGGGTCACGATGGGGGGCCTTGCCTCTACGACATCGACGGTGCTTAACAGCAGCCTGCTTGAGGATCGGAGATCGGCTCTCCCGATCGACTGACTCGGTCCACTGTCTCTTCATCGGGGTCCGATGGCTTCCCTATGGGGCTATCATGGTTCGTGACAGTGAAGGTCTTCCTTGGAAGGACCGCAGGCTTTTATGGGGTACGACGGCTTGGGCTGCAGGGGTTCCTGGCCGTTGGTGGGTGGCTAGGGACCGGTGTTGATGCTGTAATTATTGTACCGCTACAGTCAGGACCTACATCTGCTGAGCGAGTGCGGCCAACTGGGCATCCACTGAAGGTGATTGCGGTGGAGCGGGAAGCTCCCTCTCTAGGCTGTGCGGGCTCCCGTGAGAAGGGGGTTCCCTGCATGGCTAGTGGAGACCTCCTGCGTGTGGGTCATCACCATGTTCCTAGCGGAGTTACATGTAAAGGGATTGGCTTGGATCAAAGCATGTCCTGCCCCCTACCTGGTGCGCCAATCTATTGCCACCCACACGATCGTGACCTGTAGCTGGAGCCGACCTCGAATGCTGACCTTATCACACGAGAGTCCGCATGCACGACTGGACTTGCAAAACAAGGAAGACCCGGGCCGAGGATCTCGGCGGGGGCACTCCGACGATCAAGTCAGTGACGATCTAGGGGAACAGACCCTCCCCTGTGGGCCCCTTTGCTCAGACCTCATGCTTGGAGGAGATTTGGTTTGAAATAAAGGGAATTGAGCTGGGACAGGAGCATCCGAGGAGAGCAAGAGCCGTTCGGCTGCATCTGTCAAGGCCCTTCCGGTAGGTCTTCGGTAGCCTAAGGTGCTCGGTTTCACAGTTGCTCTCCTGTGCGCTGCCCTCTCCCTCCCTTGCATGAGTTAGGCTTGCTTACCTTATGTTAAGAACCTTAGGAGGGTCCTTTTAGACCAGGCTTCCTCCCAGTGGCTTACCTTGGGATCTTACCCCTCTGCAGGCACCGGAAGGTCAACTTCTGGCAGTGCTTCATACCGTGCACTCAAGTTCCTTCTTTATTCATGACATGGAGTTATGTTGCTGGCTCTGACCCCCCTCCTAGTCACTCCTCTTTGGAAAACTTAGTAGAACCTCAATCAGGGGGCAGCAGCCCCCTGGATTTGAATCTTCCAGAGCGATTTTCGCTTTCGGGTGGCACAGAAGGTCGGTTGGGAGTGCAGTGCCTCGATCAGGGCGTCCTTTCCTATATGGTGTAAGTAATAGTGAGGACGATAATGGCATCCTGGAGGGTGCTTCTCCGTGGTCCTTGGGCGGCGGTTCGCTGCCCGATGGAGATGGTGCTGTGGGGCTTTGACTTCCAGCTGCCGGACCTTCCACCTGGAGAGAGCTTGGCCTGAGGAGAGCAAGAGCTCGGCTTCGGTCGGGGTGGACTCGACCTCAAGGGAGCCACCCGGCGAAAGAAGCTCGAAGGGAGCAAGAGCTCGACTTCGATCGAGGTGGGCTCGACCTCGAGGGAGCCACCCGGTGAAAGAGCTCGAAGAGAGCAGGAGCTCGACTTCGACCGAGGTGGGCTCGATCTTGAGGGAGCCACCGGGCAAAGGAGCTTAAAGAGGGCAGGAGCTCGACTTTGGCTGAGGTGGGCTCGACCTCGAGGGAGCCACCCAGTGAAGGAGCTCGAAGAGAGTAGGAGCTCGACTTCGACCGAGGTGGGCTCGACCTCGAGGGAGCTACCTGATGAAGGAGCTCGAAGAGAGCGGGAGCTCGACTTCGACCGGGGTGGGCTCGATCTCGAGGGAGTTACCTAGCGAAGGAGCTCAAAGAAGGAAGTCTGACGTGACAATTTCTACCCATGTGGCATTTGACTGGATCTGACGGGGGCTCCACGTTGGTGATCTGGTCACATCAAAAGTCATCATCGTCGATATCAGATACTCATGAGTCTGAATACGAGCCCTCTCCATGACACTCTAGGAGAGTAAGTGGAAGAGTTGAAGATAATGTCATTCCTGGTCAAACAGGTGTGGTATACTATATATGCAATAAATGTGCCATGAGGATAACCACAACCAGGTTGGAGTAAATAAAAAAAATAATCCACATAATCAATAACATGCATAAAAAGAGCTTCAAAGCTAGCAATCTTCCAAACTTGGATAGCCTGCCGACATAAAAAAAGTGCATGGACCAAAGTCTCATCCTTGTCCCCGCACACCGGGCAGCTCATGAGCACATTAAGGCCTCTATTATTGAGAAAAGCTATAGTAGGAAGGCGATCCCATGTCACTTTCTACAAAAATAAACTGATCCTTGGATGAACTTGAATCCTCCAAATCCAACCAATATCAGGAGACCGATGGGGTCCATGGTGGAACAAGGGATACAGATCAGTCATTGCGACTCTCGGGAGAGAAGATGTCCTCCATATCCTGATATCCGGGCATGCATGTACCGATAGAGGTATGGATAGAACCTGTGCCCCAAGAATCTCACCGAAGACATAAGTTACAAGCCCGGTATTCCACTGAGAGCCATCCATCAATAATAAGTCAGGAATAGAAAGAGAATGAATGATATCCATGGCAAAGAACGCTGGCCATCGAGATAATGGTAGATCCATTATCCAAGATTCTGCCATAATGCTAATAGACATACCATCACCAGAATCCATCTAGTTTAAGGGAGGACAACATGAGCAGTTGCCATCATTGCTTTCCAAATAGTTGAACAATTGCAAGGAGGTTGATAGTTTTCCCCCGACCAGTCAGAGCCATATTTGTTTTTCATTATCAAAGTCCACAAGCTATCAGGGCAAAGAAGAAATCTGACGACATGTCTACCGAATAGAGCTTCTTGTCTCATAATGAAAGAGTGAAGACCAAGACCCCCCCCCCATAGTGGCTAGCACACTACATGCCAATTAAGAAGATGAACAACTCTCGAACCAGATAAGAACCTATAGGAAGGCCCAGATGAATTGCTCTATCTTGAGAATTGATACGGTTGTATCCACTGATGTGGAGCCAATCTAGATGCCGGCTATCAGCTAGCAGGTGGAGATGCCACCTGAGCATGGCACCCAAGCGAGGAGCCGAAGTGAGCCCCCTGCCGAGGTCAGCTCCCGGCCAGGGTCGAGCTCATATTACCACCAACTGAAGAAAGGAGGACGACAAAGATTCAAATCATGGTGGGAAAAGGGGTTTTCATCAAAACCCCATCACTGGGATGGTACGACTAACAGGCGATGGTCCACTGCCTAAGGTCTATGGAGGGAGACGCCTCGCTGGAGCACCAGGATCTCCTCAGGCCCTGGTTTACACCGATCGAGAAGGGATGCCCTGTTCGAGGCATGGCACCCCTCGACCTGCCATTTGCATCACCCACAAGAAGAAGGTCGTGCTAGAGGATTCAAACCCTGGGGCGGCAGCCCGCGTGCCAATGCTCTGCCAAGCTTTCCAAAACATGGTGATCAACCGGAATGTCAGAGCCAGCAACATAACTCTTTGCCCCAAAGGGATAAAGGGGAGCTCATGCACAGTTCCCGAATGCTATCAGGTGTCCACCCTCTGGACTCTTCGAAGAAGGATACATCTGGGAAGCAAGCTCAAGGGGCAACACAGCCTCTCCATAACCAACTAAAAGGGGCCTCCGACTGAAAACAACAACAACAAGAAAGACACAACACAAAACAACAAGTCACAAGCAAGCAAGGGGCATGCGAGGTAACCGTCGGTACACAGAAGGCGAGAGCAAACCAGATGAATTGCTCTGAGAAAAATTTGTCGGAAGAATCCCATGGACACAACCGACCCTACTTGGGCTCTCCTTCTCCGCCGACGCTCCTTTCCTACTCTCTCGCTTTCTTTTCCCTAGAAAACAACCTCCGAACCTGGAGACCTCATCGGGATCCACCGAGAAGGATCTGTTCCCCTGGATTGCCCACTGAGTTGATCGTCGGAGTGCCCCCACTGGAATCCTCGGCCCAGGTCTCTTTTTCTTTTGCAAGATTGGGCACGCGTGCAGGACTCTGGACGAGGAGGGTGACGCCCGACATCGAATCGAAGCTACAGGCCATAACAGTTCAGGCGACAACAAGAATCATAGATTTAGACAAAACAACATTAGAAAGCATATAAACAGGTAGGGATACGAGAATAGACCTGATCAATGTGATCCTTCCCATAAGAGAGAGCTCTCCCTTGCCAACCCTTGACCCTATCATGAATAGTCTTGATCAAGCAGTTGCAATCAGCCTTTAACAGTCTACCTCCAGTAATCGGAACTCCAAGATAGTAAATATAACTCCCTTGCTCGCTAATTGAGGGTATGGCGAATGGAATGCCGTAGAGGGGCTAGAGTCTTTGGACTAAAATCACCTCCGATTTAGTGTAATTGACTCTCTGGCTAGAAGATAGACAGTAGTCCTCCATAACCCTCCTAAAGTCCTGAGCACATAGGACAGTTAGCACGATCCAACAACAAACAATCATCTATAAAGAGAAGATGCAAGATCTGGCTTGTGACAGGGACCGAGACATACGGTTGAATCCTGGATCCCTGGTAGCCACCCGCAGAACTCGCGAGAGAACATCAGCATAGCCACCCGCAGAACTCGCGAGAGAACATCAGCACAAATAATGAATAAGTACGGAGATAAGGGACAACCTTGCCGAAAATCGATATTGAAAAAAAAGAAGTCCGAAGAAGAGCCATTAAGGAGAATTGAAAAAGATGACCGGACAATACAAGCCATAATCCGGGATATCCATAAGAAGTGAAAACCAAAATCCATTAGGGACTTCTATGACAGCCACCATAACAAATGGCATTTTTGTATCTACACCACTTGAAATATGTGTATTTGCGCATTTTTTTTTATGCAATTACACTAAATTGCTTTTTCCACCGGACTACTTATTTGAGGTTAACTTAAACTTATGTTAACTTGCAAAGATAAAAGGAGGTTATTGATCCATCTCTCTCTTAGCCAAAGCACAGAACCAACCAGAAAGATGTCCAGAAGGTGATTGATAAATGTTCAAAATGTTAAAATACTCATTCGCGTAGTCCATAAAGTTCTTTTCATGCAAGTATAGTTCATACAGTTGGCCACTAATAAATACTCTCATCAATGAATTTCATATAAAGATTCTTTACTGCTTTTGTTTGGCAAGAAAGTGGCCATTTCATCAAGAATGTGAAACGAGATCAAAGGGGCCCCAAGAGTTTAAGTAGGGCAAAGTGCAGGGTAAATAAAACATCATGAAAGAAAACGAAGGTCGAAGCAGAGATCCCAACCAAACCAAGCAACTCAGCAAGCAGAGCCACTAAGAATGGGAGTGGTCAGAAACAGTAGCACAACAGTAACTACAAACTATTTTGAGCAGAGAATAACCACAAACAGCTTCTGTAATATTCTCAGAAACATTAAGCTTCAATAACCAAGAACTCCAAGTGCCTAAGAGGACCGTTCAAAGGGATGGTGCAGAGAAGTTTCGCATTTAGATGGAATCTCAAGACTTTCTTTATCATCAGATCAAACTGGGCATGATCTAATAACTTCATGCCAGGGCATTGGAATCTCTGAGAGGTGTATTTGCATGCTTCCAATCGAATGATCCTGCCATATTAAAGTTGCGATAACCTGCAACCTCTTCTATGGGCACTGCTTGCGATATTTCTTTCAGGTCCTCCTCTGTGAGCTTGACCTTCAAAGAGGCAATGTTGAAATCCAGGTTCTTGATCTTGGAGGTCCCTGATAAAAGTTGGATATAAGAAATAAAAAACAAAGATAGTGAAAAGAAGGTCATCTACGTCTAACAGGTTATATTAGCATCACCATGTTAACAAGGCTCAGCCAGCAACAGTTTTCTCAGCTAGTTTGTACCCCAGCATTTTACTCAAAATAAAAAAAAAAAAAGAAAAAAGAAAAAAAGTTTCGAGGTTGATGAAGAGGGAGAAGACCATCAACTTTAATCATTCTATTGAAAGTGTTCTAATTGCAAATTATAAAGTGTTTTCTCGTCTATTGAAATATCGCAGCACATCCAAGCACGTAGTTTTATCCAACTGTAACTTGCTCTAAAATAAAAAAGGAAATGAAAGCCCACAAAATATCATGATTTAGCTGTACTCACAAACACCTTCCGATTGCTTTTTAAATTCCTCGCAATAATATTTTGTTCCTTTAAAAACCAATCTATCAGGTAAAAATTTTAAGCCATCTCACAGTCATATAAAGTTATATGGAACCAGCATCATTTGCTAATAGCTCAGGAAAAGTCTTCATATTTCCACGAAGGTCTTGTCTGGTTGGTATTTGCATGTAAAAATTAAGAAACAATACTAACAAAAATAGAAAGTATCCTATCATGCTTCGAACCAAGCTTGTAACAAGCACTTCATGCCTGCACGGTGAACCATACAAGCATGCAATACAACAAATCAAATTGCAATAATTTCTAAGCAATAATAACAATTCTTCGATACTCGAAAACTAATTTAAAATATTCTCATCAATAATAATATTCAATCCTTATAAAACATTCAAATCCAAGCTAAACTAATAAAAAAACTTATTGATACAAGTGGCCAAGATGGTTAGATCTATTAAATTGCTCGATGTAATCTAGTGTGCTCTTTCAAGTACCGAGCAATCATGATTCAAGATTTAAAACATAAAAAAAATATAATAAACTAAACTAACTTATTAAGCAATATAACACATCAAAGTGGGATCTAAATATACTAAGCAATTAAATCATATAATATTACTAGGAGAAATAAATCTCAAATAATACATATTTTTTTAAAAATATGTAAGTTTTATAATTGAATACAACATCAAGCAATGGCTATGTAACTCAGTAGCATCGGTTTGACAATAGGGATACATTGCACAAAGTATCGGTTACTATTATTTTAATTACTAGTGGCTCGGTATCGAAACTAGTTTCTTAGTTTACATGTCCACATGTCTAATATACAATCCTCATTGGCGATGCTACATTATAACTATGCGGAGAACATATACAAAACAAGTTCACAAACTCGCCAGTCCTATTTTCCAAATTCAATTCTCAAAACAGATCATATATTCAAAATATATTATTTACAATAAAAATATATACTTCACCCATTTTATTAAATATAAAATGGAGAACATAAATTAAATTAAATAACTAATTATGATTTTAAAAGATTATTCAAAAGTATACTTGAAGTATTAGATTACTTGTCAATATCAACGACAAATCAAGTATAGTATTTACTAATTTACATTTTAATCTAGTAGGTTAAATACACATATTCATGATCATTGAAAATCAATATCTTATAAGCCAAATAAAATAAGAAACCCTTAAGAATCTAATTAGATCACATTAAGATATCACTAGGAACATTGCTCCATACCCAAACTAGGATCAAAAGAGGACATAAACTGACCAAGAAAGGTGTCTGATGGTCTGAATCAGATTAATCAAGATAATCAAGTAAGATTAAGGTTCTAAGCTAAGATATCAATATAATGAGGACCATATCCCATTATGTTATATAGATTTGAGAAAGGAGATTGACATATTGCACAATTATTGGGATGGTTTTGGGCCCATCTATATCGATGAACCAAGATTACGAAGATGAACTCCCTCCTTGCTAGAATTACAAGAACATATAAGAGAAAAAAAGATGCTAGAGAGATCAAACAAGATAAACGAAAGAGAAAATAAATGAGGAGAGAGAAAATAAGATAGACCAGAAGAGAGAGTCCTCATTTTTAAAAAATATTAAGATTGAATCCAATAGAAATTGTGCTAGAGGATCTAGTCGAAGTCAAACAATTAGTAGTGATGATCCGGTGATGAAAAATGTAAAAAAAATTGGAAACAAGAAATCTGACAAACAGCATAGATATCAAAGCAATTCCGAGCCTCATCCAAAAAATTACCTTGAAGTTATTGACAAGGAATCAAAACTTTAAAATAGATCTTCAATCAGTTTAGAAAGAAAGATAAAAGAAAAGAGATACAAGAGCAAGAATAGAGAGAGCAAATAGAGAGATAAAAGTGAGAGAAGAGAGAGAAAGAAACAGAGCTTCGATTTTTTCCTTCCTTTATTTTTTTTTAATTTTCTTCCTCCTTTATTTTCTTTCTTTCTTTTTTTTTTTTGTTTTTTTTTTTCTTTTCAGGTGTAGGGCATAATAGGGCTCTGTTTTTCCTTTCGTCTCCTTCCTTCTTCCCTCTCGGTACAGGGCAAAGCCCCAGCTGGCATGACCATGGCCGGTAGTGGCTAGAGTCACAACGGCGGTTCTTATTTAGTAATCAATGGCTACGAACAATGAAGGAAAATCAAGAGTAGAACAGGAAAACAAACCAAAATAGAGGATTTTTTTTTTCAAGCCATGGAATCCAACAAGGCAATAGCTCACTGGAGAAGGGAGGAGATACATGGATGGGAAATAGAGAAAGGTTGATGGCTTCTCACCCCTTCTTTGACGGGTATTTGGTAGCATAAACTGTCACGCCCCGAATCCAGCACCAGAATCGGCACGCGACCGGCCGCACAAATCCTAGATTTTACCCTAGAGATCATGCAAGGCCTGGGTACACAAGAGTCACTTACTTCAAGAAAATCTCACTCATCACCAAGTCAAGTATCTGCACGACTCTGTAAAAGAAGAAAGTAGGTTGTGAGCTCTACAGCCCAGTAAGGTTTTCATATGATTACACCAGTAATAATATACATTTCTAAAATAGCAAAATACCAGTATATTATATCATTCAATTAAATGATTTGAGCCTCATGTATTATAAAACTTTGATAACTTTGTATTTTTCCTTTAATATTCTTATTATTGCACCTTTATCTTTAGGGTTCTGGTCTAGCCACGGTCATGTACCAGCCCATGACTGGCAACCACAAAGCGACCATGCATACTATGGTCGGTCCTGCTCATGTACCAAGCCCGTGGCTCGGCTGTCCCACGTACTATCCGCCCGTGGCCAGTTCCCACGTACAAAGCCCGTGGCTCAGGCTGTATAACCACTGTGCAACCGTAGCATGGCTAGACCAAATACCGTATTTATTTCATTAACACTTGTCAAAACATATCTTTTATGATCTCTCGATAACCGGTAACGTGGTCCAACCCACTCGATAACCGATATCATGGTCCAACCCATTTTAATAACTGATATCGTGGTCCAACCCACTCGGTATCCAGTTTCATGGTTCAACCTATTTAGCAATCCGGTATCATGGTCCAACCCATCCGGATATCAATTTTTTTTATAACATCACGCATGAGATATCGACAATAATAATGATAAAACCACAATATTAAACATGAAATCTCAACTCTTCCACTGACCGACATCACGATCCAAATCATCAAAATAGAACTTTTATCCGATAAACACGATATCCGGAATATAAAATAATAACAACCATAATCATATTGTTCTTCATAAAACTCAACTACACCATACAACAATAATTCATGCATGCCAATGATCATGCACTCGGATCAAAACCATGCATATAAAATAATATATAAACTGATGATCACGTCCATAATCCTTACCTTCAACAGCTAATCCAAAATATCCGGTATCAATCTATACCCAAAATTCGTCCAAATCATTCCTGCTCAAAAGATTGATCTCCTACAATAATAAATAAATTCATCAAATCGGTTCCCCCCAGATTTTCTCTTCCCTCATCTTCCAAACCAAAATCCCTTCCCTCTCCCTTTCTCTCTCTTCTCCTCTTTCTCTTTCTTCCTTCTTCTCTTCTCTTTTCCCTTCTCTTTCTCTCTCTTCTCCTCTCTTTTATGGCTCTCAGCAGGCTTTTCCCTGCTTCCTATCGACGTCCTGTTTAAAAAGAGGAGAAAAACCCATCCAAAATCACCTCAAACGTAACCTAGGAAGTTCAAAACCATTAAAATATCTCCACAGCCGTCAGATCTGAGATCGACATCTCAAACCACGTCCAAATCCGAATCCAAAAGCACCTACCTAATCAAGCCTAAACTCCTTCGGACCAATCTCAGCCGTTCGATCGGACGGTCCAGATCGCTTAGAAACCTCATGGACCGCCATACACTGCGAGAAATGGTTGGAAAACGCCTGGGAATTATGCGTGGGAAACGCCCATGCGACAGCCGGCTCGGGCTGGGCCGAGCCCACACGCCCGCGCCCATCGCGATGGGCCGGGCCGCGCACCGCGTGCCCGCGCGTCGCGTGCTCGCTCCCCGCGCTCCTCGCGCCGCACCAGCTCGCGCACGTCGTTGGGCCGGGCAATCCTTTTTTTTTTTTTTTTTTTTTTTTTTTTTTTTTTCTTCCTGGGTGTCACATAAACAACGATTGTGAAGGCAACGTTCGGAACGATAGCTTGGAGAGACGACAAAAAAAAAAAAAAAAAAAAAAAAAAAAAAAAAAAAAAAAAAAAAAAAAAAACACGGAAGATTCAAACCTTAAAGTCGGAGATCCTGATTAAGTTAAATAGAGGAGCAATCATAGTCTTCAGGGTTATTTTGGCATCCCAATCTCAACAGAAGTCAGACTCCTAAGGGAAAATGGGGAAGGAGAGACTCCTATCGGGAGTCCATCTCCCCCTTCTCTTGCCACGTTTTTTTCTCTATTTGGTCTTGCACTATGCTTCTGGGTTGGTCAAATAAAATCAGGGTATTACGCATCCTTTCAAATATGTGTGCTAAATTTATACGATAAACAAATTTTCACGTAAATGCACACTATATACTTCAATCCAATTACTTGCCTGGTATAGGAACCACATCATCCCCTTGATGAAGAAGCCAAGCAAGAGCTAGCTGAGCAGGGGTGCACTGATACTTTGCACCTAGTTTCTCCATTCGCACGTACATAGTCTTGTTCTTTTCCAAGTTTTCTCCAGTGAACCTCGGATGAGAAGTCTGACCAATAATATGGATGCATAATGAGTTAAAGAAATTTCAATTGTCTAACACTCTGCATGTTAGCATCCCAACATATTTAACTTTAAATATTGTTCAGAGATGAGAGTTTCAATACTGAGGTTGTGAATATCTCGAAGTTCATACCAATGCACTCTCTGCGGAAATACTTTCTCCAACTCCTTTTCCACCAAAGAAACCACGACCAAGAGGACTGTACGCAACTATTCCGATGCCAAGTTCTCTGCATTTTATAAGACGCATCATCCTTCTTTGAACTTTAAGTGCTTCACATACGTTAGCCAATCATTAAACAGGATTCTAATCATACCTGCAGAGTGGGACTATTTCCCCTTCTATATCACGAGACCAGAGAGACCACTCCATCTGGAGTGCAGTAATAGGATGGATGGCACGTGCACGCCGGATTGTGTCGGGGCTGGCTTCTGATAGCCCGATGTACTTCACCTTGCCCTCTTCCACCAACTTCTTCAGCTCCCCCATCTATCAAACACCAAAACAAATGTCAGCTCCATCGACACAAAGAAGTTAACAGAAATCAACTCGGACGAACAATGACTCGAATCCAAGGGGTCAGTGTTTACAGTATCCTCGATTGGCACCGTCTTATCCACACGGTGCTGATAGTATAGATCAATGTATTCCACTCCAAGGCGTTCGAGGCTTGCCTCGCAGCATGCTCGAACATACTCCGGCCGCCCACTTACAACAAAACCACCAGTTTGATCAAACCCCACAATGCCAAATTTTGTGGCCAACTGGATCTTTTCTCGGGGCAAATGCTTCAATGCCTACAAGCATCAATTCTTTTTCATGCTTGATTCTAGTGCATAACTCTAATTCGCTCGATAAAGAGAAAGGAGATTGTAAAGTTTGAACCTTTCCGATCAAGATCTCATTGGTATGGGGTCCGTAGAAATCGGAGGTGTCGAAAAAGGTTATTCCCTTGCTGAAGGCATGCTTGATGATGGCTATCCCGTCTTCGTCACTGAGTGGATGATTGAATACTCCAGTGAGGTTCATGCACCCGAATCCCAGCTTGGACACCTGGACACAAGTACAGAGGTCATCACAATTGACAACGGTATTAGCACCGAACAAAACTATTATTTTTTTTCTCTTTTTTTTTAAGAGAGAAAAAAAAAAAAAAAAAAAAAAAACACTAACAGCTGCATCATAAGCATGAGCATAAGCATAAAGCATAAGCATAAACATAATAATAATAGAAATAGAAATAGTTATTTTTTATTATGTTTCAAAGATAGAATTATATTTTACTTTATAAAAAAACACTGACAATCTAATTCGATATGAATTGCCAACACTATTCAACGATTCCTTTTTATAACCAGTGATGTTCCTTACACACCCTTTACCCCTCCCCACCTCCCTCTCCTGCACCCAAAACCTCAACACCCCCCGCCCCCCCCCCCCCCCCCAACCACCCACCCCCCCCCTGCGGCCTCCTTCCTCTGCCCGCCTCGTGCCATCTCCTTCCTCTCTCCACCACCCACCATCCCTCCCATCTCTCTCCACCATCCGCACCCCTCCACCCTCCACAGGATAAATAATAATAAAGAGAAGGGGAGAAGAGAGGTCATGGTCTGAGCAGTTGAATAGCCAGTTAAAAATAAATTGGCTTTATTAACCTTATCCCATTACCCTATCTTTTAATAAAATATATTAAAAAAAATATACCAGCAACTCCCATAATAATACACGGAATCAAGAGGATGAGAGATGAGACGGACATGTATTCGCTACTATCATCACCATAGAAGGATGACAGCTTTCTAATTAGATATAGAAACAAATCATACAGCAATTGATTAGAAAACATAGGAGGTATCAGGAGAAGAAGGGGAAGTTACATCTAGTCCCTGGGATCCCAACTTCACTCGGGGGATCATCTGGGTAACTAAAACTAGGCTTTCTCAGCAAGAAACCGGAAATCCCGGAAACGTTGCTGCTGGTGACGAACTTAAAAAAGGATTGGGTTTTTATGAGCTCCCCGGAAATGAGCTCACCCCTGGGGGCAAATCTATATATATATATATATATTTAGCCGGATAACCCAGCAGCCAGGTTACTGGAGCGTGATGTCATCGATTCCGTCAGAAATCCAATTTGAAGGTGGCGCTGCCATCGTGAGCCCAGTGCTTAAGTAAGATGTGACACACAAGTCAATAGTTTCCACTCGGCTCAATCTATCACGGGATGCGGCGGCTCTCAGAGTGATTTAGATGGCAGAGCCAGCCGCCAAGCTAGGGTTTTGCCGGACATCAGTATAAGATATTCTTGCGGCGGAGAACTTAAAAGAAAAGAGAACCTTTACCTGTCGAGAGATCTGCGATAAGTGGTTGGTCAAGACGTGGCTATGAATAATTTACTGGTCTGAAATGTTTCCGTAGATAATTTAATTAAATTTTAGATTAAATTTAGAACAGAAATTTTGATATTTTTATGGTTAATTTTATTAAATTTTAGGTTAATTATAGAACTGAAAATTTTCGGTATTCTAGCAGGATTAAGCTAACGTACTCGTCTAGTTGATAAAAAAAGTATACAAAAAATTACGGCCCGAATCGAATAAAAGTCTAACAGATTCCGGCATCCTAGTGGGATTAGGCTGACGTACTCATCGTGTTGATGAGGAAGGCACGCAAAAAATTACGTTCCAAATCGAACAAAGGTCTAACAGGTTGGGATCCGAGTGGAAAGCTACATCGGGAGTTTTTTCCATCCCCTCATCTTTTTTTCTATTAAAAAAAAAAAATCTCCGAAAAGAATTTTTTTTAAAAAAATAATATAAATTTATTAAATATTTATAACAATAAATATTTGGTTATATTTTTATGAAAATAGATGTATGGTAAATTATTTGATTGAAATCGTGTTAAATAAGTATTCGGTTATATATTTAGAAAATAGATGCACGGCGATTTATTTGATTGAAATTGTATTTTTGAGAGATTATTCCAACTTGAAATCATCGTTTCGAGAGACGAGTTTAATTTAAAATTATTTTTCTAAGAGACGATTTCAAATTCAGAGGTCTTTCGAAAAAAATGATTTCAACTAATCAAATTTTTTTCAATACTTATATTTAAAATTTAATATATATTATTTAATAATATATTATAATATATTTTATATTATAATAAATATTTTATATTTCAAAATATAATAAATATATTATAATTTATAAAAAAATTAATAAAAATATTTAAAAATTAATATTTTTTTTAAAAATAAAAAAATAAAATAAATAATATAATATTATAATAACATATTATGACATGTTTTATATTATAATAAATATTTTATATTCCAAACAATAATAAATATATTATAATTTACAAAAAAATTAATAAAAATCTTTAAAAATTAATATTTTTTTTAAAAATAAAAAAATAAGAAAAATAATATGATATCATAATAATATATTATGGCATGTTTTATATTATAATAAATATAATATTATTATCTTATTAGATTTATATAATATATATTTATAATGTATATAAATATTTATTATAATATTTATAATAGATCCTTGCCAGTCGGATCGATGACAGGATCCTGGCGACCGAACCGGTGGGAGGATCCTGGCAGTCAGAATGGTGACAGGATCCTAGTGACCGTACCAGCGATCGGACCGGTGGCAGGACTCTGACGACCGGATCGATAGCAGGACCCTGACGACCGAATCGATGACAGGACCATGGTGGCCGGACCGATGGCAGGACCCTGGTGGTGGGATCGGTGGCAGGACCCTGGCAGTCAGAATGGTGGCTGGACCCTAGTGGCCGGATCGACGATCGGACTGGTGGCAAGACCTGGCGACCTAACGGTCCGGCTACTAGGCTCCTTCCACCAGTCTGATCGCCGTTCGACCACCAGGATCCTGCCACCGGTCCGACCGCCAGGATCCTGCCACCGGTTCGACCGCCAGGATCCTGCCACCGATCTGGCCGCCATGATCCTGTCACTGGTCTAGCCATCAGGGTCCTGCTACCGATCCGGTCGCCAAGGTCCTATCACTGGTCTGATCGTCGATCTGGCCACTAGGATCCTGCCACCATTCCAACTGCCAGAGCCTTGCCACCGATCTAATCACCGGTCCGGCCATCAGGGTCCTGCCACCGGTCCGACTGCCAGGGTCCTGCAATCGGTCCGACTGCCAGGGTCCTGCCACCGATCTAATCATCGGTCTGGCCACTGGGATCCTATCACCATTTTGACTGCCAGGATCCTACCACCGATCCGGCCGCCAGGATCCTGTCATCGATCCGACCGGTAAAGATCTATTATAAATGTTATAATAAATATTTATATATATTATAAATATAATATAATATAATATATATTATATAATATAAATATAATAAGATAATAATATTATATTTATTATAATATAAAACATGTCATAATATATTATTACAATATCATAATATTATTTTTCTTATTTTTTTATTTTTTTTAATTTTAAAAAATTATTAATTTTTAAAGATTTTTATTATTTTTTGTAAATTATAATATATTTATTATTATTTAGAATATAAAATATTTATTATAATATAAAACATGTAATAATATATTATGATAATATAATAATAATATTATTTTTATTTTTTCTAATTTTTTTAAAAAATATTAATTTTTAAAATGTTTATTAATTTTGTTGTAAATTATAATATATTTATCATAATATAAAATATATTATAATATATTATTAAATAATTTTTATTAAATTTTAAATAGAAGTATTAAAAAAATTTTGATTAGTTGAAATCGTTTTTTTGAAAGACAAAATCAATTTGAATTTGAATTGTCTCTCGAAAAGAGAGATTTCGAGATCTTCTCTCGGAAACAAGATTTTAATTAAATCAACCGCCGTATACCTATTTGAAATCGTCTCTCGGAAACAAGATTTTAATTAAACAACAGCTGTACACCTATTTTCATAAATATATAACCGAATATCTATTTTTGTAAATATTTAATAAATTTATATTTTATTAAAAAAAATCTCAGGAAAGGATGTCCTGCGGTGATTAAATTATCAATAATAATAATAATAATAACAAAAAGGAAAGCGAGCGAGAAAGTGCGAGCATTAGTTGAGATTTTTATTTCTTTATATATAAGGATTTATATCAGGCAGTTTATACTTACCTGATTCATCACGATCCGAAAAATCAGAGTTGGCTAGAAATAGTGGATTGCTAGAGAGCAGCTACAAAAAATTTCTGGCAAGAATGGATGAAAAATTTCAGTCTGTTTAAATAAATAGGCTAACTACAAGAAATATTATGGTAGGATATAGTTCGCGTGCCAATGATAATAACGCAATGGTCATGGATCATTTTGATCTTAAATTGATTGGAAATGAAGTCATAGAATGGTTACAGAGAATGTTGAGGGGTGACTTGGCAACCTTTTCTAGGGTCGAGATCTAGGATGGACGTCGAAGAGATCATGAGTGATTGATAGTGATCTAGTCTCTAAGTCGGTTATTAGTATATGATAATTGATATTCTTCTAGTGTATTTTTGCGATACATGCTAAGTCATATAAATCATATGTGACATACACTGGCCATGTCATCTGTGATTGAGCAGACCATCTTCAACATACTAACCGCTATAAAACTTGAATCAGTTGTGCTGCCGCTCGAATCGTCATAGCCTACAGCTCTGACGCGTTGGATTCCTTCCAGATCTTTGGCTCCCGTCTCACGGTTGGTCGGCTAGCTTGCTCGGGGGTCCTGCAAGACAGAGAAAAACCTTGGACCAGGGATCCGGCGAAGGCACTTCGACGATCAAGTCAGTGGGACGATTGAGAGAAATGAATACCTCTTAGACGGAGAGCTTGGGGGACTCTCCGCATCCAGAGGGTAATAAAGAGAAGATAATAACGAAAAAATGGAAAGAGTCTCTGTTGCTCTTCTTAGCTTTGTTTTCGCTTCTTTTTCCCTTTTCCTTTATTTACCGTTTTCTGCGGGTCTTATATAGACGGGAAGCTTTTCAAGGGATTCTAGGTTCTCTCCTTCGAAGGAGGCTTTCCGTTGCCCAATGCTACCTCTCTGTCGATTGGTTCTGTGCCTGAGCCTGCAGCCATAACGGGATGTTGCCACTTTGGAGGAGACTGTCTGGGTGCTGCAGGGCATAGGACCGTAAGGGGACGCCCTTCTCTAGGAGGTTGGGTGTCCTATCATGGAAGCCGTAGTCTCCCAGTCATGCGATCATCGACGTGTTGGCATACCGTAAAGCTGGGAGGTTGGCATTATCCAGATTGTGCAGGTCGTGCGCACGATGCGTCGCAGGGGGCGCATGCCCCCATGACAGGGTATGCGTCACCTCTCGGAGGCTCAGGGTGGTCAGGTACTCCGTTGTCTTCGTTTTGAATTATGGCTTCCTCCCTCTTTACGTCTTTGGCGGGAAACTATGCTCCTGATAGGAGGGTCTGCTTTGGAGAGATGGAGTTGGTCTCAACCGAGAGCTTATCTTAGACGGGGGGCTTGTCTAATGAGCCCAACCTTGACTGGGAGCTGACCTCGGAAAGGCGGTGCTTTCTAGAGAGACGGACTCGACCTCGATCGGGAGCTTACTTCAGATGGGGGGTTTGCCTAATGAGCCTAGCCAAGACTGGGAGCTGACCTTGGAAGGGCAGTCCCTTCTAGAGAGACGGGTTCGACCTCGATCGGGAGCTGATCTCGATAGGACGGTCCCTTTTTGGAGAGGCGGACTCGACCTCGACGTGGAGCTGACCTCGACAGGGCGGTCCCTTTGGCTTTTCGTCATGCAACCTTGCCCAGGTGGCGGGCTTCTTGTCGTCGTGGCCGCTCGCAGGCTCCACGTCTGCGGATGTTGCTGGGTCGGTCCACATTAGCGGATGTCGCCGTATCAAGTTGGTATTCAAAAATACATAATTTTTAATTTTTATAATAAGTTAAGAATTATTATAATAGCTATTGTAATAATGCTATAATAGAAAAAAAACAAATAAAAATGGAAAAGTGCTCATATTATTTTTCCAAATTAATGTTTATTTAATAAAATATTATTGCTTTTAACCTGTGCAATCTTTTTGAAGATAAAATTGATATAAGAAATTAAATTATGAAAAAAAGATATTTTAGTTAAAAACGGTATAGTTGAAGTGATGGATTTTTTATTTTTTCTGTTACCATAAAAGTATAAATAATGGAGAAGGAATGGAACTGTAAGTTTGAAGTGATTAAAAGTGAAACTATAAATTCTCTTTGATAATTCAATGGATGGACATGATGTTGGTGGGTGTAATTATGAACAATGGCTACCTAATTGACAAGATCGAGTCTAGAGTTACACTTTATGTCCTTAAGATAATTTCGTCCCGTAATGGTGTTTACGGTTTTATGACGATTATCTCATAGGATACAACGGTCTTCTTCTGGTAAAAGCAGCATTACAATTCACTAGAAATTCGAACCAGGAATGCTTTTCTCTCTTTGTATGTACTATAGCTATATTCTGTTTTCAAAGTATGCAAATGCCTAAAAGACTTATGATGCACCATAGCTATACTCTATTATTCAGAGTATGCAAATGCCTAAGAGAAGGAAGGAAAAACTGGATTGAATGAATGAAATGAATGAAGAATGGGGACCTATTTATAGCCTTAAGGTGCCCCTTGGAAGCAACCTTCTGATTTTATCGGAGGGAGTTTCCGATGTCTTTTCGTAGTGAGATATGCTTTTTCTCAATCATGATATGAAGATTACACGATCAATATGTTTCTTCAATCATGATCGGACATCATGATATGCTGGTTCGTGCCGTGATCTTAAGATTACGCGATTAGAGCGCTTCTCAATACGTTGTTTTACGATCTGATGGCACCCTTGATCTCAGAAGAAACATTGATCCGTGAACGGACGCATGATCCGTTGTTTCACGATTCTGAAACCCGTCATTCGAGTCGGCTCGAATTCCTCGAGTTGGCTCCTTGCTGCAGAGAGCGCCCTGTGGATCCGAGCCGACTCCTCCAGACTACACATTACCGTTCTATGGATCCGAGCCGGCTCGAGCCACTCGAGTCGACTCGGCCATACTGTATGTTAACGTTTTGTGGATCTGAGTCGACTCGAACCACTCGAGTCGACTCAGTCAGCCATCCGAGTCGACTCCTATCAGAACCGAGCTGACTCGCCTCCCTGCAACCTTGATATGGTGCCAATCAATCTTGACTGTCTGATCTGTTTGATTAGAAAAAATTTTTACCATTCTGTGGATCCGAGCCGGCTTGAACCACTCGAGTCGACTCGGCCAGACCGTATGTTAACGTTTTGTGGATCCGAGTCGACTCGAACCACTCGAGTCGACTCAGCCAGTCATCCGAGTCGGCTCCTATCAGAATCGAGCCAACTTTCCTCCCTGCAACCTTGATCTGATGCCAATCAATCTTGACCGTCTGATTTGTTTGATTAAGAAAAACTTAAAGGCTCTTCAAGCTCCTCGCTACGATGCATACGTGCGAAGTGCAAAGTATACCTATAAAGCGCCATTGCATCCTTGTCATCTATCGCACACATGCGTGCGCGTGCGGGTGATGCTATCATCACCCTCAAGCTCTCCGTCTATGGTGAGCCTTAAAGCAAGAGCATGGAAAAATGTTTTCTTATAAAAAGCCTTCTCTTTTTTCAATCTTTTCATGTGGGATTAAAGTTCCATCCCACAGGATAGTTTTCATCCCACGGGATAGTTTCCCATTCCAAAGGATAGTTTAGGAATAAAAAAAAAATTCCTATTCACTTTTTTCAATACATGATACTCAAAGCAAGTTTGGCATTCACATGTGTATAGACCATGTGGGCATAACCTCAAGAGCTAGTTTTAATTGGAAGGAGCTTATGGAAACATTTTCTTTATTCTCTAGGCCATGGAATGTAGGAGGAGATTTCGATGGCACTTTTCAAGATAATGAAAGGAATGCCATCCCCCAACCTAGGAAAACTTCCAAAGCTTTCCTATCTTTTATTAGGTTTGCACATTTGTTCCAACTTCCCTTCAAAGGACAAGATTTCACTAGAGTAATAGGAGAGAATATCCGATCATAGCGAAGTTGGATAGACTCTTGATTTCGACGGAGACGGATGATTTGTTTCCCTACTCCTTCTAGGAGGCTATTTCTAATCCTTGTTCGAACCATATGCCAATCAAGTTATCCTTGATCGGATTTAAAAAACAAAAAACAAAAAGACCTTTCAAATTTGATCGAAGTTGACTATGTCATGGTGACTTCTTTGATATTGTGGCTCAAGCTTAGGCTAATTAGTCGAGTTCATTAGATGATGCTGCCATTAACATTGTGCGCAAGCTAAGGGCAACCAACAATGTGTTAACCTATCTTTGGTTGGGATCATGAGAGAAATGATGGATGGAATAGGAAAGATGGATGACCTTTATTTATTGTTTAGTTTAAAAGTTTTAAAAAGAATAGATAAAAAATAAGAGATTGTTCATCCACCCAAATCTACTAATTTGTATCCTTTCAAATATGAGGATAAGAAAGGATGGATGGAACATATGAGGAATGGATTTCTACATCGACAAAATTATATCTCATTAATTTTTTTAATCAAAAATATAACTTACACTTTTTTATTTTATCTATACTATTAATCCAATACCATTAAATTATATTACTAATTATTTTAATTATAGTACATGATTTTAATAATATTAATTAAATAATTATTATAAAATTACTTAAATATTTAAATTAATTATTTAGTTATATAATTAATATAAAATTAAATTAATTTATAATATTATTTTATTTAGTTAAATTAAATTAAAATTAAATATCTTTATAATATTTTATATAATTATAAATTATAAAGATTATAAATTTATATATTACTTACTTCTTCAATATAAATTAGTATTATAAATTGATTATAGTAATATTTTTATTAAAGAGTAGTTTAGTAAAAATATTATACAAATATCAGCTATTTTTTCTTTCATTCTTCTATATTAAATAAATGGAGAAATCATTCCCGTCCATCCATTCATGTTTCACTAAATACATCCCCTCCCTTATTCATCCCTCCTCCTCTATCCATCTTTCTTCCAATCCGTCCTTCATACCAAACAAAGAGTTAAGGTTCATTGACAGAATATTAGATCAGTTGCTAGAGCAAAAAAGAATATGTTTTTGAATCTCATTCAAAATTTGGACCGCAAGGAGGATCATTGCCCTACCTCTCTGATTGAAAGGGAGTTGAGGTAGTCTGGTAGAAGCCAATTGTATCAAATCTTCAAAGACAAAGAACTTTATTGAAAATAGAGGGAAAACATCCAGTGGCTCAGAGAGAGTCACAATAATACGGCCTTTCATAGAACAACTAATTTTAAAGAAAGGTTAATTAGATCTCATGCATTGAATGGAAAGGTTTTGAGTTTGCATATAGGAAAGACATTTTGCGAATCTTCATGGATTTCTAAAGAAGCATTTTTTATGAGCCTGTGGATCCCCAAATTGATGTTGATTGGAATCTACAACACTCCCTCTACCATTAATACTATGGATGCTCCTTTTACTTTAGATGAAGTTAAAGAGGTGATGTTGAGCTTCAAAGGAGATGAGATCTAGGGACCAACTGGATTCTCTATGTGCTTCTTCCAACACTTCTCAAAATTAGTTAAGGATAATGTTTCCTCTCTTTTCAAGCAGCTTTATGATTGGAACATGGATTTGGATAGTCACAACTATGCCACTTTCTTTTTATTCCTAAGAAAGATACTACAAAGAAACCTTTTGATTTTCAACCTATTAGTTTGCTGCACAACTATACCAAGATTATTATGAAGGTTTTGGTGAACTGCCTCAAACCGCTCCTCTCTAAGCTCATTGATCTAGTACATACAACATACATTATAAGAAGGTGCATCATGGATAAAATCATCTACGCCAATGAAATTTTGCATCATTCTAGAAGGTTAGATAGATAAAGTGGTTTGTAAACTTGATTTTATGATGGCTTTTTGATTGCTATTATAGGTGAACAAAAATAAAACATACACACTACTATAGCTAGCAATGAGCCAGGATCGTATTCACGGGGATCAAGGATGATTATTTCACAAGAAAGAGTAAAAAGAAAAAATATTTTATAGAGAATTGGATTAATATTAAGAGTTATTAAAAGATAACTACTAATTACTTAATTAAATCACTTAGCAGAAGTTACCTAGGAATCCGAATCTACTGTGTAAGCAAGTTTTTATCTTCTTTTCTTTATGTTGCAATATTATGATTCTTGCAGGTTCCATGTTAGAAGAGTTTATCTCTTATTGGGCACAGGCCATATCTGGAGATCACGACACGTCCGCTAGAGTATAAACTACCTAATTGATTGCAAGATCCATAACTCTTGCAAATTCAGTGTTAGAGCAATTTATCTCCTATTGGGCATGGATCGTATCTGGAGATCATGACACGTCCGCTTGGTGCATAAACTGTCTAATTGATTTACATGGTTAGGAGTTTAATCTACCATACTACGATTATCTCTTTGAGGTACATATCGTATCCTGAGATCATGGCATGTCGATAGAGTGTAGGCCGTGTATGCCATATTAAAATCTTGATTAGAAAGATAACTCAAACTATATGTAAATGAAGAATATGAATTTTATTGCATAGAAACTAAGTATAAAAAGAGCAATGAACCAGGTTACAAGCTTCATCTATATCCAGGTTGAAGGAGCCTAGCCGTGCATCGCTGCTGCCAGATCTCCTCTCAAATTTTTCTCTTTTCTAAACCTAATACAATGATCTAAATAAAAGAAAAAGAAAATAATTATTGGAGTAATTGATCCCTGAATTGCTGCTTGGGATCCTCCTTTTATAGAGCTCGTCTAGGATTTTCTCCCGGTCAAATTTGGAGTCAATCGACTCAAGATTGGCCAGATATCGCACGGAAAATTCTTAGCCATTTGATTTGCATCTTGATGGAGTAATCGATTCTAGGATTCATGCACTTCCTTCTCGGCCAAACGGAGCCTGATCAAGACTCTTTTTGAATCCCGATCTTAGATCCCCATCCCACTTTGATTTGGCTTCAGAGAGTGGTAGCGTGAGGCGGTGGTGGTGCTACATGGAGTGGTGGCTAGCGACTGGCGATGGCGGTGGAGTTGGTCGACACTATAGTGGGTCGATGATAGTAGAGGAAGAGCTCGGTAGTGACATCAGGTGGACGACGGCAGTGGAGGACGGTTGCATCGGTGATTGCTAGCTTGACAGATGGTGGTGGGACAGCATGGAAAACAATGGTCAGCAATGGTGTTCCACGATGTTGCATGTGACCGACGAAGAAGAAAACAGTGCTTGGCCAGGAAAATGGCCTTCCGATGGCTCTCCGATCATGAAGGAGCTCCCAGCGACGAGGGGATGGCTGGGGACCACTTCGATGGCCAGACAGTACGAAGCAATGACTGTGGTCCATGAGCAGGGGTGTGGACTGATGGCAATGGTCGCCCATGGACCTGCTGATGTTCTGTAGATCGAGTGGTCGGTCCATGGTAGACCGGCTGCTCAAAAAATTGTGTAATTACGTTAATAACTTTAAACTCTGATTCTTGGGCCATCCAAACTCCGATTTTAGTACCGTTTATGCTGTTGGACTCCAAAAATTAAGCTCTTCCCATCCATGAATTTCTTTTCTACAAAATTTAAATAAAAAGCATTACTTCTTAATAAATATATATTAATTAATATTTATTTAAATGTTTAAATTGAGATAATTAATAGACTTATCACACCCCCAATGATGGGGACATCAACAAGAAAGAAGTTTTTAGACTAACTTACTTTTATTTTGCAGTTAAAATAGATAAATCTAATAAAGGGTTTGAGTCCATCTTCTCTTTCAGCAAATACTTGAGTCGATTCATGAGTCGACTCAACCTATATTCAAGTAGGGTATGACGCCACTTCTTCAATGCCTATTTTCCCCACTTGGCATAATCCATTTGAAGCCCACTTCCCTCACTTGGATGCCATCTACTTGAAGCCCATTTTCCATAATTGGTCGACACCACATCAAGCACCTTTTGGGGAGGAGGAAGGACACCACATCAAGAATTTTATGGGAAGATTAAAGCTATGTTCTATTATCCCAACAACCCTCCAACTAACTTGCCATGTGGGATGCCACATCACATGATCTACATCAGCAAATGGAGGACACATCATTGCCACCTAGGAGCCACATGTCAATTGGTTGTAACCTTCCACCCATAAATGGTTGTAAAAAACTAATTCTAGTTGAACCACCTAACCAAAGGTTGTTGGATCCAACTAGAATTAACTAGCTCATCCTTATCCCCTCCCCTTAGACGAAATTTTCTTGGATTAAAAGCCTATAAATAGGGCCATAAGCCCTCTCTTGTATTCATTCTACTTTGGATTAAATGAAGAAAGCTATCTTTCTTGTTCTAGTTCCCTATGTTCTCTTGTTTGGAGTGAAAAGTTCTTGAGTTTGAGAGTTAGAAGATAGGTTTAAGAAGAGAGTGTGAGGTTCTTGAGTGAGTGTTTGAAGGATAGAATACCGTTGAGTGTTTGAAAGGTGGAGTGCTTCTTGCTTGATCCAAGATCCAAGCATCATTCCTTGAAGGCGCCGGTCTCTAGTTCCTTGTTTTCCCTTTCTTCTTCTTCTTGTTTCCATTCCAATTTTGAATTCTCCTTCCATACCTAATCTCTGATTTGATGCAGGTTTTCTCTGATTTTCCAAGTCCAAGATGAAGGTCTCCAAGCCAAGGATCATGGCCAAGGTGAGTCCTAAAAGTAGGGAGTGCTAGTTTTATGGTTTAGATCTCAATCCTTGAGTGATGAGAGCACCTTCTTCCACCAAATAATTAGCCATCATTGTTGATAGAAAAACTCTTCCTAAGCTTCATTAGATCTGATCATTTGAAGGTTAACTTGTCCTAGTAGTGATGGTTTCCTTTCCATGAAGATCCTAATCTTTATTTTCAACTAGATCTACATTTCGGGTATTGTAATTTAGATCAACTAGTCTCCTTATGAAGATTCTTTTCTTAGATTAATTTAGACCATTTATTTGATAATTAATTGCTCAAGTTTGCTTTTGGTTAGCTTGCTAAAACTCTCCATTCATCATTTTATTTTCGTCCCCCATCAATTTTTGGGATCAAGAGCTTAAGTATCTACTAGGTCAAGTGTTTGATTGCTGAAATTTCTGTTCTAGTATTCATCCAGATTTTTCATGAATTTTAATAATTTTTTATATTGCAAAAAAATCCAAAAAAATATTTTTATAGTACCTTATTGTGTTAGAATTATAAATATAAAATTCAAAAAAATATTTTCTATTTATTTCTGGATTTAAAATACAAGTTCTTAGATCATTTCTGAAGTTCTATCTAGAATTCTATTTCAGCCTTCCATTTCATTTAATTTTCAAAAAAATATAAAAATATTTGTTCTAAATTTTTAACTTTTAGATCTGAGATCCAGACTTTGATTTTTGTTATTTTCCACCCAAATCTTGAATTTTAGAAGGATCTAGAGTTTGGAATTTGAAATTTGAATTCAGGTTGTTAAGAGTTAGCTGAACTGCTGGAACCTTTTAGCATGTGCTTTCAAACTACCTTCTCAACCAAATTTTTTAATCTGAAGTCAAAACTTTAAAATCTAAGAATTATTATCTAAGAGTTAATCAAATCAATTTTATTTTTAAAATCGATATGCTGGAGATTCCTCCTGAAGTAATTATGCATGAACTTAAGGTGGACCCACTTAGTCGGCCTGTTCGTCAAAAGAAATGAAATTTTATCCTAGAAAGGTAAAAAATCATTAATGAAGAAGTATCCAAATTGCTTGATGCTGGATTTATCAGGGAGGTTTACTATCCTGATTGGCTTGCCAATGTAGTAATAGTAAGGGAAGCAAATGTAAAGTAGAGGATATGTATAGATTATACAGATCTTAACAAGGCATGTCATAAAGATAGTTTTTCCTTGCCTAAAATTGATCAACTTGTTGATGCAATGGCTGAACATAAATTCTTGAGTTTCATGGATACTTTCTCTGGATATAATCAAATATGAATGAGTCCAGAAGATGATGAGAAAACATCCTTTGTTACAGATCGAGGGATATATTGCTACAAAGTAATGCCATTTGGTCTTAAAAATACCGGAGCTACCTATCAGAGGTTAGTGAACAAGATCTTTAAAGATCAAATTGGAAATACTATGGAAGTATATGTAGATAATATGATCGTTAAGAGTAATCAGTTTGATGATCATATTAAAGATTTGCAAATAGCCTTTGATATTTTACAGCAAAATCACATGAAGTTAAATCCGACCAAATATATTTTTGGTGTAACTTCTGAAAAATTTTTAGGCTTCATGGTTACGAAACGATGGATTGAAGCTAATCCAGAAAAGATTCGAGCCATATTGGACATGAGACATCCAGCAAAAAAGAAAGAAATTCAATAGTTGACTGGACGGATCGCTTCATTAAGTTGATTTATTTCTCGTTCGGTTGAGAGATGTTTGCCTTTCTTTAAAGCCTTACGACAGACCAAGGAGTTTAATTGGTCGGATGATTGTCGGTTAGCATTTGAGAAACATAAGAAGTACTTAACAAATCCAATCATATTATCTAAACTCCAAGAAGGAGAAGATTTGTATCTTTATTTGGCTGCATTCGATGAGGTAGTTAGTTCAGTGTTGGTGAGAAAAGAATCCAATGGGTCACACAAACCCATTTATTACATCAGCAAAGTTCTTCATGATGCCGAAATAAGATACCCAAAACTTCAGAAGATTGTTTATACTTTGGTAATTTTGGCTAAACGCCTTAGGCCATATTTTCAATCTCATCGTATTATTGTATTGATCGATCAACCTTTGAGAACTATTCTGCAGTGTCCTGATACTTCTGGTCGGATGGCAAAGTGGATAGTCAAATTGAGTGAATATGATATTATTTACCAATCTCATTCTGCAATGAAAGCCTAAGTGTTGGCTGCTTTCCTAGCCGAATGTACTTGGGATAATAACGAAGGTGAAGATTAGACATCTGTTAAAATAGAGAAAACTGATTGTCCCTGGGTTCTTCATATGGATGGAGCTTCAAATTCTTTAGGTTGTGGGGCTAGATTAATTCTATCTAGTCCAAATAGAGACGTGACAGATTATGCTCTTCGATTTTCTTTCAGAACTTCTAATAATCAAGCCGAATATGAAGCTCTCTTGGTTGGTTTAAGAATTTTAAAAGAATTAAGTGTCCGAAGGCTAAAAGTGCTATTTGATTCACAATTAGTCATCAATCAGGTAAAAGGCGATTTTGAAGTTCGTGACACTACTTTAGCTTTATACATGAAGAAAGTTCGAGAGCTTGGAGCTTTATTTGATTCTTGAGAAATCAGTCACGTCCCTATAATTGAAAATTCTCGAGCTGATTCATTATCCAGATTGGCTACTTCTACACTTGATTTAATGGGTCAGACTTTTGTAGAACATTTGGAAAATCCAAGTATTTCGGTGAATGAAAAGGAAAAGGTTTTTCAAATAAAATCAGAAATGAGTTGGATGAGTTCGATAATTAAGTATCTGATCGAGGGGGTATTACCTGAAGATAATGTTGAAGCCAAACAACTCTGAAAGACTACTTCTCAATATATTATTTTAGATGGATTGTTATATAAAAAATCATTTTCCCAACTACTACTAAAATGTTTATCTCCTTCGGATGCTGATTTTGCTCTCAAAGAAGTATATGAAGGAATATGTGGAGATTATTTAGGGGAAAGATTATTGGCTTATAAAATCATAAGACAAGGATATTACTGGCTGACTATACAGAAGGATGCAGCAGACTTTGTGAGAAAATGTGATTCCTGTTAAAGGTAGGTAAATATACAAAGGCATCCTGCCAGTCAGCTAACACAATTAACGGCTCCATGGCCATTCGCTCAATGGGGGATGGATATTCTTGGTCCGTTTCCTCCGGCTTCTGGATAATGAAAATTTTTGATTGTTGCCATCGATTATTTTATCAAATAGATAGAAGCCGAGCCTTTAGCATTAATTACTAAAGCTAAAGTCGAAATGTTTGTCAGAAACTCCATCATATATAGATTCAAAATTCCTCATGCTATTATTACTGATAATGGAAGGCAGTTTGATAATCAGAAGTTTAGTGATTTTTATGCTCAGTTCCATATTCTTCACAAATTGACATTCGTCAGACATCCACAAGCTAATGGAGAAGCCGAGGTAACCAATCAAACAATCCTTCATGGATTGAAGACCTGATTGAATGAAGCCAAAGGATCTTGAGCTGATGAACTCAACTCCGTTCTATGAGCTTATCGGACAACTCCCCGATCTACAATGGAAGAATCTCCGTTTAACCTTGCTTATGGGAGTGAAGCTATGTTACTTATAGAAATTGTTCTTCATTCTAGAAGGACTGACTGCTTTGAATAATCGAATAATGATGATCAAAGGAGAATTGACCTGGATCTGCTTGAAAGTCCCAGATTATAAGCATAATTGAAAATGACAGTATATCGACAAAGAGTGGCGCGATATTATAATTCAAGAGTCAAGGCTTGAATCTTTCAGATTGGAGCCCTTGTCCTGCACCGAACAATAATATCCCGACCAACTGAACAGGGTAAACTTGCTCTAAATTGGGAAGGCCCTTATCGCATCACTGAAGTTGTGCGACCTAGGACTTATCAACTTGAAAGCTTGGATGGTTATCCTATGGCTAGACCATGGAATATAGAGAATCTTCGTAAATACTATCAATAAAGAGATTTTCTCTTCCGTTCCTTTTATATAAAAGAAAAGTATGAGGTTGAAACATTCTTTAAAAAATAAAAGAAGGTTGGCCTGATAAGCTGACTATAATCTGACAAATCGAGTTGATCTGATCCACCATCTCATCAGTATTTTATGATCAAAATAATTGATCAATTAAAAGGTTGGCCTGATAAACAAACCATGATTCGATAAATAGAGTTGGTCTGACCTACTAACTCATCAGTATGTTAACATCGAAATAACCGATTGATTGGAAGGTTGACCTGATAAGTCAACCATGATACAAGTAATGAGAGTTGGTTTGATTTGCCACTCTATTAATGTTATTACCTCAAAATATCAAAGATATTGGAAAGATAGTATGGTGTATTGAACTGATCGTTATAGTTAGCCTGACATGCTGATTACATAACATTATAAAGAGAAAAAAAGGATTTCATTGATATTCTGTTAAAAAAAAGAAGCAACAACGAACATTGATTCATCACAAGTTACTGAAAGTTCATGATTACAAGCATTATTCAACTCTTTCCTGATTGACTTGATTATAGGCGGTTTTCTCTTGTTCGGACGTTTCCTTAATAGGGGAAATTACAGGATCATTGGTTGGCTTCTTTGTTTCCTCTTCCTCTATAATTTCATCTATGGAGATAGAAGAAATATCAAGGTCAGGATATAGCTTCTTAACCTTGTCGATGCAATCTTCAAAGCCGAATCTATAGCCTTCTGCCCCTGCTTCGTCTATCTCATCTTTGAATGCTTTGGAAATTTTGAATTCTTCAACTGCAAGAAGGCTCCGTTGAATCACCAAAGCATTCTCTCATTTGGTTTGTTCCAATTTTTGCTCAAAAGATGCTATTCTCTCTTCCATTATGGACTTTTGGCTCAATACTTCTTCATATGCTTGAGCCTTCTCTTCTATGGCTATATCTGCTTGTCGAAGTAATTTTCTTCTCTTTTCTGCATCAGCCACAAGCTGCATAGCTTGATTTTCAATTATTCTCAATTGATTCTTCAATGACAAGATCATTGCAGTTGATTAGACTAATCTTGACTCTAAGGCTGTTCGATGAGCATCAGCCTTGTCTTTTTCTTTCTTGGCCAATGTCTGCTTGAAGGTCAGCTGATTGACATCAGTTTTCTTCAATCATGGAAATGTTATTGATAAACTGGACAAAAGAGTCGGGATGTCATTAGAACAAGAATAGACTATTTTGAAAAGAAGGAAATGTTATCTACCTTCATTATTCCTGGATAAATGAAGGATAGAATCTCTTTTACTCTACATTTGATTGTTGTTTCCGAGTCTTTCCGAAGGATGGTGGATTGCAGTATGGTTTTTGCCAACTTCGGATTGTTAACACTCGTATCTGCGACGAGCATTTGAACGTCCTTATCATTGTTCAGATCAGATAATTCATCTACAGGGGCTTTACCTTTTTCTATTGAAGTATGTTTAACAGACGTGCCACATTCTGGTTCTTTTGAAAGAGGAACGGATGGTTCTCGTTTCTCTTCCTCAGATGAGGATGCAATATATTTGGAAGATGCTGGCTTATTAGAAGTACTTCTTGATAAGCGACTTCTTCTTACGTACGATCTTTCTTCTCTGAATCGTGTAGGTCTGGCTTTTCTCTTGAATGTTTGATGAAGTTTTTTGCCATCTGGTTCCATCTCTCAGATACGATGAAGACTTTTTGAAGTATCTCTTGAAACAAAGAATTTCAAAGGAGAAAAAATTCAAAATACTTGAGACAAAATTGGCTCAAGATCTGGGCTTAAAATCTCTTTATATAGAAGGCATCAATGATCATGATTTATGATTCAAATTCCGAAATATCCTGAGATCATGACATGTTTGAGATCCTAATTTGGTGGGAATCCATATGCTGTTTCTGATTCTCAAAAAGTCAGTTATAATATATATATATATAGAGTATTTGATTTGAATTTAAATTTAAATCATATACAGTTTCTGAAATACTGACAAATGCGGTTATACGACTTGCAGAACAACTGCTCTTCCAATAGAAAGATGATACTTGATAGAGCTAATATGATGACTTATTAACTTTCATCTTGAAAAGTCTCTTATGAAGGATTCTTCTTCTTGAAATATAAGAAGAAAAGAGAAAGATATTTGATAAATTCGATTGAAATATTGTACTATCTATGATTAACTTAGGGGTTTGACTGATTTAAGGATCATCTCCTCTAAATGTTCAATAAGTGGTGATTTCTTCTTTAGGGGAAGTTGGTGATTATATTTTCTGATTAACTTATCTCGTCACAGATTTCTGTTTGTTGAATTTGTCCAAGATTGAGTTGATTGGATCTTTCCGAATGATAATCGGTGTTTATAATTTAATGATATCGAATAACCATTCATTTTATTCGGATAACCTCATGATTAAATTGGTCATTCTCAGAAACTTTTTGTATGATCTGATGATTCCATACTTAGAAAATTTTTTGTTTATAAAGATTTAGACTCTTTGATATTTGTTGAAGTAAGTTTATTGTGTCTTCTTTCTTTTAAAAAAAAAAGAGCAAAAAGAAAGAAAAGGTGTTTGCCTTATTCAAAATCCAACTAACATTGTTAAAAGGAAAGATTTTTCATTCCATATTAAAAGTAAAACAAGTTCCTACATCCATCATACAGACTGATTGTATACATTCTTTTCAATCATATTTGCTTATGTTTCAATTTGATTTACAGTAGGAACTATTGTTGTTTCTTCTTCTTGAATTTGGGGTCTAATGTTGGTTCTTCAGGTTGATTTTCGACCGGCTCTTTGACCTGATCTTTTTTGTCGGAATCTTCTTCATCGAAATCTTCCTCTATTTTTGAAGTATCTAGATCAGGATAAAATTATTTCACTTTCTTCAAACAGTCGGCACGACCAAGGTCATAGCTCTCGACCCCAACTTCATGAAGCTTGTCCTTGAAAGCTTGTGATCGAACATATTTCCTTACAGCTTCGTTGACAGCTTCTTCGACAGCTTGTTATGCTTCTTTTCTTGCTGTCAAAGCTTTTTCTTCAGTTGCTAAAATTTTTTCTTTGGCTTTTTTCAGTTTGATGGCCGTTGATCGAAGTTTCTTTTTCTTCTTCTTTAATTTTGATTCCATAATGTTTATCCTCGATTGGGCCTCTTTAAGCTCTGCTTCTAGAGCCGATGTTTTGGTTGCTTTTTCTTTCAATTTCTTTTTCATAGCATTCTTTAATTCTTCAACAACCTCTTTTTTCGCCTTTGCGATATTTACTTCGTTGCACATAGCCTGGCGGAATTGGTCAAAGTTTTTTAAGCTTTCATCCATGATGGTGATCCTATGGATAAACTACATATTTCTAAGTCAAGTTGGTCAGATTTGATAGAGAAAGAAGGATGATTGACTATTTAATTATTTGAAGTACAATTTAATTCCATACCTTTAGCATAGTTGGATGGAGCGACAGAATTGTGTCAATCTGCTGGGACTTGATAATTTCCCAGTCTTTTAGAATGATGGTGGATCTTAAGATGCGACGAGCCAGTATTAGGTCATTCAGACCCGAATCTTTGGCATACACATGAAGTTGGCTGTGATATCTTCAGTCGGTGCTCTTTCTTCTTCTTCCTGCATCATCGGAGCTTTCCCTTTATCAGTTTGATCGGCAGGAAATGATGATGGACCGGTCTCTGAAGTTTTGATTGATTGCCTTTCTTGCACTGGAGGTTGAAGAGATGTTGACAAAGGCACTTCATCATTTTCCGATATACTAGCTATTAGTATCGGAGATACAGGATCTGCTGAAACCGTCGAAGCCGTTGAAACGGCTGGCTTTATCTTCTTTGGTTTCTTGGTTACTCTTTCTTCTTGGTCAGATGGGATGGTTGCTGCTCTTCTTTTCTTCGACAGCTTTCGAAGTTTTCGAACGTCCACCATGACCGATGTATCTGCAATAGCCAAAAGGCCGGATGTTAAAATCGATCATCAACAATCAACTGAAAAGATAACATCAGCAGTAAAAATACCTAAAGTGGGGTTGGAGCTGATTTCAGCCGAATACATTTCTCTTTCATTAAGAAGCTCTTTTATCAGGGGAATCTCCATCTCCATAAGCTTCTCATAATCTTCTTTGTCGGTTGTCAGGACCTTTTTGCCATCATTGGGAGTTAGTCGGGGTTCCCTATGGCTAATGATGAAATTTCAAGGAATTCTAGAAACAATATAGAAGAAGCAAGGCTTCCAGCCGTGAATGGCCGAAGGAAGCCCGAGGATAAATTTTTGACCATGGCGTGGGTTGATTACCCACCAACCATGGCCATGGAAATCTCGCTTCAGTACAAACAAAGCAATGAAAAGAGAAGTTTTTGGGATTATATCTGCATCCTTGCAAAGGATCAAGAAAGCGCAGATTATTCGGATACTATTGGGTGTTAATTCGGTTGGTAATATACGATATAGCCTAAAGATCATAAGAAAGAAGGGATGGATCAGAAATCTAAGTCCGGCTCTTAAGTGTTCTTCATAAATTGTCAAGCTGCCGAGCGGAGGTCGATCTATTTGCTCTTCAGAGTTTGGAAGAACTACGGTATAATCATTAGAAATGTTATAATATTTCTTTAAAGCTAAGATTTGGTGTTCTGTTAAGGAGGACCTAACGGCATCTATCCTTACTAATTCGGCTAGTTTTTTCTTCTTCTGAGAAGCGGACTCTTCGAGATTATCAGTACAACTAACTTTTAAGATTCTAGCCATAAAGAAAGGAAGGAGCAGAGGAAGATTAACTTAAAAAGAAGGTAAAGAAGAAAGGAGGCCGACCTGGAAGGTTTTTTTTGCTCCTAAGGTGAAGAAACTGAAATGATGGAAAACCTATTTTCCTGGAGAAGATGGTGTTTATATATTATCTTTTGACGGTTTAAATTTTTTCTCGAATGATGTGATTAATTCAGATTATGCCACTTATCCGTAATATCTGGCAAAAAGATACAATTTTTTGGAGGGTTGAAATAACTATTCATAATCTGATGGCAACGTGTTGCTGATGAGACGTTCGCATTTATTTGATGATGATGATCTTTCGGCCTTTTATAAATTTCAAAAATTGCAATAATGATGGCAGGATACGGCTATTAGTTTTTGTAACCGCTCTCTCTATCAGAGATTGACACGCCATTGAGATGTGTTGCCCGAGAATAGGAGTATTATTTTAAAAAAAAGAAAAGGGAAGGAAAGAGAAGAAGGAAAAAGAAGCTTCTGACAGTTTCTGACATTCAATTAATGAATTCAGAAACTGGGGGGACTAGTGTTGGGATACGATAGATTTGGTCTACTTATGTTGATCTGATGGAGATTGAACTTGGTTGATCAAGAATATGTCAGTGTTCAATGCCCAAGAGGCGTAATCTGATCAATGCCCAAGAGGCGTAAAGCCGATAAATGCCCAAAAGACATAAAGCCGATAAATGCCCAAGAGGTGTAAAGCCAATCAATGTCCAAGAGACGTAAAGCTGATAATGCCCAAAAGGCATAAAGCTGATAAACGCCCAAGAGGTGTAAAGCCGATCAACTCCCAAAAGGCATAAAGCTGATCAACTTCCAAGAGGCGTAAAGCCAATCAATGCCCAAGAGGTGTAAAGCTGATCAACGCCCAAAATGTATAAAGCTGATCAATTTCCAAGAGGCGTTAAGCTGATCAACGCCCAAGAGGCGTGAAGCTGATCAACGTTCGAGAGGCACAAAGCCGACTGATATCCACAAGATATAAAGCCGACTGATATCTACAAGATATAAAGCCGATTGATACCCGCAAGATATGAAGTTGATCGATGCCTAAGGAATATGAAGCTAGCCAAAGTTCAGAAAGGACCTAAGGCTGATCAATACTCTATAATGGATGACGATTACAGCACGTGCTGAATCCTTAACAAACTAACCGTTTATAGCTGAATTTGGCTGGAATCGATTAGGTTTGAGGTCTATAAATACCCATGAATGTGATGGAAAGGGGGATGGGGGTAAAACGGAGAGATTCTAGAACTCCTTTTACTCGATTTTTCTTCAGATCTAATCTATCCAGCCCATACTCCCTCGATTTTTCTTCAGATCTAATCTATCCAGCCCATACTCCATTGATGAGCTTGAGAATAGAAGTGGAGTATTTCCTTATTTGAAGTTACCAGGAAATAAAGAAAAGCAAGATTAGCTAGCTCAACCTGATTCTTCTCGATCTGATCCAAACTCAAATATCGTTGTAATTTGCCTGGACACAACAGGGTGCATATATGTTAGAAGTGTCGAAGAAAATGATTCCCCTGTTGATCCCTTGTTGAAGGCATCCTTGATGATGGATATCCCCACTTCGTCGGAGACTGCAGAATTGTATATCCCGATAATACCCATGCATCAATATCCTAATCTGGATTCCTGGATAGAAGCAAAGAAATCACCCCGTCACCATCGCGACTATGAAGTGGAGAGTTCACAATCATCTATCATCATCAAAGAGGAGGGTAGCTGCTTACTAAAACTCATCAAGTGAGAAGAGAGTAGAATTATATATATATAAACGTATTGTTAAATAAAAGCATGATGCCTAACTCCAATCCCTGAATTCCCAACTTCACTCTGGGGATCATGACCTGGGTTTTGCCCAGCTCTACCATTGTTCTCCCTGCTCAAGAAAACGGAAACTAGGCTTTCTCCAACGGGAAATCGAGAATGTGGGAAACGTTCCCGTTGGCGACGAATTTACAACGATTGAGTTTGAGTCAGCTTAACGGAGTGAGCTTACCTCTGGATGCATGATTCCATCAATTTATTTTTGTATGCGGAAAAAAAGGGCAACTGCATCGCGATCTCATCGCTTCCTCGAGAAATCCAGTTACGGGTTGTAGCGGAGGGCTAAGTCTAAGCTTGGATCCTACCACTGACCTCTTTTGTTGGGGTGCATGGGCCCATGACCGCAGTATGGACCCGCTCTATTTTTCAGATTTTAGTGTACCCATTCGAACATTTTAATATTTTCTCATTGTTTAGAATTTGATGATTATAAATATATTATAATTATGTATTTCGTTATTTGAGCCACTACACATTTTGTGTACTCCGTCTTTTAATATACTGAAATATCTTTTCATCTTTGTCTATGAATATAGGCTAAAAACCGAACAACATAAATCAATATATTTATTGTCTATATATAATTACTTGTTATTTTTAATTTTATACTAATTAATAGATAATCTTGCAACACTAAACGATCAATTGGTTGTTGAGATTTAGTGCATGGATTCAGCCTAAAAACAGTCCAGAACAGGCTCTAGAAGAAGCATAATTACAAGAACCATAATTAGGCTCACATCAGGCCCAGCCCTGCATGAAAACGTGGTCCGCAGGTCAGGCGTAGCCCAGGCTAGCGCACTGCCCAACGCATTCGCCTGGGGGCATGCGACCGGTCCAAGCTTGGGTAGTCCCCCTATTGTGGGGCGTTTGGTGGACCAACAGTCCATAAAAGAGTTTGCTCGGTCTACAAGCAAAATATCATGGTCTATAGGGTGATCTCATAGTGCAGACATGCAATTCGTGCGACTGAGCAGTCATTCACTGGTCACGCAAGATGGTCCAGGAGGTTGTCGACTTTGATTAGAACTGTTCCGCATGATTTGCCACGTGATAGAGGGTGATCAATGGCCAGAAATAACTCTGTTATTAAAAAAGAGTTATTTGAGGTACAGGACTCCATTTTGGATGTGGTTTAGATCATTGAACTTCTGGTAAGATACTTTTCTTGCAAGAACTATAAAAATGAGGATAGGTGGCCAGGGACCAAGTATGAGAATTTAGAGGGCTTCCAAAATTTATGGCACCGGTAGAAAAAGCTTGTAGAGGCTAAAGGATCATTTTGAGAGTTGAGAGTTAGGAATTTGAGATTTCTTGTTAAAAAAATTATAGGAATTAAGAGTGGAAGCTCCAATCTTGTAAATATTTATTTTTTTATAATGAAGTCTTGCATGTCAAATTAATTATATTATATTATATTATATATATATTTTTCTTCTCTTGCGGAATCAACATCGACATCATGATCCTGAGAATGTGATCTATATTATATATAAGGAATTTCTCGATGAATAGTATCAATGCAATTGATATTACAATAATTGGTATCAGAGCTTCAGGTTATTCATGTTAATCGAGATCGAAGAAGATGGAGAAGATAAGCACAATCAAGTTGGAAATTAACTGATCGACGGGAAAAGCAATTTCTCTTTAGCAAATAAGGGTAAAAGATGTGCTGATCCAGCAAGGATTGATCGATGCTCTCATATGTGAGGAGAGGTTGGCTACCGTGGAGAACAAGACTTCGAGATGGCTTCAGAAGTAGGCGATGAGCACTGTCAATTTATATTTGGTCGATTAGGGGATGATTCGTATGCTGAACAAGACTTTCTTGATGGTATTATGGGCAAAGCTCGAGGAGTTGTACATGACGAAATTTCTCACCAATGTGCTATTTCTTTGAAAGCAGTTCTATTAATTACAGATGATCGAATGATAGAGTGTGCAGAGCACTTGAGCAACTTTCAGAGAATCCTCATCGATCTTCTCAGTATTGGTGAGAAAATTAAGGAGAAGACCAGGAAATTGGTCTTGCTATCATACTACTACAATCCATAGGTCCTTGGTGACTGCTCTTCTAGTAAGAAGAGCACCTTCAAGATAAAGGTCATCTCGACATTACTCCAAAATGAGATTCTCATGTGGGAGAATCAAGTTTAAGTTTAGGCAGGAACTCAGTATTGATATTTTTTAGAGGAGCAGGTGATAGAAGGTAGAGTGATAGAGGATCATGAGGCAAGCGGTCTAAGTCAAAGGATATGAGCAAGATTAAGTACTACTGTGCAATGAATTGAGATATTGTTAAGAGATTGCCTGCAATTCAAAAATTGAATGAAGGCTACTATAATGGTGGTCGATGGTAGCGATACTGATGGATATTATAGTGATGCACTCATGGTATCTGATAAAGTATTTCTTTTTTCCAATAGATTTTAGATTTTGCATTTTTATATCATAATTATGATAGAAAGGAGCTGTTTGACTCTCTAGAGAGTAGAGAAGGTTCTGTCTACTTGCTAGATAGATTGAGTTATATGATTAAGGACATTGGGACAGTCAGCTTAAAGGTACATAATGGGATAACAAAAAAACTAGACGATATCTAATACATATCCAGTTTTAGTAAGAATCTAATTTCACTTAGCAAACTGATTTAAATGGTTACACGTGAAGAGTTGGTAATAGAATCTTGATAGTTATATGTGGCAATAGGGTTATCTTGCAGGAGAAGAAGCATAAAGGATAATTTCTTGACAAGGAGTGGTATGAGGTGGAGTTTCTAATACAGATAGGAGTCTAATATGAGATGGAGCTCTGGAGTAGGCGGATCAGATACGAGATGAGGGAATACAGGAGGATGACATGTGACGTCGTATGATGTTCCTATTACTGCAAGAGACTTTCCTGAGCAGGTCTTTGGTTAAGATGAGCACAATACATGATGGAGATAAAATTGAGTGACCTGGCTCAATTTTTATGATTGCCTATCTATAAGTAGCAGGCGTTTATCCTAGGATAGGGGGTGGGATCCTTCAAAAGTTCTCAAAGTTAGATGGAGATCAAATATCGAGTCGAGATAGAGATTGTTAAAGTTTAGCACCTCGATTCTCCAAAACTAGCCCCAAAAGAAGCCCAGCTGCAAGAAGAATTGAAATCAGGCCCGCAGCTGGCCCGGCCCTACATGAAAATGTAGCCTGTAGGTACACGTGGCCCAGGCATGCACAGCCTTCACATGGGCATGTGCATGGCCCAAGCATGAGTGGTCCTCACATGGGCGCATGGCCCTTAGTGGGCACGGGCATGTGGCCCAGCATGCATGCACGTGGCCAGCCTAGGCCTAAGTGGTCTCCCTGGTTCCGTGGCGTTTGGTGGACCAGTGGTCCACATAAGAGTTTTCCTAGTCCATAGGCAAAATAGCATGGTCTACAAGGTGATTTCATGGTACAGATGCTTGATTCACATGATCGAGTGGCCATGCACTAATCACGCGATGATCAAATGGTTCATGAGGTTACCAACTTTGATTGGGAATGTTCTATGGATTTGCGATGTAATAGAGGGCGATTGATGGTCATGAGAGTTTTGTGGTAAAACGTGAGTTATTTGAGATATAGGATTCTATTTTGGATGCGGTTTAGATTGTTGAACTCCTGGTAAGATACTTTTTATGCCAAAAGCTATAAAAATGGAGACAGGTAACCAGGGACCAAGTGTGAGGATCCAGAAAGTATGGTAGTGACAAAAAAAGTCTATAGAAATTAGAGGGTCTCATTGAAAGTTTAGAGTGAGGGATTTGAAATTTTTTCTTGAGAGAATTATATAGGATTGAGAGTAGAAGTTCGAATCTTGTAAGTATTTTTTTTTATAGTGAAACCTTGCATATTCAATTGATTGTATTTTATTTTATTTTATTTTTTTCTTCTTCCTTCTCTCGTGGAATCAATTCCGATATCGTGATCCTAAAAATGGGAATCCGTATTCTACCTGAGAGATTCCCCAACAAGTGTTGTGAAATATGGGCCTGGGCTGAAGTCGGCAGACCCAGCCGACTTCAACCCAAACGAAAAAAAAAAAAGGGGGACGATGACCGGAACAGGGGAAGGAGAGGCGGAGTCGAACGGGGCTCCTCAGACCGAATTCTTCGCCGGAAAAATTGGTGGAAGCATCGTGGAGGGGAGGGAAGAGATCGACAATGAGTCCGGGACGTTGAAAACCCCGATTTCATGGGTTTGAGTTCCAAACGGCAGTGAAACCTCGATGGATTTTCTTTAAATTTCCCTCACCACCACCGATCCGAGCCTCATCGAACTTCTTCCACACGACGTCCTCCTCTCCGGCCGGCGACGAAGAATTCTTCTTGCACCGATAAGTTTTCCAATTTTTTTTGAAAATTTGTTGTTTATTTGGATTTTTTTCCGGTTCGGTTGGGTTGGGGCTGTTCACCGTCGCCGCCACCGTCGCCGCTGCCGCCGCCTGCCGTCGTCGTCCGTAAAGCAACGCGGCAACCACTGTGGGTTGCCGGCAGTTGGGGGGGGGAAGACCCGGTTTGGTCGAAAGAAAGCGCAGGGGCTGTTCAAGAGAAAGAAAAGAGAAGAGAAAGAAAGAAAGAAGAAGGAAAAAAAAGAAAAAAAGAAAGAAAGAAAAGAAAAGAAAAGAAAAAAAAAGGTTCTGTACGGCCAGAAAAAAATAATATAAAAAAAATAAAAATAAAATATATATGATAGGAGGAGAGAGAAATAGGAGAGAGAAGGATGAGAGAGAAAGAGGAGAGAGAAGTAGGAGAGAGAAGGATGAGAGAGAAAGAGGAGAGAGAAGTAGGAGAGAGAAGGAGGAGAGAGAAAGAGGAGAGAGAAGGAGGAGAGAGAAAGAGGAGAGAGAAGGAGGAGAGAGAAAGAGGAGAGAGAAGGAGGAGAGAGAAGAGGAGAGAGAAGGAGGAGAGAGAAGGAAGGGAGAGAAGGAGGAGAGAGAAAATCAGGGATTTTTTCAAGATTTGAGAAAAAAAATTGAGAATTTAGTTTTAATTAAAATTATTTATCTATGTAGAGAATCAGTCCTGAGCGAGAAGGCGTCGCACCGATTTCGGGTACGGATTAGTACAGGCGTGGATAGTTGATTGTAAGGACTTCTAAACTTGATCACCCGTAATATTAATATATTTTACATGACCTGTTTTGATCCGAGCATATATTAAATATTTTCATGCATGATAGTTTTCGGATAACATGATTTGATTTCCGGGTTACGGAACGAGTTTGTTGATATTTTGATTGCATTTGCCAAGTGATCTTGAAATGTGTTTGATCATGATATCGATCATTGGAAAGTGACATGATCTGACTATGTGAGAAGAAATGATAAGTATTAAGTGAACTGGTGTTGGACTAGCCATGCCACGGCGGTACCGTGTTTTCTCAGTGTGCCCGTCACAGGCTGGAGTGTGACAATTTGTGTACCCGTCATAGGCTGGAGTGTGACAATAGTGTGCCCGTCACAGGCTGGAGTGTGACAACAGTATGCCCGTCACAGGCTGGAGTGTGACAATAGTGTGCCAGTCATAGGCTGGAGTGTGGCCGTGGCTAGTCCAGAACCCTAAAGATAATGGTTAAATAATTGAAAATTCTAAAAGGAAAAAAATGTAAAAATTTCAAAGTTTTTGGTTAAACATGAAATCTGAATTGTTGATTTCGTCACATGTTATGCTAATGTTTTGCATCTTTCATATACATGTATATTATTATTGGTGATTATTTAGAACCCTTACTGGGCTATGTAGCTCACTCCCTATCATTTGTTTTCTTTCAGAGAACCAGGATACTTAAAGAGGATCTGGGCTGGGCGTGAGACGGAGCTTCTTAATTGTTGAGTTAGTTAGTTAGTAGTTTCGGTTACTGATGTTGTGATTCAGTAGACCATTTAATGACATCGATTTAAATAATGAATTGTACATTGGTTATTGATTGTTTATATAATATTAATTTAACTCGGATATGTTTGAATTGTTATGTACCTAGGCCTTGCATAATCTCTAGGGTAAAACCTAGGATTTGTGCGGCCGGTCACGTAACCGATTCCGGTACTGGATTCGGGTTGTGACAGAGTGGTATCAGAGCAAGCCAGGTTCTAGGATCTTAGGATATAAGCTCAACGAGAGAGAGTGTGGGTTGATCCATATGTGGGGTAGATATTATGTCATGATTGTTTTGACCATCTGAGTGTTAGTTGTATACTAACAACATTGGTGTAGGTTTTCCATGGCGCGTGGTAGTGGACGTGGACGTGTTAGGAGGCCCACAAGATTTGCGAATGGAGCAAATGCTTGGGATCCTATTGAGCAGCATGAGAATGCTGGAGCCTTATCTGATAATGAGGAACGTCCACAGGACCCAATGCCGAATCTGGTGGACAACACTGGTAATGAGGAGCATCACCATGAGCCAGTGCCCAATCTTTTGGATAACACCCCGGAGACTGGAACTGCTGAAACAGGAACACCCGGTGGATCTGGAGTTCATCCTGGGGACCAGATGGGTCTTCCTCAGCTATTACAAATTTTAGTGCAGCAGCAAGCTACTGCAAGAGCTGATACATTAAGATTTATGGAAGCCCAACAGCAACAGCAGCAATTTATGTAATAGTTATTATTACAACGACAACAGCCAGAAGTCAGAATTCTCAAGAACGGCCAATTACACTAATAGATTTCAAGAAGTATGTGCCACCGGTATTTAAGGGGACTTCTGATCCCATGGAGGCAGAGGGATGGCTTAAAGCTGTTGAAAAAGTTTTCCAAGCCTTGCGATGTCCAGAAGAGGAGAAAGTTACATTCGCTACCTTTTTATTGCAAGATGAGGCAGCTGCTTGGTGGGAACTGGAGCTTGGAAAATAAGGACCAAATGATACACCTTTTACCTTGACAGATTTTAGAAAGGTTTTCTATGAGAGATATTTTTCTCAAAGTATTCGGGTACAAAAATTTTGAGAATTTGATTGCTTGGAGCAAGGTACTTTAACTGTTTCTCAGTATGCCTCAAAGTTTGAGGAATCGTCGAGATATGCTCCATCACTCTTAGCTGATGAAGGAATCCGGGCCAGGAAATTTGAAAATAGACTTAAAAGTCGGATCCAGCATCAAGTGATTGCTTTTGAGCTACCAACTTATAAAGAGGTTGTTAATAAAGCATTAATTATAGAAAGGGGATTGGATGTGGCTCAAGTTGAAAGAGAAAAAGCATTAAGAAGAGATCTGGAATAAGAGGGAATCAAGGCCAATTCTATAAAGGTACCAATGAAAAAACAAGGAAGCTTGACAATGTTACTTCAGATGACAAGACTCAACCAAAGAGTGACGTCAAGTGCTTTAAGTGTGGTGGTTCCCATTATAAGCGGGATTGTACGTGGCCAGATGAGTGGAAGTGCCATAACTGTGTTAAACCGGGACATAAGGCAGTTGTGTGTCCCTCTGGTCAGGGGTCACAGCACCAATTACCTCATGGAAAACAGCAACTTGAAGGACAACAGAAATCAGTAACTCAGGGACGGGTTTATTCACTCACCCAGCAGGATGCTAATGCATCAAATTCTGTAGTAACAGGCATGATCAAATTATTTTCCAGTAATGTTTATTTCTTTTTGATACTGGCGCTGCACACTCTTTCGTATCTGTTAGATTGGTTAGGGAGAATAATGAGTTAACCCCGACATCTTTAGAATTTGAACTCTGTATTTCCACTCCTAGTGGGGATGTTTTTGTGGTTAATCAAATCTGCAAGAAATGTAGATTGAATATCGAAGGTAGAACAATGGAAGCCGATTTGATAGTCATGGATATGAAAGATTTCGATATAATCCTTGGAATGGATTGGCTGACAGCAAACCATGCTTCCATCAACTGTTTTGAGAAAATTGTGAAATTTCAAATTCCTGATCAGTCAGAGTTCTGTTTTAAGGGTAACAAGTTAACCCTTATGAGGAGGGTAATTTCGGCTTTTTTGCCAAGCGACTCCTCAGACAAGGTTGTGAAGGATTTCTGGCAACGGTGATAGATACTCGACAGTAGGAGCTTAAGCTGGAAGACATACCCGTTGTGAAAGAAATTCCAGAGGTCTTTCTCGATGATCTGCCAGGATTACCTCCTGATAGAGAGATTGAGTTATCTATCGATCTTATACCAGGTACAGGTGCCATCTCCAAAGCTTCTTATAGAATGGCTCCGGCAGAATTAAAAGAACTTAAGGAGCAATTGCAAGAACTGTTGGATAAAGGATTTATCAGACCTAGCGTGTCTCCCTGGGGTGCTCCAGTCTTATTTGTAAAGAAGAAAGATGGAAGTTTTCGGCTTTGCATTGATTATCGAGAATTGAACAAAGTGACTATAAGAAACAAATATCCCTTACCAAGAATTGATGATCTATTTGATCAATTATAGGGAGCACAGATATTCTCAAAAATTGATCTTCGTTATGGTTATCATCAATTGAAGATTAAGATAGAGGATGTACCAAAGACAGCTTTTAGAACCAGATATGGACACTATGAATTTTTGGTTCTACCTTTTGGTCTGATAAATGCACCTGCAGTTCTCATGGATCTCATGAACCGAGTGTTTAGACCATATCTGGATCAATTTATAATAGTATTTATTGATGATATACTGATATATTTAAAAAGTCTACAGGCACATGAGGAGCACTTAAAGATAGTATTACAAATACTCAAAGAGGAGAAATTATTTGCCAAGCTAAAAAATGTGACTTTTGGTTGGACAGAATTTCTTTCCTTGGCCATGTTATTTCTAAGGATGGTATTTCTGTGGATCCAAAGAAAGTGGAAGCAGTGGTAGAGTGGGAGAGACCCACTAATGTGTCCGAAGTTCGTAGTTTCCTGGAAATGGCAGGATATTATTGAAGGTTTGTTGAAGGATTTTCTCTTATCGCTATACCCTTAACTCGCCTGACCCAGAAATGAACAAAATTTGAATGGACAGATAATTATGAGCAGAGTTTTCAAGAATTGAAGAAACGGTTAATCACTGCTCCAGTATTGACTGTTCCTATGGAGACAGGGGAGTTTTGCATATATAGTGATGCATCCCGAAAGGGTCTTGGTTGTGTGCTAATATAAAATAGAAAGGTGATAGCTTATGCTTCTAGACAGCTGAAATCATATGAGTCAAATTACCCCACTCATGACTTGGAGTTAGTAGCCGTAGTTTTTGCTTTAAAGATATGGAGACATTACCTGTATGGTAGTCGTTGTGAAATCTTTACAGATCATAAAAGTTTAAAATATATATTTACTCAGAAGGAATTGAACTTGAGACAGAGAAGATGGTTGGAACTATTAAAGGATTATGATCTGACTATCAACTACCATCCAGGAAAGGCAAATGTTGTAGCTGATGCCCTGAGTAGGAAAACCCCGAGTAAGTTGGCAACTTTAATTACTAATCAAAAGCACATCAGAATGGATCTGGAAAGATCAGAGATCGAGGTACGAATTCATAATTCTGGGATGCAATTAGCAAATATTATGGTACAACCTATCCTGATTGACAAAATTAAATCAGCTCAGAAGGAAGATTTAGAGCTTCAGAAAATTAGAGAGACAGTTGAGTCTGGTGTGCAATCTGAATTTACTATATATGAAGATGGTACCTTGAGATTTGGTAACAGATTATGTGTTCCTAAACTTCCAGAATTAAAGAATGAAATTATGGAAGAAGCACATAGTTCAGTATATACGATGCATCCGGGTAGTACAAAAATGTATCGAGATCTACGTGAAAACTTTTGGTGGTCTGGTATGAAGAAAGATATAGCTCAGTATGTGGCTCAATGTTTGATGTGTCAGCAGGTAAAAGCTGAGTATCAAAGACCTGCTGGACCATTGCAGTCTCTTGCGATTCCTCAGTGGAAATGGGAGCACATTACCATGGACTTTGTGACAGGTTTATCCAAAACCTCTAAGGGAAATAATGCGATGTGGGTGATTGCGGATCGACTAACGAAGTCAGCTCATTTCTTATCTTTTCGTATCGGACTCTCTCTGGAAAAATTAGCAAACTTGTACATAGAACAAATTGTGAGACTACATGGGATTCCAATTTTATAGTATCGGATCGAGACAGTAGGTTTGTTTCACAATTTTGGAAGAGTCTTCATAAAGCATTGGGGACCAAATTAAGTTTTAGTACAGCTTTTCATCCCCAAACCGATGGACAGTCTGAGCGAACCATCCAGATTCTAGAAAACATGTTGAGAGCTTGTGTTATGGACTTGGGTGGTGCTTGGGACGGTCATCTATCGTTAATAGAATTTGCCTACAATAATAGTTATCAAGCCAGTATTCAAATGGCGCCTTTTAAGGCTTTATATGGTAGAAAGTGTAGATCTCCTATCTGCTGGGATGATGTAGGAAAAAGAAAATTATTAGGACTAGAAATAGTACAACAAACAGTGAAGAAGGTACAAATGATCAGAGAATGTTTGCGTACTGCTCAAAGCCGACAGAAAAGTTATACTGATAAAAGGCGAAGAGAGCTGGAATTCAATGTTGGTGATCATGTTTTTTTGAAAGTATCTTCCACAAAGGGTGTGATGAGATTTGGTGTACGAGGAAAATTGAGCCCGAGATTTCTGGGACCATTTGAGATTTTGGATAAGGTTGGTGAGGTGACTTACTGATTAGCGCTACCACCAGTTATATCTGGAGTGTATAACGTGTTTCATGTATCTATGTTACGGAAATACACTCCTGATCCTAATCATGTAATAGATTATGTGCCTTTACAACTTCAAGAGGATTTGACTTATGAGGAGGTGCTTTTATGAATTGTCGACAGTAAGGAACAAGAATTGAGACATCGAATCATACCTTATGTGAAGGTGCAATGGAGCAATCACAGCGAAAGAGAAGCTACATGGGAACTTGAAGCAGAGATGTGAACAAAATATCCACAGCTTTTCGAAATACCAGGTACGTAAATTTCGAGGACGAAATTTATTTTAACGGGGGGAGAATGTGAAAATGGGCCTGGGCTGAAGTCGGCAGACCCAGCCGACTTCAACCCAAACGAAGAAAAAAAAAAGGGGACGATGACCGGAACAGGGGAAGGAGAGCCGGAGTCGAACGGGGCTCCTCAGACCGAATTCTTCACCGGAAAAATTGGTGGAAGCGTCGTGGAGGGGAGGGAAGAGATCGACGATGAGTCCGGGACGGTGAAAACCCCGATTTCATGGGTTTGAGTTCCAAACGGCAGTGAAACCTCGGTGGATTTTCTTTAAATTTCCCTCACCACCACCGATCCGAGCCTCATCGAACTTCTTCCACACGATGTCCTCCTCTCCGGCTGGCGACGAAGAATTCTTCTTGCACCGATAAGTTTTCCAATTTTTTTTGAAAATTTGTTGTTTATTTGGATTTTTTTTCCGGTTCGGTTGGGTTGGGGCCGTTCACCGTCGCCGCCGCCGTCGTCGCTGCCGCCGCCGCCGCCTGCCGTCGTCGTCCGTAAAGCAACTGCGGCAACCACTATGGGTTGCCGGCAGTTGGGGGGGGGAAGACCTTGTTCGGCCGAAAGAAAGCGCAGGGGCTGTTCGGGAGAAAGAAAAGAGAAGAGAAAGAAAGAAGAAGGAAAAAAAAAAAGAAAGAAAGAAAGAAAAGAAAAGAAAAAAAAAGGTTATGTACGGCCAGAAAAAAAATAAAATAATAATAATAATAATAATATAAACAAAATAAAAATAAAATATATATGATAGGAGGAGAGAGAAAGAGGAAAGAGGAGGAGAGAGAAAGAGGAGAGAGAAGGAGGAGAGAGAAAGAGGAGAGAGAAAATCAGGGATTTTTTCAAGATTTGAGAAAAAGAAATTGAGAATTTAGTTTTAATTAAAATTATTTATCTTTGTAGAGAATCAGTCCTGAGCGAGAAGGCGTCGCACCGATTTCGGGTACGGATTAGTACAGGCATGGATAGTTGATTGTAAGGACTTCTAAACTTGATCACCCGTAATATTAATATATTTTACATGACCTGATTTGATCCGAGCATATATTAAATATTTTCATGCATGGTAGTTTTCGGATAACATGATTTGATTTCCGGGTTACGGAACGAGTTTGTTGATATTTTGATTGCATTTGCCAAGTGATCTTGAAATGTGTTTGATCATGATATCGATCGTTGGAAAGTAACATGATCTGACTATGTGAGAAGAAATGATAAGTGTTAAGTGAACTGGTGTTGGACTAGCTATGCCACGGCGGTACCGTGGTTTCTCAGTGTGCCCGTCACAGGCTGGAGTGTGACAATTTGTGTGCCCGTCACAGGCTGGAGTGTGACAACAGTGTGCTCGTCACAGACTGGAGTGTGACAATAGTGTGCCAGTCACAGGCTGGAGTGTGACCGTGGCTAGTCCAGAACCCTAAAGATAATGATTAAATAATTGAAAATTCTAAAAAGAAAAAATGTAAAAATTTCAAAGTTTTTGGTTAAACATGAAACCTGAATTGTTGATTTCGTCACATGTTATGCTAATGTTTTGCATCTTTCATATACATGTATATTATTATTGGTGATTATTTAGAACCCTTACTGGGCTATGTAGCTCACTCCCTATCATTTGTTTTCTTTCAGAGAACCAGGATATTTAAAAAGGATCTGGGCTGGACATGAGACGGAGCTTCTTAATTGTTGAGTTAGTTAGTAGTTTCGGTTACTGATGTTGTGATTCAGTAGACCATTTAATGACATCGATTTAAATAATGAATTATACATTGGTTATTGGATTTTTATATAATATTAATTTAACTCGGATATGTTTGAATTGTTGTATCCCTAGGTCTTGCATAATTTCTAGGGTAAAACCTAGGATTTGTGCGGCCGGTCACGTAACCGATTCCGGTACTGAATTCGGGTCGTGACAAGTGTTATCAATATAGTTGGTACCATAAAATTGGCATCGGAGGAGACCACAAGAAAGGGGATCTCCAAAATATATCTGATGGGCAGCTTGACAACCTATCAGTGAACTGACATTTTCTAAATACCAGCCTGTAACATATCAGCAAGAATTGTGACTTCATATTTACTTCATCTCATGTTTATAGACTTAGACACAAGCTACAAGTCCAGATTGTGCAATCACTTTTATCTATTGGCAAAGATATGAAACAGAATGATGTTTAAGAGGTGACACTTTCTGGAGATTATGGATCAACAAACACGTTTTTTTAATTTAGCTTGAAAAAAGAAAAGCACCCTTTTTAAGCATCTCATCAAGTGGTACCACATAAAACCTTTTTTTTTGGGTACATTACGGCATAGAACATTTATTGTCTCAATTATTCAACATTTGAAGGGGAACGAAGGAATTGATCTGACGTTTATGAAGGAGAACAACACATGACTATAAGATCTTATGCCCTTGAATTGGTATCTTTTGGAGGAGTACATGACTATAAGATCTTATGCCCTTGAATTGGTATCTTTTGGAGGAGTATTCGCATACCTCCAGCTAGTCTGTTCAAAATGACTGTAGGTTCTTGAACCTGCCACCTCTTCTTCACGTACCACATTGGATATTTCTATTAGTTCCTCTTTTGTGAGCTTTACCTTCAAAGAACCAATATTGTCATGTAGGTTCTTGATCTTGGTTGTCCCTGATAACAACAAAATAAGATAGTCATACTATTTATCCATCCACCCACCCATCCATTCAATCCATCTATTTATCTGTCTATTGATGTCTTTATATAGTTTTGAGAAAAATCCACATCTATATCAAAAGGCTGGTTTTATGAGTGTTGCTATATTTAAACATTAATCATGAATTAGGCAAAATATATCTTTCTGCATGCAAAATGGAGAAGATGACCAAGAACTTAATCATTAAACTGGAGTATGAAGTTGGGAGACAACATCTTTTGGGGACTTCTTTCCCTGCAAAATATTCATACCAGCACCTACTTTTATGAAACTGTAACATTATTTAAAAGAAAAGGATTATCTCAATGTACCATAAGTCGGTACATTGGTTGATCAGTACATGGAAAAGTGAAATTAGGCCAACCAAAGAAAAGAACTTTGGTAGGAGAGATCTTATATATGGTAGGCAATTATTTGAACAAGAGCCGAAGCAATTGGATAGGTGTTAAAGCTTTCCCTAAACTAATTTTTCAGATTTTGATGTTGTGCTGAACAGGGACTCTGCATAGATGTACCAATAAAGACAGTTGCAATCACATTTCCTATTTGTTTCTTTTCTTCTTGCGTACCTTTCCCCCTCTCTATCTTCTCCTTTACTTCTTTATTCACTTCTTCTTTCATTAGCTTAATGAAAGAGGATGAGGCCTTGGCATAAGAAATTTCTAAGAACAACTAGAGTGTAGAATCCTTGTTTGGTGATCAGTACATGAGCGAATAAATCTTGAGGGGCCAGTATCGGATTATATACACAGTATCTGTGAGATGAACATTGATTGATCTTTCAAGTGCTTTATCGTCCAAAGCCATTATTAGCAGAAGGCTAACAAATTCTTAAGTTTATCAGGCATAGAACACAATGTTGATTCCCAGTTCTCTTGCACTTTAGCAAAGCAGTAGTACCACTAAAAGTTTCAGTCCAGGTCTCAAGTTTCCATCAAGTTCTAGGTCCTGTTTCTTCCAGATCTGCTCTTTGCCTAGTTATGGTTCCTTGTATTCAAGGATAAATTCTGCTAATAGAGATAAATGGCCTTCACATGCTAAGATTGATGATGGTGAAAATAATGTTAGGGCAATTGCTTACCAGGGATGGGGACGACATCATCCCCTTGATGAAGAATCCAAGCTAGAGCTAGTTGAGAAGGAGTACAGTGATGCTTCATGGCCAAGTTTTCTAGTCTCACATAGAGCGTCTTGTTCTTCTCTAAGTTCTCTCCAACAAACCTTGGATGAGAAGCCTGACAAAATTATTATTGGAAATAAGTTAACAAACTTCATTGCAGAATATCAAGCATATTAGCTGCTCGGTGGTATTAAAAAATTCTGAAATATATAGCTTCGGTAGAAAAACTTGGATTTAATAAGAGTTCATACCAATAAAGAATTTGCAGGCACATGTTCTGTAACTCCTCTGCCACCGAAAAAACCACGACCAAGAGGGCTATATGCAACTATTGCAATGCCAAGTTCTCTGCATTTCGATATGCAATACACTAAATGAATTTTAAGAGGACAAAGTACAACAGCATGTAAAATATAAAGATGAATCGATAATACTTGAGAAACTTAGCTAGGCAAACCATCATCCATGATACCCTCTATCCTACTAACAAAATTCTGCAAAGTTGGATATACATATTAATTTGATAAAAATGGAGTTTAAAACCAGACCTGCAAAGTGGGACTATCTCTTCCTCGATTTCACGAGTCCAGAGAGACCATTCCATCTGCACTGCAGTGATGGGATGCACCGCATGGGCACGTCGAATTGTGTCGGGGCTGGCCTCTGACAGCCCAATGTACTTCACTTTCCCCTCTTCCACCAACTTCTTAAGCTCCCCTATCTACCAAATACCAAAAGAGCACCATTTACAACAAGAACTCAATTGAAATGGCCCTCGCAGGCAGGAACAAGTTCTTAAAGTAAACGCTTACAGTTTCCTCTATAGGCACAGTCTTATCTATTCGGTGCTGATAGTAGAGATCGATGTACTCTACACCGAGGCGCTGAAGGCTTTCTTCGCAGCAAGCCCGCACGTATTCCGGCCTGCCATTTATTACCTGACGAGTTTTCTCTAACCTCACTATCCCAAATTTTGTGGCCAGTTGAATCTTTTCGCGGGGCAACTCCTTCAATGCCTATAGCAACCATCCGTCCTTTCGTTACTACCGATGCTAAACACTCGAAAGTTGATTCATTCATGTGGAAGTGAAGGAAAGAGAAACAAACCTTCCCAACCAAGATCTCATTAGTATGAGGTCCATATATGTTGGAAGTGTCGAAGAAGGTGATTCCCTTGTTGAAGGCATCCTTGATGATGGACATCCCCACTTCGTCCGAGACCGGAGAATTGTACATCCCAGTAAGACCCATGCATCCATATCCTAATTTGGATACCTGAATAGAAGCAAAGAAATCACCGCATCACCATCGTGACATTGAAATGGAGATAAATGTAAAAGAATATAGCAGAGTTCACGATCGTCGTTATTATCATCAAAGAGGAGGGTGGCTGCTTACTAAAATTAATCAAGTGAGAAGAGAGTAGAATCATATAACGTATTGTTAAACAAAAGCATGATGCTTACCTCCAATCCCTGGGTTCCCAACTTCGCTCTGGGGATCATGATCTGGGTTTTGCCTTGCTCTTCCATCGTTCTCCACGCTCGACAAAACGGAAACTAGGCTTTCTTGAACTGGAAACCGGGTGTGAAGGAAACGTTCCCGTTGGTGCCGAATTTATAAGGATTGGATTTGAATCGGCTGACCGGTAGTTTCAATTTACTTTTGTCCCGAGAAAAAGAGTCACCGCGGGGTGATCTCATCGCTTCCGTAAGAAATTAAATTACGAGGTGGGCAGGTGGCTAATAGCCTTCCACGACGACAAGCTGCCCTCAAAACGTATAGCGTGAGCTCAGCCTCTGCGCTTAAAGTAAAAGGTACGTCCCTTTTACATACTCTTGCAAGGGTCCGATCAGCTGACCGGCCCGCACATGAGTTGGGCATGCCAGCAATTCGTGCGCAAAGGGATCCTGTAGCTGCAGCGTGATCTCATCGCTTCCGTGATAAATCCAGTTATGAGATGGCTAATAGTCTTCTCAGGACAACCAGCTGCCTTCCTATTGTCAATTATATATATATATATATATATATATATATATATATATATATATATATATATATATTTGTCAGCAAAAGGGATAGGAAGGGTTTAACCTAGCTACCCGACAGGTTCCTATCATGTCAGATAATATTCAATATAAAATATTTAAATTTTTATAAAATTTTTCCATCTATAAATGAGTAGGTCAACCTGATACCACTAAAATGCCGACTGATAGAACAGGGACAAAGAGAGAATCCTAATCTCTCATCCAATCCAACCCTAAAATGTTGGCTGGTAGAACAGGGACAAAGAGAGAGAACACTAACCTCTCATCCAATCCAACCCTAAAATGCCGGCCGGTAGAACAGGGACAAAAAGAGAGAACACTGTTACGGCCGTAATGATGACATGGCCGGTCTCAGATTCTGTCGGGTACGATTCGAGCCACATGGAGGTTTTTCAGCCAAGTCATCTGCGGCTCCCACACGTCCGAAGTCGAGCCCGGTCCGGGCTCTCCGGCCGCTTCGCCGGATGGCACCCTGAGACGTTACTGCCCTGTCGAAGTCGAGCTCGGCCCGGGCCCTCCTGCCGCTCCGCCAGGTGTCCACCCAGGAGGGGTCCACCTCGGCCCAGGTCGGCTGCTCCCCCTCTCCCTCGCCAGGTGGCACCCTGAGACGGTCCCACCTCGACCGAGGTCGAGCCGGGCCCCTTCGCTCCTTCGCCAGGTGGCCCCCGGAGACGGGACCACCTCGGCCGAAGCCGAGCGTCCTTCTGCCGCCCCGCCAGGTGTCCACCCAGGAGGGGTCCACCTCGGCCAAGGTCGGCTGCTCCCCCGCTCCCTCGCTAGGTGGCACCCCAAGACGGTCCCACCTCGGCCGAGGTCGAGCCGGGCCCCTTCTCTCCTTCGCCAGGTGGCGCCTGGAGACGGGACCACCTCGGCCGAAGCCGAACGCCCTTCTGCCACCCCCGCCAAGTGTCCACCCAGGAGGGGTCCACCTCGGTCGAGGTCGGCCAGCTCGTACAGAGAAGGTCCCGAAGAGCGGAGGCGCAGGCTCCGAGGTTGACCCTCGGTAGCTTCTATCGATGCGCAGAGTGGTAATTACTACCTCGGTAGCCTCTATCAACCTTGCCGCATCGACGATGCCATGTGCGGCGGAGTTGCATGCCATGTCGGTGGCCGAACCCGTCATGCAGCTTGATCAAGTCTCAGGAGGCATGGACAAGTGGGCGCTCAGGCTCGCACCACCACCGCCACCCTGGCACCCGTCGCCTCTGGCCCCACAGCTCGATGGACATCCCATCCCATTATGCTATGCCGATGGCACTCGACACGACGCCGCCACCACCACGACCGATATGCATGCATTAACAAATATACTATATTATAATATATAATATATAATTTAAAATATTATAATATATTTATTATATCTTTGAATATAAAATATTTATTATAATATAAAATATATCATATTATATTATTATAATATCATATTATTTTTTATTTTTAAAAAAAATTATTAATTTTTAAAGATTTTTATTAAATTTTAAAATATGATATGGATGGGAGGAGAAATCGTCGGTTGTGCCTGAAAATTTCAAATTAAAACTATAAGTACAACATACGATTTCTCTCTCATGATTCGTTAAACCCCTGTCTGGTTCACCTTGAGATGGATGAAGTTGAGGTAGATAGGTATACTGTAGCAATGAATGACCTAGTAGAAATATCCTGCTCTGACACTACTCTACTTTAGATTAAAAAATATGAGCCATTATCCAAACCCCTAATGGCTTCCATGTTAGAATCACCACCTGTCTAGAATTGAAGCCACTTCCTATCGCATCCATCAATACCTTACTAGTAATATAAATCAAGAAGCCCAAATTGTAGGTATTCTAAAAACACATAAAGAAGCTGTTAGATGGGATATTACATATATGAGGGATAATGATTTCAAAACTTTTATATCTGATTTCTCTATATTCGATACTATTTTCACAGATGGCCTCCAAAATTTATCTATAGTATTGAAACGATGTATAAAGACAGAGTTGATATTGATTTGAAAAAAAGTGCTAAGTTATAAATCAAAATGGGCTTATGCCAAGTCTAAATTATTAGTTGAATCCCTCATGACTCTGATAGAACCTTTATCTATAAAGGAAGAGGCATCAAATGGAGATCCTGAAGTACTCCCTTGGCACATCGATTACATAGATATAGGTCCCTTTGAATCCCGACTGGTACTTAAGTTGTACCTAGATTTAATTATAATGAAAGAATTGTTAGCTATCATAAGTTACTTAATGGTCCCATGCAGGAAGTATTCTAAAATTGAACCTAAATCATATAGGGAACTATAAACCCACATCAAGATTTGGACGAAAATAGGATAAGCATTACTAAAAGTCTGGCTGAAGATGTTAAACTTAGTGCTTGTTGGGAAGCAACCCAATCTTTTTATTGATTCTTGCTTTAGTGATTTTTATTTTTATAGGAATAATGGACCACTTCTTACAGACGCACCTAGTAATACGTGATGCATATCTAGTCCAGGTGGTACCTCTCATTGTCTTACTTTCATGTTCTAATTTTTCCTTCATTGAGGACAATGAAAAGTAAATAGGAGATAAGAAAAATCTTTTAAAAAATTTGAAAAAAATTTTGAAAATACCTTGAAACCTTGAAATTTTTTTTAAAAAAATTATGAATTTTTTTTATAAATTATGTGTCATAAAAGAAATTGTCGAAAAAAATAGACTAAGAAAATTTAATAAAATTAAATAATATTTACTAATTACTATAGCGAGTCACGGAATAGACTAGTTGATCAGACTTTTAGTAGCCTATTTAGATCACCTAAAGCTTATTAGTATTTTTATTGCACATGCACACTGACAAGGTAAATTAGGTATTAGTTGTATGGTCAATTAAAAATTTAATTATTACTAAAAAATTGGTAATTAATATATATTTTTCTTTTAATTTGAATTTGATGAGAGAGCTACCTGCCTAAAAAATAATAAAATAATAAAAAAAGGGACAAGTTTTAAACATTGATATTTTACCGAGTAACCGGGCACCTTCGTCTAAGTAAGCATTGTTATTCATGTCAAAAAGTGGACAGTGTGAAAATGTTACCAATAAAAAAATATCAGGTGGTGTAAAAATTATCTTAGTTCATGTACTTAATTTGGGGGGTGTATAAAAAATTAACCAAAATAGGTGATAAGTGAAGATATAATTATTCTTTACAAGCTAATGCCGAAATACTAAGTTAGCTATCACAAATATAAGTGCGTAAATCTTTGGATGAATTCTAAGAATGTTTCTAATAGTTCTTACTGTAAAATTTATTTCAGAAACTTAATACCTAGTTAGTGATGCTAGCTAACTTTTTTTAACCTTAAGTCTAGATCTAATTTTGTAAAGGAAAATCTTAATGATACATGGTTATAAAATTAATACTTATATTTTAATTATATTGCTAAGGGACTAGCAATGAATAAGTTGGGGGATGTGATAAGTCTATTAATTATTATAATTTAAACATTAAAATAAATATTAATTAATTTATATTTTTTAAAAATTAAAATTTTATCAGTATTTTATAGAAAAAGAGTTATGGATGGAAATAGCTCGATTTTTGGAATCCAACAGCATAAACGGTACCTAAATCGGAGTTCAATGAGTCTAGAATCAAAGTTTAAAGTTTTTAAGCTTTGCACAAATTTTGTGCAATCGGTCCATAATGGACTGGCTGCTCGATCACAGAAGCCAGGCTCGGTCCGTAGAAGCCATTAACCATGGTCCACGAGCCTGTTCTATAGACCATCGACCTTTCTGAGCCGTTTCGTCATTAGAGAAGCCATCGGAGACCTTCCCCTCATCGCCGAGAGCTTGCTCACCACCGGAGACCTGCCTACTACCATCAAAATTCCGCTTGGTCATCGTCTTCAAATTTTTTTTATCATGCAAGTCGCTGTCCTTCATGCCTCGCCATCGCTCGTTGCTATCCACCTTCCAAGAGCTTGGCCATTGCTAGAGAAGCTACTTACCACCATGACGCTGACATGGCCATCACTACCACCCAGCCACCTAAGCCATATCAACCATGGCCGCTGCTGTCTTCTCCGTCATGATTCCTCCTTTGTCTCTTTGTTTTAAGACAACAACAAACCATGCTGCCCATCGTGCCACCTCCTCCTCCTCTCAATTTCTTCTTCACTCATCTCCACCAAGATGCCACCTTCTGCCTCTACTTAACCACCCGATACACTGCCGTGCCACCATCTCCCTCACCATTTTAGACAAACAATATGCTGCTGCCACCGATGATCACCGCCCATCACCGTTCGCCCATTGTTGCAATCCATCTAGGACTAGGAGAAGCCAAAATTTTGAATTCTAATGGGAAGAGTCCCATGCATCTGGGACTCGATTCAAGGATGACACACAACCGCCTTTAAAGGAAAGAAGCATGGATCACCCCATCAAGCTGCTAATTGGACCACTGAGATTGTTCCTCGTGATATGTAGCCAATATCTAGATTGACTTCAAATTTGACCAAGAGAAAGTTCTTGACGAGCTTTATAAAAGGATCCCAAGCAATAGTCCAAGCATCTATTCCAGCACAAAATTTTATTTTCTTTTATAATTTAGTTTTAGATTTTGAGAAAGAGGAAGAGAAATAAAGAAAAAGAGTTCTTCAAGAGAGGAGGTGCGGTGACAAAGCTCCAAATCTCCAAGAAGAATATCCAAGAGCCATGTGTAACGGAGGTACAGTCTATAAAAAAGTATAGATATCCTTTTATTAATTTTTCTAATTATTTTACCTTCTATATAATTGAATAAATGATTTCAATTTCTTTTTCTTTTATGTTTAATTTTCTAAATTAATTACCTATAGGTAGGATGGATCATGATCCTAAGATGATATGATCCATGCTCAACATAGATAATTGATTCTAGAATTTTTTTTCATGTATCATGTTAGAAACTTTCTAACTCAATCGTTGGATAGCCTATACTTATGGAACTGGTCATGATCTTAATGAGATATGGTTCGTACTTGGCAAGATAGTCTATATTAAGGATTAGTTTGAAAGAATCTAAAACAATATGGACTTCGATTATTTAGATTAGAACAAATACATGATTTATGTTTATGATTACCTAGAAAATTGAAAATATTTTTTTATCATATAAATTCCTCAATCTCATATTTAGTTTTAATTGATTAATTCTAATTAAACATGTTACGGCCGTTACGATGACATGGAGTGTCTCAGATTTCGCCGGACGTGATTCGAGCCACGTGGAATTTTTTGGCAGAACGGGATCGGTCCAGCCAGGTCGGATGTCGCTCCGACACAGCCGAAGTCGAGGTCGGCCTGGGCCTTCTCGCTCCTTCGCCAGGTGGCGCCCGGAGACGGGTCCACCTCGGCCGAAGTCGAGCGCCTCTCTGCCGCTCCGCCAGGTGTCCGCCCAAGAGGGGCCCACCTCGGCCGAAGCCGGCGGCCCCCCCCGCTCCCTCGCCAGGTGGCGCCTTGAGACGGTCCCATCTCGGCCGAGGTCGAGCCGGGCCCTCTCGCTCCTTCGTCAGGTGATGCGCGGAGACGGTTCCACCTCAGCCGAAGTCTAGCGCCTATCTGCTGCTCCGCCAGGTGTCCGCCCAGAGGGGCCCACCTCGGCTGAAGCCGGCGGCCCCTCTGCTCCCTCGCCAGGTGGCGCCCTGAGACGGTCCCACCTTGGCCGAGGTCGAGCCGGGCCCTCTCCCTCCTTCGCCAGGTGGCGCCCGGAGACGGGTCCACCTCGCCGAAGTCGAGCGCCTCTCTGCCGCTTCGCCAGGTGTCCGCCCAAGAGGGGCCCACCTCGGCCGAAGCCGGCGGCCCCCCCCGCTCCCTCGCCAGGTGGCGCCTTGAGACGGTCCCATCTCGGCCGAGGTCGAGCCGGGCCCTCTCGCTCCTTCGCCAGGTGATGCGCGGAGACGGTCCACCTCGGCCGAAGTCTAGCGCCTATCTGCTGCTCCGCCAGGTGTCCGCCCAGGAGGGGCCCACCTCGGCTGAAGCCGGCGGCCCCTCTGCTCCCTCGCCAGGTGGCGCCCTGAGACGGTCCCACCTTGGCCGAGGTCGAGCCGGGCCCTCTCCCTCCTTCGCCAGGTGGCGCCCGGAGACGGGTCCACCTCGGCCGAAGTCGAGCACCTCTCTGTCGCTCCGCCAGGTGTCCGCCCAGGAGGGGCCCACCTCGGCCAAAGCCGGCGGCCCCCTCGCTCCCTCGCCAGGTGGCGCCCTGAGACGGTCCCACCTCGGCCGAGGTCGAGCCGGGCCCTCTCGCTCCTTCGCCAGGTGGTGCCCGGAGACGGGTCCACCTCGGCCGAAGTCGAGCGCCTCTCTGCCGCTCCGCCAGGTGTCCGCCCAGGAGGGGCCACCTCGGTCGAAGCCGGCGGCCCCTCTGCTCCCTTGCCAGGTGGCGCCCTGAGACGGTCCCACCTCGGCCGAGGTCAAGCCGGGCCCTCTCGCTCCTTCGCCAGGTGGCGCTCGGAAACGGTCCACCTGGGCCGAAGTCGAGCGCCTCTCTACTGCTCCGCAAGGTGTCCGCCCAGGAGGGGCCCACCTCGGCCAAAGCCGATGGCCCCTCTGCTCCCTCGCTAGGTGGCGCCCTGAGACGGTCCCACCTCGGCGAGGTCGAGCCGTGCCCTCTCGCTCCTTCTCCAGGTGGCGCCCGAAGACGGGTCCACCTCGGCCGGAGTCGAGCGCCTCTCTGCCGCTCCGCCAGGTGTCCGCCCAGGAGGGGCCCACCTCGGTCGAAGCCGGCGGCCCCTCTGCTCCCTCGCCAGGTGGCGCCCTGAGACGGTCCCACCTCGGCCGAGGTCGAGCCAGGCCCTCTCGCTCCTTCACTAGGTGGCGCCCGGAGATGGGTCCACCTCGGCCGAAGTCGATTGCCTCTCTGCCGCTCCGCCAGGTGTCCGCTTAGGAGGGGCCCACCTCGGCCAAAGCCGGTGGCCCCTCTGCTCCCTCGCCAGGTGGCGCCCTGAGACGGTCCCACCTCGGTCGAGATCGAGCCGGGCCCTCTCGCTCCTTCGCCAGGTGGCGCCCGGAGACGGGTCAATCTCGACCGAAGTCGAGCGCCTCTCTGCTACTCCGCCAGGTGTCCGCCCAGGAGGGGCCCACCTCGGCCGAAGCCGGCGGCCCCTCCGCTCCTTCGCCAGGTGGCGCCCTGAGACGGTCCCACCTCGGCCAAGGTCGAGCCGGGCCCTCTCGCTCCTTCACCAGGTGGCGCCCGGAGATGGGTCCACCTCGGCCGAAGTCGAGCGCCTCTCTGCCGCTTCGCCAGGTGTCCGCCCAGGAGGGGCCCACCTCGGCTGAAGTTGGCGGCCCCTCTGCTCCCTCGCCAGGTGGCGCCCTGAGACGGTCCCACCTCGGCCGAGGTCAAGCCGGGCCCTCTTGCTCCTTCACCAGGTGGCGCCCGGAGATGGGTCCACCTCGGTCGAAGTCGAGCGCCTCTCTACCGCTCCGCCAGGTGTCCGCCCGGGAGGGGCCCACCTCGGCCGTGGCTGACTAACCAGCACGGTAAGACCACCGAAGGACAGGAGCACGGGTTCCGAAGCCTCCCCTCGAGTAGCGCGTGCCGCACCCCGAGAGGAGCGCCGGTATGATCGACAGCGACACGCGAAACCTCGCTTGCATCGGCCCGACAGGTTCCACGATCGAGAGGTGAAGTCCTGGCAAGACAGGACCCGGTAGCAGGTGTTGTCGGCGCCTGGGAAGGAGAGCGCTCACGCTCGGCCCAAGGTCTGGCCGGCGGTCTGGCCGGCGTCCTCCCTCTACTCTTTCCTCGCTAGGCCCGGCAAGCAAGGCGAGGAGGCCGCCGGGTTCTTGAACCCAAACGGGAAAGGAGAAAGAGAGGGAGGGAAGGAGGAGAAATTGAAAAGGGGGCCTCCCGAAGGCGGGAACCAGATGGCAGCGTGATGGGATAAAAGGATGGGAAGAGCGGACAACCGGGTAGGTAAGAAACAAAGGCTGGGAAAGGGAAAAGCATCGAGAGCAGGATCCAAGACTCCGATAGGGGGTCCTTGGAGCAAGCCCGGTGAAGGAACTCGGCCAGATTTCTACTCCTCCTGAGACTTTTCTTACTAAGCACGATCTCTAAGTCTGGGACTCCTTCGGGGGCCCGTCTTGGATAATCTGTTCCCTCTCGCCGTTTTCTAACTTGACCGTCGGAGCTCCCTCGCCGGGACCCCCGGCCAGGGTTTCTGACCTTGTCTTGCAGGACTGGGAGCCAGGAGACCTCGGGGCAAGACGACCTAATCAAATCAGCTGCTCTAGAGCCACAGGCGCGGTGGCGAGATCGGCAACAGATTGGCGCGCCAGGTAGGGGGGCAGGACAACACCCCCAGTGGGAGCTAGCTTTTTGTGGACGAAGCACTCTCCGGCCATGGTGGTCACGCGTGGACGATAAGCGTCCACCAGCCGGGTAGGGGAGGTCCCCTCCCCTCAGGGCCCACGCAGCCTGGAAAGGGAGCTTCCCGCTCCCCCTCCTCTTCCGTTACAGCCGACCTCGGTGGATGGACCTTTTGCGGCTGTCGTCCAACAGCTGCAAACCTTGACTGCGGCAGTTCGGCAGCTACAGCACCAGCAGCGCTCCTTGGCCATGCAGCCCCACCCAGGGACCCCCGCGGCTCGAGCCGCGGGGCCGCGCGGAAGCCTGCGCTCTATTCATGGCAGGCCATCCCAGCCGCGGGCAGCCTCCAACCCCCGCGGGAGCCACTAGACCCTCGCGATGAGAAATTGCTCCGGTTCGGTGAATCGCGAGAGTCGATCCCTGGCCGATGATGCCGAGACGGCGCGCCGCAGCAGGCGGCGTCGAGGCAAAGCCCCTCGCTGAGAACGATCGGCGCCCCCTTCACCAGCGGCCTCGGTGGAAGACTCCACCGACGAGGCCATCAGGCGCCAGGCCAAGAGGCGCCTGGAGGAGCATGAGCGCAAACTGGCGGAGTTCGCCCGCCGGTTTGCCGATCTGCAGAACTCCTCGGCAGACCCGGCGGGCTACGACTCCCGTCCCCCCTTCTCTCAGGAAATCCAAGAGGAGCTGATTTTGAGCCGGTTCCGCATGCTGCAGGTGGACCCCTACGATGGGACCACCGATCCCTTGGACCATCTGGAGAGCTACAAAGCTCTCATGAGGGTCCAGGGAGCCACGGATGCACTTTTATGCATTGCCTTCCCTGCTACCCTCCGGAAGGCTGCTCGAGTCTGGTTTACCCGCCTCGAGCCCGGATCCATTTGCTCCTTCCATCAGTTGGAAGGAAAGTTTGTGGCGCACTTCGACGCTTGTCGGAAGGTGCCGAGAGAGGTGGACAGCCTCTTCTCCATCCGCTAGCAGGACCAGGAGCCACTTCGGGACTACATCACCCGCTTCAAGATCACTGACCTGAAGATCTACAGCCTGGACGAGCCCGTTGCCATGCTGGCTTTAAAGCGCGGGCTCAAGACGTCCCGCTTGACTTATTCCCTGGATAAGAAGCCCCCCAGGACATACTCTGAGCTCCTCCTCCGTGTCCACAAGTACATCCGAGCGGAGGAGGCCGATCGCACCCGACGAGATCTGGACGGGAGGACCGTGAAGAAGCCGGCCCCGAGAGATGTTCTAGGGACCTGAAGGCTGAGGCCACCTGCTGACCCCTGTCCAAGTCCGAAGCTGAAGGGCGGAGCTGCCTCGGAGCGAAGTTTCACCCCTCTCCTTGCCCCCAGGATGAAGATCCTCATGAAAATTGAGGGCGAGCACTACCTCCGCCGTCCTCCCCCTCAGAACCCAAGGAGCACACGCGACAAGTCAAAGTACTGCCAGTTCCACCGCGAGCATGGCCACGACACGGAGGAGTATCGCAATCTGAAGCGAGAAATCAAGGAGCTAATCAAAAGAGGCTACCTTAGGAAGTTTGTGCGGATTGAAGCCCCGGCGGAGGGACAGCCGCTCGCGGCCCTTCCCCCAGTCCCCGCGATCGATAATTGCCCGACGAAAAAGTCGGTGGGCATGATCTCTTGCGGAATCGGGCGGGCAGCAAAGAGAGCCCGGGAGGTGGGGGGCCCGGAGAGTGTGCCCCCTTTTGAAAAGGGGAATGAAAACAAGAATGTAAATAATGATGCCGTGGTGGTCGAGATGACCATCGCAAAGCATCCTGTTCATCGCATCATGGTAGATAGTGGAAGCTCCGCTGACGTATTTTTATATGATGCTTTCTCCCGAATGAACTTGTCCCATGATCAGCTAAGACCGGTGCACACACCTCTTGTGGGCTTTACCGGGGACTCGATTGGGGTCGAAAGGGAAATCACTCTCTCGGTCACCGCTGGATCACCACCTCGACAGACCACAGTCATGATGACGTTTACCGTCGTCAAGCTCCCCTCGCCTTACAACGCGATCCTCGAGCGTCCGGGGCTCAACCAGCTGGACACCATGATTTTCACAAGGCGATTGCTAGTGCAATTCCCCACGGCCTCCGGGCCTGGGTTAATGAGGGGAACGACCTAGCCAGTCCAGCATTGCCTTCAGACGGTCCCAGGTGCCCGGGGCACCGGGCTCGGCCCTGATGTCGACGACCTCGACTTGAGGGAGAAGGAACCCAGGGGAGGACCCGTAGAGCGTCTGTTGACATATCCCCTCGGTTCGGACCCTCAGAAGACTGTGCAGGTGGGGGCCCAGCTCCCGGAGGAAGAACGGGCCCGCTTGCTGGATTTCCTCCGCATGAACGTGAACGTGTTTGCATGGTCCGTGGCCGACATGCCGGGCATCCCCCCTGAGGTCATCACCCATAGGCTGAACGTGGACCCGAGGTGCCGCCCGGTCCGCCAGAAGAAGAGAAGTTTTGCCGCGGAAAGGCAGAGGGCCATCAACGAGGAGGTGGAAAAGCTCCTCGCCGCCGGTTTTGTGCGGGAGGTCCAGTATCCCAACTGGCTGGCGAATGTGGTCATGGTGAAGAAGAGTGGCGGCAAGTGGAGAATCTGTGTGGACTACACCGACCTCAACCGAGCCTGCCCGAAGGATAGCTTTTCTCTTCCGAAGATTGACCAGCTAGTGGACACCACTTCGGGGCATCGCCTCCTCTCTTTCATGGACACCTTCTCCGGGTACAACCAGATTCGAATGAACCCAGAGGATGAAGAGCACACCGCCTTCGTCACCGACCGCGAAACCTACTGTTACAAGATGATGCCGTTTGGCCTTAAGAATGCCGGGGCCACGTACCAGCGGTTGGTCAACAAAGTCTTCAAGGACCAGATCGGTCACAACATGCAGGTATACGTGGATGACATGCTGGTGATGAGCAAGCCCCTCTCAGATCATGTTGGCGACCTGGCGGAGACCTTCGGCAACCTCCAGCTTCACCAGATGAAGCTGAACCCGGCGAAGTGTGCCTTCGGCGTCTCCGCCGGAAAATTCCTGGGATTTATGGTGACCTAAAGAGGGATTGAAGCCAACCCAGAAAAGGTCCAGGCCATCCTGGACATGGAGCAGCCCACCTCCAAGAAGCAGGTGCAGCGACTCACCGGCCGGATAGCTGCTCTGAGTCGGTTTATCTCGAGGTCGGCCAACCGCTGCCGGCCCTTCTTCAAAGTGCTGAGGAAGATGAGCGACTTTACTTGGATTGAGGAGTGCCATGAGGTGTTTGACGAGCTGAAGAAGATGCTTGCATCGCCCCCACTACTTTCCAGGCCCGAAGAAGGGGAGGTGCTCGTCCTCTACCTGGCGGTCACCCCGGAGGCCGTCAGCTCGGTCCTGGTTCAGACCGATGACCAGGGAGTCCAGAGGCTAGTTTACTATGCGAGCAAACTCCTCCGCGATGCGGAGCTCAGGTATTCCCAGCCCGAAAAGCTCATTTTTGCATTAATAGTGTCTGCTCAGCATCTCAGGCCCTATTTCTAAGCACATCCCATTGCCATCCTGACTGATCAGCCACTGAAAGCAATACTCAGCCGACCCGACATATCAGGGCGATTGGCGAAGTGGGCACTCAATCTCAGCGAGTTCGATATCGCCTATCGGCCAAGGTCGGCCATGAAAGCGCAAGTGCTGGCCGACTTCTTGGTCAAGTGCGCAGGCCTAGGCAAGGGGACAGAGGAGGACTCTCTGCACCAGTAATTGAAATCAGGACCCGAGGAGGACGCGTGGATCCTTCACGTGGATGGAGCCTCGAACTCCGGCGGGAGCGGAGCCGACCTCATTTTCGCCAACGGCGATGGGGTCGTCGTCGAATGTGCACTCCGTTTCTAGTTCGCCACAACTAACAACCAGGCGGAATACGAGGCGCTCCTCGCCGAGCTGAGAGTTTCCCACGAGTTGGACGTGGCCAACCTCAAGGCCTTCACTGATTCCCAGCTGGTGTCCGGATAGATTTTTGGAGAATACGGTGCGCACGACCCTCAAATGGTGAAATATCTGGAGCTCGTTAAAACGAGAGCGGTCGTATTTCGGTGCTTCAGCATCTCCCATATACCCTGCGGGAAAAATGCCCGTGCGGACGCTCTCTCCCGACTGGCGACCTTACTGGACTCGTTGCTGGGTTGCGCTCATGTAGAGCGCCTCAAGGCCCCGAGTTACGAGACCCTGTGGAGGTCCAATAGGTCAGCCAGGAGCCCAGCTGGATGGACAAGTACGCCGAGTACATAGCCGGCGGCACCTTGCCGGAAGACCGCGCAGCGGTCCGTCTCATCAAAAAGAAGGCCGCGCGGTTCGTCCTAATGGATGGGCAGCTATATCGGAGGTCCTACTCCTATCCCCTACTCAAGTGCTTGAGACCCGTGGAGGCCGCACTCGTACTCCAGGATATCCACGAGGGCATCTGCGAGAACCACATGGGGGGCAGAATGCTAGCATACAAGGCCCTCCGCCAAGATTATTTCTGGGAGACGATGAAGGAGGATGCCGCCGACTTCGTGAAGAAGTGTGATCGGTGCCAATGGCACGCCGTGGTGTAGCGGCAGCCCTCTAATCTGCTTTCCCAGCTCTCAGCTCCGTGGCCGTTCGCCCAATGGGGGATGGATCTCTTAGGACCATTTCCCCCGGCGTCCGGACAGCGGAAGTTCCTGATCATGGCCATTGACTACTTCACGAAGTGGGTCGAGGCCGAACCCCTGGCACGGATCACGGAGGCAAACATCGCCAAGTTTTTCTGGAGGTCAATCATTTGCTGTTTTGGCCTCCCCCATACCGTAATCTCCGATAACGGGCGTCAGTTCGACTGCCGAGGGTTTGAAGAATTCTGCAGCGACCTCGACATCCACCATCGTTTCACCTCGGTGGCGCACCCGTAGACAAATGGAGAAGCCGAGGTGACGAATAGGACCATCTTGCAAGGCCTCCGGACGAGGCTGGATCAGGCCAAGGGCAGGTGGGCAGAAGAGCTCCCGAGCATCCTGTGGGCGTACCACACCATCCCGAGGATGGCCACCGACAAGACCCTATTCAATCTCGTCTTCAGAGCCGAGGTGGTTATCCCGATTGAGCTCGGTCTACCCACCCAGAGCGTGGAGCAGTACGACGAAGCGGAGAACCCCGCCAGGATGATGCTAAACCTGGACCTCCTTGAGGAGACGAGGGACAAGGCCCGACTCCGGATGGTGGCGTACAGGCAGCGAGTGGCCAGGTACCACAACGCACGGGTGCGACCGAAATCCTTTCGCCCCAGAGATCTGGTGCTCCGGCGTGCTGAAGCTTCCCAGCCACGGGAGTGCGGGAAGCTCTCCCCGAACTGGGTGGGTCCGTACAGGGTGGCGGAAGTCCTCCTTCACGAGGCCTATTACCTGGAGGAGTTAGGAGGATCCAGATTCCCTCAGACCTGGAACGCCTTGAACCTGAGGATGTATTATCAATAATGAAAAGCGGCAGTTGACTCTGAGTTCGGCAAACACGGCTGTGGCCGAAGACCCGGGAGAGCGAGAAGTCCCGGACTTCGGTCCGGAAGGTGGGGCAGAGCCCAGCTCGCCCACGCGATCACGGAGAACAGCCCGGTAAGCCACGCAAGGCTCGGATGAAGCCTACGGCCCCGGGGTTCAGTCCGGAAGTCCTGGACTTCGGTCCGGAAGGCGGGGTAGAGCCAAGCTCGCCCATGCGATCACGGAGAATAGCTCGTTAAGCCACGCAAGGCTCGGATGAAGCCTGCGGCCCCGGGGTTCAGTCCGGAAGTCCCGGACTTCAGTCCGGAAGGCGGGGCAAAGCCAAGCTCGCCCACGCGATCACGAAAAATAGCCCGGTAAGCCGCGCAAGGCTTGGATGAAGCCTGCAGCCCCGGGGTTCAGTTCGGAAGTCCCGGACTTCGGTCCGGAAGGCGGGACAGAGCCAATCTTGCCCACGCGATCACGAAGAACAGCTCGGTAAGCCGCACAAGGCTCGGATGAAGCCTGCAGCCCCGGGGTTCAGTCTGGAAGTCCCGGACTTCGATCCGGAAGGTGGGGCAGAGCCAAGCTCGCCCACACGATCACGGAGAATAGCCCGGCAAGCTCGAGGGACTCGTGCAAGGCCTGCTCTATCGTCGCCCGACCCGGAAGCTCCGAACTTCGATCTGAACACTGGACGGAACTCAGTCTACTCACAAACTCAGCCCGGAGCAAGCCACAGGACCAAGTCTCGGCACTCGAAGCAAACATCTCAACAAAAAAAAAAAAAGAAAAAGAGAGAAGAGAAAAAGAAAAAGAAGACGAGGCCAAGACTTGACAAAAGTAGATTTCTCATTGATTTGAAAAAGTAGTACAGTGAAGGAGTCCCGCAGGCCGGGAGTCCTCAAAATAAAAAAAAGGGGGGGGGGAAGATACAGGTGGGGGCTAGTTTGGCACGGTGGCACGGTCCTCGGGTAGGGGTGCGCGCTCTCGTCTTCGCCGTCGGTGGGTAGCTGCTCAGGGTGCTGCTCTGGAGCTGCAGCCGCGTCGCCTGCTGCAGCTGGAGCCTCACCGGTGGGCTCCTGTCTTCTGCTGCCGAGAACCACCCCGCTGAGGTCGAGCTCGGGGTAGAAGGAGCCCACCTTCTCCCGGCACACCTGGAACCCCTTCAGGAAGGAGTCCACGGCAGCCTCCCGGACCTCCGCGATATACTCGTCGGAGGCCCGGAATTTTGGGACGGCCTCTTGCGCCTCCCGCTTTGAAGCCTCCAGCAGCCCGTTGACATAGGAGCTTCGCTCCTTGGCTGCGCTCACCTCCCTCCGGGCCTCCTCCACCTGGCACTCCAGCGACTGGGACTGAGCTCCGAGGCGAGCTGTCTCCGCTACGTCCTCCTCCACGCGCCGCTGGTTGGAGATCCTCTCCTCGGACAGAGAGGCCTCCAGTTCTTTGATGCACCCCTCAGCATGCACCAGGTTGGATTGAAGGGCCTGGTCGTTCCCTCGCAGCTTGACCCCCTTCTACATGAGGCCCTTCACGTCGGCTGCGAGTTTGCCGAGCTTCTCCTCCTTCTCGGCATCCTTCTTTGCGTACTCTGCGAGAAAATTTCTCAGCAGTAGCACGTCAGTCTCGATCTGCACAAAAAAGAGGAATCGGTCGGTTAGAACCCAACTGGAACTTTAAAAAAAAAAAAGGGTTCCAAGTCCGGACTTACCGTGAAGAGTTGCGGAAGGATCCCGAGTAGAGCGTCGGCGTAGTCCCGGCCGCCCCTCAGTCGGCGGTCCCGGAAGGTGCCGGCAAACTCCATCACCCTCTTCGCGAGCCCCTGATCGCGGATCACGGAGCATTGACTCGTGATGGTCGGTGGCGGGGTGGAAAGATCGGCGGCAGGAGCGACCGCCCCCCCGGGGGGGGGGACTGCCACCGGCGGGGCAGTTGGAGTCGCAGGCGGCGCCGTCGGAGCTGCGGTGGAGGCGGGCGTTGCCCTGGAGGGAACTGGGCCTCCCTCTTCTGCGGCCCCGTCGAGGCGGATGACGGGAGTATCAGCAGCCCGAGCCTGAGGTGGCCTGGGTGCGGGAACTGCTGCTATTGGACCAGGGGTGGGCGTCGGCACAGCCTCCCGGCTCGCCTCGGTGCGAGCCCTCTTCGCCGCGAGCTCATCTCCCTCGGCGTTGTCCCTCTGTGCGGTGCCCTCCAGAAGGTTTTCCAGGGAGAACTTCATACTTGCAAAAGAACGGAAGTTGGTCAGCCCAGTTAAAGAAAGAAGTGTGGAGTAGGAAAGAAGGCTGCGCCTCACCTGGCTCCAGGATGGGACTGATCTTCGCCTTGAACAAGTTCTGCTCCGAGAGCAGAACGTCGAGCGAAGGGACCACGTCACTCAGTAGCAGGGAATAAACCTCCTGGTCCGTCGGCTCGACTTGGGAGTTCCGGTTCGGGGACCGATCTGACTCGCTCCAGGCCCAGTCGATGTTCTCGACCGAGGCAAAAAAGAACCGGTTCTTCCAACCCTTGATGGAGGAAGGGAGGTCGAACCGGAGACACCTAGGCCGGGGTGAAATGTACCACTAGCCATCATCGGTGGAGTGCCGCTTTAGGGTGAAAAGGGCCCTGAAGAGAGAGAAACGGGCAATGAACCCGTGGAAGTGATAGAAGACGATGAAGGTGAAGATGACCCGGATGGCGTTGGGAGCCAACTGGGCCGGGACCAGGCGAAGTGACTGAGGAAGGAAAGAAAGAATGGGTGCAGGGGAAATCGAAGACCCCCAAGGAGGAAGTCCTCGTAGAAGGCTATTCGACCGGGGCCACTCAAGGTGACGTGATCCCCAGGCCGCGGAAGAGAAAGGTGGATCGACCCCGGGATGCCATAGACTTCCCGGAGCAGGGAAAGGTCACCCTCGGTCATCGTTGAAACGTGACCGGAGGGACCAGCAGAAGAAAGGGCCGGAGGAGGAAGCGAAGAGATAGGGCTGACAGAGATTGCGGGGGGAGACCTGGGAAACCTAGGGATACCTATGGTTATGCCCCCAGGCTGGAGCCACCTACGGACCTCCTCCGAGATCACCTCCACTTCCGAGGAGGAAGATGATGGAGTCCTCGGTCGGGACGGACCGGCCTCGTCCGGATTAGACGAAGCATGGCGGCGACGCGCCATGGGGAAGGAAGTGGTGGAGAAAGATCGCTGAGGGAAGGGGGCGGAGGCAGACGGAAGCACTCACCTAAACCCACTGTGCAAATGAGGCGGCAACCCGGGGGAGTGGAAGATAGCCTACTGCAAACCGCCAGCGAAGCGCGAGAAAGAGAAGGGCCTCGTTCCGGAAAGTCCACCTCCTTTTCGAATTCGATCGATAGCGACCGTACCCGTCATTCCATTCCGGGCCACCAGATGGATGCCGCGTGGATGCATGCCCGACATTGACGCTTCGGTTACGGGGAAACGGCCTCCGTTTCGAAGCGACGCATTAATTGCGACCGGAGAGGCGACGCGTGGTAGCCTCTTATAGGACCTTGAGCGCAACGAGGAACGGTGACGAGGATCGTGGCAATCATGGCGCGAGATCTTCGCCATCCCCACATCATCTCCATATTAAATCCCCACGTTCCGAGCCATGACGCCTTAACGGAACAGGGGATGTGGGGCAACTGTTACGGCCGTTACGATGACATGGAGTGTCTCAGATTTCGTCGAGCATGATTCGAGCCACGTGAAATTTTTTGGCAGAATGGGATCGGTCCAGCCAGGCCGGATGTCGCTCCGATACAGCCGAAGTCGAGGTCGGCCTGAGCCTTCTCGCTCCTTCACCGGGTGGTGCCCGGAGACAGGTCCACCTCGACCAAAGTCGAGCGCCTCTCTGCCGCTCCACCAGGTGTCCGCCCAGGAGGGGCCCACCTTGGCCGAAGCCGGTGCCCCCCCTCTCACTCGCCAGGTGGCACCCTGAGACGGTCCCACCTCGGCCGAGGTCGAGCCGGGCCCTCTCGCTCCTTCGCCAGGTGACGCTCGGAGACGGGTCCACCTCAGCCGAAGTCGAGCGCCTTCTGCCGCTCCGCCAGGTGTCCGCCCAGGAGGGGCCCACCTCGGTCGAAGCCGGCGGCCCCTCTGCTCCTTCGCCAGGTGGCGCCCAGAGACGGGTCCACCTCGGCCGAAGTCGAGCCGGGCCCTCTCGCTCCTTCGCCAGGTGGCGCTCGGAGACGGGTCCACCTCGGCCGAAGTCGAGCGCCTCTCTATCGCTCCGCCAGGTGTCCGCCCAGGAGGGGCCCACCTCGGTCGAAGCCAGCGGCCCCTCTGCTCCCTCGCCAGCTAGCGCTCTGAGACGGTCCCACCTCGGCCGAGGTCGAGCCAGGCCCTCTCGCTCCTTCGCCAGGTGGCGCCCGGAGACGGGTCCACCTCGCCGAAGTCGAGCGCCTCTCTGCTGCTCCGCCAGGTGTCCGCCCAGGAGGGGCCCACCTCGGCCAAAGCCGGCGGCCCCTTTGCTCCCTTGCCAGGTGGCGCCCTGAGACGGTCCCACCTCGACCGAGGTCGAGCCGGGCCCACTCGCTCCTTCTCTAGGTGGTGCCCGGAGACGGGTCCACCTCGGCCAGAGTCGAGCGCCTCTCTGTCGCTCTGCTAGGTGTCCGCCCAGGAGGGGCCCACCTCGGTCGAAGCAGGCGGCCCCTCCGCTCCCCGCCAGGTGGCACCCTGAGACGGTCCCACCTCGGTCGAGGTCGAGCCGGGCCCTCTCGCTCCTTCACCAGGTGGCGCCCGGAGACGGGTCCACCTCGGCCAAAGTCGAGTGCCTCTTTGCCGCTCCGCCATGTGTCTGCCTAGGAGGGGCCCACCTCGGCCAAAGCCGGCGGCCCCTTTGCTCCCTCGCCAGGTAGCGCCCTGAGACGGTCCCACCTCGGCCGAGGTCGAGCCGGGCCCTCTCGCTCCTTCGCCAGGTGGCGCCCGGAGACGGGTCCACCTCGGCCGAAGTCGAGCGCCTCTCTGCCGCTCCGTTAGGTGTCCACCCAGGAGGGGCCCACCTCGGCCGAAGCCGGAGGCCCCTCCGCTCCCTCGCCAGGTGGCGCCCTGAGATGGTCCCACCTCGGCCGAGGTCGAGCCGGGCCCTCTCGCTCCTTCACCAGGTGACGCCCGGAGACGGGTCCACCTCGACCGAAGTCGAGTGCCTCTCTGCCGCTCCGCCAGGTGTCCGTCCAGGAGGGGCCCACCTCGGCCGAAGCTGGCGGCCCCTCTGCTCCCTCGCCAGGTGGCGCCCTGAGACGGTCCCATCTCGACCGAGATAGAGTCGGGCCCTCTCGCTCCTTCGCCAGGTGGCACCTGGAGATGGGTCCACCTCGGCCAAAATCGAGCGCCTCTCTGCCGCTCCGCCAGGTGTCCGCCCGGGAGGGGCCCACCTCGGCCGGGGCCGACTAACCAGCGCGGTAAGACCACCGAAGGATAGGAGCATGGTTCCGAAGCCTCCCCTTGAGCAGCGCGCGTCGCACCCCGAGAGGAGCGCCGGTATGATTGACAGCGATACACGAAACCTCGCTTGCATTGGCCTGACAGGTTCCGCGGTCGAGAGGCGAAGTCCTGGCACGACAAGACTCGGTAGCAGGCGTTGTCGGTGCCTGGGACGGAGAGTGCTCACGTTCGGCCCAAGGTCTGGTCGGCGGTCTGGCCGGCATCCTCCATCTACTCTTTCCTCGCTAGGCCCGGCAAGCAAGGCAAGGAGGCCGCCGGGTTCTTGAACCCAAAGGGGAAAGGAGAAAGAGAGGGAGGGAAGGAGGAAAAGTGAAAAGGGGGCCTCCCGAAGGCGGGAACCAGAAGGCAGCATGATGGGATAAAAGGATGGGAAGAGCGGACGACCGGGTAGGCAAGAAACAGAGGCTGGGAAAGGGAAAAGCACCGAGAGCAGGATCCAAGACTCCGAGAGGGGGTCCTTGGCGCAAGCTCGGTGAAGGAACTCGGCCAGATTTCTACTCCTCCCGAGACTTTTCTTGCTAAGCACGATCTCTAAGTCTGGGACTCCTTCGGGGGCTCGTCTTGGAGAATCTGTTCCCTCTCGCCGTTTTCTAACTTGACCGTCGGAGCTCCCTCACCGGGACCCCCGGCCAGGGCTTCTAACCTTGTCTTGCAAGACTGGGAGCCAGGAGACCTCGGGGCAAGATGGCCTAATCAAATCAGTGGCTCTGGAGCCACAGGCGCGGCGGCGAGATCGGCAACAAAACCAACATCTATTTTTTTAAAAAAAATCTAATATTTTTCTTTTTTTACTTTCTTCATGAAATAATTATCCTTGATTTCCAATGATACGATCCCTACTCATCCTAGCTATAGTAATGAATTAGGATTTTATTTTTGACCACCTATGATAACGATTAGCTTGCCATCCAAAGGAGCTTGCCCCCCAATAGCTAGTCTACCTAAGATGGTGTTAATGAGGATATAATTCTCCATGGGGGATTTGGCTAGCGATTGGGGTTCTCAACTAGTGACATCAAAGGTACTGGGATAACTGACATAGCCATGCGATACCCACACTGAATCAGTGACTTGATCTCCTTCTTTAAGGAGAAGCAATCCTCGGTATCATGCTTATAATCCTGATGGAACTGGTAGTATTTTCTGGGATCCTTCTTGGATCTCTTGCTTATCTTCCTCGGCTAGTAGATAATATCCTGACCTTTGATCTCCATCAGGATTTACCTTTGGGAAGCATTTAAAGGGGTGAAGTCCTCACGACGGAATAGCCTAGGACTTCCCAATCAACGGTGGAACTCCTTATCCTACTTTTTATTCTGTTAATGCTATGGTTAAGGAGGAGGGGGGGTTGGGAGCGATCCTCTTGGGTGCGCTTTCAATCACCATTCTCCTTCCACTTCTCTACCATACCTTTATCGGCATTGATGTACTTCTCAGCATGGGCTAGGTGCTTAGGAAGGCCTTTGAAAAACTTCTTGGAGAGGGAAAAATAAAAACCACCTCCATGCAGTCCCTTCTTTAAGGTTGATATGGTAATAGAGGGCTCGAAGTCATGAACCTCCAATATTGCCCCTTTGAAGTGACCTATGTAGTGGTGAAGAGACAGGCCCTACTCTTACTGAATTTAGAAGAAAATGTCCACTCAGGTCTCTTGCTACTTTGGATCTAGGCCATAAATTATCAGCCAAACTCTTCGAAAGAGTATATCGGTCCCAGTGAAAGTCGGGCATACCAATCTCTCACCATTTCTCTAAAGGTGGTCAGGAAAAACTTGCATATGAGGATGTCGGATGCCCCTTGTAGAAGCATGAGTGACATGAAGCTCTCCAGATGGTCTAAAGGATCGATGGTGCCGTCGTAGACCTCCATGGTGAGCATCTTGAAATGGCAAGGCACTAGCTTCTCTATAATCTTGCAAGAAAATGGGGGCCAAATTGAGAATCGAGACTAGCCACCCAAAGACAAATTCTATTGGTGAAGCACCTTCTAGTAGTCATCTACTTCCTAGAGCTTACAGGCCAACTTGCCTCACCACCCAGACCATCAAGTGGGGCGATGGCTTGAAGATTCCTTCAGTGAGATGTCCTACATGGAGAAGAGGAAACAGAAATAAGAGAGTCGATTGACATATCTTGTCCAGCTATCGGTGAGAGCGATTATAGGATACTGTAAGCTAGGACGAGGCTTGACAAGAAGCTCGCCTCATGCCCTGGGCTAATCGCCTCACCTAGGAGACCTCTTGCTCGGTGATGGGAGTGGCACTAGGCTCGCCTCGCACCTCGGGTTGATCGCCTCACCTAAGAGAAGATAGATGCATAAGAGAGAGGTGGTAGGCTGGCTTCACCTCCAACCTTGGTGGAGCTTGCTGTAGGTGTTGCACCAAAGTTATCAGCATTGAGACTTGCTGGGAGAGTTGCTGGAAATGCTCGACAATAATGGTCGAAGCGGTTGATAGTCTTGTCTCTTTCCTTTTGGAGGAATCAGAGACATGGTGGCTAAGATTGTAAACCCCTTGACGAGAGCAGACACGATCATCCTCTTTCCCTTAACCATTGCACAAACTGAGGATAAGAGGAGTCCAAGGGCAAACTCCAAATCTTAATGAAGTTTTGAGATAGGGCCTTTCCTCTAGTGCTAATCTATTGCTGAATCGGAAGATGAGCTTACTAAGGCTCGACTCAGGGATAGCTGTAGCTGAGATGACTGTTGATATAGAGCCAGGTCTTACAGGATCTTATTATTAAGAGTTGTCCCACAAGATAAAGAAGACCAAAAAGTTCACATACATTGAGAGGTTCCTCGGTGGAGGACCCTCTAATGCCTAAGTCAGTTTCCTAAAAAGGCAAATAGAATGGGCTTAGAGTCCTCCTAGATTTAGAGTAGAGTGAGAGGAGCTAGAGAAGTAACAAAAGAAGGAGATATAATACATAAGTGAGTGGACTTGCTTAGACTGAGGTACTTTATGGGAGGTGGAAAGTGTATAGGATGGTTTACAAATGTCTTAAAAAACATCTAGGTCGATTCGTGGAGTTTGGAGACTCCATGAGCTATAAAGTGTTCAAAGGTTATTAGGGAGCTCTGGATATGCTTTGAGAGCGAGAAGAGGATTCCTTTGTCTAAAAAGAAAGGATCTTAGGAAAGGAATATAGGAGCTCCCGGTTCCGTCTCTTACTTCTCTCCTTGTTCTTCTCCTTTTCTTCTTGGCCTTACCTAAAGGGTTCCGTAAAAAAAGTTATAGGCATGTACCTGATGCCTAGAAATGGTATGATGTGCATTGGAGGGGAGTGACATTTGGCACGTCCCAACAGTGGCAGGCACATCCATAGCAGGGGCCATATCACAATTGGTGGAGCAAGAAGTGAAGGCTAGCATGTCCCTGCAATGAGATATCCCTCGGACGGCGAGCATTAATGGCCACCGCTCCTGAATCACGCATGATTGAGATAGACGAAGAGTAGACCTGGCAATGATCGACATCCAAGTAGAGGGTTGATGAGTGCACAGCTTGATGTCTAAGTGGCAAGTTGTTGAAGATGATCTCGTCATCCAGGTTAATTGGCTTGTGTCTAGCACGAATTAAAATTTTGGTACCATACTGGACTAACCAAATCTAGACATCACTATCTATTTGTGTTGGACCAACGACGCCTCAACGCCCACGTGACCCACGAAGAAAAAAAAAACACGTGAGGCCCAGCAGAAGGAAATCCAAAAGGAGACAGAATCTGCACGGATCTCAATATAATCGACGGCCACGAGTAGCGTTGCAATCAAATTGCGATTGGGAGAGCTACAGGACTCCGATTTGGATTCTGTTTGAACTATTGGACTCCTAGTGAGATACTCTACGTAGTGGAGGCTACAAATTCATGAACAGAGACATAGACAGAGAAAGGAGGGTGAAAAAGTTATGAGAGGTCTTTTGTAGAGAACTGATTGAGAGCTTGAGAGAAGGATTCGGGTTTCTTGTTGAGAGATATTTGTACGGGGTTGAGAGAGAGTTCAATTTGTAAGTTTATTTTTCATAGTAAAACCTTTTGCATGTTTGAAAAAATTATATTTGTTATCTTTTTTTCTTTTTCTTGTGGTATCGACATCGACAATCGACGATCCTGTTTCGCTTTCTCAATAATCGGTATCAGAGCGAGTTGATATCGATCCCAACAACTGGTATCAGAGCCCAGGTTGTCCGTGGTTAATCAAGATCGAAGAAGATGGAGAAGACAGGTGCAATTAAAGTGGAGATCAACAGGTTCGATGGAAAGAGCAACTTCTCCCTCTGGCAAGCGAGGGTGAAAGATGTGCTTATCCAGCTAGGACTCATCGACGCTCTCATATGTGAGGAGAGACTAGACATCGTAGAGCAGAATACCTGGAAACGGTTTCAGATGTAGGTGGTAAGCATAATCTGCTTGTACCTGGTGGATGATGTGGTGATCCATGTACTAAACGAGTCTTCCCCGATGGCGTTGTGGAAAAAGCTGGAGGAGTTGTACATGGCGAAGTCCCTCACCAACACCTTGTTCCTTTGGAAGCAGTTCTATCAATTGCGGATGGCCGAGGGACAGAGTATGCAGGAGCACCTGAGCAATTTCTAGAGGATCCTCACTGATCTCCTCAGTGTCGGTGAAAAAGTTGAGGAGAAGATCCGGGCACTTATATTCCTGTCATCCCTATCGCAGTTCTTCGAGTCCTTGGTGACTGCTCTTCTAGTGGAAAAGAGCACCATCAAAATGGAGGAGGTGACATCGGCGCTACTTCAGAACGAGGTTCTCAAGAGGGAGAACCAGGCTTCGAGTTCAGGTGGGAACTCAGCATTGACAGTTTCTGGAGGTGCAGGCGACCAAAGGTGGAGTGGCAAAGGATCACGAGGACGGTCCAAGTCAAAGGATGCCAGCAAGATCAGGTGTTTCCGGTGCGATGAGTTGGGGCATGATGTCAGAGATTGCTCGCAGCTCAGGGATCGGACGAGGGCTGCTACAGCGGTGGCCGATAGCGGCGATGACGGATACATCAGCGATGTACTCTTGGTATCCGACGAGGTATCCCCTTCTTCTTAGTGGATTTTGGATTCTGCTTGTCCATACTATGTTTGTTGTAGGGAGGAGCTGTTTGACTCTCTAGACAGTATAGAGGGTTCTGTCCACATAGTAGATGGATTGAGCTGTGCGATCGCGGGCGTTGGGACAGTCAGCTTGAAGACACATGATAGGACAGTGAAGAAACTGGGTGAGGTCCGATGCATACCCAGTTTTAGCAAGAATCTAATTTCCCTCGACAAATTGGACTCAAGCGGCTACAGGTGGAGAGCTGGTGATGGAGTCCTAAAGGTCTTGCGTGGCAATAGGATTGTTCTGCAAGGGAAGAAGCATGGGGGTCACAACCTCTTGACAGGGAGTCTAGTGCAAGGTAGAGTCCCTGGTGCAGACAGGAGTCCAGTGCGAGGTGGAGCTTCGACAGCAGGTGGATCGAGCACGGGATGCGAGACTCGGGAGGATGATAAGCGACATCGCAAAGTGAAGTTCCTATTACCGCAGGAGACTTTCCCGAGATCGGTCTCGGAGATGAAATCGAACAGCCTGACTCGAGTTTGCCCATCCATGAAGGCGGTCGACTCCCATGTTTGATCCATGATCAGGCGATTGGGGCATGGTTGAGAATGGAGATTAGTTGGACCAGCGGTGCCTCAACGCCCGCGCGACCCACGAAGAATAAAACAAAAACAAAAAAAAACACACATGGAACCTAGTAGAAGGAAACCCAGAATGAGACAATCTGTATGGATCTTAATGCGATCGACAGCCATGAGCAACGTTGCAATCAAACTATGACAGGAAGAGCTACAGGACTCCGATTTGGATTCTGTTTTGACCGTTGGACTCCTAGTGAGATACTCTACGTAGTGGAGACTACAAATTCGTGGACAAAGACACAGACATAGTGAGGAGGATGAAAAAGTGACGAGAGATCTCTTGTAGAGGGTTGATTGAGAGCTTGAGAGAAAGATTCGAGATTTCTTGTTGAGAGATATTTGTATGGGATTGAGAGAGAGTTCAATCTGTAAGTTTATTTTTCATAATGAAACCTTTTGCATATCCGAAAAAATTGTATTTGTTATCTTTTCTTTTTTTCTTGTGGTATCGACATCGACAATCGACGATCCTGTTTCGCTTCCATAATAATCGGTATCAGAGCGAGTTGATACCGATCCCAACAATTTGAAATTAATTGCAAACTTATAGAGATAAAAATAGATAATAGATCCATCTATCTCTCACTCAAAGCACAGAACCAACCTGAAAGATCTCGAGAAGGTGAGTGATAAATATCCAAATACTCATTCCCATAGTCCATAAAGTCCTTTTTATACAAGCATGGTTCATAAAGTTTGCACTAATAAGTACTCTCATCACTGGATTTCATATAAAGATTCTTTTATTGCTTTTGTTTGGCAAGAAAGCTGCCATTTCATTAAGAAAGCGAAACAAGAACAAAGGGGCCCCAAAAGTCAAGTAGGCCAAAGGACGGGGGAAATTAAATATTCGGAACGAAAACGAAGGTTGAAGCAGAAATCCCAACTACACCAAGCAAATCAGCAGGCAGAGCCACTAAGAATGGGAGGCGTCAGAAACAGAACCACAAACAGCTTATGTAATCTTCTCAGAAACATTCAGCTTCAATAACTAAGAACTCCAAGTGCCTAAGAGAACGGTTCAAGGGATGGGGCAGAGAAGTTTCCCATTTAGATGGAATCTCAAGACTTTCTTTATCATCAGATCAAACTGGACGTGATCTAATAACATCATGCTAGGGCACTGGAATCTCTGAGAAGTGTATTTGCATGCTTCCAATCGAATGATCCTGCCATATCAAAGCTACGATTACCTGCAACCTCTTCCATGGGCACTGCATGCGATATTTCTTTCAGGTCCTCCTCTGTGAGCTTGACCTTAAAAGAGCCAATGTTGTAATCCAGGTTCTTGATCTTGGAGGTCCCTGATAAAAGTTGGATATAAGAACAAAAAATAAATAAAGAAGATAGTGAAAAGAAGGTCATCTATAACTAACAGGTAATATTAGCATCACCATGTTAACAAGGCTCAGCCAGCAACTGTTCTCAGCTAGTTTGTACCCCAGCACTTTACTCAGAATTAAAAAAAGAAGAAAGAAAAAAAAAAAGAAGAAAAGTTTCAAGGTTGATGAAAAGGGAGAAGACCATGAGCTTTAATCATTCTATTGAAAGTGTTCTAATTGCACATTATAAAGTGTTTTCTCCTCTTAAAATATTGAAACACATCCAAGCACGTAGTTTTATCCAACTGTAACTTGCTCTAAAATGAAAAAAGGAAATGAAAAACCAGAAAATATCATGATTTAGCAGTACGCACGCACACCTTCCGATTGCTTTTTTTAAAATCCTTGCAATAATATTTTGTTCCTTTAAAAAACCAATCTATCAGGTAAAAATTTTAAGCCATCTCACAGTCATATGAAGTTATATGGAACTAAGCATCATTTGCTAATAGCTCAGGAAAAGTCATGATATTTCCATGAAGGTCTCTGTCTGGTTGGTATGTTTATGTAAAAATGAAGAAACAATACTAACAAAAATAGAAAGTATACTGTCACGCCTTGAACAGAGCATGTAACAAGCACTGCATGCCTTCACGATAAACCATGCAAGACAACAAATCAAATCACAATAATTTCTGAGCAATAATAAAAATTCTTCGATCCTTGAAAACCAATTTAAAATATTCTTACTAATAATAATATTTGATCCATATAAAATATTCAAATTTAAGCTAAACTAATAAAAATACTAATTGACATAAATGATCAAAATAGATAAATCTACTAAATTACTCGATGCAATATAGTGTGCCCTTTCAAGTCCAAGCAATCAGAAAAATAGAAAAAAAAGAAATTGAGCTAAACTAGCCCATTAAGCAATATAATATATTAAAGTAGGATCGAAGTAGGTTGAGCAAATAAATTATATAATATTATTAAAAAAATAAATCTTAAATAATACATAATTTTTAAAAATAATTATTTTTATAATTGAATTTAATATTAACTCAGTGGCATCGTTTTGACAACAGAAACACATTCACTACAATGGAACGGGGTTTTGGCAACGGAATTTTCTCGATGCTAGGGGGTAGCGTCGTTAAAATTGCACCACCTCCCGATGCTTTTTAAAAGCATCGGCAAAAAAATATTTTAACGACGCTTTAAAGCGTCAGAAGTTTCTCCTGCGCCATCTCTCGACGCTTTTCAAAATCGCCGACAAAAAAATAGTATTAACGACGCTTTAAAGCGTCGGAATTTTCTCTGATGCCATCTCTCGACGCTTTTCAAAACCGTCGGGAAAAAAATGGTATTAACGATACTTTAAAGTGTCGGGATTTTCTCCCATTTCTTCCCGAGCCCGAGCCCTAATCTCATTTCCTCTCGTTCCACCACCGCTCTCCCGGACGGCCTTCTCCCGAGCTCCAGCCGATCTCCCCCTCCCTCCGTCATCTCCCTCTCCCTCCTTCCATTTATTGTCGGTGCATGGATTCCACATCTCGTTTGTTTCCATTGACCGACGGATTCTGGCGGAGAAGAAATCCCCTTCGATCTCTTGCCCTCCCCCGCCTCCGTCCTCTTGATATCACCTTCCACCCTCGGATCTTCCACCATGTACGCGAATCCCAGAAATCTCCCCGATTTATCTCGCTTTAGTCCGTAATAATATCTCTTCAAAACCCTAGCCTTGGATCTTGTGGAAATCGGGGTTGTCCGGTTTGCATTGAAGGCCAGCAAAGCTTTGGATGGTATACTCTGCTCCAGGTCTTTTATTTTTTTTGTGTTGTTTGTTCCTACGTTGTAACGCTTTGGCCGGTCCGCATGGCTTGAATCCGGTCAGCCATTTAGTCCCTTTGAACCTCCAAAACACTCCATGGCTTCTTTCCGGTCCTCCACTTGTTTTTTTGGTTCAAATATAGATTTTTTTTTAAAAAAAATTGAAAATGGATCCGAATCTGTGATGCATACGGGATTTTGAGGTTGGGTATGGAAGCCCGATTCAACCATATTATTTTACAAGTCTTATGTTGTCATGTAGTTTATGGTCTGATATATATGGTATGGTGCTATAATCATGTAATATTTATAGTAGCCAGGTTGGTTTTAAAGATCCGTGTCCAACCCATATATAATTTACATAGATTGTGAAAGGAATTTGTTTTGATATTAAAAACCTATAATATATATATATATATATGTTATTAAATATAATTTAAAATATTTGTTTTATATCATATATAGTCAATATGCCATTAAATATTTACCTATCCTTACAATGCTACAATATCTTGGGTGGCAAATTTCCCAGTCATACAATTATAGTTTACATCTAGACATTTTAGGATGTTATAAGGGAATCATATAGTTTCCTTACTGTGGATACCGTATTACATCTGCAAGTTTAATTATTACTATATGGTGCAGTTTCATATGTTTCATTATCATCCACCCATGACCATGATGTTACAAAACTCACTTTCAACTCTATCTGACAGTGAATTTAGATCTATCCTTCTTCATGATTAATAAAATAGATTTCAGTTGAAATTCATAATGCCAGTATTTGTTTACTGTCCTTTGAGGTTTCATGTTTATAGATTTAGAATTTTTATTAGTTCTGGACATAATCTCATCCACATTTTGCACACATTTAGGGTTTTGTGTTTTAGGGTTTGCGGTTTAGGATGTAGATTAGGGTTTTGGAGGTAGTGTTCAGTATTTTAGTCCATCCTCATGTAGTAAGCCCAATAGATTTGCTTTACCCAGGGCTTTCTCTATCAATAATCAAATTTTCAATCCCCCCTCCAAGCACCACATCATCCCTTTCCTTCCTACCATTTCTCTCCTCAATTTAAACAATTACCTGAAAAATAGAAAAGAATATAGGCATAACATATTAATATAAAAGCAAAGAACAACAAAAAAGAATTGTAATAAATGGAAGAAAATTGAAAAAAAAATGAACAAGAACTTATCTCGGGTAAGGAGATAAGGGAGAGACATGTTCGGAGTTTCCATTGGTCCATCATAAAGGGAGATCCCACCTACCATAAAAAATAAAAATTTAAAAAAAAGGAAAGGAAAATAAAACTAGGGTTCTAAGCTCTAAGTTGCCCTGCCTCCGATACAAAGAATAATAGAAAGTGTAATGCTACCGGGCCCAACCACGGTACCAAAATGAAAAGCTAGAGAGAGAGAGAGGAGGAGGAGGAGATAAGAAGAATGAACAAGAGGAAGTGGGGTATGAGAATTAAATTGCCTTCATGTATTAGTTTGTCAGACAATATGTAAGGTTTATCCCCATCCATAACCCAAATATGCTTTACATGTTTTGTTGTCTTTTTGTTATCATGTGCTTGATTGCTTCGAGGGTAAAGAGGGTTTCTACCCTATTTTAAAATTGGTTTAAGGTTTGTATATGGAGGCTATGATGATTTCGGATGTATGTTTTCCTGATTCAATAATTTCTAATGGCTGCAATCTTGGATGGCCTTCTTTTGTAGGCAACCGATTGTAGTCGTTTTGATTTAGTTGATTGAGGTATGTTTTGCTGATTCAACAATTTCTAATGCCTATAATCTTGGATGGCCTTCTTTTATAAGCAACCGATTGTAGTCGTTTTGATTTAGTTACGGATTAAATAGTAGATCTGAGCCTCCTAGTTATTTTTCTTTATTTATTTTTCTTTTTCTTAGTAGATTATTTATATTTCTTTATAAATTTCTTGGTATATACCTATATTTTACTGAATATGTTATGCTTTAAGATTTATTTAGTATTGCATAGCTTTCATTTTAAAACCATTAATAGCTTTGTTATGATCAATAATGATTTTTAAAATATTTTTTTACAAAACTTGCATTGCATAGAAACATAGACCTGTCAATTAATTAAAGTACATATTCTACAATATCCGTACATTTATTTTATTTTTGTACGGATGGGAGAAATATGTACAGTGGTCAATTGATTGTCCAGTTTGGACAGTTTGAGAATTGCAAATAATTTTATAGGTACTTACAGTAATCAAGCGGTATGGATAAAGTTCCAGATATATTTCGGACATCATTTTCTTTTAGTTCTCCTCATATATTTTTAGTTGTATGGGGAGTACTAAAGGAAAATGCTGCCAAAATTTTTCTGGAGCTTCTATTACGTATCGTTTGGTTACTGTAAATGACATATATAATTAATACAATTCTTGAATGGGATAGGACCTCTTTACCTATTAGTTGGTGATAGGATACATTTATTAGTTAATCTATGTTATTTTTCATATATTTTAAACAAAAAATTACTTAGTGCATTGTTATTAACTAAAACTTTTTTTGGTATTTAGATAACTTGAAAGTTGGATCATTTTATCCTAAAATGGATAAAAGCTGGATAAATAAACAAAGAAATACCAACGAATATTTAAATGGAGTTCGTGATTTCATTAAATTCGGTATGGAAAAAGTAGTTTGAATGGAAAGATTTATTGTCCATGCCGATGATGTGTTAACAGTCACTATCTAGATCCACAAATAGTAGAAGAACATTTGATATGGAATGGTTTTGCAAGAGGTTATACTCGGTGGATTTTTCATGGAGAACTTATGTTGCCAGAATCAAGTAATCAACCATCGTCTGATCCTAGATCCAGTAATATACAAGAGAATCTAGTAAGAGATGATGATATATCAGGTTTGATCACAGATGCTTTTCGACATGGTATTCAAAACTTTGTAGGTTCAAGTGGTACACATGAAACAACGGGAGCTCAGCAACCATCAACTTCTGAGTCGGCTCGGTATCATAATTTAATGAAAGAAGCAGATGAACAATTATATCTGGGCTGTTTGAAATTTTCTAAGATCTCTTTTCTTATATATTTATTTCATATAAAATATATGAATGGATGTTCGGGTAAGAGTTTTACTATGCTTCTAAGGTTATTAAAGGTTGCATTTCTAGAAGGTAATGGTTTACCATCCTCTTATTATGAAGCAAAGAAAGTTATCAACAATCTAGATCTTGGATATCAAAAGATTCATAGTTGTCCGAAAGACTGCATATTATATCATGGTAAAAATGCTGATCGAGAGTCATGCAATGTTTGTAGATCTTCACGATGGACAAGTTATGAAGGAGATAAGGATGATGTAGTGAATACAACAGATACAATGCAGCGTACAAAGAAACCGGCGAAGGTATTGCATTACTTTCCACTTATTCCTCGGTTGAGAAGGTTATATTCATCATCAAAAACAGCTTCATTAATGAGATGGCATCATGAAGGGCGTACGAAGGATGGAATGTTGAGACATCCAGCTGATAGTTTAGCATGGAAAGATTTTAATGCTAGGCATTCTGATTTTGCCTCTGATATTCGTAATGTTCGGTTGGGTTTAGCTTCAGATGGCTTCAATCCTTTCCGTACTCTAAATTCTATATACAGTACTTGGCCAGTTGTTCTGATACCATATAATTTACCACAATGGTTGTGCATGAAACAATCCTTACTTATCTTATCAATGGTTATTCCGGGTGATAAGGGTCCCGGAAATGATATTGATATTTTTCTACAACCTTTAATAGAGGAATTGAAACAGTTGTGGAAAGGTGTCGATGTAGTTGATGCTTCCAATGGTGAAACATTCAAACTATGGGCTGCTTTGTTATGGACTATTAATGATTTTCCAGCATATGCCAATTTATCTGGCTAGAGTACAAAAGGACGGGTTGCATGTCCTTGTTGTGCAGATTCGACACATTCGATTTGGTTAAAACATGGAGGAAAATTCTGTTATATGACGCATCGTTGATGGTTAGAACCAAATCATCCGTTTCATTTTCAGCAAGATTTATTTGATGGTACCATAGAAATGGGATGTGCACCTATTCCACCTTCTGGAATTAATGTTCTTAGACAAATGGTTTCCATCAGTTATACATATGGTAAATCTTCAAAGTCTAATAAAAAAAGAGGAAGGGATGATCAAGAAGGTTTGCCAGAAGAAATGACTGCTGCTACGGTGGATGCATAGGTATTTGAAGATCCTGATAATTTTTTTGAAAATGAAAATAAGGAAGATGTATAGATAGCATCTACAACTCAGCCCAGTAAACATTTATGGAAGAAAAGAAGTATCTTTTTTTACTTACCTTATTGGAAACATAATCTGATTCGGCATAAGCTTGATATCATGCACATAGAGAAGAATGTATGTGATAATCTGCTTGGAACATTGTTGAATCTTGATGGAAAGACCAAAGATAATATGAAGGCCCGAATGGATTTACAAGAACTAGGTATCCGACTTGATCTTCATCCCAAAATGCTTGCTAATGATATAATTTATTTGCCTCCTGTATTTTATACCATGTCTGCTCAAGAAAAAGATAGTTTTTTGACAGTATTGAAAAATATTAAAGTACCTGATGGATATGCATCTAACATTTCAAGGTGCGTGCATCTTAAAGACCGGAAAATTTTCAATATGAAAAGTCATGATGGTCACATATTGATGCAAGATATCTTTCCAATAGCTTCAAGATCGTCGGTGTCTAAACAAGTTCTTACAGTTATAATCAGGTTATCATCATTCTTTAAGTCATTATGTTCAAAGGTTATTGATCCTGGAAAGCTTGATCGGTCGGAGTCGAAAATTGCGGTTACACTTTGTCAGATGGAGAATATCTTTCCACCTGGATTTTTTACTATTATGATACATCTATTCATTCACTTAGCTTCGGAAGTCAAGCTTGGTGGACCGGTACACTACCGATGGATGTATCCTATTGAAAGGTATTAATGTTAATGTTTAATATTTAGATAATTTTTAATAAAAGTAGCATCATGATGATGCATAAATAAAATTTTTAAATGTTGTAGGTATCTTGGACGATTGAAAGATTATGTACGAAACAAGCCTATCCAGAGGGCTCTATTACGGAAGGATATATTGCTGAAGAGTGTCTGACATTTTGTTCAAGATATCTTCAAGGTGTAGATACTATGTTTAGCAGACCTCAACAGCATAGTGATTTCGTAGCCAATGCAGAGTTGTATAAGTTATTAACTGCAGGAAGATTAATTGAAAAAAGGTGAAAGTATTGTATTGGACCATAAATCAATTGCACAAGCACACCGTTATGTGTTACTTCATAGTGAAATAATATCTAACTATCGAAGGTTAGCATATTTAATGTATTTCAATGGTTTTAAATATCATATATTATTTTTGAAACTATTTTAATAATTATATTTTTTTTTGCAGCGAATTTTTAATGTCTCAGCGGCAAGCTAGTCATAGCACTCGACCTAATGCCAAAGCGGGCTTAGTACGTGAGCCTGGCCATGGGCAGGTTGTACATGGTCAATTACATAGCCAGAGCGGGCTTAGTACGTGAGCGTGGCCATGGGCAGGTTGTACATTATCAATTATATAGCCAGAGCGGGCTTAGTACGTGAGCCTGGCCATGGGTAGGTTGTACATGGTCAATTATATAGCCAAGCGGGCTTAGTACGTGAGCTTGGCCATGGACAGGTTGTACATGATCAATTACATATTCAGAGTGGGCTTAGTACGTGAGCCTGGCCATGGGCAGATTGTACATGGTCAATTATGAGATTGCCAGTCACAGGCTGGAGTGTGACATATAGTATGCCAGTCACAGGCGGGAGTATGACAACAGTGTGCCAGTCACATGCTGGAGTGTGACCATGGCTAGTCCAGAACCCTAAATAAGAGGAAAAGTTAATGAAAACATATAAAGGAAATATAATGTTATGAAATGTTTTGATATGTGATTGGTTTTTGGATTACGTGACCGAAAAATTTATCGTTTTCCGTTATATGATTGTGATCTTGTTGCTTTTAGTTTTTATATTAATACTGGTGTGATTGTGAGAAAACCTTACTGGGCCGTAGAGCTCACAACCCTACTTTCTTCTTTCAGAGTAATGCAAATATTCGAGCTTGGTGATGAATGAGGTTTTCTTTTGAGGTAAGTGACTCTTGTGTATCCAGGCCTTGCATAATCTCTAGGATAAAATCTAGAGTTTGTGCGGCCGGTCGCGTGTCGATTCCGGTACTGGATTCGGGGCGTGACACTATCTTTCTTCCAATCTATCTTTTATACCAAACAAAGAGTTAAGATTCGTTGACAGAATATTAGATCAGTTACTAGAGCAAAATAGAATATGCTTTTGAATCTCATTCAAAATTTGGACTGCCAGAAGGATCATTGCCCTACCTCTCTGATCGAAAGGGAGGTGAGATGGTCCAAAAGAAACCAATTATATCAAATCTTTGAAGAAGAAGAAATTTATTGAAAATAGAGAGAAAACATCGAGTGGCTCAAAGGGAGCGACAATAATATGATCTTTCATAGAACAACTAATTTCGAAAGAAAGATTAACTAGATCTCATGCGTTGAATGGAATGGTTTGGAGTTTGCACATAGGAAAGACATTTGCGAATCTTCACGGATTTCTATAGAAGCATTTTTGATGAGCCGGTGGATCCCCAAATTGATGTTGATCGGAATCTACAACACTCCCTCTACCATTAACACCATAGATGCTCCTTTTACTTTAGATGAAGTTGAAGAGGTGATGTTGTGCTTCAAAGGAGACGAGAGCTAGGGACCAAATGGATTTTCTATGTGCTTCTTCCAATACTTGTAGAACTTAGTTAAGGACAATGTTTCCTCTGTTTTCAAGCAGCTTTATGGTTGGAACATGGATTTGGATAGGCTCAACTATGCGACTTTGTCTCTTATTCCTAAGCAAGATACTACAAAGAATCCTTTTGATTTTCAACCTATTAGTTTGGTGCACAGCTGTATCAAGATTATTATGAAGGTTTTGGTGAACCGCCTCAAACTGCTCCTCACTAAGCTCATTGATCTAGCACATACAACATACATTAAAAAAAGGTGCATCATGGATTACATCATCCATGCCAATGAAATTTTGCTTCATTCCAGAAGGTTAGACATAGACAAAGTGGTTTGTAAACTTGATTTTCTGCAAGCCTGCGATAGACTCAGCCCATATTATCTTATCAAATTACTAGTCATGTGGAAATTCCCTCCTAGGTGGATCAGATGGTCCTCAAAGCTCCTCTTTTCTTGAAAGATTGTAGTTTATTTGAATGGTGAGATTGACAATTGAATCCTTTACAAGTATGGCCTCCAACAAGGAGATCCACCATCACCTTCCCTCTTTATCCTTGTTTTGGACCCGCTCAGCCAGAAGTTAAATGCTGCCACTTTTGCAAAGATATCTATATATATATATATATAAGGAGTTGAAGAATCCATGAATTTATTGGGGCATAAAAATTTTGCAATATATAAATGATACCTTGACGTTCCTCAAAGTAGAGAAGAATTATAGTGTAGTCTTGTAGATCATCCTTTTCTAATTTGAGCTACCATCCAACTTGTCCATCAATTTCTAGAGGAGCTTGGTCTCATTCATCCGTTCAACGGTCAACCATTGGGATGGAACGTGCCAAATAGCTTAACTGCCCATTGATTGTCCCGCTCATCAAATACTTGGGTCTTCCTTCAAGTGGAACCAAGCCTCTAAAATCGGATTGATTACTAGCTACCACTGCAAAGAATCGAGAATAGATTGGTATCATGGAGAAATGACTTGCACTACTTATTAACTCAATTATCACTTCACTTCCTCTTTATTAAACGTTTGTGTTTAAAACTTCCTTCATGGGTCATCAAAACAATTGACAAGTAAAGAAGAGCCTTTCTTTAGAGCGGTTCTTCAAATGCTTATGGCTAATCTCGCAAGGTCAATTGGGAGACTGTTGTTTGTACGCATAAGGAGGAAGGGTTAAAAACATGAAGCAATTTAACAACGCCCTTTTAACCAACCGAGGGTGGAGATTCTATCATCCAAGGATTCAGGCACAGGTAGAAGACGGATTGAATTTACCTGGATATCATAAAAAGATCAAGCTTTCTGAATGTTGGAAACCCCGCAGGAGTAGTTCCAAACTGTGGAAGAATGTCATCAATCCGCTTCCATGTTTGCAATAGAATTTTACTTCCAGAGTTGAGAATGGGCAAGGCACTTTATTTTGGAAAGAGAGTTGGCTTTGTGTTGCACTTCTCAAGTTGATTTTTCCCTCACTCTATGCCAAATGTTCAACGAAAAATGGGTCAGCGGTTGATTTCTATAATTCAAGGACCATGACTTGGAAAATTAGAGCATTAGATAGTTGGCTATGTGATGCACCTCTCAAGTTGATTTTTCCCTCACTCTATGCCAAATGTTCAAAGAAGAATGGGTCAGTGGTTGACTTCTATCTATGATTCAAGGACCACTACCTGGAAAATTGGAGCATTCTCTCATTAATCACTTTCTCAGCTTAACCATCTCCCCTCATTACTTGCTTCCGTCCGCTGGAACAGAGGAGGATCAGAATGTGGAAATTGAACAATAATGGCACATTTCTCTCGGCAATCTTTGTATCGTCTTCCCAATTCTATAGGAATGAAGTGCAGGTTTGCAACATGTCTGTGGGATTTGAGCGTGCCTCTCGAAGTAAAATATTTTTTGTGGCTCTGTTGGAAAAAAAACAAAGACAAACAAACACTCGGGACAATCTTGGACGGAAGCTCGGGAAGAACTTGTTGGGTGGCCATGCCCTTTGAGAACACACAGTGGAGTCTGTTGATCATGATCGCTCCTTTTTCTCTTCCTTCCACGTTTGCTGACATGAAGCAAGAAAAGTATGACAGTTTCTCGCCCTCTTTGTAACCTATGGAGGAAGATGGGGAATAATCGATACACTTGGAAAAGGAGATCGCTACCGCGTGTCTCTATCTTCTTCTTACATCTGCCCTTCGTCGTTCATGGGTGCCGATTATCTTTTGTTAGAAGTCCCGTCTCCGCCTTTTTAGACTCCACCTTATTTGTACGTACCTCCTAATTTCCTAAGAAAAGCCCGGCGGCTGGCCTTTTAAGCCTCCCTTGTCCACAAAAAAAAAAAAAAAAAATCCCTTGTCCACAAAAAAAAAAAAAAAAAAAAAAAAAAAAAAAAAAAAAAAAAAAAAAAAGAAGGAAAAAGTCTTCCCTAGCCAACGTCTTCCCGGATTTTTTTAAAAATATTATTTTTTAATATTTTATTTTCTAATCTAATGCCGAATCCATTTTATTTAATATACGGCTTTTTAAAGGAAAAATAAAATAAAATCGCGGGTTTTACTCGCGATTTCTTCTCCAATTTTTTTATTTTAAATTTTAATAAAAATAAAAATTAAAAAAAATAAAAAAAATTAGAAAAAAAATTAAAAATAAAAAAATAATATGATACTATAATAATTTTTTTAAATTATTATAATCTGCGATTTTGCAGTCCGGTCGCCGATCCGGCCACCGGTCTGATAGCCAGTCATGCTCCGGCTATCGATCCGATAGCCAGTTCGGCTGCTAGGTCGGTGCCAGTCCGATCGCCGGTCTAGATGTCAGTCCGGACACTGGTCTGATAGTTGATCACCGGTCTGATGGTCGATCCGGTCACCAGGATCCGGCCACCGGTCCGACCATCGATCCGGCCACCGGTCGGGCCATCAGGGTCAAGGCGGACCAGCGGTCCGTCCAGCCACCATGGTCCAGCCACCAATCCAACCGCCTTGATCCTGGTGGCCAGACCGGTGGTCAGATCGGCGGTCGGACTGGTGGCCGTGATGGCCGGACAGGTGGCTGGACGGACCGTTGGTCCATCTTGACCCTGGTGGCCGGATCCTGGCGACAGAATAGACCGTCAGATCGGTAATCGATTGTCAGACTAGTGACTGGACTGGTAGCTAGACCGCAATCGGACTGGCACCGACCTAGTAGTCGAACTGGCTGTCGGATCAATGACCGGAGCCGAACTGGCTATCAAACCGATAGCTGGATCGGCGACCGGACTGCAAAATCACAGGTTATAATAATTTAAAAAAATTACTATAGTATCATATTATTATTTTTTAAATATTTTTTAATTTTTTAATTTTTAATTTTTATTAAAATTTAAAATAAAAAAAATGGAGGGGAAATTACGAGTAGAACCCGCGGTTTCAAAAATACACGGTGGAAAATAAAACGGATTGACTTTTTCTTTTTCTTTTTCTTTTTTTTTAGGAGAGCCGTACACTTAAATCCGTAAATAAAATGGATTCAGCATTCGATTGAAAAATAAAATATTAAAAAACAATATTTTTAAAAAAAAACCCGTCTTCCCCGTCACTTTATTTTGTCATAGCAATTATCTGCGCGAGGTTATTACCATTATTTTTTTATGTACAGGAATAAGGATTATTTATATAATCCAGTGTTTGACTTGAATTTTGAAGAATTATCACTAAGGTAGTAGCGCAGTTGGTGGACACTTTGACTCCTATCTTCTTGATAACAGATTGGAAGCTTGAGCTTGTGGGTTATTCGATTAAATCCAGATTTATTCCTATTAGTCTGCAGGGCCGGCCCCCGAAGCGCCAGCAATCATGGCCATCATCATGCCAGATTTTTGCCTTTCCACATCAGCACCGTAATTACTCCCTTCGACCCGAGCATCGCGCACTAACGGGCCTCGGAAGTGGGGGGCAAATGGTGTGAGGGATCGCTGACGTGGAGGAACCGGCAGGTGCCATGTCAAGAAAAGACATCGCGTCGACTCTCCAGCCCGGATTCCACTACCAATCTGAACTGATCTCACTCAGAACAACAAGCCGAGCTTAGTCCTCCACCAGGTCATGCCCGCAAGCTCGAGACGCCTAGGTCGGAGCCGCCTTCCGCCCTCCAGAGCGAGACCCTCGGAGGTTAGTGCCCTGCGGTCGAGGTCGAGCTCAGCGCTCACCCGCCGATAAGGAGCCTTTCCGAGCGCGCGCCCTCTGGACCGGGTTTACCTTCCACCCTCTAGAGTGAGACCCTCGGAGATTAGTGCCCTACGGTCAAGGTCGAGCTCAGCGCTCACCCACCGATGTGGAGTCTCTCCGAGTGCGCGCCCTCTAGACCGGGTCCACCTTCCGCCCTCCAGAGCGAGACCCTTGGAGGTTAGTGCCCTGCAATCGAGGTCGAGCTCAGCGCTCACCCGCCGATGTGGAGCCTCTCCGAGCGCGTGCCCTCTGAATCGGGTCCGCCTCCTACCCTCCAAAGTGAGACCCTCGGAGGTTAGTGCCCTACGGTCGAGGTCGAGCTCAGCGCTCACCCGTCGATGTGGAGCCTCTTCGAGCGTGCGCCCTCTGGACCGGGCCTGCCTTCCGCCCTCCAGAGCGAGACCCTCGGAGGCTAGTGCCCTGCGATCGAGGTCGAGCAAAAGTGCTCACCCATCGATGTGGAGTCTCTCCGAGTGCGTGCCCTCTGGACTGGGTCCGCCTCCTGCCCTCCAGAGCGAGACCCTTGGAGGTTAGTTCCCTGCGGTCGAGGTCGAGCAAAAGCACTCACCCGTCGATGTAGAGCCTCTCCGAGCGCACGCCCTCCGGACCGGGCCCACACTCTGCCCTCCACCACTGAGACGCCCCCGCAAGCTCGGAGCGCTTAGGTCGGAGCGAGCCCTGCCGTTCCAGCTCAGCCCCAGCTCGAACAAGGTCATCACCAGCCCAAAACGCCGGTGAGCCACTCGAGGACCATACTGGAGCACCTGCCAGACCGTACTGACCACCTGTGATTGCCAGTTATACCAAAAAAGCAAGCAGCACGTTGATCGAGATGCCACATTCCTCACCAACCACTCAGATCGCCCAAGAAAGGAAGCCAACCAGGAGATTCGAATCCCGCGGGCAGCGGCCTGCCATTCGAGGCACTGCCAAGATTCCCGGAATGAGGCAATCAAGAGGAGTGCCGGAGCGCCTGACAAATCCCCTTATCACGGATCAGGAAAGACTCCTCGGGACACCGCCGCATGTGCCTGACAGCCCAGCGGGGATCCCGAGACAAGCGCCCAACGGTAACCTTGTTTGCAACAAAACTCGAAGGTAACACATAACAACTCCAAGAGAAGAAAAAAGAGGGAGAGAAAAAAAAATACAGGCAAAAAAGACAAGCCAGAGGGAAAAAAAAGGGAGAAGGAGTGCAACCCCCACCGGCAAGAGGGGCATGGCACCACCACCACCATGAGCACAAGGGCAAGCCCAACCAAGAGGGTGAAGTGCCACTACCACCATAGTTGAAGGAAAACGAGGGATATAAGGAAAGGCAGAGGAACATGGCACTCCTCTGTCCCGCTATCACTCTCCCCCTGCAACGTTTTCACCTTCACACACCTTTTCCACTCCTCCTAGAGCGGAGTCCATCAAGAGGGACCCGACCAAGAGGATCTGTTTTCCTGGATCGTCACTGACTTGATCGTCGGAGTACCCCCGCCGGAAATCCCGGCCCGGGTCTCTAACCACTATCTCGCAGGTCCAGGAGTGGAGCATCGCCGGGCGGCGAGGCGTCCGCACCCAGCACGGAGGTCCGGGAGCCGAGGATGGCCGGGCGGCAGGGGAGAGCATCTTCGGCACCGACAGCAGCTACGGGCCACGACGATCTTGGCGGCAACAATAGCGATACAGAATATGCCTGGTTCTCTAATAGGACTTCGGTTCTTTTGCTTGAGCTATGGCTCCAGTGCAGTCATAATGTAAAATAATTGGACCATCAATGGAGGGTGCCACTTCAAGCTTGCTAATGATTTTTTACAATTATATAGCTTCCTTTGAAGCATCGAATACTGTAATATATTCTATCTCGCAAATAGAATCGACTATAGAGTGATGTTTGGAATCTTTTTAGCATATCACCCCATCATTCAGGATAAATACAAAACCCGACATACTTTTGCTATCATCCTAATCTAACTGAAAACTAAAATTAGTATATCCTATAAGTTTTAAGAATCTCTATAGATAAGCCATTAGCCTTGGTATTTCTCAAATTTTAAGGATTGTCTTTACAAATTTTGAATGGTTCTCACCCAGATCAGATTAGTATCTACTCACTATCCCTAATAAATAGACCACATCTGATTTTATACATGTCATGGCATACATGATAGATCCTACTGTCAAGGTATATAGGATTCTATTCATACGCTCTCTCCCTTGAAAAGTTATCACACAATCCTTTTTAGAGAGAAATTATTTGGCCTATCAATAGATAGCCCTTTTTAAAATTCTTCATGCTAAATAGTTTCAGCATATTATTGATTTATGTAGATTGGGATAATCCAAACAACCTCTTAAATCTATCTCTACAGATCTTCATCCCAAGGATGTAGGATGCTTCTCCCAAACTTTTATTCCCTGTAATATAGGGATGTCATCCCGATTAAGAGAATGTTATCACATATAATACAAAGAATACAACTGTAGAATCATTAGCCCATTTATAGATACAGAGTTCTTCTCCATTCTTAATAAAGCCATATATTTTTATCATCTTATCAAAATGCATATTCCAACTCCAAGATGCATACTGTAATCTATAAATGGATCTCTAAAGCTTGCATACCTTTGATTCATCTATGGATGTAAATCCTTCAAGTTATATTATATACACCTCTTCATCCAGCTCTCTATTTAAAAAAGCTATCTTGATATTCATTTGCTAGATTTTATAACATGGTATGCCACTATCACAAGTATAATCTGAATGGACTTAAGTATTGCCATGGGATAAAATGTCTCATTATAGTCAATATCATAATGTTGACGATATCCCTTGACAACCAAACAAGCTTTATAGGTCTCCACTTTCCTGTCTGTAATTCTTTTTCTTTTGAATATTCATTTGCACCTAATGGGTTTTATTCCTTCAGACGAATCAATGAGTATCCATATATCATTGATCTTCATGGACTCAATTTTGAGTTTTATGGCTTCAAGCCATTTATCAGAGTCAGATCTCTACATGGCATCTAAGTAGTGATCGGATCCTCGTTATTCTCATCGAGTTCAACAGGATCACCATCCTAGATCAAAAAACTATAGAACTATCTAGTTGATGCAGTACTTTACTGGACCTCCTTAAAGGTGCCTTTTCAATGGGCTTTGGATTTGATTAATCAAATCCGGTTTTATATTTTCATTTATTTATGTTGGTTCTTCTACCTATTGAACTTCATCAAGTTCAACATTAATGACTTTAGTTTCTTCTCCAAGAAACTTCTTTTCAAAAAGATAGCCCTGAGGCTAACCAACACCTTTTATTCTTTAGCATGGTAGAAATAATAATCCTTAGTTTTTTTTGGTTACCTAATAAAGAGACATTTACCAAACCTAGGTCTAAACTTATCTATCATTAAATGTTTGATATAAACCAGGCATCTCCAGACCCTAAGGTATGAGAGTACCATCTTATGCCTTATCCATATCTCATATAATATTTTCTCAATAGATTTGCTCAAAATCTTATTAAGTAACAAACCATCTCAAGATCATTCCTCAAAAAGAGATTGATAGACTTGCAAAGCTATCATGGATTGAACTATGTCTAACAGAATTTGATTTCTCCTTTCTGATACTCCATTATATTGAGATATTCGAAGAAATGTTCATTATGAGAGAACCCCATTTTTTTCTAGATAAGTCAGAAACTCATTAGTAATGTATTCTCATCCTCAATCTGATCAAAGAGTTTTAATTCTCTTTTCAATTTATTTTTCAACCTCATTATGGAATCATTTGAACATTTCAAATGATTCAAACTTATGCTTCATAAGATAGATATACCTATACTTAGATAGGTCATCGGTAAATATAATAGAAGTAGTAATACCCACCTCTAGTATTATGTTCATTGGTCCATATATATATCAGTATGTATTAGACTTAGAACTTCATTTGGCTTGTTTACCTTTTCTAGTAATAAGTGATTTAGTCATCTTTCTAAGAAGATAGGATTCACATGTCGGTAATGATTCACAATCATCGATATCAAGGATACCCTCTTTTGATAACATATTTATCCTGTTCTTATTAATATGACCTAGCCGACCATGCCAAAGATAAGTATTAGTGACATTATCTAATTTTGGATATTTGTTAGTTGTGTACATATTTTAATAGGCTATGATAAAGCATATATATCATTTCTCATTGTCTATGCATTAAAGTAATATCATTCATAATGATATCACAAAAATCATTCTTTATTAAAAATTCATAACTATTCTTGGTTAAAAAGCCTACATAAATGCTATTTAATAAGAAAGATGGATAGTAGTCATATTCACTTAAAATGATAATATTTGAATCAAAAATAAGATTGACAATTTCTAAAACTAGGACTAGAACTTGATTTCTATCTCCCACGTCCAGGAATTTCTGGCCACCTTCAAATCTTCCACTGACTTGAAGTCCCTACAATGAATTACAAATATTAATTAGATTTCTGATATCTAATATCTAGGTAGTAGTAATACAAATAGAAAAGTTATAAGATATTATCATATAATTACCTTGACGAGCAATAGCTTGCTGCTTTCTCTTGTTGGGCCTATTTGGATCGAAGGAAGCAATATAGAGAGAAAATTTCTCTTCCAGTGACCTAGCTTCTTGCACTAGAAGCACTCTACTCGACTCTTATTGGCCTTGGACTTCTTGGTCTAATAGGGCTGAGACATCCCAGCATGTTGCATCTTCTTATTCTTCTTCTTCTTCACTTTTTTAAAGGGACGACGCCCAGATAAGCTCCCATCCACAACATTCACTAGGTTCTTATGGAGCTGGTAATCCTTCTTAAAGGTATGTTGTAACCCTAGTAAACCATGGTAGTTTATTGCAAGCTTAATCATTCTATAATGATCAAGAAAGTCTATGTAGGACTCGAATAGAGAGTTTAGAATTGCATCTTTTTCTAGCTATCCATGCAAGGAAAACCCGAGTTTATTCAGGTGTTCGATCTGCTCGATCATGTACAGTACATGATCAGTGATTGATACCTCCACATGCATTCGAGCATTGAAGATAGTATAAGAGATTTTATACCTCTCAACATCATCAAGAGTGCCAAAGGATTCGTTCAACACTTGAAGCATTTTCTCTAGCTAAGCATCCTCAAACTTGTGACCGAACTCATCATTCATAACTACCCTCATGATACAATGCATTGCGGTTCGATCATTGAGCCATTTCAGGTAAGTGTCTTAGACCTCACCATTAGCATTTGAAGTGGGCTCCTTAAGTGCTAGATCTGTAAGCCCATACAAGATCCATTTGTGCTCTAGGATAAAATCTTTAGTTTTCGATACCAGCTATTGAAATTGGATCCCACTAGCTTGTCACTATTTAACAGTGACCAGAGTGACAAGGTACTAGCCATAACCGAAAAAAATAAAAAAAATATTTTAGTATATGAATTATTAAATTCTAAAGATTTGAACTTTAGTTTAAAGATTATTCCACTATTCTATATGAATTGGTAGCCTCTACCTCTAAATTGAGGAATTCTATTAATTCTTTAGCATATACTAGAATCCATATAAACTATACATGGGCTCGATTATGGCTTGACCAATTCCTATACATCTATAGGTAGATTCTTAACCATTTGTTTGATGAGGACATCACCCAGTATGAACATGCCTAGTATTTTTTGGAGCAAATAGATATATTTATTTTTTTATTTTACCTGGGTGTATGGAGATTGGATTTATTTTTTTATCAAGTTTATGCACAGATCTCAAAGCATAGAAATGGAATAGTTTGGATTATTTTAAAATTTATTTTAGATTAATCTATTTATTTTAAATTAGTCTGAAGTCTTAGAATTTTGGTATACTTGGCTTTCAGCATGTTGGAGACTAGAGTCTATTTAAAGAGGTCTTGTTATTAGAAAAAATCATCGAGAAACTAATAGAAGTATTTTGGATTTTCCCTGATTCCCTTCTCTCCTCTGTTATCTTTCTCTCCTTCTCTCTTCTTCTTCTCCCTTCTCTTCTCCTTCCTCTGCTATTTCTTTCCATGTTCTTCTCCTCTTCTTCTCTCCTTCTTCTTCTTCTCCTTCCTTTCTACTTATTGCCACTTACCCGCTGCCATTGCATGCCACTCCACCACCGTCGCTCCCGGGCACTCTCCTCTCTTCATTTTTGCCCGCCACTGCCACTACTATCCTCTACCATCAATCTATTGATGACCATCGTACCACCTGCCTCCATTCGACCAATCCCATCTTCGACTCATGGAAGCTGGATCTTGCTGATCGACGGGGCTCAACTCCACCAGCCTTCATTGCAGCCAATTACCCCATCGACCACACCATCCATCACCACATCCCAGCAAAAAAATTTCCACATCCAGCATCTTGATCCCAATTGATAATCAACCAAGCTGCCAACCCCTAACCCAATCACTCCATCCAAGCCATCATCCACCATCGTCCATCCCTCTTCCACCACCAGCAAGTCACCTTCCACTCTGACACCATCTCCTCTGTAGTCAGCCATCCCCAGTGGCCGTGACCTCCCCTGTCCTCCTGTTCAAAAGCCCCACTAGCACCTCTTTCAGCGATCGCCCACTTTCATGGTCACTATGCATGCCCTTTGAGCTCCTTCCAGAGAGGTTCGCTAACTCCAAGCTCCACTATGGCCGAAGCTAGCCTATGAGCTTTGGTGAGATGATCACTTCCCCTCCACGATTCTACCGAGCTGATCGCCTCTTCCAAGGTACTCCCAATCTCAAGCATTCCAAGCCCATCGATGACAGCAAATAGGAAGCCACCGCATGATTCTCAAAGCAATTCCAGTCCTCTCTACCGCTTCTATGTTTGGGCCATTTTGGATTGACTTGGATTATGTTTACTTGGGATTGGTTATACATATGTTATAACTAACCTCGTTGTGTTTTGGTGATGCAGATCTGGTGAAATTCTCTTATTTTTCTCATGAACTGTTAGCTGAATACCTTGACCACTTCCGGCCTGATCTCCCTTATCCAAGACTTTGTGACATCGTATTTGGTGAGACCTATTCATAAGTTAGTATAGGTTATAAAATCTTTGCTTGTAATTTTATTTTTAGCACCCATCTTTATTTTTTTAGATTCCAATTAATTGAATTGAATAAACGTAGCTTAGTGGTCATTCCTTAATGACCAATGATCCAATCTCTTGAAGTCTTTGACTGTATATGCTAATCGTGTTACTTCCTAGATTAGACCTTAATTTTAATCAGATCAATTAGATTAATTCTTGCTTGCTTTTGATATATGTTATTTTTTATTCTAATTACTTATTTAATTTTATTTGTTGATCTCAATAGTGGATCTTTAGATTTAGGATAGATAGCCCGTCCTGCATCATTATTTCTCTAAACAATTTCTAGTAATAATTTTATCCCAGGAACCTCTTCAGCAAGTGTGTGGCACCTCCACTGAAAGTCCTAGTTAGGTCCAACTATTAACATGGCAAGACTTATGCTTTTAACTAATTAATTATCAGGCTCAAGTGTGACTTAGCCAACCTGACCACTATTGAGAAAGTTATAATTGAATCATCATATTATGAATGATAAATCCAACTATCAAATATAATACCAAGCATGTGGCACCTCCAATGATTATCTAGACCATTGGACCCATTACCATCTACTTAATGAAAGGCTATGACTTAGTTATTCCCATAACTTTATCATTTTAAGAACCTAATAATTTAGAAGATTTAGACATATATTTTAAAGATAAGAGAAGATATGAATCAATAATCAAAAATTCTTCCACTGACTTCACCAAATCTTTAAAGAGGGTTCAACGCTATCTGGTCCAAGGATACCTAAATCAATCATATTGATTTACCTTAATAGCATGGGTCAACTTGAATCACCTACTAACCTCATCAACACCTGATCCACCAAACTGGCCTGGTAAGTAAGATCGATAAGAGGACTCTGCCTCTTTCTCTTTCCTTAGATACCAATGTAGTTAGCCAGGTAAGAGAATGGCCTCAATAAAAAATCATGATCGAGACTAATCTTAGATACCAATCGGTTTATCAATTTCAATTTGGTCAAGACTTAACTCTTGGTTAGATTTTAATCAATTTTTCTATTTGATCCATAATACATTTGATCCTAATCCTAGGTCTAACCCAGTTAATTGGCCCGATTCAAGCTAACCCCTAACCCCATCAATTATGAAGTTTATTTAAGATCTTTCATTCTCAAATCTAGATTTTTAACTTTCATATCTTAATTCTTAGTTAAGTATATGAATATGAAAATGCTGAAACAATTTCAATTTTAATTATAAAACTATTTTTACAAAATTTTATGCAAATAATTTGCTGTCCAAAATCATAAGTCTACTCATGCTGTCATATGAGCTGACTCACCTATGAGTTGACTCAACACAGAGAAACAAAAGCCTATTTTTCTCAATTTACATGACTGAAATGGCACACCAGGATCATGAGTCGGCTCATACAGGTTGACAGCAACAGGTTTCATGTTTCATATATGATTTTATGCCAAAAGTAACAACATAACATATCATAATTTTTTTTAGATCTAATCTAAATATATTTAAGATATCAAGTCTTTTATAATAATGAATTAAAATAATTTTTAAAATTTCTTTTTATGATTCTTCTTCAAGGGTCAAATCATAGCGGTATTCCTATACACCATAAGAGATCCTATCAAATAGAAAGAGAGGTCCTTTAAACCTTGCTTTCTCCTATGACTAGATAGCCATAGTGATGCACCTAATCCAAGTGTTAAGCAAAAAACTCATACTATATTAAAAATTTTCAGATCTATATGCATATAACCTACACCCGGATACCATTTAAAGGAAATAATATGTAGTTCCATGCATGCTTTTCAAAACTTTTTTAAACTTTTACGTGATAGAAAGAAATCAGATTAATCTTAATAAGCTAACATGCATCAGATCTAATCTAAATAGCCTATAATAGGATCATAATATAATATATCTTGCATATAAATTCTGAAAAGTGCATCATGCATATCATATCTAAGCAATAAAACTAATATTGCAGATCTCATCTACAATAATCATGAGTTCATAACTCATTACCTTTGCACAGGTTGAAGATCACCATAGTTGATTATTATGGAGTTGAGATTCTTGGCCTCTATAGGATGTCCATACAAAGCCCTAGTTGATTGATCTCCCTGAAGTGCTAGCTTCTTGTAGAAACCTGTTGATGGTTGATCAAATCCTTTTCTTCATATCACCAAGATCCTCCTAGGGATGAAGAATAACAGCGACAGGGATCAGAGATGGTGGATGAATAGGAGAAGAAAAGACTACTCTCTAGTTTTTCTTTCTTTCCAAAATCCTAGATCAAAAACTAGGAAACACCATGCTCAAAGATTTCTCTCGGCCACTCTAATTTTCTCATTCCTAGAAAACTCACAACCCCTCTCTAATTTTCTTGGTAGAAAATCTATCCTCTCCTCTTCATGCAAACCTTTTAATCCCATTAAGAAGTGGCATCTAAAGGGAGATAGGATAGGATAAAGATAGAGTAAAATTAGTTTTAATTCAAAATCAAAACTACTTTATCTTGAATTCAAAATCCAAGTTGAAATCAAATTCCAGTCTAATCCAAATCCATGTAGGCAATAGGGAGATGTGAGAAACTCCTTTTGTGCATGAAAAATCTTTATGCAAAATCTGATTTTGCATGAAAGATGGTGTGGGACCAAGAGGCTTAGGCACTAGGGATAAGTTCAATCTAATTGGACTTTTAATTAATTTAGATTCAAACCAAATCCTATTTGGTTAGACTCATCCAAAGAGAGAACCTAATCGAATTAGGAACCTAATCCTAATCCAATTAGAAATTATTTAAGCCCAAGTTCATATCAAATCAGAAATTAAATCCTTTAGCGATTAGGTTATCCCATAACACAATTAGGTCAAACCCAACTGAATCCAATTTAATTAGACTTAATCCAATCCTCATTGCTCAATCAAATTAAGCTAATCAGCCATCCAATTGCTAATTTATCCTCCTAAAGTTTACTAATAATTAGTAAATTATTTTATCATTGATGAGTTGAGTTACTATTAAGTCAACTCACAAATGAGTCGACTTATTGAGTTGAGTCAATGAGTCAACTCAATGTTAATCATCAGTCATATTGATGATTCAACTCTTGAATAATTTATAATCATTAATCAGCCATTAGATCAAATAGGAACTTCTATTTTATGTGATCCTATAGATTCGAATACTAAACCTGTAGTATAAGAATAAATTTTTGTACTAATCAAAGTGACCATCTAGCAATGATATCCGATGTACAACTAAGTGGAATAGTTGCATAGCAACATTCAAGAACCTCTGGCATATAATTTCATATAATTCATCCATTTGATCCTCAATGCTTAAGATGACTTAGAATTAAACTGTCAACCCTTAATCAGTACATCTTTATAGTGTCTCAACCTTACAAACCTGTGACTCCTCACAAGGATTATCCTGGCCAAGGCTTTACTAAATTGAAATACAACAAAGCATTTTCTCTAATCGCTTAGAGCGATCAATCCCATCTTGACTCATACATAGACTTCACAAGTACTTGACTGTATCCAAAATCTTTTATTGCTAAATTAGAAATTTATATAGTCTAGCACTAAAGCATAGTAAGTTGCTTGTGAGGTATGGGATAGTTTGTGTGAGTATTGGTGTATTGTCCAATATCAAGAGAAGTGTGAAAAAGCAAAACAAAATCATGCTTATGATTGTGGAGATTTTGGTGCTTCTCTTCATACCAGTAGCTCTATCACTACATCTTAGCATAGACACAATATAATAAGAGCTATATTTTTTCTAATAAGCATATTTGGCCCATACTTATAAAATATTACAAACTGTACAAGATTTGATTTGTATAATATAGATTTTAAAGACTAGTGCTATGCCATCTCCATCTAAATTATTTATGTGCACCCATCAAAAGAAGGATAAGAGTTAGGTGGATCGAGATCAGAGCATATTAGTGTAAGTAACATATTACCTTATTTCTTATATATACTTTAAGATAATTGAGATAAATTTTTTAGGCTGAATTTATTCCAACAGACTCCACTATCAGAATTGGATATGTGGGCTCGTACAATTGGTGATAAGAAGAAATGAAAGTTTTATGGCCTAGGATTAGAGTTTCCTGTATTGACAGGCCCATCATATTTTCATGGCCAAGCTTCATCATGCTCACAATGGATGCAAAGTCAACAAATTGAAGAGCAAGTGAGGAAGCAGGCTGAAGCTGAATGAAATTCTCAGGTATAGGCTATCAAACATGAAAGAGATGAACTTTGGGAGGGTAGAATATAATGAAAGATTACTGTATGATCTAATCACCAAAATAAATTTTCAACCACCAGCATCTTCTAGTTTTTAGCCATCTCCTTTTCAGCCACCTACTTGGAATCCATATTAAAGTTTTAAGGCACCGGTACCATAGTATACACCTTTAGGCCTAGGAAGAGATGATGATATCGAAGAGAATAGGAGGACAGGAGGAAGGTAGTAGTATTGAATAGATTTTTTTACTTGCCTTTTTAGATATATGTTTACATCATATTATTTTGGGGATTATGCTAAGTATATTGAGTAGTTTTATGTTTACTTCATAGTGTGTGAATATTTGACTCTTATTACTTTAGCTTTTTAAAATGCTTTTATAGTTGATAGTTGAGCAAACTTATACTTATTATCTCACATGCACTATATAATATTGATATGGACATCAAAATCTCAGAATTTTTTCTTTTCCTTCCAGTTTTTTTATTTTTATTTTATAATTTTATTCTAGCTATTCCACTTATCCCATTATTCCTATTTTATTCTACACTTATCCCTGACTTATCCTTCTGTTATTCCTGTCATCTTCTTCTTCCATCCATCGCCCAGATTTGCCATCCCTTCGTCTGCCGCCTTGCTGCCGATGACAAGGCCACCGTCTTCGCCACCGACGCCATACTCTCCGCCCTCATGTGCGCCCACCGCTCCTCCGATTGATCACCTCCACCGGATCTTCCCCCCACCGTCTCCACAGCCATGGGAGACCCTGTGTTCCATCCGATCTTCGTGGTCCGTGCCTTCGCCTCGTTCGGCGGCGCTGCCGCTGCCCTTCGCCGCCTTAGAGACCCGGACTCGTCCGTCCGCGCCACCTGCGTCGACGCCGTCCGCTCCATGGCCACCTCCCACCCTGCCGCTGTCGCTCCCGTCCTCCTCCGCCCCCTCGCCGATGCCCTCCTCCACGAGCAGGACCGCTGCGCCCAGATCACCTCCGCTCTCTGCCTCGCTGCCACCGTCGACGCCGTCTCCACCCATCGGGATCTCGCCGCGGAAATCGAGCGGAAGCTGAAGCCAAAAGGGCTTCTGGCCGTCCTAACCACGTCCGCCGGCGATGCATACAGCCCTCACTCCCTCATCGATCTCTTCCCCTCCTGCCGGATCTCCACAATGCTTCCCGTCGGCCACCTGTTCCTCCGCCGTCGTCTCCCCGCTGGCAAGATGCAGATCTTCGTGAAGATGCTGACGGCTTCGAATCCGACGATCGCCAGTGGGCGGAGATGCAGCAAGGCAGTGATTACGGCATCGCGTATTACGCTCATCAATTCCCTTCCTCCAATCCGATCCCGTTGATGACGCGCTCCAACCCCTCCGCTTGGGTCACCGAGTCTCACACCATAGAGTCCGTCCGCACCGAGCATCGCGCCTACGCCAAGCACCGCGCCCTTGTCACCGCGGCGTACTCTTTCCTCTTCGACCACGGTTACACCAATTTCGGCCTCGCCCCCGCCATCCTATCCGCGGCCTTCGCATCCTCCGCTCCCATTCCGCTCCCATTCCGCTCGATCCTTTGGCGTCGTCTACTCCGAGAAGCTTATCGATGAGCTCATCTAGATGCAGAAACAGTTTTGCACGGATCTCCAAGTTACACGGGTTGAGGATTCCAAAAATAATATTATTAATAATGATAAAATTTTCTGTATATCCTTACACGGGTCATAAGTTTTGTAAGTTTATATGAAGGTATCCCCTCTTGTATTTGAAAGGTGGTGAATAATGAAATAAATTTTAGAATATTGTTTCTTCATTGGCCCCCGCATGAGGAGGATGAGAGGCCCAATATTGTGCCTTTGTTCTTTGAGAACGTTGACTCCATGAAGGAGTGGGTGTGAGGCCCGCCTTGCCTTCGCCTTCGGTATCAAGGGGTGTGAGACCCTATACTTTCGCTTTCAAGCGTTGAGGGGTGTGAGGCTCCCATTATTGCCTTTGTTCTGCAGAACATTGAGGGGTGTGAGACCCTAGTTTGCCTTTGTCCTTAGGGGCATCGAGGAGTGTGAGGCCCTGGTTATCCCCCTTCTTGACCCTAATCCTAGGAGCTTCTTAGCTCTCCAACGATCCTCCTAGCCTTAGTCCCACATCAAATATGTTGATATTATTTTTTTTTTACGGATAGATAATTGTTTGAAGGTCTGTCGATAGCCCATCATTATGATGTTATTTGGCACAGTATTGCCAAAACTCGATATATATGGCACGAGGTAAACTCGATACATATGGCACGAGGTATGTTTTGCTTATATTATATTACCATATGATGTATTAAACCTGATGGGTACCGATCAACTTTTGCCCGCTATATTCTTATAGTTGTTATCTTGATTTTCCTCGACGATGATTCGAAATTATTAGATATTGAAGGGGATGGCTCCAATAGATATATGATGGCATCTTTTTATTATTCCTATATGATGCGTCAAACCTGATAGGTGCCGATCAATTTTGCCATGATCGATATATTTGGCACGAGGTATGCTTTGCTTATATTATACTCCTATATGATGTGTTAAACCTGATGGGTGCCAATTGTCTTTTGCCTGCTATATTCTTATGGATGTTATCTTGTTTTTCCCTGATGATGATCCAAAATTATTGGATATTGAAGGAAATGGCTCCAGTAGATATTGCATGGCCTCTTTTTATTATTTCCATATGATGTGTTAAACCTGATAGGTGCCGATCGATTTTGCCATGATCAATGTATTTGGCATGAGGTATGCTTTGCTTATATTATACTCTTATATAATGTGTTAAACTTGATGGGTGCCGATCGGCTTTTGCTTGCTTTATTCTTATGGCTGTCATCTTGTTTTTCCTAATGGTGATCCGAAATTATTGGATATTGAAGGAGATGGCTCCAATAGATATAGCATGGGCTCTTTTTATTATTCTCATAGGATGTGTTAAACCTGATGGGTGCTGATTGGCTTTGCCATGATTGATACATTTGACACGGGTATGCTTTGCTTACATTATACTCCCATATGATATGTTAAACCATGGGTGCCGATCGGCTTTTGCCTATTGTATTCTTATGGCTGTTATCTTGTTTTTTCCTAATGATGATCCGAAATTATTGGATATTGAAGGGGATGGCTCTAGCATATATAGCATGGCCTCTTTTTATTATTCCCATATGATGTATTATACCTGATGGATGTTGATCGATTTTGCCATGATCGATACATTTGGCACGAAGTATGCTTTGCTTATATTATACTCCAATCTGATGTGTTAAACCTGATGGGTGCTGATCGGCTTTTACCTGCTATATTCTTATGGCTGTCATCTTGTTTTTCCCTAATGATAATCTAAAATTATTAGATATTGAAGGGGATAGCTCCAGCAGATATAGCATGGCCTCTTTTTATTATTCCCATATGATGTGTTATACTTGACGGGTGCCGATCGATTTTGCCATGATCAATACATTTGACATGAGGTATGCTTTGCTTATATTATACTTCCATATGATATGTTAAACTTGATGGGGCCGATTGGCTTTTACCTGTTTTATTCTTATGGCTATCATCTTGATTTTTCCTGATGATGATCCAAAATTATTGGATATTATAGGGGATGACTCCAGCAGATATAGCATGGCCACTTTTTATAATTTTCATATGATGTGTTGAACCTGATGGGTATCGATCGATTTTATCATGATCGATACATTTGGCACATGGTATGCTTTGCTTATATTATATTTCTATATGATGTGTTAAACATGATGGATGTCGATCGATTTTGCCATGATCGATATTTTTTATGTTTTCAAACTGGACTTATTTTGTTCGTACATGGAGAGGGTATTGGAAAAGATTCATGTTGATGCAATGCTTGATTTGTTGAGGTTTTCTTTATTTCCTTTATGGTTTTAATCTGATACTTTTTGTTTTTAATGTGTATCGTGCATTGTTTCTTGTTAGTGTGATCTTTCTTTTCTATTTTATATGGAGCCACTACTTTTTTTTTTTTGACATAGATGTAGGTGGTATTGGAAAACAATCCATCATGTTATTTCTATTTATTCCATTGCAAGAATAGTTGGAGATGATAATATTAGCAAATGGGATTTCTAAAAATGTCTATGAGATCATATCGAAGAGTTTGGCTGCATGAATAATGTAAAGTGACTTCTACTTGTATGGTTATCTTGTCAGTGAAATGGATTTATGTAATAATAGCATTTGTATGTTCCTCAATTTTATCTATATCAATATTGACCTATAGAGTTTAATGTGCATATACAATATTCCCTGACCCGATTATGTATAAAATAAAGTATGTACCATAACTCTATTTTACATCCTAAAACTTGGGATTATTGGATTGGTAAAAACTAGGCCAAATGTTGTTATATTTTTTGGTGGTGCTTGATATTTGTCAGTTCTTGGTCTTTACATCTATTTTAATGGCAACTATGTTCAGGTTGTTTGTTTTCTTTATATGTCTAGTTTTGGCTTGTGAGATTATTTCTATTTGGATTAATTATATTCCTAGGTGACAGGTATATGTAAAAAAATTAAAATTTTTAAATATTTTTTTCACATCTTTGGATTTAGTGACCAATTTTTAAACAAAATTTAATTTTTTTGTGACCGATTTTCTGATCAAATATTAAAACTAATTTTTTATAAAATATTTGCAACCAATTTTAAGACCGATTCTTAATTAAGTTTTATTTAATTTTTCTAATATAAATTTTGTGATTGAGTTTTTGACCAAAAATGAATTAAGAAATTTTAAATAATATTACTGACCAATCTTGTGACTAATTATTATAATTTTTTATTATTTTTAAAATAAACTTAGAGATCAATTTTGTAACTAATTATCATAATACAATTTTTCTAAAAAAAAAATTGATCAATTTTGTGATCAATTTTTAATTAAAATCTTATTTCAAATCACTTTAAAAATATTTTGCAATCAATTTTTTAATCGATTAATATTTTTTGTAACCCATTTTGAGACCACATAATCGATTTCAAGTTATATTATTTTATTTTTAAAAAATTAGATAAATTTTAAAAAATAATTACTTTTTTAAAATTTTGTTGGTTGCCAAATCAGTCACAAAATTTGTGATAAAAAAAATTGGTTGCTAAATTTTTGCAACCAGGGTTTTTGCAACTAAAAAAACTTGATCACAAATTTGGTCATAAAATAAATTAGTGACCAATTTCAATTTTTTTGCGATCAATTTGTGATTGCTAAACTAGTTTTTTCTTGTAATAGTTCCTCTAGTTCGACCTAATTGAATGCCAGTCTGTGTATTACAGGAATCCTCGTCGGCATTCTTCATTTGCCCAAAGTTGGTGCTCTTTTTGCATTCGAAGGTCACGTAGATGCCTTTCCTTACCAAACAAAGATTTGTATCCTTGTTATTTTTGGTTGATAGAGTATATGTTTGTGCTTGGCTTTGTAAAAGCCATATTTTTAGTTAGTAGAGGGTGATATAAAATCTTATTTTAAGTTCAAAAATTTAATGAAAATTTTATTTTCTCATTTTAAGTTATTAAAATCTCACTTTAAGTTAGTAAATTTAATGGAACTGCCCATCCTTATCGAATGGGGTTCACATAAATAATTGTCTAGGTGTTCCTTAGCCTTGGGATTGTTTATTTCAATTAAAATACTGATGTCCATGGCTTCTTATGGTGACCATTTTTAACCCTCTCACTCTCTATTTTTCTTTCCCTCGAAATACTATGGTGGCTAAGAAGAGAGTTAAGTTATCAATCAGTGAAGTAGAACATTATGATGGCCTTATGGTTTTTTAAATTATTTGCCCTCATTTTGAGATGTCATGACCATATATATTTCTAGACCAGGGAAAAATATTATTGACAAGAGAAATTTCAAATGTAGTATTACTTATAACCGTAATGAATTATAGTTTGTTGGAGGATATTTAGAGATAGAACACATACTCTATAGAACAAAATTGACTTTAAGAAGATTGTTCTTCATTTGCCAAATTCCACCAATCTTGATGAATTTGACCAAGTGGATCCTAAAATCTGAATTCTAGACTATAAGGGTATCAACATGTGATAGGAGTATCCTAATGGTTTTCAATTTGAATTATAGAAATACATGAAGGTATTTTAAATGGTACATGGAGCTAATGATGAGACAAAGTGATAATATTTTGTATGAAATAGATTTGATCTTCAAATTGGAATAGATTTTATATGTTAGACTCTAAGAAAACAGTAAATTGTGCTTATTTATAGAATTCTAAATCCTTATATGGATCAAAATCTCTGCATTGCACTTAAGTTCCATAAAGTCCTTGGTCCAATTCACTGCAAGTGTTAGGTAATTGTGTCACGAGATTATGATTGTATTGTATCTTTTGTGGTAAGGCAAGTGTTATCCTTTGGCTCTCTTTTGTGGCAGGTAAGTGTTAGTTCTTATTTAGTTCTCAAGTTCTTGTTTGTTTTAATTACTCAAATTTGATTGTATTACTTGTTGCATCAACTTAGATTATATTTCTTTAAGTGATAACACTTTTATATAATCTACATGGATAAATTATAAATTTACCAATATCGTGTCACGTTACATGGAATTAGGCCCCTAGGCACTTGAATAAATTTACAAGCCTTTTTATTTATACTTTTCTTGACTTATTTCTGATTTATAGATATAAATTAGTTTATCTCTGTGTATGTTATACCAATAATTTGCTTGTGCTCCTGCCTGATTGTAGTCCTTCCATTTAACTTCTATCCATCCTCTTGACCCCTTCAGAACTTTTGTTGAATTCTTGGATATAAATAAAAATGAAACTTTTATGCCTTCTCTAGGAGTGGAACTAAGGTGAAAGAGATCGATACATTTGATGATTAATATAGTAGTCAAATACAGTTACCAAAACCTTTGTTTACTTTACCATATTGAAACAGAAATCAATGTATGATTGAATGCTCTCATAGTTGGTTGCAAACTTTTCTATTACATTTATGTATTTGTGTATGCGTATATATTAAGTAGTGCATTTTTGATAAAAAAATTAAGTTTATCAATTCTCAATGCATTATAGATATCAGGTAATATTAATACCTTGCTAAATAACTCTTTTTTATCTGTAGTTGTACCCTAGGGTTAGAACATGGCTGCCAATTCATTTTCTATCGCATTTCATTATGGTGACAAGTTCATATTCAAACCTAACGTTGAGTATGTTGAGGGACAAACTTTTAGAGTATCTATTTCAGAGTTGGATGCCATGTTAGAGGAAGTTGAGATCTCCAACTTCTCTCAATTTTACTATGTCAAACTAGGAAAAAATTTAAACAATGGCTTGAAATTTATTTTTGAAGATTATGATATCTTACAGATGATTTTAGACATTCCAGTTGATGGATGATACATGTTTATGTGGAACATGGAGAAGAAGGTGTCAATGGTTATCATAAAGCTGTGCTGAAGACTGAAGTAGAGTACGAGGCTGAACTGCAGCTTTGTTCAACTGCACTACCTTTGCTTGGGTAGGAGTATGTATCCATTCATAACCCTAGCCAAGATGTTGGGGAAGGAAGTGAACAAGATAGTGAGAAAGGTAGTGAGCAAGGTAGTGATAGAAGTATTAATTTAGATGACCTACAAGATAGTGATTATACTAGAAGTGATGCTGAAAAGGCCAAAGATGGTACTGCAAGTCAACCAACTAAACCAAGCACTGAAGGGGGTGAACCAATGGCAAAAGGTGTTGAACAAATGGTTGTAGTTGATGAAACAATGGCTGAAGGAGTTGAACCAAGGGGTGAAACAACTAATGTTGTGGCTGAAGACACTAAAAACTAGGAGGAAGTTGCCTTGGAATATGCAAACTCCAAGGATTTGGTTTCCTGGCATTCATCGGATGAGGAGGGTGGACCTACTTATGATGTATTTAATGAAGACACCAATATGGCAAATGTACAATTTAAGTTGGGAATGAAATTCAAGAGTTTTGAGCTACTTAAAAAGGTGATAAGAGAGCATATAATAAATGGACATAATGTAAGATTGGTAAAAAATGATAAGGTTGGGGTGAAAGCTGTATGTTAAGAGAATTGTAACTAGAAATTATAGGCTTCGTTGATGCAGGATGGTTCAGCAATATAAATTAAATCTTATCATGGTGAACACACTTGTTTTAAAGATGTATGAAAGAGGAACATGAAATCTACTTTTCTAATCAAAAAGTACCTAAAAAGGTTTAAGAGTCATCCATCTTGGAAGCCTAATAAGGTGGTTACACAGGTAAGACAAGATTTCAATGCACAAATACTGAAAGCTTAAGCATACTGGGCAAAGAGGAAGGCCATGGAGATTATATAGGGATTTGTTATAGATCAGTATAGCAGGTTATGGGATTATGCCGAGGAGATTAAAAGGATAAATATTGGTAGTATAATAAAGATGCTTGTTGATACACAGTAGCCAATGGTGAACCAAGATTCAAGCAATTTTATGTTGGCTTTGCTGATCTTAAATAGGATTTTTTAGATGGCTTGTTGACTCCATTATTGATTTTGATGATAAGCAAAACAGTTAAGTATAGGTTGAGTACTAATGATTTCTTTGAAGTATGTTTTTATAAAAAAAGGTGCTCATAAATTTGAAAAAGTTTCTTTGATTGAAGAAGCCAAGTTTAGATGAAAGATCTGCTCAAAGAAGGGTTGGACAGTCAAAATTTGCTTGAATGGATACTTGAGTGAGATATAAATTTGGTTCAACATAAGTTCAAATATTTTTGTGAAGATCTCAGTAAGGTGTTGACTCAAAGTGTCAACACATGACATTAAGTATCGACACATGACAGTGAAGTGTCACTCAAACCGGTACGCAAAGAAAGTTTGAGATGGCATGGCTGAAATGTCAACACATGGACTTGATGTGTCGACTCAAAGTGTCGACACATGGATTAGCTCATTGCTTGAGATTTTTAAGTCACAGAACTTACTGGAGATGAAGAACTGCAGAAGTATCGATACATAAATACAAAGTGTCGACTCAAAGTGTCGACTCACCTGAAGAAGTGTCGACACATCTGAGATTTCCAGAAAGCCGGATTGAAGATATTTGAACTGGGTGTCGACTCAAGAAGTTCAAGTGTCGACCTGAAATGTCGACTCACAGCCTGAAGTGTCGACACATGAAGTTCTGGGAACAGTAACGGCTAGTTTTTCAAATGCAGAACTTGTCTCTTTTCACATCCAACTGCTAGATTTTTGAGTCTAACAGCTAGAAACCAGATTTGAAGCCTTGGAAAGATATTTATATGGTTCAAATCAAATCAAAAGACATAGAAATGAAATAGAAATATCCAAGAGAGAAGAAAAAGAGCATTCACTCATATTCATTGAAGTTCAACCACTCTCAAGCAAAAGCAAGCCTCCAAGCATTCAAGAGTCTTCAAGAGTATTAAATATCAACCATTCTTGAGCAATCAAAGAGGCTTCATCAAGTTGAAAGCATCACAACTACCGAGCTTCAAAGAGATACCCGCTTTTTATTAGAAAGCTTTTATTCTCTTTACTTCAAACTATTATTTGTTGTAAGGGTTCTTGGTTAGCCTATTGCAAAACCAAGGGAGGTTATTGGTGAGCTTTTGAAAATCAATTAGGTTTTTGGTTAGCCCAAAAAACCAAGGAAGGTTGGTGGTGAGCCTTAAAACCATTTAGGTTATTGGTTAGCCCGTAAAACCAAGTGAGGTTTTGACTTGTGAGCTTTGTGAAAACAAGTCGGGTTTTGATTAGTGAGCCTGAAAAACTAATCGACTGTAATCAGTTGAGATTATAGTGAATTCCCAAGGGATCTTGGGAAGTGGATGTATGTGCATTGGATAGCACCGAACCACTATATTTCTTTGTCTTTGTGGTTGCTTGTCTCCTTTTATTGCTCTTATATTTATTGCTCTTTATTTCCGCTGCACATTTATTTAAGAGCATTACATTCGAGTTCATAGTACCTTGATTAATTGTTGGATTGGATTACATATTATTGCGTTGCATCAAGTAATTATTTTTTAGAGACCCAATTCATCCCCCTCTTGGATTGCTTACTGGGCAACATGGCTGTAGGCCTGTTATTGCCGTAGATGCTTATCATCTCAAAGGACCATGTTTGGGATAGTTAATAGCTATAGCAGGCATAGATAGAAATGACAGCATGTACCCAATTATATGGGCTATTGTTGAATCTAAATCAAAGGACAGTTGGAGTTGATTCTTGGAGCTTCTTCAAGTTGATATTGGCTCCTATAGGGACAGAGATAAGACATTCATTACTGATCAGCAGAAGGTATGTCTATGATTTACATTTTTGTTATTCCATAGAAGATGCTAATCTTGTTATATATTAGTATGAACACACTTGTTTCATATTCATAAGTTAATAGTGTTTCATTATCATGACAGGGCTTACTACCTTTATTTGATGATCTACTTCCTAGGGTCAATCATAGGTTTTATGTAAGGCATTTATTTGCCAACTTCGAGGCAAAATCCAAAGGCATGCACACTGGAATGCAGCAAAGACTACAACCTAGCTAGACTTTGAATATTATGTTCATGTGATGGAACAGATTGATCTTGCTGCATATCAATGGCTAATGGCTATTTCTATTAGATTTTGGTCCAAACATGCATTTAGGAGTTGGCCAAGGTATGATATGCTCCTAAATAATTTATTTGAGACTTTTGATTCTTTCATTCTACAGTCAAGGGATAAACCCATTATACAAATGTTGGAAATGATGCGCTAGGCCATGATGACAAGGACAGTCAAGAAGAGGGAACTAATGCTGAAACATGATTACCTAGTACGTTCTAAGATCATGATAAATTAGAGAAGAATAAAGAAGTCTTATAGTACTATCTTGCTACATGGGCTGGTGACAACAGATATAAAGTTAAACATGGAGTTAATCAATATGTTGTAGACTTAGATAAGTATGAATACAGCTATTTCAAGTGGCAGTTGACCGGTATACCTTATGCCCATGTGATACAGTGTATCTACTTTTTGAAAAAGAAGTCCAAAGAGTTTGTGTATCCTTACTTTTATAAAGAAACATATTTGAGAATGTATTCTCATTTTCTCCAACTACTTAATAATCAGAACATGTGGCCTAAGACTAACTTAGTCCTTCCACTATCTCTAGTAGTAAGGAGGCCACCGGATAGGCCAAAAAGAAAACAGAGAAGAGATACAGATGAAATAGAAAGTCCCACTCAAGGTAGATTATGAAGGACAGGTACAATGATAAGGCGAGGGAAATGTAATTTGATAGGATATAATTCAAGACATGTAGAGGCAACCTATGGAAGGTAATCCAAGATAGACGAGCAACACCATAAGTACCTCTGCTACAACACATGGCAGGCAATGCCTTCAAGGGCAGAGGAGCAGCAGGGACTTCATGGGTTTCAGTTTTGCATCACAGCATCATGGCATACAGGTATGTTAATAGCCATTCAATACTTAATTTATCAAGTAAAATTTAGTACTAACTATCATAGATCTTCATCTACTCTGAATGAATAGGAACAAGTAGGTGTTGTTGCTGGAGAACACCGTGTTCATGGTGTTGAGAGAGGTCATGCCGGATCTGCTATTGGGAGGGTTGCAGATAGAGCTGGAAGGGCTAGATCAGCTATTGAGAAGACTGCATCTTCTATTACAAAGATTGAATCTGTGGATGTTAGAGCTAGATCAGCAGTTGGGAGGGTTGCAGCTAGAGCTGGAAGGGCAGGATTAGCAGTTGGAAGGGCTGCATCTTTTACTACAAGGACTGGATCAGAGTTGAGAGGGCTGCAGGTACAGCTGGAAGGCCTAGATCAGTAGTTAGGAGGGCTGAATCTTCTGCAATGGTTGGATTAGTGGCTAAGAGGGGTGGATCGTCGGCCGGAAGGGGTGGATCTTCAACTTATAGGAAAGGTACTTCATCTTCAAGGATAGCTACTGGGAGGGCATATCTACTATTAGAAGAGGCTTATTTGCTGGAACAGCTGAAGTTAGGGATGGGAGGGATAGATATATTCCACTTGGGAGGGCTGTGAGGGGAAGGTCTAGACCTACTTCAACTAGTAGTATATGATCTATTGATAGATGTATGTAGTATTGGTTTTAGAACATTTCCACTTTGGATTTTTTTTAGAGAATTGTAATTGGTGGTTCATAGCAGATCATTTGTCTTTTAAGTAAGGTCTTAAGTTATTAATTAATGAATGTTAATCTATAGCTAGTGGTGATCAAATATATCTATTTAGCAATGAATGATATTATATACAAATATTTGTCATATGATTGATAGGTTTTGTTTTTTGAATATTATCTATTGACAGCTCTGAACATCTATATTCTGATCACATACATGTTATTTTTTTCATGAATTACTGTTATCAATGCATTTCGTGGTCTGTAGATGAAACTATGTCAGTTAGTCTTTGGACTATGTATATATTTTTCATTTAGTCCATCAAGATTAATGTATGCATTTGTTCAGCAATGAATGATATTGTATATAAACTTTTTTCATGTAGCTGACAATTTTGTTTTAGTATTATCTACTGATAGCTTTAAACATCCATGTTCTATGCAAATATAGGTTACTTTGTTGATGCATTACTATTGTCATTATATTGGATGGTCTACAAAAATACTTTATCAATTAATTCTTGAACTATTTAAACATTTTTTATTTGATCCACCAACATCAATGTATCTATCCTTCTGACTACTTTTGCCACCTTGATACTTGCAGTTAAGATAGTATTAGTTAATATATTGGGTGATCGACAAGTAAGATAATATCAATTAGTGCATTGGATGGTCTACAGATAAGATAGTATCATTTAGTTTTTAAATTTTTTTCATTTGGTCTTCAAGATTTCTATGTTCTCTATTGCAATATTTCATTTTTTCTTTAATTCATTTTGGTAAAATGATATTATCCCTTGTCTACACATATGCTATACTAAGATGTGGCCCTATTTTTATACACATTCCATATAGATAAAATTAATATTTCATTTTCATTTGGTGGACCTCATACTATTCGAACTGTTTTCATTTGATCCTTGAAGTTTTAGCCCATTTGATAAATAGGCCAGTCTAATTTTATTATGGTTCTACATAGATAGTTGTTTATAAATTTACTGTATTCATCCCATTAAACAACTAGACAAACAAAGAAGATAGATACAATAATATCACAAAAAGAGTTTCATTTATTTGCATTAGAATCCCAAATTACATCCATAAAACCTCCATCAGTAATAAGTTTTGACAATCAAAATACATTACAAAAGGACAGTATCCCTCAAAATCGGCTGCTACTACTAATTTTTCAAAAGCAATACACCAATAACTAACCAAGATATCGAAAAACTAACCGATACATCCTTTGGTTACTGTGAAAGCATCCAACTTCCTCCTGCATCGTATCAACTTTGTCCTTGAGCTGATTAATTATCACCTTCTCATGAAGGCAAATCCCATCATCATACCACTCGGAATAATTATAGCAAGACATCATCCCTTGTACAGAGGTGATTTTTTCAAATGAAACACATGAAAAAAGTTCGAGTTAGGGCCAAAAAGAGCTCATACCCTAAAATGTGGACAACTGAAAAACCTTCGATCAGGATTTCTTTTTATCCATAAGGTCCTTATTTGAGCAAATTGCCCAAATAAAGCAAAACCTACCTCCCTCACTGTTTGAAATCCTAGATCGGTTAGAGAAGCTAAATCCAACTCTTAAGCTTCTATCCATGGCGAATGAAGTAGTGGCATGTTTACTTTAGAGGAAAAATGGAGAAAAAGATTAGAAAATTAGGATTATGGGAGGATGATCAAGAGGATTTAGGAGGGATACGATTTCAATCTTACTGAATGGAAGAAGGGTTCCATAAGGAGGACGACAAGAAATAGGGTATCTTTCCTTGTAAGTTTTCCACTGCTACATATTCAAAAAAATGCCATATAAATCTTGGTTTAGCAAGAATCAACTAAACCGATGAGAGAAACTTATCGAAAACCGGTCAAAGGGTAACATTAAAATGATGACAAAAGATCAAGGATTAAAAGTTACAATTTTATACCACTAAGGTGATAGTGCAGTTGGTGGGGGCTTTGTCCCCCGTCCCCCGATCACGGGTTCGAGGCTTGAGCCTTGCGGGTTACTCGATTAAATCTAGAGATTTTCCCTGGGGCACGTGATTGGGCCGCGGGGGGAGCGTTCCACTCTGGCGCTTTAGTAGGCTTAGGCTAACGTACTCACCTTCGGGTGGGGAGGGCGAGCAAAAAATGCTGCCCGCATCGAACATGGTCTGACGGGGAGGGGGCCCAGTGGGATAGCTACGACGGGAATTTATTCCCCTCCTTTCCCTTTCGCCTTACCAAAAAAAAAAAAGTTACGATTTTATAGTTTAGGGACAATTAAAAAAAATTGATATAGTTTAGGAACTAAAAACATAATTTATCCAATTTTTTTTTATCATAGCATGATACAATGAATCAATCATTACCATCCATTTTCTTAATTAGGCATGATATATATCCGCAGATCTCGCTCCATGCCGAAGTACGATTCTGTTCTGACAATTTGGATTTTAGATTGCATTTGATAGTAGGCAATCCATCCATATTGCTAATAATTTAATAAGACCCCATCACATTACTATATTTGGTATGTTTTTCTGGATAGTAATCTATCATGTCTAGTAATCTACATTACCTCTCAAGAGATAATAAGAATTACTTTTAGAAGGGGTGGTAATCCAAATTATTACCTCTCAGGTTATCTTTTGGATAATATTATTCTCCCCTTCTCCCTTCCTCTTATAATATAAAATAATATATAATATATAATATAATATAATATATTTATTATAATATATTATACAATAATATTATATAATATATTATAAACTATATAATTTTATAAATATAATTTTATTATAGTATATAATATAATATAATATAAATATCTTTTATTAATATTATATAATATAATATATTATGTTATGTTATATTATAAAATATGAATATTATAAAATATACTTTAATAGTATATTACTTTATATTATTATAATATTTTATAATAATATAATAATATATTATATTGTACTATATTATACTAATATATTTTATTTTATCTTGTGATATTATAAAATATAATATTATAAAATATATTATATAATATTAATAATATTACATAATATATACTATATTTAATATTTTATATATAAATATATTATACTAAATTTAATAATATAATATATAAATTTAATATATCATTTAATATATTTAAATAATATATTAAGTTATTATCTATTTAATATATAGTTTTAAAAAATAATTTTTTAATTTTTTTAATTTTAATATAAAAATATAAAAATTTAATATTTTTTATAATAAAAATATTTTAAAAAATTATATTTTTAACAAATAAATAAAATATAAAAATATATTTTTATAAATAAAATATAAATTTAATTTAAAAATATTTTCAAAATTTAATTTTATATTATAGTAATATTATTTGTATATATTAAATATAATAATTTATATTATCTAGCCTATATTACTGGCAATTCATGCTGCTGATAATCGATCAAGCACCCAACGCAACCTTAACTCCGTCCTAACGATTCCGATCTCCTCGTGCTGTCGGTAAAAACACGAGAAACGGCTCTCGATCTCGATCGATCAAGCGGCCGTGGTTCTCCGAAAAGTAATCGAGAGCATAGAGCAATGGATAGAAGGAAGAGGTGGATCGGATTCGCGGAGGTCTTATTGATTCTTGGGCTTCTCCTCAGCTGCCCTCGCCGCCTCTCCGCTCTTACCGTCACCGTAAACGACGTGGAGTGCGTCTACGAGTTTGTGCTCTTCGAGGGTGACAACGACGGACACCGTCTCTGGTAACTTCGTCGTTGTCGATCACGATCTCTCATGGAGCTCCGATCATCCCGGAATCGATATGGTGGTACGTGATTCGAACCCCTTGGTTTCTCGCTTGCTTCTCGCTAGGATTTTTTTTTTTTTTTTTTTGAAAACAAGAGAATAAGGAGAAGCCATTGCTTCTTCATGGCCTTCAATTCCATGTTGAATGCGAAATTAAAAGTTGCAAGAGCTTTTTTTTTTTTTTGCCCTGTTCTGAGGTGGCATTTGATTGAGTTCGTCCTGTCTGTTATTAAAAATTCAAATTCAATCTTTCTTAATTTTCCCTGAAGAGATGGTATTCATATTGTAAATCTTTAGGCCTTTCTTTTGTTTCTGGGAATCTTTCCACAAAGGCTTAGTTTGATTGTACGACGTAAAAGATGAAATCTTGGCACTGCATTATAAACGTCTTGCTGAGATATATAGGAAATGACAGTAGGAAATGAAAGAGATAATATACGTTTCTTTTGGGTGACTGCTTTACAGAAAAGAACTAATCACCTTCACCATAAGAAACTTCAAGCTTTCATAGAAATTTGTTTCTAGCGCCTTGGTTGGGAGAGCATAGTAGGAGAGAAGAGAAAGGAGCAGAAGGAAAAGTATTTACTTTCCTTGGTTGGAAGTTTTTGAAAGAAAAAAAAAAAGAAAAAAAAAAGGATGGAAATAGATAGAATACTGATCCCTCTAATTCCGTATTTTTTTTTCTCTCTCAAATCAAGCAGAATAGGAAAAAAAAGAATCGGGGTTTAGTAAATTTTTTATGATTCCTATTTTACTCTTTTTAAAATGAAGATATAATAAAAAACCTATCGAATGTTTTAACTTCTTTATTTGGCTGCTCTAAGCCTCCATACGCCTCCATCCAATGGAGATTCCTGAAGATGGAAGCTTCTCCGTTCAATCATTCCCACTTATTTGAGCCTCCATCCGATTGGAATTCTTGGAGATGAAACCTTCTCCGTTCGATCATTTCTTAAATTTTTTTGTTATTTTTTATAAATTTATAATGTATATCATAGTTCAAGAGTATAATAGTAAAAAAAATTATAACATTTCTTTTCTTTTCCTTTCTTCTCTATTTCCAATCATGATGAAAAGAAATTATTTTCTTTTCTTTTCTCAAACTCCCAACCAAGGAAAAAGAAAGGTACTTCCTTTCCTTTCTTTTTTATTTTTCCTTCTCACTAATATTTTTCTGTGAAGCCCAGCTATTTTGGGCCACCCTGGGCTGAAGTCGGCAAAGCCCGTCGACTTCAATTCAAAACAAAGAGAAAAAAGAACGGAGAGGCCGAACATGGGATCTTGTTCCTCTCTTATCCGAGCGAGGTTCTCGCAAGAATCTTCGACTGGACCATCGTGGGAGGAAAGGGAAGAGATGACCGGAGGCGTGACGGAGTTGAACGGGACTCTCGATCAAATCCCTTTCCCGAACGACGAGGTATCTTCTCATTGTTTTTCTTTAAAGCCCCCCTTCACCGCCTCTAAGTGAGCATGGATCGAGCCATCTTATCGTCTTCCCCCTCTCCGATGAATGACCGAGGATTCCGTCGACACTGATAAGCCCTCTTTCTGTAGACCCAGCTCCTTTCGTTCTTCCTTGAGCCGGACGGTCGCCGGTGGCCGCGCCGCCCGACCCCCTCCATCCGGCCTTGATCGGTGAGCCTTTTCTCCCTCGTCGACCATCTCTCATGACTTTTGATGGCTATGGGAGGCTCGCTCGGGCCAAACGAAGGAAGAAGTCGGGGAGAAAAAAAGAAAGGAGGAAAAAAATAGAAAAGAAAAGAAAAGAGGAGGAAATAAAAAAAGAAAAGAAAAAAAAAAGAAAAAGAGAGGAGAGAGAAAGAAGAGAAAGAAGATGAGGAGAGAGAAGAGGAGAGAGAAAGGGAGAGAGAAGAAAAAGAATAAATAAATAAATTCTGGGTATTTAAATTATTTTCTTGTTGATTAATTCGATTTTCATCAACTGGATCTAAATAGATATCTAGATCGAGCCTAGTCCTAGACCAGATCGAAGAATCTTTTATCTTTTTTTTTTGGATCCAGAGTTAATAATTTAATTTTTTTTATCAGAGCCTTCATCAGTATGAGAGTATCAAGGATCTAGAGTTGAGTCGCGTGTTCCTGATAGAATCAGTTTTAGATAGGTTATCTTGACCTCTAGTGTTACATGCTAAATATGTTGTGATTGTTGTTGACTCTGATTTTGATTATGACAAAATACTTAAGTATATTTGAGTACTAATTGTGCGTTAAGTGTATAAATCAGCTATAGATACTCAAAGAAATGAAATTTGAAGAAAATTCAGCCTGGCACAGTTGAAGTGTCGATACCTGGGAAGCAAGTGTCGACACCTGAGGATCAAGTGTCAACACTTGAAAAGTGAAGTGTCGACTTAAGGCCTGAGACAAACAGAAAATTTCAGAAAGTACTTTCAGTCAAGTGTCGACACCTGGAGCTGAAGTGTCGACACCTGGAAGTGAAGTGTCGACACCTGGAAGTGAAATGTCGATACCTGGAGAATGAAGTATTGACACTTGAAACTGAAGTGTCGACACCTGGAGGTGAAGTGTCGACACTTGAATAGTAATGGCTAGTTTTCTGGGCTGCAGAACTTCTCCAACTTGGCTCCAACGACCATATTTTCATTCCCAACGGTCATAAACGGTCAAATAAGGTTTGGAGGGCTATTTAAATACTTGGAGAAGCAAGAGAGAAGAAGAGGAAAGAGGATCCATGGTTTGAAAGATAAATCCTTTGAATTCTAAGTAAAATATGTGAAGGATATTTTGAGGATCCAATTTGTTGAGTGTTGAGCCTCCAAGAATTCAAAAAGGAGAGGGAGCTTCCAAGAGCAACATGATCAAGCATCCATTGAAGCTTTTACAACATGGAGACAAGCTCAACATCAACAATCAATATGCTTCAACGAAAAATCTGCTTTATAAGAAAGCTTTTTATTTTCATTCTTTAATTCTTGTATCTAGGTTGGTGGTGAGCCTAGTAAAAATCATTAAAGGTTGTTGGTGAGCCTATGTGGTAAAAAGCAACTAGGGTTTTGACTTGTGAGCCCGAAGACAAAATAAGTTGGGTTGTTGGTTAGCCCGTAAAACTAACTAGGTTCTTGGTTAGCCCGCAAAACCAAGGTAGGTTGGTGTGCCCGCAAAACCATCAAGGTTTTTGGTTAGCCTGGAAAACCAAGGGGTTATTGGTTAGCCCGTGAAAACCAAGGGGTTTGACTTGTGAGTCCGGAAAACAAGTTGACTGTAATCGGTTGAGATTATAGTGAATTTTCAAAGGGATCTTAGGGAGTAGATGTAGGTGCCTTGGAGTGCACCGAATCACTATAAATTATTTTATGTTTGTGATTGTTTTTATTGTTGCATTTACTTTATAATTTTCGCTGCACATTATATTTATCTCTCAAACACATGTTTTGAATTGGCATATTGTTCGAATCGCAAAAAGTTTTTAAAAGTCCAATTCACCCCTCCTCGTAGGTTGCCTACCCCAGCCTACAATTGGTGTGGGTTGCCTACCCCAGCCTACAATTGGTGTGGGTTGCCTACCCCAGCCTACAATTGGTATCAGAGCTCGGTGCTCTGATTGAAAATCTAACGATTTTGAGCTAAAGATCATGGCAGCCCAAATTTTAAAATTTGAAAGTTCGAATATTTTGAAAAACTTTGAAAAATAATTTAGAAATCATATGTTGAGGGGGAACTTTTAAAAATTATTTTTGGATCATATTTTGATGGGGAGCTCAATGTTTTTCATTGCTTTATTGCTCTATTCTTATTATTTATCTTTTGGAGCATGTTATATTTATTTTTGAGCTTACCTTGTTTATATACTTAAAGGTTTTGTCATCATCAAAAAGGAGGAGAATGTTGACTCTGGTTTTGATTATGATAAAACACTTAAGTATATTTGAGTATTAATTGTGCGTTAAGTATATAAATCAGTTATAGGTACTCAAAGAAGTGAAATTTGAAGAAAATTCAGCTTAGCATAGATGAAGTGTTGACACCTGGGAAGCAAGTGTCGACATCTGAGGATCAAGTGTCGACACTTGAAAAGTGAAGTGTCGACTCAAGGCCTGAGACAAACAAAAAACTTCAGAAAGCACTTTCAGTCAAGTGTCGACACCTGGAGTTGAAGTATCGACACTTGGAAGTGAAGTGTCGACACCTGAAGAATGAAGTGTCGACACTTGAAACTAAAGTGTCGACACCTGGAGGTGAAGTGTCGATACTTGAACAGTAATGGTTAGTTTTCTGGGCTGTAGAACTTCTCCAACTTGGCTCCAACGGTCATATTTTCATCCCCAACGGTCATAAACGATCAAATAAGGTTAGGAGGGCTAGTTAAATACTTGGAGAAGCAAGAGAGAAGAGGAAAGAGGATCCATGGTTTGAAAGATAAATCATTTGATTTCTAAGTAAAAATATGTGAAGGATATTTTGAGGATCCAATTTGTTGAGTGTTGAGCCTCCAAGAATTCAAAGAGAAGAGGGAGCTTCCAAGAGCAACATGATCAAGCATCCATTGAAGCTTCTACAACATGGAGACAAGCTCAACATCAATAATCAATGTGCTTCAACAAAAAATCTGCTTTGTAAGAAAGCTTTTTATTTTCATTCTTCAATTCTTGTATCTAGGTTGGTGGTGAGCCTAGTGAAAACCATCAAAGGTTGTTGGTGAGCCTATGTGGTAAAAATCAACTAGGATTTTGACTTGTGAGCCCGAAGACAAAATAAGTTAGGTTGTTGGTTAGCCCGTAAAACCAACTAGGTTCTTGGTTAGCCCACAAAACCAAGGTAGATTGTTGGTGAGCCCGCAAAACCATCAAGGTTTTTGGTTAGCCTGGAAAACCAAGGGGTTATTGGTTAGCCCGTGAAAACCAAGGGGTTTGACTTGTGAGTCCAGAAAACAAGTTGACTGTAATCGATTGAGATTATAGTGAATTCCCAAGGAGATCTTGGGGAGTGGATGTAGGTGCCTTGGAGTGCACCGAACCACTATAAATTATTTTGTGTTTGTGATTGTTTTTATTGTTGCATTTACTTTATAATTTCTGCTGCACATTATATTTATCTCTCAAACACATGTTTTGAATTGGCATATTGTTCGAATCGCAAAAAGTGTTTAAAAGTCCAATTCACCCCCCTCTTGGGTTGCTTACCCCAGCCTACAATTGTTGTGTAATGTAAAATATGTATGGCATGATCTGCATTGGATTACATTCATTATCATGTGTATTGGTGTTATCGCTCTTTAGTCTGACTATGATCATACAAGGACCTGGTCTCCTTTCGGGCCTCTAGTGGGGCAATCACTAGCACATGACTGATGTATGGTATATAAGTCAGGAGCTAGTTGCCTTTTTGTTTTTAGCCATGCATGGCAGTTGCTGGCACATGCTGAAGATGCATGTTTTCTCGTGTGATATCAGAGTTAGTTTCTTTTCGGGCCTCCAATGGGGCGATCACTGGTACATGACCGATATGCGGTATGTGTAATCAGGATTCTAGTCTCTTTCAAGGCTAGCCACGGGTCGATCATGGCCATAGTCAGAGGGACTATGAGAGTAAAGTAAATGGTTGGCTATCCATAGTCGTGTCGTTTGTAATTGAATGTGCATATAATGTGATGTTGCATTTTATTTTATTGTGAATTGGTTGTTCTCCGATGCATGATTTGTATATGTTTGTAAATTATTGTTGACATATTTATGCATATATATTAGAGGTGTTGATAATTTACTGAGCATGTATAGCTCATCCGCTGTTTTTCTAAATTTTTGTTACAGATCTGGAAGATCAATTGGGCTTTGGGGACCAGTCAGTGAGGAACTAGGGTTTAGGTGTTAATCCCTTCGTTTATGATTTATCTTAAAATTTAGTTAAGTTTTTTTATCTACTTATTAACTTTGATGGAAAATTTTTAAGAATAATAAATAATTAATGAAATTTGTTCTTTACCATTGCTTGGATATTGAATTAAAGGATAGGCTTGGCATGATCTCTAGAATGATGCCAAGGATTGTGCGGCCGGTCATGTAGCCAATCTCGGTGCTAGATTTGGGCATGACAGAGTGGTATCAGAGCAAAGATTTAATATCAAGATGATTTAGTTAGTAAGAGTGGGGTAAAATTAGGATTTTGATTAAATATTTTGGAATAGTTGTTGATACTAAGAGTTTATTTAAATTTCTTTGATAGGTGTGTATTATAGTTTCAAGGATTTTGCTAAGTATGGAAAGCTTGCACGAATAAAATGTTGGATTAAACTTTCCTAGCTTAATTTTTAGAAGAATGTCATCAAGGCTAGATAATGAATATATATTTCGAGTTAAATTTGATAGAATTACAGACTATATATAAGTGATTAGAAATTAATATGATGATTTGATAATTTATATCAGAGTGCGCAGCGAAAGTGTGTTGGATTAAAGATATTAGGATTAATTTAAAGTGTATTATGGTGGAAGAATAGAGGCTTTTATTAGGATTACTGAAATTTGGACATAATGGTACTTGTGATATTGGATCATGTATATTTGAGTTCGGGAAGACTTAGATATTTTTAAAAAAAATTTCGAGGCCGAAATTTTTTTTGTAGGGGGGAGACTGTGAAGCCCTGTCGACTTCAGTTCAAAACAGAGAAAAAAAAGAACGAAAGGCTGAACAGGGGATCTTGTTTCTCTCTTATCCGAGTGAGGTTCTCACCGGAATCTTCGACTGAACCATCATGGGAGGGAAGGGAAGAGATGACCGGAGGCGTGACGGAGTTGAATGGGACTCTCGATCAAATCCTTTCACCGAACGGCGAGGTATCTTCTCGTTGTTTTTCTTTAAAGCTCCCCTCTCACTGCCTCCAAGCGAGCATGGATCGAGCCATCTCATCGTCTTCCTCCTCTCCGGTGAGCGGTCGATGATCCCGTCGATGCCGGTAAGCCCTCTTTCTGTAGACCCAGCTCTTTTTGGTTCTTCCTTGAGCCGGACAGTTGCTGGTGGCCGCGCCGCCCGACCCCCTCCATCCGGCCTTGACTGGCGAGCCTTCCCTCCCTCGTCGACCATCTTCCATGGCTTTCGATGGCCATCGGAGGCTCGCTCGGGCCAAACGAAGGAAGAAGCCAAGGAGAAAAAAAAAGAAAGGAGGAAAAAAAATAGAAAAGAAAAGAAAAGAGGAGGAAATAAAAAAAGAAAAGAAAAAAAGAGAAAAAGAGAGGAGAGAGAAAGAAGAGAGAAAAGATGAGAGAGAGGAGAGAGAAAGGGAGAGAAGAAAAAGAATAAAAATAAATAAATAAATTCTGGGTATTTAAATTGTTTTCTTGTTGATTAATTCGATTCCTATCAACTGGACCTAAATAGATATCTAGATCGAGCCTAGTCCTAGACCATATCGAAGAATCTTTTATCTTATTTTTTTTGGATCCAGAGTTAATAATTTAATTTATTTTATTAGAGCCTTCATCAGTATGGAAGTATCGAGGATCTAAAGTTGAGTCACGTGTTCCTGATAGAATCAGTTTTAGGTTGGTTATCTTGACCTCTAGTATTCATGCTAAATATGTTGTGATTGTTGTGCAATGTAAAATGTGTATATCATGATCTGCATTGGATTGCATTCATTATCATGTGTATTGGTGTTGTCGCTCTCTAGTCCGACTATGATCACACGAGGACCTAGTCTCCTTCCGGGCCTCCAGCAGGGGATCACTGGTACATGACCGATGTGCGGTATGTGTAGTCAGGAGCTAGTTGCCTTTTTATTTTTAGCCATGCGTGGCAGTTGCTGGCACATGCTGAGGATGCATGTTTTCTCGTGTGATATCAGAGTTAGTTTCCTTCCGGACCTCCAGTGGGACAATCATTGGCACATGACCAATGTACAGTATGTGTAGTCAGGATTCTAGTCTCTTTCGAGGCTAGCCACGGGCCGATCGTGGCCATGGTCAGAGGGACTAGGAGAGTAAAGTAAATGGCTGGCCATCCATAGTCGTGTCGTTTATAATTGAATGTGCATATAATGTGATGTTGCATTTTATTTTATTGTGAGCCAGTTGTTCTATGATGCATGATTTGTATATGTTTGCAAATTGTTGTTGATATGTTTATGCATATATATTAGAGGTGTTGATAACTTGTTGAGCTTGTATAGCTCATCTCTTGTTTTTCTATATTTTTGTTACAGATCTGGAAGATCAATCGGGCTTTGGGGACTAGTCAGTGAGGAACTAAGATTTAGGTGTTAATCCCTTCGTTTATGATTTATCTTAAAATTTAGTTGAATTTTTTTATCTACTTATTAACTTTGATGGAAAATTTTTAGGAATAATAAATAATTAATAAAATTTGTTCTTTACCATTATTTGGATATTGAATTGAAGGATAGGCGTGGCATGATCTCTAGGGTGATACCTAGGATTGTGCGGCCAGTCACATAGCCGATCCCGGTGCTAGATTCGGGGCGTGACATTTTTTCTCTTTTCTTTTCTTTCCAAAACTCCCAACCAAGCTGTAAATTCCTTTCCAGTGCCACTTTTCAAGTAAGTCTTGAATGATATGTGGAAGTTGTGGTAATTCCCTTTGCCATTGCTAGTGGCATCTCTGGTTTTGCCGGTTGCAAGACTGACTGTTTGTTGTGATGGAGAAAAGAGTACATGTTATGGATTACACCATTCTTGATTTTTCTGTTATAAAGCCAAGGATGTAGAATAAAACATGGCTTCAGACATAGGAATGATATAATATAAATGACCATTAGAAAATCTCACCAAATATTGATGCTTAACCACAACTTTCTCAGAGTCATTCAAGCATGCTAGGTGACAGGAATGTTCATTCCTCACCTTCTTTTTCTAATTTAACTTCTCAAAGTACATTTTCTATAATACCTCCATCAATAATGAGATCATATAATTTGCCCGGGCTGGTGAGTGGAGCTATAAAAATGCTGCTCCTTCACTAATCAGTGCCTGAGCATTGCATCCATGCAAATCTAATTCTGTTAGTATTACCTGCATTTTGAACACAAACTCAAAATATGCCCCACTCCACGCTTATGACATCTGACAGCCTCTTTTTTTGGTCCAATCAACATAGTTTCTTAGAGTTGTTCTTGTGGTTGACATCTAGGTTTTGAAGCTTTGGCTATGGAATTATTTTTGTATGTCAAGTGGCTTTCAGGTTGTCATTTCCTGTTTTGATTTATCTGCAATTTGTAAAGTTACATGCTTCCTCCACTACAGAAGTATGAAACCCACCATCTCAACTTGTACCACCTGGAACTTCTTTACTTTCATTATATCCTAGCTTGCTGGATAACCCAAAGAATTTCTCAATATAAATCCGCAATAATTGCTTGTTCTCAAGATTGGTAAAACTCAATAAACATGCTCAGCTGGTGATCCATGGGAAAAATCTTCTTTTTTAAGAGTGTTTATATGCCAATGTTACCACTATTTGCTTCTTGAACTTAACGCTTCACTTTCAGGCTGTCATTTCCTGTTTTGACTTATCTGCAATTTGTAAAGTTACATGCTTCCTCCACTACAGAAATATGAAACCCACCATCTCAACTTGTACCACCTGGAACTTCTTTAGTTTCATTATCCTAGCTTGCTGGATAACTCAAAGAATTTCTTGATATAAATCCACAATAATTGCTTCTTCTCGAGATTGGTAAAACTCAAAAAACATGCTCCGCTGGTGATCCATGGGAAAAATCTTCTTTTTTAAGAGTGTTTATATGCCAATGTTACCACTATTTGCTTCCTGAACTTGATGCTCCCACATATTGTCAGCTCCCTTCAGTTTTTTTATTGCACCTTTTGTCTCCAAAAATATCATGGATTCCTTATATTCCATGTAAATTAGTAGGATCTCATGAAATCCCCAGTTATGGGAACAAAATATAGAGAAAAATCAAGAAAGATACCTATATCCTTTCTGGAAAACATTTCAAAATTCAGGATTTTTTAAAGAAAATATCAATGTGATGCATGTATTTGTTGCATAAGCAGGTTTGATTCAGTAATTGTGGATTCATTTATATTTCATTTTTCTTAGCACTTGATACTTTAAAAAATAACTTGTAATTTTATAACAGTGGTCACATTACCATTCATAGTCTTTTTTTTTTTTTGCTAATTTAATTGGTATATATAAGTTCATTACCTTAGCCACTTAAGCAAACATTTAGCTCTCAGTTTTAATAATCTTGGTCTGCATCTCATCCCATAGCTCTTCTTCCCAAAATTCTGCCAAGCAATATATCAAGTTCAAGAGTATTCGGTTAGTCAGGTAAACATATTAAGAGCCCATTTGGAGACTTGGGCACAGGTTACCAAAGAATTATAAAACTATAGAAATAGAATGATGCTACAGTGGGATCCATAGGAAAGTTTCCTTTAAAATTTATACCAATGTCGTTTGGCTGGCTGCTGAAATTTTATCATTTCTATGGAGAAAGCCAGGAGTGACTGACTTGTTCATCTTCTTGGCCAACATCATCTCCAAATTCTATAGAAAAACCATAAGAGAGGCATCATCTCCATTCTTCATTCCAAAATGGGCTGTTGGAATCAAGCACAATATCCACTCTGAGCACAATATCCACTCTGAGCACCGAGCATAGCACCAGACTTGATTGGATTAACTTGATTTAACAAGCCTATAGTGTGCATTAAGCTTCATTAAGGTGGTGGTTGGCAAGATCCAAACAGCAATTCATTTTGGGAAAAAAACTTTGAACTTCTTCCTCTTGCCTCCCTCTTCCTCTTTGTTTCATCTCACCTCCCATGTTTTTGATTTCAATGAACAATGTAGAAGGGAGGGCAATCATGGATGAAGGCTGTGCAAGATTTGGATAAGGAGCATCTTCCATGGCATGATAGAGGTGGGAGGATGCTTTGGATCAGACATGGGGGTTTGGGGGAGAGAGAATTGGGGGTTAAAAGGGGTGTTATTTTGGACATAGGTGGTTCAGAGAGGAGAGCTCCATACAGAAGATGTGGCAAAACAAAAATCCAGTCAAAGTGATTTCTTTGTTCCCATGGAATTGGATTTTTTCTATGGCTTTCTCAAACTCACACTTAGAATTCAAACCAAGGGTTTTAATCCCATAGGACAGACATTTTTTCATGGAATGGGGAACAATGCCATCTCATCCCATTCCAACAGTTGGGATAGGGGATGTTTCAAATATCCCGATCAGGACACTGGGATGATAGCAAGATGGTCTTGTCTTGACACATGGGATGGTAGTCCATCCCAGGTCCCCGTGGGATGTCCTGCCGAGACCTAAATTTTTGATTCAAACTAAGTATTCAAGTAATAGTAGGATGTTCCGTAGGATACTAGGATCGGATACCTTCTCATATGTCAGGATAGGAACGTCCTGTGTCCCCATTGGCATGTCTTGGGATATCCCCTGTTCCAAGTGTTGGGACGGGATGGGATCGAAATGCATCTCATTCTATGACAAAATTAGGACAGTCATGTTCCATGAGATTTAAAACCTTGATTCAAACAATATTTTAGGAAAAGGATCCTTTAATGGTTACATTTCCTAGCGGATGCACAATTCCTTTGAAACACCATGGATTTTGTATATATCCAAACAATCCCTAGAAGTGCACTCCTTCAAGGGAAAAAATCCTTCCACAATACAAATTTTTGTGAGCAAACAAAATACAGTATTTTTGATCCCTCATTTTCAATGTCTCACTCCAAACCTATATCAAACTATGCAGAGAGCGAACAATCTTGTAAAACCACTAAGTTTCTTGCTACATAATCTTTAATCTTTGTCATTATTTTGTATAGCCTGTCCTCACTTCGTAGGAACCTCTTTGCATAGCTAATAGGGGCAAGCACAACCTCAAGCCAATTGGTGATATGTTGGGGAAATGGATAAGATCTGATACCCCCCATGCATTTTGCTGCTGTGATTGAGCATGATATATTAGGGGCCATTGGGGGAGTGTTGTGCTCACCACTAGTAGCATGCAAACCCTCTCCCACTTTATGCTATTTACAGTGGCATCATTGTAACATCTCTATTCTTCTCATCAATGCCATATATTTGAACTTCTTTTTGAGAGAGAGAGATAGGGAAGGTCCACCTGCATTATAACTATCTAGGACCCAATTCTCAGGGGTGCACCACCCAAGACTCCAACCCATTATCTCTGGTTGCTAAGCAAAGGGGCATGAGCATTGGAGGAAGATCCAACTTGTTCCCAAAATGAAATTCTAAGATTTGCATGTTGCACCTAAGTGAACTAGATGAACACACTCATTACTCCCTTCACCCAAATCCAGAAGATCATAACCTTGAAATAGACATCTTGCTCATGTGAAAGTTGCCATAATCTAATCCTTTGGTTTTGTTAAATTTCAACTTGTCACCATCCTGACCCATACTGCCTGGCACTGTGCATATTGTACCATACATGAAGGTAGGATTCAATATAATACTGACACATGGTACAGTTATTCTCTCACCTCCAGCAGCATATCATGTGTTGGTATAGGGGTGTATCATACCAAACATACCCTTCTTGTACCTTACTGATATAGTCCACGGTATTGGTAAACATTCAAATTTTGCATGCATGATTTGAGATACAAAAAGGTTGTCTTGCCTTTACCGACCATGTTTGTTGGAAGAATCAAGTAGACACACTTAAACACAATATGCAAAAAAATTGTAGCTTAAGCCTTTCTAGTAGGTGTAACCATTACCTTATTCTAGACATCTTGCCTTCTAGACAGTGACTTTTATTTGTTAACAAAGTGAAGGGTCTCCTTAAGGTCATGGGTGAGTAAAAACTACTGTTCTGAAGTGTTGCTTTCACCTAATGTAGCATGAACTTCTCAAGTCTTTTTGCAAAAAGCTTTACTCTCTATTATATCTTTTGATGTAAGATAATTCTTTCATTTTAGAGGCTTCAATAAGAAGAAAGAAGAAAGTGACTATTTTACAGGGCTGTTTTAATTGGTCATGTGCCTTCTCTTTCCTTTTACATATTGCTTTCAAATCAATTTGATTTCTCAATGTATGCACTCATACTGCATGTATGCACACCATAGTGTATTAGCAATATCCTGTCATCATGCAATTTAGTGAGTGGGCCATCACATGCATAGATTTTGTGCAATCCACTATGGAAGCGTTCAGAGCCTCAAATGTTTTCTTTTTGTCCCCTTTTTAACTTTATGATTGCTGAGTTGCTCAAAATTGATAAAGGTGAAATCTGGAGCTCAAGCTGCTAAAAATACATTTAACCATAAACTGCAGTTGAGATATTGCCATTCGTTCTATTTTACTGTGCCTAATTTTGTGGGCATGGGCGCATGACTTCCTTTTTCCTTCATCTCAATCCACAACATGGTTGTTGATATTGTAACTTGACAGTTTACATTTAAGTCTATGGCTTATTGCTGAAAGTCCTTGAAATAATGTGCAGGTGACATCTCCAGGGGGCAACACCGTGCACCCTCTGAAGGGAACTTCTGGTGACAAATTTGAGTTTAAGGCTCCAAGAAGTGGAATATACAAAGTTTGCTTTCATAATCCAAACAGAACACCAGAGGCTGTGTCTTTCTACATACATGTTGGCCATATTCCCAATGAACATGACCTGGCCAAAGATGGTTAGGCCGATAAAATCTTTATTGTTACTATAAAGTTTTGCTTTCTAGGGGCTTCTAAGTATTTCTTTCACCTTTTTTTTTTTTGCTTCTCAAAAATGTGCTATGTATATAGGAAAGATGTTGATAACAGGGCTTGTCTATTTTTTATGTCAGTTGAATGCCAAGGGTCTTAAACATTCCTTGCTAATATTTATGTCTCTAATCTAATTTATCTACGATGATGGTTCATTTTTTTAAAATAAGTTGGCCATACACGTTCCTGCCACAGTTCCACTGCATCTTCTATTATTTATCTAATAAATCATCTCTCCTTTTTCATGTTAAAATGACACTTGAATATTGCAATCCAGTGGTCAAGTTGTCACTTCATATATTTTGACAATTTTTCTTTTATTTTAATCTGGCAGAGCATTTGGGTCCCATAAATGTAAAGATTGCACAGCTTAGGGAAGCATTGGAGTCTGTTACAGCAGAACAGCGGTACCTGAATGCACGTGAAGCTCGCCACCACCGAAGTGAGTTAAATTATATAACTTTATATATTGTCATATTAGCTAGACAGTGGAAGGAAACACATTCTAACACTTCTTAGAAGTTCTTAGCTATTCCAACTGCTATGGTGAAAGTATACATCACTCCACATGGTTGATTGTTTCTTAAATAGATTTTGTAAACAGTTGGGCTGAACTTACATACATTTTCAAGTAGAAAATGATCGAGGGAAAAAAAATCTGGAGCATTATTAAAAATATGATATATTATTTTAAAATAATTTACAAGTATTCGAGTATTGATTATGTAAACTATGACAACATTTTCCCGAAATGATAAGTCACTTAAAAAAATTATCGAACTTGACAATAAAGAGTTCTGTAACTATTAGGAACTAATTGTATTCAATAGATTATAAATGAATAATCACATAAACTGAGAAAAGCTCATTTGTTCCATTGTTCCCAAAAAATAATTGAACAGAAAAGAAAATGAAAAAATTGTTCCAATGCCATAAAAAGCATGACATCAGCGCAAAATTTGGATTCACATTGCTCAGGATATTATGTGGTGCTGATTGTGAGGCCTGGTTGGTATGATCATGATTTTTTCAATGAGCTGGGGAAGGTAATTATCTCTGCAATAAACAGAGGACCTAAAGGCATTTTGTCTTAGACCGGCTCCCAGTTTACTGAAAATTCAGCTTTTATAATCACAATTGGTGTAGATCAGGTCTTTTTTGATTGTTTCCTCCTTTCAACATAAAGACAGATCTTACTTCTTTGATGAAGACAGATCTTATGATGTCAAATAATAATGCTGTTTAAAATCTCTGAGAGATTGGAAGAAGTTTAGAAACCTTTGTTGAGAAGAGGTCTTCGCCACTCTTTGCCAATGAAATGCAAGTTTTGTTTGCAAAAAAGAACCATTTTTTTGTTGGCTATTTCTTCCAAACAGAACTTCTTGGTGAATGTACGTAGTATTGTGTGATGACATAGTGTACATCATATGGTTTCACCATTTATGAAGTGCGAGGTAGTAAGAATGATAACTACCGGCCACCATCACCCTGTGACCTGAGAGAATGTTGGGTTCTCCGGTTATTCTTCATCGAAGCATCTAGTTGGAAAACCGGAAAGTGTCTCTTGCTGAACACTATTTCTTTCAAATGCATGCAGCATGTGAGAGTACTAGAAGGCGCCTTATCTTCTATACAATGACAGAGTACTTGGTGCTGGCGTGTGCTAGTGGACTTCAGGTGGTCTACATCCGTCGCCTGTTCAACAAATCTGTGGCATATAACAGGGTTTAATGCTTGAGTTGTTCTCAACTCTGCAATCTAATTATTTTGCAACCTTCCGTGGTTTCTTAAATTAAATAAAACGGATCTTTTTTGGTCATCTTTGTATCATCACTACCTCCTTCCCAGCATCTGAAGCTGAATTTTGGTTAGAAGTCTCCAAATTGTTGCTACCACAGAGGACTACATTTATGATGATGATTTTGTTATGTGTTGCCTGACAAGAAAGGGGAAGAAAAGAAGCTGACTTTTGTTCATGAGTTGAGTAAACGCAGACCGATTTCAGATAATCTTTCTGAAGCCATAATTAATGTAAGCTTTTGAAGTGTATTAATAACAGATCTATTGGCATATTACTGATATAGCAGGGATATATATGTATGTTCTCAGGAGATGAATATTCTTATAGCAGTTGACAACATGGAGTCCTTAGTTAATGGTTACAAGAATCTGAGCAAGGAATTTCTTGGAAGTGAGATTTATTTTGTTTGACAACAGTTGTCTCTGCAACATGGAAAAGATGTTACCAGCCTCGTTAGATGGGGTTTGAGTTGTAACTTTTGTGCGAAAAAAAAAAAAAAAAATTTTTTTTTTCATCGTAGCAATCATTGGACATATATTGCATAGATCTCGATGATTTTATATTCTTTCATATATATTATAGATCTGGTAGCTGCTATTGCATGATCAAATAAGGCACATCACAAAAAGGTGTACCATTCTTTAGTGCAAAAAATACCATCCGAACCCTATTAGATGTACCACATCGGCAAACTGCTGCATCAGCACCGTTGTAGTCTCTGCTGATATGGCGCATGATATCCTAGGCCAATGATGGATGCTGCGCCGCAACATAGGGTAACGATTGCTCGCGCCACCCTCATCTAACCGTCCAGTCGGCATGATATCATTGGTGTACGCCACCCTCATCTAACCGTCCAGTCGGATGATATCATTGGTGTACGCCACCCTCATCTAACCGTCCAGTCGGCATGATACCCTTTGTGTACGCCACTCTCATCTAACCGTCCAGTCGGCATGGTACCATTTGTGTACGCCACTCTCTACCGTCCAGTCGGCATAGGATTTTGGTAGAAAAGAAATTAAAAGAATTTAGAAGAACGGTCAGAAGAACGGTCGGAACTGGGCGGTGCCGGTGCTCGATTGGCAGAGCCTTTTCCTTTGTTTTATTCTCGACCCTTCCGGACTTCCAGGTCTCTGATCCCCTTATTATTTTATGCAGCTCCGCATTAGCGTACCAGATGAAATTATTCACCTTCTTACCTATTTTACCCTTGACACTTTCATTTATTTCCAGCCCAATCCCCCTCGGTCCAGCAACGTACAAGGGTATAATTGGGAATTCAAGAATCTCACTTCAAGCCGATCATTTTAAATATCAGCTCCGTAACATCACGATTTGCAGGAGGGTAAAGGGTGGGTGGCGTTGTCGAGAGGTTTCGGAGTCTGCGAGGATCGGATCGAGGATGCTGGCGGTGTTCGATCGGACGGTGGCGAAGTGCCCCGAGGGGCTGCGGAAGATGGAATCGGGGCTGGGGGAGAAGGGCGTCGGCGGAGTGGCCTCGCTGGTGGACCACTTCTCGGCCACTCTCGAGGGGGCGGTGACCATGAGACTCGGCTCTTCCGCTGCCGTGGCGTACGCCGCTGAGAAGCAGAACCCCCTCCTCCCCAGGTAATTATGAAAACAAAATAGAAAGAAGGAGAAGAAGAAATGAGTGTGGCCTTTCTTAAATTTTAATCTTGGAAATGATCAAAACTTTTTTTCCATACTTTTCCGGCATGAAATAATTATGGACAAATGTCTTCTGGGCAGTTTCTTGATTCTGTTGTCGGTTAAAAAGTAAAATCTAGAAGTTTTCTTTTTTCGAAGATTTTAGGCATGATTAGTTTTTGTTCTCTCTTAATCAATAGGTGCATTTTTTCCCTTCTATTTGAAAATAATTTTTGCTTAAAAATTTTGAATTTTATCGATTATTATGTGCCAATATTGTGAGACTACTTTTAGTAAACATGGATTGTGTGTGGACTGGATAAAATGACATCGATCGGCTATTAATAGTAATTTCTAAATATTGTTAATCACCATGCCATCGATTTATATAGGGTCCGAATTGTGAAGAATTGTTTTTAATCTCATGATTTTTATCTGAAAAGCCTGTTAAGAGACTGAAATAGTTTTTGTTCCCCAAAATTAAAAACTTTTTACGTATTAACTTAAATATTGTTATATTTCATTTTGGGTTTATGTTAGTAGCTCTAGATTGGAACATAATCTCAATCAACTTGAAGTTGCCAAAACAATAGATTGCAGATTTGCATCACTTGTAGAAGTTATTGTATCAAGTCTCCTATTATATTCTTAATGAGCATATTTATGTTTGAATGGAGTATTACGTAGATGGCATCCAATTCAAACATAATGACAAAACAAAGTTAGCAAATTTAAGATTGCTAGGTGGAGCAGCTATGGATGAAGTGCTAAATTTTGCACATCGTTCAAAAAAGATTAATTGGCTTAGAGCTTGAGGCATGTTAATTCCACCAAGAATGTTTGGTTTGGAACTATATTGAATATTGTCCTAAACATCAGTCATCTTTTATTCATGATGGTATGGAGCAAGGTGTTTAACTTCGATTGGCCTTTGCACCAATGCCAGCTTGGTAGACCAGTAAATTTAGACTTTACAAATTAAATTTGCAATATCTTCTCCTTTACAATTCAAGTTTTCTGGCTTAAAACCAAGAACTTCGCATAATAAATAGCATTGATGATATTGTTTATACTCCAATTAAGTTGTTGTGCCCCATTAATTAATTATATGACACAAACAAAGCAAGCCATTTTTTTGTTTTACTGATTAAATATTGAGCCTTGCTGTCCTGCATCTCTACTAAGTTTCCTAGTTATGATGTTCTGCTTTTTACCACATGAGAAATGACAGTGAATATGTTTTAAGTGCTGTTCTAGTAGATACATTTACCAGTGGTGGATGTTATTGCAATTTTGGTTATTGTTTATGAAATCGGTTGCCTGTTGGTCTGTCTTGCACCCTCAAGTGAAGTAGGTAGGATCTCTTCATTTTCTCATTTAAATGTCTCTTAATGATCTGAGTTTTTTGTTGAACCATATAAATTAAGCATCAAATTGATACCGCAAATTCTCATAGGGTAGTCTTGGAATCTGGTATTACTTGTACTGGTCTATGGCATGAACATTTATCAAGAGGTGGTCTAATTCATAACTTTTATGAATATCTAATACTATCTGATTGTTATGAATTAATGTATTGATATTGAAAAACTGAGCATGGCCAACTCTTGCTTGGTGTGATGACTTACCTTCTTGTGTCATTTATGGTGGTACTGAGAATATAAGAGGCAGTTCTTGTCATGCTAGTGGTGCACTGTATTGAAGTGCAAAAGCCCTTTTTTCTGTAAAATCCACAGTAGTTTCTTATTTCTAAAGACACATTTACATTAGTAGAAATAAATATCCACCATTACATTTGAGTAGTGAATGATAGATACAAAGGACAAATAAGATCTTGTGCAAAGGTTTTGGCGAACAGGGATTTTGATGTTCTTTTTATTTTTATAATGTCTTAATATTATTTGTCTTTCTCCCAATTTCAATCATTCGAACTTGTCCATTGTGATGGTATTAAACTGAATGTTTATCCTCTGCCTTGAAAATACAAAAAAAAAATCCTTTTTTAATCTCTATTTTGCTATTTATAACTATGTCAAGGATCTTCAGAGGCAGCGTCCACATCCTTCCTTTGTAATTTTTTTGCATCACTTAGTTCTCACCTGCAACATATTAAGATTTTTTACCTTTTCATTTGCTGTCTTTCTCTGCAGATTATTTGCTGCTGTGGATGATATATATTGCTTGTTTCAAGGACACATTGGGAATATTGCTCATTTGAAACAACAGTATGGATTGAACAAGACTGCTAATGAAGTTATTATTGTAATTGAAGCTTACAGATCTTTAAGGGACAGAGGACCTTATCCTGCTGACCAAGTTGTGAGAGATCTTAATGGAAAATTTGCATTCATTCTGTTTGATTGCTCGGCAAAATCCACCTTTATTGCTGCTGTGAGTTAACCCTAGAACCAGTGTCCTTTTTACTACCTTTTTTAAAAAAATTTATTGCCTAAGTTAGTTATTTATCCGACAAGAGAAAAGGTTATAATGCAAACCAGTATGGAAGTTGTTAACTAACCAACTGAATCCAAAAACTTAAGCTAATAGAGAAAGGGTCAGTAATGTATATCAAGATTAACACCACCCCTCTCATGCAGCCCAGATCATGGAGAGACCACAATGACTGAAACAAGTCAAGATAACATGGTGGCTGGAATGAGTCAAGACAACGATGGGGATAATTAAAAAAATGATTAGCATGGTGGGGGATTCAAACCCACAACCTTCAGCAAACCTGTGCTCAAATACCATGCTGAATAATTAATTGACCCTAAATGCTTAAGCTAATAGGGAAAGGATCATCCATGCATATCAGGCTTGATAGAAGTGGATTACCCTGACACTACATTAGTTTTGGAGATGCAAGCCATAATGACTATTGATAAGAGAATTAAAGAGACAAATAGAAGATAGGTCATGGGTAAACTAATTCAGCAGCTTTTCCAATTTTGGAGATGGCTTTACCTTGGTTTTTTTGGCAACTGGAGTTAGTAAAATTCTGAATGAATATTTGAACCATGAGTACCTAGAGTGTGTTCCCCCGCCTTTTCTTAAAGAGAAAATTGGAAGATAGGTCGTGGGTAAAGTAATCCAGGAGTTTTTCAAATTTCAGAGGCAGACTTCACTTAGGGCTGAAAGCAGATTGGATACTAGCATATCCATATCTATATTTATTTTGTTTGATGAATATAGATATGGATATAGATGTTAGTTGGATGCAAAAATTCATATCCATATTTGTTTTAAACGTATATGGATACAAATTTGATATCGGAAACATGGATATAAATTCAAACATAAGTCGGATAATTTAACTTTTTGAATGGATAATAAATCATGTTAATAGTATGTCAATGTGGTCATTTATTTTCATTAAAAGTGCATGAGTGCTATATAAAATTAAATAGGATTAAAAATAGAATCAGATATTTTCATATACGGATCGGGTAGTTTTTTATCCATATCCGTATACATTTTTCTTTGATAGTATGGGTACAGATATTAATTGGATGCTCAAATTTCTATCTACATCCAGATAGATTCGGATATGAAAACAGATCCGAATGGATGTTATCAGATATACTTTCACCCCTAACTTTTCTTGGTTTAGTTGGCCACCAGAATTAGTAAGGTTTTGAATGAATATTTGAACTTTGATTACGTAGAGTTCTTTCTTAGAGTTATTTTTAATATTCCCTGGTCTTTCAAATCTTTCACTAGAGTGTCATGCGGATCAAGTACCCACTTTGATTTTTTTTTCCTTCTTATACTCCAATATTTGCTGTAATTCTCTCTTTCTTTCTTTCTTTGTTTTTTTTTTTTTTTTGGTATACCTTGCTGCATTGGGGCCTCTTTCAAGTTCCCCCCTTATTAGTTATTTCTAACTAATTCTTTCTGGAAGATACTTATCTTATCAATTACAAGCAAAGTTTGTGCAATTCATAGAGAGCGAAAAAAACTAGAGACAATAGAAAGAGATGCAGTTGCTAGAATGTGGCTTAGGATGTTGGCAATTATAAGAAAGTATCCTCTTTGATAACTTTCTAACTTTCTAGATTTGAATTAAGGAAACATTTTTTTGCCTCATCTTGGTTTAAGTGTACAAAAAGTTATGAGCATATCTATTTCTTGATAGTGTTTTAAGTTCCTAGGCTTTTTAAATTATGCATACTTGCTTTTGCAATATGTGTTGATATTCCAATAAAAATTGTGGTAAATTTAAGTCTAATTATGTAGAAATTTCTATAAAATTAGGACCAGAATTATGGCATGAAATATATTTGCATTGGCGCCTTGTAAATTGTAATCATCCTAATATTTGATAAGAGTTGGATTAGAAGAATGAAAAATCAAATAATTTTACAAACCCTTTTCATTCTTTTATAAGTGGTGCAAGAATTAGAGGGTGTGCATTCATGATTGTTGTGTAACATATTTCCTGAAAGGTGAATAATAAAACAAAATATCGCAATGAATTATCCATGGAGTTTGGTGCTATGGTTCAGTATCTGTCATGAATGCCCACTAGCCATGTGTAAGTTGCTGATACTCTTTGGACGTACATTACAGATTTCTCATGAGTACTGTAGGTTTCTTTTCTCCCTTTTAAGTGATGCTGGACATTATAGAAAGGATCACTAAATAGAGCCCACTTGAGAAAGGAGAAAAAAGTTTTATATTTAGAACTTTCATACCACCTGCATGCCACTTGTTAAGTATTATTTGTGTGAGTTGATTCAGTTTATTTGAATCAGGTCTCAACCTCCCAATGGATTTTGTTTCGTTTTTATACAGGATGCTGATGGTAGTGTTCCCTTTTACTGGGGAACTGATTCAGGAGGCCATCTTGTTCTTTCTGATGATGTGGAGGTCATTAAAAAAGGCTGTGGAAAATCATTTGCACCATTCCCAAAAGGTATAATCCAGAAAATAATTGGAGCTAATAAATCTATCAAGTCTGATAATGGGCTTCAATATATGGCACTCTCTAATTATTTTATGTTTCAACCAGGTTGCTTCTTCACAACCTCTGGGGGATTGCAGAGTTTTGAACATCCTCTGAATGAGGTGAAGCTGATGCCCAGGGTTGACAGCCAAGGGGAAGTGTGCGGTGCTACATACGTGATTGATGCCCAAACTAAGAAGGAATCAAGCATGCCGAGGGTTGGCAGTGCTGCAAACTGGTCTTCTCACTACTAACCTATGAAGTTCCATTTAACTGGGCTTTTTATGCTTTTGCCTTTCATAATAGTAATAATAATAATCTATGCTTTGACTTTCTGGATCCTTGACGAAATGTTTGATGCATAAATGAGGACGTTATTTCAATATGTTTTGGGCTTTACATGAGTCCACTCTATCCTTTGGATCACTTATCATTCTCCCATATTCATGTTGGAAATGAACTGAATGTTTATTGAAGATTCTTGCAACCAAGCGTTGTAGTTTGTAGTACTTACTGAATAATGCAATATGCCTCCACGTATCTTATTCTCGGAAGTACCTGAGGTGCACTGCAGATTAAGAAAATTATATTTCATTGAATATTCTTCTGAAACTGATTGTCTAGCTTAATTTTATTTTAGAAAGGTGTGGACTCGAGCAGTATAAAGTAGCTTCACTTGCATACGTTGTTTTGGTGGAAGTGGGGTTTCAAGCTGATGCTTCCGTGGCTAATGAAGATGCCTGCTTGTGGATTTGTGATGGGAATTAAGGAAATGGAGTTACTGTCCAACTGATATTTTACTAATCTGAGTGACATTTCACAGTTTAACTGTGTGCTACCTGTAGTATTTTCTTGTCCTACTGTGTTTTTACTGCTAATTTTTGATTGTGTTCCTTGATGCTTGTTAAGAGGGAAGTTTTGGCACTATCAGTTTAAATGCAAGAAACCTTGAACAAAATATTAACTATTTGGAGTCGGTGATATATGATGGGTGGAAGATGAGACATGTGAGGCGGTGACAGTTATGGTAGAAAATAATCTTCAATCACTGCAGGATCATCGGATTATTTGGGACAACTGGTTCTTCCTTAGAGTTTGACATGTATTCCAGTTATGGTAATCAATGAAAACTAAACATTAAGGGTGCTGCAACTTTTAAATGCCCCTGTTTATCTTTTTTCTTGAGAACTTTTGAGGTGCAGCCATCAATCACCTCTACCACTTTGTCTATATGCATGTCCACATATCTACATTCTTGCAATGTGCAGGATGCATGTCTGCATGCATGCTTATTTTGCTGCTCTGGTTGTCCAGAGAATCCAAGTTCTCGGTTGTGGCTTTGGTTCTTCTCTTGCTGATAACCAGCAGCATGAGTAGAGGTGATTGATAGCATCTGATTTTGTTTAGATTAATTTCAGTGGAACGACAATTCAGTCAATTCTATTGAGATTTCAGCAGAAAGAAAATAGAAAGTTTTTTTCAATTAAATTTGTTTTTGTTGCAATTATGCCTCTCTTCCTTACTGTGTTTTTCTTAAATTTTCTTCTTTCTTTGCTTTTGTTCTTTTTCTATAAACTTTTATTTTTTATCTGCAAAGTTATTTATAAATTTTTACCCTGATAATCTCTCTCGCTCTCTCCTTTTGACACTGCTAACTCACATGCCAACTGATGCCATTCAGACGAGAGGTGGTATTGCGGTTGCTATTACTGTTAGCTTAAATGAGAAGATTATATATATATATATAGTTTCCTGCTGTCCTTCTATGAGATTATTTCTATTATATATGTTGCAAGTTCATTTTAGCTGGTGTAGTAGTTTGTTAAGTAGAACATCTGCAAAGTTTTTTTTTTTTTTCCTCTGGCATATTTCATGCAGGTCTATTTTAGTATTTTTCTTAATATCAATAACGAAGGAGGAAAAAAAGAGATTATTTCATCATATTTCTATCTATTTCATGTTTATTTTTATTTTTTTGGTTGTTGAAGAGTACTGCATTCTTTGGCATGTACTGGTGAAAACAACCAGTGTTTTGCAATTTTGACACATGGAACCAGTGCAGTGGCATTGCTTCTTTTTGACTGTTAACTTTGTTAATTTGTTGATATTTTTTGTGCCTTGCATGGTCTGCCATGTATCAACCACAGGTAGGGTGGTCATTGAGCCTAGTAGGCAGCTGATCTATTCAACCTTCGGGCTAAAAATAGAGAATCCAACACGGATATGACTTTAGTTGAACCAGTGACCTGATGAAAAAAAATCAATTAAAACACTTTCGTTTGATGGGGTTAGTATCTTTCGCACGAAAAGAGAAGGATTCACGCTCTGTTGCACGAATCCACGAATCCACCATGGGATATGACTATGCTTGAACCAGTGACCTGCACTTGCTTCTTGAGACTATTCATCTAGACAATTTTGGAAGCATTCATTCATGCACGAATTGGATGTTTATGGCGGCATGTGCAGGTCATACAATGTGCTGCAACCACCCCAACATAATCCAATGCCGATCATGTGCCGATGGTCCCGTTCTGTTCTGTCCGATGGCTATACCGGTGTGCCGTGCAATTTTAAATGAGTGAAATAAAACGATTTATAACACTCTCTTCTGTTGAGACATGGAATTTTTAATGGTCTGTTGCCCAGCATATGCTTGTTTTTCGTTTTTTTTTTTTTTTTTGTTGGGGGGGGTGGGACAAAAGGAGGAGCAAAGCTCCATGCATTAAAGAAAAGTTTATAGAAAGCTAGATAAGATACAAATCAATAACAAACAAAAAATGTGGCAAATCACCAGGATCAACACAGAAAATTCTCGCATTTCTTTTACAGTAGAAGTAGAGAGAGCCGGTAAGCTTTTGAAAAGTTGAATCCACCCACTTTGGTGACCTGCTAAAAAGAGGTACCTGCTGTAGTAAAGATATAATGCTCTTAATCTGATGCAGTTAAAAAGGGTTTGCACTGCAGTTGCTCCAAGTGACAAGTACAATGAACAATAGCTGAAATGCACAGATCCAGATTTGAGATGATATTAACAGAGTGCCAGTAAAGCAGATTCACATAATACCATTGAAACAGAGGCCTGCTATTGTATCCTGCCTCAATTAAACACCAACTGTCAGCATTGACAATTTGATAGAAAGGATAATGAGAGATCAACAGAACGTTTGTAACCACATTCTTCTCTGGCACCAAGATGCTGACACATGCTTTGGAATGAAACCCACGCATTACACAAAAACGTAGAACTACAATCAAAACATAATTCTTCTCTGACACAGTTAAAATTCATGGAGTGTGAGTTATCAAAACAAGGATACCAAAACTGTGGATGTATCACATATGAAGAATTATGCTCCTGATGTTGCATGGAAAAGCATTCCTGGATTGCTGAATCTGACCGGGTGTTAGGCGCCCATGAGATTGATACTAAACTGGATAAATTATAGTTACCAAACCCAAAGAGAGATTCCTTTACCTGCTAATTGAGCAAATAGGTTGACAGTCCCATGAATGGCCAGCACCCAGTTAATACAAATGGGACACAGTTTGATAACCAAATATCATGAATCCCACTATAAATAAGTTTCCACTGAGGAATAGATAAAAATTCTGCTGTAATTTGAAGATAAAAACAGAGGAATAAAGGTGAGAATCATAATTGAGAATATTGAATCCAGTCATGGTTGAAAGCTGCATGCATGTTGATAGCAGGTAATAAAGCATAAATCCTTGCTAAATTGTGGTGACGCTGCAAGAACAGAAAGAACCAGCATCTTCATTTATGCGTTAAAGAGTTAAAACCACGGTGGAAGGCTTTGTTATGAAGTAAACATGCCCGAATAGATATAATAACCCATTCCATGTTTAGTGAAAGATTCAGAAAGTGAACTCAAGGCCGATTTCATGGCTGTCCGCCCAACATTTCAGCGTGTCAAACAAATATGACCACTGATCTAGGAAAATAGAGACATAAGAGTAGAAGAGGAATTAGTCAGCCATATCATCGTTCAAATAAAATACCATAAAAATCAGTTCATAAGATAGCTGCCAGGTCCGGGTGGATAGGGTCTTTGTAATGCATATTGCATAGCCTTTGCCGAGCCATTGAAGCTAATTAAGTAGTCAGGAGCTCGGTTGGCTTCCTGATAAACATGATGGAAGCTTATTAAATGATAAAAATGATTTCCATGATAAAATGTCTTACAATAAAGGATGTATGGCAGGATCCTGGGCATTTTTTGTAGTCAGACACTTAAATCACCATTAAAGAATCTCCTTCCATAGATAAATCTCTAATCTTCATATTGAATAAAGCAAGTTTGATTCCATTCTAGGCTCTAATCAACTCAACATGAGGAACATTAGCTTGAGAAATCATTTTACCTTCAGCTCTGTTGGAATATCCCGGTTCAGCTACAAACCGAACTCCGATTCGACTGGCCGAATTCCTCTCTCTTTCCGGACCACGGACTTCAGACCAAGTAAGGGACAAGCCAACTGCAGGCAACCCAAGGCTACACACCGGACTACGATATCCGAAAGCCAGTCCTTCGGGAATGTCTTCGGCCTTGACCGAAGACCGAACTTCTCATCGACTTCTGAAGACATGTACTTCGGTCCCCGATGTAGACACAATCTCCGGTCCCGGGACTAATACCAAGTCTTCGGCCCATGCAAGGGGAAACCCGAAGCTTGGACCACAATCTGGTCCAGAAAGGCAACTGTAACCAATGGTTACAATCAACACTCATCATGCCATAATCATGGCGCGCAACTCCTGCTACCACGCCTCCGATCTGACTGGAACCGCTCAATGACAATCCACGATTGCCAATCATGGAAGAGATTGGCTCCCCATGATCACCGAAAAAAGAGCGGGTCGCAGGCCGGAGGCCTTCTTTTAAATAAGGGTAAGAAGGATGGTTCAAGAGATACGCTAATACTCACGCTCATATATACTTACGGTCTCCAAGAGCCTTTTCTCTCTCTATTCTCCACACCTTCCCCATTCTATGGCTGGGATCCGTCATTGACTTAGGCATCGGAGTATCCCCCGTCGGAATATCTCCGGCAAGGGACCTGTTTTGCAGGTAAACCAGGGAGAGGTCCTGCGACACAGCAGCTCCGACCGGTCGATCCAGGGACTCCACGCCAACAAATTGGTGCGCCAGGTAGGGGGGCTCGTTAACATTCTTTAAGCTCCCTCCCAGACAAGGGAAAGTAAAAAGTTTTCGATGGCGAGAGGAAAAGCTCCAATCACTTCTACAAGCCAGAGTCATGCTCCGTCTCAGGGGGGTGCACCCCCGCAGGAGAACGATGTTCCACCTCCCATAGTTGTTGTGGGATTGCAGCAGTTTGAAGCTCTCCTGAACTAGGTCACCAACCTTACTGCCATGGTTCAGGAATTCCAAGACAGAGCCTTTCCGGTTGGAAACCCACCGGTTGCCTTTAGACATAGCTCTCGATCCCAAAGAAAGAGAGTCCCACAGGAGGATTCTATGCATCCCTCCCCCCGTTCTCGGCCCTCTCCTGAAGGCTGAACTTCGAGATTGCCTAGATCCGCCGATCCCCCACACAAAGGAAAAAGGCCTAGGCAAACTCCCTCACCCTCCTTCGGAGACTCCACTTCTGTGGAGAGAGTGCCGAAGCAGACTCCCAATTATGATGGAAGATTCAGAGCCATCAAATCAGAGATGGCAAGACGCGAGAATAGAGAATGCGGGATCTGAAGGATCCCGACGACTTGATTGTGGGTGACCTACGCCCATCCTACACCGACTGCATCATGGTCGAGGTCATTCCTCGGCACTTCAAGGTTCCCCAGATGGAACCCTACGACGGCACCTCCGACCCCCTCGATCATTTGGACAGTTTCAAGACCCATATGATGATCCAAGAAGCTTCGGACACGACGTACTGCTTGGCGTTCCCGGCTACCTTGAAGAAGTCCGCTCGGATGTGGTACTCGAGCCTGCACCCAGGTACCATCGATTCTTTTTCCGAGTTAGAGAAATTGTTTATCTTGCATTTCAGGACCTACCGCAAGACTCCTCGGAATACGGACACACTGTTCCTCCTTCACCAGAACGAAGGAGAAAGCCTGCGAGATTATATCTCCAGGTTTAATGCGGCCACACTTGAGATCCCAGATCTCAATGAGCACGTGGCCATGTCAGCACTAAAGAAGGGGCTTCGTACCTCCAAGCTTACTTTCTCCCTGGATAAGAAGTTTCCTAAAAGCTACGCTGAGCTCCTGTCAAGGGCTCAGAAATACGCCGATGCTGAAGAGCAGGCGGTGAATCGACGACTAATTGAAGGGAAACCCCCTTCAAAAAAGAAGAATAACAGGGGACAAGGTCCCCGAACTTTCAATAACAACAGCGGCAAATATATAGACCGCCAAAGAAGTCCTTCCAGGCCTAGAGCATTGGGGGGAAGATTCGACTCTTACACCCCCCTCAACCTCCCTCGAGAGAAGATCCTCATGGAGATAGAAAAAGAAAACTATCTCCAACGGCCCCGTCCCATGAAGGCCTCCTCTTCCGTCAGGAACAGGAATAAATACTGTCGATTCCACCGGGACCACGGCCACAACACAGAAGAGTGCATCCAACTGAAGGATGCAATTGAGGATCTCATCAAGAGGGGATACTTGGGGTGGTACATCGGTCACCAAGGACTCCGGCTGAGGAAGCCCCGTAGGCGAACACTCCTTCGACTTGCCGCGCTTTGCCCCTATCAGTAGCAGGGGGCAAAACGGCAGCACATCCACTCCTTGGGGTGGGCTCCCCGTTGTGCAAACTGGGGAGATAGCCACCGGTGGAGTTTCGACTGGATAGGATCTCGACGGAGCCCCTTTCGCGGCTGCTACGTCTTCCCCTGAGGTCCCCCGGGAAGATGAAGTGCTTTGGTCCCCCTCGGGACCATCCCTCCGAGCCCTCTTGCGAACCGCAGACCTGGTGAGAGGGGCCTGCGCTACCCTTTTCTCCAAAGTTTGACGAAGCCAGCTCAAACCGGGCTTCATCCCGCCACCTACAAGCAAAAGAGTTCGCTTCAATTGACTGTGCTACAATAAGACCAAGAAAGAAGAGCAGAAATTCCTATTGCTATACCTGATGAGGAAAATCTGCTAATTCCTACCCGATGGAGATTTCTCTCCTCCAACAGTTCCCGGATGGGGGCAACTTCGGAGTTGACCAGGAGGTCGTAGTCCGACTGATCGGCCGCCAAGACCTTCTTCCCATCATTGGCGATCATGGAGGCTTCTTCCACACCATATCGAAGCCCCATGAATCAAGAGACAACACGAACACAAAAACGGGTTTCCACCCATGGATGGCGCTGGGCATATCCTTGATAACCCTGCGGCCTGATCTAGGGCCAATCACCCACCATCCGTTGCTTTGGAAATCCCTCTTGAGGACGAAAAGGGCCGTAAATAAATTGGTCCTAGGCTCTATGTTGGCGATGCTGCACATAACCAGGAACCCGCAGATGTTCCTGATGCTGTTCGGGGTCAACTGCGCTGGTACCACATGGTACAAGCGAAAGATCATGACGAAGAAGGGGTGCAGGGGAAATCGAAGACCAGCTTTCAGATGATCTTCGTATACGGCTAGGCACCCAGGGGAGGTTCGTTCACCCGCTCCTCAGGCACGGGGAGGATGAAGGAAAACTCCTCGGGAATGCGATAGCGTTTCCAAAGAAGGACTGCCTTGCCCTGAGAAACTGAGCTGGGAATCGACTCCAGACCTACTATGTCTCCGGCCCCCGAGGGCCCAACCTTTTTTCCCTGACTCTCTACGGTCCCTTCCATGATAAAGGAATGAAGCAAGGGAGCAGAAAGAAGATTCTACCTGTGAAATAGAGTGGTAGTCCAGAACAGTTTGGGCGGAGGATGAGACGAGGTTGAAGAAGCTTCCTTGGCCGGACCTTCGCCCTTCTCCAAAAAAAAGTAGGGGTCTCTGGAGCCCCGCCGGGGTTGAATTGACTTAAGGTCACCCTGGGAGGTAACCCACCTACAACTAACCGCCAGGATAAGATATACCCTTCATCCAACGGACGGGGGAGAGCTACCACAACCATCTAAATCTCAACCAAAAGACTACCTCAACCATCATGCAACGGGAAAAGGAAAGGTGGCTCCAGGGCCACCCACTTTTTCCTTCTTCCCAAATCTAGGAGTGACAGCTGTCCACCATCCGATTCCCAGATCATGATGGACAGTCCAATCAGAGATCCCATAATCATCCACTACACCGTCTCCCAGGAGGAAAGCGACAAGGCCTTAATACTCTCACTTCTCAAATCTCTGCTTTGAAAACTGAGAGTAGGGGGGCAACTGTTGGGATATCCCTGTTCAGCTACAAACCAAACTCCGGTTCGACTGGTCGAAGTCCTCTCTCTCTCCAGACCATGGACTTCGGACCAAGCAAGGGACAAGCCAACTGCAGGAAATCCAAGGCTATACACCGGACTACGATATCCGAAGGCCAGTCCTTCGGGTAACGTCTTCGGCCTTGACCGGAGACCGAACTTCTCATCGACTTCCGAAGACATGTACTTCGGTCCCCGCCATAGACACAATCTCCGGTCCCGGGGCTAATACCAAGTCTTCGGCTCATGCAAGGGAAAACCCGAAGCTTAGACCACAATCTGGTCCAAAAAGGCAACTGTAACCAACGGTTATAATCGACACTCATCATGCCATAATCATGGCACGCAACTCCTGCTGCCACACCTCCGATCTGGCCGGACCGCTCAATGACAATCCACGATCGCCAATCATGGAAGAGATTGGCTCCCATGATCACCGGAAAAAAAGCGGGCTGCAGGCCGGAGGCCTTCTTTTAAATAAGGATAAGAATGATGGTTCGAGAGGTATGCTAACACTCACGCTCCATATACTTATGGTCTCCAAGAGCCTTTTCTCTCTCTATTCTCCACACCTTCCCCATTCTGTTGCTGGGATCTGCTACTGACTTAGGTATCGAAGTGTCCCCCGCCGGAACATCTCCTGCAAGGGACCTGTTTTGTAGGTGAACCAGGGAGCGGTCCTGCGACGCAGCGGCTCCGACTGGCCGATCCAGGGACTCCACGCCAACAAGCTCGAAGTAATGCGCCCTGGCTATTGGCAATAATATAAGCTATATAAGTGCTATTAATAGAAATAAAAGCATCAAAATTTAATTTGAGAATACCCATAGGTGGGAGAAGGCAGCAAACTAGTTTGGGGCAATTAGATTGAGATAGTAAAGGATATTGAGCTTCCTAGTTTCGTGACTGGTTCTCAAAGTGCAAAGTATTAGGATGCTATTTGGTCAAAAGAGTAATAAGCAATGGCCTTCCTGGCAAGTTGAGCGGGGGTCATAAAAGAATTTTGGAAAATTCTAGCATTTAGGCCCATCCATATAAGCCACTCAGTATAAGCAAGAGTGTATTTGGCATCCCTTTGTACCTGGGAACGAGACAATAGAGTTTCCAATTCCAACAAAGGGGAAAAATGAAACTTATGTGCGAACTTCTGAGCTAGGAGCTGCCAACAATTTTAAGCAAAAGCATAATCATAAATAATATGCTGACAATCTTTGATTTAGGTTTCACAAAGATCACAAAAAAATTGATCCCAATGGAGGACACTTCTATGGCAAAGAAGTCGCTTGCAAGAAAGTTTGGGTCTTAGAAGTTAGGTTTTGACTCACATAGGAACTCCATCTTACAAAGCTAGGTAAAGGTGTAAGCATGTTGCTGCACAGGATGATTATATAGTTGGTACGTGTCCTTTAAAACCACTCCATTATGTTCAGAAGGGCCCTAGCATAATTGATCAGACCAAAGATCCTTAGGAATTTATATATTAAGGGTATGTTGTGCCATGTCTTCACATAACAGAGTTGATAATAAAACAGTGTTCCATGATCTTTCAGGGGTAATCAATTGTTGGAGCTTCCATTCATCAACATTAACATTCATGCTAATAAAGGTAAGCCAGGCATTTGAAAGAAGCGCAGATACCCAAGGATCATTTAAAAGAAAAATCTTCTCACCGGACCCTATCCTCTAGATGAATTGGAAGGTCATCTTACCACCATATCCTATAATTTTTGTCCATATATGCGAATAGTTGGGAGGTTTTTTATAGTGTGCCAATTTCTAGCAAATATGTACTTAGCATTAATGATTCGGGCCCAAAGGGAAAATGGCTTCAAGATTAATTGAGCAGCTAGCTTTGCACACAAAGCATCTCTCTTATAGAATAATGAAGTAATACCGAGACCACTATTGTGTTTAGAGGTATAGATTTGCTTCCAAGAGACTAAATGCAAGCCTCGACTGTTAATGGGATAGCCCCATAGGAAAGCCCTAAACTCTTGGTCAAGTTTTGTCAGAAAAAAATAGTCAGATAGATAACTGACATGCAGTAAGTAGATAAAGAAAATGGAACAGAGTGAATCAAAGTCATCGGACCGGCAAATGATAAGGTTCTCCATTTCTAGTTGTCAATTTTGGATGTCACTACCTAGAAAGATAATTACCTAGAAAGATAATTAAAGTCATTTATGTCCGGTTAATCTCCTGAAAGAGGCATCCTAAGATACTTCCCAAGTTTTTTTTTTCCATAATTTGTAAAATAGAACATATACATCTTCGAATATTCCTTGATGTAGATGGACTAAATGTAGCCTAAGATTTATATGAATTAGTTGCTTGCCCTGACATGTTGCAGTACAAGAATAGCTTCGAGGCAAATCCCATCTCTAATCATTGCTCTGGTTACCAAGAGGATGTCGTCCACATAGAGGATGTGGAAAATGTGGGGGGCATTTCTTCCTGGAATTAATAAAGACTTTGAGAAGTTGGTGTTGCACTGCAAATTTAATAAATTAAGAGAAAATGTCAAAGCATAAGATAAATAAATAAGATGACAGAGGACATCCTTGATAGAGTCCTCTATTGGAAAGGATCCAATCAGTAGGAGATCTATTAATTAATAAGGCATAATGGAAGTTTGCAATGTACATATGCATCATGTTTAAGAATATTGAATAAAATCCAAAATGACGCATAACATGCATGATGAAAGACCATAGAAGCTAATCATAAGCCTTCTCCACATCTATTTTCACAACCGTAAGACTTCTCTGCCTTGAAGTATGCCGGAGAGAATAACTTCTTGGTCAATTAATATATTTTCAGTAATGTTTCTCCTTGGTACAAAAGCACCATGTTCAATAGAAACAAGGATAGACCACACCAACTTTTCTAGGAAGGACCAAAAAATATAAAAATATTAATAAATAAATATAATTAATTTAAATATATTTTTTATAAATATTATTTGAATTGTATTCGATGTTGTTTCATAGAACTAAATTCATCAATAATGGAATCAATTATAAAATTTTTATCTATCTTCTTCTCGATATAAGTGACTAAATAATCAATAAGAAACTCATCTTCCATCTTGTTGTGCAATTTGATCTTGACAATTTTTATCACTGAAAAAACTCTCTATAATAGCAGTTGAAATTAGAAGTCATAAGCACTCCAGACTCATGGAGGATGCCGCACACTGGTCATGATAACAGCAGCGATAGCATCGCACCGAATGCCATCGATGCAGCATGACAAGATGGGGCGTCCATCAAGTAATAAGGCCAGAGGTGATGGGGCATGAAAGCGACAGTGTCGATGCAAGCCTGGAGCACAATGGGCACCCGTCCACCCGTGCCCCCCAAGATTGATTATGTCGTGCAACAGGTCCAGCTGCTAGGGCTGTGCATGGCTCTACCACACACAGTATCCGTTGATGCAGCGAGGCTGATAGAGGCCATCGAGATAGTAGCCACCACCCGGCATGTTGGTGGTACCAGCCTTGCACACATGCAGCAAACTAGTCTCATCGTGGGGGCATTCTCGCTGCTTGTGCTGCGCAAATGGCTTTGGCCACCATAGCATTCATCGATGCGATGAATGAGATGATGCTGGTCTTGCGTGATGGCTTCAACCATGGCGAGATATAAAGCCTTGTGTTATAGGGATGGCAATAAAATCCAAATCCATGGATACCCGACACGATTGGGCCGGGTAGTCAATGCTTTGATTAGGTTTGGGCCGGGTTTGGGTAAAGCCCGAATGCTTAACTCTGGATTTGGGCCGGGACTGGGTAGATATACACCCGACCCAAACCTGGCCCGAATTATTTTAATATTTAAATATATATATAATTAATATATATTTTATTAATTATAATTATTAGTTATTAAATTTTAAAATACTTGAATCCTATACCCTGATCATTATATATATATATTGAAATTTTTTTTTTCATCCTATTCTATTCTATTCAGGGTGAAATCAAAACAAGATCATAATTATAAGTTTACCAACTTCATAATATAAATTTTGATTGAATATGAAATTAAATGATGTTGAACTAAAAATATAGTTAAATTTTATTTGTTTAATGTATATATAATTTATAAAATTGTAGATGATTTTAAAGTTGATAAAAATGAAAATATATTTAATATGACTCAGTTGGGTTCGGACTGGGTAAACCCGATTATCCAATACCCAATTGAGATGGGTTTGGATAAAAAAAATTCAGTCTCGATAGTGTTTGGACCAGGTTTGGGTGGTGTATTGAATATTTGGATTTGGATTTGGGTAGTTATGCACCTGGCCCGAACCCGGCCCATTACCATCCCTATTGTGTTAGCATCCCCATCCTTTAGCCAAGTAATCCTAGATTTTTGCCTCCAAAAGACTTCTTATGCATGAAAATTTTCCTGATATATATTAAAATTATTAATATTTTAAAAATATATTAAATAATAAGATTTTTAAATAGTATAAATAGTAAAATGAAGTAATTTATTTTTTTTCTTTCAAAATGAAGAGGATTGAATTTTTTTGTAAATAATTAATTATTAAAATTAAAATATCATAGTATATTTAAAATAATTATATTTATATAAGGAAGTTTTTAATAAGTATAATAAATCATAATTTTATATTAGAAAGTAGGGTTGCCATGGTGGCTAAGTAGTCAGTAAATATTTAATCAATTTTAGCTTCAAATCCTTGTATGGAAAATTAATTAAAATTATAAATCCATTAAATAAAGGATATTAGATACTAATATGAAAATGTTTAATATTTTTTTATAAAATATATTTGATCACAAATATAGTATTTTTTTAGAAAAACTATTTGATTTAAGTTGCATCTATAGCAATGGTTAAAATTGCTTCAATAAATTATGCTAATGGTCATAAATCATTATTATAAGATAAAGGATACTATATACTAATATGAAAATATTTAATATTTTTCATAAAATATATTTGATCATAAATATAATATTTTTTTAGAAAACTATTTGATTTAAGTTGCATCTATAGCAATGGTTAAAATTACTATAATAAATATATTGATGGTCATAAATCATTATTATAAGATAATCTAAAATCGTTACCAAAGACTTATTTATACCAATACTCAGCAAAATCATGGTAATAGCTTTTAGCGATGCCACCTATTACCGTAGTGTACCAACTATTGGTATAAGTTTTACTAACAGTTTCTTAAATTTTTTTGTAACGGTTTTAAATACTACTATAGGTCCTTTTTGTTGTAGTAACGATCCAACTGTTAAAACACTCTGCCACATTAAATATCGTGATATCCCAATGCTAACATGGAAATACTATATTTTTCCAATGCTCCAGCTTTATATGCATGATAAAGTTACTTGTTGCTGGGGCTTCTACTATAAGTTTACTTATTAATTTTTAAAAATGTTTAGATTTAGGATATAGGCAGCATCATTTAATATTTAATAAATCAACTATTCTCTTCTTTTTAGCTACACGATAATGATCAAGCATATGCATGTAGAACAATGAAAGAATCATGTATATGACTAACAGAGATATAATCAAGCAATATATTTTAAAGATTAACTTAAAAATTCAGAAAAATATACTATATACTTGATTTTTGAAATTATCTTTAATATGACGAATACAATATGAGTGATAGCTACTAGTAAAGTACTTCAACAATGCTTTTTTAAGTCCCTGATATCTATTTGTCATAATAGTAAAATGATGTCTATGATAGTTGTCACAATACTCAAAGGCTCCTTTCAAACTCTGACAAAACTAGTTTTTATTATCATCGTTTTTTTATATCAATAATAGCTTATGTTATAGGAAAATATCATCATTTGCATTTTTGCCCGTAGCACTAAGTAAAACTCTAGCATCCTTATGCTTACCAAATGTTACATTCATGAATATCATAAAACCATTGACTGAGGTTTTAAATGAAATGAATAGACATCCGAATTAATCTTCAATGGTTTCATACTCCGCTACGCTACCGGGTTGGTCACAAGAATGGCATTTCAATACTATCATATCTATTCATAATAAACCAATCTCTGGCTATAGAGATCCTTAATAGTAACCTCTTTTCCATGCCATACTTGATGATATGGCAATTCCATGATATATACTACAAGAAAAAACATTATTAGTGATGGCTAACCCCATCGCTAATAGCTAGTTTGCCATCGCTAATACTATTAACGACAACGAGTATCAGCCATGGCTCGCCATCTTTAATACTATCAGCCATGGCTCGCCATCTTTAATACTATCAGCCATGGCTCGCCATCTTTAATTAGCCATCACATAAATCTTTATCATAATTAACCATTATTAATGATAGTAAATCTTGTCATTGCTAATAAAAATTATTAACGACGGCTATTAACGATGGCAACAACCGTTACTAATAATATTTTTATTTTTTAAAAATAATTAAATTAAAAAATTATTAGTGACTAAAAAATACCATCACTAAAAATGGCACATGTCAGTAATAAATCATTAGCAAAGGTAGTTATCATCATCAAAGCCATCACTAATATTTTTTTAAAAATTTTAAAAAAATAATTATTTTTTAAAAATAATTTAATTTTAATAATAAATATTAGAGTTCTTAAACTATATTAAATATAAAGTAACAAGCATTATTATAAATAAAAAATTAATTATATTATATTAAAAAAATATAATTTCATAAATTTATATTGCTAAAAAATTAAATATATACTATCACAATAAAAGAAAATCATCTAAGATATACGTCGTCGTCATCATATATACTACTATCAAAATTTTAAAAAAATCATCTGAGATCTCCTCCAACCTTTGGAAAACATGATATATAATTTGTAACAATAAAAATAAATAAATTCATCGAATTAATTATATAATTATGGATGGCAATGCACAATTTAAATTGATGGAAGATAAGTATTTAAAATAATTCAAGAATTTAAAAATAGAATTTCTATGACCTTCTTGTACTCCGACTTTTGGAAGGAGAACTCGAAGAATAAAATGAGATCCTTGATGGAGAAGAACTCGAGATTGCAGGAGAAGAACCGGAAGCCATTGATCTCTAGCAGCGGCTATTTCGAAGAAGAAGCCCTAAAGTTGTTCTTCTATTTTGTGCCCATCTAATTGTCCTGAGACATGGTGGTGGTACCATCGACTGTCATAGCAATGCCACTAGGACCTCATCACTAAAAACCAATTTTTGCTAGAGAAATTATAAGCTGGATATACCAAAATGGTTAAAGGAAAAATATCTTCAATTGTACTCAAGATACTGTAATCCTTTCTAACTCCATCATTTAGCTAGTAATAGTAGTAGTGATGCAACTATCGTACCAACCATTCTTGATACCTCCCATTCTAAGATAAGCATCCATTATCACACCTTGGCACCAAATATCTTAAGACCGAGAGGCAACTAGCTCGTTGTTAACTTAATTCAATATCAAAATCTTAACTCTCTCTTCATCTTAATTTACATTTTTTTATCATGGACTAGTCCAATATCACCAAGTGCAATATCTGATCATTGATTAAATCATGTTTCAATACTAATGAATTGTTAACTTGTTCAGAACATATACATTAAAACATTTATCAATCCATGATTAAAAATTATCCTAAATAATATTAGACCAACTCATGATCGTGCAAATAATATAACTAAAGATGAAGAAAGATTTAAAATCTTAATAATGAATGAAGTAAACAAAGAACTAATTGCTACTCAACCTTAAACTGCTTTGATGCCAAGGATGTTCATCTTGGAATGGAAGGTATTAAAAATAGCTAGTGCAATAACTACTTCACTACTACTATCGTCGACTAAATGATAGGTAGGAAAGAATTGTAATATCTTAAGTAAAATTGAAGATACCTTTTCGTTGATCAATTTAATATACCTAGCTTTTAATTTCTCTAGCAAAAACTAACCTTTGGTGCTGAGGTCTCAATGGCATCATTGCGACAGCCGATGGTGCCATCCTATATCTCAGGTCGATTAGTTGGGCATGAACTAAAAAATGGTTCTAGCACTTTCTCCCGAAATGGCCACTGCAGGAGATCAATGACTTCAAGGTATTATCCTACGATCTCGAGCACTTCTCTATCAAGGATCTCATTTTCTTCTTGGAGTCCTCCTTCCAGAAGTCAGAGTACGAGAAGGTTCTAGAGATTCTATATCTTTAAATCTTTGAATCATTTTAAATACTTATCTTAGTCAGGCATGTTTCCAAATTAGGTTTAGGTTGGGCTGGGCCAAAGGGATGCCCAAGCCCTTTCTTGAACTGATCCACAGAGAGGTTGGAGAATTTGAAGGAGTCCATGTCGTGGACCGTTATTCGAAGGTCCAATAACTAAGGTCGAGTCCGAGTGCAATATATCTAGGTTTTGACCTGAACTAGACCCGTTGATAATTTTAAGATAAAGCAAGTAAATAAGAAAAGAGAACCAAACTCCTCTTTGTCAGAGATAAAGAAAAGAAGAGAAGAAGATGAAAAAGAATAAGGAGACAGCATCGATTGAAGATTCTAACTTGACTGTTAACTTCATTCACTATTAAAATTATAAGTATTTCTTCATCTTTAGTTACATCATATGCATCATAGGCTAGCCTAACATCATCCAGTACAATATTTGTTTATTTATTAATTTATATTTTAATGCATATGAACTGTTAACTTTGTTCAATCTATATGAATTGAAACATGAATTAATCCACCACCAGATATTACACTTTATAATTTTAAACCAGTCCATGATTGTGCAACTGATGTAACTAAAGATAAAGAAAGAGTTAAAATATCAATAATGAATGAAGTCAACAACAAATTAAAATCTCAAATCCATGTTGTCTCTTTATTCTTCTTCATTTTCAGCTCTTCTTTACTTTAACTTTGACAAAAAGAGAAAGTTTGATTTTTTCTTTCCTTATTTTCTTGCAAAGTTTGATTTTTTCTTTCCTTATTTTTCTTGCTTTATCTTAGAGATATCAACGAGTCAAGTCATGTCAAAACCTAGATTTATATCCAGGTCTAGACCTGACCTTAGTTATTGGACCCGAACTCGAACCCGCATACTCTCCACCACCCTACTCATGACAGGAACCCTAGTTATTGGATCCTAGATATATATCCAGATCTAGACTCCCTCGATCTTCATGGTAATTGCAATACTCTACTATTGACGTTGCCAACCTCAAAGTCGCCATCCTAAAGGCTACCTCCCAAGATGAGGTCCCTGTCAATGATCGCCTTATAATCGAGATCGTCCTCCTCACCAAGTCATCTTCCCCCGTCATCATTGCCTGCATCATCAAGACCCTCTCCCACCATCTCTCGTACTAGCAATTAGGTCATCACCATCAAGTTCCTCATTATCACCTTTCACGTCCTCTATGACATCGGCCCCAACTTCTCCCATAAGGCCCTCTCTGCACCACTCATCAGGTTTGAGTCGGGCCAGGCCAATAGGATGCTTAAGCTTAGTCCAAAAATTAAATAGGCTCTAATATTAGATCCAAGCCTGGCCTAATTTACTTCGAGCTTAGCCTGAAGCATAGCCAGGCTTCAAGCCAGCCCAAAGCCAATTAGGCCAGCCTAAGATCAATTCCAATCTTATCTGCATGGCAAGAACCGAATCTTATGCATAAAAGACATGGATCCATGCATACCTAATTAATTATTTACTTAATTGAATTAACATCTAATTAAATAAGTAAATAATAAAATAAATAACTAATTAAAAAATAAGTAAATATCTAATTAGTTAAACCAATAAATAAATATCTAATTAATTAAATAAATAACTAATTAATTAATTAATTAATTAAATATCTAATTAATTAAATTAATAAATATACATCTAATTAATTAATTAATTAATTGCTAATTAACTAATTATTAATATAAAAAATTAACTTTTAATAATAGTTCTAGCATCGTCACCATTGCCATCGCTAATACTCATATTACAAATGCAAGGCAGATCTAATATAATACCAAGGTCTAAAAAAGGAGTGATTACTATTTCATAACAGCGACCTGGCTTCAATACTCATCATAGGCCACCTTGGTTAAGATTTCTATTGCTAGGCATATTTAAGATAAAAATCAAATAAAATACTTTTAAAAATTATTCAAAATAATTTTAAAAGAAATCAAAATAGGAAAGAAAATAGAAAATAAATTCAAATAAAATGACTACGGAAACTAGACTAAGAGAAATCAGTGAAAATCTTAAAATCTTAGAAAAAATGCAAGTGCTTATAAATATTAATGAGGATCCTGGTAGGACCCTAGCAAAGCATGACAATAGCAATTGATGGCAAGAAGAAGCTCAGTGGCATGAAGAGGCCCCAAGGGTACATGGGAGCTCGATGATGGTATAGGCATTAACGATATGGCACCAACGAGAGCAAGAAGGAGAGGTGGCAGTATAGATGCCTGGGAGGCATGGGCGCTCGGTGATGGTATAGGCAGCAGTGGTAGAGAGAACGAGAGGCACTATGGGGGGGTGATCGAGCTCGGCGACAGTGGGAGTCGGTAAGAGAGGCAATGGTACATGCATCAAGGGGGTGGGAGCTCGGCGATGAGAGCAAGAACAAGAGGTGCCAGGAGAGGCGTGGGAGCTCAACGATGGCACAGGCATCGACAGTACATGCACCAACAAGAGCAGAAAGGAGAGGCACTAGTACAGACACCTGGGGGCATGGGCACTTGGCAATGATACAAGCAACAGTAGGAACAGGAATGAGAGGCACCGAGAGGGGGAAGCAGGATCTCAATGGTGGCATCAGCGGGAACGAGAATGATAGGCAACGGTATAGAGAATTATAAATTTTATAATATAATATAATATTTTACTTTATTTTATAAAATTTAGTATACTATATTATATTATAAAATATAATATATTATAATATATTATAATATTAATATAGTATAGCATAATATAAATTATATTTTATTTTTTATAATATTAATATATTATATTAAATATAATATAATATATAAATATTAATTATTATATTATATTATATTTAATAATATAATATATTTGATATAAAGTAGTATATTTATATTAAATATATTTATATTTATTTATATATAATATAATTTATTTATTTTCATTATATATTTTATATAATATAAATATATTATATTAAATTTAATAATATAATATATATATTTAATATGCTCAAATAATATATTAAATATATTATCTATTTAATATTCAAATTTTTTATATTTATTTAGTATAAAAAATAATTTTATCTTTTTAAATTTTGATATAAAAATATAAAATATTTTATATTTAATATATTTTATAATATAAAATATTTAAAAATTATATTTTTATAAATAAAATATAGATTTAATTTAGAAATATTTTAAAATTTTGATTTTATATAATGTAATATTACATGTATGTACCTAATATAATAATCTACATTACATGTAATGTATATTACCAGCAATCCACATTACCGATAATCCACATTATCTTTCAGGATTGCCTGGTAATCCACCAAATGCAACCTTAGGATAAATCTCAGCTCTTGGAGATCTTCAACTCTTGGGCAATCTCAATTCTTGGAGGTTTTCAGGTAGTGCTGACTAATCTCTCCCTTCTTGGACCTGCAAAAAAGTCCTCAGTACTAGAAAAACTTGTAGGATTCTCCAGTAGAGGGGACACTCTGATATTTCAATCAGCTTTGAAAGGGAAGATAGTAAGAAAAAAATGGAGGGAGAGAATATGTGCTTAGAAAAGTTATCCCTTAGGAGATCATCTCAACCTCCTATTTATAAGAATAGAGAGTTGAGTTAGTAAAGCGATTATAACCATTTATAAAGTAGTTACACTATTAAGAAAGTGGTTAAGTTAGTTAGGTTATTAAGAGATTAGTTTGTAAAGTAGTTTGTTAAGTGGTTTATTACACCTCTTGATAACTACTTTACTACTTTATTGTAATACCTCTAACGATCTTAAAACATGTACTTCATGTTGAATATAAATAAAACTTTGTACCTGGCTCAAATAAAAGATTGGACTGGTACCTTGTGCCTCAAGTAAGAGGTCGAGTTGGCATCCTGTGCCTTATATAAGATATTGGAGTGGTACCCTGTGCCTTATATAAGAGATCGGATTAGCATCTTATACCTTATATAAGAGGTCGGATTGGCATCCCATGCCTTATATAAGATATCAGATTAGCACCTTATGCCTCAAAGAAGAGGTCGGATTGTTACCCTGTGCCATATATAAGATATCATATTGGTACTTGGTGCCTTATATAAGAGGTAGGATTTGCACCCTTTGCCTTATATAAGAGGTCAGGTTAGCATCTTGTACCTTTTATAAGAGATTAGATTGGCACATTGTACTTTATATAAGAGATCAAATTAGTACCCTATGCCTTATATAAGAGATTGAATTAGTACCTTGTACTTTATATAAAAGATCGGATTGGCACCTTATACCTTATATAAGAAGTCATATTGGTACCATATGCCTTATATAAAAGATCAGATTGGCACCTTGTACCTTATATAAGAGGTCAGATTGGTACCTTATACCTTATATAAGAGGTAGGATTGGTATCCTATGCCTTAACTTAATAGCTCATCAGGTCAGTTTGGCAACCTATGCCTTAAATAATGGCTCAACAAGTTGGCTTAGCACCTTGGTCAAAAATATTTTCCCATACCAACAATCATTTATGACAAGTTATCTATCCTGTAACAATTGCCTTCTACTTTTGAGTTTGAATTGATTTATGTAATTCAACTCAAAAGTACAATAAGAAGATTCAGCAAGCCTTCTAATCATTGATCACTTTATTAGAAAATACCTAATTACTTTGGTAAAGAACATTTGATCATCTTAATAGAGAATACCAGAATACCTGATCGAAATCTTGGATAAATATGTATCATCTAATCACTTTGAATAGAGAAAATGTTGATCCCTAAAATGATTTTGATGATTACAAAATATTGGAGCATGTATGTATTACTAATTCTTTTAATTACTCAAGAAGTTTTTGCAGGAAGTATTTATCATTGTATCATGTGGTTTTCTATTCAGTTAAAGTGTATTTCAGTATTGTATGAACTCTTGTACATCTCAAGTTGTAAAGCCCTAATTTTATCCTTGTAATCTTGTAAAAAGGGCTAAAAATTAGTAAAAAATAAGTATAAATAGGTTAGACATATGTGATAAGTTTTTTGAAGTGATTGGAAGACTTGCTCTTATTGGAAATTTACTTTGAAGAAGTTCTGCTTGAGCTGACTCATGGACCAAGAGCCGACTCATGTTTTGGCACAGCATGGATAGTCTCAAAGTTTTAGAAGTTCGAGCCGACTCGAGCATAATGAGCCGACTCACATAGAGTATGCAATTCATAAAGTTCAGAAACTCAGAGCCACGAGCTGACTCGAGCTAGAAGAGCCGACTCATCCAGAGTTTGTATTTTTCCTGACTAAGACTTTGAGCCAACTCGACCTAGAAGAGCCGACTAGTCTAGAGTTTGTTTTTGGTCTGTCCGCGACTTCGAGCCAACTCAAGGTTCTCGAGCCGACTTGAGTGACAGGTTCTGGCTTTCTAACGGCTAGTTGCTGAATCAAATTTTTGAATTCAAAAGGCCCTCCAACGGCTCTATTTCGGTTCCCTAAGCCCTACAACGGCTAGTTTTGATTGAAGACTATAAAAGAGATCATTTATGATGGATTATATAGATGATTATTGATTATTCAAAAGCATTCAAGTAAATTTCAAGCCTTTCACCAACCAACTTCAAGTGAGCATTCAAGAAAGGATTCAAAGCTTCTTCAATTCATCTTCATTCATTGAATCCAAATTTTGAGGAAGTCAAGAAGCAGCTTTAAGAGCATTCAAGAGCATCTAAATCAAGGCTTCGATTTGATCTTCATTGGCAACTACCAAACAAATTGGGTTTGTTGTAAAGTTGCTATTTTTATTTGATATATCTTGTTTGCTCTCCAAGAGCAGCAAGGGGCTGTGTCTTGTGATTGTTGAAAGGTTTTTAGGTGAGCTTATTAAAACCTAAGTGTGGGTTTCTTTGGTGAGCCCGGTTCTAAAAATCAAAGGGAGTTGGGTTCTTGGTAAACCCGGTGTAAAACCAAGTTTGGGTTTCTTTGGTGAACCCGGTTTAAAAATCAAAGTGTAGAGGTTTGGATTGTGATCCTGTTAAAATAATCCGACTATATTCTGGTGGGGGATATAGTGAAAATGTCAAGTGATGCTTGGGTAGTGGACGTAGGAGCGGGTTGCTCCGAACCACTCTAATTTTCTTGTGTTTGTGATTGTACTTGATTGACTTCATTATGTTTATTTACTTGCTTTCGCATTGCATTATCTATCACAACACCAATACTAAAAGATTCTCAAAGTGCACATATTTGCAAGAAAGTTTTATATCCCAATTCACCCCCCTCTTGGAAAGCCACCTAGGCAACAAGTGGTATCAGAGCAGAGTCTCTGAAATTACTTAGAGTAAAGATTGATGGCACATCCCATGAGAACCTCTTTGGCCGAAGGCCAATCCACAAACCGACCTCCACTTTTCACTGGAATTAACTACACATATTGGAAGGCTAGGATGAAGATATACATTCAAGCCGTAGACTTTCAATTATGGAAGATAATTCAAAAAGGACTTCACATACCTACATCAGAATTAATGATGTTGAGGTTTCCAAACCTGAAGAGGAATGGGACGAGAATGATATGAAAAAGGCTGAGTTAAATGCTAAAGTCATGAATTTACTTTATTGTACTTTGGACCCAAATGAATTTAATAGAATTTTCACGTGTAATTCTGTTAAAGAAATTTGGGATAAGCTCGAAATCACATACGAGGGCACATCACAAGTAAAGACTTCTAAGATTAACCTTCTTATGCATAATTATGAGTTATTCAAAATGGAGCCTAATGAAACTATATCTACTATATTTTCACATTTTACTGACATTATAAATGGTCTTAAAGCCTTGGTAGGACTTATACTAGTGCTGACCTAGTGTAAAAAGTTTTGATATCTTTGCCAAAAAAATGGAAAGCAAAAGTTACGGCTATTCAAGAGGCAAAGGACTTAAACACACTACCATTAGATGAGCTGGTTGGGTCATTGATGATCACTCATGAGCTAGCCATGTAGCAAAGAATGGAAGAAGACACAAAAAAGAAAAAGGCCATTGCATTTAAAGCAACTGAAGAGGATAAAGATGAAGATTCAGATACATCTGATGATGATGTTATGGAGAATGATGAAATTGTCCTAGTAATAAGAAAGTTCAAAAAATTTATGGGCAAAAGAAGAATTAATAGATGGAGAAAGTAATTCAGAAGAGGAGAATATGGAAAGGAAAGAGAAAAAGACAAAGAAAATGACAAGGACAAAGATCAAATTCTAATTTGTTATGAGTGCAAGAAACCGGGACACATACGCCCTAATTGTCCAGAAGCTAAGAAAAAGTTGTTTAAGAGAGAAAAAGAAAGCAATGCATGCGGCATGGAGTGACGGTGATGAATCTACATCAACTGAAGAAGAAGAAGATACAACGAAGACTGCTCAAATTTACCTTATGGGTTTGGAGGATGAGGTAACAACTTCTGAACCAAATTTAGATTTTACCTATGATGAGTTTCATAATGCTTTTTGTAAACTATTGATTGAATACAAAAAGGTTGGTTTGAAAATGAAGAGTTTAAAAAATAATTGTGATGTTTTTGAAAAAGATAAAAATGAAGTTGGTGAAAGAAACAAGATTTTACAAAGAGAATTAAGTATGACTTGTGAAAGACTTAAAACTATCCAATTTGAAATGGAAGAACTCCTTGAAAAGAATAAAATTTTGCAAAATGAAAATACTGACTTGCAAAAAGAAATTCAAAAGCTTAAACCATTAGTTAAAAAATTAACTTTAAGCTATAACAAACTTGAATTGATTTTGAAAAATCAAAGAGATTCTAGTAACAAGTTTGGAATTGGTTATGAAAACACAAATACAAATAAGTTTTCTGCATCCACTTCTTATACTCCCAAGTTTATTATATCAAAGCAATATGGACCAAAGTTTGCATCACATGCTTCTTATTCAAAGTCAAGAATTATTTGCTATGCATGTAATAACATCGGTCACAAAGCATTTGAATATCATTTGAAATATAATGCCAAAAAGAAAATCAATAAAATCTGGGTTTCAAAAGGAACCAATCCTACTAACTTGCAAGGATCCAAGAGAGCTTGGCTACATAAATGTATTACTTGATTGTTTTGCAGGAATGTCTTGCAGCCATGAAATCAAAGAAAAGATGGTACCTTGATAGCGGCTGTTCAAGACATATGACGGATGATATAGATCAATTCTTCATCCTGGAATAAAAAGATGGTGGCATGATAACCTTTGGTGACAATCATAAAGAAAGGATAATTGGTATTGATAAAATTAAAATTATTCCTTCTACATTTATTGAGAATGTATTACTAGTAGAAAAATTAAAGCATAATCTGTTAAGTATCAGTCAGTTATGTGATATTAGCTTTAATGTTTTCTTCAAGTCTTCAATATATATAGTAGTCGATCCTCTTGACTCTAGTACAAAGTTCATTGGACAGACTTGGCAATATATATGTAGTAGATCTTAATGATCTAGCTATGTCAAGCAATATAAGTCTTATGGCAGTGAATGATAAGAGCAAGGAATCAAGTCTACTATGGCATAGACGACTTGGACATGCTAGTATGGATACTATTGCAAAACTTATTTTAAAAGACTTAGTTAAAGGTTTGCCAAAGTTTAAAGTAGATTTTGATTACATCTGTGATGCATGCCAATTAGGAAAGCAAGTGAGGGGGAGTTTTAAATCCAAGAATATTGTTTCTACCACTAGATCTTTAGAGCTACTTCACATGGATCTATTCGGACCCACTAAGACAACAAGCTTAGGTAGTATGAAGTATGGTCTTGTGATTGTAGATGATTTTTCAAGATACACTTGGATTTTATTTATTGCACATAAAGATGAAACTTTTAAAGCATTCAAAAAGTTTTACAAAAGAGTTTCAAACTTAAAAAATCTTGCTGTTATTTTTATTCGTAGTGATCATGGTATGGAATTCGAAAATCAATATTTTGATCATTTTTGCATAAAATACAGTATTGATCATAACTTCTCCGTTTCTAGAACACCACAGCAAAATGGTATTGTAGAGAGAGAATAGAACATTGGAAGAAATGTCCAGAACAATGCTTTGTGAAAGAAATCTTCCAAGATACTTTTGGACAAAAGCTGTAAATACTGCTTGTTATATTTTGAATAGAGTTTTAATCTGACCTATTATAAGAAAAACCCCCTATGAACTATGGAATAATAGAAAGCCTAACATTAATTATTTTCATATTTTTGTTGTAAATGTTTTATACTTAATAATGGTAAAGATAATCTTGGTAAGTTTGATGCCAAATCTGATGAGGCTATCTTTCTTGGTTACTCTACAAATAGTAAAGCCTATCGAGTTTTCAATAAAAGAACTTTAACTGTAGAAGAATCAATTTATGTTATTTTCAATGAAACTGACATGACATCTTCTAAAAAAGAAGATTGTGCTAATGATGATACAGGTACACTTGAACATGGATTAAAGGACATGACTATCAAAGATAAGCAAGTGAACCACAAGAAGACATGGTAAGTAAGAATCAAGAGGATATACCTAAAGAATGGAGGTATGCATATTCAAATCCCAAAGAACTCATTATAGGAGATCCATCACAACGTATTAGAACTAGAGCTTCACATAGGGATGCACATGATCTGATTGATTTTGTATCTCATGTAGAACCACATACCATAGAAGAAGCTGAGATCGACCCTAATTGGATGTTAGCTATGCATAATGAGTTAAACCAATTTAGAAGAAATAATATTTGGATACTTGTAGAAAGACCAGTTGACTACCCTGTTATAGGTACTAGATGGGTTTACAGAAATAAGCTAGATGAACAAGGTAATATAATTATGAATAAGGCTAGACTGGTAGCTCAAGGTTATAATCAAGAAGAATGAATAGATTTTGATGAAATCTATGCACCAGTAGCTAGGCTATAAGCCATTAGATTACTCTTGGCATATGCAGTTTTATGAACTTTAAATTATTTCAAATGAATGTAAGGGGTGCTTTTCTAAATGGTTTTCTATCTGAAGAAGTTTTTATAGAACAACCACCTGGTTTTATCGATCACACTTTTTCAAATCAAGTTTTTAAGTTGAATAAAGCTTTATATGGTCTTAAACAGGCACCTAAAGCCTGGTATGATAGATTAAGCAAGTTTTTGCTTGAAAATGATTTTGTAAGGGATAGTGTTGATACTATTTTGTTTATTCAAAAGAAAAATAATGATATTTTGATTATTCAAATTTATGTTGATGATATAATATTTGGATCTATTGATGAATCCTTGTGTCAAGATTTTGCTAAGTTAATGCAGGGAGAATTCGAAATGAGTCTAATGGGTGAGCTGAGCTACTTTCTCGGGATTTAAATCAAACAATCGAAGGAAGGAATCCTAATCAATCAAGCCAAATATATTAAAGAAATTATCAAAAAGTTTGGCATGGAATCAAGCAAAGAAGTTAGAACGCCCATGAGTCCTGCATGCAAATTAGATAAAGATGAAATGGCACAGGAGTTGATCAAAAATTGTATAGAGGTATGATCGGATCTCTACTCTCTATTTAACTGTCAGTAGACTTGATATTTTATTTAGTGTTTATATGTATTCACGTTTTCAATCAAATCCAAAAGAATCTCACATTATTGTTGTTAAAAGAATTTTTAAATATCTTAAAGGCATATGTAATATAGGATTATGATATTCCAAGCATTCATCTTTAAAGTTAATTAGTTATTCTGATGCTGATTATGGTGGTTATAAGATTGATAGAAAAAGCACCAGTGGCACATGCTAATTTCTAGGTGTTAACTTAATTTCATGGCACTGCCGTAAATGGAACTCTGTAGTACTATCCACTGCTGAGGCAAAGTATGTGGCCGTAGGGAGCTGTTGTGCACAAGTGTTGTGGATCAAGCAATAGCTAGAAGATTATGGTATTATCCAATCTAAGATTTTTATCAAATGTGATAACATTAGTGCTATTAATTTATCAAAAAATCTAATTCAACACTCTAAAACAAAGCATATAGAAATTAGACATCATTTTATTAGAGATCATGTCTTAAATAATATCATAGAATTAGAATTTGTACAAACTGAGAACCAATTAGCTGACATTTTTACCAAACCTCTTAGCTAAGATAGATTTGAAAAGATTAGAGCTAAGCTAGGTCTATGTGACCCATATTAAAATTGTTGACCTAATTTTTTTTAAAAAAAAATTATCTAGAGTTTTCAAAAATCGATTTAGAACTTTTGACCACTTGATATAGTATTGATTTACCCTTAGAAACCAGTAGTTTAACCATTTGAACTTTTTCCTATGTTTTTGCTCGAGCTGACTCGAGCAATCCCCTGTCCTGTTGAGCTGACTCGAAGGACAGGCCAAAGCTTTTTTAAATAGGGTTTCGTTAGTTTTCAAACCCATTTTCTTTCCATTTTCACTATTGAACTCCAACCGTTCCCTCTCCTAAACCTTAGAAATATCTCTAGAACCCTTTTAATCTTCAATCCAAGCAAGATGGGTCCTATGAAGGTTGTTGCGAAGAGACCGAAGAGGGTTGTGCGATCGATTGCGGAGGAACGGAGGACAAAGAGATGGCTAGATGCTTCGGCTTCACATTCTACGGAAAAACAGCATGAAGAGTAACAATCCGAAGCTCCGGAAGTCCCCAAGCAGATCGTCCTTATGGGAAATAGATAGGTAACATCCGAAAGATTTGTGGATTTCGACTTTCTAGAACAAGAAAACCTAAGGATAGGAGATTGGCTAAATGCTCAGGGTTGGAAATCATTTTGCATGCTCAATTTGCCTACATATCCAACCCTAGTGAGACAATTCTTTGAAAACCTATCCATAGGCACTTTTTTTTTGGAATCCATTGTTAAAGGCAAATGCATTGTGGTGAATGAGCAAAAATTGAGTAGCATTCTTCAAGTTCCTAAAGAAGGGGAAAGTTTTTTGGTATTGAAAGAAAAGCAGAGGACATTGAGAAAAGTCCTAGAGAGGAGTGATGTTTTTGGAATTGTTCATGTTAGGGCAAATTTATTGTCTTTGGAGATGAGGCTTACTCGTAACATTATTAGCCGAGTGTTCTTACCCAGAACAGGGAGATTCGACTGGGTAAGTGAAAGGAATTTAATGTTTATGAGATGTTTGATTGAGGGGAAGGCCCTTAACCTGCCTTACATTATGATTTCTCAGATGAGGGAAGCAGCTCGTAGGGCATAAGCCTGCCTTTTCTATGGTATGGTGTTTACCCTTTTTTTCCAGGATGCTGAGATTGACTTATCAGGTGAGGATAGTAGGGCCCTGCTACACACTGACAGGTACAATATAAAATCTTTGAGCAGAATGGGGTTTCTCAAGGTGGATGGACATTGGATTTAGAAGACCTCCGGGCAGAGAGCTACACATTATGATGAGGAGTCCGATGAGGATGACCAGACTGCTCAGCCACAGGGCATTGAGGTAGAGAGACTTAATGATGAGGCTGGACCCTCTAAGCCAGCACCCACTCTACCACAGTCACTTGTGAGAGAGACTGATACTGGTGGTTCGAGAGATGATCACAGATTGCAGGATATCTCGTATGAGCTTTCTACTTTACAGCGAGGCAAGGCAGAGACTGATGCCAAGATTGTTGCTCTACAGACTGAGATGCAAGATGGTTTTCAGCAGATCTTAACAATTCTTCAGAAGATCAGTGCAGCTAACCCATCAGCACCTCCTCCTCCACTTGCAGGACCAGATAATGATGCTGACATTGGAAATGGAAAGACTGAGCCTTCTACTGACACACCTATTGCAAATACTCCTATAGTTGGGGATGGTACTGGTGCACAGGTTATTGAGGGATAGAGCACTGGTGTATTTGACACTCCAACGACTCAGATTCTTTCGAGCACCAGCACTTTAGTCTTGTCTGATCCTCCTTCTGTGAAGCCAACTCCCATCTAGATCTCTTTAGAACCTCCTTCCAGGTCTAAACCTAGAGTTCCTAAACCTACTGCTCCCATTAGGACTAGACTGAGGAACCTTAGACCTAGGTTTCTAAAATTTAAACCTCAACTTAGCATTTTAGAAGTTGGCTCTTCTTCCAATGAAGATGAGTCCAGTGAAGATTAGTCTAGTACTTCTTTTTGAGCATTAGGTCTTTAGTTTTTCTACATTCTCTCTTGTATGTGATACTATTTTGTTGTGCTTAGCACTTTTGTACTGTAACACATCCTGTACTGACTTTCTAGATATATATATATATGTTTTAAAAACTTTGTGTTTTGATTGATACATATGTATGAATGATTGTGAATGAATGTTCTCACTAAATTATATATGTTTTGTTGATGACAAAAAGGGGGAGAAGTGCATGAAGTGAATAAATGAGTTTGATAAAAAGGGGGAGCAATGATATATTATTGAGAACAGGGGGAGCTATTATTGAAATTTCTATTATATAAGAAAGGAGGAGCAATTATTGAAATTTCTTTCACATTTAAAGTGAAAAAGTTCTCCTCACTAAGTTGAAAATTAGTATATTGGTGACTTGTATATAATCTGATACTTGCTTACAAGAATAGTATAGTAACCTTATTGCCCTGATACATTGTCTTGATACTAAGTCATTTCAACATCTTGATACTTCATTTGTTCTGATGCATACTACCTTGAATATGCACTGATATATGTGAATATCGATACATAGTATGTCATTACATGTAATTGTAAAGTGCTCTAAAGCTTTTCATGCTTAGTGTTTTGTCATCATCAAAAAGGGGAGATTGTTGACCCCTGGAATGATTTTGATGATTACAAAATATTGGAGCATGTATGTATTACTAATTCTTTCAATTACTCAAGAAGTTTTTGCAGGAAGTATTTATCATTGTATCTGTGATTTTCTATTCAGTTAAAAAGTATTTCAGTACTGTATGAACTCTTGTACATCTCAAGTTGTAAAGCCCTAATTTTATCCTTGTAATCTTGTAAAAATGGCTAAGAATTAGTAAAAAGTGAGTATAAATAGGTTAGACATCTATGGTAAGTTTTTTGAAGTGATTGGAAGACTTGCTCTTGTTGAAAATTTGCTTTGAAGAAGTTCTGCTTGAACTGACTCACAGACCTCGAGCCGACTCATGGACCAAGAGCTGACTCATGTTCTGGCATGGCACGGAGAGTCTCAAAGTTTTAGAAGTTCGAGCCGACTCGAGCATAATGAGCCGACTTGCATAGAGTATGCAATCATAAAGTTTAGAAACTCAGATCCGAGCCGACTCGAGCTAGAAGAGCCGACTCATCCAGAGTTTATATTTTTTTGATTGAGACTTCGAGCCGACTCGACCTAGAAGAGTTGACTTGTCCAGAGTTTATTTTTGGTCTGTCTGCAACTTCAAGCCGACTCAAGGTTCTCGAGCTGACTCAAGTGACGGGTTCTGGCTTTCTAACAACTAGTTGCTGAATCAAATTTTTGAATTCAAAAGGCTCTCCAACGGCTCTATTTCGGTTCCCTAGGCCCTACAATGGCTAGTTTTGATTGAAGACCATAAAAGGGATCATTTATGATGGATTATATATATGATTATTGATTATTCAAAAGCATTCAAGTAAATTTCAAGCCTTTCACCAACCAACTTCAAGTGAGCATTCAAGAAAGTATTCAAAGCTTCTCCAACTCATCTTCATTCAGTGAATCCAAACTTTGAGGAAGTCAAGAAGCAGCTTCAAGAGCATTCAAGAGCATCTAAAGCAAGGTTTCAATTTGATCTTCATCGACAACTACCAAACAAATTGGGTTTGTTGTAAAGTTGCTATTTTTATTTGATATATCTTATTTTCTCTCCAAGAGCAACAAGTGGCAATGTCTTATGATTGTTGAAAGGTTTTTAGGTGAGTCTATTAAAACCTAAGTGTGGGTTTCTTTGGTGAGCCCGGTTCTAAAAACCAAAGGGAGTTGGGTTCTTGGTAAACCCAATGTAAAACCAAGTTTGGATTTCTTTGGTAAGCTCAGTTTAAAAATCAAGGTGTAGAGGTTTGGATTGTGAGCCTGTTAAAACAATCCGACTGTATTCCGGTGGGGAATATAGTGAAAATCCCAAGTGGTGCTTGGATAGTGGACGTAGGTGCGGGTTGCTCCGAACCACTCTAATTTTCTTGTGTTTGTGATTGTACTTGATTGACTTCATTATGTTTATTTATATGCTTCTGCATTGCATTATCTATCACAACACCAACACTAAAAGATTTTCAAAGTGCACATATTTGCAAGAAAGTTTTATATCCCAATTCACCCCCCTCTTGGGAAGCCACCTGGGCAACAGAAAATCATATCAGAATTAAGAAAACATATATGTTCTCTTCCTAAGTGATCCTATGCCATCCTACCGATCTTTTGATAGAGATTTTTTTTATTAGAGATTAGGAAAAACTATTCCCTTCCTAGGCGAACCTGTGCCATCCTGTTAATTAAGTTTTCTTATCAGAGATTAGGAAAATCTATTCCCTCCCTTGGCGAACTTGCACCCTCCTGCTCATCTTTTTGATAGAGATTTTCTGATCAAAAGTTATGGCAGACTTGTGTCATTCTGCCTGATCACTTTGATAATAAGAGAAAATGCTAGAATGAGCATGTATAAAGAGGTGTGAAGGCAAACCTTGCAGAAGTCCTTTTTTACTAATTTTTTAGAGTTACTTAAGGTAACTGGATGTCATTTGGGAGGTGACCTTCTTTGGCATGGATAATAGATGAATAAGTCATCGAAGCTTGAATATTTTTCTATAGGCACAAGTCACTACCAAAAGGCTTCTTTGCATTTGTCAACAGATCTAAGCACTTGCTGAGCTTAACTAGAGATCAAACTTAATAAGAGATCTATTGCAAGGGAGCTCATTTGCCAGTAGTAAAGCTTCTAATTATCAAGCTATTTGTCTTAGAAATTCAACTTTATACGGAGAGAAACAATCGATTTATGAAGCTGAAGTGTTGGAAGAGTTAGAATTGCTTACTAAAAAACCTTCCCTTAAGCTAGAAAACTTGTTTAGCATCTTTGACATCTAATGTTGAGGAAGTTCTCAAGGCACCCTCTACTATTAAAGCTGAAGCTATCATGTAGAGCATTGAAGATGACAGTAATGAAGAGGAGCTCCAATTGCTGCCATTGCTAGAAGAAGGTGAATCCATGGAGAACACTGCGGGAGAGGTGGCTGCTGAACCTAAGAAAGTTCCAAAAACATCACACATTGTTAATACAGTAAACTTTGTTCAGGCACCTTGCAAGCTCGCCATTGGTGGTTCAGAGTCTAGTTAGCAAAAAGATCTTGGCTAGTAAGAAGAGCTCGACCAACAAGAAAGGCACAGCCTGTTCGAAGGAGAGGAGTAAAGAGGAGCTCTTAATAGCTCGGAGGAGAATAGTGGAAAGAATCTCTTAATAGCTTAGAGAAGAAGAGTGGAGAGAAGCTCTTAACAACTCTTAATAGCTTGAAGGAGAAGAGTGGAGAGGAGCTCTTAGCAACTCAGAGGAGAGGAGTGGAGATGAGCTCTTTATAGCTCTTAATAGTGCTCAAAGGAGAGGAGCTCTTAACAACTCTGTAATGGCCTGCTTCGTGATGATCCTGGCATTGGCATAGGATTCCCAGCTCTTGGAGGTGAGGCTAGTGAGATTATAGGTGTAGAGCCATCGGCGAAGTTGATGCCAGGAATCACAGTCATGCTGAGAAGCGCTAGCCACCAAGCAAAGATGAAGCCGACCGCAAGCCTAACCAAGAATGATGAAAGGTAGTGGATAAAGTTACCCACCTCACTGATGGCATCCTGGACCAGCAAGGTGTTGATGGAGATGTTGAAGATGAGTTCCCTCATCCAGGTGTCCGTGTCGAAGAATCCGATGTCTTATTTCATAACTACTTCCAGGTACCACCGTCGAAGCATACCCACCAGCCTTTCTCCAGTATACATCCAACACATGATCCCAGTGTACGAGGACAAGCACACAATGAGGCTGAGATAGATGAAGTAGAGAGCATAATTGAAGACCTCATTCATAATCTTGTTAAGATCTGCTTGGTTCTTGTCAAATTCATTGATGAGATTGCCAAATAGTTATTAAAGCCAAAAATATTAAAAAATTAGGCTACAAAACAACTTGCAAGATTCTTTCCATCTCAGTATAGAGAAGATCATGGAAATAACTCATACATGAGCTAATCTTGATTAGTCTTCCATTTCTATAATTGTGAGAGGAGATATTCTGAAGATTCTTTTTTTATTTGATATTTTACTTCCAAAATTGTAGGAGGAGATATTGTGGAGATTGATCTTTCATTCTATAATTGAAGGAAGAGATACTATAGAAAATTTCTCTCTTGATTTAGTCTCCCATTTCTAGAATTGTAGGAGGAGATATTCTCTTGATTTTATCTTTCATTCCATAATTATAGAAAAGATATCATAGTGAATTTTTCTTGATTTGATTTTCAAAAGTGTAGGATGAAATATTCTTAATTCCTCAGTATAAATTTCAAACATGAGATTAATGAAAGTAGAAAAATGAATTTCTAAATAATTCCTTTTTCAAAATTTCTTTATGGTATCATAGCCAAGCTAAGGTATAAAGACCTTTCACCATATTATCTACCTTCTCAAACCTGAAGTTTTCATTCCCTTCAACCATCAACGTGGCAAACTTTGTCATATTGAAACTAATGATAATAACTTTCTACTTTAGAAGACACAAGTACTATCTTTGATTGAAAGTTAGGACTTACTTGGCTTTCTCGTAGGAGAGATACATGTACCACCATAGATTTTGATTCTAGAAAATGGAGCTGAGATGATCATTCCAGACTATACATCATGGATTCGTATTGACCGCCTCATGAAATCATGGATCATAGGCACACTCTCATTAGAAGTCCTAGACATGCCGTTGGACTTCAAATGGCAACAGAGATATGGAAAGTCCTAATTGATCATTTTAAGCAAAGCTCAGTTGCCCAAGAGATCGATCTTCTTGCTCAACTACAATACATCCAGAAAAGGAATAAGTCTTTAGCTACTTATCTTCACAAATTTAAATCTATTTGTGATCAAATGCATGCTATTGATAAATCTGTGTCAGATGCTAATAAGGTTTTCAAGTTGATTAAAGGTCTTGATGATAACTATGAGTCGTTTAAAATGACTATGTTCTGACCTCCTCTTCTATCATATACAGAACTAGTCCCTTAACTCCAAAGCTATGAACTACGTAATAAGCGAAACATAAGCACTATCCCAAATATATCTATGATCTTTGTCTCATAGCAAAATAATGGTAGCAACAGGAACAATATAAGGGTAGAGGTAGACTACATTTTTTTAACTCAAAAGGTCGAGGATTTGCTCAGGTAAATCAAAGTGGCAGACATTTTTTGGGTAATAGTAATGTTACCCGATAGTTCAATTTGGTCAACTCCACACTGAGCTCAAACACACAAGCTGAGCTTCTCATTTGTCATATTTGCAAGAAAAAGGAGTATGATGCACCAAAATATTGGTATCGCTTTGACAATAGTATCAGAGTGATGACATACCACGATGTTTAGCAGCTCTACGTATCTCGGATCCTTAAGATGATGAGTGGCATCCCGACACTAGCGCCAATGCTCACATCACTGATAAGTCAGGTAATCTTGTAAATTTAGGTCCTTACCATGGCTTTGATAGTGTAATAGTTGGAAATGGTATGCCATTACAAATTACTCATGTTGGTACAGGCCAAATTGATAGTAACACGTATCATTTTTTACTTTGCAATATTTTGGTTGTACCAAAAATGAAGAAATACTTACTTTCCATATCTTAATTAACAAGAGATTATCCATGTTACTTTGAATTTAATTCTTCTAGTTTTTCTATCAAGGACTCTAGGATACACCAGGTGATGATGTCAGGAATTAATCATCAAGAACTGTACACTAATAAAGATCCATATCTTATTGCATTTTCTTTTCAGAGAACTAAGGTAGAGATGAACTGACTTGGCATCGCTAACTGGGCCATCCAAACAATCATGTTTTACAACATCTACGGAGGAATAATTTTATTTCAGTAAATAAACTGATTAGCACCTTATGTACCAATTATCATATTAGCAAAAGATTAAAATTAACATTTTATTTATTTGACTCTTGTTACTCTGATCAATTAAAAAGGATACATTGTAATCTTTGGGGACCTGCCCCAGTTTCTTCACTACGAAAACTTCACTACTATATGATATTCATTGATGATATTTTTTGTTACTGCTAGTTATATACCTTAAAGCAGAAATTAATTTTTTTGATATTTTCCTCTCATTTCAGATATTGGTTAAAAATCAATTTGATTATAAGATTAAAATCTTTCAATCTGATGGAGGGGTGAGTTTTCTAGCAACAAGTTTCTTTCACATCTTCATGATTGTGGTATACAACACCAGATTTCTTGTCTAGGTATACCAAAATAAAATGATGTTGCTAAAAAGAAACATCGATATATTATTGAACTCAAAGTTGCTGTACTCTTTGAAACTTCTGTACCTCTCTGCTATTAGATAGAAGCATTTACAACTATAAATTATTTGATAAACTGACTCCCATCCAAAACTCTAGGAAGCCAAAGTTTATATTCGGTCTTATTCAAGAAGGACCCCAACAACTCTTTGCTCAGGGTTTTTGGATCTCGTTATTATCCATACCTATAAAACTACATGATGAACAAATTTGACAAATGCTATGTACCATGTGTATTTTTGGGATATAGTGACAAACACAAGGGCTACCGCTGTCTTATCAATCAATCAACCGCATTTATATATCTCGACATGTTAGTTTTTATGAGTATAATTTTTTATTTGCTATCTCTTCTCAGGTCACTACTACAACTGAGGGGTAGCTACTACGTTGGATCGCAACTTCTAGCCCAACTCATAACCCAACCTCTAATTACAACTAGGAAACATCTCAACCCAACCCTTGTTGTGCTTCACAAGCTGCTTCAAGTCTAAACCACAATCCAACATCCACTAAATGATTGGCTAAAGCCCATCTGGCTTTGTACCTGCTCCAACAACTCGGCTACCTAATCTTTTACGTGCTGAATTTGATTCTGCACGAGAACATGCACGCCTATTCATCGAAGATGCACCAATCATGGATAACCCAGTAATCGCAACATCTGACCAACCAACTCCATCATTAGAAGAGGGTGACGTCCATGGCCCTAGTCCACCACAGTTCGAGACTGCCACTTTCTCATCACATCCCATGGTCACTCGCTCCAAGGCTAGCATCTCGAAGCCGAATCCAAGATATGCTAATATTACATTATCATTTATTCCTCCTGAACTTGGGACTGTCCATTTGCATTAAAACATCTCGGTTGAGTAGTTGCTATGCATGAGGAGTTAGATGCTTTTGCAGCAAATCATATGTGGAAACTTGTCTCACATCACCCCTCGATGAATGCTGTCAATTGTAAATGGGTGTTCAAATCAAAGCTCCATGCAGATGGGATGCTTGATCAACTAAAAGCCTATCTTGTAGAAAAAGGCTTCTACCAAGAGGAGGGTGTTGACTTTCTAGAAATTTTTAGTCTAGTAATTAAACTAGACAATATTTGCATTGTTTTATCAGTTGCCACTATTCAAAATTGGTCGATTTGCCAACTAGATGTCAAGAACCCTTCTTACATGGCGATCTCGATGTTCCTGTGTATATGGAGCAACCGCCTGGCATCCAAGACCTATCCTATCTTAATCATGTTTGCTTACTTCGGCGTGCTTTATATAGGCTCAAACAAGCCCCTCGAGTATGGTTCAATAAGTTCGATGACTATCTTATTGGGTATGATTTCTTCTACAGCAATGCCGATCCATCATTATTTATCTTTCACCACGATGATCATACTATCATCATGTTACTCTATGTTAATGATATTGTCCTCACAGGTGATTATCTACATTTTTTGGAACATCTTATTCATGCCCTTAGTCAAGTATTTTCCATGAAAGATCTCGGCCCACTTAATTATGTCTTAGGGATTGAAGTCAGTCACTCCTCCAATGGACTTTTTCTTTCTCAGAAAAAATATGCTTTGGATCTCTTAACTCGAGCTTCCATGGAGCAGTGTAAACAATCGCCACTCCCATGGCTAACGAACTTTCACTACTCAAATATGGTGATCAACCGTATAATGATCTTTTGCACTATCGAAGTATCATTAGAGCTCTTCAGTATCTTACTCTCACATATCTACATCTCTCACTTACGGTTAACATTGTGTGTCAACACATACACGCCCCAACTATAGTCCATTTGCAAATGGTCAAATGCATACTTCAATATGTTCGAGGCACTTCATATCTTTGGCTTTGCATTCTAGCCCATAGCTCATTGGACTTGTTTGCCTTTGCTGATGCAAATTGGGCTGGATGTAAAGTCACACATCATTCCACCATGGGATATTGTACCTTTCTTGACTTGAATTGTGTTTTCTGGTATGCCAAGAAGCATCCCACTATATCTCGATCCACTGCTGAAGTCGAATATCGAGCTCTTGCTTCAACTGCTGCTGAACTTACATGGATTTCATTTATACTTCATGACATTGGGGTTCTACAACCTCGAGCCTCATTAGTTTTCTCCAAGAACTTGTCTATATTACATCTCATGACCAATCTGATCTTTCATGCTTGGATCAAGTACATCGAGATCGATTATCATTTTATTTGGAAAAAGATTATCCTAGGATCTATTATTACTCGTTATGTTCCATCCTCTACACAACTTGTCGATACATTTACAAAACCACTATCTCAAAATATTTATCGGTCTACGAAACAAACTTGATCTCTGGTCCTTACCATTACCCAATTTGAGGGGGAATATTAAAGCCAAAATTATTAAAAAATCTAGCTACAAAACAACCCGCAAAATTCTTTCCACCTCAGTAGAGAGAAGATCATGAAAATAACTTATGCATGGGCTGATCTTGATTTGGTTTTCCATTTCTATAATTGTGAGAGGAGAAATTCTGAAGATTCTTTTCTTTTGATTTGATCTTCTACTTGTAGAATTGCAGGAAGAGATATTATGGAGATTGGTCTTCCATTCTATAATTGTAAGAAGAGATACTATAAAAAATTTCTCTCTTGATTTATCTTCCATAATTGTAGAAGGAGATATTTTCTTAATTTTATATTCCATTCCATAATTATGGAAGAGATATTATAGAGAATTTTTCTTGATTTGATTTTGAAAAGTATAGAATGAGATATTCTTAATTCCTCATATATAAAATTCAAATATGAGATTAATAAAAATAAAAAAAATAAATTCTTAATTTTTTTTAAAAAATAATAATAATATGAAGAAAACTGACATCGTCGATCCATGGACCACTATGCCGAGACTCCCAGCCATCATGAGAGCTAGATCATAATGATTCATGAACATAAATAGCTTGTAGAATGACATGCTCTTCTCCTACCTCTTCTTCTCCAATGAGGTGCGGTGGGTGGTGGATATGGCCAAGCAAATATCATCTTTCTTTTGAAGACGAGAGGGGCATCATCGACGGTGGTGGCTCAACCGGCTCATTCCTACCATCATATTTGGCTACCGATCTATGGCTCAAATTCCTTGCTTGCCAATGAACTCCTCTAAGCTGAACTTACCTCTGAGGAGCCAAGTATCGGCAAGGTAATCGATGCTCTGCCACAAGATCTTGGAGGAGTTGGAGCCATCAGTAAGCACAAGATTTCCAGAGTCTTTGGAGAACCAATCCTTTGGAGGTTACCTGCTAGTAGGCTGGAAATGGGCCGGCCCAAAAGCCCATTGTCTGAACTGGGTTGGGCCAACTCAATAAACTTTGGACTATCCTGAAATTGGTTCAGGCTTCAGACCAAATTTAAGCATATCGGACTAGTCTTCGGGCTGTAAAATAGAGTCCATTTAATTTTTGGACCAAAGGGATGCCCGGATTAGGTCCAAAAATTTTTAAAATATAGTCTTTGGGCCGACCAATTTCCAGCCCTACCTGCTAGTTTCCTAAGTGATGATAAGCTCTTTAGAAACCAATCCAGTGGCACCGTGGTAGGAGGCATTGACCTCGCAAATGGGAATGTCTTCATACTCGCTTGTTGGGAGCTTCTCGAAGAGGAACCTGACCTTGAAATCAATGGTGCCGGTAGCCAAGTGAGTCTTGATCTAGTGACCGAGATCCAAAAGAATACCTTTTTATCTTGAATCCTGGAGAGATTAGAGGTTTTTCTATATAGAGCTTTTCAATGATCTCCTCTTCATAGTACATGGGGTAAGAAAATTGGACGTAGCAATGTACCTTGAACTCTACCTCCTTCCCCACTCAATGAGAGAAGCTAGCTCTTCACCAAGTCTGAGAGGAGCTCCAATGGTATCCCGCACTCTAGGAGCACATCGTGCACCATGTTATCATGCCGGCCCGATGCCCAAGCCAGGCATACGATAGACGATCGCATCTCCTTGGGCTTCACTTCTAATAGAAATGCAAGGCCTATCTTACTAATCAACAGTCATGCAGTGGTAGAAAAATGAACTCACTAATTATTTATTTATTTCTAGAGTTTTCCATCAAACTAACAAGTAGATAAAATTTAACTAAAAATCCAGGATACAGTGTAAGCAAAGTTCAACTAAATTTTAAGATAAAACATAAACTAAGATATTAACACCTAAATCCTAGCTTCTCACTGACCGGTTCCAAAGCCCGATTCACCTTCCATATCTGTAACAAAAATATAAAAAATAAGGGATGAGCTTTACAAGCTCAATAAATTATCATCACCTCTAATATATGCATAAATATATCAACAATAATTTGCAAACATAGATAAATCATTCATAACAGGATAACCAGTTCATGATAAAATAAGATGCAACATCAAGTTAATATGCACATTCAGTTAACAAACAAAATAATTATGGATAGCCAACCATTTCTACCTGGGTGACTGAAAGCTGACTGAACTTGTAATTATATGAGTTGTATTATTTTTTTTCTTTATATTAGGTATTTTCTTATAAGTTGTGATCAATAATATTCTTGAAAATTAAAGTTATAATGAATTTTTTAAAAAAAACCTTGCATGATCTCTAGGACATATTCTAGAATTTATATGACCAGTCACGTGCTAACCTGGGTGCTGGATCGGGGTATGATAAATTAGATGTATGAGCATAAGTGTGGATGGAAGTGGAAGTAGAAACTATGCCAACAAGCATCTTTCTATGAAAGCACGTTTGTTTGTTCTTCCTATTCAAGTATGTGGGAACTGGTATGGGCACTAATTTTGCTAGTAATAGAAGGTTGTGGCTATGGACAGGTTCCCAAGGAAACAAAGATACTCTGATGCTTTTTTGCTTAATCTAGTGAGAGGTGGTTTACCAACTAGATTTTGGGAAATGCCAATCAAAATTTATTTGATATTATGTCATATAATTGAGAAACAATGATAATCACTAGTTGGAAATATGTGAGTCAAGTTCAGTTGATCACATTAAAGAGCAAAGAAGCTAGCAAAATTTTCACATTCTTCATTTTTCCCTAAAAATTGGACTTTTTTTCTTCAACACTTAAATTTTGAGTTTTACATAATCTTTACTAAATAATTTCCACTCAAACTTGACTAGCCTATCCATGGAATGCCTTGTTCTCCTAGTTTAGGGTATTTTGATATTTACCTTTCAATATGGTTTTTAGTGGAGCTTTCATATTATCTATGATTTTGATTTAGAAGGATCGTTAGATTCTATGTAGACCACCCTAGCTATAACAAAAAGGTCTAGATAGGGTCTGGGAGTGGAATCCACTGTATTGGACGTTGAATTGTATATCAAATTTCTGGAGGTCTAAGCATGTCATTATAATGTTTACTTGAGTTACTCCTATTTTTTTCTAAAAATCAAATAAATTTTTGATCTTTACAAGGTGATGCCACCCTCTAAAGAATTTGGTGCATCTAATATTATGGACTAACTTGATCATCTAGACTTTGAAATGAGCTAAAACTTTTCTTTAAAAAAAATAATTATTAGACATATCTCTCAATCTAAGAAGAGTTTCACGAAGTGACCATGAACAATGTCAATGCAGAAATTACAATTTATTTTACATAAAATGTTATCTAATTATTTTCATTAGTCATTTATATTTTATGAAAGCTATAATTATTTATAAATTTGAGAGAATCCTACTAGGATTTTGTAGGGATGGATCTTACAAATATAAATAGAGCTCTCATAATTTATTCTTATAATCATTAATCAAAGAAAAGGAGATCTAGCAAATATTTTTATTAACTTTTTTTATTTTTTAGAAGAGATTTAACCCGACAAGTTGAAGAAATTTCTCCATTCTTTTTTAATGGATAAGGTTTTGTTCATGGCTATTAATTACATAGATATACCTTATGCATCTTTATCAGAAACTATTTAAACTTACGTGGTATAATGCCAATGATTCAAATTAAAGTTTCATATATATTACTAGATCTTGACATCATGACTCGATTACGAGCATCTCACATTCTTATTATTCTCTCAATTCTCATTGGGCAATGTTAGAGGGTGCTAGCCTCGCACATGAAAGGTTCTTTTGCCACGTGGTGTAAGCGAGTTCATGTGACTCGTGTGAATTGGTTGTCATATATGGGTTTCGCATCTTTCTTTTCGATCAAAAGATGGTAGAAATTGCTAAGGCAGTAGCCGATTGGTAGAGACTTGTCTTACTATCAACCGGTCTCTATCAATCAGTCGCGGATTCGAGGTATGATCCCAGCGATGACTCGATTAAATTCAGAAATTTTCTTGGAATCCATGATAGCTGGTATGAGTGAGAGATCAGGATCTCCCTCTTCGTCCCCGTTCTGCTGGCCGGTGTCTTAATGATGTCAGGTTGACGTACTCACCTTTAGGTGAGGAAAGATCGTGCAAATCTGAGCATCTTGCATCGAACATTATCTGGCGGGACAAGAACCTACAGGGATAGCTACACCGGGATTTATCCATGTCCATCCCTTTTGCATTATCAAAAAAAAAAAAAAAAAAATGGTAGCAATCCATCGGTTGTCATTGTCACAGCCTTTTTGAGCAAAAGAACGTTGATGGGAGAGTATAAGAAATTTTTGAGGATTATGCAACCTCTTTTGCTTAATGTTTAAATCTGCCGCAGCTTAACGCCTTTAAAACCTGGATTCTTCCTACCCGAACAAAGGATCTCAATTTACGTAGCATTTTACTCTCTTGCCAAACTGTAAATTACTTAATTTATCATTGCTCTTTCTTCGTTATTCCTTCTTATCCTCACCCGTGAATCATTTTAGTGATGGCATCTCTGCAGAAATATGTCATGATCTTAATGGGCCATTGCGTTTGTATCTTGCATAAAGTTGCTTTTTGTGAAGATATTATTCCTTTTGTTTGCCGCATGCCTTTTGTTTTTGACTCATCTCCCTCTCATGTGTCTCTTTCAGTATCCTTTTATATTCTTTTACAAATCCTCGTGCCCCCATGTTGCTCAATTGGTCGATTCAAATCCTTTTATCTATTTTCATCTCCACATTTGTCTCCATTCCATGGCCCCCATTCCTGGCCATGACCATCGTGTATGTATGCATGTCTCTATTTTTGAGAAACACCCCATAACCGTTCTTGCTTTTTTTTTTTTTTTTTTCCTTTGATATAGATGGACGCTCAAATAAACTGGGTACGAAACTGTTCATTAGGTTGAATAAAAGAAAACCCTAAAAAGATGAAGGAATTAATATAGTTCTCATGGTACCAAGATCAATTCCCAGAGAACTTAGCAATAAAAAATGTGATCCAGTATGTTGCAAAATTGGCCTTCCTAAAAATATGACGAACCGTTGAAGCAACCCACGGTCCAACAGCCATTCTTGCTTTCAATAGTTATCTTCTCTCGGTTATCTAAAACCCAAAGCTCTCCATCCTTCTAACCTCTTCTTCTTTGATTACCACTCTTGACTCTAGAGCACCACGTGTTCCCATCACAAATGTTATGATAAGCCATGTTGGCAATGTCAGTCCTTGGCTTTGTAATTTATATGGATGACATGCTCATCACTTACAAATTATTGTTTACTCTACACCTGGTATGGTTAGCTTTTTTTTTAGATAGCTATTTGAATATTTTCAAACATTGGTAATATCGGTGCTGGCACTTTAGCACCAACCAATTCAAATCATTTCATGGTGGCTAATCACTATGATAAAAATAGGAAACGGCAACCCTTTTTAAAAATAAGAAACAGTAACCTTTTTCTCCCGACGTTTGCTAAGCATCGAGAGATACCACAAACCCGCCGATACTTTTAGAAAGCATTGCTATCCTCCGACGCTTATAAGCGTCGCTAAGTTTACTTGTTTCCCGATGCTTTTAAGCATCGCCGGGTTTTTAAGCGGGCGTCGGGAAGCTCCGCCACCTGCCGATGCTACTGAAAAGCGTCGTCCAAAATCAGCTTTTAACGACAGTTATAAGCGTCAGGAAATGCCTCCTCTTATACCCAGTCCCGAGCCCTAATTTTTCATTCGATCGATCCGCCGCCCCCCATTCTTCTGATCTGTTTCATCCTCCTTCCCTCCTCCTTCATCTCCGGCGCGTTGCCTTTGGGTCCCTTCATCACCGTCGAAGCTCTCCGGCACCTTCATCTCCTTCATCTCTGTCGCATTACCCCTCTTCCGTACCGGCCCACCGATCGAAGCCCGCTCCCCCACCCGCTGCCCCCGCCAACCTCCCTGCCTTGCTCCACCGGCCAACCAAGAGGTGCAATTGGTAAGGATTAAGCTTTCATAATTTTCATTAAATAGTAAAAAAATGTGGACCTCAGCACCTGCCTCTCACTGTTTCTCAGCCGGTAAGGATTAAGCTTCCATTAGTTTCAATGTTTCTCTTATAATCTGGACCACCGGGAGGGAGTTTGATATCAATTAGGTGAGTGTCCGATGAACGGGGCTTATCTATCTATGGTTCTGGGATCTTTAGGCTCGGTACTGAGTTCAGCTGACCTTGTTGGTGGTCCAACCCATGGGGTTGAGAGATTAAAAGAATGGCACTCAAGCTATAGATGCTATATATGCTTTTATTTACCATAGTCTCTTACTAGCTTAACAGTGAAACTACAAGCTAGGCAGACCGTGTTATAAGAATGTAAGAGTCAAAGTATCAAACATGATCTACACTATAAAAAATGTTTAGAATCAAAATTTATGTATTTTAGTGCTCTTTAATCTTATCATTAATTAGATATTTTTGAAAGGGACAGTTTTAATGGTATGATATTATATTTTACTATGATTTTATCATCAAAATCCAATTAATATCAATTTATCAATGTTTTAAGTTGTGGAATTAATGATCCATAAAGATCTTAATTTATATAGTCTTATTAGATGCATAGATTTGAGACTACCAAGTTTTATGAATTTTGGTTTTTTGATATTTGTTATAATATTAATCATGTTAATGGATCACCTGCTTGTGCTAGTGGCAATGCAGAGAGCTAGGTACTGGGTAGTTAAGTATTATTTTGTAGCCTTCCAGTTTTGCACCAAACTCTTTTTTCGTAGGTTGGAGGAGCTGGTTGAACTATGAGTTGCAAGGTGCAACAGTTGTGCATACCATTATGGCATCTCCATCTCATGGATTGTTATTTATTATCTCCTTATTTTTTTGGATAAAAGTTATCTGCTTATATTTATGGATTAATATTTTATCTATAAATAGTTTAGCTTTTGTTTAACATAGGAACTTAATGTGCGAAGTGTGCCAAACATGCAATTGAGTTAGAGCATTTTTATCAAACTTCAAGCAAATGTGATGGATGGTTTATAACCTAGTATTTAGGTTTATCATTAAGGTCCATGATGATAACATATGGATCATCTTGTGCATCCTAGCTTGTTTGGTTTTCCATCCATGTATTTCTGGTGGGGACATCAGGATCAAACACAGATCCCTGGATCTCATATGGTTTAATTAGTCATGTGTCAAAGTTTTGAAAATTTTGTAATCAATTAAGATTGAGTCCTGTAATAAGTTGAGGTTAGTTGATTTGTCTCAACCCTCAACCTTAGTCCAGTTTTAAGTCCTGTACATCAGTTATGAGTCTAGTATGAGCTCAATTTTTATACAAGAGAGGAGGTTACCCTATTTTGGAGTTCCACCAAGCCACATCCAGGAGTCAGAGGCCACTACATCAGCCCATTGGATTTTGTGTGACAATATAGGATCCAAGATACTTCCAGAAACCCTGATTCTTTCCAGATGTCCTCCAGATGCCCAGATTCCTCCCAGATTCCAGAACATATTCCTAAACCAGGGCATCCATGATCCAGAGGTCCACCTGCATCCCAGTCCAAGGAAATCAAGCCCAGGCGCCAAGCCCAAGCCCTAAAGAAGCAAGATTCCATGAAATATTCCTGCTACCAGGACACCCCAGCTTCCAGGAGGCCCAAGCCCATGCGCCAAGCCCCTTTGGGCCGACCCCTTGCTACCCCTAGAAGCCCAACACGCCCTCCTAGGTATCCTTGAAGTGTTGACCAAGTCCAAGAGGTGTCCTTGAGTGGAATAGTCAAAGCATGAAGGGAGAAGGAGAAGATTAGGTCAAATCCTAACCTAGTTGAGACTTATGCTCCTAATTGTTTTAAGATTTATTTTTCTAACCTAGCTAGGAGAGGACTTGTAACCCAAGTGTGTAACCCTAGTTAGAGGACATAGGAACTCTATAAATACCCCCCTCTCTCCCTCTTGTAAGCAGCTTTTATTTATGATATCAAAACCCTGGTGACTTGCGAGCTTGTGTTACTTTGTGTTTGTGTTTTGTTCTCTTGCTTGGCTGAATTTCTTGCTGCCCTAGCATCCTTCCATGCCCTAACTCACTGCCATCCAAGCCTTCACATGTCCAAGAAGGAGTTCCCTAGGCCGCCAAGCAAGAAGATCTTCATCAAGCTCAAGCCACCCAGCTTCTAAACCCTAACCCAATTCCTTCTAAACCTAGTTTCTTTTCTTTTTCTTACTTGCTGTTTTGATTGACCCTTGACATTTTGTAGGATCCCCGAGGTGTTTCATCTCCCCAGAGGAGGCTTTCCTTGCCTTCAAGACCGTCCAAATCAGTCATCTAATCAAGGAAACCGAGCTTCATCATCCAGACTCCAATCAGAGTGCTGTGTGATCTCTTTATCGGAAGTTCTTCAAATCATTGATTGATAACATTCTTCCCTTCTTTTAATTTCTGATTTGATGAAGATAAGCTATCCTAATACAGAAGTTTCTTAATTCTCGGGTCCTGGTAATTTATTATTTTGTATGAGTTTGCCTGCGATACGATGATTGTTTGCATTGCTAGTCTTTCTGCTAGTTCTTACTTTATTTTGAAAATCTAGCCTACAAATAAAATTATAAAAATTACAAAAAAATAGATTACTATTTTTTCTGCATGTTTAGCAATTTTAGAGTTATCCTACATTAGTTTGGTATTAGAGCAGGTTTAGGATAGTTTTTATCTGCTTTGCATTCACAAACCCAAATTTCTGCATCATGTCCACTGCATTAGGTGTTTCGGTTTCATCTTATTTTGGCATCTTAGAAAATTTATTTTTCTATGAGAATTGCATGTCATGTACTATGTTCTATCCTAATAATTTTCATATTTTTTAATTAATTTTACCAAAACCCTAATTCTCTAAAATCCAGCATATTAGGAACCTTAACTAAAAGTCTGATAATTCTGCATCAGTCTGAAAACCATAGGATTTGCATAATCATTTGATTTTATTTTTGCATCAAATTTGGTAGAGGTTATCATCACCGTCATCCTATGTTCTCAAATTTTTTTTGATTTTTGTCTGCATCAAAATCTATGTCAAAATCTACATCTTTTGAAACCCTAATTCTGATATTTCTGCACTTGACTCAACCTAACCTAACCAACTTCCACACCCCAATCCCAAGCCCAATTTGATTGCTAACCTAACTGTTACAGACGTTACGATGACGTGGCATGTCTCAGATTCTGCCGGGCCACCACGTGGATTTTTTCGGTAGAACGGGAGCAGTCTAGCAAGGTCAGATGTGGCTCCACTCGGGCGAAGTCGAGGTCGGGCTGGGCCCCTCTGCCGCTCCGCCAGGTGTCCACCCAGGAGGGGTCCACCTCGGCCGAAGCCGATGGCCCCTTGCCCCCTCGCCGAGTGGTGCCCTGAAATGGTTCCACCTCGGCGAGGTCGAGCCGGGCCCTCTTGCTCCTTCGCCAGGTGTCCGCCCAGGAGGGGTCCACCTCGGCCGAAGTCGAGCGCCCCTCTACCGCTCCGCCAGGTGTCCGCCCAGGAGGGTCCACCTCGACCGAAGTCGGTGGCCCCTTGCCCCCTCGCCGAGTGGCGCCCTGAGACGGTTCCACCTCGACCGAGGTCGAGCCGGGCTCTCTTGCTCCTTCGCCAGGTGTCCGCCCAAGAGGGGTCCACCTCGGCCGAAGTCGAGCGCCCCTCTGCCACTTCGCCAGGTGTCCGCCCAGGAGGGGTCCACCTCGGCCGAAGTCGAGCGCCCCTCTGCCGCTCCGCTAGGTGTCCGCCCAGGAGGGGTCCACCTCGGCCGAAGTCGGCGGCCCCTTGCCCCCTCGTCGAGTGGCGCCCTGAGACGGTTCCACCTCGACCGAGGTCGAGCCGGGCCCTCTTGCTCCTTCGCCAGGTGTCCGCCCAGGAGGGGTCCACCTCGGCCGAAGTCGAGCGCCCCTCTGCCGCTCCGCCAGGTGTCCGCCCAGGAGGGGTCCACCTCGACGAAGTCGGCGGCCCCTTGCCCCCTCGCCGAGTGGCACCCTGAGATGGATCCACCTCGGCCGAGGTTGAGCCGGGCCTTCTTGCTCCTTCGCCAGGTGTCCGCCCAAAGGGGTCCACCTTGACCGAAGTCGAGCGCCCCTCTGCCGCTCCGCTAGGTGTCCGCCCAGGAGGGGTCCACCTCGGCCGAAGTCGGCGGCCCCTTGCCCCCTTGCCGAGTGGCACTGTGAGACGGTTTCACCTTGGCCGAGGTCGAGCTGGGCCCTCTTGCTCCTTCGCCAAGTGTCCACCCAAGAGGGGTCCACCTCGACCGAAGTCGAGCGCCCCGCTTCCGCTCCGCCAGGTGTCCGCCCAGGAGGGGTCCACCTCGATCGAAGTCGGCGGCCCCTTGCTCCTTCACCAGGTGTCCGCCCATGAGGGGTCCACCTCGGTCGAAGTCGAGCACCCCTCTGCCGCTCTGCCAGGTGTCCATCCAGGAGGGGTCCACCTCGGTCGAAGCCGGCGGCCCCTTGCCCCCTCGCCGAGTGGCGCCCTGAGACGGTTCCACCTCGGCCGAGATCGAGCCGGGCCCTCTTGCTCCTTCGCCAGGTGTCTGCCCAGGAGGGGTCCACCTCGGCCAAGGTCGGCTACCCAGCATGGTGAGGTCGCCGAGAAGCAGGATCACGAGTTCCAAGACTGCCCCTCGAGCAGCGCACGTCGCACCTCGAGAGAAGCTCCAGTAAGATTGGTAGTATCCTCTTTTTTTCTTTGGATGTATTTGATTTTCTCTTCTCAAGCTTTAAAGTGTCCAACGCCAACATCCACCTCTAGGGATCCATGCCTCCATCGAAGTTCCCTTGCCTGTTTGGTTTCTTTATTTTGATATCTTTCAAATTGGTCCCAGTCTAACCCGTTCATTGTGCAGGATCCTTCTACGATTTGGAGTTCAAGAAAGGGTTCTCTTGCCAAAGATCAATGTTGAATGAAACTAGTTTCTTTGGAATGCCAATCTTCCACTTCAGGGCTAGTTCGTCTAAGAGCTTCAATGGATCTACCAGTGAGTGATCATCTTAGGTAAATAACACCTCCTAATCTCTAAAGTCTGAGTTATTGAAGATCGTTGCTAAGGTTTAAATTCAATATTCATTAGCCCTAATATTCTCTAGGATTTAAATAACTACATCACGACGTAAGTTCCAAATTTCAGTGCTCCTTCCATAGCTTTACCTTAGTACTTTTGATCTGAAATTTAGTACCTGTTAATAGGCTTCATTGCTCTCATTTCTCAATCCATCATTTAGATTGCATTCTCTTCATCGTGCCGCGTCATCTTGGTATCAGAGCATGGTTGCATTAGGGTAGAATAGTTCTCTTTAAATCCAAGCAAGATCTAAAATTCACGCCTCCTGAGTGGGTATACTGCAGTACACTATCACGACCCATGGGAATAATGAGCCCCTGGCCGGACATGAATTTTTTAGATTGAAGTTTGGGTAAGCCATTGCACTTGTTTGATTAGGTTCTATTTTCTGAAAATTTGCATCTATTTACTGTAATCCGTCTGCAGCTCCAAAGGCAAATCACTAATTTTTTGTTGAAATATTTTTTTCTTGTTCCTTTTTAAATCAGTTATCACCATATTAAATTTCATCATTAAAAAAAATTATAAAAAAAATAAAAATTTCTGAAGTTCGACACTGTCATTAGGGTTCTGTTCTGTTCTTTTTATTTATCTTCATTTGTAGGATCTGCTTAGAGTAGTAAGATTTTAGTTTTAAAATTCCTTTTATCTACATTGAAACATATAAGTTAGGAATCCTCTGTGAATTTTTCAGAATTTTTTGATATTTTTTTCATCACATTTTCCACACCACTTTCAAACTGCAACACACTTCTGCAGCACCTTTGCATTTCACTCATCTCATGAGAAATCAAATTAAGGGCATCAATTTGACATAGGGTCAGGGTTTCATCACCTGTCCCTAGCCCAAAAATCACCAACCAGCATATCGATCCTAGCCCGTTAATTAAAATTGAGTAGAACGTTAATTGCCCTAGTGGGTTAGGGACACCAACAAGTTGGGTTCAGGTTAGGGTCAAGTTAACTGTGTCAGCTAATTGGTATGTGCTTACTGGCTTGGTGTCTAGGATTGGTGCATCAGGGCTTGTGATTTGGTCCGCCTACCTGGCCAATCTCAGATTGGTGTCTAAGGTTTGGCAATCAGGGACCTTCACTCCCCTCCACCTACCTAGCTAAGTCCCATAAGTACTACTAGCTAGTTGGTTCACTTAATTAGACCTTTAATTTGTGCTCTAGGTCTAGGAAACCTTAGCTCGAGCTTGAGTCTACTTGCATGCATGAAAACTAGATCAGGGGCCTCATATTCACCAGTCCAGACCCAGTCCAGTGTAGCCATGGACCAGAATCTTGAAACCATGCTGAAAGGCCTAAATGATCTAATGGCCCAATTGAACCAAATTCTGGCTAAACAATTTTCCTTAGACCAACCAACTCCTACTATCCCATTAGCTCATATGAATGATAGGAGTAAGAACCCTGAAGTACAAGTTGAGTTCATTAATATCCAAGACTTAGGGTATCCTCAAACTGAAGGGCTAAGGAAGGAAGAAGGCAAATCTGAACTTAGTAAATATGTGTATGAGACTAACATAAGTTTAATAGATGAATATGAAGGGGAAGACTGTGAAGAGAACAACTTTAGTACCTTACCTGAGGAAACCTTTGGTAAAGAAAAGATTATTGAGCCTAGTCCTGAAACATCAGAACAACCAAAATTTAGTGAGGACTTGGTTCCCGTAAGACAATGCACTCAGGAAGAACCCAATACTTTAGTTTCTACATAAGAACTCCTTCAGGTACCTGAGAAGAATCCAATCATTATTTTAGAAGACTTTCCTGATGACCTTCAACTACCTAGAAGCATCCCGTCTGTAGATCAAAATTCTAATCTTAAGGTCATCATGAGTAACCAAGGTCTGTTTCAAGATTCTCCTAAATTATCCCAAGACTCGGATTTCTATTTCCTGCCTTTCTTTAAGTCTTATCCTAATTTTAGAGCCATTAAGTTTCATTTTGATGAGATTACTAGGTTGTATGAGCCTTTAAAGCATATTCCTTTTGCTACCTACTTTTGGAAAACCTTATGGCATTTGCTAGGAACCCATGGTAAATTCACATGTGCATACCAGACCATGGTCAAACCTAGAGAGTCATTAATCTATTAGGTTTAGGCCCTAGAGAGTCCAATAAAATTCCTCTCAATAAGGAAGCCTAGTTCAGTCTGCATTTCGTAAGTGCTTGTGTAAGTTTCTGAGTCTGCTGAGTCCTATGCATAGCATGTTAAGGATTTGCATCATGAAATAAATTTGAGCAATGAATCCTATAAACATAAGACTAATTCAAGAAAGAAAGTCAAGGAATTCTATGAGAGAGATCATGTTCCCATCCGGGACTTTCAAGAAACTACATACCCATGGTGCAGGCCCCTTTAAAGTCCTAAAGAAGATTAGATCTAATGCTTACATATTGGAATTACCTTCAGACCTAGGTATCAACCCGACCTTCAATGTCTCAGACTTGATAGAATATAAGGAACCCATGATGATACCTAGTGAGCCTTTTGGGCCTGACCATATTTTTAAGAGTGAACCATTACCCGAGTATCCACAAATAACCATTCCTCAAAAATGAGAGAAAACTGAACAAATCCTGGATAATAAGATTGTCACTACCAGAAACAAGGATTACTATCGATATTTGGTCCGTTGGCAAAGGAGACCAAAAATCTGACGACTCCTGAATCGCTAGAGAGGACCTGCAACGACTGGACCCGGACTTATTTGAACAATATCAAAGCCAGGCTGAACCATACTCGATAGGGTCGAGTTCCTCCCACCCGGGAAGAATTGGTGGGGGCACCAGGCTCAGAAAGAAGAAGCTTCAACTAATACCAAGTTCTTTATGGATTGAGACTAGGAACTCAAGTCTTGTATGAGTCCTGAATGTTTATTAAGTCCTGTTTTATTTTCTTTTAAGATTTTAAAGTTCAATTAGAATTCAATCAAGAGTTCAATTAGAGTCAATTAGGCTTTGTACTGAGTCAAGTTCAAGAGCTACTTGAAATTGGGCCAGACCAGCTTTACTTGGAATGCCACATCATCATGGACCACCGATTGCCAACTCATCACCAGAGGACGTCACATCACCTTTGCCATGTCATCTCCAAGGGGTGCCATGGAGAAGGATGTGCCATGTCACCATGCCACCTTGCCACGCCACATCATTGCCACCTCACCTGCCACGTGGCATCATTCAAATTTTAAATTACATGAAAGCTACAAGTGGTCGACCAAGGAGTGTTTTCAAATTCAAAGGAGGTCGGCCAACTCCATCCACAAATCATGCAACCAGCTCCACCAAATCCTCCACATTTCATGTAACCCCCCCTAATATTTCTCCATGATATGGGAAATTTTAAATTAATTGAAAGGCCATTAAAAGCCTCTTGTACGCCCATGGTAAAAAAAAAAAAAAAAAAAAAAAAAGCTTTTTGGATGAAATGAAATTTAAGTGAAGTAGTAGTTGAAGAAGGTATTTTTTGGTAGTATCCTCTTGTTTTCTTTGGGTGTGTTTGATTTTCTCTTCTTAAGCTTTCAAGTGTCCAACGCCAATATCCACCTCTAGGGATCCATGCCTCCATCGAAGTTCCCTTGCCTATTTGGTTTCTTTGTTTTGATATCTTTCAAATTGGTCCCAGTCTAACCCGTTCATTTTGCAGGATCCTTCTACGATTCGGAGTTCAAGAAAGGGTTCTCTTGCCAAAGATCAATGTTGAATGAAACTAGTTTCTTTGGAATGCCAATCTTCCACTTCAGGGCTAGTTCGTCTAAGAGCTTCAATGAATCTACCAGGGAGTGATCATCTTGGATAAATAATACCTCCTAATCTCTTAAGTCTTAGTTATTGAAGATCGTTGCTAAGGTTTAAATTCAATATTCATTAGCCCTAATATTCTCTAGGATTTAAATAACTACATCGCGGCGTAAGTTCCAAATTTCAGTGCTCCTTCCATAGCTTTACCTTAGTACTTTTGATCTGAAATTTAGTACCTGTTAATAGGCTTCATTGCTCTCATTTCTCAATCCATCATTTAGATTGCATTCTCTTCATCGTGCCGCGTCACAACCCCTGCGAGAGCCACAGGCCCCCGTGAAGAGAAATTACTCCGGTTCGGCGGATCACGAGAGTCGATCCCCGGTCGATGATGCCGAGACGGCGCGCCGCTGTGAGCGACATCGAGGAAAAGCCCCCCGCCGAGACCGATCAGCGCCCCCTTCACCAGCGGCCTCGGTGGAAGATTCCACTGACGAGGCCATCAGACGCCAGGCCGAGAGGTGCTTGGAGGAGCATGAGCGCAAACTGGCGGAGTTCGCCCGTCGATTTGCTGACCTACAGAACTCCTCGGCGGACCCGGCGGGGTACGACTCCCGGCCACCCTTCTCCCGGGAAATCCAAGAGGAGCCAATTCCGAGTCAGTTCCGCATGCCGCAGGTCGATCCCTACGATGGGACCACCGACCCTTTGGACCATCTAGAGAGCTACAAGGCTCTCATGAGGGTCCAGGGGGCCACGGATGCTCTTTTATGCATTGCCTTTCCCGCTACCCTCCGGAAGGCTGCTCGAGTCTGGTTCACTCGCCTCGAGCCGGGATCTATTTGCTCCTTCCATCAATTGGAAGGAAAGTTCGTGGCGCACTTCGACGCTTGTCGGAAGGTGCTGAGAGAGGTGGACAGCCTTTTCTCCATCTGCCAGCAGGACCAGGAGCTGCTTCGAGACTATGTTACCCGCTTCAAGACCGCTGCCCTTGAAATCTATAGCCTGGACGAGCCCTTGCCATGCTGGCATTAAATCACGGGCTCAAGACATCCTGCCTGACTTATTCCCTGAACAAGAAACCCCCCAGGATGTATTCTGAGCTCCTCCTCCGTGTCCACAAGTACATCCGAGCGGAGGAGGCCGATCGCACCCGGCAGGAACTGAACGGGAGGACCTTGAAGAAGCCGACCCCGAGAGATATTCCCGGGACTCGAAGGCCCGGGCCACCTGCTGACCCCTGTCCGAATCCGAAGCCGAGGGGCGGAGCTGCCCTGGAGCGAAGTTTCACCCCTCTCCTTGCTCCCAGAACGAAGATCCTCATGGAAATTGAGGGCGAGCACTACCTCCGCCGACCTCCCCCTCAGAACCCAAGGAGCACCCGCGACAAGTCGAAGTACTGCCAGTTCCACCGTGAGCATGGACATGACATGGAGGAGTGTCGCAATCTGAAGCGAGAAATTGAGGAGCTGATTAAAAGAGGCTACCTCAGGAAGTTCGTGAGGAACGAAGCTCCGACGGAGGGACAGCCGCTCGCAACCCTCCCCCGGTCCCTGCGATCGATAATCGCCCGACGGAGAAGCCAGTGGGCATGATCTCTCGTAGAATCAGGCGGGCGGCAAAGAGAACCCGGGAGGTGGGGGACCCAGAGAATGTCTCCCCCTTTGGGAAGGGGAATGAAAACAAAAATGTAAACAATGATGCTATGGTGGTCAAGATGACCATCGCGAAGCATCCTGTACATCGCATCATGGTAGATAGTGGGAGCTCTGCTGACGTGCTTTTTTATGATGCTTTCTCCCGAATGAACCTGTCTCATGATCAGCTAAGGCCAGTGCACACCCTTCTTGTAGGCTTTACCGGGGACTTGGTGGGGGTCGAAGAGAAGATTACTCTCCCCGTCACCGTTGGATCCCCACCTCGGCAGACCACAGTCATGATAACGTTCACCGTCGTCAAGCTCCCCTCGCCTTATAACGCGGTCCTCGGTCATCCGGGGCTCAACCAGCTGGATGCCATGATTTCCATGAAGCGGTTGCTCGTACATTTCCCCACGGCCTGCAGGCCTGGGGTGATGAGGGGGATGACCCAGCCAGTCTAGCATTGCCTTCAGGCAGTCCTGGGTGCCCAAGGCGCCGGGCTCGGCCCCGACGTCGACGACCTCGACTTAAGGGAGAAGGAACCCAAGGGGAGGACCCGTGGAACATATGCTGACGTATCCTCTCGGTTCGGACCCTCAGAAGACTGTGCAGGTGGGGGCCCAGCTCCTGGAGGAAGAACGGACCCGCCTGCTGGATTTCCTCCGCACGAATGCGAATGTGTTTGCAGGGTCCGCGGCCGACATGCCGAGCATCCCCCCTGAAGTCATCACCCACAGACTGAACGTGGATCCGAGGTGCTGCCCGGTCCGCCAGAAGAAGAGGAGCTTCACCGCAGAAAGGCAGAGGGCCATCAACGAAGAGGTGGAGAAGCTCCTCGCCGCTGGCTTCGTGCGGGAAGTACAATATCCCAGCTGGTTGGCAAATGTGGTCATGGTGAAGAATAGTAGTGGCAAGTGGAGGATTTTTGTGGACTACACCGACCTCAACCGAGCCTGCCCGAAGGACAGCTTCCCTCTTCCGAAGATTGACCAGCTGGTGGACACCACTTCGGGGCATCGCCTCCTCTCTTTCATGGATGCCTTCTCTGGGTACAACCAGATTCGAATGCACCCGGAGGACGATGAGCACACCGCCTTCATCACCGACCGCGGAACTTACTGTTACAAGATGATGCTGTTTGTCCTCAAGAACGCCGGGGCCACGTACCAGTGATTGGTCAACAAAGTCTTCAAGGATCAGATCGGCCGCAACATGCAGGTGTACGTGGATGATATGCTGGTAATGAGCAAGCCCCTTTCGGATCATGTCGGCGACCTGGCAGAGACCTTCGGCAACCTCCAACTTTACCAGATGAAGCTGAACCCGGCGAAGTGCACCTTCGGTATCTCCGTCGGGAAATTCCTGGGGTTCATGGTGACCCGAAGAGGGATAGAGGCCAACCCGAAAAAGGTCCAGGCCATCTTGGACATGGAGCAACCTACCTCTAAGAAGTAAGTGCAGTGGCTCACCGGCCGAATAGCCGCTCTGAGTCGGTTTATCTCGAGGTTGGCCGACCGCTGCCGGCCCTTCTTCAAAGTGCTGAGGAAGATGAGCGACTTCGCCTGGATCGAGGAGTGCCAGGAGGCATTCGACGAGCTGAAAAAGATGCTTGCACCACCCCCACTGTTTTCCAGGCCTGAAGAAGGAGAGGAGCTCGTCCTCTACCTGGAGGTCACCCCGGAGGCCGTCAACTCGGTCCTGGTTCGGACCGACGACCAGGGAGTTCAGAGACCGGTGTACTACACATGCAAACTCCTCCGCGATGCGGAGCTCAAGTATTCCCGATCCAAAAAGCTCATTTTTGCATTAATAGTGTATGCCCAGCGTCTCAGGCCCTATTTCCAAGCACATCCCATTGCCGTCCTGACTGATCAGCCGCTGAAAGCGATACTCAGCCGACCCGACACATCCGGGCGATTGGCGAAGTGGGCACTTAAGCTCAGCGAGTTCGACATCACTTATCGGCCAAGGTCGGCCATGAAGGCGCAAGTACTCGCCGACTTCTTAGTCGAGTGCGCAGGCCTAGGCAAGGGGACAGAGGAGGACCCTCTGGATCGGCAGTTGAAATCGGGACCCGAGGAGGACGTGTGGATCCTTCATGTGGACGGAGCCTCGAACTCCGGCGGGAGCGGAGCCGGCCACATCCTCGCCAACCGCGATGGGGTCGTCGCCGAATGTGCACTCCATTTCCAGTTCGCCGCAACTAACAACTAGGTAGAGTAGGAGGCACTCCTCGCCGGGCTGAGAGTGTCCCGCAAGTTGGGCGTTGCCAACCTCAAGGCCTTCACTAATTCCCAACTGGTGGCCAGATAGATCTCCGGAGAGTATGGCACGCACGACCCTCAAATGACGAAATACCTGGAGCTCGTGAGAACGAGCGTGGCCGGGTTTCGGTGCTTCAGCATCTCCCACATACCCCACGGGGAAAACGCTCGCGCGGACGCTCTATCCCGGTTGGCAACCCTACCGGACTCGTTGCTGGGTCGCGCTCATGTTGAGCGTCTCAAGGCCCCGAGCTATGAGACCCCTGTGGAGGTCCAGTAGGTCAGCCAAGAGCCCAGCTGAATGGACAAGTACGCCGAGTACATTACCGGCGACACCTTGCCGGAAGACCGCACGGCGGCCCGCCTTATCAAAAAGAAGGCTGCGCGGTTCATCCTAATGGATGGGCAGCTGTATCGGAGGTCCTACTCCTACCCCCTCCTCAAATGCCTGAGACCCGCGGAGGACGCACTCGTACTCCAGGAAATCCACGAGGGCATCTGCGGGAACCACGTGGGGGGCAGAATGCTAGCATATAAGGCCCTCCGCTAAGGTTATTTCTGGGAGACGATGAAGGAGGATGCCGCCGACTTCGTGAAGAGGTGTGATCGGTGCCAGCGGCACGCTGTGGTGCAGCGGCAGCCCTCCACTCCGCTTTCCCAGCTCTCGACTCCGTGGCTGTTCGCCCATTGGGGGATGGATCTCTTAGGATCCTTTCCCCCGGCGTCCGGACAGCGGAAGTTCCTGATTGTGGCCATCAACTACTTCACGAAGTGGGTCAAGGCCAAACCCCTGGCACTGATCACGAAGGCAAACGTCGCCAAGTTTCTCTGGAAGTCAATCATTTGCCGTTTCGGCCTCCCCCATACCATTATCACCGATAATGGATGTCAATTTGACTGTCAGGAGTTTGAAGAATTCTGCAGCGACCTCGGCATCCACCATCGCTTCACCTCGGTGGCGCATCCGCAGATAAATGGAGAAGCCGAGGTGATGAATAGGACCATCTTACAAGGCCTCCGGACGAGGCTGGATCAGGCCAAGGGTGGTTGGGCAGAAGAGCTCCCGAGAGTCTTGTGGGCGTACCACACCACCCCGAGGACGGTCACCGACGAGACCCCGATCAACCTCATCTTCGAAGCCGAGGCGGTTATCCCGATTGAGCTCAGCCTACCCACCCTGTGTGTAGAGCAGTACAACGAAGGGGAGAACCCTGCCAGGATGATGCTGAACCTGGACCTCCTTGAGGAGACGAGGGATAAGGCCCGAGTCTGGATGGCGACGTACAGGCAGCGGGTGGCCAGGTACTACAACTCCGGGGTGCGACCGAAGTCCTTTCGCCCAGGAGATTTGGTGCTCCGTCGTGCTGAAGCTTCCCAACCACGGGAGTGCGGGAAGCTCTCCCCGAATTGGGAGGGTCCGTACAGGGTGGCGGAAGCTCTCCCTCACGGGGCCTATTACCTGGAGGAGTTAGGAGGGTCCAGGTTCCCTCGGACCTGGAATGCCTCGAACCTGAGGATGTATTACTAATAATGTAAGGTTCCTCGAACTCCTGCAATAAAATTCCTTTACTTTAACTGCTTCTTCTCACCTCGTAGGAAGAGAGACACTGAGCTCTGGGCTCGGACAAAGCCTGCGGCCCCGGGGTTCAGTCCTGAAGTCCCGAACTTCGGTCTGGAAGGCGGGGCAGAGCCAAGCTTGCCCATGCAATCACGGAGAACAGCTCGGCAAGCCGCACAGGGCTCGGACAAAGCCTGCGGCCCCGGGGTTCAGTCCGAAAGTCCCGTACTTCGATCCAGAAGGCGGGGCAGAGCCAAGCTCACCCACGCAATCATGGAGAACAGCTCGGCAAGCCGCGTAAGGCTCGGATAAAGCCCGCGGCCCCGGGGTTCAGCACGGAAGTCCCGAACTTCGGTCCAGAAGGCGGGGCAGAGCCAAGCTCGCCCATGCAATCACGGAGAACAGCTCGGCAAGCCACGCAGGGCTCGGATAAAGCCTGCGGCCCCGGGGTTCAGTCCGGAAGTCCCGGACTTCCATCCGGAAGGCAGGGCAAAGCCAAGCTCGCCCACGCAATCACGGAGAACAACCCGGCAAGCTCGAAGGACTCGCGCAAGGCCTGCTCCACCGGCGTCCAACCCGGAAGCTCCGAACTTCGATCTGAATGCTGGGTGGGACTCAGTTTACCCACGAGCTCGGCTCGGAGGAAATCACAGGACTTATTCTTGGCACTTGAAACCAACCCTCGGCCATAACAAAAAAAAAAGAAGAACAAAAAGAAGACAAGGTTGGGACTTGGCAAAGAGGAGATTCTTCATTAACTTGAAGGAGGATTACAATGAAGGAGTCCCGACAGGCCGGGAGTCCTCGAAAAAAAAAAAAAAAAAGAAGAAGCGAAGCAGAAAGAAAAGAAATACAAGTGGAAGCTAGTTTGGCGCGGTGGCGCTGTCCTCAGGCGAGGGTGCGCACTATCCACCTGCGCCGTCGACGGGTGGCTGCTCGGGGGGCTGCTCTGGAGTTGTAGCTGTGTCGCCTGCTGCCACTGGTGCCTCGTCGCTGGGCTCCTGCCTCCTTCCTCCAAGGACCACCCCGATGAGGTCGAGCTCGGGGTAGAAGGAGCTCACCTTCTCCCGGCACACCTGGAATCCCTTCAGGAAGGAGTTCACGGCGGCCTCCCGAACCTCCGCGATATACTCCTCGGAGGCCCAGAATTTCGAGACGGCCTCCTATGCCTCCCACTTTGAAGCTTCCAGCAGCCCGTTGACATAGGAGCTCCGCTCCTTGGCTGCGTTCGTCTCCTTCCGAGCCTCCTCCACCCGGCGCTCTAGCGATTGGGACTGAGCTCGGAGGCGAGCCTTCTCCGCTGCGTCCCCCTCCACTCGGTGCTGGTTCGAGATCCTCTCCTCAGACAGAGAGGTCTCCAATTCTCTGATGCGCCCCTCAGCATGCGCCAGGTCGGATTGAAGGGCCTGGTTGTTCCCCCGTAGCTCGACCCCCTCTCCATGAGGTCATTCACGTCGGCTGCGAGTTTGTCGAGCTTTTTCTCCTTCTCGGCATCCTTCCTGGCGTACCCTACGAGGAAATTCCTCAGCAGCAGCACGTCGGTCCCGATCTGCACTAGAGAAAGAGAGGTCAGTCAAAATCCAACTAGAACTTTAAAAGGGAGGGTTCCGAGTCCAGGACTTACCGTGAAGAGCTGCGGAAAGATCCCGAGCAGGGCGTCGGTGTAGTCCCGGCCGCCCCTCAGTCGCCGATCCCGGGAGGTGCAGGCGAACTCCATGACCCTCTCCACGAGGCCCTGGTCACGGATCACGGAGCACAGGCTAGTGAGATTCGGCGACGGGGTGGATAGATCGGCAGTGGCAGTGGCGACCGTCCCCCGGCCAGGTGGAACTGCCACCAACGGGGCAGCTGGAGCCATCAGAGGCGCCGTCGGAGCAGCGGTGGAGGCGGGCGCTACCCGGGAAGGAGCTGGCCCCCTTCTTCTGCAGCCCTGTCGAGGTCGACGACAGGGGCATCGGCAGCCCGGGCTCGAGATGGCCTGAATGCGGGAGCTGCCGCCACTGGACCGGAGGCGGGAGTCGGCACGGCCTCCCGGCTTGCCTCGATGTGAGCCCTCTTCGTCGTGGGCTCATCTCCCTCAGCAATGTCCCTCTGAGCAGCGCCCTCCAGGAGGTTTTCCAAGGACAACTTCATACCTAAAAGAAAACTGAGGTCGGTCAGCCCAGTTCGAAAGAAAAAGGGAGAAAGGGGGGAGGTGCGGAGCAGAGAGGAAGGCTGAGCCTCACCCGGCTCCCGGATGGGACTGATCCCCGCCTCGAACAAGTTCTGCTCCGAGAGCAGAACATCGAGCGTAGGGACCGCATCGCTCAGCAGTAAGGAATAGGCCTCTTGGTCCGCTGGCTCGACTTGGGAGTTCCGGTTCGGGGACCGATCCGGCTCACTCCAGGCCCAGTCGATGTCCTCGACCGAGGCAAAAAAGAACCGGTTCTTCCAACCCTTAAAAGAGGAAGGGAGGTCGAACCGGAGACACCTAGGCCGAGGTGAAATATACCACCAGCCATCATCGGTGGAATAATGCTTCAAGGTGAAAAGAGCCCTGAAGAGAGAGAAACGGGCAACAAACCCGTGAAAGTGGCAGAAGACGATGAAGGCGAAGATGACCCAGATGGCATTTGGAGCCAACTGGGCCGGGACCAGGTGGTAGTGACTGAGAAAGGAGAGGAAAAAAGGATATAGGGGGAACCGAAGACCCCCAAGGAGGAAGTCCTCGTAGAAGGCTATTCGCCCGGGGCCGCTTAAGGTAACGCGATCCCCGGGCCGTGGGAGAGAAAGGTGGATCGACCCCAGGATGCCATAAACTTTTTGGAGCAAAGAAAGGTCACCTTCGGTCATCGATGAGACGTGACCGAAGGGACCAGCAAAGGAAAAAAGAGGCTGGGAAAAGGAAAAGCACCAAGAGCAGGATCCATGATCCCGAGAGGGGTCCCTTGGCGCAAGCTCGGTGAAGAAACCTAGCCCAATTTCTACTCTTCCTGAGACCTTCTTTACGAAGATAATCTCTAAGCCTGGGACTCCTTCAGGGGCCCACCTTGGAGACTCTGTTCCATCTCGCCGTTTTCTAACTTGACCGTCGGAGCCCCCCCTCGCCGGGATCCCCGGCCAGGGTTTCTGACCTTGTCTTGCAGGATCGAGAGTCCGGAGACCTCGAGGCGAGACGGCCTGATCAAATCACCAGCTCTAAAGCTACAGGCGCGGCGACGAGATCGGCAACAGATTGGCGCGCCAGGTAGGGGATGGTGAAGAGAAGATTGCTAAGGAAAGGGACGGGGGAAGGAAGCAGACGAAGGCACTCAACGAAACACACTGTGCAAAAGAAGCGGCAACCTAGTGAAGTGAAGGATAGCCCACTGCAACCGCCGGTGGAGCGCAAGAAAGGGAAAGGGCCTCATTCCGGAAAGTCCCCCTCCTTTTCAAATTCGATCGACAGCAGCCGTACCCCTCATTCTGTTCCGGACCACCAGATGGATGCCGCGTGGACGCACGCCCAACATCAATGCTTCGGTTACGAGGAAACGGCCTCCCTTTCGAAGTGATGCATTAAATGCGACCGGAGAAGCGACACATGGCAGCCTCTTATAGGACCTCGGGCACGACGAAGAACGGCAACGAGGATCGGGGCAATCATGGCGCGAGATCTTCGCCTTCCCCACGTCATCTCCGCATTAAATCCCCACGTTCCGAGCCGTGACGCCTCAGCGGAATGGGGGGATGGGGGGCAACTATTACAGCCGTTACGATGATGTGGCGTGTCTCAGATTCCGCCGGGCGTGATCCGAACAACGTGGATTTTTTTGGCAGAACAGGAGCAGTCCAGCAAGGTTAGATATGGCTCCACTCGGTCGAAGTCGAGGTCGGGCCGGGCCCATCTGCCGCTCCGCCAGGTGTCCGCCCAGGAGGGGTCCACCTCGGTCAAAGCCGGCGGCCCCTTGCCCCCTCACCGAGTGGCGCCCTGAAACGGTTCCACCTCGGCCGAGGTCGAGCCGGGCCCTCTTGCTCCTTCGCCAAGTGTCCGCCCAAGAGGGGTCCACCTCGGTCGAAGTCGAGCGCCCCTTTACCACTCCGCCAGGTGTCCGCCCAGGAGGGGTCCACCTCGACCAAAGTCGGTGGCCCCTTGTCCCCTTGTCGAGTGGTACCCTGAGACGGTTCCACCTCGGTCGAGATCGAGCCGGGCCCTCTTGCTCCTTCGCCAGGTGTCCGCCCAGGAGGGGTCCACCTTGGCCGAAGTCGAGCGCCCCTCTACTGCTTCGCCAGGTGTCCACCCAGGAGGGGTCCACCTCGGTTGAAGTCGAGCGCCCCTCTACCGCTCCGCCAGGTGTCCGCCCAGGAGGGGTCCACCTCGGCCGAAGTCGAGCGCCCCTCTGCCGCTCCGCCAGGTGTCCGCCTAGGAGGGGTCCACCTCGACCGAAGTCGGCGGCCCCTTGCCCCCTCGCCGACTGGCACCCTGAGACAGTTCCACCTCGGCCGAGGTCGAGCCGGGCCCTCTTGCTCCTTCGCCAGGTGTCCGCCCAGGAGGGGTCCACCTCGGCGGAAGTCGAGCGCCCCTCTGCCGCTCCGCCAGGTGTCTGCCCAGGAGGGGTCCACCTCGGCCGAAGTCGGCGGCCCCTTGCCCCCTCACCGAGTGGCGCCCTGAGACGGTTCCACCTTGGCCGAGGTCGAGCCGGGCCATCTTGCTCCTTCGCCAGGTGTCCGCCCAGGAGGGGTCCACCTCAGCCGAAGTCGAGCGCCCCTCTGCCGCTCCGCCAGGTGTCCGCCCAAGAGGGGTCCACCTCGGCCGAAGTCGGCGGCCCCTTGCCCCCTCGCCGAGTGGCACCCTGAGATGGTTCCACCTCGGCCGAGGTCGAGCCGGGCCCTCTTGCTCCTTCGCCAGGTGTCCGCCCAGGAGGGGTCCACCTCGGTCGAAGTTGAGCGCCCCGCTGCCGCTCCTCCAGGTGTCCGCCCAAGAGGGGTCCACCTCGGCCGAAGTCGGCATTCCCTTGCTCCTTCGTCAGGTGTCCGCCCATGAGGGGTCCACCTCGGTCGAAGTCGAGCGCCCCTTTGCCGCTTCGCCAGGTGTCCGCCCAGGAGGGGTCCACCTCGGTCGAAGCCAGCGACCCCTTGCCCCCTCGCTGAGTGGCGCCCTGAGACGGTTCCATCTCGACCGAGATCGAGCCGGGCCCTCTTGCTCCTTCGCCAGGTGTCCGCCCAGGAGGGGTCCACCTCGACCGAGGTCGGCTACCCAGCATGGTGAGGTCACCGAGAAGCAGGAGCACGAGTTCCGAGACCTCCCCTCGACCAGCGCGCGCCACACCTTGAGAGGAGCTCCAGTACGATCGGCAGCAACGCGCGAAACCTCGTTTACATTGGCCCGACAGGTTCTGCAGCCGAGAGGCGAAGTCCTAGCAAGACAGGACCCGATAACGGGCATTGTCGGCGCCTGGGAAGGAGAGCACTCGCGCTCGGCCCCAGGGTCTGGACGGCGTCCTCCCTCTACCCTTTCCTCGCTAGGCTCGGCAAGCAAGACAAGGAGGCCGCTGGGTTCTTGGACCCAAAGGAGAAAGGGGAAAGAGAGGGAGAGAATGGGAGGTGAAAGCAAAGAGGGAGCCTCCTAAGGGCGGGAAGCCGGAGGCAGCATGAGGGGAAAAAAGGCTGGGAAAAGGAAAGACACCAAGAGCAGGATCCAAGATCCCGAGAGGGATCCCTTGGTGCAAGCTCGGTGAAGGAACCTGGCCTAATTTCTACTCTTCTTGAGACCTTCTTTACGAAGATAATCTCTAAGCCTGGGACTCCTTCAGGGGCCCACCTTGGAGACTCTGTTCCATCTCGTCATTTTCTAACTTGACCATCGGAGCCCCCTCGCCGGGATCCCCAGCCAGGGTTTCTGACCTTGTCTTACAGGATCGGGAGCTCGAAGACCTCGAGGTGAGACGGCCTGATCAAATCACCAGCTCTGAAGCTACAGGCACGGCGGCGAGATTGGCAACACTAACCAATCTAAACCTAATTTGTCATTCCATAAAATATACATAAAATATTTTTATTTTTTTGATTGTTTTAGATTGCATCAGGACCATTGAATGCCATCATCTCTCTAATCTAATCTTAAGGGCAATCAATATAACATCAGGGCAGGAGGTCATAACTTGTCTTGGGCCCAAAACAACCACCCAGCATTTCCACCCAAGTCTTAATTAAAATAAATTAGACCTAATTTACCCTAGAGGGCTAGGTGACACCAACAGGTCGGGTCTGAGCTGTGTGGGCCAACTAGTGCATTTAATCCTGTGGCTATTACTGAAATCTGGTGTCTAAGGTTGAGGGTCCAGAGTCAAATGACCTAAGTGATGTTGTGGATTTTAATTGGGTCCCTGCGAAAGCAGGGAGGGCCTCCAACACTCACAACCTCTTCCTAGCCAGAGGAAGGATTAGCTATTGGGTTAAATATAAGTTGAGCTGATCCATCCAGTTTTGGCTCTAGGTCTAGGAAACCCTGGATTGTACTAGCCTATTTCTTTTTGCATGCTTGGCTGTACCATTCCATTCTGATTGCTTGATTAAGTGTATGACCACTAGATTAAGAACCCGATACCAGAAGTCTAAACCTCAAACCGACTTAGCCATGGATCCCAATTTTGAAGCCATCATGAACCAGCTTGCCCAGTTAACTACCCAAATGAACCATAGGTTTGACCAATCCGACACCCGAACCCAAGATCAATCAGCCCAAATGACCCAAATCAATACTAAGCTTGACTAAGCCAATGACCAGATAACCCAATTGACCCAATCCCAAAGCCAAATGAACCATAGATTCAACCAAGTAGACCAACGATTTGACCAGGCAACCACTAGGATCAACCAGTTAACCATTAGTTTTGACAAAGTAGGAAATCAATTAGGAATCCTAGACAAGACCCATAGGACTGAACCCATAACCTATGAACCCATAACTCTTAGTCAACCTAAACCCTATAGGATTAATACCCCTAGATTTGAACCTAGTATTAGTTAGGTATCCCTTAGTTAACCCCCTCTTACCACCTCATTGGTCCTCCAAGATGACCTAGAAGAGGAGATATATGAGGCTGACCCAAGCTTAGTGGAATAGCATGAGGAGGAAGAAGAGGAGTTCCCCATAGAAGACTTAGAGTTAGTTAAATCAGTAGATACACAGGTAGAAGACCACCCAACAATAGTTGACCCTGACCATACCCAAGTAGGAGCCGACCTAGATTTAGCTAACCCTAGCCATACCCAAACAGTAACAGACATAAAGTTGGCTAACCAAGTAGTAGAAGAGCTGTTAGAGGAAGAGAACCCTGATACTGTTATTAGAGTTTTACCTGAGGAGACACTAACAGAAAGCCCAACTATAGAACCCAGTCCTTTGATTTATGAGCCAGAAAAATTTATTAAGGACCTGATCTCTTTGAATCAGTACCCTCAAGATGAAGTCACATCTTTAACTCCACTTGATATTTTTCCTGAAATCAACGACCTTTTCTTCCATAATGTAGACCCTTTAGATAGACATCAACCCCATAAGGTTAACCTCATTAGTCTAGGATTAATCCCTGATATCCCTTCTTATATCCTACTTTATCCAACTAACCCTGAACCATCTTCTTATTTCTTAACCTACCCAGCTGACCCTGAACCTACCCCTTACTTTCTACCCTTTCCTGGATCTTCTTATGTTTCTTTAATCATTCATATGCATTTTATAAAGGTTTACATATTGCATTCATTCATTGAGTCTGTCATTTTTGCTTCCTACTTCTGGAAGACCCACTGGCATCTATTAGGAGCTCATGTCACATTTTCATGTGCATACCAAACCAGAGCTAAACCTAGAGAGCCTAAAATCTGTTAATGTTTAGGCTCATAGAGTCCAATAAATTTTCTTTGATAGAGAAGTCTAGTCGAGTCTATTAGGTGTTAGTTGAGTCCAATAAATTTACATACCCAATCCACATGTCCACACATGCACTAGTCTCTGCACAGCATATGCATCATGAAATTAGCCAAGAACTGAACATAATTAATGAACTAAATAATAACTTGATTAATTCCCAAAAGAAAGATAAAAAATTATTTACATAGGAATATGTGACTGTTAAAGAATTTTCTGCTCGCGAAGCTGGCCCATCCAAAATAATGAATAGTAGTGGACCCAATGCCTATGTGCCTGAGATATCACCTGATTTAAGTATTAGCTCCACCTTCATCATCTCAGACTTTGTAAAGTCTAGGGAGCCAACAGTGATACTCAGTGAGCCCCTTGAGCCACTCCCATTCTTTGAGAGAGAACCCACCCCAAAGCGACCACATATAATTTGGCCTTATGGTGAGAAAACGATTGAGAGAGCTCTGGATGATCAAGCTATCGATATCCAAGATAGAGACTGTCAGCGGTATTTGATCCGGTGGCAAGGTTAGCCAGAATCTGAGGACTTATGAAACACTGGTGCGGATCTGCAGCGCCTCAACCCAGACCCTCCTTGAGCCAAATTGACCCATACTCGACGGGGTCGAGTTCCTCCCATCCCGGGAGAATTGGTGGGGACACCAGGATCAGACACAGATCTCTAGATCCCATATGATTTAATTAGTCATGTGTCAAAGTTTTGAAAATTTTGTAATCAATTAAGATTGAGTCCTGTAATAAGTTGAGGTTAGTTGATTTATCTCAACCCTCAATCTTAGTCCAGTTTTGAGTCATGTACATCATTTATGAGTCTAATATGAGCCCAATTTTTATACAAGAGAGGAGGTTACCCTATTTTGGAGTTCCACCAGGCCACATCCAGGAGTCAGAGGCCACTATATCAGTCCATTGAATTTTGTGTGATAACCCAAGATCCAAGATGCTTCCAAAAATCCTGATTCTTTTCATATATCCTCTAGATACCCAGATTCCTTCCCAGATGCCAGAGCATATTCCTAAACCAGGGCATCCATGATTCCAAAAGTCTACCTGCATCCCAGCCCAAGGAAATCAAGCCCAGGCGCCAAGCCCAAGCCCTAAAGAAGCAAAATTCCATGGAATATTCCTGCTATCAGGCCACCCCAACTTCCAGGAGGCCCAAGCCTATCACCAAGCCCCTTTGGGCTGGCCCCTTGCTGCCCCTAGAAGCCTAACATGCCCTCCTAGGCATCCTTGAAGTGTTGACCAAGTCCAAGAGGTGTCCTTGAGTGGAATAGTAAAAGCATGAAGTGAGAAGGAGATGACTAGGTCAAATCCTAACCTAGTTGGGACTTATGCTCCTAATTGTTTTAAGATTTGTTTTTCTAACCTAGCTAGGAGAGGACTTGTAACCCAAATGTATAACTCTAGTTAGAGGACATGGAAACTCTATAAATACCCCACCCCTTTATAATATTGGGTTTGGGCTGAAGTCGGCAGGCCCAGCCGACTTCAACCCAAACTGATGAAAAAAAAAAATGGATAACTGGGCGGACGGGGAAGGAGACCGGAACAGGGGAGCTGGGTTTTACCCTAGCCGGCCGGAGTTTTTGCCGGGGATCTCGGTGGAAGAGTCGTGAGAGGTGTGGGAGGTGGTCGGCGACGGATCCGTGTAGGTTTGGGAAGCGTTTGGTCGGTGGAAGAGTTTCAAACGGTGAGGGAACTCTCGTTGTTCTCTCGTTAAAAACTCCACACCGTCACCTCATCGAGCCCTATATGCATTTTTCCCTCTCCGACGAGCGACCGGGAGCTCTCCAACGCCGGCCGGTAAGTCCTTTCCTTTTATTTTTAATTTTTGGGAGGATTTTTGATGTTTTTTTCTTGGGTTTTCCGTTTCGATTTTGGGGCCATTATTCGTCGTCGCCGCCATCACCGCCGCCTGCCGTCACCAGTCCATGAAGCCTCTGCGACAACCACTCCTTGGTTCCCGGCAAACTGGGAGGGGAGGCCGGTTCGGCCGGGCCGAGGGAGAGGCAGGGGGGGTGGTTTGGAAGAGAAGAAAGAAGAAAAGAAAGAAGGAAAGAAAGAAGGAAAGAAAGAAGAAAGGAAAAAAGAGAGAGAGAGAGAGAGAGAAAGAGAGGAGAGAGGAAGAAGAGAGAGAAAGTCAAGTGATTTTCTCGAGATTCATGAAAAATTAGAAAATTTAGATCTTTAATTTAATTATTTATTTATGTAAAGAATCAATCTCCTGAGCAGGAAGGTGTCGCGCCAATTTCGGGTATGGACTAGTTCAGGCGTGGATAGTTTTTGAGAGATAAGGACTTCTAGACTTGATCATCCGTAATATAAATATATTTTACATGATCTGATTTGATCCGAGCATATATTTAAATATTTTTCATGCATGGTTGTTTTCGGATAGCATGATTTGATTTTCCGGGATACAGAATGAGTTTGTTGTTAATATTGTTTGTGTTCTATTTAATATAACATGTTGACCAAGTGATCTTTGAATGTGTTTGATCATGATATCAATTGTTGAAAGGTGACATGTTCTGACTATATGAGATGAAATGATAAAGTGTTAAGTGAACCGGTGTTTGGACTAGCCATGCCACGGTGGTACCATGGTTTCTCAGTGTGCAAGTCACAGGCTGGAGTGTGACAATTTGTGTGCCAGTCACAGGCTGGAGTGTGACAACAGTGTGCCCGTCACAGGCTGGAGTGTGACAATAGTGTGCCAGTCACAGGCTGGAGTGTGACCGTAGCTAGTCTAGAGCCCTAAAGATAATGGTTAAATAATAGAAATTTTAAAAGAAAAATGTGAAGTTTTCAAAGTTTTTGTCATACATGAAACTTGAATTGTTGACTGCGTTACATGATATACTGATGTTTTGCTGTTTTCATATATATATATATATATTATTATTGGTGATCATATGGAAACCTTACTGGGCTGTATAGCTCACTACCTACTATTTGTGTTTTTCAGAGACTCAGGATACATAGCGAGAATTTGGGCTGGGCGTGAGACAGAGCTTCATAAATGTTGAGCTAATTAGTTAGTTTTAGTTTCGGTTACTGATGTTTGTGAATCAGTAGACCAATTAATGATATCTACTTAATAAATAGATTGTTCAATGGTTACTTGATTATTTATATAATATTATGTTGCCCATAAATGGAGCCTAAGAGGGGGGGTGAATTGGATCTTTAAAAAATTTAACACAATAAAGTGAAGGTCTAGTGGTGCTTGTGAGCAATAATAAATTAGATGCAAGATGATAGCAATTAATTAAAGAATACGAGAGGAAAAGAGCAATCACACACAAACACAAGGTTTATAGTGGTTCGGTGCAAACCTAGCACCTAATCCACTCCCCAGGCCACCCTTGGAAATTCCACTATAATCCACACCAGATTACAGTTGACTTGCTTTTCACAAGGCTCACAAGTCAAAACCTAAGTTGGTTTTATCACCTAGGCTCACCAACAACCTTAAATACTTGTTTTGTCTTCGGGCTCACAAGTTAATCCTAGTTGGTTTTAACACTTTGGCTCACCAACAAACCACAATAACCTTCTTTCAAGACACCCTTGAAAGCAAGGTTATAGCACAATAAAACAGATATGAAATTTAAAGCTACAACAAACTCTCTTCAAGAGTAGATTGGAATCTTTGAAGCCCAAAGAATGCTTTGACTTCACTCTTCTTCAAGTTGCCTCCTTTTGGAATGTAGTAAAGTTGAGCTAGTAGGCTTTTTCAATGGAATCAAGCTAGAAGAGGCTTTTGATTTGAAGTTTTGGAGAGAATATTGGCTTTTTGGCTTTTGAGTGGACTTGAATGCTCTTGAATAGACTTTTCTCTTGCTTTCTCTTCTTTTTCTTTTCTTCTCTTCACTTCTCTTCTTTTAAAATGAGGTTGGTGGAGATTAAATACACCAAAAATCTTCTAAAAATGGTTTGTGACTGTTGGAGCATTGGAAATAGCCGTTTGAAGCTTGAAAACCAATTTCTGCAAGCCAGAAAAATAGATCCGTTAGAGCTGTCAGGCTGCAAGTGTCGACACTTGGCTATCAGGTGTCGACACTTGGCTGTCAGGTATCGACACTTGATTTCTGGGAGTCGACACTTGAACATTCAAGTATCGACACTTGATGCACAGGTGTCGACACTTGATACAAAAATCTTCGAACCAACAAAGTTCTGTATTTTCAAAAATCTCAGGCCTTGAGTCGACACTTGAATCCTAAGTGTCGATACTTGGTGTCGATACTTGAATATAGGTGTCGACACTTGGAGTGCCAAGGATTTTTGTCCGTGCCAAATGCTGAAGTGTCGACACTTGACTGTCCAGTGTCGACACTTGAGACTGAAAACATCCAGATTCAAGTGTAAAAGCCTCGAAATCAAAAATAAAGTTCATGAATGCATAAACACATAATAGTTAAGCAATTATAAGCCCTTTTTCAATGAAGAGAATGTCCGGATATGTGAGAATTGCTCCGTGCCATTGCATGCCATACACCATAAGTTTTTGGAATTTTGAGGTGCTTTCTTCCTGAAAACTCATAACTTGAAATCCTCATTAGAATACAATATGTACTCAATGTTTTGTTATTCATCAAAATCACTGGGTGGAGCCAACAATCTCCCCCTTTTTGATGATGACAAAACCTTGAGAAAAAGAGACAATATAGTTCAACCTTTAACCATTTAATTTATATACATGAATTTTAGTCACAGTAGAGGCAACAACTTTATAGATAGGAGGAAACAATCTCCCCCTTAATTAGATACTTCTTATTAAGGTAAACTTCAAAGATTCTTGCAAGGTGAAATCAATATAATCAATATAATGCACCTTTTTCTCAATAAAAATCAATATTCTTGTTCTTCATAAAATCAAATACTTGTTCTCAATAAAATTAAAATCATTAATTTTTCTCCCCCTTTTTGTCAATCATAAGAAAAGGGAATAACCTCCCCTCACAATTAGCATGGATACAAAAAGAGAGTAGAGAAATAAATATCATAGCTGAAATTGTGCTAATATCAAAGAATATCAGAGTTAAAATATACCATTATAAAGAGTATCAGAGCTAAAGAATGATAAACTGAAGTACAAAATTTTCAAGATAACAGAGTTCTGATCAAAAACACATATATATATATGAGATAAATTTTCAGTACAAAAGAGCTGCAACATACATATATAAATAGAGTCAATTAAGTATGAAACATACAAAATAAGATCTGAAACAGACATCTGTGAGGCTAATCCTCATCAGATGGAACATCAAGACTGAAAAGAGCACTAATCCTAGATCTGGTGGCTAATGCCCTAGGAGGTGCTAAAGCTCTAAGACTCCTGGTACGGCCGGTAGGATCAAAAGTGGGTACAACCCTAGAAGATCTGGTAGAAGGAGGTGAAAGACGATCAGCTGGCTCAATAGGATCCGGTACGAAGTCAACCAGTGCAGTAGAAGGAGCAGGTGTAGTAGGAGGATCTCGACTGACCACCTCATAAGCATCGGCTCCGCCTACACTGTCGCTATCAGTGCCCACTACCTCAGTGGCTCGGTCAACATCCTGATCACCGCCGTCAGCAAAATCAGCATGGTCGCTCTGGTGATCGCCGCCATCATCATCATCATCATCGTCATCATCATCATCAGATCGAGTAAGTGTAGGTGCAGCAGGAGGTATAAGTGATCTCAATAGACTCTCAATGCATGTAAATCCTTCCTCCATGGATTTGCGAATCTCAGCATGCTCCGAGGTAGTCTGTGCTCATAGAAGCTCGACCTCGCTACGCAGCTGAGTCACCTCTCCTCTGATCTGTGAGAACTGTGCTCTAGCATGCTCCTCAAAGGATAATCTTGTCGATGGTGGTGGAAGAGCTGAAGCATCAGGCGACAGGTGCTCTGCCTGTGTCGATGGCACATCTACTGGAGGAAGAACTGCTGGCTCAGATGGTCCAGCCTCAGCCTCTCGAATCTCATCCTCCTCATCTGGCTCCTGGCCAGACTCTCTCCGAACCCATCGACCTCCAACCATCCTGAATCCCATCCGGTGCAGTGACCTCTCATCATATACATCTGTGTGTAGTATCTCTTTGGGGATCTCCCCCTCCAATGATACTCCACAAGCTCTGAAAAGATGGGTCAGTGCCATCCCGTATGGCAAACAGTGTCGGCGCTGAGTGGCAGCATCATGCATCTGTGATAGCATCAAGGCGGGTATATCAATCTGTCTCCTCTCGATCAGACTGGTCATCAACATCAGCTCTCTCTCGGTGATGAAATCGAATATGCCAATCTTCGGTAGAAGGATCCGTGCAGTAATATGTGTAGCAGTCGCATCTCTAAAGATAGCTGGTTCGCGGTAACCACTGAGATACCGTGAACATCCTCTCGCTCAAGGATGCATCTGAAAGTCGCCTCTCTATCATCAACAGAAAATGCACAAACTCCTCTCCGGGGTATCTCCCATACTCGGCTCAGCAGCTCATCAGTCAAAGAAATCTGTGTACCCCTGACGGATGTCATCCATAAAAGTCATCGACGGTCCAGTGCACCGTAGAACTTCCTCACCAGGTGAGGATAGTATCTCTCCTGCATGGTGCAGAAGGGTACTAGTCCTGCATCTGTGAGTATCTCCCTAATGCCAAAGTGGTGCCTGTCGAAACACTGTAGATCAACTCTCCTCCCTGAAGCTACAGACTTCCCTGCCATCCTCTCTGCAGGGGGGAGCTCGGAGTGGTTGTACTGCTCTGCTGTGCAGGATCAAATATGGCCTTCACCTCCTCTCAGTACCCTGACTAGGCCTCGTCCTAACTGCAAGTCTCTTCCTAGGACCCATATCAGCCAACTGACCAGGAAGAATGAAGAAGGGTTTAGAACAAAGGACTGGCCATAGTTTGAGATTAGAGTTCAGATAGGTTTCGAAAACTAGAATCAATAAATTTTGATCAAATGACAAAATCTTTGAGCAAAATTTGTAGGAAAAATTTTTGTTAGGTGGAACACATTTGAATCCCAAAAAAAATTATTTTTGTAAGGTCAAAAACCATGGGATTTGGGTTTTAATCACTTAGGGTTTTTGCAAATAGGCGAAAATGTTGCAAATGTATTACTAAAAACCTTTCTAAATCATCAATAAATGGATTTAGTACGCTTAAATTAGATGAAAACCCAATTTATTTTGCCCAAAATTGATGAAACAGTGATTTTTGTGAAAAATGGTTGAAAAACGCCCAAAAGATGAGGGAAATCCGAGAAAACAAATCTAAAACATGATTCCCTCAAATAGGAGTTTTAGAAATTCATTAAAACATGCAAAAATCCGGTTAGATTCAAGAAAAATATTTGAAAAACCCAAAACATGGTTGTTTGGTTCTAAAATAATAAAATTTAAAACATAGAAAAATAAAAATAAAATTAGAGAGGGAAAATACCTGATTTGTGAAGGATTGAGGGGTGAAAGGACGGATTTGGACAGGGGGGACCACTGTTCCAAGAAACCTGGGGGAAGAAAATTTTCAAAAAACCCTTTGTTCGATCCGTTTAAAAACAGTTCAGATTTGCAAGTGTCGACACTTCGGATTTGTCAAGTGTCGACACTTGGTCAGGTGTCGACACTTGACACTTTCCAAGTGTCGACACTTGGCCAAAAATTCGAGAAAAATTGAAAAAAAATAGGAAAAATTTTGACAAATTTTTGGGGTTTTAAACAATAGGTTTTGAGCTTTAGGAATTAGGTAAAATGATACTAAGAGAGTCCTAGGAGAATGGATCAATGACACCTAACTCTCTTCTAATCAAACAGAACCTATCCTCACTCAAAGGCTTTGTAAACACATCAGCTAACTGATCATTAATACAAACAAAATCAAAAATTACATTAAAGTTTTGTACATGATCTCTTATGAAATGATGTCTTATTTCAATGTGTTTACTTCTTGAATGTTGCACAGGATTTTTAGATAGGTTGATTGCACTAGTATTGTCACATCTTATGGGTGTCTTAGCTAGTTTAATGCCAAAATCTTCGAGTTGTTGTTTGATCCAGAGGATTTGAGCATAACAGCTCCCAGCTGCTATATACTCGGCTTCCGCCGTAGATAGAGCAACTGAGTTCTGTTTTTTGCTACTCCAGGAGATCAAATTTACTCCAAGAAACTGATATGTTCCACTAGTACTTTTACGATCAAGTTTACACCCAGCAAAATCAGCATCAGAATAAGCAATTAAATCAAATGAAGAATCTCTAGAGTACCATAAACCAATTTCAATTGAGCCAGATAGATATCTAAGTATGTGTTTAACAGCCAAAAATGAGACTCTTTAGGATTGGACTGATATCTAGCACACATACAGACACTAAACATGATATCTGGCCTACTGACAGTAAGATATAATAATGAACCAATCATGCCACGATATAATTTTTGGTCTATTGACTTACCTGATTCATCCTTGTCAAGTCTACATGTGGAGCTCATAGGGGTACCTAATGGCATAGTGTTCTCCATCCCAAACTTCTTGAGTATTTCTCTTGTGTATTTTGTTTGGTTGATGAAGAACCCCTCTTTGGTTTGCCTTATCTGGAGTCCGAGGAAGAAATTCAGTTCTCCCATCATGCTCATCTCGAACTCACCCTGCATTAGACTTGCAAAATCTTGACAAAGAGATTCATTAGTAGCACCAAATATTATATCATCAACATAGATTTGTACTACTAAGATATCATCATTCTTCTTCTTTAAAATAATGTTTTATCTACATTACCTCTAGTGAAATTGTTTTTCAGCAAAAAGGAGCTTAATCGATCATACCAAGCTCTTGGAGCTTGTTTTAATCCATATAAAGCTTTATGAAGTTTATAAACATGATTTGGAAATTCAGAATTTTCAAAACCAGGGGGTTGTTCAACATAAACTTCTTCTTCAATTAATCCATTTAAGAAAGCACTTTTAACATCCATCTGTTACAGTTTAAAGTTCATGAAATAGGAAAAAGCCAACAATAGCCTAATTGCCTCAAGTCTAGCCACAGGAGCAAAGGTTTCATCAAAATCTATTCCTTCCTCCTGATTGTATCCTTTGGCAACTAGTCTAGCTTTATTTCTAATTACTATTCCATTTTCATCAAGTTTATTTCGAAAAACCCATTTTGTGCCAATAATTGATGTGTTTGAAGGCCTATCTACCAGTGTCCAAACATTGTTCCTTTTAAATTGATTAGGTTCATCTTGCATAGCATTTATCCAATTACTATCACATTCAGCTTCCTCAATAGTTTTAGGTTCAATTTGAGACACAAAAGCTAAGTAATCACAAATATTTCTAAGAGATGATCGAGTACTTACACCTTTAGATGGATCACCAAATTAGTTCTTTTGGGTGTCCATGAGCATACCTCCATTCTTTTGGTAAAGGATCAACAGTTGATGTATTTTCATCACCTTGCGCTTGATCTCCGTCAGTGTTTTGATCATCATTTTGTTCCTTGGTAAGTCCATTGTTGTTTATTTCTTCAGTTTTCTTGTTACCTATTCATCAAAAAGTACATCTTCTTTTCTTCAAGATTTTTGGTTAGTTTCATCAAATCTACATAATGGATTCTTCAACAACAAGTGTCCTTCTGTTGAAGACCCTGTATGCCTTACTAGATGTGGAGTAGCCTAGAAAGACTCCCTCATCTGATTTGGCATCAAATTTACTTAGATTATCTTTACCATTGTTTAAGATGAAACAACGGCATCCAAAAATATGAAAATAACGGATTGAAGGTTTTCTACCCTTTCAAAGCTCATAAAGGGTTTTCTTTAAAATCGATCGAATTAAAACATGATTTAAAATATAGCATGCAGTATTTATGGCTTCCGTCCAAAAGTATCTAGGTAAACCATTTTCACAAAGCATGGTGCGTGCCATTTCTTCAAGAGTTCTATTTTTTCTTTCTACTACCCCATTTTGTTGAGGTGTCCTAGGTGCAGAAAAATTGTGATTAATTCCATTTTCAATACGGAATTTATTAAAATCGGCATTTTCAAATTCAGTTCCATGATCACTTCTTAAAGAAATTACTGAAACACCTTTTTCATTTAAAACTCTTTTGTGAAATCTTATAAATTCAGAAAACGTTTCATCTTTATATGCTAAAAACATGACCCAAGTAAAACATGAGAAATCATCTACAATGACTAGACCAAATTCTTACCTCCCAAACTAGATGTTCTAGTAGGCCCAAAGAGGTCCATATGAAGCAATTCCAAAGGTCTAGATGTAGAGATTACTCATTTAGGTTTGAAAGAAGATTTTGTTTGTTTTCCAAGTTGACATACACTGCAAATCTTATCTTTTTCAAAATTGAGTTTAGGCAAATCTTTTACTAAATTCTTTTTGCTAAGTTTTGAAATTAAATGCATGCTAGCATGTCCTAGTCTACGATGCCAAAGCCAACTAGTTTCATCGATCTTGGCTTCCATTGCCACTAGACATTGACCTTTCTGAATAGGGAGATCATCAAGATCAACCATATAAATATTGCCATGCCTATGACCGATAACTTAATGTCATTGTCATCTAGACTAGAAACAATGCACAAAGAAGATTCAAAAACAACTTTAAAATTTTTGTCACAAAATTGACTAATACTTAGCAAGTTATGTTTTAATCCATCAACATATAAAACATTATCAATATAAGAGGTAGGGGTGATATGGATTTTACCAATACCGATTATTTTGCCCTTTCATTATCACCAAAAGTTACATTGCCACCATTTTGATATGTAATTGATGAGAACTGCTCTACATCTCCTGTCATATGCCTTGAGCAACCGCTATCCAGATACCACATTCTTTTCTTGTTGGTTGCAAGGCATACCTGCAATAAAGATCAAGTGGAGACTTTAGGTACCCAAGCCATCTTGGGTCCTTTTTGGTTAGTGGCATTTATTCCTTTTAGAACCCAAACTTTCTTAGTGTTCCTTAATTTTCTTTTGTTGCACATATAAGATTTATGTCCTTTAATACCACAAGTATAGCATGTAATTGATGAAGATGCAGGCACAAAGAAATTTTTAAAGAGTTTTTGTTTCTTATGAGTTCTGAATCCTAATCCAGCTTTGTCAAATACTGCTCTTTGGTTATTTAGTAGTAGATTTAACTTTTCAGAACTGTAAGTAAATTTTTCAACAAAAGGCTTTAGTTTATCGATTTCCTCTTTATATCTTTTGTTTTTCATTAAAATTTCTTTGCTTTGTCTTGACAATTTATCATTTGAAAGTAAGCTACTTTTCTTTTCAAATATATTCTTTTCATTTTCAAGAGCCATAATCTTATCATTTAAATTTTTATTTTGTATTAGAAGGTATTCATTTTCATTTGTAAGGTTGTTGTTTGTTTTAGCTAGTTCCAGATTTTGCTTCTTTAAGTCTTTATGTTTTGACTTTAATTTTTGAAATTCTATGACTAGTTCATCAAAAATTTCATGAAGCTCATCAAAAGATAATTCATTTTCGGTTTCAGAGCATACCTCTTCTTGATCGGCCATTAGACAGAAATTTGCTACTTCCTGTTGTTCTTCCTCAGAGCTGGAGTCTTCACTTTCACTCCAGGTTGCCATCATGGCCTTCTTTCTTAGCTTTCTTCTGCTTTTCTTTAGTAAGGGGCAGTCTACCTTGAAATGCCTTGGCTTCTTGCACTCAAAACATGTGGGCTGCTCCTCCTTCTTTTCCTATCTTTTTCTTTACTCGGCTCACCTTTCAGAGTTTCTTTTTGTAATTGAATTTCTTTTTTCTCATAAACCTTCTGAATTTTCTTGCTAACATAGCTGTTTCATCTTCTTCGTCATCCTCTTCAGAGTCTTCGCTCGAGTCTTCTCTGGTAGTAGATTTGAATGCTATTGTCTTTTTCTTTTTATCCACCTCTCCGTTCTTCTGTTTGAGGGATAGTTCATATGTCATCAAAGAACCCAACAGTTGTTCCAATGGGAGAGTTTGACATCTTTTGCTTCTTCAATTGCAGTGACCTTTGCATCCCATGAAGCTGGTAGAGACCTAGAAGTTTATTCACAAGTTCACCGTTAAAAATTATTTTTCCTAAACTTCTCATGCCATTCACAATGTTTGTGAACCTAGTATACATCTCACTGATAGATTCAGTAGGTTCCATTTTAAACATCTCATATGTGTGAATTAGCATGTTAACCTTGGTGGTCTTCACTTGGTGTGTACCCTCATGGGTAACCTCAAGTGTATTCCAAATCTCCTTTGCGAAGAGACAGTTTGATATTCTATTAAACTCACTAGGATCAAGAGAGCAAAATAAAAGGTTCATTGCCTTAGCATTAAGCTCAATTTGCTTAATGTCATTCTCATCCCAATCATTTTTCATTTTAGGGGTGAGAATGCCATTAATCATCATTGTAGGCTGATGAGGACCTTTTACTATTGTTTTCCATAAATTATAATCAAGAGCTTGTATAAATATGCGCATGCGTGTCTTCCAGTATGTATAATTTATGCCATTAAAAAGTGGGGGACGGTTTGAAGCTTGACCTTCAACAATATCCATGCCTATTGGGGCTGCCATGATCTTTTACTCAAGATCCTTGGACCTACAAGAGAGTATCGGTGCTCTGATACCACTTGTTGCCCAGAAATGGAGCCCAAGAGGGGGGGTGAATTGGATCTTTAAAAAATTTAACACAATAAAGTGAAGGTCTAGTGGTGCTTGTGAGCAATAATAAATTAGATGCAAGATGATAGCAATTAATTAAAGAATACAATCACACACAAACACAAGGTTTATAGTGGTTCGGTGCAAACCTAGCACCTACATCCACTCCCCAGCCACCCTTGGGAATTCCACTATAATCCACACCAGATTACAGTTGACTTGTTTTTCACAAGGCTCACAAGTCAAAACCTAAGTTGGTTTTATCACCTAGGCTCACCAACAACCTTAAATACTTGTTTTGTCTTCGGGCTCACAAGTTAACCCTAGTTGGTTTTAACACTTTGGCTCACCAACAAACCACAATAACCTTCTTTCAAGACACCCTTGAAAGCAAGGTTAAAGCACAATAAAACAGATATGAAATTTAAAGCTACAACAAACTCTCTTCAAGAGTAGATTGGAATCTTTGAAGCCCAAAGGATGCTTTGACTTCACTCTTCTTCAAGTTGCCTCCTTTTGGAATGTAGTAAAGTTGAGCTAGTAGGCTTTTTCAGTGGAATCAAGCTAGAAGAGGCTTTTGATTTGAAGTTTTGGAGAGAATATTGGCTTTTTGGCTTTTTAGTGGACTTGAATGCTCTTGAATAGACTTTTCTCTTGCTTTCTCTTCTTTTTCTTTTCTTCTCTTCACTTCTCTTCTTTTAAAATGAGGTTGGTGGAGATTAAATACACCAAAAACCTTCTAAAAATGGTTTGTGACCGTTGGAGCATTGGAAATAGCCGTTTGAAGCTTGAAAACCAATTTCTGCAAGCCAGAAAAATAGATCCGTTAGAGCTGTCAGGCTGCAAGTGTCGACACTTGGCTATCAGGTGTCGACACTTGGCTGTCAGGTGTCGACACTTGATTTCTGGGAGTCGACACTTGAACATTCAAGTATCGACACTTGATGCACAGGTGTCGACACTTGATACAAAAATCCTCGAACCAACAAAGTTCTGTATTTTCAAAAATCTCAGGCCTTGAGTCGACACTTGAAACCTAAGTGTCGACACTTGGTGTCAACACTTGAATATAGGTGTCGACACTTGGCATGCCAAGGATTTTTGTCCGTGCCAAATGCTGAAGTGTCGACACTTGACTGTCCAGGTGTCGACACTTGAGACTGAAAACATCCAGATTCAAGTGTAAAAGCCTCGAAATCAAAAATAAAATTCATGAATGCATAAACATATAATAGTTAAGCAATTATAAGCCATTTTTCAATGAAGAGAATGTCCGGATATGTGAGAATTGCTCCGTGCCATTGCGTGCCATACACCATAAGTTTTTAAAATTTTGAGGTGCTTTCTTCCTGAAAACTCACAACTTGAAATCCTCATTAGAATACAATATGTACTCAATGTTTTGTTATTCATCAAAATCACTGGGTGGAGCCAACATATTAGTTTAAATTTGATATGTTTGACTATTGTGTAACTAGGCCTTGCATGATCTCTAAGATAAAATCTAGGATTTGTACGGCCGGTCGCGTAGCCGATTCCAGTGCTGGATTCGGGGCGTGACACCCTCCCCCTCTTGTAAGCAACTTTTATTTATGATGTCAAAATCCTGGTGAATTTATTTTGAGCTTGTGTTACTTTGTTCTTTTGGTTCTTTGATTTGTGTTTGTGTTCTCTTGCTTAGCCGAATTCTTTGCTGCTCTAGCATCCTTCCACGCCCTAACTCATTGCCATCTAAGGCTTCACACATCCAAGAAGAAGTGCCTTAGGCCGCCAAGCAAGGAGATCTTTATCAAGCTCAAGCCAACCAGCTTCTAAACCCTAACCTGATTCCTTCTAAACCTAATTTCCTTTCTTTTTCTTACTTGCTATTTTGATTGACCCTTGACGTTTTGCAGAATCCCCGAGATGTTTCACCTCCCCGGAGGAGGCTTTCCTTGCCTCCAGGACTGTCCAAATTAGTCATCTAATCAAGGGAACCGAGCTTCATCATCCAGACTCCAATCAGAGTATTATGTGATTTCTTCATCGGAAGTTCTTCAAATCATTGATTGGTAACATCCTTTCTTTCTTTTAATTTTTGATTTGATGAAGATAAGCTATCATAATCCAGAAGTTTCTCAATTCTCGGGTCCTGGTAATTTATTATTTTGTATGAGTTTGCCTGCGATACAATGATTCTTTGCATTGCTAGTCTTTCTACTAGTTCTTACTTTATTTTGGAAATCTAGCCTACAAATAAAATTATAAAAATCATAAAAAAATTAGATTACTATTTTTCCTGCATGTTTAGTAATCTTAGAGTCATCCCACATCAATTTCACTATAGGAGAATGTCATATGTAGGGCCTGTAATTTTTTTTCCCATGTGAATGGACTGAGAGGGAATCCATTTTTTCCCAGAATTGGACCTCTTGTGGAAAGTTACTTCAGCTCCTTTTATAGCCAACCAAATGCCCTATGTGGGGTCTTTCTGGGATGAATTGAGTTAGGATGCTCAGTAACGGATAACCAAACAGGCCTTTAGCTTGTTCTGAGTTTCATGCACATGTTTCAATCTAGTGCTAATGAAGCCTTATTGGTGTTTTCTCTACACTTTTAGTACATTTTTTCAGTCTTATGATTTCTTTAAATCAGTATATTTGGACAAAGCTATTGCCATTTGTCAATACTCTTGATGGAGTCTCAACATGTTGGGTATATCTAAAGAACTCGAAAAATATGTTTCTTGTAGTTAAAACTTAGAAGTCTAGGTTTGCCATTCTTTATATTCAAGCAATTTTCTTTTCTTAATGCCAATCAGAAAATAAGTGTCATCCTTGTAAATTATGAATACCAAGGTAAGATATCCATACAAATTCAACAATATGCTATTTAATCTTATGATACTATGTTTGTGAATCAAGGCTCAAGGAGCTGCCAAGGTTTTGAAGTTTTTTCAGAACTTGTAAATTTCATCACTTCATGGTAACATTGCCAGAAGCTTATTTTAAATTGTTTTAGCTCTATATTTAAGATGTTAATGTCATAATTTCAAAATAATTTCCTCCCCCCCACCCAAACAAAACAAAAAATAAAGAGAAGATACTCACCTTTTTTTTAACAATATATTGTTTTAAGATCTTATGCATTGAATTATATGTAGGTGGTTTAGATGTGTTTTTATGCTTGCTCTAAGCATGGAAAGTTTGTAGAAGGTGAGCGTTTTATCCTTTTACAAGAAATCAACATGTTCACATTAAGGATGGCTATCAGGTTAGATTAGGTATGAACAAGTTGGGTTAGATATGGGTTAGTCAAAAAATATATATAAGCCTGACTCTAATATATTTAATAAATAGGTGATATGATCCATTATCCAGTTTTTTTTTTTAGGTAGAGACAATCTATTTACAACTTATTTACAATCTATTTATAATACTTTAATATATATATATATATATATAAAACCACCCCTTCCACCACCCATGTCCCTCATAGCTATCATCCCCTCCCTGGTGAGCATCACCATATATGGAATTCTTCACTGTCATTGTCCCTACCATAAGAAGTTTGCTTCACCGAGATAGTCCGGCTCTCCTCGAGGCTACCATCTTCATCATATACAATATTTCCATCTTCATCCTGCAAGATCACAATTGACAGTAGAAACATGAATCCGAAAATAAGTCACAAAACAAGTAAAAATATCCAAAATAGTACGTTCTTCATGTATTAGTTTGTCAGACAGTATGTAAGGTTTATCCCCATCCATAGCCTAAATAGATTCCATGCGAATAAAGTAGCACCTCACAGATTTTGTACTTCACTATGTTATTCTGTTTTTACATTAGGTTTGAGTTTAGATCTTCAAAAAGTTATTTTATGGGTACATGAAAATTATTTAATATAGTAGATTATAAGTAGTCAGAAATATAAGCCAAACTTGCTAAATATAGGATGGTAACTACTTGTTTCATAAATAGATACATGACCACTTATGATGATGGTCACTGCTTGTTTCATGATTCTACCTATTTTAATGTTATTTAGATCTACCAGTTTTGTTGCCTTTTTATTATCAGGTGCTTAACTACTTGGAGAGTAAAGAAGCTTTCTAAAATATTTTAAAATTGGTTTAAGGTTTGTATATGGAGGCTATGATGATTTTGGAATGTATGTTTGGCTGATTCAACTATTTCTAATGGCAGTAATCTTGGATGGCCTTCTTTTATAGGCAATCGATTGTAGTCGTTTTAATTTAGTTATAGATTAAATAGTAGAACTGAGCCTTCTCCTTATTTTTTATTATTTATTATTCTTTTTCATAGTAGATTATTTCTATTTATTTAAAAATTTCTTGGTATATACATGCATGTTACTGAACATGTTATGCTTTAAGATTTGTTCATTATTATAAATCTTTCTTTTCAATAACATCTATAGCTTTGTTATATTCAATTATGGCTTTTTAAATATTTTTTACAAAACTTGCATTGCATAGAAACATAGACCCGTCAATTGATTAATATACATATTCTACAGCATCCGTACATTTATTTTATTTTTGTACGGATAGGAGAAATATGTACAGTGGTCAATGATTGTCTAGTTTGGACAGTTTGAGAATTGTAAATAATTTTATAGATGCTTACAGTAATCAAGCATTATGGATATAGTTCCAGATATATTTTGGACAGTATTTCCTTTTAGTTCTCCTGATACATTTTTACTTGTATGGGGAGAACTAAAAAGAAATCCTGCCAAAATTTTTTGGAGCTCCTATTTCAGATCGTTTGATTACTGTAAATGACCTATATAATTAAAGCAATTCTTGAATGGGATAGGACCTCTTTATCTATTAGTTGGTGATAAGATGCATTTATTAGTTAATCTATGTTATTTTTTCATATATTTTTAAAAAAGATTTACTTGGTGCATTATTATTAACTGAATAATTTTTTTTTGTACTTAGAACTTTTTTTTGTATTTAGAAATGGACATGAATGGACATCGATGATTTATTTCGAGTCTTATGGATATTTGGACTATAAAATATGTATTTCATTTAACCATAGACCCGTCAATTTAACCATAATACTGTAATTGATCTATTGAATAAACTCATTTTTAATTTATTTTGTTCTTATAAATATTTATTTATTTTAGTTAATTTTATCTTACAATGGATAAGAGTTGGATAATTAAATCGATGAATAGTAAAGAATATCTAGATGGAGTACAGCATTTTATTAAATTTGGTACGAAGAGAAGTAGCATCAATGGGAAGATTCTATGTCCATGTCGAAAATGTATAAATTTTAGTTCTCTATATCCAAATATTGTTGAAAAATATTTGGTATAGAATGATTTTTTAAGAGGTTATACATAGTAATTTTTTCATGAAGAGTCAAGGTTACCATCTACATGTAACAAAACCTCTAATATAAAACATATACCTAATTTTGGATCCAGTAACCAATAGAAAAATCTTACAAGAGATGATGATATTAGGGGTTTGCTTAGAGATGCTTTTGAATATGGTGCTCAAAATCCTGGAGATTTTAGTGGAGGACAAGTAGCAGCTGGGCCTAAGGGTCCTATATTTACTGAATCTATATATAATGGGGAGCCGATACCCCCAACTAATGTTGGAACAGATCGTTATTAGAAGTTGATAAGAGATGCAGATCAAGAATTATATGCTGGTTGCAAGAACTTTTCAAAAAAAAAATTTCTTGTACATTTATTTCATATAAAATACTTGAATGGATGGTCTGGCAAGAGTTTTACTATGTTGCTCAAGTTGTTAAAAGATGTATTTCCTAAAGGTACTAGTTTACCAACATCTTGTTATGAAGCCAAAAAATTAGTAAAGGAATTAGATCTTGGATACAAAAAGATTCATAGCTGTCCAAATAATTGTATATTATATCAGGGAGAACATACCGATCAAGAGTCGTGCCATGTGTATGAATGTTTACGATGGATGAAGCAAAAAGAAAATAAGAGTGAGGGATTAAATAAATTAGATGCAACACAAATTAAACAAAAAATGACCAAGGTATTGCATTATTTTCCTCTTGTACCTAGATTAACAAGGATTTATGCATCATCAAAGATAGCTTCATTAATGAGATGGCATGATGAAGGATGTACAAAAAATGGAATGCTGAGACACCCAGCGGATAGTTTAGCATGGAAAGTATTTGGTGATAGACATCCTGATTTTGTCTCTGATGCTCATAATGTCAGACTGGGTTTAGCCAGTGATGGGTTCAATCCATTTTGGACCTTAAGTTTTATCTATAGTACTTGACCAATTATTCTGATTCCTTATAATTTGCCACTATGAATATGCATAAAATAGTCTTCACTTATTTTATCAATGGTCATTCCAGGTGATAAGGGTCTAGGCAATGATATTGATATTTTCTTACAACCTTTAATAGATGAATTGAAATAATTGTGGGAGGGTATCAGTGCAACTGATGCTTCGAATGGCCAAACATTCAAACTACAGGCAGCTCTATTATTGACTGTTAATAATTTTTTTGCATATGCTAATTTATTTGACTGGAGTACTAAGGGACGAGTTGCATGTCCTTCTTGTGGTGAATTAACCCATTCAATTTAGTTAAAACATGGAGGAAAGTTTTGTTATATGGGACATCATCGATGGTTGAAAGCAAATTATCCATTTCAATTTTAGAAAGATTTATTTGATGGTACTAAAGAGTTGGGATCTGCTCCAATTTTACCTTCTGGTTCTGATATTCATAGACAAATGCTTGGTATCAGACACGGTTACGGTAAGATGACAAAGTCCTCTAAAAAATGAGGAAGAGATGATGTTGAGACTTCAGTACAAGAAAAAGTATCAGAGGAAGTCAATACTTGCACTTTAGATACAGCAATGTTCGAGGATCCGGATAACTTCTTTGAAGTTGAAAATGATGATGATATAATAACACCATCTATCCATCAGCATACTCAATAATTATGGAAGAAAAGAAGCATATTCTTTGACTTACCTTATTGGGAGCATAATATACTCCATTATAATCTTGATGTTATGCATATAAAAAAGAATATTTGTGATAATTTGATTGGAACAATATTAAATCTTGATGGAAAACTAAAGATAACATGAAGACGTATCTTCATTTAAAAGAAATGGGCATCCGACATGAACTTTTTCCACAAGTGCTTGTAAATGATAGAACTTATATCCCTCATGCATGTTATACAATGTCTAGTCGAGAAGAAGATCTTTTCCTAATAGTTTTAAAGAATATCAAGGTTCCTGATGGATATGCATCAAATATTTCATGATGTGTGAATCTGAAAGAGCAAAAAAATTCAAATCTTAAAAGTCATGATGGACATATACTAATGCAAGATATTCTTCCATTGGCTTTAAGATCATCAATGCCGAAATAAGTTGTTATGGTTATTTTTCAATTATCATCATTCTTCAAGGCATTATATTCTAAGGTTCTTGATTCTCAGGAGCTTGATCAGTTACAGTCTCAAGTCATACTTACATTATGTTAAATGGAAAAGATTTTTGCTTCTGGATTTTTTACGATTATGGTTCATATACTCATTCACCTAGCTTCGGAAGCTAAATTTGATGTACCGATACAGTATAGATGGATGCACCCTATCGAGAGGTGATGCTGTAAAACTAAAATTTCATAATTTAGATATCTTTATTATATTTAATATAATATTAATATTAAAATTATAATAAATATTATATTTTTGAAGGTATCTTGTACGTTTGAAAGATTATATATGAAACAAAGCTCATCCTGAGGGCTCAATAGCAAAGGGATATATTGCTGAAGAGTGTTTAACATTTTATTTAAGATATCTCAAAGGTGTAGAAACTGTATTCAATCGACCTCAACGTCATGGCGATACCATGGAGAATACAAATCTATACAAGTTTGCATCTTTCGGAAGATTTATAGGAAAAGCTGAAAGTATTATTCTTGACCATAAATCCTTATCACAAGCATACCGTTATGTATTGTAATATAGTGACATAATATTTAACTATCGCAGGTTAGTCTATTTATACATGGATAATACTAAATATTAGACATATTATTGTCAAACTTATATCTAATTGTCATGTAGTGAATTTTTAGCTGTACAACGACAAGTCAATCATTCCACTCATCCTAATCCAAGGATTGAACAAAGATGGTTGGTTGAGTTATTCCCTAATTAGCTTTCTAATCAGGTTAGTATATATAAGTTGTATAATAATTTTACATACATTTAACATCGAATAAGTGATCGATAATTAATATTATATTTTCTAGGTACCGGTACTAATGGAGAAAAATTATTGCCAGAGGTCCTAATTATATTGTGAACAAATATAATGGTTTTATTATAAATAGCTTTAAATTTCATACAAAGAAGCGCGAGAAATTTAGAAAAACTCAAAATAGTGAAGTTATGGTAGAAGCAGATGAAAAATCTTATTATAGTATACCTAAAGATATTTTTGAGATGATTATTATGAAAATTTTAAAATTGTATTATTTCGATACGATTGGGTGGATATAATACACCAAGAGATTTGAAAAAGGACTCAAATAGATTTATACTTATTAATTTTTCAAGATTTATATATACAGGTGTGTTATTGAAGGATGATCCATTTATCTTTTCATCTCAAGCTTGACAAGTTTTTTATGTACAAGACTTGAAAGATAAAGAATGGACTACTGTTGTTAAGACAAAATCCAGAGACTTGTATGACAGAAAAAAGGATGAAAGAAGATGATGATGATACTTATACTCAGTGTATGCCTTATAATATTGTGCCGGATAATCATATAAATGATACAACCATTTTGGTTAGGTTGGATTCTGAAGAAGGTACAACTGGTTGATTATGACAAGTAAGTAGTTTATAAAATGGTTTACATTTTTGCATGAATAATTATCCTATCTTTTAAATAGCAATTCATTTCTATTATAATTTGATTATAATGTTGACTGACTTGGTTTTTAATAATACATGTTAGGTACACCATGACTCAAAAGAAGCGATTATCAGATGTATAGTTTCAGTTTTCCCAGATCGAGGCTAATACTTCTTCATCACAGCAGCCCGAGGGCAGTTGATCAGTTTACATTGGTCTGATGCCAATCCCTCCTTCCCGCACATCCGGTTGAGGCCAATACCTCTCCTACACATCAGGCCAAGGCTATTTCCTTTGATTCATCATATCACGATCCTCCTACAGATTATCTAGATGATGAGCCTATTATCGATGATATACATATACAAGATAATTTAATAATTTCATCTCATTTCAATACATACATATGCAATAGTTTTGATATATAATTTTCTATATTTTTTTGTAGATGGGTCAGGGAGACTTAGGCGAAGGCAAGGACCCACACTAGTCCGTGATGTGTGGCAGTTACCTGAGGGTGAGAGGATAGTCATTGAGTGCAACAAGCTGGACCAACATATTAAGAAATCTGCCAGCTTGTTGACCAGTTTTTTTGGAATAGTAGCATGCCGGATTAGCTATGTCTCCTAAATTATCCAAAGTGGAATGACATACTTCCTGTTTACAAAGTAGAGATGCTACGACTTGTGCAGATAAAAAAATTGATATATTATTTTATATCTTAAATTTTTAATAATTTCATTGCTTATTTCATTTAATACTTATTTTATTATTTATTTATATTATAGAGCAAGTTCGTACTCCCTCTAGATTGTAATGATTTTGTGCTTAAGTCTCTCAATCGCAAGTAGAAAGAGTATAGGGCAAAGTTGAAGGGAGACTATAAGATAGAGGGTAAGACAGAGGAGCAGGTTGCAGCTACTTATCCTCCTGATGTACACCCTCATCAGTGGAGGGAGCTGGTTCACTATTGATTCTCTGAGAGGGCACAGGTTGTATAGCATCATCAAACTTATAAACTTATTAATTTTTAATGTAAATTACATTTATACAATATATAACATAGTTTTAATTTTATTATTCTGCTATTGGTAGAGCTGCACGAGTAGCTCGGTCTATTCCTCATACAGCGGGGTCCAAGAGTTATGCACGGCTCAGGTATGAGTTTGTATGTTTTTCATCCTATAATATTTTTAGCACACTTATAGTTTTAACATCATGTATCATCATGTATCATGCATGTGCCATGTATCATGATATGGGGATATAAGATGTATCATTTTGAATTTTTTTGTAACATTTATTTTTTCTATAGACAGATCAACAGGGGAGGGAGCCTGGTGAGGTCGAGTTATATCGGATGACTCACGTTCACTAGAATGGCAGTTTTGTTCGGAAAAAGTCCAGAGATCTATTTGAATTTTCTTATTTATATTATATCATAATTTATAATTTTATTTTTATTAAGTATTAATATATGAGTTTTTTATAAAACATGGGAGAGGGCTATCTCTATGATCACCGAGCGTGGTGGCGAGTCTACATCATCTACGTAATGCAGTCGCGTTGAGGTCGAGGTATTTTCAGAGTTGATGGGACCAGAGCATTATGGACGAGTGAGGGGTTATGGGATTGGAGTTACCCCTACTCAATTATTCGAGATGAGTAGATTTACTCGGGATGCTAGAGATAGTCATGATGATTCACGTGTTCATAGACTCGAGGATGAGATAGCAGTGCTCAGATAGACACGTGACATAGACAGAGCAGATATGCAGACTATGAAGGCTCAGCTTGAGCATGTTACATCTGTGCTGCATATGTTCATGTCATCTCAGGTAAGTAATTATTTATAACTATATATATATATATATATATTTTATATGTATGTAATAATATAAAATATATTATAATGTAGGTGTCGTAACTATATATATGTATATCTTGTAGGTTCATGATGCATCTGCCAGTCACAGACAGGACGACGACCAGCCTCCCATGGACCATTGATGCCAGTCGATTTTTTTTATTATTTTTGTATGTCTTTTGATGTATTTGAACTTAGATCGAGTTTAAACATCTATTGATACTTTTTATATAAATAAAACACTCTTTATATTGACTTCATGTATATTTGGTGTTTGGAGTATGAATATTGTATTTGTGTGATACAGGTTTCAATAAAATGATGTTTGATTCCATTTTGTATGTCTTTGGCTTTGTGTGATATAGGTTTAAATGAAATGATATTTGATTTTGGTGATAATGTATACAGGTTTCATTGTACAGATTTGTGTTGATACAGGTTTCATTTTGTATGAGTTTGAACGTCATACAGGTATTTTTTTTTAAAAAAAAAAAAAAACTTGCCGACGCTTTAAAGCGTCGCTATCTTACCGATTACCGATGCTTTAAAGCATCGTTACGTTTAAAACCTATCGACACTTTAAAGCATCGCTAGGTTTATCCTTTAAAGCGTCGCTAGACTACCGACGCTTTTTGAAAGTGTCAGCAGGTTACATTCCCATGCTTACATACCCGACGCTTTTGCGATGCTTTTAAAAATGTCGGAAACTTTCTTGCCAACGCTTAAAAGCATCAGCAAATATCTTTACTAGCATCGACAAATTTTCTTTTTACTGTAGTGAATACAGCTAAACCTTTATCTACTATCTTGAAGAAGCTCAAATTAACATAAAGCTTTATATGCGAAACATTCTCTTGCCATTTATAACCCAAACTCTTTAAGGAGACATTCAATATTAGTCATATGACTGATGGGGAAATAAAAAGGAAAGGTAGTGCAATGGCAGTCTAAGTGTCAAGAAGTCTGCTTGATAGGTGGTTGTTTTTTTATGTGACTTGTTAAGACTGATTGTTTTAGTCCAGAAGGTTGCAAAAAAACAAAAAAAATTGGACCATTTATCCAGTGGCATAGATTGATACATGGCAATCATATATTAAAGTTAGCCATACAGCAACTACCGGTGAATTACCATCAAATTTTGTACTCTATCTTTTATGTATCATCTCTAATTACCAAAATCTCTCCATTTCTCTAGCCCCAAGTAGAAAGAACCTTCTCCCAAAACAGTAGTCAAACTTCTAGTGTGTTTTCGTGCATGAGTCGAAGTTGATTTACCTCACTTGTAACTTTAATTATAATTTCTCTCTTAATTTTAATTCTATCATTTTTAAGGGTGCAAATGGATCAGGTCGGACCAGATCATGAGTGATCCCAATTTGATCTAGTTTTTTTATCGGGTTCTAATATTAGACTCACACCAAACCCACTAGAAAATCGGGTCGGGTTCACTATTAAAATTTTCAATCCAACAGGTCATTCAGGTTAGATCGGGTCCATAAATAATCCAGTTCCAATCTAAAAAAATTGGATCTAAATATAATCTAGATAAAATATAGACAACTATATTTTAATTATTACATAGCTAAATAAAATAAATAACAAACAATATTATTTTTAAAATAAATTAAGATATAAAAATAATTATAACTCTATCTATGTGTTAAAAATAAGTTCCATATAAATTTTAAATTATAATTTAAATATCCAAATAGATATAATTCTAATCGTATTAGTATATTCGAATCGGGTCGGGTCAGGTCGAGTCTAAATTCGGTAAACCCAGACCCGATTCGGAAAATGGAATGGGTCTAATTTTAGGACCCAACCCGGATCCATGGATCCATAAAAATGGATTGTATCAGGTCTATACGGATCGGGTCGGGTCAGGTCTAAATGGATTGTAACATATTCTTATCTATCATAGAATTTCCTACAAATCGTGTGCCCCTGTTAATTTGGTCAGGCTCTATACACTAGGGAACTAATTTGTTTATCCTAACATCGATCATTCATTGAGTTTGTATATATATATATGTTTCATATATGGTAAGCCACATTAATTAAGTTATTATGGCGCAAATTTATAATGGCTTAACTTTTCAAACAATTAATTAATTACTTGAAACTTTATAATAAAAAGATTGCTTGAATTTTTAATAAATTATCACTAGGTAAGACACTTTGCAGATTATAATGAAGAGTCTCCATATATGTGATCTTTCACTAGTCCTGTCTTCTTGAGATGTCATACCTTGGTCTTTTGGAGAAGTGTCATGATTGAAAAGTTGCCAAGCTATTGCTTATATTAATCATCGTTCCTTTCTTACATTCTTTTTATCCACTTCGTCCCATTGTGATAGTATCTGCTTTACTTATGCTAGTTCAAGCTTCCACTAACAAGCAAAAGCATATAAAGATAGCTGTCACTTTTGCCAGCATTCTTCAAATATGGCTCAAATAATGTCACGTTTTATCTATATCTTCACAACCCTATGTTACTGCTCAAGATCCAATAGCTTACTTCAAGAAAGATGTTGTGTGTGTGTGTGTGTGTGTATAATTGACCAAGATCAAATGTATAACCTCAAGATGGAGGTTGACACTATATATATGTATGTAAAAAATGTTCATGGATTGATATCCATCTGTTGGTCTAGATGCATGGATGCCACATTTCTTGGTATGTACATATATAACTCACAATTTTTTTTTATTTATTTTTTTTTTTTTTGGAGGGTACAAACAATATTGTTTTATTCGTTCTCTCTTTTGGACTCATCAGCGTGCCCTTTCTTCGAAGCCAGGGCTCTCAAAAAAAGTTCACGAGGAGCACTCCTGCTGAAACCTTGGAAGACAAAAAATAATATAGTCTTGGCATGTAACGTCATGGATCCCCTGCATGCTTCGACGGTTGTTTATATATGTATTAAATTGGGTTGCATTCTAACCAAAAAAAAAGTTGCAAGCCTTTCCTTCTCTTCCTCGATCTGATAAAACTTTAAGACCAATAATAGCTATCTGAGCCCGCATGGGGGTACGGCCCTATGACTTGCTCCAATCCTTTGATGCTGCACCATGCCGCCCTACACCCTGCAACCCTAACCCTCCACCTTCCACGCCTATCTCACCCTATTCTCTGTGAAACTGAAACCCTAAAACTGACCCTAGTCTCCCTCTGAATCCTTCTCTTTCTTCCTCTCTCTCTTTACTCTCTCTACTTTATGGTACACCAACCTTCGATTCAAATCCAAGCAAGGGATCTTGAGCCACCTTCTCACCAGCTCTTCGCTCTATATATCCGATAATCCGGTCAACTTCCCCCACCAGGGTTTTATGGTATAGCTTTGCTTTCCTCTTTATTCCATTCTCATGTCTTCATCTCCTCTTTTCATATGCCGAACTTCTATGGTTTATGTTTCTGGTGTTTCTAAGTTTCTCGCTTCTCTATCCAGTACCTACTTCTCTTTTGAGCATTTGTAGTTTCGATCACTTCGCTTTCTTCCTCAATTTTGTTCTAACAATTCTTGAATGGTTTTTGTCTTCCATCCTCTTGTCTTTGTTGCATTCATTTCATGGGGCGCCTAGACCAACTCGCAGTTGGAGTTCATTAAAAGAACTGTGATCTTCTCTGTATTTTTTTTCCTCTTATTTGTTTTGTGGTCCTCCTACCTCCCTTATATCTAGAAGGGCAAGGTTCAAAGGCATGTAGTGCTTCTCTTCTGGTTTGTTGAATACTTTACCTCGGAGAAAGCCCAGGTGGGGGGGGGGGGGGGGGGGACCTAAATAACTTTGCATTACATGCTCACATGCTAAACCTAGTTTTTTTTTTTTTTTTAACCGGCTCCTTTAACATTGAATGCCTCAGACTATTTGTATGTTACCTTTTCATAGCATGTAGTCCCCTAATTGTGGGAACCTTTTCCTCCTCTAATTTCCTGTAGAGTTGGGCACCCTATGGTCAAGCATTTCCTCCTCGTCTAGTTCTCTATCTCTCTCTCTCTCATGTCCAGTGTGATGCTCCAGGCTTCCGAATAGTGCCCAGGGGAATGAGTGAAGCTGCCAGCATGATCTAGCTTTGAATGGCTAAAACAATATATATATATATATATATATATATATATATATATATATATATATATATATATATATATATATGAGTCATTATTTGCTAGGTCATGCTCTGACAGCCTCACTTCTTCCCATCGTATGGCATATATGCCAGGCTCTTTAACCAAATGAAACGAGGGTAAGAGACCAGGTGAGTAGGTTCCTCCTACTTATGTTGCTTCACCATGCTTGCTGATCCTTCTTGCTTGTTTTTTTTTTTTATCTTCAAAGCATCAGGAAATAAAAGTCTCCTGCAACCTGCTAGTCTGCTCCAAAGAGTGAGTCTCTTTTCATGATTGCCACAACCTTGTTGTGGATGTCTTTTTATTTTGTTTCTTGTTGTCCTTGGTAATATTTGGGATCCTATGGTGTATCTTCTTGTAGGTGTACACTTGCGTGGTTGTCATAGATCAGTTCAGGTGGTCCGCATGAGCCAAGTTCCTTTTTTTTTTGTGCTTGGGTACATCATAACCTCTGAGATCGATGTATCATAATATCGAGATCAAAAGCTTGATTTTGTACCTATATATTTCAGCACTGGAAACATGTCTCTTATCTGTACTTTTGCTGTTTGGTGCTCACCAGAAAAGTAGCTATATATTAATAATCTGCAGAATTCGTGTGAAGAAACAAATATATTTCATTGTCTAGTATACTAACTTCAGAATTGCAGACTTATATATGCCTAATTGATTGATTACCTCTCTTTTTCTAAAAACATCTTATCTTATTCTAAACTCTTCCTACTGGTCTCATTCAGATTGTCGATCAAACTCGAACCTTTGTTTCAGGTTTTTGAACATGCATTTCCAGGAGCAGGTTTGCTAATGGGACCTTGACAACTGTGCCAAGCGCCCTACCTTTCTTGCCTCAATTAAAGAACATATCATTCTTAAATTTGATCAAGAGAGCTTCTTCATGAACCTAAATGTTGTAAAATGTATTATATACCGACTACTTGATTGAGATTGAATAGAGAAATGAAACTTCGTTACAAATGCTAAGCCAATGACAAGCGTTGGTACTATGCAGGTCTGAAATTTGTGAGGGGCATGTAGAACTTGTAGTAACCAGGCCAAAAAAAAAAAAAAAGGAAAACAAAGAAAAACAGGGGCAGTTTTTTTTCTTTTCCAAATCTCCATCAAAGGAGGAGAGATTTCCTACCTACATTGGGTTCAGGAATTTCTTGGCCCCATCTATTACCAGAGATCTTCCTCTCCTTAAAATCTCATTACCAAATCCTTGAGAAATCACTCCCAATTCTAAGCTTCTAAGCTTGTTTCATGTCTTTTTCTTGATTTGCCATCAAAAAAATTGAAAAAAATTGTTGATTCCTCTCATTCAAGACTTAGGTATGATATCTAAGTCTTGATGTCTATGTCCTAAATTTAGCATCGGGATCGACTACGCGACTGGCTGCACAATCTTAGATATCATCCTAGAGAGCATGCAAAGTCTATCCTTCAATTCAATATCCAAGCAGTATCCAAGCAATGATAAATAATAAATTTTATTATTTATTTATTTATTTCTAAAATTTTTTATAAAGGTTAACAAATAGATAAAATTCAACTAAAATTTAAGATAAATCATAAATTAAGGGATTAAGACAAATTTTAGTTCCTTGTTGATCGGTTCCAAAGTCTGATTGATCTTCCGGATCTGTAACAAAGATATAGAAAAACAGTAATAAAGATATAGAAAAACAGGGAGTGAGCTATACAGGCTCAGTTATCATCTCTAATATATGTATAAATATAATAATAACAAATTTTAACATATACACAAATCATACATCATAAAATAACCAGCTCACAACAAAATAAAATATAACATCACATTATATGTACACGATTATGGATAGCCAACCATTTACTTTACTCTTCTAGTCCCTCTGACCATGATCGGCCTGTGGCTAGTCCCGAAAGAGACTAAAATCCTGACTGTACATATCGACAAACGATCATATACCAGTGATCGCCCTAGCCCTACTGGAGGCTCCAAAGGAAACTATCTCTCACATCATATAAGAAAATATGTATCCTCAGCATGTGCCAGCAATCGCAATAAAAGAAAGGTAACAGCTCCTAACTATATATACCGCACATCGATCATGTACCAGTGATCATCCCACTGGAGGTCTGGAAGGAGACTGGTCCTTGGTGATCATAATTGGACTAGAGAGCGTCAATATTAATACACATAACAATGAATGCAATCCAATGCAAATCAAATTATGTCATACATATTTAACATTGCATAACATTCATATCATATTTAGTATTAAATACTAGATATCAAGATAATTTATCTTAAACTGATTTTATCATAAACACGCGACTCGAATCCTAGATCCTCGACACTCCCATGTTAATAAACGTAATGAAAGCTCTGATTAAATAAGTTAAATAATTAATTCTACAATCAAGAAAAGAAAATAAAGTAAAATGTTTTATCTATATGTTAACCTTTATGAAAAATCTTAGAAATAAATAAATAATTAGTATTTTTTCTTTACCACTGCTTGGATATTGAATTGAAAATAGGCTTGGCATGATCTCTAGGATGATACCTAGGGTTGTGCAGTCGATCGTCGATCCCGGTGCTGAATTCGAGACATGACAGAATGGTATTAGAGCAAAAGTTTAAGATCAAGATAATTTACTTAGTGAGAGTATGATAGAATTAGAATTTTGATTGAATATTCTGAAATAATTATCAATACTAAAAGTTAATTTAATTTTTCTTAATATATGTATATTATAGTCCCAAGGATTTGGCTAAGTATAGAAGGTTTGTATGAATAAAATGATTAAACTTTTCTAGTTTAATTTTTAGAAGAATATCCTCGAGACTAGTCAATGGATACATGAATATATATTTTGAGTTATATTATGGATTTGATTTACTTTGAAAATCTAATTTTGATATAATTGTAGACCGTGATGTAAGTGATTAGAAATTAATATGATGATAATTAAGGCATGACTGAATAATATTGAAGCTTGGATAATGATCACTTAGGACTGTAACATATGATTTCTAATCTTTAGGTATTGTACATAAGATTTTACATATAATAGTGCAAAAGAAGAACATGATTTTTATCATGAGATTGATCTTGGATGAGTGTAAAAGGCTGAATGATTGATACTATTTGATCATGATAAATAAACATATTATAGATATTGAAGGGTTAGATAAGATGTATCTTTATCTCTGATAAATAGATTTGATTGAGCTTCAGAATTGTTGACTTGGAAGTATAGTGAGTTATGTTATACTAAATATGTACATTCAATTATTAATTGAATGATATTAGTTTTTAAACTTGATATGGATGAAGATCGTGATAGCATACGAATTTTGTTATTAATTACTGGATTATAAATTTTGGGACTGTTGCAAGAAGATGTTAGGATGTAAGTTATGAAAGAGTTTAATGATATTAAGGAGAGTTTTTTTTTTGATGAATATGTATAGAGATTATTATTGAAAATATATAATAAAAAATGTGTTTGGGATAATGCATAGAATTATAATTTGCTATTAGCGGATTAAATGATATTATGTAGACATGGCATGACCTCTAGGATGATATCTATAATTGTACGACCGGTCGCATTACCGATCCCGGTGCTGGATTCAGGGCATGACACTTGCTCTCCTTTCTTTTTTAAACATATTATCATCATTTAGAATCGGCAAGATTCCAGATTTTATGAGAGAGATCAACTCTTCCAGTATTCTTTTTTCCTTGTTCGCTGCCCATCACCATTGATCACTGGCCATAATCATGGCTACCATCTCTCGATGAGATGGCCCGGGATCTTAAGGAAGAAGGGAGATTCAAAAAAGTCCTCTATTTTGGCTGAACAGAGGAAGAAGGAGAGGAGAGAAGAAGAAAAAAAGAAAATATTTTTTGCTTTTTTCTTTTTCTTACATCTCTCTAGTTTTTCTTTCTACTTTTTTTCTTTATAATTTTTTTTCTAAAAGTTTCTCTCTTCTAGAGATTGGAAAAGTTATTAAGTTAAAATCCGAGATCGGTGGTTGGACCTTAATAAATCTTGGTAGATGGTTCTAGGTCGATAATCATTATATCATAAAATTTATTTATTAATATTAATATTAATTATTTAGGAGAATATTTTTCTAGACCAAAAGATGTCAAACAAGCTTCTTAGCATTTGGTTCATGAACTAGGGTATGGATTGATATTTGATATATTAAATTTATCACCATTAGAGGTAAAGAGTTTTGGACACTATCACCGATTATTATATATGCCTTTTTTACACTGTATGGTTTTTGATTTATAAATATGAATATTAGCATGTATAGATTATTTATGTATTGTATGACTTGATTTTTCATGATAGATATTTGTGATTATTGGTATTACTATTTATATTTTTTTGTATAATATATTCCTATCAAAATATCATTATTTTTAGATAATTTGGATCGTGATACAGGTTATTGAAAATCTTAAAATAAATAAATTTGATAATGTATTGAAATTTGATAAATTGATAAATAAGAAAATGGTGTTTGGACTAGCCACGTTAAATAGAAAAAAGCCAACTCATGGATGGATAATATATAGGATCACCAAGCCATGAACAAAATACATGGGATCATCGAGCCATGGATGGATAATACGTGAAATCGCCAAGCTACGAATAGATGATATTTGAGATCGTCGAGCTACAGGGGATAATACGTGGAATAGCCTGGTCATAGACGATTAGTACATGATCGATCTTGAAGTTGCCAAGTCATGGGTTAGAGGTGACCGTGACTAATCCAAAATCTTAAAAGATAAAAGTGATTGATTTGGATCATGTTAATGAGATATGGATAATAAAAGGTAAAACAATAATTAAGTAAAAATGAGATTTTACTTAATAACATATGTGGTGTCTCATTTTTAAATAAGATGAATATTTGGTATTGATTGATGCATATTTTTATTTTGAGTTATCTTGACCTTTTTGACATGAAATTTTGAAATTTATGTTTTATTTAATACTATTTATCATTAATTTTAAATTATATTATATTATACTGGTATGAGTGTGTGAAGATTTTCACTAGGCTATAAAGCTCACACCCCTAATTTCCTTCCTTCTTAGAGTTGTGCAGGACATTCGAGCTTGGCTATGGATTAGATTCGTGATGAAATGATGAATAAATAGAGTCATTAATACCAACCAAATGACTAAAGAATGACTAAATTTATAAATATATAAGTTGTATTATTTTATTTACATTATATATTATCTTATGAATTATGATTAATATAGTTTTTCAAAACTAAAGTTATAATAGAGTTTTTTAAGACCTTCCATGATCTCTAGATATATTTTAGAATTTATGCAGGCGGTCACGTGGTCGAGTTAGATGCTAAGTTTGGAATGTGATAAATGATATCAGAGCTTAGGTTATGATTATATGGTGCTGTGATATAAGTAATTAGGGTATGACATAGATGATATCAAAACTTAAATTATGATCACTTAGGATTGTGACATAAATGATTAGGATATGATATAAATGATATAAAAATTCAAGTTATAATTAATAAGGATCATGGCAAAAGGATATTTATGTTTTAGGTTAACGATCATCGAGAACAATGATAGAAGTAGTATAAATGAATTAAAATTTAAATTTTTTATCACTAGAAATTGCGATACATTTTATGTCCAAATTTTGGTATATGATTAGTGTCAAACGATAAGTATAAAAAAGCTAGATAAAAAATATCTCTGACTTTGATATGTAGAGTTTGATCTGAATATTAAAGGCATTGTCTTTTAAATATAAGACATTATATGTACTTGATATGGCTACATCGATGATGTGGAACATGTATCAGATCCAACTGGATGCTGCCGGTGCCACGTGGATTTTTTTCTTTTAAAATTCCTGCTCCTTCGCCGGGTGTCCACCCAGGAGGGGTCCACCTCGGTCGAAGTCGAGCCTCTCTCTGCCACTTCGCCAGGTGTCCAGCCAGGAGGGGTCCACCTCGGCCGAAGCTAGCAGCCCCCGCTCATTTGCCAAGTGGCACCCCAAGACGGGTCCACCCCTACCGAGGTCGAGCCGGGCTCTCCTACTCCTTCGCCAGGTGGCACCCCATGACGGGTCCACCTCGGTTGCAGTCGAGCCTCTATCTGCCACTTCGCCAGGTATCCACCCAGGAGGGGTCCACCTCGGTCGAAGCTGGCAACCCCCACTCCCTCATCAGGTGGCACCCCAAGACGGGTCCACCTCTGCCGAGGTCGAGCCGGGCTCCCCCGCTCCCTCGTCAGGTGGCACCCCAAGACGGGTCCACCTCTGTCGAAGTCGAGCCGGGCCCTCCTGCTCATTCACAAGGTGGCACCCCAAGATGGGTCCACCTCGACCGAAGTCGAGCCTCTCTCTGCCACTTCGCCAGGTGTCCACCCAGGAGGGGTCCATCTCGCCCGAAGCTGGTAGCCCCCTGCTCCCTCGCCAAGTGGCACCCCAGGACGGGTCCACCTCTACCAAGGTCGAGCCGGGCTCTCCTGCTCCTTCGCCAGGTGGCACCCCAAGACGGGTCCACCTCGGTCGAAGTCGAGCCTCTCTCTGCCACTTCGCCAGGTGTACACCCAGGAGGGGTCCACCTCCGTCAAAGCTGGCAGCCCTCGCTCCCTCGCCAGGTGGCACCCCAAGACGGGTCCACCTTTGCCGAGGTCGAGCCGGGCTCCCCTACTCCCTCGCCAAGTGGCACCCCAAGATGGGTCCACCTCTGCCGAGATCGAGCCGGGCCCTCCTGCTCCTTTGCCATGTGGCACCCTAAGACGGGTCCACCTCGATCGAAGTCGAGCCTCTCTCTGCCACTTCGCAAGGTGTCCACCCAGGAGGGGTCCACCTCGCCCGAAGCTAGTAGCTCCCTGCTCCCTCGCTAAGTGGCACCCCAGGACGGGTCCACCTCCGCCGAGGTCGAGGCGGGCTCTCCTGCTCCTTCGCCAGGTGGCACCCCAAGACGGGTCCACCTTGGTCAAAGTCAAGCCTATCTCTGCCACTTCGCCAGGTGTCCACCCAGGAGGGGTCCACCTCGGCCGAAGCTAGTAACCCCCTGCTCCCTTACCAAGTGGCACCCCAGGACGGGTCCACCTCTACCGAGGTCGAGCCGGGCCCTCCTGCTCCTTTGCCAGGTGACACCCCCTGATGGGTCCACCTCGGTCGAGGTCAACCCTACACTACAAAGCCTCGATGAGGCAGAGACACGGGCCATGAGGTTGCCACCAGAATCAGCATGCGCCGCATCCCGTACAGGGTGCCAGTACGGCCCCCAGCGATGCACGAAACCTCATTTATATCAAATAAGCAGGGCCCCATGATCGAGGAATGAAATCCTTGCGGGCAGGAGCCTGAAATGGCTAAAAGCCCACCGTCAACGCCCCGAAAGGAGAGCTCTCGCACTTGGCCCAAGGACCCGCCAATCTTCCCCCTTTCGTGACACACGACGGATGAGGCGTGCTGGCCACTTAACTCCCGGACATGAAGGAGAAGGGGGAGGAAAAGATTCAGAGATCTCCGGGTGCCTCCAGGGGGAACGGGAGCTGAAGGCGGTCTGGTGGTATAAAAGGGACGATAAAAGCGGAAGGAAAGGTAAGTCGAAAAGAGGGAAGAATACCGAGAGAACGATCCTGGGACCCCCGAAGAAGTCCTCAGGCGTGAGCTCGGTGAACCCAGCGCAGGAAGCCGGGCTTCGACCCTTCTCTTCCCCACACTTCTTTCATCTGCATCTCCGCTAAGCACGGGAATCCCTCGGGAACCCGTCTTAGAGGACCTGTTCCATCTTGCAGCTCTCTAACTTGACCGTCGGAGTGCCCCCGCCGAAATCCTCGACCCAGGTCTCTGACTCTGTTTTGCAGGACCGAAAGCTTGGAGATCTCGAGGTGAGAGAGTCCGAGAACCGACGCCAGCCTACAAGTTACGGGCCACCGCGGTAAGATCAGCAACAAATTGGCGCGCCAGGAAGGGGGGCAGAACAGCAACCCCTGCACATACAAGCTTTCTGTGAGCAAGAGCGTACGTCGACCATGGTGGTGACGGGTGGGCACGAAGCATCCACCAGCCGAGCAGGAGAGGTTCCTTCTCTCCAGGGGCCGCGCAGCCCGGAGAGGGAACTTCCTGCTCCACCTCCTCTTCAGCCATCCCCGATGGACGGTCCTTTCGCAGCTATCGTCCAGCAGCTGCAAACACTGACTACGGCCATGCGGCAGCTACAGCACCAGTAGTTGTCCCTGGCTACTCAGCCCCAGCCAGGGACCCCCGCGGCCTGAGCCACGGGCCCTCGCGGAAGGCTGCGTTCCATCCATGGCAGGCCTTCCCATCTGCAAGCAGTCACCAACCCCCGCGGAAGCTATCAGACTCCCGTGAATAGAAACCACTACAGTTCAACGAATCACGAGAGTCGATCCCCGGCCAATGATGCTGAAGCAGTACGGCGCAGCAGGCGCCATCAGGGCAAGGCCCCTCATCGAGACCGATCAGCACCTCCTTCTCCAGCGGCCTCGGTGGAAGGTTCCACCGATAAGGCCATCAGGCGCTAGGTCGAGAGGCGTCTGGAAGAGCACGAGCGCAAGTTGGCGGAGTTCTCCCGCTGTTTCACCAACATGCAAAACTCCCCAGCTGAGCCAGCGGGCTATAGCGCCCAGCCACCATTCTCCCGGGAAATCCAAGAGGAACCGATCCTGAATCGGTTTCGCATGTCCCAGGTGGATCCCTACGATGGGACCACCGACCCCCTGGACCACTTGGAGAGCTATAAGGCTCTCATGAGGGTCCAAGGAGTGACGGTCGCTCTTTTGTGCATCGACTTCCCAGCCACCCTCTGGAAGGCTGCTCAAGTTTGGTTCACCCGCCTCGAGCCAGAATCCATCAGCTCCTTCTGACAGCTGGAAAGAAAATTTGTGGCACACTTCGACGCCTGCCAAAAGGTGCCATGGGAGGTGGATAGTCTCTTCTCTATCCGCCAGCAAGACCAGGAGCTGCGCGGGACTATGTCACCCGCTTCAAGACCGTCGTCCTGGAGATTTATAGCCTGGACGAGCCTGTCGCCATGCTGGCATTGAAGTGCGGGCTCAAGACCTCCCGCCTGACATATTCCCTGGACAAGAAGCCCCCCAAGACGTATTCTGAGCTCCTCCTCCGCATCCACAAGTACATCCGAGCTGAGGAGGCCGACCGTTCCAGGCGAGAGCTAGACGGGAAGCCTTCGAAAAAGCCTGCCCCAAGGGATGTCCCTGGGACCCGGAGACCTGGACCACCTGTGGACTTCTATCCAGGTCCGAAGCAGAAGAATGGTGCTACCCCGAAACGGACCTTCACCCCTCTCCTCGCTCCTAGAACGAAGATCCTCATAGAAATTGAGGGTGAGAACTACCTCTGCCGACCTCCTCCTCAGAACCCGAGGAACATCCGTGACAAGATGAAATATTGCCAGTTCCATCGCGAGCGCGTCCACGACACGGAGGAGTACCGCAATCTAACGCAGAAGATCGAGGAGCTAATCATGAGGGGCTACCTTCGAAAGTTTGTGAGGAGCGAGGCCCCAGCGGAGGGCCAACAGCTCGCGGCCCTTCCCCCCATCCCGGCAATTGACAACCATCCCACGGAAAAGCCGATGGGAATGATCTCGTGGGGGATAGGGCATGCCTCGAAGAGAGCCCGGGAGGCAGGAGACCTGGAGAATGTACTCTTCTTTGAAAAGGGGAATGAAAATGAAAATATAAATAATGATGCAGTGGTGATCGAGATGACCATCACAAAGCATCCTGTACATCGCATTATGGTAGATAGTGGGAGATCTACTGACATACTTTTTTATGATGCTTTCTCCCGGATGAATTTTTTTTATGATCAGCTGAAGCCGGTGCACACCCCTCTTAAGACCTTCACCGGAGATTCCGTGGGGGTCGAAGGAGAGATCACTCTCCCTGTTACCACTGGATACCCACCTCGGCAAAGTGCGATCATGATGATGTTTACCTTCATCAACTCCCATCACCTTATAATGCTATCCTAGGCCGTCCAAGGCTCAATCAGCTGGACGCGATCATCTCCACCAAGAGGTTGCTGGTACAGTTCCCTACCGCCTCTGGGATGGGGGTGATGAGGAGGACGGCCCAACCTGTCCCACATTGCCTGCAGACAATCCCAGGGGCCCGGAATGCCGAGGTCGATTCCGACGTCGATGACTTCGATCTGAGAGCGCAAGATCCCAAGGGAGGTCCCGTGAAACACTTATTAACGTACCCCCTCGGCTCAGACCCTCAAAAAATCGTGCAGATAGGAGCCCAACTCTCGGAAGAAGAGCGAGCTCGCTTGCTGGACTTCCTCCGGATGAACGTTGATGTGTTCGCCTGGTCTACTGCAGACATGCTAGGTATCCCCCCGGAAGTCATCACCCACCAATTAAAGATTGATCCAAGGTGCCGCCCAGTCCACCAGAAGAAAAGAAGTTTTACTGCAGAAAGGCAGAAGGCCATCAATGAGGAAGTGGAAAAGTTTCTTATCGCCGATTTTGTACGAGAAGTATAGTATCCTAGCTAGCTGGCGAATGTGGTCATGGTGAAGAAGAGTAACGGCAAGTGGAGGATCTGTGTGGACTACACCGACCTCAACCGAGCTTGCCCAAAGGATAGTTTTCCTCTTCCAAAGATCGACCAGCTCGTGGACACTACTTCAGGGCATCGCCTCCTCTCTTTTATGGGCGCCTTCTCCGGGTACAACCAGATCCGAATGCATCCAGGGGACGAGGAGCACACTGCCTTCATCACCGACTGCGGGACCTACTGCTATAAGATGATGCCGTTCAGCCTCAAGAACGCAGGTGCCACGTACCAACTCTGGTCAACAAGGTCTTCAAAGACTAAATTGGCCGCAACATGCAGGTATACATGGATGACATGCTGGTGATGAGCAAGCCGACTTCGGACCATGTCGGTGACTTAGCAGAGACCTTCAGCAACCTCCGTCTTCACCAAATGAAGTTGAACCCTGCGAAGTGTGCTTTCGGCTTATCCACGGGAAAGTTCCTGGGCTTCATGGTAACCCAAAGGGGGATAGAAGCCAATCCGGAGAAGATCTAGGTGATCCTGGACATGGAGCAACCCACCTCCAAGAAGCAAGTACAACGACTCACCGGCCGGATAGCCATCCTGAGTCAATTTTTCTCAAGGTCTGCTGACCGCTACCAGCATTCTTCAAGGCGCTGAGGAAGATGAACGACTTCGCCTGGATGAAGGAATGCTAGGAGGCATTTGAAGAGATGAAGAGGACACTGGCGTTGCCGCCATTGCTTTCCCGGCCGGAGGAAGGAGAGGAGCTCCTCCTAAACCTGGCAGTCACACCAGAAGCCGTCAGTTCGATCCTGGTTCGGACGGATGAGAAAGGAACGTAGAGGCTGGTGTACTACACGAGCAAACTCCTCCACGATGCGGATCTCAGGTATTCTCGATCTGAGAAACTGATTTTTGTACTAATCATGTACCCATAGCGTCTCATGCCTTATTTCCAAGCGCACCCCATTGCGGTCCTAACAGATCAGCCACTGAAAGCGGTGCTCAGCCGGTCGGACATGTCAGGGCGCCTGGGAAAATGGGTGCTTAAGCTCAGCGAGTTTGATATCACCTACAGGTCGAGGTCGATCACGAAGGCACAGGTACTCGCTGATTTTTTGGTTGAGTGTGCAGGCCTGGGCGAGGGGCCAGAGGAGAGCCCCAGAGACTAGCAACTAGAGCCAGGACCAGAGGAGGACGTCTGGATCCTTCACGTAGACGGAGCCTCGAACTCCGGTGGGAGCGGAGCTAGACTCATCCTTGCCAACGATGAAGGGGTCGTCGCCGAGTGTGCGCTCCGCTTCCAGTTCGTCTCCACCAATAACCAGGCGGAGTAAGAAGCGCTCCTCGCGGGGCTAAGAGTGTCTCGCGAGCTGGGCGTGGCCTGCCTCAGGGTCTTCACCGACTCGTAGCTAGTGGTCGGGCAGGTCTCAGGGGAGTACGAGGCGCAGGACCCCCAGATGGCGAGATACCTGGAGCTTGTTCGGATGAGTGTGGCAAGTTTTAGGCGCTTCAGCATCTCCCATATCCCTCGCGGGGAAAATGCTCGCGCAGACGCCCTCTCCCACCTTGCAACCCTGCCGGACTCATCACTAGGCCGCGCTTACATCGAGCATCTCAAAGCCCCGAGCTATGAGACACCCATGGAGGTCCAGCAGGTCAACCCAGAGCCCAGCTGGATGGATAAGTACATCGAGTATATTGCCAACGGCACCTTGCCCGAGGATCGTGTGGCGGTTGGCTTCATCAAGAGGAAGGCCGCACGGTTCGTGTTGATGGACGGGCTACTATACCAGAGGTCCTATTCCTACCCGCTCCTCAAGTGTCTGAGACCCGTCGAAGTCGCACTCGTGCTCTAGGAGATCCACGAGGGCATTTGCGGGAACCATGTGGAGGGCAGGACGCTAGCATATAAGGCCCTCCATCAAGGTTATTTCTGGGAGACCATGAGAGAAGATGCAGCTGACTTTGTAAAAGGTGCGACCAATGTCAACGGCACTCTGTGGTGCAACGTCAGCTCGCTGCTCCACTCTCCCAGCTCTTCGCCCCATAGTCGTTCGCCCAGTGTAGCATTGATCTCTTAGGACCTTTTCATCCGGCGTCCGGGCAACGAAAGTTCCTAATCATGGCTATCGACTACTTCACGAAGTGGGTCGAGGCCGAGCCCTTGGCCTGGATCATGGAGGCAGATGTCACCAAGTTCCTTTGAAAGTCGATCATCTGCCGCTTCGGCTTATCCCATACCATCATCACCGACAACAGACGCCAGTTTGATTGTCAGGAGTTCGAGGAGTTTTGTGACGACCTCGGAATCCATCACCATTTCACCTCGGTGGCGCATCCTCAGACAAATGAAGAAGCCGAGGTAACGAACAGGACCATCTTGCAAGGCCTCCGGACAAGACTAGACCAGGCCAAGGGGAGGTGGGCAGAAGAGCTCCCGAGCATCCTTTGGGCATACCACACTATCCCAAGGATGGCTTCGGACGAGACCCCATTCAACCTCATCTTCGGGGCGGAAGCGGTTATCCCAATTGAGTTCAGCCTACTGACCCTGCACGTGGAGTAGTATAACGAGGTGGAAAATCCGACCTGGCTACTACTGAACTTGGACCTCCTTGAAGAAACGAGGGATAGGGCCCGAGTTCGGATGGCGACTTACCGGTAACGAGTGGCCAGATACTACAACTCCAGGGTACGACCGAAGTCCTTCCGCCAGGGAGACTTAGTGCTCCGCCGCGTTGAAGCTTCCCAGCCACGGGAGTGCGGAAAGCTCTCCCCAAATTGGGAAGGCCCCTATAGGGTGGCAGAGGCACTTCCCCATGGGACGTCCTACCTGGAGGAGCTAGGCGGATCCCGGTTCCCTCGGACCTAGAATGCCTCAAACCTGAGGATGTAGTACCAATAGTGTAAGGCCCCTCAAACTTCAAAAATAAAATCTTTTTCACCAAATGCCCACTCTCGTCTCGTAAGACAAAAGCCATCCAGCTCTAGGTTCGGCGAACATGGGCACGATGAAAGATCCGCGAAGGCGCGAAGTCCCCTCTCACAAAAATCCCGGAGTTCAGTTCGGAGTGTCGCACAGAATTAAATTCCAACATGCGGCCCCGGAGTTTAGTCCGGAAGAGGTCCCAGAGACTTAGGCCCCGGTCCTACAAAATCCCGGAGAATAACTCGGTAGGTCGCATAAGGCTCGGTTCCGGCCTGCGACCCCGGGGTTCAGTCCAAAAGTTCGCAAGGAACCTGGTTCCAAAGCGAAGTCTCGGATCCCGATCTGGAAGGTGGAGCAGAACCCAGTTCGCCCACGCAATCCCGGAGTTCAGCTCAGAATGCACCACGGGACTTAGTCACAGCGATTAGCACAGGGGTTCAGTCTGGAAGATGCACAAAATAAATAAATAAATAAATAAATAATAAAAAGAGAGAAGGAACAAGTTGATGGAAAAGAAATTTTCATTTCAGATGAAAGTTCCTTACAAAAAGGGGCCCCGATAGGCCGGGAGACCCCAAAGAAAGAAAAGGAACACATAATCATGCAGAAATAAAGTGGAAGCCAAAAGAGCCACTAGACTACTTTGCTCCGGCCGCATCCTCCTCCGGCTGGGGGGCGCCATCTCCGCCGGCGGCGTCGTCGGAAGGCTGTTCGGGAGCCGCCACCTCAGCAACCGCCGCAGTCGAAGCTCCTTCGATGGGCTCCTCCCTCTGGCTGCCCAGAACGACTCCATTGAGGTCGAGCTCGGGGAAGAAGGAGCCTACCTGTGCACCTCCACCATGAATTCTTCGGAGGCCCGGAACTTCGGCACGGCCTCCTGTGCCTCCCACCTAGACGCCTCCAGCAGCCCATTGACGTAGGAGGTCTGCTCCTTGGCTGCATTCAGCTCCTTGAGGACCTCCTCGACCCGGTGCTCCAGCGACCGGGATTGGGCCCTGAGATGCGCCATCTCCATCGCATCGTCCTGAGCACAGCACTGGTTTGAGATCCTCTCCTCAGACAGAGAGGTCTCGAGCTCTCTCACGCGCCCTTCGGCGTGACCCAGGTCTGCTCGTAGGGCCTCATTATTCCCTCGCAGCTCGACCCCCTTCTCCATGAGGTCCTTCACATCAGCTACAAGTTTGTCGAGCCTCTTCTCCTTCTCGGCATCCTTCTTGGCATAGCCCGAGAGGAAATTTTTCAGCAATAGGACATCGGTCCCGATCTGCACCAAAGAAGGGACGAGATGTCAGTAAGATCCAACTGGAACTTTAAAAGAGGAGAGCTCGGGACTTATCATGAAGAGTAAAGGGAGGATCCCTAGTAGCGTGTCAGCGTAGTCCCGGCCGCCCCTCAGACTGCGGTCCCGGGAGGTGCTCGTGAATTCCATCACCCTTTCCATGAGCCCTTGATCGTGGATGAAGGAGGAGCTGGCGGTGAGGCTTGGAGGTGGAATGTGGGCATCGGCAGCAGGCTGGGTGGCCGCCCCTTTGCCGGGCGATGCGGCCGTCGGTGGGGCCACCGTCGCCCTAATGGCCACCGTGGAGGTGACCGGCACGGCAACTGGAGCAGCCATCGCCTGAGGGGGTTCCGGCATCCTCTCTTCCCCGGCCCTATCGAGCTCGATGACGGGGACATTAGGCGCACGAGACTGGGGCGGCCTGGGAACAGAACCCGTTGCCCCGGGTCCGGTAGTAGTAGGAGTGGGCGCGGGTCCCTGGCTCGTCTCAATGCGAGACCTCTTCACTGGGACCTCTTGGGTCCCCTCAGCAGCATCCCTCTTCCGGGTGCCCTCCATCAGGCTTTCGATGAAGAACTTCATACCTGAAGGAGAAAGACAGTTAGGCCAATTTAAAAGAAAAGAAGTGCAAAGCAAAAAGTGAAGGCAAAAAAAAAGGAGATCCGGGGTCTCACCCAACTCCCGGATGGGACTGATCCCTACCTCGAATAAATTATGCTCTGAATGCAGAACATCGAGAGCCGGGACCACATCGCCCAGCATTTGAGTGTAGACTTCTTGGTCCGCCGGCTCAACTTGGGAGTTCCGGTTTGACGACCGGTCCGGCTCACTCCAGGCCCAGTCGACATCCTCGATCGAGGCAAAAAAGAAGTAGTTCTTTCAGCCCTTGATGGATGAAGGGAGGTCGAACCTAAGGCACCTAGGTCGGAGCAAAATATACCACCAGCCATCATCGGCAAAGTAGTGTTTCAGGATGAAGAGGGCCCTGAAAAAGAAGAAACGGGCAACGAACCCGTGAAAGTGACAGAAGACGATGAAAGCGAAGATGACCCGGATAGCATTGGGAGTCAACTAGGCCGGGACAAGACGGTAGTGACTAAGAAAGGAAAGAAAGAAGGGATGGAGGGGGGAATGAAGACCCCCAACAAGGAAGTCTTCGTAGAAGGTGATCCTCCTAGGGCCACTCGAGGTCACTTAGTCCCTGGGTCCTGGGAGGGAAAGAAGGATTGAATCCGGAACCCCATAGGTATCCCGGATCCAGGAAAAATCGTCTCCGATCATCATCGAGGCATAACCAGAGGAACCAGAAGAAGAGACTTCCGCCATTAGAAGAGGAAGGGAAGAAATGGGACGAGCGGAAACTACAGGGGGAGACTTAGGACCCCTAGGGACACCTAAGGTCAAAGTCCCCGGCTGAAGTTGCCTCCGGACATCGACCGGAATCTCTTCCCCCTCTGAGGAGGAAGACGATGGAGTCCTCAGCCGGGAAGGACCGGCCTCGTCCGGGTTTGAAGAAATATGATGATGACGTGCCATTAAGGAAGAGAAAGCAAGAAAAACTAGCACAAGGATTGGAAGACAGAAGAAGGAAAAAGGTCACAGGCACTCACCGGGATGCTTTGTATTGAAGGAATGGCAACCCCTGGAAGATGAAGGGAGACCGCTGCAATTGCTGGCGAGGTGTGAGAAAGTCGAGAGACCTCATTTTCGGAAAGTCCCCCTCCTTTTCAAACTCAATCAACAGTAGCCATACGCCTCTTTCCGTCCCGGGCCATCGGATGACCGCCACGTGGAGGCACGCCCAACATCGACGCTTTGATCCGATGGAAACTGCCTCGTTTTCAAAACAGCATATTAATGACCCGTCAGACGCGTGCACGTGGCAGCCTCCCACAGGATCTCGGGCGCAGCAGAAGCGGAAGCAGCGATCATGGCAATTATGGCACGGGATTTTCGTCCTTTCCACATCATCTCCACATTAACTCCCTACGTCCCAAGCCACGATGTTTCGATGGGACCTGGGGATGGGGGAAAACTGATATGGCTACATCGCTGACGTGGAACGTGTGTCAGATCTAGCTGGATGCCGTCGATGCCACATAAATTTTTTTCTTTCAAAATTCCTGCTCCTTCGTCGGGTGTCCACCCAAGAGGGGTATACTTCGGCCGAAGTCGAGCCTCTCTCTGCCATTTCGCCAAGTATCCACCCAGGAGGGGTCCACCTCGATAGAAGCTAGCAGCTCCCGCTCCTTTGCCAAGTGGCACCCCAAGACGGGCCCAACCCTACCGAGGTCGAGTCGGGCTATCCTACTCCTTTGCTAGGTGGCACCCCAAGACGGGTCTACCTCAGCCAAAGTCGAGCCTCTCTTTGCTACTTCGCCAGGTGTCCACCCAGGAGGGGTCCACCTCGGTCGAAGTTGGCAGCCCCCGCTCCCTCGCCAGGTGGCACCCCAAGACGGGTCCACCTCTGCCGAGATCGAGCCGAGCTCCCCCGTTCTCTCGCCAGGTAGCACCCCAAGATGGGTCCACCTCTACTGAAGTCGAGCCGGGCCCTCCTGCTCCATTGCCAGGTGGCACCCCAAGACGGGTCCACCTCGATCGAAGTTGAGCCTCTCTCTGCCACTTCGCCAGGTGTCCACCCAAGAGGGGTCCACCTCGCCCGAAGCAGGTAGCCCCCTGCTCCCTCACCAAGTGGCACCCCAGGACGGGTCCACCTCTGCCGAGGTCGAGCCGGGCTCTCCTGCTCCTTCGCCAGGTGGCACCCCAAGACGGGTCCACCTCGACCGAAGTCGAGCCTCTCTCTTCCATTTCGCCAGGTGTCCACCCAGGAGGAGTCCACCTCCGTCAAAGCTGGCAGTCCCCGCTCCCTCGCCAGGTGGCACCCCAAGATGGGTCCACCTCTGTCGAGGTCGAGCCGGGCTCTCCTGCTCTCTCGCCAGGTGGCACCCCAAGATGGGTCCACCTCTACCGAGATCAAGTCGGGCCCTCCTGCTCCTTCGCCAGGTGGCACCCCAAGACGGGTCCACCTCAGTCGAAGTCGAGCCTCTCTCTGCCACTTCATCAGGTGTCCACCCAGGAGGGGTCCACCTCGCCCGAAGTTGGTAGCCCCCTGCTCCCTCGCCAAGTGGCACCCCAAGATGGGTCCATCTCTGTCGAGGTCAAGCCGGGCTCTCCTGCTCCTTCGCCAGGTGGCACCCCAAGACGGGTCCACCTCGATCGAAGTCGAGCCTCTCTCTACCACTTCGCCAGGTGTCCACCCAAGAGGGATCCACCTCGGTCGAAGCTGGTAGCCCCCTGCTCCCTCGCCAAGTGGCAATGCAGGATGGGTCCACCTCTGCCGAGGTCGAGCCGGGCCCTCCTGCTCCTTCGCCAGGTGGCACCCCCTAATGGGTCCACCTCAGTCGAGCTCAGCCCTACTCTGCAAAGCCTCGAGGAGGCAGAGACACGGGCCACGAGGTCACCACCAAAATCGATGTGCGCCGTGTCCCGTATAGGGCGCCAGTACGGCCCCCAGCGATGCATGAAACCTCGTTTATATCAAATAAGCAGAGCCCCGCAATCGAGGAATGAAATCATTGCAGGCAGGAGCCTGAAATGGCTAGAAGCCCACCGTCAATGCCCCAAAAGGAGAGCTCCCGCACTTGGCCCAAGGTCCCGCCAGTCTTCCTCCTTTTTTGACACACGGCGGACGAGGCGCACCGGCCACTTAACTCCCAGACTTGAAGGAGAAGGGGGAGGAGAAGATTCAGAGATCTTCGGGAGCCTCCAGTGGGGAACAAGGGCTGAAGGCAGTCCGGTAGTATAAAAGGGACGGTAAAAGCGGATGGAAAGGTAAGTCAAAAAGAGAGAAGAACACCGAGAGAATGATCCTGGGACCCCCGAAGAAGTCCTCAGGCATGATCTCGGTGAACCCAGCGCAGGAAGCCATGCTTCGACCTTTCTCTTCCCCACACTTCTTTTATCTGCATCTCCTCTAAACATGAGAATCTCTCGAGAACCCGCCTTAGAGGACCTGTTCCATCTTGCCGCTCTCTAACTTGACCGTCAGAGTGCCCCCGCCGGAATCCCCAGACTGGATCTCTGACTCTATTTTGCAGGATCGGAAGCTTGGAGATCTCGAGGTGAGAGAGTCTGAGAACCGGCGCCAACCTACGAGCTACGGGCCACCGCGGTAAGATCAACAACAGTACTATTATACATATTATTCAAGTTTTGGGATTTATCAATAAGTTAAGTAAAGTATGGCCTAAGAAGGAGCTTTATCATAAAATATTCTTCGAGGATTATACCTATATAAAGATCAGGAATAAAACTAGCTCATAGCAAAAAAATATATTTAGGATACTATAAATACATATATTTTTTTATTTATGGATTTAATCTTATTAAGAGGATCATAAGTTAGTGGAATCTTTGATAATTTAAATTATTATCTATGGATTGGATTACTTAATCTTTCCTATATTTGTTAGAAATTATTTAGTGTATTAAATCCCAAGTCAAACTTAAAATCTATGAGAAGATCTAGGTTATCTTGCTATTGATATTGTATTGAGCAAAGAAATTGATTTTTGAAGACTTATATGAATTTTACTTATGAAGGACAAAATTTCAAGTAGTTGTCAATTGATGTTAAAAATTATAATAAGATAGTTTTATGAACAATAACATGATCGATCCTATTCATAAGAGCATTGACTTAAAGTCATTTACTTTGTTATAGTTAACATTAACTTTTCAAAAAAAAAGTTGATCTAGATTATCTAATTAAATTAACAATAGAAGCATAATTAGTTCAGGCTTGGACTAGAATTATTGAAAGGATGATAAAATTTTATGTAAGAATTATAGACGTGGAAAGTGGATTGAGGTTTAATATTAATATAGTACATTCGAGATGTAGTAAGGACAAAGAATCTTAAAAAAAAATTAGAAGGTTGGGTCTTTTAGGTTCTAGTATAAAGTGATAATTCATCAAAAATTCATTTAATAAAACTAGAAGATCTGGTATATTTATATTAGAGTATGCAGCGAAAGTGTGGTGATTTAAAATTATTTAAAACCGGCTAAAAATATTGATTCTTTAACTTGAAAGTCATAATAATGGAAGAGCTCAAGAGAAACTCAATATAGATTACAAATAGAATGGATTGAGTTATTAGATGACATGAACTTATAAGATAAGCACTATAAAAGGTAAACTAATTAGGAGCTTGAGGATAATATGAGGGTTAAGTACTTTCAAATATAAATTTCAAGCAAGCTAATTTCGATAATGAAATTATTTTAAAGGAAGAGAATATAATAATTCGGCAAAAAAAGGGAAAGAAAGAAAGAAGGGGAGGAAGAAGACTCCCGATGGGAGTCCTCTTCTCTCCCAAATCTCCATTAAAGAAGGAGAGATTTCCTACCTAAATTGAGTTTGAGAATTCCTAGACCCCATCTATAAGTAGAGATCTCCTTTTCATTAAAATCCTATCACCAAGTCCTTGAAAAATCACCATCGATTCTGAGCTCATTTCAAGTCTTTTTCTTGAGTTATCGTCGAAGATCACCGATTTTTCTCGTTCAACCCTCATTGGACTTAGGTATAAGATCTAAGTCTTGCTCTCCTTTCTTTTCCAAGCATATTATCACCATTTAGGACCGACAAGATCCTGAATTTTGCGAGGGAGATCAACTCTTCTATTTTGGTACTCTTTCCCTTATTTCTGATGCCGCCCATCACCATCTATCACTAGATGGAGGACCGATGATCGCACCATCATGGATTGTAGCCACAGCCACCATCTCCTAGTGAGATGGCCCAAGATCTTGGGAAAGAAGGGGGACTCAAAAGAGTCCCTTATTTTGGCAAAATAGAGGAAGAATAAGATGAGAGAAGAAGAAAAGAAGAAGGAAAGAAAAAGAAAAAGAAAAGAAAAGAAAAAAAAAAAGAAGAAAGAAAATAATTTTTCCTCTTTTCTCCCTCTTCCCTCTCTAGTTTCTCTCTTTACTTTCTCTCTCTATATTTTTCTCTCTCTAAAAGTTTCTTTCTCCTAGGGATTGTAATTGTGAAGTTGGGATCATGGATTGATGGGTGGACCTTAATAAATCTGTTGACCCCTTGAGTGATTTTGATGATAACAAAATATTGGAGCACGCACATATATTACTAACTACTTTCAAGTATTTCACAAGTTTTGTAGGATGATTCTTATTGATTATTAATTGCTCCTACTTTATTCTGTTGAGTGTGTTAAGTAATATTGTATGAGTGTTGTGTAAAGAAGAACCCCTTGAAAAACCTCTTAAAATCATGAAGCTGGGTTACTTCTACGAGTGTTGTGCTCTAGATTTAATTCGAGTTGATTTTGTATCGAATGTTTGTGAGTTTTGGTGAGAGTGTTCTCAAGTCTAATTGTAAAATTCCTGAAAAAACTCACTCAAGCCGACCCAACCAGAAGAAGAGCCGACTCTATCTCGTAGCACGCACTGAGGATTCTGGCATACAGCAATCTAAGTTGACTCAAGGGAATCCAAGCTGACTCGAGTAAATCTAAGCCGACTCAAGTAAACTAAGCCAACTCATTCAGAGTCCAATTATGAAGTTTTCTGAGAACAAGCCAAGCGAGTCGTCCCCAACAAGAATGAGCCGACTCTGCCAGAATAAATTTTGAAGACCTGTGAAAGCGAGCCGACCCGAACTGTAACAAGCCGACTCCTCCAAAGTGAAGAATTCTGATTCTGAGAGTTTGAGTCAACCCAAGTAGAAGCGAGCCGACTCCTCTAGTATAATGATTTCAACGATGGGAGTTCGAGCCGACCCGAATGGAAATGAGCTGACTCATCCAGAGTGTGGTTTCTATACCCTGAGACAAAAAGCCGACCCAGCTGAAGATGTGGCGACTCGACCATTCGCCTTAAAGGATCTAAGCCGACTCGAAGAATCCGAGCCAACTCGAGTGTTGATTCCAGGTACATAATGGCTAGTTCCAGAATTCTTTTTTGAATGCAAAAAGGTGCTCCAACGACTAGTTTTCGAATCCCAACGAACTATAATGGCTATATCCTTCAAAGATAAGTACAAGAGACCATATAAAGGGATTTAAAAATAGTGATTAAAAATAGAGGATGCTTAATTGAATACAAAAAAAAGGAGTTTGTGAGCATAAGTGAGCATTCAAGACAGTCTTCATTTTTCGCCAACTCCCTTCTGAAAATTGAAGCATTCATTGAAGAAAGAAAGGAAGCCTCTCAAGTGCATTAAAGAAAAGTTAAAGAAGGTTTCATCAGCGTAACAGCGGCAACTATCCGACAACGAGAGTTTATCATTTATTGTTGCAATTACTTTCAACTACTTTGTGAGTTGTTTGGGTTATTGGTGAGCCTGATTTAAAACCAAATAGGTTCTTGGTGATCCTATGTTAAAACCAAGAGTTGGGTTTCTTTGGTGCTCCCGTGTTAAAATCAAAGGGACTTGGGTTCTAGGTGATCCTGTTTAAAACCTAGTGTAGGTTTAGATTGTGAGCCTGTAAAACAATCATGCTATATTCAGGTGTGAATATAGTAAAAATTCCAAGTGGTATCTTGGATAGTGAACGTAGGAGCGGGTTTGCTCCGAACCACTAAAATCTTTGGTGTTTGTATTGCTGCCTTTCTCTTTCCTTTTAGCTTGTACTTTACATTTATAATCACAGCACCTTTCACTAAGAGAAGTTAAATTCTAAAAGCACATATCTGCAGCAGAAATTATTATTTTTTAGATCCCAATTCACCTCCCCTCTTGGATAGTCACTTGGGCAACAGAATCTTAGTAGAGATTTTAGGTTGATAATCGTTATACCATGAAATTTATTTATTAATATTAAACTTGATTATGTAGTTGAATATTTTTTCTGGCCAAAGGATGTCAAACAAGCTTCCTAGCACCTAGTTCATGAACTGGGGCATGGATTAATATATGGTACATTAAATTTGTCATCAGTAAAGATAAGAATTTTAGACATGATCACCAGTTATTATGTATGCCTTTTACACTACATGGCTTTTGATTCTTGAACATGAGTATTTGGCATAGATATACTATTTATGCATTATATGACTTGATTTTTTATGATGGACATTTATGAATGTTACTATTACTGTTTATATTTTTCGTATAATATGTTCCTATCAAAATATGATTACTTTTGGATGATTTAGATCATGATACAGGTTATTGAAATCTTAAAATAAATATAATTGACAACATATTAAGATTGATAAATCGATAATCAAATAAATGATATCTGGACTAGCCATGTTAAATAAAGAATAGCCGAGCCACGGATGAATAATACATGGGATCATCGAGCTATGAATGGATAATACGTGAGATCATCGAGCCATGGGTGGATCATACATGGGATTGTCGAGCTATAGACGGATAATACGTGGGATCATCGAGCCACGGACAGATAATACATAAAATCACCAAGTCATGCATGGATAATATATGGGAACATTAAGCCATGGATGGATAATACATGGAATCACCAAGCCATAGATGAATAATATATGAAATTGCCAAGATACGAATGGATAATATATGGAATCCCAAGTCATGGATAGTTAATACATGGAATCGCCGAGCCATGAATGGATAATATATAAGATTGCCAAGTCATGGGCAGATAATACGTTAGATTGCCGAGCCATGGATGAATAATACATGGAATCATCGAGCCACTAATGAATAATATGTGAGATCACCATGCCATGGATGGATAATATATGAAATAATCTGGCTACGAACGGTTAGTATATGATCGATCTTGAGATTGCCAGTCATGGGCTAGAGCATGACCATAACTAGTCCGAAATCCTAAAAGATAAAAGTAGTTGATCCGGATCATGTTAATGAGATATAGAATACTAAGATGTGAAACAATAATTAAGTAAAAATAAAAATTTTATTTAATGACATATGTGGTATCTCACTTTTGAATAAGATGGATATTGGTATTAATTAATATATGTTTTGATTTTGAGTTATCTTAACCTCTTGACATAAAATTTTGAGATTTATATTCTATTCAATATTGTTTACTGTTAATTTTGAATTATATTATATTATACTGGTGTGAGTATGTGGGGACTTTTACTAAGCTGTAAAGCTCACACCTCTACTTTCCTTCTCATAGTTGTGCAGGACATTCAAGCTTAGCTATGGATTCAATTCATGGTGAAATAATAAATTGATAAAGAGTCATTAATTTTAATCAGATGATTGAAGGATGACTGAATTTGTAAATATATAAGTTATATTTTTTTTTTACATTAGATATTCTCTTATAAATTATGATTAATATTGTTCTTGGAAATTGAAGTTGTAATGAGTTTTTTAAAACCTTGCATGATCTTCATGACATATTCTAGGATTTATACGGCTGGTCTCATGATTGAACCAGGTGTTAAGTTCGGGACATGATAGAACTGGAACTAGAGAATTGAAACTTCATTACAAATGCTAAGCCAATGACAAGTTTTGGTTCTAAGCAAGTCTGAAATTTGTGAAGGACAGGTAGAACTGGAACTAGTTATGGTTAATTTGCATTAAAGGTCTACAAATCCATGGTATTTAGATATTTTTTTATCATGCCTTCCCTAACTCCAGGATATAACATAGGGATAGCCAACAATTATAACCTTCAATAAAATAAAAATTCTAAATCCAACATCTAATATTATAAATGAATAAATATTGGTTTGACTAAATCCAAATTTAAATATCAAGATTTATAATCTTAAAACTTAAAAATTCATCAACTATAAATTTATAATCAATTGAAGAACAAATTATTTGCTATAAAATTGTCAAGTGTACTAGGATTAACTCCAAGCTTGAATTATCCTTTCATGTTTAGTGAGTCTATTCATCTAGAAAAAATAAAAAATAATTAGTTATCCTTACAAAATAACAATTATTGCAAGATAAAATATTTTATGGTATTACATAATAAAGCAAGCAATAAAGTCACTCATATATATACATAAATTATTATTTTATAAACATGGTTTCTGGTGTATAATATAAGTATCAAATGGTGTACATGGTAGTGCAACTAACAACATGATGGCATTCGACAAGGAATGGCTTACAATGGATGGCTAGCCAACAAAAATCAAGACCAAAATTGAAAGAAAAATAAGAGATCTTGGCTTTTAATGCATTTAGACATCATCTTACTCATCGAAGATATTCCTATATGGATGATCGAGGATGATTCTCTCACTCGATATAGATCACTTTAATTATTAAAATAGGTTAAAGAAAATCTTCTTTCCAATTGGATCAATGGAGGATCATACAAAGATAGAGGCTTGGACTTGGATTCCATATTAAGGGGCAATGTTGGTATTTGAAAAAAAAGGAAAAAATAAAAAAAATAGCCTTAGGTTCCATATTAAGGGGCAATGTTGGTAGTTGAAAAAAAAAATAAAATAAAATAAAATGGGGATAGAATAAGGTAGTGGCTTGCAACAAAATTCTCCATCTATTGCTATGGCTTAAGGCCCTAGAAAGAAAAGGAGGCAATGTGAAACCCAACCACAAGTAGGATGGGTTGGCCTTTTGGTCAAACTTGGCAAATATTTGAAAGCTTGAAGGCCTATCCTCACATCCAAACAAGGAAGGCCTATCCTCACATCCAAATGGGAAAGTCTCCTATTCGAAGAAGGTGGAAGAGGAAGAGTCATCCTCCACCACAAAGTCTAGGAGGCTAGGAAAGCCTAGCCTCCACATCTATTTAGAGGTCCCAAAATTCCTAGTTCCTCCTTATCGAAACCACCATAGTCACCACCATTTTCTTCTCTTTTCTTCTCTTTTCTTCTCTTAATTGCAGGTGGTGTAGGCTCATTATGGCAACTGAAAATCATAACCAATCTTCACCAAAGATAAGGTAAGAAGCTTCCAAACCCATCTATTTTTCTTTTCCTATGTTTTCCCTCCTTGATTGAGTCTTTGTTGATTGAATTCCAGCAAGAAATTATTAGAAATCAAGATGAGAATACTTTTCCTGTTTTTAGATCAAAAAAATGATAGGATTGAAGTCTTGGGAAAAAACAAAAAAAAATGAACACGTGACCCACCGTGCATGAGGCCCAAGCCTAAGTGGGCATCACGATCAGGGTCCATGCTCCATTTTTCTTGCTCTACAGGAGGAGTCACGGTGTATGCCATTGTTCATAGGGGAAAATGCTATCTAGCATGCGATTGGATGCACCAGGTCGTAGGCAGTTGAGATCATACAACAGGCATCTATTTCAAGTTTGATTTGGACCATGCAGCAGTGTTATCAAAGGGTTTTTCATGCATTGATCATTGATCAAATAGTGAGGGCTCTCTCATGTTGTTCTATAGGGATTTGGAGATCTTTTTTGAAACAGGTTGGACTCTCATGAGCTCTTTATAAATCTAAGATTGAGAGCATGTTTCTGGTGATGCCCACCAGCAAAACAGAGAGATCTTAAGGGTTTTGTTTATGTGAGAAACATTTATATAGAGAGTTTCTTGTTCTTCTTCAATTTTATATATTTTGTACCATGGATTGAATAAAGAATCATCGAGAAGGTCTTGTCTATGGATGTAGGCCAACGATTGATAGACCAAAACGTTATATCTGGTATGCGTTCTTTTCTCATATTTTTTATATTGCTTGTTATTCTTTTTGTATTCTACATTTTGTTCAAATTTATTTTCCTTATAAAATGATCTTGTTTTTACTGTGCTTATGTACTGTGTAGGTTGAGGTGTGCTCGGTTATCCCTTGATCGGTCTTTTCGATTTGGTATTGAGCAAGAAGATTGTTTTGTAGTTGGTTTGATTTGAAATAATAATGGATAAAATAATAACAAAATATAAGATATCGAGGTTTGATGGATCCAACTTCATACTTTGAAAGATGAACACGCAAGCGATATTAATCAATGATGGTTGTGAAGTTGCTTTGCAAGGAAAGAAAATAAATCACAAGAGATGTCGGATGCACAATAAAAGGAGAAAAATAAGCTGTCAATGGCAAACCTCTATTTGGCATTGGATGATTCGATATTATTTAATATTGAAGCTGAGACTACTACAAAGGAGGTTTGAAAAAAATAAAACTTCTATAAGAAAAGTCTTTGGTGAATAAAATTTATTTGAGCTAAAAATTATATAATCTGAAGATAAAATATAGGATATCAGTTTAAGAGCACTTGGATGTATCCAATTTCATTGTGAGAAAGTTTGCAGTCCTATATATAAAAATGAAGATGAAGAGAAGGCTAGTATTCTACTTTATTTTATGTTAGAATCTTGGGATAATCTTATCATAAACTTGAGTCATGTTGAAACTTTTAAGATGGAGTTAGTTGTTCATCATTGCTAATAGAGGAGATGAAGTGGAAATCTAGCTAAGGAAGCTCTTCGGGGAAGGCCATGATATCACGGGAAAGATCTATCGAGCAGGGACATGTGATCGAGGAAAATTAAGATTTAAATTCAATGACAAGAAGAAAGTGAAATGTTAGAATTATGAAAAAATAGGATATATGAAAAAAGATTGCTGAGTTAAAGGAGTTGATACAAATCTAAATAGAAAAACTTCCAAGGTAATGTAGTAGAAGTTGAAGCTAGTTCGGCTACTTCGAAAGACGGAAATGCATTGACAATATTGGAGAAATTGAACTTACACACTATTAGATTTTGGATTCGAGGGCATCTTTTTATATGACTCCTTTTAGGGAGTGATTTCATATATATAAACTATGGGATGGTGGAGTTGTCTGTTTGATAACAATTCAATATATCCTATGCTTGGAATGGAAGATATTCGGATCAAGATATTTGATGGTATAATTTGAATAGTTTCTAATATTCGGTATATTCTCATACTTCGTAAGAGTTTACTATCATTTAAAAAGTTTCATAAGCAAGACTTAAATTTATTGAAGAGAAAGATCAATTAAAGATAAGCCAAGGATATTTGGTGGTGATGAAGGAACAGTCTATAGGTGGTCTTTATAAATTAATGGATGAGACTCAGGTAGGAGAGGCGACAGTAACGAGTGCAAAAATCGTATTTCTGATGGTTTGGCATCGTCATTTGGGATATATGAGCAGCACGGGCTATAGGTATTACCAATAAAAAGTTTCTTCTAGGGTACAAGTCAGTGCCACTAGAAATTTGTGAAGATTGCATGTATGGTGAGCAAAGAAGGCTTTCCTTCTCTTCATAATAGTAGTGGAGTAAGGAGTTTCTTGAGTTGATTCACTTACATACTTGGAAGTCGCATGATATGTCATTGGATGGGTGTTCCTACTTCATTTCCTTTGTTGATGACTATTCTTGCAAGGCTTGGATGTATATTCTAAAGCGAAAGTCCAATGTCTTTAAGACTTTCAAGAAATTCAAGGCTTTGGTAGAAAATAAAAAGAATTTAAAAATTAAGTCCTACGTTCAAATAATAGAGAAAATTATTGTTCCAAGAAATTTGAAAAGTTTTGTAGCAAGCATAGAACTCGGCTGCACTTCATGGTTCTCGATATACCACAACAAAATGATGTGACAGAGAGGTTAAATAAAACACTTATAGAAAGGGTTTGAAGTATACTAAGTTTCACAAAACTTGACAAGAGATTTTAAACAAAGACTACAAGCATGGCTTGTTACTTGATTAATCAAGTACCGATAAAATCACTTAGATTGAAAATTTCCAAAAAAAATTGGAGCAGTAAATCCATTAATTATTCCCATCTCCGTATCTTTAGATGTGACACATATACATGGATCCCAAAAGAGAAGAGGACAAAATTGGACAAGAACTCTTAAAGGTATATCTTTCTTAGCTATGCTAAAGGAGTGAAGGAGTATAGATTATGGGACTCTACTATCCATAAGATTATTGTTAACCGAGATATCGTTTTCAATAAAGAATTTTTTCAAAGCACCAAGGAGAAGCAAGATGATGAAGCCATTATTCCTATTGAGTTTTTTGATGCACGTGATGAGATACAAACAGAGCATATACAAGTAGATAACTAGATAGTTGATGATAAACTGTGCGCATGAAGTCTTTGCAATCATCTGAAAATATTATCTCATAGAAAGAGCCACCAACGAAGTCCGAGAGGCCTAGGAGGGTCATTAGACCCTCCTTTTGCTAATAATGTTTGTACTTATATTGCTTTAACAGAGGAGGATGGGCTAACTTCATATGGAGAGGCTTGTGATGACTTCTTTTATTCCTTCTACTAATCATGTTTGTGCTTATATTGCTTTAGCGGAGGAGGATGAGCCAACTTCATATGGAGAGGCTTATGAGTCCACCAATACTGGAAAGTGGCATTATACTATGAAGGAGGAGATGGAATCACTTCGAAAAAATAATACCTAGAAATTTGCAGTTCTACCGAATGGAAGGAGTTTGATCGAATGTCAATGGATTATAAGGTGAAGAAGGATACATATAAAAATGTGGAGAGGTTCAAAGCATGTTTAGTGTAAAAGGTTAAGCTCAGAAGCAAAAAATAACTTTGATGAGATCTTCTCATCGATGATTTGATTAACTACTATTCGGTTATCTTGGAGATCATGGCAGTCATAGATTTGGAGCTTGAGTAAATGGATATAAAGACGACATTCTTGCATAGTGACTTAGAGTAGGAGATTTATATAGTGCAACCTGAAAGTTTTGTTGAAAAAGATAAGGAGCAATTAGTTTGTTGACTGAATAAATTATTGTACGATCTCAAATAGGTACTGAGGTATTGGTACAAGGGATTTGATTCCTTCATATGACTTTAGGATTTATCGATTAGAGATGAATCATTGTGCATGTTTTGTAGTTATGATGATGAGAGCTTCTATATCTTGCTATTGTATGTCGACTATAATGGTTACAGAAAATAGTGAGAGTTGGATATCAAATCTGAAAACTCAATTGACTAGGGAGTTTGAAATGAAGGACTTAGAAGTCGTATACCAAATACTCGAAATTAAAGTACTACAAGAGATGAAGAATAGAAAGGTCTAGTTTTCACAAAAGGGATACAGGAGAGGGTTCTACGGTGCTTCAATATGCAAAACACGAAGCCAATTTCTATCCCATTTCCTATTTATTTAAAATTATCGACTGAGAATCATCTAACACGAAAGCAAAAAAGTTGACATGGCTCAAGTACCATATTCATCAACAATAGGGAGCCTTATATTTGCCATGATATGACAAGACCAAACATTGCATAAGCAGTGGAAGTTATCAGCCGGTATATGGCAAATTCAAGTAGTGACCATTGAAAAGTAGTAAAGTGGATCCATCGATATCTGGGAGAGATGTCAGATTATTCACTCTGCTATGTTTCGTGGGTTTGGAGTGTATTAGATATGTGGGTTCTGATTTTACAGCAGATCGGAACAGGAGGAGATCTATCATAGGTTATGTGTTCTCCATGAATGGCAATACTATTAGCTAGGAATCTAAGCTTCAATCAATAATGGTACTATCAACGATAGAGACAAAGTATATTACAGTGATACATGCATGTAAAGAAGCTATCTAGCTCAATAGGTTTCCTGGAGACTTTAAAGTGAAGCAGGATATGATGAGAGTGATTGTGATAGTCAAGCACATACACTTTAGCAAAAAATCTAGCATTTCACTCTAAAACAAAGCATATCGACATTCGCTATCACTTGTGAAAGATATGGTAGATGGTGGTCTGTTGAAGATTCATACCGATGCAAACCCAATAAATGTATTGACAAAACTAGTGACTCGAGAGTTCATACTAATTACAAGGCACATTTCACAAAATCTTAGAGCTCTACACTTTCATATATATGATATGACTGGGAAAGATATAAGATGAAGAAGATACCAAAAAAGAAATATTGACAAAATATTAGAAGAAGGAATAGTAATATATAGAATCTCTCGGGCCTTCAGTATTGATGGCAAGGCCTTCAGGGATAATGTTTTTAGAATTTGGCACGTGTCTTCAAGTAGAAAATTTGATGGAATTGAAGTCTTGTGAAGAAAGAAAAAATGAACGCACGGCCCAGCATGCATGAGGCCCAAGAAAAAATTCATTTATTCTTCTTTTTTGGACCTCCCCCTGTTGTTGATGCTTGTCATCGAAGATGGGGACTTGTCCCATTTGTCACTTTTGGCCATTGCCAGAGTCCCATCATTGAAGGATCATAAGAATAGGCCATAAAAGGGCTAGAAATCCTATATTTTTTTGTTGGCCATTTCCTTCTATTTGTTTTTCATCATTGGCCACTCCTTATTATCAAACCTCCGATCACCTTGTTCCACCATCTAATGCCAGTCCTCCAGCTGGTAGCAACCATTGTAGCTAGCCATCCTCCATCTGGCTCAAGACACCAAAAGCCCATCCCCTATTCTACCATGAAGAGAAGAAAGAAAGAAGAAAAACAAAAAAAAGAGAGGGAGAAGATGCATCTCTCCTCTCTCATGTCTCTCTACCCTCTATCTTTTTTTCTTTAAGTTGATCAAAGGATCCGGCTTAAAATCTCGATCCCTTGTTTATAAACCTGAGATAATCTTTTCAAAAATGGGCTATAATTTTTCAATATCCATGTAGTATGTCGGATCTGAAACCAATCCTTACATGATATTCATAGAATCTAGTCAATGTTAACCCCATATTGAGTCACCCTGGCATGACCCCTGATGATATTGATCATGATTTCCTCTTTTGATGAATACGAAGACTCTCTCTCTCCTTATTTTCTTTCCTCACCTACTTTCTCTCTCTAAGAAGATCCATAGATCCCGGTATCAAGTCATGTTTTCTTATTCTAGGGCTTATGTTGATCCTAACAAGAAGACTGTAAACTATTTTGATGCCCAGATAGTTTATTAGACCGATCACATGGTCAATAGACTTTTTTATTATTATTTAATTTTATTAAATCATTGAATAAAAAATTGTTATGATTTAATATTTTAAATAGGATTAGTTGAATATCCTAATAAAATCTAAAGATCTACTATAGATCTTTAGATTAGTTGAATATCCTATAAAATCTAATGATTTACTATAGATAAGGTAAGTAGGTTTTATGCTCTTTATTTATTTTTAAATTACTATATTTTTCATACATATGATCTGCTATTGATGAAATCATATTTTTCATAAAATAAAGGGTCATCATATATAAAATAAAAAAGCATGTGTTATTATGACAAATAATTTCATGAATGTGTTTTATAAAATAGCATATTTATGAAGTATGAATGTTATCATATATTTTATTATATTTTTATCTATATGTATATTTGAAAAAAGATATAAAGATTTTAAAAGAACTTAGATAGCTATAAATAAATTTTTAAAATTGGTAAGGTCAATATCCAAAGCTAGCATTTATAAGAAACATGGTCCCGTCAATAAGTATAAAATTAGTATACAAAACAAGAACTTTATCGATTAAGAAACATAATTCTGTCATGGATATAAAGTGACCATAATACAAAAATATATGAGCAAATATTTTGAAATATGGATCCATGACAAAAATGACTTACGAATATGTTTATAAAATATTTATGATTTATACCTACATGATTGGCTTTATAACTTATTTTATTATGTTATTTTACCAAATGCTTTATTTTTGTAATATCTGTTAATTTCTTATTATTACATTATCATAGAAAAATTTATACTTGATCGGTAAGAAAGTATAAGTTTTACTTGCTGAACTGGTATAGCTAATGTCTCTTTTCCTTTTTTTTTTAAAAAAAAAATTGGATCAATAAGGATAAAGAATGATTCAAACTTTGAAAATAGTGCTAGCAAGATAATTTTATAGCAAAATTTAGTTTTCTAATTAATTATAAATTTGTAGTTGGTAATTTTTTAAATTTTAAAATTATGAATTTTGGTATTTTTTTGAATTTAATCATCCTAAACTTATATTTATTTAATTATTTAATCGATGATGATTGGATCTAATGCATCCAGAAATGATCAAGCCTATGTGGATCCCTGCGTGACTCGCCACCTCACCCGCCAGCTCAGCACAAGAAGCAGGTTATTCAGATCCAGATATATGGTCCGTGGAAGTCATGTCAGGAAAATTGGCGCGCCTTTCTTTCATAAGGGAGTCGGTAATCCAGGACTGACTCTCTGATATTGGCCATTCCGATAGGCACAAGCGCGCTATGGAAGGATGCCTGCCATGAAGGCGAGCTTCATGCCATCTCCAGCCACTCCTTCAAGGGCATGCATGCACTCTGCAACAATATACTAACTACCACTTCTTGCGCCGTATAACATCCTTTAGATATCAGGCAGTTCATATACCTTGTTTATAAAATATATTTTCCGGACCCTCTAAGTAAGTCTTTTTTTCACAAAGGCTTTTTTCATGCAAGTATTTTCTGAAAATCCTGAATCCTTTGAAAGACTCAATAATCCTTCCATAACTACTCGAAAGTTCTAGATTACTATTCGGATGAAAACTAGGACTACCTTACCTCGCCTAAGCCTGCTCACTCTCGTGAGCCTTGCCCATGTCTATCTCTGCCACCTCATCTATGCTCTACCACATCTATTTGCCACTCCCTTCGTCTCATCCGCTTCCACTCCATTCTAATTTCATGATCCATCACCATTTCATTCACGTAGAAAACATTTCTTTTATGATTGCTTCCATAGAAGACTGACTTAAATATCGAGCAGTTTATCACGGAAACCATCCTATCATGATCGGATTCCATGTCTTTATTCTGAAATGTCCATGCTCGATAGAGAAAAATCTGAAACCGTTCCGCTCAACAATCATCTCCAACTACATTAGCAAGTCTCAATAAAATCTTTTATTTAATTTTGTATTATTATAGATGGTACCCCTTGTAGCATGGCTATATTATATTTTGGATTTAAGATATGACAGGCAATGGGAGAGGAGATTGTGGCCTTACCTTGGCTGAGTTTCTCCGTTCTCAATTTTCCCGGGGCACAATACCAGGAATCAACAAGCTCGAGAGGAAAGAAGAGAGAGGAGAAGCGGGATGTCTTAACCATGGAGGATCCTAGGGGGATGGAGCGGTGTTCGCCCCAGTGCTCCATCCGATATCAGTGACCCTAGGACTCCGGTTTTTATCCGGAGTCTTTGATCAACAATCTTCCACGGCTCTCGTGCGGGAGCTATGACACGGCTAGGTCTGGCAATGAGGAAGAAGACTTCTAAGAGCTATCTTCCGAACAAAAAAACAAAAAAAAAAAAAAAAAAAGGGTGGCGGGGGCAAAGTAACTGGAGAATACCTCGAAAGATGGGGCACCATAGAGAGGTACAAATTGGTACCTTTTGAAGAAGGCGTGCAGCGAGCACCGGGGCAGCACCATGTGCTAGGGGATGGAAGGGTGAACAACTTCTTTTCTTTTCTTTCTTCATTTCTTTTTTTTTTTTTTTTTTTTTTTTTTTTTTTGATAATCGTGCACAACTTATGTTCCAGGCTTGAATTGGCATCCAAATGCTCTCTCTCTCTCCATTCTCGATGGGCAATAGACATGTCACACAACCTGCAGTACAGGTGTCGTACCTACAGGTGGTGGTAGCAGTATGATTTGCTTCACTTGTCGCACTTCGCCCTTGGGCCATGGCTTTTGGTCAAAAATTAAATCTCCTTCGAGCACTGTGGTAAAAGTTCTTGGACATTGATGGATTCTCGTGAGCTCTCAAAAGAAGAAAAATAACTAGAATAGGAATGATGCATCACCATGCTTGGGTAGATGGAAACAATCTTTACGTTTCATGGACCACAAGAATTCCTATTCTTAGTTGGAATCGAGTGCCAGTGGGGGGCCCACCCGACGAATGGGGCTACGCTTTCCATGCAAGCATGTAAATGCCTTCAGTCCATGCATGTATGTTGATTTTAATGCTAGCGATGGAAAACCTTCAGGAAAAAGGAAATCTTTTCGCACCGCATCAATAAAAGTATGCTACATTTGTTGGATGAAATTTTCACCTTTTCTGGTGCAAAACCCCATCATGATAACAAACAAAGTAAACAAAAGCCTCCGTGGGAAGTATTCAGCACAACATGAGCATATAATTAAGATCTTAAATACAGGTTTCTCATCTATTAAATTTATTGGTTTTATTGGTACAAATGCCAGCCAGATACACCCTTTTACAAAAGTTGGGTCAAGAACTGAATGCCACGCTTTTTATAAATACATTTACAAAAGTTGGATTATTTAAATAATTATTTGCTTGTTCTTGTAATTACGTTATTTATTCGAACACGCATGCAATTAAGGACTGCTTGCGTGCGGAATCCTCCTTCCAATTTTTCTTATGTAAGGACAGCCACCACCAATTTCTAGATCCGTGCTTGGTTGTTAATCATGATCTATTTCCTAATATTCTTAACTAACTACTAAGAAAAGAATGCGTTAGGTCATCCAATTATCCGGCATTTTAGTTGTTGCTTTCTGACCTAAATAGAAAGGATATAATTTTCCTTGAAATTATCTACAAGACTCGTGCCCATGAGGCTTGAACCAATTTGATGTCTATTATAGTCCGATCCAAGAATTCTAGGTGTCATGTTATTCTCCCAATCTCTTCTATTACAATGAAAATCCTCCGAGTCTTCATCGGGTGGTCCCTTGGCTTGCATCGATCGGTGTTGAAATGCAGAAGATTTGGGCCATGAAAAGGTGGATGCTAACACTAACCCCGGCCCTGGTATATCTAATATATATGGTTAGGAAATTAATGTAAAGGTTCTTGTTCCATTCATTTTACCACTTTGGCATCCTACATATGGTTCGGAGTTGATGAGAATGTCAGCTCAATTCTTCGAATCCAGGTCAAAAAGAAGTTTTTATTTGGCGTGTTTTATTCTACCATAGGTGCAACCACGCCGATTAAGCTGCAGATTTGTGAATCCTTGAAAAGATGTTTGATGTGTTTTTAGTCCACATGATTAGAGGTCGACGGAAACATGCTAATTATTTAATGTCATATCAATCAGCTAGCTAGGAGCCTAGACTTCACGAAATGATGAAGAAACTCGGGGTAACCAATGACCTCAATTGAAAATAGAATATTAGAAGATGAAGATATGCCACTTATTAGAATTCAATCAACTTTTCGTCCTATTCAAAACCAAGGGACATCGTGGCCTCAGAAGGCTACACGCACACGCGAAATGTTTTCAATTCCCGGTCGAATCGAGCCATGTAGCGGATCGATAATTTATTCAGCATTACATAGATAAGAATAGACTTGCTTTCCAAAGGAAATGTCGATCCTCGAAACCCAAAGAAAAGTCACGAGATGGGATCTCCCTTGTCATTTTTCATGGAAGAAAAAAAAACTGGAAAGCGAATTTTGTGTACCCAAAGATTTACTGGTCAAATAATTCCAATTAATGAAAGAACGTGAGCAGCAGAAGACTCCAATTTGTCATCATTTAATTGTCTTCTCTGATGAAAGCCGGCCTCTCCTTGTTGCTGGGCAGTAAAATCAGCAGGACTAGGAACATCAAGAAATATTGTATCGAGATATTAACGGTCGAAAGTAGAAGGAAATGTCTAGGTGCTATCACATTGGGCGTGTCTGTATATATAAGACTACTACCTCGTCATCAATTCTTTACTGCATATCAGAAACCGATCCTTTGGTGGTTGTATAATTAAAGATAAATAATTTCATGGTAGAATTCAAGAAGAACGGCAGGGACAATATAACTGAAAAGAAGAAGGCAATTAATCTCAACAGGTAGGCAGCCAGTGGGTAGCTTTATACAAAAGCATATTGTGATCAGAGATGTCATTTTATTTGTCGCTTGAATTAGGCTGTTGGTGATGCTGATTGGAGTTACAATGCTTGCTATATATAGAAGCTGCTGTCTTAAGCATCTACTTATGATCATCTGACACCACCACCCACAGACTTCAGCTGCATGCTCCCAAGGAATAGTGGACAAAGGCTAAAAGTAAAGCACTCTTTTCTTATCAAAGGAAAGATGCTCATGCGTCATGAGATGAACTCCAATGCCAGCAGACAAACACCCACACACACACACAGAGGGAGAGATGAGGGTATAAACAAAGCTAAAATGTTATATAAGAGCACAGGCGGGGAGGGGGGGGGGGGGGGGGGGGGGGACCGGAACATTTTTCATGTGGACCGTTGTTCACAAGAAAGGAGGAGTAATATACAATTGTTTGATCAAATAATGTTGTATAAAAATGCTTTCAAGGCTCATCCTTGATACACAAGATATCCACTGCCATGTGTCTCGTGGAGAATTGGAGTTTCTCACCACAGCCCTGCATGTACCAAACCCGAACCCTTGAATGGTGCCAAATTAATCCACTTGTGCCATATGGAGTGGAGGTTTCTTTTGGTACCATGGTTGGGCATCTCTCCTCCACATTAACATATGGTTGAGTGGGATGCGATGATATAGAAAAGACCCTCCGATGGCAATTTATTAAAAAAAAAAAAAAAAAAATTAGAAACCCTAACAGCGAGGTGGTGGCCTGCGGCATGACAATATTCAATATTTTCTTTTGTTCCTGGGACCACTAACTTTTTGGTTGTTCTTGGTCTCCTTTCGGCCTCGGTATTACAACAAATACCAGAGACTAAGAAAAAGAGATCCCAACCAGCCCCCCCATCCTTTCCTCTCTATATATCTCCTCTCCCACCACCTCCTTTCCCCCATAGCATCCTTTGAGGCCAGCAGTAGCCTCGCTTCTCTCCTCTCTCCTTCTCTCTGCTTCTTGTCCATTCCCTCCTCTATCTCAGGGCCGGTACTTTGATGGCATGTGGTGCACCACGAGCAGCTGAAGCTGCCAGCATGATCTGATCTCTCCTTTCCTTTCTTCCAGATCTTGGAATATGGGCATGCATATCAGATCATGTTGCAGTTTCATCTGCTGATGGGAGCACCAGAAAACCCTGCAACCCTACTCCTTTCACCACCCTAAATTCCTCGATCTCCTCAAATTTCTTGAGAAACCCTAGAGAGAGAGAGAGAGAGAGAGAGAGATGGCAAAATGGCTAGTTTCTCTTGCTGATTACCTGTATCTTCTAGGTGCCCACAATTCCATCATTTTTTCTTTTTGAATATGGTTTGTGGTACTGGTACTGATGTGATCTCTCCCACTTTTATGACATGGGACTGTCTGGAAAAGGAGTGGAGATGTGTGGAAGAAGGGAAGGCAGATTTCTTAGTTTTATCGCACATGGTTACTGCTTTTCGACATCCTGGCCTGGAGGGGGGTGAACCCTGACATCCTTCCCTGTGAGCTGATATTATTGGATTCCATTGTCTTGGACTTTCTTTTGATTTCGATCTTTATTATATATTATTGCTCTCTTGACTTGTATCATACTTCTCCTATAAATGTTTCATATATTAAGGAAGAAAAATTAATAGCAGTTTCATATCCACATAATGATTTTATCTATTGTACGGACTTTGACCTCTTCTCACCATTTTGCTCTCAACCACCCCTCGATGATCTGTATTCATGTACGGAAGGGGCAGGATGGATGCATATGTAATATATTTTGAAAAATCTTCACATACATGCTTGCATTTTTTCTGCAATATTCTTCCATGCATCGATCTTCGTTTATGGCTCATCTCCGCCTCTCATACATGCAAACTAAGTCTGAAATTTGATTCTTTGGCTTCCTTCATTTTTCTACAAAGCTTTAAAATATCCGAGGATTACATGGGAGATGTATGTGGTGTTACTGAAAGCAACATCTACTTGTACGAGAGAGGTGATTCGACTTTGTGAAGTGATGGTGTGAGAAACATTTCAGGCACCAACGAGCCTTGGAACAAATATCTGCCCTTTTTCCTCTTCTTCTCGTGTGCTTCCAAGGTTAGGCAAGTAAAAAGAAGAGAGGAGAAAAGCATCAAAGTCTCTTTTCCTTTCGGCTTCTTTTTTTGGTACATTCTTTTTGTAATATTTTTTAAGGCTTACAAAGAAATTCCCTTTTCAGCAACTCTCTCTCTCTCTCTCTCTCTCTCTCTCTCTCCAAAATTAATTTATAGGGTATACAAATGTAGCTCTCCTCCTCTCCGGCTCATTGAAGAGTCTTCCTTCACTTCCATGCTCCTTGTTGGCATCTCTAACCACCCTCTTTCCACCCTTCTCTTTCTCTCTCTTGGTTGTTGTGGTACTTTGTCCCCTTATAATTTTCTTTCTTGGAAGCTTCGGGGGGCAAGTAGTCCACATATCTTTTTTGATTTAGGTCGTAGTACCTATATAGCCTTTAACGTCTATGTCACAAGTGGAAGCCTTATGGAAGCTGTCCTGTTCCATTTAGTGTTTGTTTCCATGCAGTTGAGCCTTGTTCTCATGAAGTCCAAAACCCCTGCCGCCTTGCTTGACCCTAGCATTAAAGTGGCATGCCCATCTTTGTATGGCACCAAAAAGCCTTGTGTGGTGGCTGGCTTGGGAAGCTAGGGGAAAGTGGAGAATTGAAAGGGAGAGATGAGAAGAGTTGGGAAGGGGAGTCCTTCTAACTAGGGGAAGGAATCCCTTTGGAGTATAAGGCCTAAAAGAGCAAAGATTTTTTTTTTTTTTCTTGGTTAATATCAATCTTGTTAGATTTCGGTATCTTAATATCTATGGCACCTCCATGAAAAGTTTTTGTAGGCTTACACCTGACAACTTATGGAATTTCTATATATTAGAGTGTTCATACCAATCCCACTCATAAGACCAAGTCCTATTGACTCGACATGGTTTTTGCATTGGCCCCACAAGTATAGACAAGGTTATCATCCGAGGCTAAATTCTACATAACATCAGAAAAAGCACCATATCTTATGCTATAAAGTGAACATGCCTGTGGGAAAAAAATAACATAGTGCAGATGATGAATTTACCAAATCCTTTCTATTCCTATGAGTAGATAAGCTCACAAGATTTTGTGCTCTCAGCACTACAAATAATAGCATCATGAATGTTCAAATATTAGTTTCAATTTGCAATCCATCAAATGAAGAATCAGAAGCTTGAGCCGGAGTAGAATCACTCACAAGGGATACAAAGGCAGGAGGTAAGGGCTAAGGTGGTAAAAGCAGGGCAGCAGAGCCCAAGCTGGTTGACACCATCAACTGAGTCCAGCTTCTGGCCTGCTCTTGGGACCAGTGTAATGCTTTGCCGAGGGCGGAGCCGGAGAAGGAACGACATGTAACGAAGCCAGTGTAATGTTCCACACACACAGAATTCTCTCACCATTAGCCAACATCTGGCACATGAAGAGTACCACCAGTTCACAGAAGGTATGGCTTTGTTTATACTGTTGTTACGTAGCTTCTTATCTTCGAGTGAACAGCCTTTGTAGGATATGAAACATCAGTAATCGTATTATCTTTAAAGTAATGTGTTTTAGGAATCCTATTTACATGGTTGTGAGATTATATGGGCTTTAAAAAGTTTGATCAGTGACCTAGAGCACTCCTTAGTTGGAAGTTGTGGAAAATGTGTTTGCTTTTTCTATCTTATAAGGGTTCTTTTTACATTTTATACCATGTTTCTGTATTCTTATAACTAGCAAAAATGATTACTTAATTGCAAGATTTCATCCCATATATGTTCAGTGACTGAAGACTTTGGTTATTTGTGAAGTATAATTGGATGCATCGTGCTATCAATGTGGAACAAAGTGAGAAGCTGACCTTAAAACAGGCATTAAATGAGAATGTATAAAAAGTGCAAGTATGATCTCATAATTTCCCATTTAGTTAGGTGATCACCAGGAGGTAAGAACATTGAGATCCATCAAAACTGCAACACTTTGAAAGATTCTTAAAATGACCCGGCCATTTTCTGTGGTCTAAAGTAAACTGATGTTTTTATCAGAGTCCAAATCATGGCTAGAATCAAATTGTCCTAGGCCTTTGTGTTTGGGACTGAAGCGCTGACTTATGACAACTTTTGAACCAGTCTAGATATTGACATGCACTGATAAAAGAGGAACAGCCATGACATCAGTTAAGCTGATCATCAGATCATTTCTTCTGCACTGGTTCAGCCATTTAACTTATTGATGATGATTTTACAAATTATTATCATATGTATCTAAAGAGAAACAAGCATATACTAATGCAGAATCACGATTTGTGATAATTATCATCTCTTAAACAAGAACTTGTGGTAATCATCGACTTAATTATATGTAATGGTTTGTGATAAACAAAACATCGAAATAATCAATTTACTTTTCGGAAGGGAATCAAAGGAAAGATTGAGTGGAAGTCATCCATACATCCTATGCAATGAGCTGCTACATAGCTAATCGATGGTGACATCAAATATTTCACGGATCTTCTTCAAATTAATTTTGAGAAAAGATCTTCTTCAAAATATTGCATGGATGAATAGGAAATATTAATGACAAAGAAGATATTCAGGGGAAAAAAGAAAAAACACATATAATGCATGGTTAAAAACTAGTTAGCTTGGAAATCTTGATTAAACTTGCCTCCCACCCACGAAAAAGAAGAAAAAAAAAAAAGACACGCACACATCCAAAAAATTAAAAAGAAGAAAAGGAAAAGAAAAGAAAGAAAGGAGATCAAGAAGAATGAGTCTAACACAATTAAAATTTTAACAAATGTCAAACATTGAAGGTAGAGGAGATTTTTACTAAGTAGATAGCAGAAACCTTCATTTAGTAATTAGTAGAAGTATGTAGATTTAGTTGAGAGGGATGAATTACAGATAGAAGAACTACGTATATACTTCATAATTAATTAAATTCTCTTTACTTAAAGTAGAATGCTCCCAAAGTTATGGAATTGCAAAAATCCAGCTTAAACAGAAATGAAAAGGAAAAGAAGAAAAGGAAAATCAGGTGACCTGTATTTATATAATTTCTGACGGAGATAAGCTTCTCTCCTTGACTTCGTAGTTCCTTTCTGTCACCATTATTTGCATCTTTATTTTGGTTTTTTAGGTGAGACACAATTATTAATATCCGATTTGAGGATTTTTTTTTTTTCATAATATGGGATAATATGTCCATTGACCCAAAAAAAAAAAAAAAACTGAAGGTGATAATTGAAGGGTCTATAAGAATCAAGTAAACCTCTCTAATTTACATGTTGATAATGCTTGGTGGAACCAGCAGCAAGATGTGGTCTAAAATCATAACCTTGTTGGTTTTGTCTCAACTTGCAATTCAGACCCTCCTTGTCTCGGAATATATATATATATATATACTCCATGTTTAGCATTAACAATACTTTAAAAGAAAAAAAAAAAAAAAAACTTTTGGATAACCTAATAATTTTTAAAACAATGATCAAATCTCCATACATATAACAAATAGCAAATTCACTAATAAGTAATGGGGTAGGTTCTATATTTTTCCCAAAGGCTTGCCAGCTGCTTCTTGCATATTCTCATTCCAAACCTTCTAGCAGCAAAAATTTTATGGTGCAACTCAGCATTTTAACTTACCCTTTTCTTTTTATTGTAATGCATGAATAAGCTATCCCTATATGATCAAAAGACCAAACTTGTGACATTTGCAAACAAACTCTTATCTTCCCCGCAAGATGTATATTAATTATTTCTCGCAGCAGATCCTTTTCATAACAAAGACTTGGCATCTCCATGCATACTGGTTCAAAACAAATCCTACATATCTAATATAGTGGAAATGTCATCTACTTTGTCTCTAAGGTACCAACTTGTATTAGTTCTCACTTTCTAGCCAATGCACTACTTCAGTGTTTTAGAAAAAGAAATTAGCTAATAACATGCATGATCTGGCATATACTATTATGAGGTGGACGAAGTACATTTCTATCTAGAGGAAGGAGACAATCTCCAAGTTGAGAGACAAGAATGAGATGGATTTGTGAGAGGACATGGACCACTTCCTAAAGGATTGGTGGGTCTCGGTTGGTCGATGGCAACAGCTCAACCACAATATCTCATGGAGATGATTCGCGGGACACAAAACTCTACCTTATCTGTGTTTTCCCAAGGATCTAATGTTCTCCATTTAAAGATACAGCTGTGATCTTCTTCTCTTGTTAAAGGGAAATAAGTGTTTAGATGTAACGTCTCGTACGTACATGAGTAGCATCTTAATTGGGGTACAATAATTAAACTTTAGGGAGGGAAAAAGCGTTGGTTGAGAACGAAAAGGTCGCATTATTTCAATCTTAGTTCTTTTTCTTTTATATTGACGTTTTTTTTTTTTTTTTTTTTTTTTTTTTTTTTTTTTTTTTGTTAGAAAGAAGTCCCTATATTACATGCTGCATGACGAGAGATAGCCTTCAGCCAAAACCACTGGCCTGCCAGCCTTTATGAAAGATGAGAGAAGCTTGATTTCTGGTACAGCCAATAAAAGACCTCATCAGTGGCAGGCCAAACTGGCACCTTCACCAAAAGCAACTAAAGACAAGAAAAGAAGGTAGCAACTTCAACGTATACTTTTCATTTAGAAAAAAAAAAAAAAAAAACAAATAAGCTTCGCCATGCATTCAGATTAACGATGGTTATGAATCAAGCTGATAGGATTTGATGACAGATATCGACAGGTGAATTTGGTAATCGTCTCTCGAAAGATAAATAAAAGAAAATTTTGAAAATGGGTGTCTACACATAAACTTGCCTCCACCTAATTTATTTGTATTAATTTTATTTTGCTCATTCCTCTCGCCAAAGATTTCAAAATTAAACAATGTTTTCTTTTACGATGGATCTTCTTGAAATCTTTTAGCAACCATTATAACAGAGGCCGGATTTGTCCCGATCAATGTAATATGAAATTGTTTACTATTAAAGGGCTAGTTGTAGTTACAGCTATTACAAATAATAAATAATCATAGAAAACAATAATTTTATATTTATCTCATTCCTCGAGGTTCCTAACAACATTGGTTTATTTCTTTTCAAGCAATGTTACGGAAACAACATTGTTGTTATTTCTTTTCAAGCAATGTTACGGAAACCGTTATAACAAATGTGACCAACTTATGTAAATTAGAATGTTTAATTATAGTAAAACAAGGCTCATAACAATATTGTCATAATTATAACATAAAAAAGAATAGTGGATAATACAACAAAAATGAAGATATTATATTTATTCCTTTCTCTTCGAGGTTCCAATCACGAAGTTATTTTGTTATAACAGGCCTTGAATTTTTATTGACCATTATAATCATAACAGCCTTTTTTTTTTTAATCTAAAATATATGATATGAAATTATTTAGTATAAGAAAATTATAAACAATCATTATAATGACAGCATAATTAAATAAAACTTGCTATAAATCATACAACCACCCTATGAATTGCATCAACTCCACTCATCACATGGCATGCCAATCATCAAAGACATTTTTATATAGGATTGGACCAAGTACATTAATTACTCGCCCACATTATTATATTTATTTTTTTCAAAAATAAGTTATCATGATGTTTAAATAAAAATATAATTAAATTATAGGAGAAAAAGATATTTAGCAGACTACTAAATGGTAATAGATTTATTTGTGTATGTGCAGTATGTGACGGATTCATTACTACGATAAAATGATATTGATTTATTTGTGTAGGTGCAGTATGTGATGGATTCATTACTACAATAAAATGATATTGATGGATATAAATGATTGTGAGATGACCACAGGGTCTCATTCATAAGCCAGTCTCCGAGTTTCCTTTACAGTGCAACATTTGTTGTTTCTTTAACGGATGGTAATGTGACGCGAATGAGTAACGTTGTAGGTGCCAAGACCAAAGACATCTGGGGAGCCACCGGTCCAATACCCGCATCCTATGATCCACACCAGCACTCTCGTCCAAGCATGCTTAACTATAAAATTCTGATCGGATTCGATGCATTAATACCGATAATATATTGACGGCTTTCATAGGTTATCTATTACTGTAACACAGACACTTAGAGGGGTTAGACCTGATGCATCTTGGCTGGCTCGGACTGGATTAGGGTTGTTCGGATCAGACTTGTTTGTTTTGGTTTGCATCAATGTATCTAGGATCTTGGTCACATACTAACAGTTATTTGGACCGGATTGACTACAGGTTGGAGCTATGGTGTATAAATTTGGTGTTTTGTTATAAATCAAATGTCAGATTACATTCAATCACAGGGCTGCTGATGTGGTAGTCAGATATTGGTGCAGTACATAGGTAGGCTGTTGGCATCCCTCCACCTAGCTACCATACCCAGCCAATCATCAACTTCAATATTAGACCAATGAATAGAACCGCGATCTGGCTAATGATCATTTTGATTTTCTATGAATTTGTCTTTGTCCCAGCTGGAAATTGATGGGGATTGAGTTGGCTTGGCTATACCAAGGAGATTTGAGTTTGGAAGTAATCCATAAAAAAAGACATGAGTAGCTTGCAACTTGGCTGCTGATGGGATTGTAATCAGAAGAAGGATTACAGCTTGGACAGGTTTTATCAAGTGAATGACTAATCCACAAACAACCTAACCAATAAATTACTGAGTCTTAAATCTAACCAATCCAACATTGAATCCAGCAAACTAACAAAAATCTGACCTAGATTAAGAATAGTTCAATGAAATTGTTTCCAGTCCAAGCTAGCTCCATGGAAAAGTCTCTATCCCTGCTGGCCCCTCTTGGTATCAAATTAAGCTGGCATTTTATTTGGTTTATATGTTGTTTTCTCATGATCGTGAAGGTGCCAATGACCATTGATAGGACTGCGGTGCAGCAATAAATTTACTTTCCTGGTGTTTGTTATCTGTATTTCTCTATAACCCCAATGATCCGGACTTAAAAAAAAAAAAAAAAAAAAAAACGCCAACTTAAATGTATGGGGAAGCCATCATCCATTTTAAAGAATCAAAACCTATTCTTGCTTATCATTTTGATAATCTTAGGTCAACTATCATGAACTGTGTTTATTTTTCAAAAGAAAAAGGCTTACATGCTTCATAGAAAGGTCCCAAACTCATGTCCGAGAAATTTGCAGCAATGGATTACTTCTACTCTTTGGGTTCTAATGCAAATTCTTTATCCAAGATGACCTTGACCTCTTATGTCACAACCTACATTCAAGATTATCTGAGAATTTTACTTCTTTCTCCAAGACATGAATGCTCTAGCCTAAATTTCACACCACCCAGTTGTTGACATAAATCCCAAAAAGAAGAGGGTGAAAGATGTAACTACAAGGACCGCCCAAAAATTCGATTAACGGGGAATGACCCCAAATCCCTTCATGGGCACCATCTCAAGCCCGGCCCATTTCATACAGGAGGAGGCTACCATTTTTGGGCTTTGGGTCAAGAGAGAGAAGTTTGTGCAGAATAATTGATGGCAATCAATTTGCCTGCTTGTTCAAATATCTGGGACTCGTTTGATCCACAGGAAGCGGAGGAGAGAAGATATTTTTTAAAAACTGAAAATAAAATTTTTATATTTAATTAAAATTTTAAAAGGGAAGAAAATGAAAAAATATTTTGATGAAAGATACTTTCACGTTACATGAAAAGTGATATCTCTTTTTTCTATGGAATAGGAAATGATGTTTTTTTTTTTCTTTCTACGAAATAACGAAAGTGAGCTTTGGAACTTTCTATGGAATAAGCAGTGATATATCTCTTTTTTTTAAAAAAAAAAGTATTTTTTAATATCCACGACTAAAATTATATAAAATATTAATGGATAGTTTAGATGAATTACATGATACTATTCTAATATTTATAGTAATATAATATTATTTTAATATTTATACTAATATTTTTTTATTAATATTAATATAGTATTTATATTAATATATAATATTTATAAAAATTTAGTATTTAATAGTATATTTATATGTATAATAAATTTATTATATAAAAATATTAGTATTATATTAAAACAATATTAATATATATTAGTATTATATTAATATAATAAATTATTATGATTTAATAGTATATTATAATATATTGATGTTATATTTATATTAATATAATATAATATTTATATTAATATATATAATATTTATATCTAAATATGCCAAAATCTTATTCACGGAAAGAAACTTCCTAGGAAATAGTTTCCTAAAAAACTATTTTCAGAAAAGAAAAGTTCTTTTTATGAACCAAATCAGTCCCTAAAATTATTCACCAGAAAACATGGAAGCACTCTTCAAGCTGCATGCCCCTCTCAGTGGGCCGAAGCCCCTATGGGCCAGGCCCAAATAAAGATACTGACTAAATTTCTGTTCAAACCATGCTAAACTCCAATATCGTTCGTTGGACCTGTGGAGTCCGACAAGATAACTGTCCTCCAAAATCCAAAATCAAAAAAGATTAATTGGTCATAGCAAAACCTATCAAATGAAGAATATATGTACGAAATAAGTATCGAGTAATTTTATGATAGAGATATGTTAACATCTAATCCATGTTAAAACTTATTTGAAGTTTATCTAATATTCTTTAATAATAGCTATGGTACATTTGCACATGTATTACAGGTAGATAAATTGACAGATGGAAAAATTAAATAACATTAAAAATAATAATAATAATAGCTCATAAGGGTAAAGTTGGGCCTTTGGAGGATTTTCTTGGGCCAAGGTTGGGCCACGTACTGATTAAATTAGGTGCAATTAATCTTGCCTCTTTGGTCTGGATTGTGATATGATAAAATCATCATAGAATTTTTGTTTTTCTTGAGACATAACGTCCTATTGGATTTATGCAATTTGCTTTTAGCTAGACCGAGTTTTCCCAAACTATTTCCCAAAGCATCGGCCGAGCAAATTCTAGCATATATACTGAAAGAAATACCCGTATATAGTTTGTCAAACAGATAATGGCAGAATATATTTAAGAAAAATTTTCCAAATCTTTGTTGGATCTTGTTGCAAGTTTGAGCACAGAGACGGAGAAGTAATCAACAGATTTAAAAGAAACACACAGAAGTGCAGAAGCTATAACCTTTAAATATGGAGAATTGGATAACGAAACCTGGATATGGAAAGACAATGACTTCTCTGTGGGAAGATTTTTCATATTGCCTTCAAATTTGTTTGATCCTGTTGATGAAAAGAAATGGTAAACAGAAACAGTACAAAAATGCAGGAGAAAATGAGCATCTTGTTGATGGTCTAATCAAAGATGTGCCAGATGCAACCATGTTTGATGAGGAACATGTATATGAGACAAATTTAGTAGAAGTAGTAGCACAGCCTGCACCTCTAACAGAGCCATCTGATATGAAAACTAACTTGATCCAGCCACATCTTTTTTCTCCAACGAGTAAAGTGAAATGGACACCAAGATTTACTCCTTGACCAATGTTAGTGAATGCCTCAAGATCTCTTCAGGGCTTCCAAATCAAACTGACGAAGCTCCCATGGGTTTAAAATGAGGAAAAAAAAATGATACGAGACATATCCATCTCCAGGCCAGATGAAGACAGAAGCAGATGAACTTTCAAAGGTTGAATATAGCGAATCAATTGTGAATTTTGGCGATGCAATCTTAGGTTGAGGAATAGAACCGCAATTCCATGGGCCATGCTGTTTGTAAAAAAACATATACGAGAGATGGAAAAAAGCAAATGAGTGGAAAAGATTTTTTTTCCGGTATTTTTTTCATGATATGTACGTAAAGGTGAAGAAAAGAAAATCATGCAGGTAATAAAAAAATTATGGTATGATCCTACCAATTCCAAGGATCATGTAGAATATTCTAATAATTTCAAAGATCATACGGAATACACTAACAATCCAAAGATCATGTAGAATATTCTAATAATTCCAAATGTTACATAAAATATTTTAAATAACATGCTTCTTAATATTTCTATATATTTCTAACATTCTATACATTCTTATTAGTCCCCCTCAAGTTGAAGTATGGAGATCTCAAATGCCCAACTTGCACATAATCTCTTAAAAATAATCATAATCGAGAGCTTTGATAAAAATATCTATGAACTGATAATGTATAGGAATATATCGCGTAGCAATATCTTGTGACTGCAATTGCTCTCTGAAGGCTTAAAATCTAGTAATTTACTGGTAATGTGTGCCATAGCCCGATACTCAACCTCTGCTGAGGAACGAGATACTGTTATCTGCTTCTTGGCGTGCCAAGAAATTAGAGTATCTCCTAAGGAAACATAAAAATCAGTTGTAAAACATCTTGTCATTGGACATACGATCCAGTCTGCATCACAATAAGCATATAATTGAAAAGAATTGATGCTTGAAAAAAATATACCTTGACTTGGAAATCCTTTCAAATATCATAAAATACGAAAGACTGCATCCAAGTATAGTTTTCGAGGAGATTATATAAACCGTATCAGAACATATACTGAATACGTAATATCCGACTTGGTAATGGTCAAATAGATGAGTTGGAGATGATGAATTGTAGATGATGAACCATCTACCATAGATTCAATTATGGTACTCTGCTTGATTTGGCCAGATATGTTGATGAAGATGAGATGTGGTAACTATTTGTCTCCTGCTACTTGATAAAGAAGGCGTTTCAGCAATAACTTGCTGTAAGCGCTAATCAAAAGAATAAACACAGATCGAAGAATGTGAGATATGGTAACTATTTATCTCCCGCTATGCACAAAAAAGGTACTTTAGCAATAACTTGCTGTAAGCGCTAATCAAAAGAATAAACTCGGTGATGTGGCACGATCGCTGACATGGAGTAGCTGTCAGATGCCACGTCAGAAAAAGCCGCCACGACAGATACTCTACTCGGACTCCTTCGCCGGGCTGAGCTCCCTCAGAACAACGGGGCCACCTGTCGAGGTCGAGCTCCATCCTCTGCCGAGCCGAGCCGAGCCCGCGAGCTCGGGACGCTCAGGCTAGAGCCGAGCAGCATCCCCCAGATCAAACCCCTCGAGATCGAGCCCCATAGTCCAGAGTCGAGCTCTGCCCTCCTCCGCCACGTGGAGCCTCTCTGAGGACGAGTCCTCTGGGCCAGGGCCACGCTTTACCCTCCGCCAGGTCGAGCCCACAAGCCCGGGATGCTTAGGCCGGACCCGAGGGCGCCCCCCAGGTCGAACCCCTCGAGATCGAGTCATGTGGTCCGGAGTCGAGCTATGCCCTCCTCCGCCACGTGGAGCCTCTCCGAGGTCGAGTCCTCTGGGCCGGGGCTGCGCTCTGCCCTCCTCTATTAGGTCGAGCTCGCCCGAAGTCGAGCTCCGCTGGTCCGGAGTCGAACTCAGCCCTCCTCCGCCAAGTGGAGCCACATCGAGGCCGAGCCCCACGGAGTCGAGCCCTGCCTCTCCAGCTCGGCCCTCAGCTCGAGCAAAGGTACTGGCAAGCAAGGAGACAGCGTCATCATCCCAGGATGCCAGCGAGCGGCCCAAGGATCGCAGTGAGACACCCACCAGGCCGCAATAACTACCCGTGGCCATTACTTACACCGGAAAAGGGAGAAGCCCTCCGATCGAGGCACCACACTCTTCACCAACCACCTGAATCACCCGGAGGAGGAAGTCAACCAGGAGATTTCGAATCCCGGGAGCGGCGGCCCCCAATCGAGGCACTACCAGGCTTCCCGGAATGGGGCGACCAGAAGGAGTGTCGGAACACATGACAGCTTCTCTTATCACGAATCGGGAAAGACGTCCTGTCCATAGCCCGGGACACCGCCGCACACGCCTGACAGCCTAGCAAAGGTCCCGAGACAGGCACTCGACGTCACCTAGACTACAAAGAATGCTCGACACCCCCAGGGGGGAGGTACACAAGTGCAAGCACAAGTGTAAGCTCGACCATCGAGCAACACACCACCAGATCCAAGCAAGTGAAGGAGAAAAGGCCACCCAGAGAATCCCTCTAGCTCGGCCACCATCCTCCCGACACACTTACACCCCACTCTCACACCATTCACTCCTCCTAGCATGGAGTCCATCAAGAGAGGCTCGACCATGAGGACCTGTTTCCCTGGATCGTCACTGACTTGACCGTTGGAGTGCCCCCGTCGGAATTCTCGACCCAGGTCACTAACCCTGTTTATTGCAGGTCCAGCAGTGCGGGATCGCCCAGGAGCATCAAGAGGCACGCTCCGACTTCGACAGCAGCTACAGGCCACGGCGATCTTGGCGGCAACACTTGAATCGAAGAAGATGGGATGTGATAACTATTTATCTTCTGCTATGTGCAAAGAAGCTGCTTCAACAATAATTTGATGTAAGCACTAATCAAATGAATAAACTCGAATAAAAAAAAAATGAGATGTGGTAACTATTTATCTCACGTTATGTTCAAAGAAGGTGCTTCAATAATAACTTATTATAAGGTTAATCAAAGAGATAAACTTGAATCAATGACAATGAGATGTGGTAACTATTTATTTCCTGCTACGTGCAAAGAAGACATTTCAATAATAACTTGCTGTAAGCGCTAATCAAAAGAATAAACTCAGATCAATAACGACTAACTCTGATATCATGTAAAAAATACAAGAGAGATAGAGAAAGCAAGCAAGTGAAGAAGATTTCTTTTTTAATATTTTTTTATGATATGTACATCCTTGTATAGAGATAAAGAAAAGAAAATCAAGTAGGTAATAAGAAGATTATGGTATGGTCCTGCCAATTCCAAGAATCATATAAAATATTCTAGCAATCCTAAAGATCATGCAGAATATACTAGCAATCCCAAAGATCATGTAGAATATTCTAATAATTCTACATATCACATAAAATATTTCAAACAATATACTTCTTAATATGTTTATATATTTTAATATTCTATACATTTATAATATTATTATTCATGTTTCAACTTCTGATATTAAAGTTCTCTGCTTTCTCAAAAAATAAATTGTAAAAAGTGCAATTTCAGCACTACAACCACAGAAAGGAGGTAGCAAAGAAATCCCCCTACTTCCTCCAGCAGAAAGCATGGTGTCTAATTGATACGTCTGAAAGTTGTGAACATGAAGCCCAGGGAGCTGTAAACCACACCAATGACTGGAAGATAAAAGACAGAAGTATCTAAGCAAATTCTTCCATATATCCTGATAAGACTGCTACAGGTAACGTTTTGGGGCTCGAAAGAAGTGTCACTGAAACTGATGAGAATGTTAGAAGATACCAAAGCACTATTAGCCAAGAAATCATTAGCAATATTGATGCAGGAACTGCAGTTTCAATACATGAAGCGAGCAGCGAAGAATGTGATAAGTGCCCACTCCTATCCCATAAAAAGGCCATGGAGAGCAAACTTCCAGCATTGGAAAGAAGTGACTCTAGCTAGGAAGTTGAAAACGTTATCACAAGAGATAAAAAGTAGTACTGAAGAAGGATTTAGATGGAGTATGGCAATCTCCTGCCAAGAAATATGTGGCTACATCCTCGAGGAAAGCCGAAGCCTAGGTCATCCCCTTTCAGCAACTACTACATGTTCTGCAGCACAGCTATAAATTAGAGATATTTTTGTTTTTTGTTTGCCATTCTTTGTTATCTGTTTTTCAAAGGACGGACCTTGGTGCAGCAGTAACTTTGCTCTATTGTATATCTAACCCTCTCCAAAATCCATTGTGGCAGGAGCCTCTGGGACACTCTTTTATTTTATTATTTCTTATCTTTTTCTCTTTTTTTTTTTTGGTTTTAGTTTTTTGAATCTATTTAGTGGATGTGAAGAGGGTGTAATGATGCTTGAGTTTCGCAAATAAGAGAATCTGGCATGAATTTGGAGAGATTGTGTTACAATTATATTTTCTTGCTATACTTTTGTCATTAATATTTGTTACTTTATTAAGTTATGTAAGGGCTTTATAAAACTTTTGCTTTGAAGGTTTATAATCTTATGAGAGAATAAATGAACTAACTTCTTTTGATGCTATATCATGACTAGCTAGGATAAGTCTGAATCATTGTGCCCACAAACTTTGTCCATTTATAAAGGTATATGATGCTTGGCAAAAGATTGTGCTTTAGTAGTATGACTGAAGAAGAATAAACCTACAGTTGTTTAAAAGAAAAAGATAGATAACTTCAAGATCAAGTTTTTGTGATTACAAGTCTATAGCACATCCTTTGAAAAGTCTAAATTTGAAATATTGCAGACAAGGTTTAAACACATGTAACATCTTTCTCTTGGGTGGGCTATTAGTCTATATGGGGGGGGTCACTGGTCAAAGCATGTGTTTAGTAATTGAACTTTTACAAATTAATTGCCCAACAAATGCAAATACAATTTAATCATTCTTTTTTAAAAAAAAAAAAATTTCTTTGACGAAAAACATACAGTTTTTTATTCAACATAAAGTCTACATCCCAAACTAAATAAGAAAATCGAGTGGTTACATTGGTCAGATGAGCACTGCAACAACTGCAGTACAAATATGCACACAGATTCAATAGAAGATAAGAAAAAGCTTACTGCAAGTATATTTTAGAAAGCCTGCTTCAATCTTAAAACAACTGCTCACCAGAAACAGTTGATGCACATAAAAAATAGTCATTTGGTGGATTCCTCTGTCTCATTTTCCATGCTGACAAAAATACGCACGCAAAATAACTGGATTTTGTGTTACATGGCAAACACTTGTTGCAGCAGACTTCAGAATGATTCAATTGTTTTGGTCATATGCATGCCGGGATGTCTTGATTGGATTATCAGATTACAACTAGATGACATGTTGAAATCGTTCTACGTCAAAAAATAAAAATACAAAAATTAAAATTTCTACGTGTTTTACTGCTTCCTATGACAAGAAAAAGAAGGAAAGGTCCAAGATGGACCAATTCTCGTGAAACAGGGGCTGTCATTTTGAAGACGGTGACCCGGTCAGATCATCCAAAAATATAGTTCAGAATCTTAGATTTTTTTAAAGTAATATGTTTTTAATAAATATTTATATTATTTAAAATATATTTATGAAACTAACGTAGTTTCGCTTCCAAGATGATCGCATCAAAAACCAACCTGCGGTTTCATTTTAATGAAGCCACAGGTCCAACCTATGATTTCAAATTTTAAAATAAAAATATAAAAAATATTTAAAATAATATAATAGAATAAAAAATTAAAAAAATTAAGAGACTTGCAGCTTCATCTTATTTTCCTGCACCTTCATTTTCTAAATAAAAAATTTAAAAAAATTTAAAATATATAAATAAAGTCATAAGTTGTTACCTTAAATATAATAAAATATTAATATTATAAAATAAAATTAATTATAATATATAATAAATATCATAAATATTATAATAAATATAATATAAAATTTATAATTCAGTCGGTGCCAGTCCGATCGTCGGTTCGGTACCAATCCAATGGCCAGTCCGACTGCCAGTCTAGCGCTAGTCCAGTCTCCAGTCTACCTATCAGATCGGTACTAGTCCAGCCACCAATCCGACTGCCAGCCCGATACTAATTCAGTCGCTAGTCCGTCCGCCAGTCCGACCGCCAGGCTGGTGCTAATTGATCACAAGTTTGGCCGCCAGCCTGACGCTAGTCCAGTCACCAGCTAGGTGCTAGTTTGGTCGCCAGCCCGATACCAGTTCGGTCGCCAATCCGTCACCAGTCCAATCACTAGTCTGATGATCGAACTAGCAATTGGACTGACACCGACCTGATGGCCAAACTAGCGATCGGACTGGCACCGGCCTCACAAGTGGACTAGCGATTGGACTAACACCGAACTAGCAGTCAAATTGGTAACCGGACTAGCACCAACCTAGTGGCCTAACTGGCATGGCCTAGCAACCGGACTGGTGGTCAGACTAATACCAACCTGATGGCTGTACTGACTACCAGGCTGGTATTGCCATGGCAGCTATACTAGCGATCGAACTGGCGCCAGCCTGACAAGCAGACTAGCAACTGAACTGGCACTAAACTGGTGGCTGGACTAATGACCGAACTAGCACCAGGCTGACGACCGCACTGGCAACCGAACTGGCACAGACCTAATAACCGGACTAGCGACCGAACTGGCACTGGACTGGTGGCCGAATTGGCACCGGGCTAGCGACCTGTCTGGCGGCTGGACTGGTGATCGAACTGCAACCCGACTAACATCGAGCTGGTGACCGAACTGGTACTAACCTAACCGATGAATTGGTGACTGGACTGGTACCAAACTGGCAATCCAAGTAATACGAGGCTGACGATCGAATTGGCACTGGCTGGACTAGCATTGGGTAGGTGACTGGACTTGCACCAGGCTAGTGACCGGACTAGCACTGGCCTAGCAACTAGACTAGTGACCAGACTAGCACCGAGCTGGCGGCCAGACTGGCACCGACCTGAAAGGTGGACTGGCAATCGAACTAGTATCGGACTATCGACTGGATTGGCACAGGCCTGGTAGTCGGACTGCCAACTAGACTGGCACCAAACTGGCAACTGGACTGGCATAACTAAATTATAAATTTTATATTATATTATAAAATATTTTTATTATATATTATAATGAATTTTATTTTATAATATTATTAAGGTAATAACTTTACTTATATTTTGATTTTTTTAATTTTTCATTTTTTAAATTGTTTTAAAATTTTTTATTTAAAAAAAGGTGTAGGAAAATAAGATGAAATCATGGATATGACCTATGGCTTTACCTTTCTTAATTTTTAATTTTATAATTTTATTATATTATTTTTAATAATTTTATATTTTTATTTTGAAATTTGAAATCTATGATTTTATTAGAATGAAGCGAGAGGTTTAACTCGTGACTTTTGATGAGGTAGCCATGTAAACAAAACAATATTTGACATTAATTTTATAAATATTTATTAAAAAATATTATTTTAAAAAAAAAATTAGAAACTGTCCTAATAATATAAAACGTGAACCATAAATTTGGAAAAAGCTTAAATGTTGCCGATGACGGCTCAGCTCATTGGGAATTGTTCGACTGAGTGCATCAAAATCTTGACCCATTTCTTTTCCAGACTAAAATTGTGGGACTCATAACTGGATTTTTTAAAAAAACTAATATAATTTAAAAAAATATTTACAAAATTAGGTATTTGGTAATATATTTACCAGATGTCCTTTGCAAATGTGGTGATTTTGTTTTGACACCCAGCAGCCAAATGGACACGTGGCCTCTTTGTTTTGACACTCGGCAACCAAATTGGACACATGGAAATTCCCAATCATCCACGTAGCCTTCCCCACTGAAATTGCATGTGCCCAAGATGATTTCAGCTTGAAAATATTTTTGGCAAAGACGATTTCACTAAGAAACTATCTTTGCCAAGGATAATTTCTCAGCCAAACCCATTTATAGCCCTTCTATATTTTTTTTTCTTCCATTTCTGGCTCCCCTGCCCCACTCAAGCTCTCCAACCCCATCTTCCTTTCACTTTATCTTCTATCCTGCCCCACAGCCCCTTGGTTTTGTCTGGGTCCTCTCATTGTGTTGCTCTCATCTCTAGAACTGGTCCAAGTGGAATCAAGTCTAGTCCAAGTTAATCTTCGGTTCCGTTGTGAAGATCCGGTCCAAGTGCAACCAAGGTCTTCCAGTCCAAAAAATAAAAAATTTATTATTTTCCATCCAGCATTACAGGTAATTTTCTTACTTTTTTGTTGTTCTAATTATTTGAATATTATTATTATAGTTTCTTGCTTGGTATATTTTTTATATTTAGTAATTTAATTTTATAAATTTAATATTGCAATGTTTTGCTATTTTTATTTTTGACGTAATTATAATTGTAATTATTTTTTATGTTTGCGTAATATATTTATTTTGGTGCTTGTATTTTAATTATGTATTTTAAAAATTAATTAAAATTAAAATTGTTAATGTCACAGGAAGAATAGAATTTATATTAAATTACGTGGATACGTAGTAATATATATTGGTTTATATTTTGATGGTATAATTGAGAAAATTAAAAAATATTATGAAGCTTTGATTAATTATTCAATTATTATATATATAATATTTATTATATCAAAAATAAATAAAATAATATATATTATTAATGTTAAAATAAATAATAATTAAATATGAAATATGTAGATGAAATTATAAAGATAAAAAAAATTAGTAAAGAAATATAAATATATATTGAATTTTTGAATTATTATGTTTTGAAATAATGATTCAATTTATTTCATTATTTTGAAATGTTTTATAATTAATTAATTAAAAAATAGTATATAATGATATGAAAAATAAAAATGAATTTATATATAATCAAAAAATTTTGGTATTCAAATAATATATTTGGTTTTGTATAAATAAATTATGATGTTATTACTATAAATAAGTGTTGCTGATCTCGCCGCCGCAGCCTGTAACTTCAGAGCTGGTGGCGGGGTCGGGCCGTCTCGCCTCGAGGTCTCTGGTCCTCTGTTCCTGCGAGATGAGGTCAGAAACCATGGCCGGGATCCCGGCGAGGGAGCTCCGACGGTCAAGTTAGAAAACGGCGAGATGGAACAGATTCTCCAAGGTGGGCCCTCGGAGGATTCCCAAGCTTGGAGAATATCTTAGTAAGGAAGATCTCTGGAAGAGTGGAAAATGGGCCAAGTTCCTTCATCGAGCTTGTGCCAAGGGGTCCCTCTCGGGATCTTGGATCCTTCTCTCGGTGCCTTTGCCTTCCCCGGCCTTTTTTCCCTTACCTGATCGTCCGCTCTTCCCGTCCTTTTATCCATCACGCTGCCTCTGGCTTCCCGCCCTCGGGAGGCTCCTTCTTCGCTTTCACCTCCTTCTCCCCCTCCCTTTCCCCTTTCCCCTTTCCCCTTCAGGTCTAGGAACCCGGCGGCCTCCTCGTCTTGCTTGCCGAGCCTAGCGAGGAAAGGGTAGAGGGAGGACACCAGCCAGGCCTTGGGCCGAGCGCGGGCGCTCTCATTCCCAGATGTTGACAATGTTCGTTACCGGGCCCTGTCTCGTCAGGACTTCGCTCCTCAGCTATGGAAACTGTCGGGCCAATGTAAACGAAGTTTCGTGTGTTGCTGCTGGTCGTACCGGCGCTCCTCTCGAGGTGCGGCGCGCGCTGCTCGAGGGATGATCTTGGAACTCGTGCCCCTGCTTCTCGGTGGCCTCATCATGCAGGGTAGCCGGCTTCGGCCAAGGTGGACCCCTCCTGGGTGGACACCTGGCGGAGCGGCAGAGGAGGGCTCGGCTTCGGCCGAGGTGGACCCGTGTCCGGGCGCCACCTGGCGAAGGAGAGGGAAGGCCCGGTTCGACCTCGGCCGAGGTGGGACCGTCTCAGGGTGCCACCCGGCGAGGGAGCAAGGGACCGCCGGCTTCGGCCGAGGTGGACCCCTCCTGGGTGGACACCGGGCGGAGCGGCAGAGGGGTGCTCGACTTCGGCCAAGGTGGACCCGTCTCCGGGCGCCACCCGGCAAAGGAGCAGGAAGGCCCAGTTCGACCTAGGCCGAGGTGGGACCGTCTCAGGGTGCCACCCGGCGAGGGAGCAAGGGACCGCCGACTTCGACCGAGGTGGACCCCTCCTGGGTGGACACTTGGCGGAGCGGCAGAGGGGTGCTCGACTTCGGCCGAGGTGGACCCGTCTCCGGGCGCCACCTGGCGAAGGAGCAGGAAGTCCCGGCTCGACCTCGACCGAGGTGGGACCATCTCAAGGTGCCACCTGGCGAGGGAGCAAGGGACCGCCGACTTCGGCCGAGGTGGACCCCTCCTGGGTGGACACCTGGCGGAGTGGCAGAGGAGGGCTCGGCTTCGGCCGAGGTGGACCCGTGTCCGGGCGCCACCTGGCGAAGGAGAGGAAGGCCCGGCTCGACCTCGACCGAGGTGGGACCATCTCAGGGTGCCACCCAGTGAGGGAGCAAGGGACTGCCGGCTTCGGCCGAGGTGGACCCCTCCTGGGTGGACACCGGGCGGAGCGGCAGAGGGGTGCTTGACTTCGGCCGAGGTGGACCCGTCTCCGGGTGCCACCCGGCGAAGGAGCAGGAAGGCCCGGCTCGACCTCGGCCGAGGTGGGACCGTCTCAGGATGCCACCCGGCGAGGGAGCAAGGGACTGCCGGCTTCGGCCGAGGTGGACCCCTCCTGGGTGGACACCTGGCGGAGCGGCAGAGGGGTGCTCGACTTCGACCGAGGTGGACCCATCTCCGGGCGCCACCTGGCGAAGGAGCAGGAAGGCCCGGCTCGACCTCGGGCGAGGTGGGACCGTCTCAGGGTGCCACCGGGCGAGGGAGCAAGGGACCGCCGGCTTCGGCCGAGGTGGACCCCTCCTGGGTGGAAACCTGGCGGAGCGGCAAAGGGGTGCTCGACTTCGGCCGAGGTGGACCCGTCTCTGGGCGCCACCCGGCGAAGGAGTAGGAAGGCCCGGCTCGACCTCGGTAGAGGTGGGACCGTCTCAGGGTGCCACCCGGCGAGGGAGCAAGGGACCGCCGGCTTCGGCCGAGGTGGATCCCTCCTGGGTGGACACCTGGCGAAGCGGCAGAGGGGTGCTCGACTTCGGCCGAGGTGGACCCGTCTCCGGGCGCCACCTGGCAAGGAGCAGGAAGGCCCGGCTCGACCTCGGCCGAGGTGGGACCGTCTCAGGGTGCCACCCAGCGAGGGAGCAAGGGACCGCCGGCTTCGGCGAGGTGGACCCCTCCTGGGTGGACACCTGGCGGAGCGGCAGAGGGGTGCTCGACTTCGGCTGAGGTGGACCCGTCTCCGGGTGCCACCCGGCGAAGGAGCAGAAAGGCCCGGCTTGACCTCGGCCGAGGTGGGACCGTCTCAGGGTGCCACCCGGCGAGGGAGCAAGGGACCGCCGGCTTCGACCGAGGTCGACACCTAGCGGAGCGGCAGAGGGGTGCTCGACTTCGGCCGAGGTGGACCCGTCTCCGGGCGCCACCTGGCGAAGGAGCAGGAAGGCCGGCTCGACCTCGACCGAGGTGGGACCGTCTCAGGGTGCCAGTCGGCGAGGGAGCAAGGGACCGCCGGCTTCGGCCGAGGTGGACCCCTCCTGGGTGGACACCTGGCGGAGCGGCAGAGGGGTGCTCGACTTTAGCCGAGGTGGACCCGTCTCCGGGTGCCACCTGGCGAAGGAGCAGGAAGGCCCGGCTCGACCTCGACCGAGTGGGGACCGTCTCAGGGTGCCACCCGACGAGGGAGCAAGGGACCGTCGGCTTCGGCCGAGGTGGACCCCTCCTGGGTGGACACCTGGCGAAGCGGCAGAGGGGTGCTCAACTTCGGCCGAGGTGGACCCGTCTCCGGGCGCCACCTGGCGAAGGAGCAGGAAGGCCCGGCCTGACCTCGACTTCGGCCGCGATGGAGCCGTATCCGACCTTGCTGGACCGCTCCCGCTCAGCCAAAAAAAAATCACATGGTTCGGACCCCGTCGGCAGAATCTGAGACACGCCACGTCATCATAACGGCTGTAACAATAAGTAACATTTATAATTATTTATAGGATGTAAATAATTAATTAAGTATAAATGAGTTTGTTGTGCTATATAAGTAGTCTATATATTTTTAGCTACGTTAATTCAATTATAAAAAATTAAATAAAAAATAATAATGGTATAATGAAAAAAATTATAAATAGAATATATTACAAATATGATAGAATTTAGTTGATATAAATAAATTATGGTATGATTACTAAATACTTATAATGCATTGGTTGTAAATAATTTATTATTAAATATGAATATGTTATGGTATAAAATAATAAATTAAATTGTAAATAAGGTTAGTAATATATATGCTACATTAAACTAATTTGCAAATTCATGTATTACTAACAAACATTAATTGTATGATAAAAGATACTGTATAAATATTAGATGTTGATAAATTTAAATATATTTTAGTTTGAATAATAATTAATTAATTTTATAAATACATAGAAGATATAATAATTAAAAAATAAAAAATCATATGTTATGGTACATAAATAAATTATTAAATTATGAATGAAATTATTTACTTATATGTTATATTAATTATATTATAAAATTATTTTACGGAGAAATGTACTTATGGTATTAAAAAATCTATTTGATTGAAAATATTAGAAATATATAGGTTGTACGTGTTACGGCCGTAACGATGACATGGCATGTCTCAGATTTCGTTGGGCATGATTCGAGCCACGTGGAGTTTTTTTTCGGCTGAGACAGATGTAGCCCCGCCCCGGCCGAGGTCGAGCTCGGTCGAAGCCAATCATCCTTCTGCCGCCCCGCCAGGTGTCCACCCAGGAGGGGTCCACCTCGGTCGAGTTCGGCGGCTCCCCCGCTCCCTCGCAAGGTGGCACCCAGAGTCGATCCCACCTCGACGAGGTCGAGCCGAGCCCCTTCGCTCCTTCGCCAGGTGGCGCCTGGAGACGGGACCACCTCGGTCGAAGCCGAGCATCCTTCTGCCGCCCCGCCAGGTATACACCCAGGAGGGGCCCACCTCGATCGGGTTCGGCGGCTCCCCCGCTCCCTCGCCAGGTGGCACCCAGAGTCGGTCCCACCTTGGCCGAGGTCGAGCCGGGCCCCTTCGCTCCTTCGCCAGGTGGTGCCCGGAGACGGGACCACCTCGGCCGAGGTCGAGCCGGGCCCCTTCGCTCCTTCGCCAGGTGGCGCCCGGAGACGAGACCACCCAGGAGGGGTCCACCTCGGCCGAGGTCGGCGGCTTCCCCGCTCCCTCGCCAGGTGGCACCCTGAGTCGGTCCCACCTCGGCCGAGGTCGAGCCGGGCCCCTTCGCTCCTTCGCCAGGTGGCGCCGGAGACGGGACCACCTCGGCCGAAGCCGAGCATCCTTCTGCTGCCCCGCCAGGTGTCCACCAGGAGGGGTCCACCTCGACCGAGGTCGGCGGCTTCCCCGCTCCCTCGCCAGGTGGCACCTTGAGACGGTCCCACCTCGGCCGAGGTCGAGCCGGGCCCCCTCGCTCCTTCGCCAAGTGGCACCCGGAGACAGGACCACCTCGGTCGAAGCCGAGCATCCTTCTGTTGCTCCGCCAGGTGTCCACCCGGGAGGGGTCCACCTCGGCCGGCGCGGGCCAGCCTGTACAAAAAAGGCCCCGAAGAATGGAGGCGCGGGCTCCGAGGCTGCCCCTCGAGCCATGCGCGCCGCACCTCGAGAAAGGCGCCCCGTACGGATGGCGGTGACACGCAAGACATCACTTACGTCGGCCCGACATGTTCCGCAGTCGAGAGACGAGGCCATGACAAAATAGGATCCGATAACGGACAACGTCGGCGCCTGGGAAGGAGAGCGCTCATGCTCGGCCCTAGGTCTGGTCGGCGTCTGACCAGCACCCCCCTCCCCTGCTCTTTCCCCTAGGCTCGGCGAACGAGGCCGGAAAGCCGCCCGGCCGTCTGATCCAGAAGGGGAAAGAAAAAGGGGCGGAGGGGAAGGGATGAAAGCGACAAGGAAGCCTCCCTGGATCAAAAAACGAGGGGACAACAAGAGGAGATAAAAGAAAGGAGAGAGTGGACGACAAGGTAAGCAAGCAAGAAACAAAGGCTGGAGACTCTGCTTCAAGAGCAAGATCCAAGGTCCCGAGAGGGGGCCCCTTGGCGTGAGCTCGGCAGAGGAACCCAACCGGGTTTCTGGTCTTTTTGACACCTTTTCTTGCTAACACATTCTTTGAGTCTGGGACTCCTTCGAGGGCCCGTCCCAGAGAATCTGTTCCCTCTCGTCATCTACTAACTTGACCGTCAGAGCTCCCTCGCCGGAATCCCCGGCCAGGGTTTTTGACCTTGCCTTGCAGGTCCGATCCAGCCATGAGGCCCCAGGAGCGAGACGGTCTAGTCGGATCGGTGGTTCCGAAGTCACAGGCGCTGCGGCGGGATCGGCAACAGTATGTTTGAAATTTTATTTTTTTAATTTGTATATATTTTGTATTCATATTATAATGTTTAATGTGTATAAATTATTATTATTGATAAAATTATGTTTTTAAAATAAGTTGCTAGGTTAATAATCTGATTTTCTGTATATAATTCGATAAAATTTATATTATATTAAATCGTAGACCCGTCAATTGATTAATATGAATAATTTATAGTATTCATACATTATTTTTAATTTTGTATGGATCTTAGAACTATGCGCATTAATCAATTGATTGTCTAAAATGGATAGTTTAAAAATTATAATTAATTTTATAGATCACTTTAATTACAATATGCAAACAATGTGTAATGGAGATCGAATGAAATTTCATACAGTATTTTTCTTTAGTTCTCCATGCATATAAATATTTATGCATAGAGAACTAAGAAAAAATACTGCCAAAATTTTATTCGGTCTCCATTGCATATCGTTTGCTTACTGTAAAGTGATCTGTAAAATTAATACAATTCTGAATGGGATAGGACCTATCTTTACCTTGTAGTTGGTGATAGGATGCATTTTTCATTATAGTCATTAGATTCATCGTACGTAGATATTAATTCAAAAATATATTGTGAATATATATTTATGTACTTAATAGAATAATTGTTTTCATAATTTCAATGGTGGATTATTACTTTTGTTTAATTTTTTGTTAGTGATGTCATTAGAAATATCATGAAATTAATGTATAAATATATTTCATTTATTAACATATAGGATAAAATGGAGGAAACAATCATAGCTTTATGTTATATTAATGATTCTATCATTAATAGAAAATATGGTATTGAGTATAATCACGGATTGAAAAAGGTAATTAGAATTAAAAAATGGTATAACATTCATAGAGATGGAGAACAAAATATGTAGAGTCTTTCATATAGACAAAATTACAAAAAAAATATTGATTATTTATAGATATCATAAGTTGTCCAACTAACATTTAAAGTATGAACATGTTCCACTAACTGATGATGAAGACATGGAGATAATATTTTCAACTATCAGTTTGTATCCATGTATATCGGGTGCAGAGTTGTATATAGATATCCAAACCGTTGAAGCTTCTGAACCTGTTTACAAATTGTTGACTCTGGTTTTGATTATGACAAAACACTTAAGTATATTTGAGTACTAATTATGCATTAAGTGTGTAGATCAGTTATAGGTACTCAAAGAAGTGAATTTTGAAGAAAATTCAGCCTGGCACAGATGAAGTGTTGACACCTGGGAAGCAAGTGTCGACACCTGAGGATCTAGTGTCGACACTTGAAGAGTGAAGTATCGACTCAAGGCCTGAGAACAAGAAAAATACAAAAATATGAAAAATCAGAATTGGCTGTGAATAGTGCCAAGTGTCGACTCATTGTAGCAAGTGTCGACACTTGCACTATTCAAGAATAGTGCCAAGTGTCGACTCACTGTAGCAAGTGTCGACACTTGTATGTTCATGAATAGTGCCAAGTGTCGACACTTGGAGGTCAAGTGTCGACACTTGCTGTAATGGCTAGTTTTTTAAAAACTACAAAACTTCTCCAACTTGCTTCAAACGGCCATATTTTCATCCCTAACGATCATAAACGGTCAAATAAGGTTTGGAGGGCTATTTAAACACTTGGAGAAGCAAGAGAGAAGAAAAGGGAAGAGGATCCATGGTTTGAAAGATAAATCCTTTGATTTCCAAGTGAAAATATGTGAAGGATATTTTGAGGATCCAATTTGTTGAGTGTTGAGCCTCCAAGAATTCAAAGAGGAGAGAGAGCTTCCAAGAGCAACATGATCAAGCATCCATTAAAGCTTCTATAACATGGAAACAAGCTTCAACAATCAATATGCTTCAACGAAAAATTTGTTTGTAAGAAAGCTTTTTATTTTCCAATTTTGTAAAAACCATCAAAGGTTGTTGATGAGCCTATGTGATAAAAACTAATTAGGGTTTTGACTTGTGAGCTCGAAGACAAAACAAGTTGGGTTGTTGGTTAGCCCGTAAAAACCAACTAGGGGTTAGCCCGCAAAACCAAGGGATTTTTAGTTAGCCCGTGAAAACCAAGTGGTTTGACTTGTGAGTCTGAAAAACAAGTTGACTGTAATCGTGAGATTATAGTGGATTTTCAAGAAAAACTTGGGGAGTGGATGTAGGTGCCTTGGAGTGCACCGAACCACTATAAATCTTTTATGTTTGTGATTGTTTTTATTGTTACATTTATTTCTTAACTTTTGCTACACTTTATTATCATGCCACAAACACATGTATTGAATTGGCACATAATTGTTTGAATTGCGAAAACCTTTTAAAAGTTCAATTCACCCCCTCTTGGGTTGCCTACCTGTGCCTACAATTGGTATCAGAGCTCGGTGCTCTGTTTTGAAAATCTAACGATTTTGAGCTAAAGATCATGGCAGCCCAAATTTGAAAATTTGAAAGTTTGAATATTTTGAAAAACTTTGAAAAGAATTTAGAAATCATATGTTGAGGGGGAGCTTTTGAAAAATTATTTTTGGATCATATTTTGATGGGGAGCTTAATGTTTTTCATTGTTTCATTGCTCTATTCTTATTATTTATCTTTTGGAGCATGTTATATTTATTTTTGAGCTTACCTTGTTTATATACTTAAAGGTTTTGTCATCATCAAAAAGGTAGAGATTGTTGACTCTGGTTTTGATTATGACAAATACTTAAGTATATTTGAGTACTAATTGTACGTTAAGTGTGTAAATCAGTTATAGGTACTCAAAGAAGTGAATTTTGAATAAAATTCAGCCTAGCATAGATGAAGTGTCGATACCTGGGAAGCAAGTGTCGACACCTGAGGATCAAGTGTCGACACTTGAAGAGTGAAGTGTCGACTCAAGGCCTGAGAATAAGAAAATACATAAATATAAAAAATCAGAATTGACTGTGAATAGTGCTAAGTGTCGACTCACTGTAGCAAGTGTCGATACTTGCACTATTTATGAATAGTGCCAAGTGTCGACTCACTGTAGCAAGTGTCGACACTTGCACTATTCATGAATAGTGCCAAGTGTCGATACTTGCTGTAACGGCTAGTTTTTAAAAGCTACAAAACTTTTCAACTTGCTTCAAACGGCCATATTTTCATCTCCAACGGTCACAAATGGTCAAATAAGGTTTGGAGGGCTATTTAAATACTTGGAGAAGCAAGAGAGAAGAAAAGGAAAGAGGATCCATGGTTTGAAAGATAAATCCTTTGATTTCCAAGTGAAAATATGTGAAGGATATTTTGAGGATCCAATTTGTTGAGTGTTGAGCCTCCAAGAATTCAAAGAGGAGAGGGAGCTTCCAAGAGCAACATGATCAAGCATCCATTGAAGCTTCTACAACATGGAGACAAGCTCAACATCAACAATCAATGTGCTTCAACGAAAAATTTGCTTTGTAAGAAAGCTTTTTATTTTCATTCTTCAATTCTTGTATCTAGGTTGGTGGTGAGCCTAGTGAAAACCATCAAAGGTTGTTGGTGAGCCTATGTGGTAAAAACCAACTAGGATTTTGACTTGTGAGCCCGAAGACAAAACAAGTGGGTTGTTGGTTAGTCCGTAAAACCAACTAGGTTCTTGGTTAGCCCGCAAAATCAAGGAGTTTTTGGTTAGCCCGTGAAAACCAAGGGGTTTGACTTGTGAGTCCGAAAAATAAGTTGACTGTAATCATGAGATTATAGTGGATTTTCCAAGAAAAACTTGGGGTGTGGATATAAGTGCCTTAGAGTGCACCGAACCACTATAAATCTTTTTGTGTTTGTGACTGTTTTTATTGTTGCATTTTTTTCTTAACTTTTGCTGTACTTTATTATCATGCTCACAAACACATGTATTGAATTGGCACATAATTGTTTGAATTACGAAAACCTTTTAAAAGTCCAATTCACCCCTCCTCTTGGGTTGCCTACCTGAGTCTACACAAATAGGATAATTATGAAGAAGCTGTTCGAAATATAGCAACAACTCATGTAAGTGAACATGTTATTTCATACTATAGTTCGAACATCGTAGATAATGTTATAGAAAATACTGGTTCAAGATTTACACAAGATCCATTACATACGATGGACAGTACTATGCCAGAAAGTAATATTAGAGAAGCATCAATATACATAGCTGCTGATGATACAGTACATGTAAATAATCAACTTTTTCATGAAAATGATGATAAAAGTGAAGTTGATGTGGCTGACGAAGCTAATGAAGATGATACGTCAGAACCTATACGAAGTCCATAAGACACCACTGTTCCAAATTATTCTGCATTTGATGCTCTATCTAGAACATTCGCTCAGGTTGATTGGAATGCTGCTAATGTGTCCATGTATTCTATATTTGAAGAACAATATATTATATGGCAAAGAGATGAAGAATTACATAAAGGACTTCACTTTACAAATAAGGCATAATTATAGAGTGCAGTAAAGTAGTGTTTTATTAAAAGACATCACGAATTCAAGATTATTGAGTCAAATCCAAATCTATGGCTTATAAAATATAAGAGCAGAGAGTCGAGATGTCAATGAATAGTGAGAGCTATTAAACGTTATGATTATTTTGAGATCTCATGATATACTAGTCTCCATACATGTAAATCCGTAATGATGTCTCAAGATCATTTTGGATTGAACTTTATATTAATTGTAAATGGAATACGGGACCTAGTAAAAGAAATTCCTATTGCTATTGCTAGACTTGGTGCAGTGATAAAGAACAAATACAACTACATACCCAGTTATAAAAAATTATGGGATGCCAAGCAGAAGGCGATAGCCATATTGTTCGAGGATTGGAATATGTCATATCAATTGCTACCAAAATGGCTGCATGCTGTAGAAGAATTAATCCCGACTCTTGGATAAAATTCATCAGCACTACAACTGGTATTCTGTCTGTGCTCAATTTGATCATATTTTTTGGGTCTTTGCACCCTCTATTGAAGGGTTAAGTACTGTCAACTGATCATAAGTGTTGATGCTACTTTCATGTATAAAAAGTATAAGGAGAAGTTGATGATTGCAATTGCCGTAGATGGGAATAATCAGATATTTTCACTTGCATTTGGTATTTGGTATTGTTGATGAAGAGCCAGCTGATACATGGGATTGGTTCTTAGCTTGTATCAGAAATTTTGTTACATCACATCAAAAATTTATCTATTTTTGATGATATTCTAGTATGCTTGCTACCATGCAAAATGAGCATCTGGTTGGCAGCCACCAAATGCTTATCATGTTTATTGCCTGCATCATGTGGCATGTAGTTTCAATTCAAGATTTCATGATCAAAATTAAGGGATGTCATGAAAAAAGCTAGAATGCAAATACAACCTAGAAAATTCCAAAATATAAGAGGAACATTGAAAATTTTAACCTAGAAACTGTTCAGTGGCTAAATGATATCCCTTTAAAGAAATGGATACGTTTACATGATGACGGACGACGATATGGGATGATGACAATGAATATATCCGAGTATTTCAATGAAGTTTTAAAAAATGCTCGATTTCTTCCAATAATAGCATTGGTGCAGTTGACTTTCTTTCGGCTTGTTAATACTTTGAAGGTTGACGTGCCTAAGCAAATGAGACAATGGACAGAATAAAAGGTTCATTCCTTTGGTTATGGGACATGTCATCTCCAAGCAAGCCCAAGCTACATCGCATACTGTTACAAGGTTCGATAGAGCTAGTGGCATTTTTCAACTCCAAACTGCTAGATGTGGTCCAAACATGAACAGGGGCAACAATACACAGGTGACTGTATCTTTCTCTATTAAATCAAAAAATATTATACATTTGTTGTGTATATATTGATTTATGGTTTTTGAAGTTGTAGGTTGTGCGTCTTTCATAGCAAGCATATACATGTCAGAAATGGTAGTGTTATCATTTACCTTGCTCTCACGTCATTGCTGCTTATGTACATGTTGCTATTAATTTTATAGATATGTTGATCGGTACCATACTTTACATGACTATTATCAAACTTATGTACCATAATTTTAACCAATTCCATATTAAAAATATTGGTCCCAACAAAGTGGAAATGGTATCATTATACTTGACAAAAATAAGTTGCGATAGAAGGGTAGGCCACGTTTCACAAGGATTAGGAATGATATGGATGTCAGAGAAGTTGGCAACAAATGCTGGTGTACAATCTGTAAGGAGGAAGAGCATGACAGACGGTCATGTCCAAGACTTTTACAAGCAGGTTAGTTACATTATAGAAGTCATATTTCACAGGTATTTTAATGTATATCAACTAATTCTCTTATTTATGCGATGTTTATTTATTGATTATTACAACAACTATACATATATTTTTTTCATTGTTCAAATTTTATTGATGTGTCAGGATAGGGTTGGTTGCCGCTTCGGGAGTACCATTAAACGTTAATGGTTGATGTCATTACTTTGTATTATAATTGATGGATTGTAATTCTACTGTATGGTTTGTGATATATTGTTGTCACTATCTTATTTGTATGACTGCTTTTACATAACTTTGTATTATGTTTGATCATTTAATGTATTTTACTTAACTTTTTAAAAAACAAGTGATTTGTTAAGTAGAGTTTGTACTTAATTGATTTCCTTTAAGTTATTGTATATCATAATTATGGATTCCGGTCTTTCATATCATAGCATACTTTACGATCAGGATTCACATAAATCATGCTTAGTATGGGATGGGCAGGATACTGCTATTTTGCACTGTCGACGTCAAGAGATGGTTATGCACAGATCGATACTGCTCGATAGGCACATATGGCCTTTATTGATGTAGTCTGGATTTTATGGTCTTGCTCGTGTGGGATTTATTAAAATTAGATTAGCATTTGATTACCGCTCTTATCGAGCACTGGCATCCAAAGACATATAGATTTCATTTCTTATAGGAAGAGTGCACCATCACCCTTCAGGATATTGTTATTCAACTAGGTTTGCCAGTTGATGGTCTATCGATGATAGGTACTACATAGGTAGACTGGAGACAACTTTGTCAGGATTTATTAGGAGTTACCACACCACATGGTAGACTCTAGGGATCACAATTAAGCCTAGTCTAGCTAGCTGAGCAGTTTCATGAGTTAGCTTTTGATGTCGACAAGATAGCCCTACAGTGCTATGCTCGAGCTTATATTTTACAACTGATGGATAGGTGTTTATTCATGGATAAATCTGGAAACTTGATACATATCATGTTTCTACCCCTATTAAGGGACTTGGAGGCTGCTGGATACTATTGTTGGGATAGTGCAGGGCTCGCATGATTGTATAGAGAGATGTGTAGGGGAGCAGGAGAGATACTAGTGATATAGCTGGTCCTTTTATTGCTACAGTATGGATGTGGGATAGATTTCCGATCCTTGCACCCTGCAGATTACTACAACAGGCTCCAGATCCTATGATCGATTTTGATGATAGTAGAGCTGGTTTACCACAGGGTCCATTAGGGATGCGATAAATTTTATGCTTATATCATACTTTATAACTAACGATATTTATTGAGTTACTTAACTAATTTAATTCATTTATTTTGTAGATGGAGAGACTTTTTTTTATGGAGGTACCTACACATGTAGTCTCTTTATATCAATACTTAATAGATCACATGAGAGCATAGCAAGTGACGACTATAGCTTATTTTTTTAAAATGATTGATGATTCATATATTTTATTGTTTAATGATTTATGCTTCATATTCTTTATAAACAGGTGATATGGCAGCCATATACTGCTGATATTCTTGTACAGCTACCAGATTACTGCCTGCACGGTCAGGATATCTGGTGTACTCGAGTGCTACTTATATATTTTCATATAGTAGAGCGGCACTTTGTTGATAGAGTAATATTCCAGTTTGGGATTCGACAGATCATACCAGAGCAATGTCATACAAATTCTGCACTCACATATCGATCTCAGGGGATGATTCGAGCAGGACTGGTCAGTCACTCATCAGCATTATATTCAGTTATGGATGAGCCGACATGATTATATTATAGATGGTTCTCCAGTTGATGGTATCATGGATTATGACAATCTCTATATGTAGTGGTACCACAGCATCACTCGACGTTTCATCAATCGTGATGGTGTGATGTATGATTACATGGTACAAAACTTTATGTTTGCTTTTAAATAATCTTAATGTATACTTATTTTATTTCTTCTAACTCATTTATTGTTTGTAACTTTCAGAGCACTGGCATCACGATGATACATGATCTTGCTCATCCAGGTTCCATATCGACGACCTCGTAGACTATACAGAAGCTTTGTCATTCCATCTTTCATACTATCAGCGAGCATGCACGTATCCCATTAGGTGCATTTGCTCGGAAGGATGATAGAGAGGATGAGACTCCTTCTCCTTTCTCGTATGCATCTTCATCAGGAGCACCACCTCCAGCTCAGCATAGACAAGGTATTCACGACATAGTACCTCTCGACATTCGATGCCTGAGTTCATATCATACATGTCCGCGCTCAGTTACCTTCATGATGATGTGAGACAGTTCATATATAATGCGGATGCAGCTACATATTTTGATTATACTGCTGCACCAGATTACATGATGCATCACGATTATTCAAGACATGGAGGATAATGTTTTGGCAGGGATCATCATATCAGGTATCCACATAGCAGGCATGCACTGATGTAAAGCATATGATAGAGCATCAGGGACTAAGTAAAGCTGATAAATGCCACGTCGAAAGCAGCCTACACGCAAGAGGAGACGGCCACCTTGTGGAACTTAGGATCTTTATTTTTTATTTATATATTTCATTTATGAAATTTTATTCTAAATTATTGTATTTATTATTAATAACTTGAATTAAAATAAAATAAAAATAGTTGCAATAAAATATTTAATTCCATTAATTCTAATATGTTAAGTTTAGAATATATTTTTTAAATTAAGCATACAAAAAATATTACAAAACTCATAATCTATATTTTTTAATAAAAATGTATCTTGAATATATACTATTTTTATTAATTAAATCAAAATTAGATAATATATTTCAATATATTAATATTTAAAATTTTAATAATTTTTAATTACATTATTTAATATTAATATTTATAATAGATATATATTCAATATATTACTTAATAATAATCAACTATGATAAATATTCTATAATTTATATATATTTAATATAATATTTTTAAAATTACTCAAAGAGATGGAAGAGGATGGAAATTTTTCTTTATATTAATTATTTATTATAATTTGTATACAATAAATTATCCACACTTTAAGTGATATTATATTATAAATATAATCATATTATATATTACATTGTTTACAAATAATGTCATTTAATAATTAATTTAACAAATTCATAATATAAAATAAATATTATTTAATTATTACTTTATTATTCATATCATTAAAATACATAATATTTTTAAATACATTAATTTTAATTTTTAAATTTTAAATATATATTATATTAAGCATACAACCTATATTTACAAAATTAGTAATCTACATTTTGTAAAAAAAATTAAATCTATAATAATAAATTAATAATTATCAAATAATATATTTTAATATAATAAAGAATGTCAGGATGATCGATGCACGTGTGTGGTACCAATGGCGATCGAGACATACATTCCGTGCGCGCAGGCACCACCAGCTATAGTAGGACCGGGCACGAGCTACAAGCGGCAGTGAGGCATGGCATTTTCAAATGCGAGGCATTGGACATCAGGGCATGGGGCAAGGCACGGTCTACCGAAAGTTGCCGGTCGTGCATTGGCATGGACCATAGCACGGTCGGTCGCTTATCATGCCACTGCATGACGCATGGCTCGTGAGGGCACGGAGGCCTACCACGGGTGATGGGAATGTTACGTGGAGATACGGGATGCGCCCGGACTCGAAACAATATATCATAATATTATTAATATATTATATTGTTTTTTTTCAAAATAATAATTAAAGTAACGTATTAAATTTCATATAGTAAAAAGTTACAACATATAAAATTTTATATTATGTTAATTGTTACTTATTAATTAACTTTAATAGGAGTTATTAATTAATTATTTCAAAAAAAATTGTAGGAAGCTGAAATCGTCTTTGGCAAAGACGATTTCAGCTGAGCTGAAACCATCTTTGCTACCCGCAATTTCATTCCTACATGTCCTCCACATCACTGCCGACACCTAGTTTGATAAATATATTATTAAACATCTATTTTATAAATATTTTTTAAAAAAAATATATTATTTTTTAAAAAAAAATTCTCCACAAATGGTTCCAGCAAAATAAGACCAACCAACATAATGCGACTTAACCAAACATAAAACAAGATCTAAAATGCATATAGTTTCATAAATTTGCCAATTTAGCTTTGCAATATATGATTTTAGAAACTCTGGCAACATGTAGTTAGTTGCTATGCTGCAACTCTCGGAACCGCCAGGTTAGATGCAAAGACTAGCAATAGATAATGGCACATCTTTTAATGGGCACTGATCACGAGATAGAAAATCTTCTCACACTTTAACATAGACAAGAGCTCATCATTCTTTAAGTTAAAACTTGTAGCATCTGTTCATGATGGTGGAAGAGTATTCTACTCCGGTATCTCTTGATGATGCAGGTTGATATATTCATCAAAAAATAGAAAGAGTATGCGAAATATGTGATTGGCATCGAATATAGTCTGATAGGATGGAATCCGAAAGAATAGCTACAATCAAGATTTATCCTTTTTTTTTTTTTTTTTTTATAAAAAAAATAAAAATCTTGTAGACCCAAACTGACTGAAAGCAAATTACGAAATGGGCTGGCCTAGACTAGACGTTGATTTGAATGACTTCAGAAGTTGGCTGAGTAAATCCGTGACCAATGGCAGCCGTGCTTCTCGACTCCAAGTTCTAAGTTGGCTCCTTCTTTCTTCCCACTCGCTTGGCGGACCACGATCGAAGAATAGAGTGATAGACCTATTGTCGAAGACCTATCGTGGGGGAAATTTTTAAGATCCCAAAAGTTGACCGCGAATTAATCAACCACGAAATGAGAGGCCCCACTCTGACCAAATCATCAGGAAAAGTAATTCTGGAATTCTTGTTGGCCGAGTGAAAAAGTTTGAGATATATATAATAAATCTCGTTCACTCGACTAACATCAGTAGTAGTCAGGTTGACGTACTCGTTTCGGATGGGAAAGCTACGAAAAAATTAATATGTGCCGTGTATCGAATATTCCTGGCTGGATTGAGGGACCATCTGGGATGACCATGCCCGGGGTCTAACTCCTCCCTCCCCTTTTGTTCGTCAAAAAAAAAATCATCAGGAAAAAAGAAAAGCACACCAGCATGCAACTAATGGTAGAAAGTGATGTTAAACTCTAAAAGGTCGTATCTGATGCATTGCTGCGGTTTTAAAAAATAATGTAAATTATTAATAATATAGGTTACTATTGTTGCCGAACCTGAGTTATTCTTCCGTACTACCAAGATTCACCAAAAATATTTTTTCGAAGTCCTGCAAAACAGACCCACTCACCGGAAGATTTCTGATAAGGTACACTCCAATATTTAAGTCAACAAGGATTCGGATAATAAATATAGAATCTCAGAAAAAATAGATAGGAATGAGTATACTTCAGCTAGCTTTTCTTACTTATTCCTTAGAGGTCTCCTCTTACAGGTATTTATAGCATTTGTCTTAACAGAATTTAGTTAAAAAATGACTTCTTGCAGTTAGTTTCAACGTTATTCCATTGAAAACTAATCCAAACCCATTATAACGATTGGTTGTTATTTTGGTAGGATACTATCTCTTTTCTTACTATCTTCATTTTTCTTAAATCAGCCGGTGCATTTGGTCTCATTCTTCTGACCTTAAGTCGGTCAGCCAATAGTTAGTCATACTCCTTGATTAGCCAACTTTGTCATCAGCCAACTTCATCATACTCCTTGTTGGTTCATCGAGGCCAAGTAGCAAAGTCATTGTCACAACATTGCCCCTCACTCCCGAGTTCAAACTGCTGTTAACGAAGTACTTTGCTTTTTTTGGGGGGGCGAAGGAAGTAGTGTCATTTTTTCGGCCTCGACATGGCTGATAAATAAGTAGTAGTCGATCAACAAACTTTGGCTGATTAATTGAATCTTTAAAGCTTCAATTATCTTTAATGATCAATTAGTCTTCATAGCATTACCAGGTGCATTAAATGGATTCAACTATCTTTTGGCTGTTAAATAACCATTTTGATATTGTCAGACATACCGATTGAACCAGTGAATTAGACCAACTCTTTACTTGTCGGACATATCGATTAAGTCAGTGGATTAGACCAGCTCCTTACTTGTCAAATATACCGATTGAATCAGTAAATTAGACCAACTCTTTACTTGTTGGACATACGGCTTGAGTCAGTAGGTTAGACCAATCCTTGTTAGACATATCGATTGAGTCAGTGGATTAGACCAACTCTTTACTTGTTGGATATACTAATTGAGTGGTGGATTATACCAATTCTTTACTTGTCGGACATACCGATTGAGTCAGTGGATTAAACCAACTCTTCATTTGAATATTTTTCTTCTTTTTCCTTCATTAGTCAATGAAGTTTGGTCGTCGATCCATCTGTTGGCAGTCCATCCTATATTTCTTATAAGCTGGGTTTGGTCAGACTTCACAAGTTGGTCAGCCTTTATAAGTTAGTCGGTCTTTATAAGTTGATATGATTAATGAGCTATGAAAATGAGTCGACCGAACATCATATTATCAGCTTGTCAGTCTTGGAGTTTGCCACATAACCTTTGGTTGATTTGTCCGACCGACCCATCACAACACTTGCCCCGCACTCCCAGTTTCAAGGCATATTGTTACCTTGAAAAATAGGATAATCATCGTTGGCTCACTAGGCTGTTGAAGAGTACGAGAGATCTAATGCTTTGATGATGAGATGATCGAGGAAGGGGTAGTGAGCTACCAGACGGGCTTTAAAGATTGTCTGGATAAAGTTGCCAAGCTTTATATCATGGCTGCAGAAGAAGATGATGATGATGACCAGCTGGCGATCGAAAAACCCGAAGTTACTGACCTTTCCGAGGTAGCTGACCAAGCCAAGGATCATCTAGAAGGAATATGTAGATAGGCTTTGGAATTAAGCCCTTGGCAGCTTTATTGAGTGCACTAGTTGAGTTGGCTGATTAGACCAACTTCTATGTGTAGTTAGATATATCGATTAAGTCGGTTGATTAGACCAACCCTTATTTTGTCAGATGTGAGTTACTCCGATTGGTAACATTGTTACTCTGAAGTCTCTTCGGAGCACCTTCTTCAGCCTCTTCCTCCCTAAGCTCGATCGGCGGTGTAACATGATGACCATTCTATCTATGGTTCGGTGATTAGAAGCTCCATCTGCAGTCTGCTTCTGGGTAGCAGACTCGGCTTGACGTTCTTGGCCATGGATGTACTTTCCCAAGTATCCAAGCTTAATTAAGCGTTCTATTTCATCTTTCAGTTGGATACACTCTTCTATAGTATGCCCATGGTCTCTAGGAAATGACAGTATTTGACCTTGTTGCACGAAGCTACAAGTGCTCGCATTGGTCGAGGTCTTTGGAAAAAGCTTTTTTTCTCGATTTTTATCAATATTTTCTCTTTTAGGAGAGACAAAGAAGTGTATATATCGAACTTGCTGACCGGATTCTTTGGTTTTAGGCTACGTCATTGGGCCAAGGTATCATCATTGTTGGGAGGTCACGATTCATTATTCTTCGGATTCTTTTTCTTTGGAGTATACCTCCCTTTACCTTAGTGCCAACTAGCAGCGTGTTCTTCAGCTAGCGTATATTTTTATACACGTGCCAATAGTTCAAAATAACTAGCGAGAAATTTTTTGTCTAGAGAGAAAGTAAATCTAGATGATCGAAGATCTTTCTTCATAGCAGACATGGCAACATGCTCATTAAGATCTGGGATCTTGAATATGGTAAAATTGAAGCGGGACGCATACTCTTTTAGAGTTTCACCTTCTTGTTGTTGAATGAAGAATAGGCTATCCGAGTTGCGCAGCATTCTTCTGCTGGTCCTGAAATGAGCCACAAATATTTTTTTTAATTGATCAAAGAAATGAATGGTACCTGGCCAGATGCTTGAATACCATATCCGTGCGGCCTTCTTGAGAGTCATCAGGAGAGCAAGATAATGGAGGGCATCAGTCACCCCCTGAATCATCATATGGGCTTTAAGGCTGTCCAAATGATCGAGAGGATCGATGGTTCCATCATAAGGTCAACTATGGGATCTTGAAGTGGGATGGGATCATTTCTTCCATAATTCTTCTAGACAAAGGTGGTTATGAATCATAGGCTATCAATCGTTCGTCATTCCTCCGTTGATCATCGAGCTTAGCAATTTATAGTTCCAAATTTCAGAATTTTTTTTTGAAGTCATCATGTCATCGAGTCTCTTGCTCCAGTGGGAACATGGGCTAGAATCATTGAAGGATACAGGAAAAGATCTCTGGCATTTGTTCCTAAGCCGGCTCTCTCTATATTCATGAAGTCTGAGCTTTGTCGCATGGGAGAATGCTGATTCAAGGAGTGATGACACTAGAACATTGACTTGGTTCTCATCGCCGAGCCTCTTCCAAAAGAGATCATCGGCTACATATTAAGGCAATCGACTGATGTTGCCCACTGATCACGACTTCTGGAAGATTATGAATAGTAGCAGTCAAAACCTCTATTTTGTCCAAGAGAATATCGATCTGTTCCTATACTCATCGTGGGGTTGGCATCATCACCAAGGATGGATCATTCTTTATAGATGGCAGATGACCTCTTCCAGCTGATATGTTTGGTACTCTTCCTTTCACCATCTTCTCTTTTAAGATTCTTTTTCAAGATTTCAATTTCAACTTTTCCTACGTTGCATGCCAATCTGTTGATGCCAAACCCGAGTGATTCCTCTACACCACTAATACTCGCTAGAAGTGCTTCCTTTGGATTCTTGCAAAACAAGCCCACTCACCAGAGGATTTTCGGCGGGGGACACTCCGATGCTTAAGTCAGCAAGGGTTCGGATAACAAATATAGAATCTCATAGAAGATAGGTAGGAATGAGTATACTCCAGCTAGCTTTTCTTACTTATCTCCTATTTATAGGTATTTGTCTTGATAGAATTTAGTTAGAAAGGGCTTCTTGCAGTTAGTTTCGATGTTATTCTGTTGAGAACTAACCCAACCCATTATAACGTTAGTTATTATTCTGGTAGAATAACTATCTCTTTCTTGCCATCTTCATTTTTTGAATTAGCCGATGCATTTGGTCTCATTTTTCTAACCTTAAATCGGTCGGCCTATAGTTGATCGGCCAATAATTGGTCATATTCCTTGATTAGCTAACTTTATCACCAGCTAGCTTCATCATACTGCTTGTTGGTTCATCGAGGCCAAATAGCTGAGTCATTATCACAACAGTTACCAACAATATTAATTACAGATAATATAGATTATTATATTTGGTACATGCAGATAATATTATATAATATAAAAATTAAATTTTAAATTATTTTTATTTAAAATATTTTATAATTTATATTTTATATAATTAGAAATAAAAATATATTTTTATTTTAAAAAAATAATTTTTTTATTTTATATAAAATATATATATTAAATATATGATATATTTAATATATTAAAATAAAAATATTTTTTATATTAAATTAGTTTAATATAAGTATATATTAAATATATGATATATTAATATATTATTTAAATATATTAAATATATATCATATTATTTATTATAATATAATCAATTTATATTATAAAAAATATATTATATTATCCAATAATATATTAATATAATATATTATATTAATACATAAATTATATTGATGTGGTAGGATTGCTGACATGGAGGAACCGGCAGGCGCCACGTCAAGAAAAGACGCCGCGTCAACTCTCCAGCCCGTATTCCACTACCGAGCTGAGCTGAGCTCTTTCAGAACAGCAGGCCGAGCTCAGTCCTCCGCCAGGTTGAGCTCATTAGCTCAACGCCTAGGTCGGAGCCGCCTTCTGCCCTCCAGAGCGAGACCCTCAGAGGCTAGTGCCCTGCGATCAAGGTCGAGCTAAGAACTCACCCGTGATGTGGAGCCTCTCCGAGCGCGAGCCCTCTGGACCGGGTCCGCCTTCCGCCCTCCAGAGCGAGACCCTCAGAGGCTAGTGCCCTGCGGTCGAGGTCGAGCCAAGAGCTCCCCGCCGATGTGAAGCCTCTCCAATAGCGCGCCCTCTAGACCGGGTCCGCCTTCCACCCTCCAGAGCGAGACCCTTGGAGGCTAGTGCCCTGCGATCGAGGTCGAGCCTAGAGCTCACCCGCCGATATGGAGCCTCTCCGAGCGCACGCCCTCTGGACCGGGTCCGCCTTCCACCCTCTAGAGCGAGATCCTCGAAGGCTAGTGCCCTGTGGTCGAGGTCGAGCTAAAAGCACACCCGCCGATGTGGAGCCTCTCCGAGCGCGCGCCCTCTGGATCGGGTCCGCCTTCCACCCTCCAGAGCGAGACCCTCGGAGGCTAGTGCCATGCGGTCGAGGTTGAGCCAAGAGCTCACCCGCTGATGTGGAGCCTCTCCAAGCACGCGCCCTCTGGATTGGCTCCGCCTTTCGCCCTCCAGAGCGAGACCCTCGGAGGCTAGTGCCCTGCGGTCGAGGTAGAGCCACGAGCTCACCCGTCGATGTGGAGCCCCTCCGAGGGCGCGCCCTCTAGACTGGGTTCGCCTTCCGCCCTCCTCCACCGAGGCACCCCCGTGAGCTCGAAATGTCGAGGTCAGAGCGAGTCATGCCACCCCAGCTCGGCCCCAGTCCGGACGAGGTCTTCACCAACCCAAAACCACCAACGAGCAGCCCGCGGAATGCACTGAAGCACTTTCTAGGTCGTATTGACCACCTACGACCGCCAGTTACACCAATCCAGCGATTCGAATCCCGCGGGCGGCGGCCCGCCATTCGAAGCCCCCCCAAATTTTCCAGAATGAGGCAACCAAAAGGAGTGTCAGAGCGCCTGACAACACCCCCTACCATGAATAAGGAAAGGTCCCTTGGGACACCGTCGCATGCGCCTGACAGCCCGGCGGGGATCCCGAGACAAGTGCCGAACAGTAACCTGGTTCACAGCAAACCCAGAGGTAACACACACAACAACTCCAAGAGACTGAGGAGAGAAAAAAAAGAAGAAGTGCAACCCCCACCAGCAAGAGGGGACGGCACCACCACCATCAGCACAAGCACAAGCGCAAGCCCGACCAAGAGGGCAAAGCGCCACTACCACCACAGTGGAGGAAAAGTGAGGGATACAAGGAGAGACGGAGGAACAGAGCATCCCTCTGTCCTCGTTATCATTCTCCCCCGGCAACGTTTTCACCTTCACCTACATTTTAAACTCCTCCTAGAGCGGAGTACATCAAGAGGGGCCCGACCAGGAGGATCTGTTTTCCTGGATCGTCACTGACTTGATCATCGGAGTGCCCCCACCGGAAACCCCGTCCCGGGTCTCTAACCATTGTCTCGCAGGTCCAGGAGCGGAGGACCGCCGTGCAACAAGGCGACCGCACCTAGCGAGGAGATCCGGGAACCGAGAGCCACGGGCGACAGGAGGAGCGCACTCCGGCATCGATGCAGCTACGGGCCACGACGATCTTGGCGGCAACAGATTGGCATGCCAGGTAGGGGGAAGACGGGCATGACAAAGTCCTTCATCACTCCCCAAGTCAATATACCGCAGAAGGACGGTGACGACACAAGCTAGAAAGGCCAACAGAGTGGCAACCTCCCCTAGGCCTCTCCAGGACATCACCTCCTCCGTCCCTTTCGACGGGGAACCCACTGACGAAACCATCAGGCACACAGTGAAAGTATGCCTGGAGAAGCGTGAGCACAAAATGGTGGGATTCTTTCGCCAGTTCATTAGCATGCGAGGTTCGACCGATGAGCCACCGGACTACAACGCCCACCACCGGTGGAGCCCTTCCCCGGTCGCGGTAAGGCGAAGTATCGTCACTTCCACCGTGATCACGGCCATGGCATCAAAAAAAAAATGTCGCAACCGTGAATAAGAGATCGAGAAGCTCGTCAAGGAGGCCCACTTCCGAAGGTTTGCGGGGGGCAAGCCTCGAGCGGGGCTCCAAGTGCTCGCCACTTTTCCATCGGCTTTAACCACCGACGACTACCTCACCGCAAAACCGGCGGGCATCGTCGCCTAGAGGGTCACACGTGCGTCTAAGAAGGCTCGGGGGGCAGGGGCACCCGAGAGTCATTTCCCGCCATTAGGGGAGGAGAAAGCGAAGGAGGAAGGTAAATAAAGCTACCGCGGACGTCGGGATGACGGTCACGGATCACCATGGGGTGGTCCCCGCGAGGCGGTCGAAGCTCCACCGTGAGGGGTCTATTACCTCGAAGAGTCCGATGGCATCAGGCTCCCCCGAGGGAGGAGGGCCTGTAGCCTACAAAGATGCCTCCAATAAGGTAAGTCCCCTTACTAACAATCATGGTAACGATTTTTTCCTTGCATGGGTATCCGCATGTCTTGCAAGAAAAGACTACAACGTCCCCGAGCCCAGCTCTAGGACGTCGAAGAATGCTCGAGCCACATAGCTCCACAATTCCAAACATCCCCGAGCCCAGCTCCAGGACGTCGAAGAATGTTCGAGCCACATAGCTCCACAATTCCAAGCATCCCCGAGCCTAACTTCAGGATGTCGGAGAATGTTCGAGCTGAAAGAAAAACTAGTAGCGAGCACGCTTTATATTTTAAAACTTTTTCAAAATAGCATGCAGCGGAAGCATGATAAATGGATTAACATTTAATCTAAGCATGCTTTTAAAACTTTTCTATGCTACTTATCCCAAGATCTTGCATGAATGATTAATATAAACTATGAAATCATGAATTTATGCGATGAACATTTCAAAGCAACATATCCATATATGTAAAACCATACCTTGTATGAAGTGGAGATGCTCTCTGCCGCGAAAGATCCAAGAGGAGGAAGAAAAACTCTGCTTAGCCGCACACGTGTCCGGCCTCTACAGGTGGTTCACACCAGGGCTCTTTCAAAATCCACTTCCGCTCCAAGTGCTAGCTTGTTGTGGAACGATTTGATCGGAACTCCTTTCTTCTTTTGATGCCGGACTCTCTGAATGAAAGAAGAAAACCAAGAGGTGGAGAATGAGGGTTGAAACCCTTCCCAAACACTCTATCCCAAGACCTAGATCACTAGGTACAAATATGCACACTTTTCTTCAAAAACCTCACACCCCTAAAACTAGAACCTTTCCTAGTTTCTTCCTTTCTTCCCTTTTGATTTTTCCAGCATTTCTTTGCTGAATTTTCTCTGATTTTCGTCCTCCCATTTCAGCCCATTAAGTAGATAGTGAGGGAGATGGAAAGTGGGGAGTTATGGAGTGTTAATGGGTAGTTATGGGTGATAATGGTCATGGAAAGTTACATAACTCCCCAAAACTGAATTTAAACTTATTTAAATTCAGATTAAAGTGTTAATTGATTTCAGTTCATAACTGAAATCAATTGGATCAAGTGTGCATACATTGGGTTCAACCCAATTGAACCCAAACCTAATTTTGAACCAAATCCTATTTGATTCATTCCATATTTTTATAGCTCAATCAAATTGGGCTATCAAGTAATCACATTACTTAATTCACCTCCATGCATCACCAACTATTAGTGAAAATTTTATGTCATAACCTTTTGTGACATCAAGTGTCTACACTTGCGAAATCATCAAGTGTCGACACTTACACAAGTGTCGACACTTTCAAGAATATCAAGTGTCGACACTTGGATGAAGAAAAAACCCTTTTTCTCTGTGAGTCCACGAACGATTTCCAATCGTTCTCCGATCACTAGATCAAGTAGAAACCCCTATGGTGTATGACCCTATAGGTTCGAATACTAAGCCGGTAGCACTGGAATATTTCCAATACCAGTCAAAGTCGCCATCTAGCAATGACACCCGATGTCCGGATAGGTCGAAGTTGCAGAGCAACAATCAAGAACCATTAGATATGGAAACCTTGTAATTAATCCCTTTGACCTCAATGCTTAGGAAGACTTAGGGTTAAACTGCCCAACCCATAAAGTCCATCAACAATGTGTCTCAATCTCACAAGTCCTGTAACACTTTATAGAGACTACCCTGGCCAAGGTTTTGCTAAATTGAAACACAGCAAGATATCTGCTCCAAACACTTTGGAGGGGTCAATCCCATCTTGATCTGATCACCGCTACACGAGTACTTAACTGTACCCAGAAACCTTCCATTCCTGGATTAGAAATCCAGATAGTCCGGTACCAAAGTACAATGAGTTGCTCGCAAGCTACCATGACGATCTCATGTCTGAGGGATAACTACGTCCATATCAAAACTCTAGGCAGAAAAAAAATACAGACGGGTCACGTTCGATGAAATGTCAAACACAACATCTGCATGCCATACCAGTGTCTCCACACTCCTTGGTTAAGAGGACAACTAACGACTATGGCACACAACGACCTATACTTGATATACTATCATCCTGAAATAAGTGTATCATTTGGTCGCGAACAATTTTAGGACTATATGATATATCCTCTCTATATCACATACAAATAGTCCTAAGGACTTCATCACTCAAGAACTCATTACAGAAAGATGAAATAGTGATGAATTGCCAAAATAAACATTTTATTCAATAATATAATTCATATATAATTACATCAAATGTATAACTGTTTACAGTAGAAATTGGCTTTAGGACACATTTCCCAACACGAGCCACATAGCTCCTCAATCCCAAGCATCCCCGAGCCCAGCTCCAAGATGTCGAAGAATGTTCGAGCCACGTAGCTCCTCAATCCCAAGCATCCCCGAGCCCAGCTCCAGGACATCAGAAAATGTTCGAGCCAAGCAGCTCATAGTCATCAACGTCCCCGAGCCCAGCTCCAGGACGCCCCTCTTAAGACCGGAGCTCAGATCTCCGGCCAAGAGAACTTCGAGCCAAGCAGCTCTTAGTCATCAATGTCCCCGAACCCAGCTCCAGGATGCCCTCTCAAGACCGAATCTCGGGCCTCCGGACAAGAGAACTCCCAGCCAAACAGATCTCTATCTCAAACGTCTCCGAGCCCAGCTTCGAGATGCCAAGAGATCATGGGGCCACGTAGCTCCCATCAACACCTCGAGCCTAGCTCCAAGGCACCAAAGACCTGGGCCAAGATCTCAGGCAGCCCCCTGGGCCCGAGCCTAGCTCCACATCCAGGAAGGCGTCGAGCCTAGCTCCAAGGCAATCAAGACCGGTAACCCCCCCTTCTCTGATCTCCCCACTCGAAAAGAAGATGAGAGGGGAAGGAAAGAAAGAGAACAAAGGGAAAGCCCGGCAGCCCTCTTCTCTAATCTCCCCACTTGAAAAGAAGACGAGAGGGGAAGGAAAGAAAGAGAACAAAATGGGGGTACAACCAGCATCCTCTCCTCTGATCTCCCCACTCCAAAAAAAAAAAGAGAACAAAAAACAAACAACAACAAAGAGAAAAAAGAGAAAGAAGAAGAGTGGGGAAGGAAAGAAAGAGAGAACAAGAAGGAAATATAGCATCATTGAAGCTACCACAGTCATCAACGTCCCCGAGCCCAGCTCCAGGATGCCCCTTCTCAAGACCGGAGCTCAGATCTCTGGCCAAGAGAACTTCGAGCCAAGCAGATCTCAATCATCAACGTCCCCGAGCCCAGCTCCAGGATGCCCCTTCTCAAGACCGAAGCTCAGATCTCCGGCCAAGAGAACTTCGATCCAAGCAGCTCTCAGTCATCAACATCCCCGAGCCCAGCTCCAAGATGCCCTTCTCAAGACCGGAGCTCAGATCTTCGGCCAAGAGAACTTCGAGCCAAGCAGCTCTCGGTCATCGACGTCCCCGAGTCCAGCTCCAGGATGCTAACCCAAGACCGAAGTTCAGATCCCCGACCAAGGGACCTTCGAGCCACATGGCCCTTAGTTAACAACACCTTCGAGCCCAGCAGCCCTCAAGTGTTATGACTTAACCTCAAGCAAGGTGAAACCCTTCTCCCTGAGCTCCTCATACAAGAAAGAAAAGAAGGAGAAGGGAAGAACCAAGCAAAGAGAACAAATGATAAAAAAACTCGGATTTCACTTCATTGATCAAACACAAAGTACAAGTGTCTTCTGGGCCCCCGACATACCGGGTGACCCAGACTGAGTACAAGAAATGAAAGTACAAAATGAAGCAAGGAGTAAAAAGGGTCACTCCGCCCCGGCTGGCCTCCCCGCTGGGTCCTGAGGTCGGGAGCTCTCGCCCTCAGAAGTCCCCGGCTGGGCTGCCCCGACTTCGGTAGGATCACCCTCGGCTGGTCTCGAAGGCTCTGAGTCCACACCTCCCGCGATGACCTCCTCACCAGCCTCCTCCTCCGTGGCCGAAGGGTACCTGAGGCTACTGTGATTCTTGTCAGGAATAATCGCCTCGACCCGACCGCAAAGGTACATGAATCCCTTATAAAAAGAATATGATGCCATCTGTTGGATTTCAGCGACGAAGTCCTCTGAGGCCTTGAACCTAGCGACGGCATCCTCAGCACCTTTCATGGCCTCAGCGGCCACCCTCTTCGACTCGGCGGCCTCCAGCCTGGCTGTTTCCATCGAGTTGGCAGCCGTCTCTGCCGCCTTGTCAACCATGGCAAACTTTTCCTTCACAGCTGCCAGTTCCGCCTGAGCAGCTTGGGCGGTCTCCTTGTGCCGGTCGGCCTCGGCACTGTACCAATTGATCTTTTTCTCGACGACGGAGAGGTCGTCGATCACCTTCTTTGAACGACTCCGCTTTGGGTCGCGAGCCGTCAGAATTCCCTTTGCTCGCCCCTCAGCATCGGCGAGCTCCCTCTCAAGATCCTTGACCTTTTGCTGGAGTACCCCGTACACCCCGGCCTTCCCCTTCAGGTCGACTTTGAAAGACTCGATCTCGGCATCCTGTTGTCGCTCGAGACGCTCCCAGCTCTGGCAGTGGCCCTTGATGAATAGGGCCTCGGCACTGATCTGCACCATGAAAAAAAGTCAGCAAAAAAAAAAAGAGAAAAAAAAAGAAAATAAAGAGAAAAGAGAAGAAAAAGAGAAGTAAAGGTGGCTTACCGAGTACAGCTGAGAGAAGAGGGTACGGATGACATCAGTCACCCGCATCCCTGCCATCTCCTGCCGATCGCATGCCTGGATGGAGAAATCCATCATGCGTTCGGCTAGCTCGGGGCTGCGAAGTACTGAGCTCTCCGACCCCATCCTGAAGGGAAGATGGTGCCATGCATCCTCCCTCTGGCTCTCTCCGTGAGCTGGCGGCCATGCACCACTAGCTGAAGGATCCCGGGGGGCAGGCTGGGAGGTCGACGTCGATGCAGGTGGCACCTCTATCGAGGCGCTGGGCACAGCCCGAGTCTCCTCATCCCTGACAGTGGCGACGGGTGGACTCGGAGGATCACGGGGCGCAGTGGCGGCAGCGGCAGCCCTCACCGGACTACCACCTCGGGCTCTGCAGCGGGGGCCTGCTGGACTGGCCTTGGTGCCGCGGAAGCTGCCCTCTCCACCGGCATGTGAGCAGCGCGTGGCACCTCTAAACTCGGACCAGCTGGGGCGGTCGAGCTCAGACCGATCACCACCGTGGGAGCGGCCGCAGATGCACTCTCACTCCGGACCCGCCTGGAAGCAGGCTCCCTAGCCTGCCCGGTCGGCGGCCTCTTCTTGGTGATGGCCAGAAGATCACTCTCGGAGAAGATCATACCTGCATACCTGCATACAAATTACACAATAGTTAGAGCCTGGGAGAAACAATGCAAGAGGTGCAAGAACAAAAGAAAAGAAAAAGTTCAGGTCGAACTCACCCAACCCATCCGTCGGGTTGACCCTGGAGTCGGCAAGGTTCTGCTCAAACAACAGGACCTCGAGGGGAGGAATCTGGATGGTGCGGAGCTGCTCGTATTCATCCCGGTCAACCGCATCGACGACAGAATTTCGGTTGGGGGACTGATCCGGATCGCTCCAGACCCAATCGACCCCCTCGACCTCAACAAAGAAAAACTTGCTCTTCCATCCCCTGATGGAAAAGGGAAGCTCAAACCTGATGCCCTTCGGGCGGGAAGATAAGGACCACCACCCATCCTCGGTTGGATGGCGATTTAGGGCAAAAAAAGCCCTGAACAAAGAAAATCGGGCTACGAACCCGTGGAGGTGACAAAACACCACGAAGGAGAAAATGACCCTGATAGCATTTGGCACCAGCTACGCCGGGACTAGACGATAATTGTCTAGGACTGATAGAAAGAAAGGATTGAAGGGAAACCGGAGACCCCCGGAGAAGGTCTCCTCATAGAAGGCAAGACGGCCCGGGCCACTAGAAGTGACCCGTTCCCCTGGACGAGGGACCATAAGCTGGACGGAAGCAAGGATGCCATAGACATCCTGGATGGTCCTCAAGTCCCCAGCAGTGATCGTCGAAGCGACCCCACCAGGACCTGTGGACCGGATTGACTCAGGGACAAGAATATAAGAGGAAGAAGGAGGCGAAGAAGGGCTAGCTCCCGGTTCCCTGATGACTACTGGACCAGGGAGGACGCCTCCTACTGAGCTCGAAGCGGGTTACGCCTCCCTCTCCGTCAGAAGAAGAAGAAGAAGATGCCGGCCTCCGCTCGGAAGGACCGGCCTCGTCCTGATCAGTAGGGGCAGAAGCCCGGACCGAAACGGAACATCCTCAAGGACAAAGGAGAGGAAGAACACAAAACAGAAGACCGGGAAGAAGACTCAACCCAAGAGAAGACACCAGGCCCGAAGGAAAGAACTCCATCCTAGCAGGGGGAGGAGGAGGAAGAAGAAACTAACATGTTCCTTTAGAAAACTCGGGGGAACTGGAAGAAGGAGGAAGCTTGGGCATGGCGACAGTAGGCACGGAGAATTCAAAAAGAATTGATGGTTCGGGTAAGGCCTTCTTTTCATTTCGAAATGACCTGATGGAGTCGTACCGGTTCAGACTCTTCGCCAACAGAACCGTGCCACGTGCCGCCTATCAACGAGAATGAAATCCCGGTCGCTCTAAATTCCGCGTCCATATTAACTGCTCCTCGAACGTGGCCATATGGCATCCCCGCATTGGATGCAGGGCCAACCCCCGAAGTGCTAGCAATCATGGCCATCATCACGCCAGATTTTCTCCTTTCCACGTCAGCACCGCAATTATTCCCTTCGATCCGAGCGCCGCGCAGTAACGAGTCTCGGGAGGGGGGCAAATGATGTGGCAGGATCGCTGACGTGGAGGAACCGACGGGCGCCACATCGAGAAAAGACACCGCGTCAACTCTCCAACCCGTATTCCACTACCGAGCTGAGCTGAGCTCTTTCAGAACAGCAGGCCGAGCTCAGTCCTCTGCCAGGTCGAGTTCATGAGCTCGATGCCTAGATCGGAGCTGCCTTCCGCCCTCCAGAGCAAGACCCTCGGAGGCTAGTGCCCTGTGGTCGAGGTCGAGCCAAGAGCTCACCCGCCGATGTGGAGCCTTTCGAGCGCGCGCCCTCTGGGCTGGGTCCGCCTTCCGCCCACCAGAGCGAGACCCTAGAAGGCTAGTATCTTGTGGTCCAGGTCGAGCCAAGAGCTCACCCGCCAATGTGGAGCCTCTCCGAGCGCCCGCCCTCTAGACCGGGTCCACCTTCTACCCTCCAGAGCGAGACCCTCGGAGGCTAGTGCCTTACTGCCTTACGGTCGAGGTCGAGCCAAGAGCTCACCCGCCGATGTGGAGCCTCTCCGAGCGCGCGCCCTCTAGATCGGGTCTGCCTTTCGCCCTCCAGAGCGAGACCCTCGGAGGCTAATGCCCTGCGGTCAAGGTCGAGCCAAGAGCTCACCCGCTGATGTGGAGCCTCTCCGAGCGCGCACCTTCTAGACCGGGTCCGCCTTCCGCCCTCCAGAGCGAGACTCTCGAAGGCTAGTGCCCTGCGATCGAGGTTGAGCCAAGAGCTCACCCGCCGATGTGGAGCCTCTCCAAGCACACGCCCTCTGGACCGGGTCCACCTTCCGCCCTCCAGAGGGAGACCCTCGGAGGCTAGTGCCCTGTGATCGAGGTTGAGCCACGAGCTCACCCATCGATATGGAGCCTCTCCGAGCGCGCGCCCTCTGGACCGGGTCCGCCTTCCGCCCTCCTCCACCGAGGCACCCCGCGAGCTCAGAATGTCGAGGTCGGAGCGAGTCATGCCGCCCCAGCTCGGCCCCAGTCCGGACGAGGTCTTCACCAGCCCAGAACACCGGCAAGCCACCCGAGGATTACACTGAAGCACTTTCAGGCTGTACTGACCACCTACGACCGCTAGTTATACCAATCCGGGGATTCGAATCCCGCGGGCGGCGGCCCGCCATTCGAAGCACCCCTAAATTTCCTGGAATAAGGCAACCAAGAGGAGTGTCGGAGCGCCTGACAACACCCCCTATCATAAATAAGGAAAGGTCCCTCGGGACACCGCCACATGCGCCTAACAACCCGGCGGGGATCCCGAGACAAGCACCGAACGGTAACCTGGTTCACAGCAAACCTAGAGGTAACACACACAACAACTCCAAGAGACGAGGAGAGAAAAAAAAATAAGTAAAAGTACAACCCCCACCAGCAAGAGGGGACGACACCACCACCATCACTACAAGCACAAGCACAAGCCCGACCAAGAGGGCGAAGCGCCACTACCACCACAGTGGAGGGGAAAGCGAGGGATACAAGGAGAGGCGGAGGAACAGAGCATCCCTCTGTCCCTGCTATCATTCTCCCCCGGCAACGTTTTCACCTTCACCCACATTTTACACTCCTCCTAGAGCGGAGTCCATCAAGAGGGGCCCGACCAGGAGGATCTGTTCTCCTGGATCGTCACTGACTTGATCGTCGGAGTGCCCCCACCGAAAACCCCGGCCCGGGTCTCTAACTGTTGTCTCGCAGGTCCGGGAGCGAAGGACCGTCGGGCAACAAGGCGACCACACCCAGCGAGGAGATCCGGAAACCGAGAGCCGCGGGCGGCAGGAGGAGCGCACTCCGGCGCCGATGCAACTACGGGCCACGACGATCTTGGCGGCAACATATATAAATTAAATTAAATATATTTTATATTATTTAATATAATATATTAAATAAATTAAATTTATAAAATATAAAATATTATATTATATTATATTATAAATATTATATATTTTATAATATTTTATAATATTATATTATTTATTATTTATATTATATATATTATTATTAAATATATTATATTATATTATTTATAAGAGAAGATGTAGGTAATTTGATAATCTAGATAAACTCGAAGATGATAATCTAGATTATCATCCTTTCCCAAGATAATTTAGAATGTTGCTTGGAAAGCAATCCAGATTATCAAATAGGATAGATTGACATCAAGAAAAATATACCAAATATAATATTATAATGGGTTCTATTAAATTATCAATAATCTGGATAAATTATCTATTATAAAATATAACTTAAGATCTTTTTAAATCCAAGTGGTGCCTAATATTAAAATTAGCATATACTATTTGGTGGCACCTAGGAGAGGCCTATGTTTATTTTTTGTGCTGGCTTAGCTTTGGAGAAGATGCATTGGTAACACCAGATCCAAGCTTCTGGGATTTGGAGGGTCAAGAGGTTTTGTTTGGTTATGGTCTTTGCTCTATGGTCTTCGGCTCACACCACCAACGCTCCAAAGGGGCCCAAAGAATCGTGGTGGCTGCTGGCTACTCCAGTGGTGGGGCCGCTTATTGGGACGTTATGGGATAGGAATGAAGTTAATGGGAGGAATCTCCCTGGCTTTGACAGCCCAGTCAACAAACAAGGACCTTGACCGGTGGAGTCGCGGGCCCACCCAACCTCCCCTTTTTTTAATTAATTAATTCAAGTACAGGATAATAGAAAATAAAATATTTAATAATTATATAAAAAATTTGTGAAGGATAACAAGTTCCACAATTGGTCCTGTCAACTGTGTCAACCTCTCGTATAGTGTCCATGTTCAATCTCTCCCAAGAGTACGCATATGACGGTTTTTTTTTTTTTTTTTTTTTTTTTTTTTTTTTTTTTTTTTTTTTTAAATCAACACGAAAGAGGATCTTATACGAACCTTGAATAGATATAATTCACAGAATGAAACTATAAAATATCATGAAATTTTTCTGGCATATCAGCTAATGAAGATCAGGTATGTATACGTCACTTTGGTGCTGAGCTTAGATAAGAGAATAAGAGTGAAAAAAAATTATTATTTTAATTAAAAATTTATTTAAAAAAAAAATAATGGAGAAAAAATAAGTTTTTTAAATTTATTATTTTTCCTTTAAATTGAACAAAGCTAAAAAAAAAAAATAGAGTTAAAGCAAAACCTTTTATAATTCTCATTTTATCTTTTTTAAAAATTAAAAAAACTACATCATTATTTTTTTCTTTCTTTTTTCTCTACTTCCCGTCAAAAATGAAGGAATAAATTTTTTTTCTTTTATTTTTTTTTCTTCTCTCCTCACCGATCTTTTTTTTTTTTTTTCCTTCGAACTTCTAACCAAGCCCTAAGTTGATGATAGCACTTCCTAAAACCTAGGATGCTTGTTAATTGTTTTCTTGAGATTGATAAAGTGCTTGTTAGTCAAAATGCTTCATTAAAAAGATGGAGCCAAATGAAATTTTGACGTGTTTGCAGGAATCTAGCTTGATCTAAAAATTCAAGATCTTCTTTGCCATGGTTATCAATTTCTAATTTTTATTCGAGTTACTTATAATTTATCTATTTGAAATTAAGCCTGATTTCACTATTCCTCATGTGGTTTGAAAAGGGGATGGACTGGACACCCGTTTGCAGCGTGAGTGTCAAGTCAAGCCAGGGGGTGTGGCGCCACAGGAGCTTGTCATCGAAACCAACAGCATGGACCTTGCCACATACTAGGGGTCATCAACTAGAGGACAAAGCCACAAGAACCACAGTCCATGACAATCCAAGGTTCTTCATTACCTTAGTGGCCATCTTGAACTCCAAGACCACCATCCGCATCTTTTTTTTTATGTTATATGCATTCCGAAAGGAGCTCTTAAGCTTGAGACCTCCCAACACCATTCTATATTATTGCAATATGTAATGCACCAATAAGGATTCAAAGCTAGAGAATATACTAAAGAAGAAAAATCTATACTTATCTTCGATTTAACCTAGGAGAATGAAAAAAAATCTATCAATATGCAAGAATAATGTAAATCTTGGAGCTTATGCATAGTGGATAACAACCAATCATGAATTGGTGAAATATAAGGAGCAATGTGGCATGATATCTACCATAAGATTTCGCATGGTTTGCTTAAATCTAATCCAAATAATAATTAAATCTCATAATGGCTATGTCCTTGATGTTGAAGTGGAAAAGAAGATCACCAAAGTTCATGTAATGCAACGTGATTAATAAGCAATTAGGAATTGGTGATATACAAGGGGCGATATAGCATGTTATCCATCAGGGGATTTGGCATGGTATACTTGGATTTCATCCAAGTAATCATTAGATCTCGCAATAGATGTGTCCTTGATGCTAGAATGGAGGAGAGAGTCAACTAAGTTGACATGAATAAGGCTAGAGATGCACCAATTACACTGCGAAGGATACAGAGATCGAAGTGATAGTTGGATAAGGCACTACCACCAAAGAGCTAGCCATGGACCCAATGGCCCCCAGCCTCCCTTCCACTATGACTTCCTATTGACATTCATGGTAGCATCCTGCTCAAGCCCCTCCACAAGTAGGGTAGCACCTCCCTAATGAGCCAGAAACTTTCGGATCTCATGATCAGTGACTTTGGAAGGTTCACCAGTAAATGATGACATCTATGTCTGACCATCCACTATCGTAATGGTCGCTGCAGCAGCAGCCCAGTCATCAACAATAGGTTTCTTACTAGACTCTTCACTCGAGATCTCATTGGTGACACCCCCTCACCACCTCCTCTTTATCACGGTGAAAAATCCATGTTTCTTCTTTTTCCAAAGTTTTCTTATCAAAATAGAATACAAAGTTAAAAAAAAAAAAAAAAATAGTAGAGGAGAGAATGGAAAAGAGAGAACTCCTTGAAAGAGAAGAGTAAAAAATTATGATAAAACATCAGGCAATAATTTGACCAAAATTCTTTGATTTGGAGAATTAGGATTTGATTGAAAGATTTGGAGAAAAATATAACAACATAATCACAGTGAAAAGAAACCTTTGAATCTATTTTATAGTGCAAGTGGGTAACATAACCGGACAGAGTTCGATGAGTCTGATTTCAAGTGAATCAAGTACTACTTTTTAAATCACATGGAGCTTAGTGAAATCAGACTTAATATTCCGTCCTCACATTCTTCTTTCTTAGGGTAGGGTGAGCTCAAAAACTTGCCTAATTGTTCAAATAGTTCATATCCTATCTTCTTACATTTGATCAGTAAAATATAATTAACCCTTTTATTTTTAAAAACATATAGAAATTGAGATGGAATAGATATTTGGTAATCCAATTTTTATTTTCAACTTTGCAATCAATTTTTGAAAATTTAAAAAGAAGAACACGAAGATTTGAAGTTTTTGAAAGCCGGCAACTAGCTACCCTGCATCCTCCACAATCATTACCATCCTCGTTCACCACCCACCACTGCAACCATCATAATTACCATTATTATTACCATATTTATTATCATTATCATTATCATTACCATTATCATCATCGTTACTGTCTTGCTACCTGCCATCGTTACCATAATCTCCACCACCATATTTTAGAAGAAAAAAAATAAAAATATATATAAAAATAAAAAGGAGAAAGTGGTTTAAATTTTATAGAAACTTAAAAATTAAAAAACCAGCTACCTCGAGAAACACTATCCATGCTATTAAGTTTAAACCTAGTCACACGAAGCAGTTATTTTTTTTCTTATATTATTAATTTTATATAGAATTAAATTTCACTGGTGACTCGTAGATTTATGTCGGTCATATGGTAAGCGAGAGGGCATAATCCAATGTTAGACTGTCTGAAACAAGCCCTATTAATTGGTTTGTACATATGCACCAAAAAATCTGTGCTTGAATGCAAAGTTGGCATTAAGTCGGCTACGCGCAGGATGGAGCAGGTCTTCCTAGCAACGCCAAGAGCTTTTAAAAAAGAAAGTTGACGTACTCATCTTCAAACGAGGAATGGCTACGAAAAAATTAATATACGTCATATATCGAACATTTCCTGACTGAAATTGGGGGACCATCTGGGGGTGGCTATGCCCGGGGTCTAACTACTCCCTCCCTTTTTGCTTTATCAAAAAAAAAAAGGAAAAGTTTTTATCCCCGGAGAGAATTTGGTCCTTGAAAATTTCATCAAAGCATTAGAGATGATAATTTTTATCAATTCGATAGATATCTGATCGAACCTAATCCTAATAAGATATGTAAAATTTGATCCATCTAATTTATAAATAGATATGAATTATATAAAAAAAAATCTGACTCGGATTTAGATCGGGTACGAATAATAGTATATCTCGATCCAAACTCGACCCATTTATATATAAAAAAAATTATGTTTGTAAAATATTTAAGTAAATTAGATATGGGATGGATATACCCGACCCGATCCAACTCGATCCGATCTATTTAGGTTTTAAGTAAACTAGGTTTTATAAGATCAGATATATCCGATCCAAATATGATTTTTTAATACCCGATCTGAGACAAGTATAAGGTGGATATGGGATAGAAATTTTTTTAACAGAATGGGTATACATTTTGGATGACCCGACTCAAATCCGACTCGTTGTCATCCCTATCAAGGCTGATGGAAACCAAAAGAAACTACGAAAGAGCCTGGAACATGTACTAGGTCCCACGTCCCATCCAAAAAAGCTAAAATGGTGGAGGCTTTTCTGGCAGGATCTGAAAACCCCATCCCAACTTACTGCAATTTCTCTTTCGTGGTAAGTGGCTGTTGCCGCCTGGATCATAGTGGCCTATATCTCCGGCGCGTCGCCGCTGCATCGGGCGCCTCCTCTCGCTAGGCGTGCCTCATCCTCTTTGGGGTAGGTTCTTCGGTCCGATTAGCCTACAAAAAAGAGGAGACCCAAGTCAGGGATTCCGGCAGGGATACTCCGACGATCAAGTCAGTGGAATGATCAAAGGGAACAAATCCTCAAACTCTCCGCATAGATGGTGAAAGAAAATGTAAAACTGAGATTGTGAGAGCAAGATGGAGATGGGATAGGTGAGCCTGGGATGATCTTCTGGTAAGCTCCCTGCCCGTCGGCTCCCTCGTCCCTCTTTCTCTCTTACTTGCTTGCCTACCTCTCGCCATCCTCTTTTCTGACCTTATGCCATGTGTGATGGCCCAGACCGGATCTGGGGCTTCATCCCGGTGTCCTTCTCAGTGTGCCCTCTCGCGATGTCTTCTCCGAAGGGGCTTGCCATTGCTCGTGGCTTCTCCTTCTTCCCCCCTCTCTCGGACTGGTCCTTCAGAGGAGGAGCCCCCTCTGTTGGGGGTGTCATCTTTCTTAAGAGGGGCAGGCGCTGTGCCACTGAGCCCCGTGCCATGACGGGATGTTTCCATTATTGGAGGGATCGTCTAAGCATCGCAAGGCCCTGGGGCCTTGACAGAATACTCTTTTTTGGAGAGATTTGCATTGCGAAGGTTGCCGCCCCTAGTTGTACGATTGGCAAGGTGGCAAGGTGGCAGCTCGTCACGAGGCTCAGAGCCTGGTGGAGCACACTTCGTGCAGAGTTTGCAGATGGCGTGTCATAGAGTTTGAATTCATGGCTGGGTATAGTCAGGCTTCATCCTGCCATGGTTTGAATTTCTGTTGGCCTTTCTGATGCGGGGGTGAGTCCCGTCCTGTGGAGAACTCCGCCCTAGAACTTACCTTAATAGCATGAGCACGACCCCGGTCGGGTGCTGACCTCAGACAAAGGGCCTGCCTCATGAGCATGACCCCGGTTGGGAGCTGATCTTGGCAGGAGGACCCGTCTTGTGAGCACGACCCTGGCCGGGTGCCAACCTCAGACAGAGGGCTCGCCTCATGAGCACGACCCCAGCTGGGAGCTGACCTCGGTAGGAGGGCTCGCCTTGTGAGCATGACCCTGATTGGGTGCCGACCTCAGACGAAGGGCTCGTCTCATAAGTACGACCCCGGTTGGGAGGTGACCTCGGCAGGAGGGCTCGTCTCGGTCTTCTACACAGGGGCCATGTCCAGGTGGCAGTCCCCACCCATGCGGCTGTCGGCTATATAGGCTCCACGTCAACGGATGTTGCCACATCAGTGGCTTGGCTTATACTTTTGGATTTAATTCAAATTAGTTGAATTTGCTAACAATCCGTTGTCCAAAAAAAAAAAAAAAAAAAAACATCTTTCTTAATATTTTCCTAAAGTTGTAGAGCTGACGAGAATCTGGTATTGATTTATTCATATTCTAACTTTCTGAGGCAGTCTTGAAAGGTAGAGATCTGATCGAATTGCAGCCTGATCAATTCCAAATATTGTGTTCATAGATGATCAATTCATATCATTCTGTTTTATGATATTGATATTCTTATTTAATGATGCTCTAAGCTTTATTTATAGAACCTTAAGCAATGTATTTGATACCGGTCTCTATTTTTTTTTATAAAAAAAATTGGAAGTTTTCTCGTAAACCAATTATTTATTTAGACATTGTGTCTGCATTTTGGATGCTTGGTCTTTGGTCCTTTCTTCCACTCAAGAAAGATGAAATTCCACTTCACTTTATTTTACCTTTGGGCTCATTCTTTTGTAGCTAAAAAATTTAACAGGAACCTATATTGAATAAATATTTTCTAGATAATATTTAAACAGAATAATAATTACTTATATTCTTTTATATATAAAAAAATAATTTTAAAATTTGTTATTCATGTTATTTTATATTATTTTTTTCTTGAATAAGTTACTAAAACTTATTCATATTTTTCATAATATTTTTTATTGAGACTGGAGTTTGGCAGTAATGGATAACTGAGTTATTGAACATTAAATGAAGAGACATTGAAAATCAAGAGGACAGTATTTTAAAAATAAAATTACATGTTTACTTTACTGGCTAGTAAAAAAATTGATTTAGCCACTTGTCATATGGATATGAATTTTTTACTAATTAATGAATAAATGCTACTTAGAGAAAGTAACTTATTCATCTTGAAAAGTTGATTAACTTTTTCATAATATTTATCCATGAAAGAATGAGCCCTTTGCTTGAAGGGCTTGGTTTTGAGATGATAATTCTTTGACTACTAGATCCATTAACTAGGTGGGCTAGCTAATATGTTTTTTTTTTCCTTTTTGATAACAATCCATAGGCAAATACATTGATGATAATATAAAATTATATGACAAAACTTATATCAAAAGAACTCTATTGCCTTGAAGAAAGTACGCTTGAGGGCAAAACTAGCCAGGGAGTGAATCATGAAGTATGCTGCCTATTAACATGGGATATTTGTAGATGGGTTGAGCACTTCGGTTCAAAATTTAAAACTATTTAAGTATTTAATGAAACCAATAATAAAGAAAATAAAGGTAACCTTAGAACCACACAAGAGGCCAGTTAAGCTGACAATAAAGTCTCTAGTATTATACCAGAATATCTAAGGAATATGCGTCATTTTAACAAGGAAAATTATCAAATACTTATGAGGGAGTTGTTAAAGAAATGCTTCGAATTTAGTTCTTGAATGAAATCCAAACAGGTGAAAAAGCTCCATCCAAAAAAGAACAAAAAAAAGGGAAAACTGGACCAAGACCGGCCTGCAAGCGCATGGCCTGCAGACTAGCATGGCCCAGCATAGCGCGCACGCGAAGGCACAGGTGGCCAACCCAGGCACAGGCGACCAACCTAGGCAAGCGCACATGGCAGCCCCTAGTCTTTTTGTGCATGGTGTTTGGTGGTCTACAGGTGATCTGGTGCACGGGATGGTTCTGCCAGTGTACACATGTATGATGCATGATCGGGCAGCTAAGCATCGATCATGCATTGATCGGATGGCCACAACTCGATCTGATCCTGATTTGGTCCTACTTAGGAGGATTTCTTGTGATCTGAGGCACGATCAAGGCTGATCAATAGCCACGAGCTGATCTGCAATCAAACTGATATTAAGAGAACTATAGAACTTCGATTTAGATATGGTTTGAACCGTTAGAGTCATAGTAAAATACTCTTTATAGTAGAGGCTATAAAAATATGGGCAAAGAATCAGAGACTGGGTAAGAGGATCAAAAGAGTGGTAAAAATTTTTTAAAAAGCCTGTAAGGGCTATAAGTTGAGAGCTTGAGAGAGGAATTTGAGATTTTTTATTGAAAGAACTATACGAAATTGAGAGTGAAAGTTCCACTCTTGTAGATTTTATTTTTCTTATAGTGAAATATTACATGCCCAAATAATTGGACTTTCTTTTATTTTCTCTTGCGGCATCGACATCTATAATCGTAATCCAGGAAATGGAGATCCGTATTTTATACGAGTGATCCCTCGACGAGTGATATCAGTAGAGTTGGTACCATAATAACTGGTATCAAAGCTCAGAGTCCTAAATTGTCTGTGATTGATCGAGATCGAAGAAGATAGAGGAGACAGGCACAATTAAGATGAAGATCAACTAATTTGATAGGAAGAGCAATTTCTCTTTCTAGCAAGAGAGGGTGAAAGACAAGTTGATTCAGCATGGTTGATCGTCTCTCTCATGTACGAGAAGAAATCGGCCATCATAAAAGATAAGACTTGGAGGCGGCACCAAATGCAGGTGACGAGTACGATCCACTTGTACTAATGAATAAAATAGTGATCCATGTACTGAACGAGACTTTCTTGATAGTACTATGGACGAAGCTCGAAGAGTTATATATGATGAAGTCTCTCACCAATATGTTATTCCTTTGGAGGCAATTCTATCAACTATGGACGATTAAAGAACATAGCGTGTAGGAGCATCTAAGTAATATCTAGAAGATCCTCACTGATCTCCTCAATGTCGATAACAAAATTGAGGAGAAGACCAGGGCATTGGTCTTACTATCATCACTACCACACTCTTACGAGTCCTTGGTGACTACTCTTCTAGTAGAAAAAAGTACCATCTAGTCACCTTAGCATTACTCTAGAATGAGATTCTTAAATGGAAGAACCAAGATTCAAGTTCAAGCAGGAACTCACTATTAGCAATTTCTAGAGGAGTGACAATATAAGATGGAGCAATAGATGATTGCGAGGCTGTGGTCCAGGTCGAAGGATGTGAGTAAGATCAAGTACTACTGGTACAAATAAGTTAAGACATAATGTCAGAGATGTCTGTAGCTCAAAGATCGGAAGAGGGCTACTATAGCGATGGCCAATGGTAGTGATGGTGATGGATATATTAGTAATGCGCTCATAGTATCCAACGAGATATCTTCTTTTTTTAGTAGATTTTAGATTCTACATGTCCACATTATATTTATTATAGAGATAAGCTATTCGACTTTCTAGAGAGAGGGTTTTGTCCACTTGCTAGATGGATCGAGAAGTGCAATTAAGAGCATAGAAACAATCAACTTGAAAACACGTGATGGGACAGTAAATAAACTGGGCAAGGTTCAATGCATATCTAGTTTTTACAGGAATCTAATTTCTTTAAGTAAATTGAATTTAAATGACTACACATTGAGAGCTGGTGATAAAATCCTGAAGGTCTTGCACAGTAGTGGTCATTTTACAAGAAAAAAAGTGATGAGGTCACTATCTCTTGACAAGGAGTCTAATGCAAGGTGGAGTCCCTAGTCTAAATAGAAGTCCAATACGATGTGGAGCTCTAGAAGTAGGTGAATTATATACGAGATGAAAAACTCTGGAGGACGACAGGTAACATCATAAGGTGAAGTTTATATTATTACATGATACTTTCTTGAGTAGGTTTTAAGTCGAGGTGAGCACAACACATGACGGAAATGGGATCAAGTGGTCTGGCTCGACTTTCATGTTTGTCCATCCATCAGCAATAGGTATTTGTCCCAGGGCATGAAGATGAGATCCTTCAAGAGCTCTCAAAGTCAGGTGAAAGTCAAATGTCAAGTCGAGATGGAGATTATTTAAGAAATGTCATGAATTCAGTCCCTGAAAGAAGTCTAAACAGGTAAAGCCCAGCCTAAAAAAGAACCAAAAAAGAAAAAACTGGACCCAGGCTCACCTGTAGGTGCATGGTCCATAGGCTAGGCATAGCCCGCAGGATAGTGCAGCCCAGCACGACACGTGCACAAGCGCGAGACCCAGTGCTGTGCACACATGGGGGTAGGGGTAGTCGGCCCAAGCCTAGGCGACCCCCTCCTCTGGCTTTTTGTGCATGGTGTTTGATGGTCTACAAGTGATCCAACACATGGGAAGGATTCTGGTGATGTACATGCATATGATGCATGATCGGGTGATTGAGTGCCAATCACGTGTTGATCAGATGACCACGACTCAAACTGTCCTTGATTTGGTCCTATCTAGTGGGATTTTGTGTGATCCGAGGCACGATCAAGGTTGATCAACGACCACGAGTTGATCTATGGTCAAATTGGTGTTGGGAGAGCTACAAGATTTAAATTTGGACACAATTTGAACCATTGGACTCCTAGTAGACGCTCTTCGCAGCAAAGGTTATAAAAATATGAACAAAGGACCAGAAGCTAAGTGAGAGGATCCAAAAAGTGATGAAAGGTCTTTAAAAAATTTGTAGAGGAGTGAGTTGAGAGCTTGAGAAAGGAATTTGAATTTTTTTATTAAAAAAATTATACGAGATTGAGATAGTATCGATACCGACAATCATAATTCTAGAAATAAAGATCCATATTCTGTACAAGTAATTCTTCGATAAGTAATATCATTGGAGTTAGTACCATAACAAGAGTTATTTTATAGAAATTTCGTGGAATCACGAGGACTTAAAAATCATCAAGCACGACTTCTGTAATACAAGTGGATGCGGTCAATTTGCTCTCTTTTTTGACAAATATCTCTTCCCCTTGTATCATTTCTTGATCACAATATACGGAACAAGAGCATGCATTTTTTTAATATATAGGATTTGGTAAATCAATTTTTGATGGAAGAATTTGGCAAATCATTGTTTGCACCAACAGGTAATTTGATCAAACATGAAGATAGAGTGGGAAGAGCAAAAAATGTCAACATTTATGATTGGTTATATAAAAAGGCCTATAAAATGTAAAGAATTGTTATTCAATTAAACAACAATTATGAACTTTAGGCGCAACATCTTCTCCGTCTAAACTATAAATTAGTTGGCCATCATCATTTGAACAAATTCCTCGTAGTTCACTTGTCCATCACCATCCAAGTCTGCCTCCTTGATCATTTGATCAACCTCTTCATCGGTCAATTTCTCCCCGAGACTAACCATCACATTCTTCAGCTATAAGCACAAAAAATTTCAAATAAATTAATAAATTAGAGTTTTAGAACCAAATACTACAAATAAAAGCATTAAATCAACTTAAAAATTCACATATTCAGATATAATGCATGGTGAGATGCACTTCCAAGTTCTTAGCCATGTACAGGATTTTGTTAAAAATGATGGAAGTGAGTATTGTTGCTAATTTTCCCACAAGCACATGGAACTGTAGTTTATCTCAGCTTAAAATTACAACAGACATGCAAAGAATAGATAGATGGAGCATCGTAACTATTTTAAATTTACCTCGCTGGCTGAGATATATCCATTTTGATCCTTGTCAAAGACCTTGAAGGCTTCTTTGAGTTCCTCCTCTGCATCGGTCTCCTGCAAGGAGGGTAATACTGAGTGTCAAGTCTTTGATTACCCCAAAAAAGATGTCATGCTCTCCATGAGGGTAAAAACAAGGAGGACAAGAGATCATGTGATCTCTAATATGACCAACCAGAGCAGACATTAGTATAGTTCATATTGGATGTTATGGTTTAATTATATTATTTTACCTTCATTTTTCTTGACATTAGGCTCGAAAATTCTCCAAATTCTATGGTTCCATTGCCATCTACATCGATTTCTGAAATCATTTCATGCAACTCATCTTCAGTCGGGTTCAGGCCCAATGATTTGATGGCAGTGGCAAGTTCTTCCAATGTGATGCACCCTGCAGTTTAAGCAAGAAGCAGAAGAAGCCATTAATAATCATAATCCTCCTAATAGAGCACTGGCTACCTGAAGAGGTATCAGCATGGATGTATACATATGGAATTTTTATATTAGGAAGATCATAATGGTAATCTCCTTTATCCAATCATTCTCCTAATGAAAAGACAAAATCACCCACATTCATTTCTCTCATCCTTTGTTCTTCTTCTCAATGGAACCAACATCATTATTAATGTTCCATCTTAACTAAAGATTGTATGGAAGATTGATAATACGACAATTTGCTAGGTCTAATCAGGATTGTTCGAAGACTCCAGCTTAGCCAATTGATAAAATCTCTTGGTGATCATAACATGGAGTTGTATTCATCAAAAAAGCAAAAAAAAAAAAAGATTGATTTTTATCCTATATCCACCTTCGTCAAGGTGGGGAGGACAAAGAATAATACTATGAAGTTTATTATTAGCCTTGCTTGTTGGTTAAAAAAAAATGGAAACCATGATTAACAAAGCACATCATTTGTGTTATGTGGAAATTTCTGTAACATATTTCTTCTGCTTCAAATCTACTGCTTATGGTCCACCGATGACATCTTAGTTGGGTGGCCAATAAATTTTTTAACCATCAAAAATTCATCCAGCGACTTAATGATCTGGCTTTTACCCTCAAAAATCTAACTTGGCAAGATGGCTTAAGAAAACCAACCATCTAGGCCACTTAACAATCTCTGTTGTGGTGGAATTTTTTTCAATTTGACCAATTCATGGCTTCTATATAGGTCTAAACTATCCAAGAGACTGACAGGTTTACCAATTCATAGGCTGTTGCTTGGTCTAAAAACTATCCAGAAGACTGACTAGTTTTAATAGACTCACTCCCACTCTCTCCGTACACCTCTCTCTCTCTCTCTCTCTCTCTCTCTCTCTCTCTCTCTCTCTCTCTCTCTCTCTCTCTCTCTCTCTCTCTCCCTGTGTGTGTGAAAGAGAAGCAGGGCAAGGACTCGCACAAGTCCACCATGGACTAGAGACAGGACAAAAGCAGAAGGCAATGGTGATCCATCTTTTAGCATCATAGAGAGGAAAAAACAAACATCTAACAGACAGAGACATATCAGAAGAACGAAACATTTTATCAAGAAAACTATCAAATGATCATAACTCTACAAAAAAAAAAAAAAAAAAAGGAAAGCATTGTAGTTAATTCCCATTTCCTCGATTAAACAAGATACCAGGCACTCATCAAGCCCCAGTTACATATCAGCCAAAATTAACCACAGAGAGCCAAAGTTAACAACCGGAAGGCAAGATAAGAGTCTTAAAACAAGAACAAAATATTCATTCAAACCAAACCAAATCAATCATCCAAGACAGAAGCCTACGAGAATTCCCTCAAAAAAAAAAAAAAAAAAAACAGCGAGAAATGATGGTGGGTTTGTGAGAAGAACTAACCATCTCCATCCTTGTCAAAGAGGCTGAAGGCTTCCTGCGACTCAGAGATCTGCTCCTTTGTCGGGCGATCCATGGCAAGACAATCTCTAGCCAAAAAGAGAGCTTACAAAGAATACCTTGTTACCCAAAAAAGAATACCTTTTAGGAGGAAAAGGCGATGGAGAAAAACCAATACCAGCGCTGGGCTTTTGTAGGCATCGGGGGAGGCGGTTGGAAGTTTTCTCGCTGGCTGACTTTTTGTTTCAAATTTATTCCCGGTCAAAAGTCCTTGTCAAACAATCCAAAAGCATCACCTCGGCGAAGGCGATAGCTTGGATGGAGTGGGCCCATATCTCCTACTCCTCACCTTCCAGTTTGGGGACGTATGGGTACGATACTGGACGTATGGGCATGGGATGGGTTCGGGACTTTATTTTGGATGTGCATAGTCCACTTGGTATTTAAAAGCCTGGATGGTTTCGGATCTGTACGGTCTAATTAACATTTAAACAAGGTTGACATGATTCATTCAGCCCGCAAGATAAATATATATATATATATATATATTTTAATTTTTTAAAAAAAATTATCTTATCGACTCGGCTGTCAACCGTGATAGTCAAATAGACATACTTTAATATACATCATATATCAAACATTCCTGGATAGAATTGGAAGGCCATCTAAAAATTATCACGTTCAGGATCTAGCTCCTCTTGTATTAAATATTTTTTAATAAAATAAAAATTTTATAATTATATTTTAATAAAATAATTAAAATAATCTTTTCCTTCTTAGTTTCTTATAAAAAATTTTAAAAATAATATAAATATTATTTTTTTTTTTTTAATAATAGACCTGGATCTTATCCAATATTTTTTTTTTATGTTTTACTTCCTTTCTCCACCTCTTTCCATCCAGAGAGTTCAGCCCGTGCAATCCGTCCGGTTGGCCAGCCCGTGGAACCGTGACCTGATGTCCTTTTTCCTCATTTTATTTTTATTTTCCTTTTGTTTTCCTCAACGCTTTGATTTATTTTTTTTTTAGTGATTGCCCCGTGGCTGGTGTTGGATGTTGGAAAGACAGGAGAGAAAGTTAGACTGGTTCTCGAGCATAAAGCTAACCCCTAAATATTTCTTGTACAGCGAAAGCAACACCGACATTTATCAAAAAGTTGATTAAAAAAGTTTAGTTTGTTTGAACCGGTCCAAGCAAAATTTTTTCTTTTCCTTGCAAAACACCGTATAAAGTGTTAGCTGGGAAGGAAAATGAAAGGAGTCATCTTCTAGGTAGCTCGGAGAAATGGTTATCGATATCGATACTTGATATTCGAGTTGTTGCGGGTATAAAGGTGATGGGCCATTTTAGTCCACAATAATTATGACTCGGAGAATTCTAATTAACGTTGGAAGACTTTTTTCTCCGGACATGTTTTTTAGATTAAATACGAGGATCGTAGTATTTTGTTTGATCCAGGAATAAAACCGTAAGGTGCACGAGCCATATGACCATGAACTAGCTTTGATCATAACATTGACGTCATTTATGAAATTTTCTTTCTGATTGGGAGGCCCGTATCGATTGTGAGTTAAAGAAAATTTTGATTTATATGGAAGGATCCTTCTTTCCCGTATGAGATATTTTTTAGAATAAAGTACAAGGATTATAGCATTCTTTTCCATGTAAAGTATATTTTGAAATGAAGTATGAGAGTCATGACATTTCATTTGACCCATCTCCAAGAACAAAACTGCAGAGATCCAAGAACCAAAATGAATAATACTTTGTATACATGTGGCAAGGAGAATGATCCTCGCATGATCATAAACTAGCCTTGATGAGTAACTAAAATCATTTTAGAGGTTATTGAAATGTGTGCCATGTTAGTGATGTTCGGATAACTCTTTCAATTGTAGAAAAGCTAAATACATATGAGTGATTGATTGATCCGGAATTGTTCTAGTTATCATGTTTCAATTGTTTGAGAACATTTGCACCCTTTTATATGCGGTTTTATGCATGAGTTAAAATGAGATTATTAGTAGGGGTTGATTATAAAATACTTATATTCTCCATGGATAATCAGGCATCTAGATTAGGCATTTATCAACTGTCATCTCTAAATGTTAATCGAGCAGGTCTAGAAGAGAGATTTGAACTTCCAAGAAGCTACATAAAGTAATTGCCAAGCAACTCTCATGGATGGTCACCAAAGTTCACATGGATTGGTGTTTTAATTATCTGTACCTTCTCGCCAAACCATGCTCATTGGGCTACGCATGAGACTTGTCGTACCACGAGGCTGGACGAAGAAAATTTGTTTGCTGCAAACGTCCGAGGAGCTGATCCAAGGTGGCCTATAAGTTGTTCGAGTGACCTCGTCCAAGTGAGGACTCGAAATCCCTATCTTAGGATGCACTCCACTCACATGCTGCCACGTGTATGGTTTGATATCATCTCATTAATAATGGCCACCTCCCACCCACAGCCATGAACGAAGAACCGAGCCTTTAATGCAAGTCAAAGATCCATGCTTCAACCAAATCCAACTCCTATCAGATAGATTCATACCTAAATTAGCAAGGACTGGTTCTTGAATCATGGTCATATGTGATCGGTATTCTTGAATCATGGTCATATGGTGATTAATATTGTTGATATGAACTAGAGAAGATTCCCATCAAGTTTGGATGCTTCTAGCTTGTACATGGATGCAAAGAGGGCTTGATTCTGCCTCTTCGCATCCTCTCTAGTTCATGTCCAAACTGTTAGAAGTAATTTGTTATTTTAGTTATGTTGACCTGGTTTTTAGAAGTTTAGTTGTGAATAAAAGTAATTTATTATCTAAGTTTAGGAAGGATCGTATAAGTTAGTTGCTATTCTATATTATCTTTTATTATGTTGTTACCTATAAAGAGGTAGCATAAGTTTTGAATAAAATGATGAAAAAGAGGTTTTCTTTGTTTTACCGCCCTGTGTACTTATCACGAAGCTAATTCGGCGGCCGATTTCTTAGCCTCTCTTGCTCGCAAAGGAGAATTTACTATCAACGGCTCAGAAGATATTCCTCTAGTCTTAGCTCACATTCTGTGGGCTGATTATCATGGCATAACCTCTTTTACCGGACTATCTTTTAACATGGATACCTTTTTCATATGCTGGAACAATGGGGCTGCCAAGCCTGGCTGTACTCAACTTTATGTCTTCACCTCCTTGGACTGCATTGATCTATGCTGTCATAACTTATTGCCTATCATCTTTCAACCTTACCTGCTGGGTTCCTTGCAAACAATTCAAACATTCAGCCCACAAAGAATTCAATAAAAAAAAAGGAAAAAAAATGCAAAAGCAATAACTCAAATGGATCAAAAATTGCCTGTCTTTAAATACATTGGAAAGAAAAAAAGGAAAAATTTGAAAAGAATACAAATTTTTTTTCCATCTAACAACTATTTCATTTTTGCAGGCACAAAAGGGGCTTCCTACCTTTTCTCTTGTTGTTCTCAACCTTGTGTATCAATTCAGGATGCTATCTACCCCTCCAGACTGCATCATCTTACCATTACATCTCATTACTTTTTGCTCTAATATCTGTTGGAACAATTTGGTTTATGTGTGCTGGGTGGGAAAGAATCTTATTAATCAAGAATCTAAAGCTTTGCTGTTTACTTCAGTTCTGGTAGGTATCTTTTTTTTGACTTGAAAAACTTGAAACTACCTCTCAATCACTAGCACGTTGTCTCTCATGACAACCAACTTCAATCTGCTCTTTATCTCATCATTCCTAAGGACATCTACCATAAAGAAGGCATTATTCATGTGTTATCCATTTTTATAACTTATATATGGAAGCCTGCAATACTTATTTCTGTTGGAGTCCTGACCAATAATCGAAGGTGCCTTTGTTGTTATATGCTGCCTATGCGAACCACATGGTTGGGAGGAAAAATTCGGTTTGGTCCCCAGTTTGGAAGCTGCATGAAAAATCTGATTTTTACCCTCATTTGTATTGTTTCTACTTGGTTCGTTTACTGCCTCACACTTGATTTAAGCTGCTGTTACATATTCTCCTCCAAAATTCACAAATGCTGGAATCAAACTCATTTTGACATGATTGCCTTGCTACCGGTGTATGATGCCACTTTGCATTATCTATTTTACCAATATTATGAAGCTATGCCGGTTGCTCCTCAACATTTTCAGCACATTTTGAGGGTGCCCCGGTGTTTTAGCCATCATTCAACCATGTGCTGGACATCTTTTATATGCTCTGATTGCTATTTTCATTATGTTGCCTCTCATTGCTGCAGGTGCTGCCTTTTTATAACTGTGGGAAACCAATTTCTGAGGGCAGGCCATGCAAATCATTCTATCCGTAAGCCCCCTATTCACAAGGTCACTTCGGGGACTTGTGGATGCCACTGTCAATGCGAAGCCTCCAATTCTCAAGTGCTTTTGGGTATTTTCTCTCTGCTCATTCCCACTACTGCTGATTTCAATATTTATTTTACCTGCTGCTCCTAGATACAGGCTCGAGCTTGTTGCCCAGAGATGATGCAACCCAAGAGGGGGGTGAATTGGGTTTTATAAAACTTTCAAACTATTTGTAATAAACTAAAGCAAGTATGTGCTTGATCAATTCAATGTTTGTATTTTGGCAATGTATTTGTGTGCTTCAAAATAATATGTAACGGAATTAATAAAGTAAATGCACAAGAGTAAATAAGCATTAAAGAAGCAAGCACAAATACAATAATATATAGTGGTTCGGTGCACTCCAATGCACCTACATCCACTCCCCAAAATTTTCTTGTGAATTTACTATAATCTCAACAGATTACAGCCGATTAGTTTTCGGGCTTACTAATCAAAATCTGACTTATTTTCACAAGGCTCACAAGTCACAACCTCACTTGGTTTTACGAGCTAACCAAGAACCTAATTGGTTTTCACAAGGCTAACCAACAACCTCCCTTGGTTTTCCGGGCTAACCAACAACCTTAGTGGTTTTGAGGGCTAACCACCAACCTAATTGGTTTTCCAAGGCTTACCAATAATCTCACTTCGTTTTACAATAGGCTAACCAAGAACCCTTACAATAAATATGAGTTTGAAATAAAGATACAATGGAAGCTTTCTAAAATAAAGCAAGTATCTCTTTGAAGCTCTTGGATGATGTTGAAGAAGCTTTGTTTTCAATTTGTTGAAGCCTTTGAATGAAGCTTGATGTTGTGGACTTGGAAACTCTCTTTGAAATTGGATGCTTGAAGGCTCAACTCTCTCAAAATATGAATCCTTAAGGTGTATGGAACTTTTCTTTTCAAAGGATTGCCTTCCCATTTGATTTGTGTTGATTATATAGCTCTTCAAACCTTAAATGACCATTAGAAACCGTTGGAGAGGAAAAACTAGCCGTTACAAACATTTTGGGGAAGTTCTGTTCTTCAGAAAACTAGCCGTTGCAGAGTTGTCGTCCGTCAGATGTCGACACTTCAGGTCATGTGTCAATACTTAGGGTCGACACTTGGAGTCCGTGAGTCGACACATGACCAAACCTTGAAATTATCTCGTTTTATCTTCTGTTTGGTTTCAGGCCTTGAGTCGACACTTCACTGTTCATGTGTCGACACTTTGAGTCGACATTTGGTTTCCATATGTCGATACTTCAGCGTGCCGGATGAAAAAAAAAATTTCTGTGTATCAGTCCATGTGTCGACACATTTTGGTGTCGACACATCACTTGACCGGTGTCGAAACTTGTCCAAATTTAATATTTGAGTACTTCAAGGTCTTCAATATATGTTCCAAGGTCTATAACTTGAAATTTCATGGCTTCTTCAACTGAATGATAATCTTTTCAATCTTTCAGCATTAATGAGTACCTGAAACTAATAAATACTTTTAACATGCATTAATACTCATATATACTTAAATGTTTTGTCAATTATCAAAATCAAGACCAGAATCAACAGAGCTATCTTTTATCACTCGATAGAACTTAGCAAAGTAAATGCTAAGTATGGGTTTACAATACCACACCATCAGTAGGAAGGAAGCTGAGTTCTTATGTCATTATTTGCAAACTCTGTAAAAAATACTACTGTTTTTTGGTTTGGTCTTCAGTTTGATTTCGTTGCCCACTTGGTATGTATTATATTTCACTGTATAGATTGTAAACTTTGGTTCAGTTCAATGTATTGAGGGCATCTCTCTTTATATGCCCCCCTCCCCCCCCCCCCCCACAAAAAAAAAAAATGATGAAAAACTTTTTCTCTCCCAAAACAAAAATTCTATTTTTGTTAATACAAACTAAAGAGGATTCAAACTCAAATAATTTTTTTTTTTACAAAAAAAAATGTAACCTGTTACTGGTATTAATTTGATAAAAATGCTAAAAACCATCTATCTGATGATAATATAATTTTACAATAAGTTGCTACTCGATTCTATGGTATCCAAGCCTTGGCCAAGACTGCCTACCAAAATGGAACGGTGATATGAACAGGTGATTAGTGGGGAAATCGAACCGGCACTTGTACTCTTTTATCTTTTACTAGTGCACTCGTGCTCAAGCAAAACTAAACCAAATAAATGTACTAAAAAAAAAAAATTTATTAAACATGATCAATATTGGTAAATGACAAATTATTTAGAAAGATCTTCGTTATAAAACTTAGGATGCAAATGGATGGGATAATAAGTAACCCTAAAGCAAACTTGATTTCTTGGTAGTGTTCTAATATTAGATCCAAATATAATCTAATAGAAAATTGGATCGAGTCAGATTCATGGACCAAATTTTTGATCCAATGAATCATTCAGGTCAGATTAGATCCATCTATAACTTAACTACAATCTAAAAAATTAAAATTTAGATCAGATATAGATCAAATCCGAATCAAATATAATCAACTATATTTTAATTACCACGTAGCTAACTATTATTAGCCATACAAAATAAATAATATATGATATTACTATTAAGATAAATTAGTATAAAAAAATAATTTTAAATATATATTTATATTAAAGATATTGCCCATACAAGTCTTGAATTATAATTTAGAGGGGATTCGAATCGTGTAAGATATTAATACAATAAATCTAGAGCTAATTCAAAAAATTGGATGGACTCGATTACAGTATTTGATTTGGGTTCTTTAAAATGAATTAGATTTGGCCTAAAAAGATCGAATCAGGTCATATCATGGATCAATCTAATTTTTGGAGGATTATAGCGAGAGGGAAGTATGCTAGGTTCAACATCTTAGAGTGTAAACTGGGAATTAACCATTCGTACACTCCAATGCCTTGAAAATTCATTTCCTTCCATTCAAGGATGGGACTAAGGTGATGATGGATGGTTCTCGAACATGCTAAAATTCACCCATCCAGCTGCCACTTACATTACTGGTCTTACGTACCAGTCCATGATTATGATGATCATACGACGTGGCCATGCACCATGGCCCCATGGAGCGCATCCATCCTCGGTTGCCCCGTTTGATCGGTAATCTTAGGCATCGACCTCCCATGGAGCGCATCAATCCTCGGTTGCCCCATTTGATCGGTAATCTTAAGCATCGACCTAAGGGACGACCCATAGCGATTCTCATCAGGACTCCAAAGTCTTGACCAGTTCTACTTGAAAAAATTCAAAGATAATGAACGAGTTTGATACAGAAGATCAATGAGGAATACAATCTAGCAAAAAGTGTTCCCTGGCTGCTGCCTGTTTTTGTCTTCCATTGACCTGCTTTATTGCAGTTATAATCTAAATTTAGCATTACTTGCTCTCTAGGTCCAATTTTTGTCCATTTCATCCACCAATCAAGCCCGGAGTGATGAAAGTGTGGATTTCACTGCATCGAATCAAAGATCAGACGGTCATATTCAATTCAAGGACCGCAATCAATTACCGAGATCCATGCGAGACCCGTTCCTCGGATGGTACGTGGACCCGACACGGCGTAGAGGTGTACCGAATCCCTCAAAGGCCCACGCGTCTGACCAATTTGGAATGTTTGATCCGGTGGTCCACGGTCTCTGATGAGGCCCGTGGCGTGAGGGTGGGCTCGAGACACCGTAGACCCAACCATCATCATCGTGATGGGATTGGATGCGGGACCTTGATCCATCCATACCCGGGCGTAAGGGGTACTGTCACGCCGGATATCCTTGGCACAGATTTTATCCGGCGTGACAGGTACCACGATACAATCTCGAGCGAGAAAATGAGACGGGGAAAACAACTCGATAAATCGCACAGGTCCAGAAGGTTTGAAGGGAGCGAGACACGTGCGAGGGGCGGGCTGACTGGGTGCGTGGTCTCCGCTGACACGGACGGCCTGCTCTCACGTGACGTGGCACGCGGTTTCTCCGGGATCGGTAGTTGACTGCTCGTCCTCGTGCGCTTGCACACGCGCGTCGCAGGCTGACCCATGTGTGCCGCCATTCAACCAGGTGTGAGACGCGGGCTTGGTGAATTTTTGTCGAGAGAACTCGTGCTCGTTCGGACTGCGATGAAGAACCCAGAGTTTTACGTGGCTTTTTCTTCCTTTCTTTCTTTCTTTCTTTTTTTTTTTTTTGTCCCTCCTTCCTTCTCCGCATGGCATGTCGAGGGACATTTGCTTGCTTTGACGGAGCAACAAGCGCTGCGTTTAGGTTGAAATGATCGGACCAACACCCACCACCACCACCATTTCCTTTTATTATTTTTTTCAGTGTTATTAAACTGCTACAATTCTATCGTCATACATATTTACAAAATATGTCTGAAAATATAATGATTTACATTGTACCTGAAGCATAGACATTAAAAAATAATATAATAAATATATTATTATAAATATTTAAATTATATTAAACATGGTATAAATGTAAAATCAAATATTAATGGATTGAATGCATAAAATCGAAATTATGGGAAATGTTGGGATATCCCGGTTCAGCTACGAACCGAACTCCGGTTTGACTGGCCGAAGCCTTTTTCTCCGGACTTCGGACCAGGAAAGTGACAGGCCAATTGCAGGCAACTCAAGGCTTCTCACCGGACTATGATATTCGAATGACAGAACTTCGGACGACGTCTTCGGCCCTGACCGAAGATCAAGTTTCTCATCGACTTCCGAAGACACGCTCTTCGGTCCCAGCTATAGACACAATCTCCGGCCCCGGGGCAAATGCCAAGTCTTCGGCCCACGCAAAGGGAAAACCCGAAGATGGGACCACGATCTGGCCCAAATAGGCAACTGTAACCAACGGTTACAATCAACACTCTCCATGCCACAATCATGGTGCACCACTCCAGCTACCACGCCTCCGATCTGGCCGAAACCGCTCAATGACAACCCACGATCGCCAATCATGGAAGAAATTAACTCCCCACAATCACCGGAAAAAGAGCGGACCGCAGGCCGGAGGCCTCCCCTTAAATAATGGTAAGAAGAATAGCTCGAGGAGGTACGCTCACATACACATTCACAGATTCGCCCATACTCTAAGAGCTTTTCTCTCACACTCTCGACACCCTTCCCCATTCTGTGGCTGGGATCCGCCACTGACTTAGGCATCGGAGTGTTCCCCGCCGGAACAACTCCGGCAATGGACCTGTTTTGCAGGTGAACCAGGGAGCGGTCCTGCGGTGCAGTAGCTCCGACCGGCCGATTCAGGGACTTCACGCCAATAGATTGGCGTGCCAAGTAGGGGGCGCGTTAGCACTTTTCAAGCTCCCTCCTAGACAAGGGGAAATAAAAAATTCTTGATGGCGAGAGGAAAGGCTCAAATAGCTTCTACAAGCCGGAGTCGTGCTCTGTCCCAGGGGGGCGCACCCCCGGGGGAGAACGATGTTCCACCTCCCACAATTGTTGTGGGACTACAGCAATTCGAAGCCCTCGTGAACCAGGTCACCAACCTCACGGCCATGGTTCAAGATTTCCAGAACATAGCCTTTCCGGTGGGAAATCCACCGGCCGCCTCCAGACATAGCTCTCGGTCTTGAAGGAGGAGAGCCCCACGGGAAGATTCTACGCATCTCTCACCCCATTCTCAGCCCTCTCCCGAAGGCCAAACTTCGAGATTGCCTAGGTCCGCCGATTCCCCGCAAAAAGGGAAATGGCCTAGGCAAACTCCCTCACCCTCCTCCGAAGACTCCATCTCTGTGGAGAGAGCGCCGAAGCAGACTCTCGATTATGACGGGAGATTCAGAGCCATCGAGTCAGAGATGGTGAAGGCGCGGGAACAGAGAATGCGTGATCTGAAAGATCCCGACGATTTAATTGTGGGTGATATACGCCCACCATACACCGGCCATATCATGGCCGAGGTTATTCCTCGGCACTTCAGGGTTCCCCATATGGAATCCTACGACGGCACCTCCGACCCCCTTAATCATTTGGGCAGCTTCAAGGCCCATATGATGATCCAAGGAGCTTCGGACGCGATGTACTGCCTAGCATTCCTGGCTACCTTGAAGAAGTCTGCTCGGATGTGGTACTCGAGCCTGCGCCCAGGTACCATTGATTCTTTTTCCGAGTTAGAAAAATTATTTGTCTTGCATTTCAGGACCTGCCGCAAGACTCCATGGAATACGGATACACTGTTCCTCCTTCACCATAACGAAGGAGAAAGCCTGCGAGACTACATCTCTAGGTTTAAAGCGGCCACGCTTGAGATCCCCGATCTCAACGAGCACGTGGCCATGTCTGCACTGAAGAAGGGGTTTCGTACCCCCAGGCTTACCTTTTCCTTGGATAAGAAGTTTTCTAAAAGCTACGCTGAGCTCTTGTCAAGGGCTCAGAAATATGCCGATGCTGAAGAGCAGGCGGCTAATCAACGACTGATCGAAGGGAAACACCCTTAAAAAAAGAAGAATAACAGGGGACAAGGTCCCCAAACTTCCAATAACAATGGCGGCAAATATACAGACCGCCGAAAAAGTCCTCCCAGGCCTAGAGCGTCGGGAGGAAGGTTCGACTCTTACACCCCCTCAACCTCCCTCGAGAAAAGATCCTCATGGAGATAGAGAAGGAGAATTATCTCCAACGGCCCTATCCTATGAAGGCTTCCTCTTCCATAAGGAATAGGAACAAATACTGCGGATTCCACCGGGACCATGGCTACAACACAGAAGAGTGCATCCAGCTGAAGGATGTGATTGAGGATCTCATCAAGAGAGGGTACTTGGGATGGTACATTGGTTGCCAAGGACCTTGATCGAAAGCAACTGTTCCCAAGCCACCTCCCAAAGAGGCTGAATTGCTAAATCAAAGGCCCACCAACGGAGGTGTAGGGATGATACACTGACCCACCAATTGGAGAAGGGATGAGGACGACGCTCCAAAGCGACTTAAGGACAACAACTCTATCCTCTTCTCCGACGACGACCTTGTGGGAGTTTGACTCCCACATGATGATCCCCTTGTAATCTTGGCCGTAGTGGCCAATTATTATGTACAGCGAATCCTTGTTGATAATGGAAGTTCGACTGATATCTTGATTTACGATGCATTCTCCAAAATGTGTTTGCCTAGACATCAACTACAAAGATCCCCCATGCCGTTATCCGGTTTCGAGGGCAACCAAGTTTATGCCGAGGGAGAAATAGTGTTGCATGTAACCCTCGGCACTGAACTTCAACAAAAGACATTGCCGATCAATTTCACGATGGTTCGGATCCCCTCAGCATACAATATTATTCTAGGACGGCCTGCCTTGAACAAGTTCCGAACTGTGATCTCCTCTCACTACCTCTTGGTGCGCTTCCCCACCAGGAACAGTGTCGGAGAAGTTAGAGGAAACCAAAGGACAGCACGACAGTGCCTGATGATCGAAGACAGGCATTTCAATGATTCAACAACTCCGGATCCGCTGGATCCGAGGGATGCAACCACAAACCTTGGTGAGCCCATGGAGAGGACCATCTCGGTATCTTTGACAGAGGAAGACCCCTCCAAAGTCGTGCAAATCGGGAGCACACTTGATGAGGAAACCAGAACAGAGTTGGTCCGTTTCCTTAGGGACAACGCCAACTTCTTCGCCTGGTCGGCTTCGGACATGCCGGGGATTCCTACCAAAGTAATCACTCATCGGCTGGAAGTAATTCCTGAGTACAAGCCGGTACGGCAGAAGACAAGGAGCTTCACTCCTGAAAGACAGAAAGCTGTGGACGAAGAAGTTGGCAAGCTCCTTAAAGCAGAGTTCATCCGAGAGGCCCACTACCCCGAGTGGTTGGCCAATGTGGTAATGGTGAAGAAAGCCAGCGACAAGTGGAGGATCTGCATTAACTATACAGACCTCAACAAGGCTTGCCCAAAGGATAGCTTCCCTTTCCTGAAGATTGATCAGCTGGTCGACGCTACTGCCGGCCACCAATTGCTGAGCTTCATGGACACTTTCTCCAGCTACAACCAAATTAGAATGGATCCGCAAGATGAGGAGAAGACGACTTTCATCACTGATAAAGGTCTCTACTACTACAAGATGATGCCGTTCGGCCTCAAGAATGCCGGAGCAATATTTCAAAGGCTGATCAACAAGGTATTCAAAAAATAACTGGGAAGAAACATGGAGGCCTATGTTGACGACATGATCGTCAAAAGCCTCCTCTGGAGAGATCACATCCATGACTTGGAAGAGTCATTCAATGCTCTACGGCACTATCACATGAAGCTAAACCCAGCAAAGTGTGCCTTTGGGGTCACTTCGGGCAAGTTCTTGGGCTTCCTTGTCACCAAACGAGGGATTGAGACGAACCCTGAGAAGATTCAAGCCCTGAAGGATATGAGACATCCCTCCTACAAAAAGGAAGTCCAGCAGTTCATAGGAAGAATTGCCTCCCTAAGCAGATTCATTTCTCGGTCAGCCGAGAAATGCCTTCCATTCTTCAAAGTACTCTGACAATCAAAGGGCTTTGAATGGTCCGAAGACTGTCGCATTGCCTTTGAGGAGCTGAAGAAGTACCTGGAGACCCCGCCATTGCTTTCCAAGCCACAAGAAGGCGAGGTCCTCTACCTATACCTCTCTGCTTCAGATGAAGCGATCAGTTCAGTTCTTGTCCGGAGAGATGAAGATGGATCTCTCAAGCCGATCTACTATATCAGCAAGGTCCTGCATGATGCTGAAATGTGATATGCAAGGATGCAGAAGCCGATCTACTATTTGGTGATTGCGGCAAAGCGACTACGGCCATATTTTCATGCCCACTCTATTATGGTGCTAACAGATCAACCTCTTAAGGTCGTTCTCTGATCTCCGGACATCTCTGGAAGGATAGCCATGTGGGCTGTGAAGTTAAGTGAATTTGGCATCAGTTTTCAACCTCGATTGGCTATGAAGGCCCAGGTGCTCTCCGATTTCTTGGCTGAATGCACCAGGAGGTCCGAAGATGAAGCATCTTCTGTAGAAGAAGTCCCGAAGGAGATGAAGTTCGTTTGGGTACTTCATGTGGACGGAGCTTCCAATGCTACTGGATGCGGGGCTGGACTCATGTTAGCCGAACCTAATGGCCATACCACAGAGTGCGCACTCCGGTTCTCCTTCCATGCCTCAAATAACCAGGCCGAATACGAAGCCTTGCTCGCCAGACTTCGGATCGCCAAAGATCTGGGAGTCCAGTAATTTCGAGCCTTCTCGGACTCCCAGTTGGTTGTGAATCAAGTTAACGGAGAATATGCAGCCAAGGATCCAACCATGGTGCAGTACTTGAAGAAGGTACGAGCTTTATCCTCCCAGCTGGAATATTTTGAGATCATCCATGTTCTACGATCAGAAAACTCCCGGGCGGATGCATTGTCTCGACTGGCAACTACGTTACCGAAATCTCTCGGATGCACCTTTGTTGAACATCTTGAAACTCCAAGCATAGCCGAAGAGGCTGTAGAGATACGCCAGATCGATGCTGAACCAAACTGGATGGATCCCATCATCAAGTTCCTGAATGAGGGAGAGCTAGCAGAGGATAAAGCAGAGGCCAAGAAGATTCGCTGGATGGCATCTCAGTACGTCATCTTAGACGGAACCCTCTATAAGAGATCATTCTCTCAGCCACTGCTAAAAAGTTTAGGACCCACATATGCGGATTATGCTCTGAGAGAGGTCCACGAGGGCATCTGCGGTGATCACTTGGGAGGCATGTCCCTGGCATACAAGATCATTCGACAGGGATATTACTGGCCCTCCATCCAGAAGGACTCGGCTGATTTCGTGCGAAAGTGCGACCAGTGCCAGAGGTACGCCAATGTACAGAGACAGCCTGCGAGTCACCTGACTCAACTGGCAATCCCATGGCTTTTGCCCAGTGGGAAATGGACATGGATTTTGAAAATGAGGAGAAGACATCTTTTGTAATCGAGAAAGGTCTCTCTTGTTACCAGGTGTTACCATTCGATCAAAAAAATGCTGGGGCAACTTACCAATGACTAGTCATTAAAGTCTTTGAGAAACAACTTAGAAGAAATATGGAGACTTATGTTGATGATATATTAATGAAAAGCATTCAAATGCCAGACCATATCGAGGACCTAAGAGAAGCTTTTGACACGTTACGACATCATCAGATGTAGTTGAATCTAACAAAGTATGTCTTTGGGATGTCATCTAGAAAGTTTCTCAAATTTCTCATCATCAACCGAGGAATCGAAGCCAATCCCACGAAAATAAGAATGATTCTTGATATAAGACATCCCTCTAATAAGAAAGAGGTTCAACAACTAATTGGGCGCATTACTTTATTGAGCTGATTTATTTCTTGATCGGTTGAGAGATGTCTCCCATACTTCAAAACCTTATAGCAAACTAAGAACTTTGAGTAGATAGATGATTGTTGATCAACTTTTGAAGAATTGAAAAAATATCTGAGCTCCCCACCTTTAATCTTAAAATCTCATGAAGGAGAAGTCTTGTACTTATACCTTTCTGCTTCCTATGAGGTAGTAAGTTCAGACTAATCAAAGAGGAATGTAGAGGGGTACAAAAATCAATCTATTACTCCAGCAAAGTATTGCATGATGGAAATATGAGATACTCAAAAGCAAAAAAGTTGGTTTATATACTAGTGGTAGTGACAAAATACTTGAGGCCATATATTCAGGCTCACTTAGTGACAGTACTGACAGATCAGCCACTAAAAGCCATCTTGCAATGGCCTAATACATCAGAAAGAATAGCCAAGTGGGTTGTTAGATTTGACAAGTACGACATATCCTACGATCCATGCATGGTATTTAAAGTTCAAGTTCTAGCAGACTTCATTGCTAAATGTACTTGGGCTGATGAAGAGGACAATCAGGGAATAATGGAGAAAGAAGTCAATCAAGAGAAGGCTGATGAAGAACATTCGAAACTTGCATAGATACTCCATGTGGATGGAGCATCTAACTCATTCGGCAGTGGAGCATGTTTGATTTTAGCAAATCTTAAAGGAGTTATTGCTGAATACGCACTCTAATTTGCTTTCTAAGTATCAAATAATCAAACCGAGTACAAGGCACTCCTGGCTGGACTGAGAATTGCTAAGAAACTCAAGATTAAGAAGCTAAGAGCCTTCACCAATTTTCAACTGGTAGTAGCCAGATAAAGGATGAATTTAGAGTTTGAGATCCAATTATAGCAAAGTATTTGAAGAAAGTACAAACTTTCATGCCTGAATTCAAGTTTTCTGAGATCTTCTATGTCCCTCGAGTTAAAAATGCTTGGGTCGATACACTTTCTTGACTAGCCACTTCAACCATTGATTCCCTTGGTCGAATGTATATCAAGCACCTTGAAGCCCTTATCATTGATAAAAGTATAAAAATACATCAAGTGAAATGTGAAGCTAGCTGGATGGATTTAATTATAAAATACCTAACTGAGAAAGTTCTGCCTAAAGATCTTGTGGAAGCCAAGCGAGTTAGACGGATGGCTTTACAATACATAACTAGAGAAGGAGTCCTTTATAAAAGATCTTTTACTTTATCCCTCCTGAAATGCCTAGGTTCGATAAATGCTGATAATGCACTCAAAGAAGTACATAAAGGCATATATGGTGATTATATGGAGGTAGATCTCTAGCCTATAAGATATTGAGATAAGGATACTATTGGCTGACTATCCAAAAAGATGTAGCTGATTTTATCAGAAAGTGTGATCAATGCTAGAGCTACTAAAATATCTAAAGGCATCTTGTGAGTCAGCTAACTTAGTTAACGGCTCTATGGCCATTTGCTCAGTGAAAAATGGGCATTCTCGATCCATTTCTCTCAGCTTCTGGCTAAACAAAGTTTATCATCATGGCCATTGATTATTTCACTAAATGGAAAGAAGCTAAATCCTTAGCTCACATAACTGAAGGAAATGTCAAAAAGTTTATTATAAATAATATAATTTATCATTTTAGGATTCCACATGTCATTATTATTGATAATGGAAGATAATTTGATAATCAAATGTTCAAAAATTTTTATGCTCTATATCATATTGTTCATAAGTTGACCTCCGTTGGGCACTCTTAATCGAATGGTAAAGTCGATGTGACAAATCAAACAATCCTTCATAGTTTAAAGAAAAGGTTAAATGAAGTAAAATGACTTTGGATCAACGAATTAAGTTCAGTACTCTAAACATACCAAACAACTTCTTAGACTTTGATAGAGGAATCTCTATTTAACTTAATATTTGGGACTGAAGTTATAACATTAGTAGAGATTGGCTTGCCGTCTGTGAGAGTTGAACATTTTAAAGAGTCGAGTAACTCAGAGTGGCAAATAATAGACTTAGATTTATTAGAAAGAACAAGACTCCAAGCTCATCTAAGGATGGCATGTTATCGGTAAAAAGTTACCTGATATTACAATTCCATAGTTAATCCAAAAATTTTTTGGTCAAGCAATTTTGTATTGTAAAGAGCTAAAGTATCCAAACCTACTGAACAAGAAAAACTTTCTCTAAATTAGAAAGGATCATATCGGATTACTAAAGTAATATGTCTCGGAGCTTATAAGATAGAAAGCTTAGATATATCCCATGTCGTCCGTCCATGAAATACGGAGAATCTATGAATGTATTATCAATGACTTAAAAAGTTACTTTTTTACATCCCACAAGAGTACTTTGTAATGTTGAATGGATAATTGACTAACACCCAGCTACCTAAAATCCATTGGTATGTCCGATAATGTCATATAGTTGGCTTAATTGTCCGACTAATTAGTATGTCTGATAAATTATATAGTTGGCTTAACTGTTCAACTAATTAGTATGTTCAATAAATTATATAGTTGACTTAATTATCCAACTAATCGATATGTCTGACAAATTATATAGTTGGCTTAACTGTCCAACTAATCAGTATGGCTGATGATTATATGTTGTCTTAATTATCCAACTAATCGATATGTTTGACAAATTATATAGTTGGCTTAATTATCCAACTAATTGGCATATCCAACAAATTATATAGTTAGCTTAATTATCCAACTAATTGGTATGTCCAATAAATTATATTGCTGACTTAATTATCTAACTAATCGGTATGTCCGATAAATTATATAGTTGACTTAATTGGACAACTAATCGATATATCTGACAATGTCAAATAACTGGCTAATATTTTCATTCAAGTTCAACCAGTTCATTCAACCACCAACTCAAGAAGATTGATCGACAAGTTAATTATTAAAAGATAAAGTTGACCATTGCCAAAGAATTTACTGGTAAAAAAAAACAAAAGTCTTAGTTAATCGATTGATGTTGGTAGTTGACTGGTTAATTAATGCTATGGCCAATAATTTGATACTTAAAATTTTCAAGCAAAGAACAAAAAGAGTTACAATGGAAGGAAGGAAACTTCATTGATATTTCATTCATTCAGAAGAAAGTTTCTATAAAAAGGTGACAACCTTTGCAAAAAATTAAAGGTCAAATAGACTAACAAACAAGTTTCCAAGAAGACAAAAGTTTAGTAAAGTGAAAAGTTAAAAAGCCTTTAGGCTTGGTCTTCTAGAGTGGGCTGATAGGATTCCTTGAGAACTGATGGCTCATTAACATGAAGCACATCCAATTTAGAAACCGGAGGAGCAATTTCTTCAAGTTGGGCAAGTTCCGGTGGCATTTCAGGGATAGTGACTGGAAGGGCAAATTCTTTGGCTTGGATTTCTTTGATTAGCCACTTCTTCTTGGATTTAACCTTCCTCATCCCCTTCTATAATGGCTTCTTCTCCACCAGCAACTACCTTGCAAAAGTCCAAACCCAAGAAAAACTCCTTAACTTTTTCTTTACAATTATTAAAGCCAATCTCAAAACTGAAAGCCCCTGCTTTAATGACTTCATCTTCAAAGGTAAATAAATTTTTGTAATCCTCCACTACCCTTAGAGCCTTTTCCTCTACTAACCTGGCCTTCTTCTTTGTCCCTTCCTCCTGGGTGATGGTATCAACGACTTTTTTCTTTAGCTTTTTCATGATCTTTTTGTCAGACAGAAGCCTCTTCTTTTCCTCTTCTTCAGCTTGGCCTATGCTTTGGCCAACTTGTTTCTTGTCAAGTTAAGTTGTTTTTGAAACCGGGAGACATCTCCAATGCTCTTTTCAAGCTTAATCTCCAAACTTTGCTTCAATTTTTCAATGACTTCCTTCTGGGCTTGCATAGTCTCAAGCTGATCCTTGAGAGTTCAACTGAGTTCTACGAATCCTTGAAAGCTTTTTTCTATTAGAGCTACCTCATGAATAAACTAGAACAAATAATTTTTTAAGTTAGAAGAATAATTGATAGTAATTATTGAACTAGATGAAGACAAGTTACCTTAAGAAGACTCGGGTATGGCAAGGGAATGACCTCGTCTAGATGATGAGATTTAGTTATTTTCCAATCTTTTGGAAGAATGATAGCTTTCAGTAATCGATGAGTTATTTCAGGGTTCTGTAGTCCCGACTCGTCAAAAAAGTTATTCAAGTCGATGTATGTCTCAGGCTCTTCAGTAGTCCAATAATCTTCTTTAGACCCTGCGGAAATTCGCGATGCTCTTCCTTTATTAGCACAAGCATGGGAGAAAGGGGGCTTATCGATGGACTGAACAACCATGCAGGAGATAAGTAAGATAACAAATCATGCCTTATCGACTGGGGATTAGTAACGGTGGCATCTTCATCAAAAACCATTGCCGCTGCAGTATGCGTAGTAGTTGGAACATGAGTGGTTGAAGCCAGTGGGACCTCAGAGGCTGAAGAACTTAGGGTAACACGCATCTTCTTTGGTTGATGGGATGTCTCTGTAAGGGCAACATACCTCTTTTGGACTGCTTGTCGAAACTTTTTTGTGCCAGGCCTCATGCTCTTGTCTGCAAAAAGAAAAGTCATAAACTTGGTTAGATGAACAAAGCAATGACAAACAAAAACTAACTAATTATTTGACTATACCTAAACTAGGTGCCATGCCAGAGGCTCTACTTGCCTAGCAGCTCCATCGGTGGAACTCGAGCCTTCAAGTCTTTCAAAATCCTCTTTGTTAGCTATGAGGATCTTCTTATCATCATTGAGGGTTAATCGAGACTTCCTCCACTCAGTGTTGAATTTGCAAGACTATTTAGATGATAAGAAAAAGTAGAATTTTCATCCATGAATAATGGATGGAAGACCCTTAACTAACTTCTGGCCATGGTGCGGTGCAATGACCCACCATTCTCGGCTGTGAGGATCCTTCATAATCATAAAGAGAGAATAAAATATGGAAGTTCTGAGCTTAATTCAAAAATAATGACATAGGACGATGAAGGCACGGATGATCCAAATGGTGTTCAAAGTCAACTATGTCGAACAACTTTGTATAAGTTAAAGATCCTAATGATGAAAGGGTGAAGAAAAATATAAAGCCCTGCATTAAGATGATCCTCATATTGCTATGCTACCAGGAGAGGCTCTATTCATCCTATCATCGGGTCTAGGAGCTGATACTTGAATATCATAGGAAATTTTATAATAATTCTACAGGCTGGCTACTTTGGACCCATTAAGGATACCCTTCACCTATTCTGGATGAAGGTCCTTAACATCCAGACCTTTCATCTTCTTGAATTTAGGATTTTCAAAAGGTTGCTATGAAGCTTTCCCCATCGAAGTGGAAGCCCTGGTAGTAGCAGGGACTTCCAAAAGCCTAACCATTCTTAGGAAAGCTTCTTTAAAAAAAAAGGAAAATGAAAAAGATTTAACAATGAAAAACCTATGGAGCGGGTTCCTAAAATCCTTAAACCTTCAAGATTGAAGATGCTAACAAAAAGAGAAGAAAAAAGGAAAGAAGAGCCGCTAATGAGAAAAGAACCTAACTTGCGGGGGCCCTGAAGAAAAAGAGAACTTGAAGATGACAGAGACCCTAAGGAGGAAGATAACTTTCAGAGTAGCAAGAGAGTCCTAGGATTCGAGCAATAGAAAAAACTTTCTCATATAGGCGGTGTCAGCAACAATGATTTGATCCTCGAATGGTGAGATGTATGTTTGATTATGCTACGAGCTTGAATTACAATCGAAGAAGATGCATGGCTATTCACCATGCTCCCATTGAGATGCTGACACATCATCTCGATCTATGAGCATAGTGTCAGCATTAATGAGAGCTCAATGCGTGGTGAAGGCAAAAGGTTAGAAGAAAAAGTAATTTAATTCTATGAATCGCCGCCACATCCTGTTATTAATAATCATCTCTTCAAATGATGGTAGCTTTGACAATTAAATGACAAAGCAAACTTTTTCCACAACCTTCTAGGAGAACATTGATAGCCAATGCAAAGAAAAAAAGAGAGAGGAACTTGAGGCGGTGAAACTCATGAATATCGTGTACTCCATTCTTCCAAGATGACAAAGTATCTTGGAATTGGGAGTGTAGGATAACTGTTATACTAATTGATCAAACCTGTCAATCGATAAAAAAGTGACTGATCGATAAAGAGTACTAAGGCATGATAACCAAGAAACTCAATTGCCAGTAAGCAAAGCCAATGATATCAGAGTCCTATAAACTCTTCTTCAAGAGTTGGATGAACGGACATCTCTCCTCTTTGAGGAACTCGATGATCAAATAGTCAGACAAGATGAAATAGTCAATCAAAAAATCAATTATCAAGGCATATACATCGACAAACCTGAAATGTCCAACCAAGCGTGCAGAAAAGAGAACATCTGTTATAATAGAATGTAATCATGCCAGTTGTTCACTACAACAAAAATAAATTAGCCCCAACAAAATATTGTTAAGGCTAACAAAAGGAGGTTTCTCCTAATAGAATCCAGTTAGTATAAGTATCTATAAATATTGGTTATAGAGTATCTTCAAGGGATAAGCTAAAACTATACTTGAAAAAACTCTATCACTTTGATTTCTTTAAATTTTTCATCTGTTTCCTAAAATCTTAACTGACTTAAGCATCAAAGAGTCTCCATCGAAAAATCTTTAATTAGAGACTTGTTTTGCAGGTACTACAGGTGACCTATCGACATTTCTCATCTCTTACTACTTTAACTTAGTCGAAGAAGTCAGCCATTTAGGGTTTGCAGCAATAGATGGATTGAAGAAAAGGCACTTTAAATTATTTTATTTTGAAATGTTTTTGGAGGATTTGTTTACTTTGAGAGAAAGTAATTTATATAGCTAAATAGAAAGATGGATAATAAAATATATTATTTTAAAAATATTGAAAGTATCATTTATAATGTAGTTTTCAAATAGTATTTTTTTAAAACAATTAGGGGCATATTGGCCAATAAATTTTATTTTGTAATATAGTACAAATATAAATATTTATTATTGGTATTAGTATCATGTGTGGTACATATGAATGAGAGCTTATTTGGTTTATGTAAGTGTTTAAACATTCTAGGGCGAATAACTTTCGTAAATAACTATAATAAGCCTTAATCTATTCAATCTAGGTCCTAGTCTCTTTGACCAAAATCCTAGCAAACCTAAACCCCAACCTATCCTAACCCAATCCCAACCAAGCCAACCCCATCTTATCTAAATCCAACTAATTCAACCCTCCCTATTCTAATCATCAAATCTATTCAATTATGACCATCCATGCCTAAACATACTCAATTGTACATGATCAAATTCTATCCCAACCAATCAAATTATTCTTTAAGCTTATGATATGCATCCTATCATAATTCACCTTCCTTTTTGAGGGCTGAACATGGCAAATGAGCCTAGCTATTCTTAAAATCTTATACTTACATTGCAAACCATTTTTTACATCAATGTAGTATTGATTGGGCTAAGCTTGAATATTATTGGATCTCTTAACATCATCTCCTTATTCATTCCCTTTTATCATAGGTGCACCTTAAGAAGAATTTTTTTTTTTTTATTTAGAAGAGTACACTTTGATAAAATTACTTGTATCTTAACCAACCATTTCTCTTTCTTATTGAAACTGTTTGCTAGGTGGTATTCTAGGAGTCCTTTATCTTAATATTGTTCCTAATTAATTTGATTTTTTCCTTACTATTCTCTTATCATGTATCCACTTCATAAATCTCTCTTTTTTTCTAACTTGTGAATTTGGCTAAAATTTTTCCATCAAATAGCTAACTATCTATCAAGTGTTCTAATTATTTATATAAAAGAGAAAACCTTTATTATTTAATAATCAAAATATAATTAAAATATTAGTAATAATAAGAGATACCAGATCTAAAGGTCCATCATTACTGAAAACATCTCCATTAATGCCCTTTTAACCAACTTGTATGAGATTGTGCATTAAATAAAATAAATACATATTGTCATCCAAGGACAAGGGCATCATAATTCAAATATTGTTCAAGAAAAATTTGTTAGAATAGGATTTTAAAAAATTATGGATGTGATTAAAGAAACAGTAAAATACTTATAGAAAATTAAAGAATCAAAATCAAATAAAACCCGAAAGCATGTAAGACACTATCCTAAGGCATATTTCCATCCCTTGTACTGTAATTATCGAAAACACTGCCCCAAGATATGACTGAGATTCCTTCACTTACGAGCATGATTATGGAAGAGGTTGATGGAGACTCTTTCAACACCTAGCAAAACAATTTTGAAATAAGAAAAAAGAATTGGAAGAATAAATACTAGAGGAAAAAAAAAGGTATGAAGCATGAAATAAAACTTGTATCATTAGGTCTTTAAGATAGTCTTTTTATAGCCATCTAAATCTGACCGTTTGAATTTTTATTGGCCTATTAAAATCCAATTAGGAGTCCAACTGTTAGAAAATTAAAAGCCTAATGGTCAAATTAAAACTCCAATGGTTAAATCATTAAAAACTTTAATGATCAAATCATTAAAAATAAAAATGGTCAAATATTAAAAAATAAAATTGTTAAATAATTAATTAATTGTGGAGAAAATTTTGGATTTTCTCAATAATCCTCCTAAAAACTAATTATGTACATGTGAGCAACCTTTAGAAATAACTGATGTCAAATGAATTAGTGTTAACAAATTCAAACTATGTTATTACATAGATCACCATGATACAAAGAATATTCATGGTAAAATTTTAAAATATAAATTCAGATATATCATGAAAAAGGGATAATATGCAACATGTTCATAAAATTTATAAATCAAAGACTAAAGTATGATTGTCAAGTAATTAGTTAACATAGGAATTTAGGTTGAGAAACCCATTTTCATTGATGATGCACATTACAACAGTAGTAAAAAAAATATATTAACATGTAATATATAAAAAAGACATGCATCATGGTATTCCTTCAGGGAATACATACTTGTGTTACCATCCACAAACATCAATTGCAACATAATGTACTAGAGGAAATATAATATATTATTAATATTATTATTTAAAATCTTTGAAGAAAATGGTTAGTATTGAACTAACAAATCAAGATTTAAGAGGATAATATGTTAGGTAGAAATGTTAAGGTGACTCAACAAACAATTAATGTTTGGTAGATTCGCTAGTCCAGCCATCAGAAGAACGATTTTATTTATGGAGCAACTTGCACTTACAGAATAAACAAGTAAACATACACTTCTCCTTGGGCTATTAGTTGAAAGCAAGGAAGTGGCTAAAATTGTCATTCTGGGATTGCCACAAAATCTACAAGTGATTTGATGCCCAAGCATATCTTGATCAATTAGAATCCATACCAATTTTACAATTATAGTATCAAATCAGCATATCTGATCCCTAATTGAAATGCATGATGCATAAAAAGGATAAAATTGAGATGAATTGTGAAATATGATCATTCAAAAGTATTTCTAGCTAAAAGGTAAGATAGCAAGTTATATATTATATCAATTACAAATCAATCAACAAAAATCAAATAAAGAATAGCGGGCATGATCACAAATCCTATTAGTCATGGCTTAATCAAAAGAAGAGAACAACCATGTAAAATAATGAGTTCACAAAAGGAATCATTGAGAGACATAACTTGGTAATATACGGTACATAGTTCCTATGATCATGTTCTTGTTTCAAACAATATCACATCAAGAAACATATTTATTCTTTGCAATACAAAATGTTGATCGATATTTATAACGTATTATAATCGTGGGTTTGAAAATTAAATCCAACTGAAGATATGTAGAGGATATGTAATTCTTAGTGGAATTATTGAAAAATATATGAATGTAATGAGCACGGGATCAATAGTAATGACCATCTTGAATTTACTATATATAAGAATGAAGAGAGAGATTAATGCAAGTTGTTTGGAATGAAATTGGGATAACCAATCAGAGAGGACTTTCTTTGGAGTTTTTTTTTTTTAATACCAAAAGAGCATTATGAGCAACTATTGAATGATTCTTCAAATATGGTGATAGTTTGTCGCCAACATCAAATTATTTAGTAGTCTATGATTTTGTGGCATGCAAAACAAGTGAATATATTCATAGGAAGTCATTACCCTGGAAGAGGCATAAGTCAAATCATTCAAGTCTCAAAACATTATCCAAAATTGACATGATACAAACTAGACAGAACAAACTGTACTCTTTATGCATATCATATAAAATCTGGATAACAACATGTTAGCTTGATTGAAGGTTAGCATTGCTCCTAGGAAATATCAAATTTTATGATAATCAATCAATACCATAAAAAATCAAGGAATTTTAAAATGATAGTAAAAAACTAGTAGAGACTGAGATTCAAATAAAAGGCAATTAAAATAATACAATTATACTATCATAAATAAGATAGCAGCAAACTATATGGCTAAGTCATTAAAGAATAACTATGGCCAGGAAATAGTACAGCTAATGATTTAGTTTGGCTTATATCACAGATATCATCATGTAAACTTTGAGACTAAGATATACCCCAATTAATTATAATATAATTTAAATATAATTAAAAGAATAGATAGAATAAATTAGTTTATAGTGTTCGGGGATTTGCATAATAATAAAGAAGATTTTGATTTAAGAGAACAATCCTAGAATAATTGCAAAAGCATACATGAAGATATCATATTGAAAATAAAAGAGCATACCTGGGGTTTGATAAAATAGTGTCCCTGAATATATGAATACGCTTTGCCTTAAAATAAATAAGGGAGATACACTAAAATACTTATAATGCTTAGCAACTCATAAAACATCTAACAAAATTCGAGGGACCTCCTTGATGGTGAGCTTTGTGAAGGTTGAACCCAATTATATAAAAAAGATATTTATTTAAAACCTTTTAATTATTAGAGACATACCATGAGATCGATTATTTTAAAATGGCCTACAGAAGGCTCCAGTTCAAAAACAAGCAACATTTTTCAATAATATGACAAATTAATGTTTGATATCAACCATAGGTCTAATTTAAATTTTGTTTTAATTTTGGATTAACATCTTATTAGTGCCTTTAATCACAATTCGAAATATGCCTTAGATTGTTAGAACAGGGCTTTAAAAAATTATGGATGTGATTAAATAAACAATAAAATACTTATAGAAAATCAAAGAATCAAAATTAAATCAAACCTGAAAGCGCATAAGACACTGTCCTAAGACATATTTCCATCCCTCGTACTAGAATTATCGGAAACACTGTCCCAAGATATGATCGGGATTCCTCCGCCTATGAGCATAATCATGGAAGAGATTGATGGAGATTCTTTCAGTACCCAGCAAAATAACTTTGAAATAAGAAAAAAATTTGAAAGAAAAAATACTAGAGGAAAAAAAGGTAAGCATGAAATAAAACTTGTATCTTTAGGCTTCCAAGATGGTCTTTTTATAGCCATCCAAAATCTGACCGTTTGGATTTTTATTAGCCTATTAAAGCCCACTTAAGAGTCCAACTGTCATAAAATTAAAAGCATAACGGTCAAATTAAAACTCCAACGATCAAATCATTAAAAATTCTAACGATCAAATCATTAAAAATAAAAATGATCAAATATTAAAAAATAAAACTGATAAATAATTAATTGGTTACGGAGGAAATTTTAGATTTTTTCAACAAAATTTCATTGCCTTTTTTTACTAATATGAGATTATAGTGATCTTTTTTAGCTAATACAGAGAGAAAATAAATATTTATTTATCTAAGTTCAGAGCTTAAATTTATTTTATCCCTTCATTCTACTAGTTCCTACTAAATGTAAATTCATCACCTGAATGTATGACTGATGCATTTAAAATTATTTAAAATTCGATGACTAAACATGCACTATAACTCAAGTTGCATGTGATTAGGTTGTAAATAAATTATATTTCATTGTGATTACATCTACTTCTATCTTGAAGGCTATGTTTGAGAGTTGTAAGTAGCAAAAAGGGGATAGTTTAATGAAACAACTATGACCATAACCTTCCTACCCCCTTAGGTTTTTGTATTTGAAACGAAAAATATAGCATGGTGGTCTACTCGTTCACCTTTTTATCTTAATGGGCATTCATTTTTGAAATCCCTATGAGGGAAAAAAAATCATCAAAGCATGCTTCCTTTCTATCATCAAGTTTGGTTGTCAAATATCATCCATCTCTATTTTCACCATCCAAACTTTCTTCTATATCCTATTTGTCATTTCTCTTATATTTTCAATGCAACGGTGGTGCAAGAAATTTGATCATCAATGCTACTCCATATTATTTGGCCTTGTAGAGATTCTTCTTGTCTTCAGCCTCAACTCGCCCCCACAACCCTTCTATCATCTACCTTCTATTCTTTGGTATGGCTTTCATGTAATTCATCTCCTTTCATAATTATAAGGATAACTTGCCTATCTACCCCTCCTTTGCCGGTATTGTTATCATTTCAGGTATCTCCCCAATCCTAGTCACTCCTTTACCCTTTCAATGAAAAACTATCCATAACCCTAAGAAAATGCTGGTTTCCACCAAGGAGGGCAAGGATATCTTCTTCTCTATAGTCGCTAGCAACACTCCCTTCATATCTTTGATGGCCACTGGGATTTGGTGGGAGGTGTTGAAGAAAATGCCATTGAAAAGTTTCAAAACATAAGAAAATACTTTGATCCTTTGGTTCCTTAAGTGAAGAAGCAAGATGAGAAGGGTGCATCTGCCTTAGCACTCAACCTAAGTCAACTTATTAGTGGATTGAGTTGTAAGGATCTAAGCAGATCCTCAATCGCATAAATGAAAAAAAAAAAATTAATCCATTTAACTTGATTTAATTTATTAAAATTCTAGATGGTATCACCTCCCATTTTATTAAAAAAATAAAAAAAATTGATTCAATTTGTTGCTGATTGAGTTAGGTTATTTGTCTAATAAAATAATTACTTTCAAGTTGAAATTTCCATGTTCATTAATACACAATTTAGGTTCAAGTTAATATTTTTTTATCTATCTTGTGTTGGATCATACTTGTATATGGCCTAACCTGATTGCGATCCTTATTGGCAATATTTATATATGATCAAGTATTTAGAAATAATTTTAAATCAATTGCATAATGCACCTAGTAATTTATATACAACATGTGATACTACAAAACCCATACCTAAATCAACTTGCCGAAGAGGCCCAGGGCTAGGGCTGGAACTGGGCCGGCCCAAAACCCATCGCCCACCTCCCATTTTATTGAGCTGGCCCAGCCTGAAATCAGTTTGGACTTCGGACCAAATTTTAAGCATATCGGGCTAGACTTTGGATTGTAAAATAGAGTCCATTTAATTTTTGGACCAAAGATATGCCCGGATTCGGTCCGAAAATTTTTAAAATATGATCCGAAACCTAATTCAATTTTGGACTGGGCCGGTCCAATGGGCTTTGGGCCGGTCCAGTTCCAACCCTACCCAGGGCCTAGGTTAGATTGGATGGTGGAAGTGCAACTGGCTAGCTAAGGTATCACCCTTGCCAAGAAGGAATGCACAACAAAGAATCAATGCACATCGGAGATCCCAATGTTATTAGGTTTAGTGAGTTTGGATTCGGATTCATCATGAATCCAACTAGCGATGCACACCTATTTCAAAGTCACAAAGGGCTACATCAAACCAGTTCACTCGCTCACTCGCTCTCATCCCAAAAACCTAGCACCGGAGTTGCAAATTTGGTCTCTCTTTTTTCGTGGAATCCTAAAAATCCTAATTTCATTCGTAAGTCATCTTCTCATATTTATTTTTTGACACAGTTTTTCCAAAACTTGCAATATTGTTACAAATTTACTTTTCAATTTGCAAAGCTTTTTATGATACATTTTTACAATTATATTTTAACACATTCTTGATCAAAGATCGAACCATTTGAGCCTATCCTAGTTTCAAACTCTTAGTTTCTTGATTTATGGATCAAATATTTTTGAGAATAACGAAAGATCATCCTTTTAGCTTGAGTCCATCTTCTATGAGGCATCATGAAGCTTAAGAAACTAGAAATGGAAATGCCTTAATTTGGTGAGAAAACAACTCTATAGATCATGTAGAGTCTATCTTGGACTGTTAGTTTCTTCTAATACAAAGGTAGTTATTGATTTATTCTCTGGCAGGGTTGTGTCTTCTCGCTATTGTTTCACAATCTAATCAGCTTGTTTATCCCTATATTAGAATATGATCATATTCTTGGTCAAGAACATATGATAGCTTTTAATGTATTAGGCTTGATTTGATCTCGTTTCAATTTAGGGAGAGCTTATCTATTATTATTTTTTCTTCATTTTAGAAGCATTTGCCACTTCAACTATATCAATCTTTAGTCTCTTTCTTTTGTTTTTTTTAAAAAAGTTTTAGGGATTCAATGTGACTTGTTAATTTTAAGTTTGGAATCGCATTTTAGCCTGATTGTAAAAAATTCTCTTATTATTTTTATTTTGTCATTCTCGAATGCTGCTCCGTTTTAGGCCTCTTTCTTTGTGTACGTGTGTAAGTAGCCATGCCTTTAACTTTATAATATTTTAATATTAATATAACAATATGCGGTGCTTTCCGGATAAACAACTTCAATAGAATATTAAGTGATGAATATTAAAGGTCTTTAAGATTTTTAAATTTAAGATAAAAATCTTGATAAATTATAGAATTCGGTCCTATAAATTTATATATAAAATTTTATTAGAAAATAAAATCTTGTATAAATAATTCTCTTATATATTTGGATGATAGATCAGAAACTTCTCCCCCTTCTTCCTCTTCCTCCTTCTTTCTCTTTTGTTTTATTCTTTTCAATAATTAATTAAGTAGATAATTTAATCCGGCATGATATTAATATCAAAATAATTACATGAATTATATGGAAGAAAGATGCGAAATATAAATAAAATTTAATTTATTAATTATTTAAAAAATCTGGTTGCAAAATTATTTGTTTGAATTAAAAAAAAAAAGTTTTAAAAATTATTTTTATAGAAAAATATGTATGATAGGATGGTAGGAGGGTTTAAACACTAATTCATTTGCTGACAAAACCTCGACTATCTTAACCAATAAAATCGTAATTTATATTTAATTTTAAGTTAATTGATAACATATTCGTACCATTTAAACTCTTTCGTAAATATCCAACACAAAACCCTAGCTTCGCTGTTCGGTCGCTCCAGGCCGCCAGGGCACCCGGTCGAGATTCCTGAGGACGGAAAAACCAGAGGAAAATTTGGGAAAAAGATAGAGAAAATCAGCGAGCACAAAGGGAAGGCGAGAGAAAATTGAAAGGTAAGTCTCCTCTCCGCCTCTCCCTTTTCCTCTCCTCCGGCTAGACCCTTCTCTTCCTATCCTTCTCCTGGATCCTCGCCGTCGCCGTCGCCATCGCCGAGTCGCTTTTCGTCGGGGCCCAAGCTTCACCTCCTTGCCTACCTCATCTCGGGCTCCGCCGGCGACAGCCGTAGCCTCAGGTGGACCCGGCGGAGCACCTAGCGCACGCAGCCACCGTTCGGGAGAAAGAGGGTGGCGAGGGGCCGGATGAGTGGGCGAGGAGGAGGGAGAGGGTGCGGGCTAGGTGGGTGACGGAAGAAAGGAGAAGAGGACGAGGACGAAGGGATAGCCCAATGATATCTGGAAAAAAAAATAACGACCAGGGAGGATATTGTTTGCTTCTTCCCTACAGGATTACCTACTTCCTATTGTTCTTTTATCCTATGATTTACCTATCCAAACAGTGATCAGGAAAAGAAATAGGATTTTTATCCATGGGATTCAATGATCCTAGAGTAGGATTTGGGTGAATCCCACCCAATCCGAACAGGCCCTAAAGGGGAATTTGGTTGTACCAAAAATGGATAATGCGGTTTTTGGGTATTTTACAATTACTTACATTGATTCTGCACAAAGAATCGGTATATTAAGGACCAGAAGTTTGTAGATTGGAAGATAAGAAGAAATATTGGTAGGTTGCTGTTCTGTGACAATCCAATATTTGATAGGATTCACAATATTGTACTTATGTGCTAGGCATGGAGTAAAGCCTATATAGGGTCGAGTTAACACCAAATTTGGGCTTGAATTGAGTTTGTCCTTAAACTTCTTCAAAATGTCAAGTTTGAGCCTGAATATCATCTGATCTTGTTACTTCACTGGATCAAATCTCAACTGGGAAGAGTCTAACATACTAAATTTTAGTTGAGAAGGTGAGAAGAATTTAGCTAGATATATATATATATATATATATATTTTTGCTTCCTTTCAGGGACGATTGGATGATTGCTAGCTACAGAATACTGATTAAAAGTGAAAGTGAAAAGTCAAAGATCACAGAACAAGTTATACATCATTATCTCAAAAACATGTAAATTTATATTGATTTCATCACAAATCTACTTCAGAATCCCTCTTGATTATATCAAATGATGAATTATAGAACCTAAGTAGTATCACCAAGCCCAATGTATATAAGAAAAACAAACATATTCATGCAAAACTATTGACCTAAGGACAAGAATGTAAGAACCCTAATATCAGTTCATGAATCCTTGCAAGGGCCTTTAAAAGAAAAGGATGTGGGGAAGGAGAGGAGGATGCAAGGAGATCTCTCACCTTCGATGCCACATTGATGGAGCCAAGTCTGTCCAATCAGATGGTTTGTGTGGTTTAAATTATCAAATCCACGTTAATGAAAATGTATGTAAGGCTAACATCTTGCAAAAGTATGATTCAAGCTGATGCAGGGTTGTTGGTAACAAGAACACAAACATTCGGATAAAAACACTTCATAAACACTTGTGGTCAACTTTTGATCCTACTTCCCCATTGTTTTTTGCTAAGTCAAATTTCCCTAGGCATATTATTGTGTCATAAAACTATTTTTATGATTTTATCTTGCCATCATTGTTCCCCACTTTTCCTTGTTGATCTCATATCTCTATCATGCTTATTGTTCCTTAAATTGTTTCTGGCCTATGAAACACAAAGAAACACCATCTCAAATGCTTCTTCCTCACTCTTATCTTCTGTTTTTGCTACATATGGATTACATTTAGAATTTTTTTGTACGAATGTATCTATCATACATAAACGTTATCATGTATTTTCACTATCTTTACCATAGCCTTGAGTGCTCTTCACTGTCAAACTTCTGTATTCATACTACATAATTGCTTTTAGGTGGCTAAGGTGGGTGTCAAAAGGATGGATGGGTTAGTAAAGGAGGAAAAATATTGACTGAAAAAGCAAATAACTACAATTTATTGCCTAACACTTATCTCAGCTTGCAATTAATTTGAAGATGCATGATTAGGTAAGTTCCCATATTAAAAAGTTTGGATCAGCCACATAATTTGGGACTCCATAAGGACAACCCATGGCTTGCACTAGCTAGTCTCATATTTGAAATGATATGTGCAAAAGATTTGGTCCAAAAGGGTTCCACAAAAATGAACATCAGTAAATAATAATGAAAGGCAACAACTACTCTATTTAGTCATTTGGACAACGGGGCATTATGCATCTACTGTCTATGCTCTGTATGAACTTGTTTCTGACCTAGTTTGTTGAGATGATTGTTCCTGCAATAGTCATTCCTATAAATAGCTTTTGTTGAACATGGCTTAGCAACCGCATGACAAAGATTAAGGAGTTCATTCAGTTGTTTGAATGATGAGGACATTCTGGATCTCCACTTTTTGATCTCTTTATTTTGTAAGCTTTAGGTTGAACTAACAAGGAAAAGAAGGAGAAGAAGAAATAAAGAAAGAAAGAAAAATTGTTAAATTTTGCTTGCCCGATTTGATTTTTGTGGCAGATATTTCGTATACATCAAGTCGACTGCAGCATTCTTGTAGTTAGAAAAGATGGCCAAGAAGAAAAATCCCCTTGTGTTTCTGGACATATCAATTGATGGAGATCGGGCTGAAAGAATGGTAATCGAGGTATCACTGCGAATCATCTTATCATAGAATGTATCTTGTATCTATAGATGTCATTCTGTTCATTTATCCTGCCTTTGCTTCTGTTTAGATTTTGTCTCTGCTAGGAAAACTGATCCATTGCTTTGGTTTGTTTTCTATTGCCTGAATATACAGCTCTTTGCAGATGTTGTTCCTAAGACTGCCGAGAATTTTCGAGCACTTTGTACTGGTAATGTCCATGTATCTTTTCAATTACTGACAACCCAGCCTGCTTTTCTTAAGTAATAAGCATCCATATGCCTGTATATGCAACATAACTCACATGTAATGGACATGATACATTGTATATATCTGCATTTTTTTTTTTTTGCTAGGACACAAGAATCAACTGTTAGGTCTTGTCATTGATATCCGATGGCAATAGCTGACAGTTGGGCCAGTTGATGTGAATAAGTAACTTATGTTTTACACTGTACAGTGTACATATTGCCAGATTTTCACTTTGCTAGTGATGGCCTTGATAGACATTGCTGTGCCTTTGTACTGGTCTTATTTTCCTTCAATGTACTCTAGATGCTATCTTATTTGATGCAATGTGTTCTAAACTTTGTGTTAGTATATAAAATGGAAGGTCTAACTTCTGGCACCCTAATAGGAGAGAAGGGCACTGGAGCTTCTACTGGAAAATCCTTACATTACAAGGGATCAATTTTTCATCGCATTATGAAAAGATTCGGTGCTCAAGTATGTCATCCAGTTTTTAGATTGCAAATGTTTATTGAATTATCTCCAGCAGGGCTATCTTGCTGAAGACTTGTTTCTTGACCCCTTCGAATATGTATCATATAAACTGTGTAAAATTGAAGGGTGGGCTGCTTTTGTTGTTGTTGAGTCAATTTTTTAATCCTATTTTCTATATCCTGATATTCTAAATGCTGGTCCTATCTAAATTTATGGTATGATGTCAATCACCTTTGATGCAAGCAAAGATCACTGATCAATACGGTTTTTTGCAGGGTGGCGATATTGCAAAACTAGATGGTATTGCTTTGTTATGTCCAGGCATCTTTCTATGTGACTTCTTGCTGTATATACTTTCAAAGCTCAACCTTATGTGCTATTTCCAGGCAGTGGTGGAGAAAGTATATATGGAGGAAAGTTCTCAGGTATGCTGTGTTTATAAATAATAATTTACTTCTGGTAATTTCCTGATATCATTTTAAGCTACACAAGTCTTATATTATTTGATGTACACATCTTTGTAGATGAGAATTTTAAGCTGAAGCATGATGGACCTGGTGTTTTGTCCATGGCAAGTCCTGCACCAGATTCAAATGGATCACAATTTTTCATTAGCTTCAGGGCTGCACCACGCCTCGACGGGTAGCACTTATTTTATTTCGGCTTTCATGTTTTTGTTTTAATTTCATGTTATGATTCTACCGGAACTTGGTTGAGTTCTTACAAATCTGTAAGTGTATTGTTTTTGACATATCTTTGTAGTTCCATCCTTCCTCGCTGAAAATTTTAAACAGATAAGCCATTTTGTTTAATATTGTATAATGTTTCTCAGATTATCCTTGTATTAGTTACATTTGCATTTTATGGAGTTGATCAATTCATGTCATTGCATTATATTGAATTTACAACCAGATATCTGCTTTTGAAGATGTCATATATTTCACCACCTATGCCTCATCTTTTTGAAATGAGTAACCAAGATCAGTTAGATAAAGTAATATTACTGGATTGGACTTTAAGATTACATTTTGTTTTTTCAGCAAAAATGTTGTTTTTGGAAAGGTGGTGAGTGGAATGAGTTTGCTGAAGAAGATAGAACAGGCAGGTTCAGATAAAGGAAAACCTATTTGCACTGTTAAAATTGTGGATTGTGGTGAAGCTTCTGATAATAAAACTCAAACTGCACTTGGAACCGCCAAAGGTAAGAGCAGATGCTAGTATAATGTGGTTCAACTTCCTGCATGAGGTTCTGTTAATCATTGGATACATTTCAATTCCTGCAGAAAATAAGCCTATAAAATCAGGAAGAGATCTTCCTTCAGATGATAGTTCTGATGGAGAGGGAAGGATAGGACCCAAGAGAACTGTTAAAGACAAAAGAAAGAAGAGAAAGAGAAGATACTCATCATCTGATTCATACAGCTCCGACAATTCTGATTCAGACTCCTACTCTGATAGCATCTCTGACTCAGACTCTGATTCAGACTCTACATCATCGGATGCTAGTTCATCCAGTGATTCAAGACACAAGAGGAGAAAGAAGACATCAAAAAAGGATAGATACAGGCATGGGAAAAGAAAGAGGGACTTGCTTAGAGAGAAGCAACCGAGGAGACGTAATAAAAGATCAAGACGGAGGTCAAAATCATATGCTGTTAATCCTTTTAAATATCTATATATCTTATTCCTTTTCTGCTTGTGGGTAACTTGCTATTTGATGACGGTTGGCCTCATCTACAGGAGTTTGGAAAGTTCAAGTGATCCGGAGAGTGAGAGTGCCAGTAGTAGTAGCTCGGATGATGAAAAAGCTAATTGTCAAAGGGATGCTCATAAAACCAAATCTTCGTCACAAGCCATTGATATATCTTCTAAAGCTCCTGGTTTGTAATCTATCATCTCAGAAATTCCATTTACCTGTCGAGATGTGTTTGACAAGTTTTCTTAGATAAATCTCCCTTTAACACTAACTGTAGTGCGCTTTCCTTAATTCTTGATGTTCATAAGTTTAAAGTGGTTGACATAGTTAATTTTCAGTAACCAAAGTCAACAAGTTGGTTTCTTAATTATTGTGCTGCTTGGGTTTGGTTATTTGTCTAGCTCTGAGATGATGTTGACAGAGTCTGATTCCTGAGTATATTTTGATTGTATTATTTGGCCCCAAGTGCAGTTCTGTTGCCGAATGGTTGGTTAGTCTGCTACTTTGGATAAACCTTATTGACTATTCTGGTGTAAGTTACTGGCCGGGCTTCCTAAACCTCACTAGCAATGTACCTTTACTCCTTTGTAGCATTCTGCAATTCAGTTTGGATGAAGCTGGAACTTCTATTCCTTTATTTTTTTTTTTTGGTTAAAGAAAAGGGATAAGGGGGGGTTAAACCCGGTGTAGCTACCCCCGCAGGCCCTACCCCGCCAAGTAATGTTTGATATAAGGTGCTTAGATTTTCGCAGCCTTTCCCAATTTATAGGTGAGTACGTCAACCTAGCACCACTAAGACGCCAGCCCGTAGAACGGGGACAAAGAAAGAAAACCCTGACCTCTCATCCAATCTAACCCGTCATGGGTTCCAGGAAACAGTTCCTGGATTTTATCGAGTCACCGCGCGTGGATCATGCCTCGAACCCACGACCGGTTGGATGTGAGGCAAGGCTTCTACCAACCGGGCTACCGCCTTAGCGGTAACTTCTATTCCTTTATGTGCCTGAAGGAAGATTGTTCCCTTATGTTGGAGCTTGTTTGATAGCTTTCAAGTGAAGATGTCCTGCCACTGTGAGGTGAACAAGACTGGTCAAACAAGAAAAATTAGGTGGAAACATCCATTTCCTGTGCGAGTTTAAATTTGTAGAAATCACTAGCATCTTGCGGCTTACACTGGATTGCATGACCTCTTTAATGATGAAGGGAGCAAGATTGTAGGATTAGATCATCTTTTTAAAGCATCTAAATGATTCTTATTGATGTATGCCAGAAAAGTTTGACCCCATTGCTAGCTGAGTGTACAAATCACTTTTTGAAGCCATTCTGATGGTTTTAAAATCTAAATGCTTAAAAACAAGCAATAAAAGATTATCCTGATGTGTTAATGGACATCATTGTCAATAGGACAAGATGAACAATGCCACCCCTTCACTCATATAGTTTCACTCTGTGTCAGTGATTGGATTAAAAGTTGTCTACCATTATCAATTGTCTAATTATTATTTCTATAATATAAACTCCCTCATTTATTGGTATGTAGATATTTCTTGGGGACTTCTGTTTGTGATGAGTCATATATCATATATTTCATTTGTCTTCCACATTGCTATAACTCGATGAACAGGTATTAACTCAGTTTATTTATGTTCACATGGGTCTTCCTATTTCTACATGCTTTCATGTGAATACACCAGAATGATGTCAGCCTCTGTATTTGCTAATTTTACTTATCAAGGCTGATTAATTTGCTTATCTCTAGCAGGACAGACAAAACCTCCCTCAAAGGTCTTGGGTGAAGAAGAAACTGTAGGTAAGCCAAGGAAAGATGAAAAGGAAACTGTAAAGGATAATGCTTCACATGAAGAGGGTGAACTCCTTAATGAAAATGGTGAATTGCCAGAAAAAGACAATGGCTTGGGAGCAAAAGTTGACAGAACTGTGAATCTACAATCACAATCAGATGAGAAATCAAGCAGACTCAGGTTTCACTTTTAATTTAACTCTTTGCATGTGATGTAGTTGTTTGTCTGCAACGGTTTCAGATGGGTTTTCTTGTTTCAACGTGTGATTAGTTTTTGCTTTGACATTTTGTGTGAAGGAGCAAGGATCTCAAGGGGAGTCCAAGTGCAAGTCTTAGGAGTGGTCAACCAATTCCAGATAAGATCCTACGTTTGGAAGGTGCTGCTGCAAGTTCAATGAGAGAGAACGAAAGGCAAAATCAGAAAAGTCCTTCAAGGAGTCCAGAAAGACGGCCTGGATTTAAAGCTTCTGAAGCTGCCTTAAATCGTGGCAGGAGTTTGTCTAGAAGCCCATCCCGAGAGGGTGCCCCAAAGCGACTACGGAAAGGGCGTGGATTTACCGAGCAGTATGCATATGTCCGCAAATACAGAACTCCTTCACCAGAGCAGTCTCCTGTTCGCTCCCACTATTACAGGGGAAGAAATGAATGGGCAGGTGGCCAGGATAGGTAATCAGATTTTATTTGGTACAAGCTTGAGATGGATCTTCCATGACACTGAATTCTTATTTATTCTACCAAGGTACTCAAGATATAGGACTTACACCGAGCGTACAAGAGTACAACATTACCATCGCTCCCCAAGAGGCAGTAGTCCACTCAGGTTCGTACCACTACCTCCCCTTCTTGTATTCTTTAATAGTTTGTATTTGCTAAATATGTTTACTTTTTTGCATGGTTTGGGAGTTTTACCTGGCTTTTAGATTGTCATGATTTTATGGTCTTCGTTATGTTTTTTATGTTTTGGGATCATATATCAAATATTACAACTAAAAATGGCAATTTTATCTTTCTTGTTAAAGAAAATAGATATATCCTTAAGTAAAACTGCTCACCACGATCTGCAATTAGCACAAGTTTTCTCTAGCACGTGCAGATTTTGCATTAGAACAGGGGATATAGGCCTCCATGCCCGTTTGTTATTCTTTTTAGAGGTTCTTTGACATAGGTCACTTGTAGGTAGTTGTCCAATACCTTGTTTGGTACGAGACAACACACATAACAACTGCACTGGTAGTTGTCAGTTGTAGGCATCCACATGCTGAACAATAGTTTTTGCAGCTTTATTGCAAGCGAATGAAATGGATAGTTGCCTTCTACTTATGGCTGCAAATTCTATTGCGGCCAACCAAAGAAATCCTAAAGTTGAAGAATATTTCAACATCACTAGTGAGACTTACTAGTGAGGCTTGACCATGATGATGAGATTGATTTGCCAACCTTAGGTCTGTCATCAAGATTTTGTGATGATTTTTTTAGGATATTGGATGGACGATTATCGAGCTGTGTGAATGCCTGATTTGATGCAGTGCTATCTGATTAGGGTTTGGAACATGGGCATACCTCCTAAGGTGTAAGCTTATGGTTGAGCTTCATGCAAAAGATCCTCAGCCTTATTCTTTTTAAAGGAACTCATCACATCTACGTGCTTTGGAACATGAAGAGAAAGTAGATCGCTTGTTAGATATTTTAATGGCAAGTGAGGGAAACTTTTAGGTATAGGTAAGCACTGTGACTGGCATACTTGTTATATCAATGGATTACTTGGTTATTAGGTTCTTGGTTGAATGGATTTTGAGAATAACTGCGGGGTTATGCTCCACAAAAGGAGAGAACTTTGGGCTAGGCAAGGGATCGTGAATGATATCATTTTGAATGCAAAAATGCTGCTTGCCTATTGGACCTTGAATGTCTGGATTTTGTAGATCCATGACTGGAGTGATTTTTCTATTTCTTCTCATGCTGGTCGCTTGCAATAGCATAAAGCAATCCTCTATTATTTGTAGCTATTTTTCAAATCGTGGAAAAAATTTAGAGTTGCGGGCCCCTAGTTGGGTTCGAGGACTAAAAGCTCGACGCTGGCTTTGAGAAGTTGGCATCCAAGTTATCGAAGTAATTGCATATTCTGCTCCTGTGTGGCCAGACTGAAGTATGGTATGGTCTCTTTAATCGTATTTTTAAATGTCATCATGCCGTGCATTATTTCGTTATTCACATTCCTTAGCATGATGGTTGACGTAGACAACTAGTATTTTCATGTAACATGCGTGCTTGCTATTATTCTGTTTTCTTATGACTCTTTACATATAATCTTATATCGAGAAAATACAGATTCTCTGACAATTATATATATGATTTTCTTAGATATCGAAGCAGGAGAGGGAGGAGCAGGAGTACTTCACCCGGTCCTGTTGGTTACCGTGGCCATGGCCGTGGGAGGGATCGCAGCCGGAGCCCAAGACGTAGCCTCAGTCCTAAATTTGACCGAGGACCAAGAGTTAGTGACAGACTTCGATCTCGTCTTGGTCCACAAGGAAGTGGACACCCTTCTGATAGAGGAAGGTCAAGGTCAAGGAACCGGGATTCATCGGCTTCCAGATCTCCTGATGCAGATCCTCATGACAACAAAGAAGACAAGGGTAATACGAGGTCCCGAAGCAGTTCTAGATCCAGTAGCCCTGCTGGAAACCGTGGGTTGGTTTCTTATGGAGATGGGAGTCCTGATAGATAGGTAGCTTTGAATTATCGTTTTAAGTAATGGTCTCTCTTTTCCAAGCTCTTGTAATCGGAGTCTGGTAGTTGTGCACGTGGAACCGGGGCTTGCTTGTGTTGGGCCATGTTCGGGCTTTCGACCTTCATGACATTTTTCTTGCTTGGTTTTAGGGCTGCTGTTTCCAAAGACATCGATTCGTGTTATGGGTGTTTCTTGCATTTAAGATGGTTCTCTTTTCACTGACCGGCGGGTACCCCGATGTGATTGGTGATAAACTTTGCAACGTGGCGTGGCCTATATTAAAGTTTGATTAGCTAAAAATAAATTAATGAAACAATGATAATATGAAGGATAATTCTTGCATTATTTTCGCTTGTGATCTAGGAAATCTTGAATTAATGTTGATGAGATGAATTCCTTATCGGTTAAAAGTATGGTGCAAATGGATCGGGTCTTGAGTGATTCCAATTCGATCCGGTTTTTTGATAGGGTCTTGATGGTAGATTCAGATCCAATTTACTAGAAAATTGGGTTGGGTCGGGTTGATTATTAGAATTTTCAATCCAACGGATCATTCGGGTTGGATCGGGTCCATAAATAATCCGGTTCTAATATAGATTAGATCCAGATCCAATCTACTAGAAAATCGGGTTGGGTCGGGTTGATTGTTAGAATTTTCTAGTAGATTAGATCCAGATTCAATCTACTAGAAAATCGGGTTTGGTCGGGTTGATTATTAGAATTTTCAATTTACCGGATCATTCGGGTTGGATCGGATCCATAAATAATCCGGTTCTAATATACAAAGTTTGGATCTAAATATAATCCGAATAAAATATAGATATATTTTAATTATTACATAGCTAATTATTATTAATCATAAAATATATAACAAATAATATTATTTTTAAAATAAATTAAGATATAAAAATAATTATAACTAGTTCTATACAAGTTTAAAATTAAGGTCCAAATAGATATAATTCTAGTAGTATTAGTATGTTCAAATCGGGTCAGGTCCAAATTTAGTAAATCCAGATCCGATCCGGAAAATGGAACGGGTCTAATTTAATGATCCAATCCGGATTCACGGATCCATAAAAATAGAATGGATCAGGTCGGGTCGGATTATGGGTCAACCCGACCCATTCACAGATTTAGTTAAAAAGGGAAAAGGCCAGGTCTCACCTATGATTGCTCGAAGTTTTTATCGAGTGGACTGCGTGATCTCTATCGGGTACTGCCTCGGAGTGCTTCAAATGCGGTTCAGGGCATGGATGCAGTTAATTTCGAGCATACGATGGTGGTGCACTGCGCTACAAAGAAGAGCTGTTTGTGCGGGAGGAATTAGCAACTGCATCGGATAAATAGTTTTCCTGCATAACACATTGGGGGGTGCAATCACAACCATGGCTTGATATACATCATACGAATATTTTGATGCATCTCGTTTGAGGTCATGCATGCAAACGAGCAAGAGCTCGAGCAGGAACATCCATGTCAAGTCATTAAAATTGGTGAATAACAAACCACATGCAGGTCAGGTTCAACCATGTGAAGCTTGATTGGCTACTTTTAAGTGTTAAAAAGCTATTGCATGATCCGAAGCTAGGGGTTTGAAAGCTTGGATTCTTCATGTCACAGAAAACAAGGATGCTGCTGCTCTTGGTTTGTCATGGAATTTGAGTCTATATTTTGTGAAAACAAGCTGGTTTAGCTAGATGATTGCAAACAAGTTTACCCCCGTCATCCATCAAAACAAATTGGATTCCTGATATGCTGCACACTAGAACATAATAAATAATCCATCCACGACAGTAGCACCAAGCAAGTACTATCATAATTAGGGTTCTTCCAACTCGTTTATAAATGATAGCAAGCCAGAAAGACGTTAGCCATATATATATATATATATGTATATGATGTAAATCTCTCCTTATAAAATCAGGTATTGCCATATCATAATGATGTAGCATTCTGTTGCATATAATCTAGCATAATATGTAATTTAGAAGGACATCGTCACAACATAATAATTAATAAAATATGATATTGATATACCGTGACGATTACAGGTTTGAAACTACCTATAATGGATTCTAAAAAGAATCGATTTTTATAATAAAATAAACATCATGATACAGCACATATGTCAATCAAGTTTCGAGTGGCCATAACACTTTGCTTAGCAACTGGAGATTTTAGATTTAATGCACTGATGATGCATCATCAAAACATTGTAAGATGTATCCATCTTCCTACCTATCTCTCTCGATTAATGAAATGAAATAAAATGAAAATAAAAAACCTGCATGACATATGATAACCATGCAAAGTGATCAAGATGTTACAAGACCATTTCTAGTCCTGCAAAAGAATTCTCACAATGTTTTCAAGCCAGCAGGAAAGAATGTCCATCAACTAAATTGCTGATTTGCAGAATTCAAATGGTTTCAAGCCACATGCCAATCTTGTAAGGAGATGATGCTGCACATGCTTCAGAAGGATAGCAAGCAGGGGAATCATCTCATGACTGCATTATATATTCTAATTGGGGTACCAAATCCTGCATATGTATATGGCAAAATGCTTTCCACTAGATGGTATAGCACATTGGCTCATAAAACCACCACCAGATATGTTTACCGTTCTCCTAATCAGCTAATCCTGATTGATATAAGAAAGGTATCAATGCAGTAAAGACAATAAAGAAGCGCCTACATGGAGAAGTGCATGCATTATTTGAGTAACACAAACCATGCTGTCCTTTCCAGCTTCTCTCTCCCTCTCTCTCTCTCTCATATTGGCATTCCCTTGGGGACTATCTGATCTTTAATCCACATATAAATGGGCACCAACACAAAGTATGCTGCTGCAATGGTACCTAAGGTGAAGCGGGCGATGAAGGCAAATGGATTCACAGACTGCTTCACATCCTCAGCCTTTGGACCAAGCTGCACAAACACCCAAATAATCTCATAATCAGATGGTTGTAGTAGGTACATAAAGCATTAGCTGAAACTTTGCACATGATTCCTAATAAAACAAACCCAGAGGAAGCCCTCACTTCCTCTGTTTCATCATAAAAAATGAATTTTTTTTCCGTGATGTATGTAGAAGTGAGGAATTTCTCAGTTCATTTCATATACAATTGGCACTTACACTAGAGAATTACGCCTTATACTATGTGGCAGCATGAGGCTTCTTTGCCAAAACTAATCGATGATTCATGGGCACATAAACCATGAAGACCAGGAACTTCAGGCCTTAAAGTATGGCGTCCATGGAGTACCCATTTGAAATATTGACTGTAGCAATTTTATTTTTCCTTATGAATAATGTAAACAGATCCACATGGTGAACAGCATTTCTGAATGTGACATTCTTGGTATGTATTATTGGTTCATACAAAATTCATACAGATAGTGCATATAATTGTATTAAAGGTGCTGCCTGGATGTTACTTAGGTTTTAAAGTTTAAACTAAACTGATCAGGCTAAACATAAGAGATTAAGAATCATAAAAATCATAGATGGCTTCCCAGGTGCAAAAGTCATTCTATAACACTTTTAAGGAGAGAAGCAAGGCCATTTGAAGCCTGACTTTGATAAAGCTTTCAAATAGAATCTCTTAAAGTTTGATGGATTGGTTGATGAGAGATTTTGACCTCTTTCTGAAAGATGGTACTTGTGGATAGCTGATTGCATTCAAAGGATTGGAGATACTACCTTGTAGGAATTGTGGATTCATGTGTTTTTTTGGTTTATAAGATTGGTTTCTAAGAATCCTGAAAGATGCAGAAATTGTGGATTCATGTGTCATCTACTAGTTCTTAATGCGATGGACCCTTATGGCGCATAAAGTGTCATGACAAGTCCTAGCATTTGGTCCCCAAAAGACTTGTTTAGTAAGCAAGTCCTCTATTTTCTCTAACAATTTTTAGGAAGTTGGCCACTTTAAAGGAATCAACACACGAGAATATTTTTTATGATGGTATCATTTCTGAAAGATCATATGAAAGCTAGTTCACTGAAGATAAAAGAATTGCAATATGAATGCAGAGAACCTAACAATTTATAAATCCACAATGTTTTTTCATATGCCGTAACTAAATTCAGGTTACAATCATGGAGTTTTGATGCCTCCTTTTCTGAAAGTTAATAAAAAAGGACCATTCATCATCATAAATATCTTCAGGCCTTTATACATGGTTGCTATACATCTTCCTCATAAAAAGGTACATGTAATTAACTGTCTTCTTGAGAAAGACCTTTCTGAACATGGTATGTGAGGAAGTTCTCTCTTTGTTTTTTAGGGACTATAAAACTGAAGAACAGAGGGCAACTTTGCTACACCTGAGTTGGACTACTATGAGTGACTTCCCAGGTACCGGGCTTACATATTCTCACTACTTTGGAATTTTCTTATATTTGGAAAAGAAATCTGAGTAAGTGTTTGAATCAAACAAGGAGGTCCTAGCCAGTCACTTAATAGAAGTACCATGAGGACTAAATTTGTTTACGCAGAGAGGAATAGTAGGCCAGCCATACAAAGTGTTTCTGAACTATTTTGATGAAATTTTGAGGTCTTATCTCACCCAAGAATAGTGCAAAAAAGTATTAATGTAGTCACTGGTTGATTTATATGCAAAAAAAATGTCATTAAGATTGTGGTTTGGAGCGGTCTATGCATTGATATGGAGCACCGTGGAGTTCAAAATCTGGGAACCTTAAAAGAATTGATTTGCAAGTAATGAATTGTAAAAAAAAAAGTCACTAGGATTGTGGTTTGGAGTAGTTTATGCATTGATATGGGGCTCTGGGGAGTCCAAATTTGAAACCTTAAAATAATTGATTTGCAAGTCAGGATTCCTCAGTAGCAGGGCCTTTAGATAACTTGGACTCATTCAACAATCAATTACAAGAAAATTTCAACATGTCATCTATCAGGTTAAATTTTCTTCTAAATATTTTCTCATGTTTGATCCTTTCATTAATTAGCTATATCTTTCTTCAAGATACTCTACATTTCAAAATGGCGTTGCATAAAAATGCTTACCAAAGTATCTCTCACCCATCTTACTACTACACCTGCTCAACTCATATATTTTAATTTTTCTTTGTTATTCCATGAACTAATCTGAGACAGTGGTAATCATTACTCCAGTTATCCATTAACTATCAATTTTCACTCAATAGAACTGCATTCCATATGTTCTATTTTAGTTGTATTATTTTTTAGGTACTGAGAATTTGAAAAACAAAATGACAAGAAAATATCAAAATTGTCATATCAATTAGCTTAAAGTAGTGTCTTCTTGACCTCAAACTCATGAAGGCAAAGAAGGGGATTAACAAGATCCTTCACAGTTATGAGGTTTATATGGAACTTAGTCAACCAACTTAAAGCTTCAAGATGATTAAGTGTCCGAAAATTCTTAAACTGGCTTGTGATTTTATAGGCAAACATTTACATTGAGATAGACAGACATGCATAAGAAAAATTTTATGGTCCATGATGTTGTCATTCCAGTGAGTATAAAAAGAACCAGTACTTGGAAAACACTAGAATTAATAGATACATGCTAGTGAGCCATTAAACTCTCAGAAAAAAAAATATATTGTGTCCAATTGGGATAAAATGTCACACTTCAAAAAAAAAAAAAAATGAAAAAAATAAAATCTTTTAAATTCACCAATAAGAAACAACAAATGTATAATATGAAAACATAAGAAAATAATGCTTCTCTTCAAAGTTACAAAACCACAACTTACACAAAAGCAGAAATTAAGGCAGACAGAACCATCTACAATTCAACAGGAAAAGTACAAGATGGCCTAGGAGAAGCAGTTCACCCATTAATCTTGACCTCTATCTAAATATAACCAACTTACGTAAAGTTAATGTTTTCATAAACTCCACTCTGAAGCAAGCAGAGCAAGATCTTAACCTAAAATGCCACTCGTACCATATCAAGGTTGCATCAGCATAGCCTCTAAATAAAAGAAACAACTAAAAGTTTGTATAACCTACAAACAGCATATGTTTTAACATTTGATAAAGAGGCAATGTCAATTTGGAAATGACTCGATACATGCAACCTATGAAGAGTTATTAGTTCAATCCAGCAAATATCAGTGACATAGCATGGCAGAACTAGCAGTGTGCTTTTCTGGAACCTAGGCAAATAAGGTAACTTATTTGTAAATCTATTTTGCAAACAAAATCATCAAAATATAGCAAATAGACAAGAAGACTGTTTCCTAAAATTGTTTAATAACATATAAAGATTTTGCTCCTTCTGTTCTTTTACTGATACTAATACCGAAGCAGATAGCAATGAATGAAGGGAAATAATGCAGGATAATAAACAAGAGAAACGAGTTTAGTATCATGGGTGCTTAAAAAATATATATATATCTACTGAATTAGAAAAAAAAATACCTGCAAAGGAGAATCCCCAGATGCTCTTTTCGCACCAGTCACAGAGCATCCCATTATCAGACCATGCCGACGTACACCACGGTACCATTTGGGGCCAATCCTTTTCAACTTAACATCCTTAAACCCAGCCTTTTGAAACCACTCGATGTATTCTTCTTCCTTGGGAAAGAGCATCCACATGTCAGCAAAGAAGCGAGATAGCCAGAAGGTTGGGTATACAGGACCGATCACACAGGCTATTCCTCCAAGTTTCAACACCCTATATGCTTCCCTGATTCCACGTTGCGGATCGGGCCAATATTCGATACTGGAGAATGATGATCATGCCAACATTATTAAAGAAAATGTAGGGTCTACATTAATCTATTGATGTAAGTCAACATAAATTCCCCTTACATCAAGGAGTATAGTAGAAAAACATATAATAACATATGAACAGATAGAACTCAATTTTTTTTTACATAAAAGAGTTCTACTAAGCATCCATGTAATGCCTATAAATGTTAAAGTTCAAGCTTTCACTAAGTTGTTTTAATCTCATATGAAGCTTAATTAATAGAATTGGAAGTAGGTACAGGAACAAACCAGGAAGCAAGTCTAGAAGTGAAATTCCACAAAGATTTCATAGCAGAAGCAGCATCCTGTGTATGAGTTTCCAAATACTAATATCTGAAGAAAGACCAGAAAGCAAATTGACAAAAACAATACCGATATACAAGAAGCTTAATTGCACCTAATCTGGATGGAAGCCTACATTTGCTATCAAGACATCATTTATTCAGGGTTTGAAGCAAATTATATTAAACTTTTAAGATGTAAAATATGGAATCAGGTATCAGCATATCAGTATTGGAATCATATCATCACATCCTAGATAAAAATTGATCGATAATTTTGACCTACAGCGACAGAAAATGTAATGTTATGCTGCTGAGATATGATCATCCAATCAAATCTACGCAGCAAGGTATACATACACATTTATAAAAGGAAGAAAGATCTCAACTTCGAATTCAGGAGAGAAATGTGGTGCAAAGAGGTCATCGAAATTATACCTTCCAGCGGAGATATACCGGTCCACGGAGTCGGTGGGGAAAGGGAGGTCCTCGGCATCTCCCTCAATGATGGTACACTCCTTGAGGGCCTCCTTCTGCCTCGCCTTGGCAAGCTGGTGCGGTGACTGATCCAGAATTGTAACATTCTGGGGGTGCACATGCTTGATGATCCCCAAAGTCGTGAATCCCGTCCCGCCACCCACGTCCACCACCTTAAACCTGTGATCATAGAGTTCGGCCGGCTCGAGGGCTTCATCCCTCATGTCCTCAGTCCAGTGCCCAGGGTTTATGACATGGTCATACACTATGGAAAGGAACCTATAGAACCAAAAAGCCTCTTTTTTGTGTTGAATGAACCTGGGCTGGTTGGTCGGCCTAGAAGATGAGAGGCTACATTTGGGTAGCATGGCCCTATCCGTAGAATTCCTATTAAAGGGCACCATTCCCATCTTTGGGAGGCATCTTCCGTGGAGAGAAGACCCCAAGAAGCCCAACCCATTGGGGGCTCCCCCTCTAGAGAGAGTGAGGTTATCCGCTCCATTAAGCAACAAGGAAGCCATGAAATGGTAAAGGGAGGAAAATCCGCAGAGAAAAATCCGATCTTGGACAGTTCACAGCTCTATTTCTACTGCAAATAAAAAAGGGTAGCTTTTCATGAACAGTTGAAGAAAATCCAAGAAATTGCTGGAAGAAAACAAGTCTGTTATCAGAGATTGGAGGATGGATGGACGGAGACAGAACAAAATTTAGAAGCTAAGAGGCTGCGGTTTCCTCCATTTGTGGAGGAAAAAGTAGTCTTTTTTCGCGTTTTCTTCCCTTCGAAAGAAGTGATTCGAAGGGAAAACAGAGAGGGCTTTTGAAAGGGAAGAAGAAAGTTATGGAGTGGGGAAGGAAGGACTTCTTACCAAATTCCCTGGGGTTTGAGACGGGAGGAAGAGAGGCATATTGAACAGAGAGGATAGAGCAGCGCGCTTGAGCCGCCCAAGACTAGGTGTTTCTCAAAACAAAAGGACTACCACAGATTTTGTGGAGTTTGAGATGGCCAAACAAATTTTGTTTTTTTTTAGGTAAACAACAAGAAACATATATTTTTTTTATACGCAACCATCTTGCGAAGAAAACACCGCCACATGTTCAGATCCATGAAAATGAAATTTCAAAAATATTTTCTCGATAAAAATCTCTATATTTATTAAATAAAGACGGAAGACAAAATTTGATTTTTTTTTTTAATTCAGAAAAAGATTTCTGAAAAAAATCAGTTGAAAACGCGACTTTTTTTTAAGTGAAAAAATCACGAGAAAATCGGCTCTTCTCTGCGCACACAGAAAGAATGACACCCGATTCTTACCCTTTTCTACGCACAAATAAAATCCCTTTTCTTTGCATCCATGCCCGACGAACGGATAAAATAAGAAGCAACGGTTTCCATCCTTTGGGCCCTTCATCGATTTTTTTTTAAAAAATAATATTTTTTAAATAAAAAAATATTAAAATAAATATTTCAGGATATATTTATCAAAATAGATAATTTTTATCGACGTGACGGTGACGGGCATCTAAGTTTATCTTTTCAAAAGACGAAATCGGATCCATTTTTTGAAAATATCAAATCCTTATAAACTGATATTTTTTTTATTTAATTTTAAAATTTAATATAACACGTAATAAATTGACGTGACGTTGAATCCGTCAATGAATATAATTTTGAATTCATCTTTTTAACGGACGAATTCAAAATCAATTTTTTTTTATAATTTTATAAATATTATTATTATTTTTAAATAAAATTAATAAATTTTAATATTTAAATAAATAAATAAAAATAAAAAATTAGTATTAATTAAAATTGTATATATTATTTTTAAATAATATTAATTATTATATTATTTTAAGATGATATTAATTAAAGATAATATTAATTAAAAATAATATTAATTAACTATAGAAAAATAATATTAATTTAAAATTAATAATAATTTAACTAAAAATAATATTAATTGAAAATAAAATTAATTAAAAGATATTATAATAATATATTATAATATATATTATATTATAATAATTATTTTATATTCTAAAATATAATGAATATATTATAATTTATTATATTATATATTATAATTTTTATAATATAGTATAAAAAAATTTAAAAAATAAAAAAATAAAAAATAATCATCATGACGATACAATTCGGTCGCTAGCCCGGTACCAATTCGGTCGACAGCCCGGTATCAGTCCGATCCCTTGCTCAGGAGCGGTGGCAAGACCCCGACAACCGGACCGGCGATCGGGTCTGTGGCATGACTGGGACTAAACCGGTGACAGGATCTTGGCGGTCGGATGGTAGTCAAACCCGGGTGGCCGGATCGGCTGCAGGACCAGGGGCCGCAACTGGGGCCCGACCTAGGGCCGGATCGGCAGCTCACCGGGGGCCGGACCGGGGGCGACACTTGGGACCATACTGGCTACCGGACCGGCGGCTGGACCGGGGCCAGCACCGGGGGCCAGACCGGCGGCCGGACCAGGGCTCGCACTGGGGGCTGGACTAGCGGCCGGACCGAGGGCCGCAACTGGGGCCGGACCGAGGGCCGGATTGGGGCCCGCAACTGGGTCCGGTCCGGCCGCTAGTCTGGCCCCCGGTGCGGGCCCCGGTCCGGTCGCCGGTCCGGCCCTCGGTCCGGCCACCCGTGTTAGGCCACCGATCCGGCCCCCGGTCCGGCCCCAGTTGCGGCCCCCGATCCGGCAGCCGGTCTGGCCACCCGGGTTTGACTACCTATCCGACCGCCAAGATCCTATCACCGGTCTAGCCCCAGTTATGCCACAGACCCGATCGCCGGTCCGGTCGTCGGGGTCCTGCTACCGCTCATGAGCAAGGAATCGGACTGACACCGAACTGTCAACCAAACTGATACCAGGCTAGCGACCGAATAGTATCGACATGATGATTTTTTTTTTTTAAATTTTTTATTCTATATTATAATATATAATATAATAAATTATAATATATTCATTATATTTTAGAATATAAAATAATTATTATAATATAATATGTATTATAATATATTATAATATATTATAATATATTATAATATATTATTATAATATCTTTTAATTAATATTATTTTCAATTAATATTATTTTTAGTTAAATTATTATTAATTTTAAATTAATATTATTTTTATATAGTTAATTAATATTATTTTTAATTAATATTATTTTAAAATAATATAATAATTAATATTATCAAAAAATAATATATAAAATTTTAATTAATAATAATTTTTTATTATTTATTTATTTATTTAAAATTAAAATTTATTAATTTTATTTAAAAATAATAATAATATTTATAAAATTATAAAAAAAATTTGGTTTTGAATTCCTCGTTTGAAAGACGAATTCAAAATTGAATTCGACTTTCCGTAAAATGAATTCAACATCCCGTCAATTTATTACATGTCTCATTAAATTTTAAAATTAAAGAAAAAAAAATCGATTTATAAGGATTTCGTCTTTTCAAAAGACGAATCCAACTTTATCTTTTTAAAAGATGAACTTAGATGCCCCATCACCACCACGTCGACGAAAATCACCTATTTCGATAAATATATCCTAAAATACCTATTTTAATAATTTTTTATTTAAAAAATATTATTTTAAAAAAAAATTCCCCTTCATCATCCTCATCATCTACTTCTTCTTTCTAAAAAAAATATTTATTTTATTTTTATTACCAAGTATTCATACAAATATGATATTAATACAATTCATAAAATTTTAAAAATAAAATATTTCTAAAAAATCCAGGCAAAGCTAACTCACAGATATAATCATAAGATGAGTACCAACTTCCTTGGCATAGAATTAATTATAGCCAATAATAATGAAAGAGTCGTCTTTAATTCCCAGTCTATTAGTTTGAAGAATGAGTTTTGTATAAACACAACTCATAACTCAACCTTTGAAATCAAAGGCTTAAAAAAATAACTATCACTAGGACTGGAAATGGGCCGGTCCAAAAGTCCATTGTTTGAAATTGAGCTGGATCAGGTCAATAAACTTCGGACCGGTCTGAAATTGATTCAGGATGTGGACGAAATTTTAAGCATATTGGACTAGTATTAAGGCCGTAAAATAGAGTAAATTTAATTTTTTGGTCAAAAGAATGCCTGAATTTGGTCCAAAAATTTTTAAAATATAATTTTTGGACTGGCCCAATAGATTTTGTGCCAGTCCATTTCCAGCCCTAACTAGCACCCGCTACCGATATGGAGTCAGAGCCTCTGATGATAAAGTTCACTTTTCCAATACTATCTGTAATGTTGCAATCAAAATTAATCTCGAGAAAAATCAAGGATGAGAGCTCTTAATAAATAAATACCCTACGGATTGCTTGATGAGCAGAATGGGGATTCCAAGAACACGAAATCCTCTCAATCAAGTTAGTAGAGTCTAGGTTCGAAATCTTTCTCAGCTAAAATAAGGCACAATTGTTAAGACTTTTCAAACACTTTCTTTTTTTTTTTTCGTTGGGCCATTTAGAAATAAATAATACCATATTAAAAAAATCAAAGCCAAATTTTTTTTTTTTTTTTTTTGTTTGACTTCTAAGAAAAAAAGAAATTATTTGTTAGAACGGCTCTACCATGCATATCTTGAACCATCAAAAGTTATCATATCATTCAAAAAAGATAAATTTTTTCATTCAGATCAGCAAAAACTATCAACTAATAGTTAAAGGAAACATTTTTTTCATTCAAAGTTTTCAATGAAACCTAAATAATAAAGAACCTTTTTTTCAATGATAAATAATATGATGAGTTTTTATTGATTGATTCAAAATATATACGGTAAAATGGTCATAACCAATAATTTCTCTAAAAAGAAAATAAGGAAATCTTGCCTTTTTCATTAAATCTTCAAAATCTTTCTTTTTTTATTGAATTCCTAAAAAAAAAAAAAAAGGGAAATAACAAATTCTTCCTCTTACTGTTAGAAGTCTTCAAGATTTAAATTTTTCTTTTTTTTAAGATTTTGAAAGAAATGAGAAATTAAATTCTTTCGGCTTGATTTTTTTGTACACTTAAAAAAATCACACACAAAAGATAGCAAACAAAATAAAAAAAACTCTTATTTCTTCTAGAAATGTAACAAAAAAGTTGCTATTTATATATTTTACTTCATGCATGAAAAATTTTAACCTTACATTTAGTGTCACAACAATTGAAGATTGTGGGAGATGAAAGAAAAAACATCATCTCTATTTCTCCCTACAATTCAATTATCAGTCCATGCAATTGAAGCAATTGGGAGGGTTACTATTGCATTTTTTTCATTATTACTTCAATTATTCATTTATCTTATAACCGGAACTTTTTCATTATTTCTTCAATGAATTGTTTGTTTATAATAAAAATATTTAGTACAAAAAAAAAAAGAAATTGGAATCTTCTATATCAAATCAAAAAGGATGTGTTATCTCCACAAGCACATATTTATTCAACATACTACAAACATTTAACTATTATGTTAAGAATTTTTTGCATTACCGGTGATCATTTTATTAACAAGATTATTACATACATTTTACTTATAATATATATATTTTTTCTTTCTATTTTTTAGGTTTTTATTATTCTTTCTTCAATTAGATCAAATTATATTTCAGTTTTTAATGTATTTTTGTGCATCACATGTGTATCAATCTTATATATATTAACTAGATTTGTACATATACGATGCACGGGTTATATGACAATTGATATTTTTATTTTTTTTATTAATATATAAAAAAAGAAATAAAAAAATAAAAAAGAAGAAAAAATGATAAATTTTGAGAAAATAAATTTTTTATTTTAAATTTTAAAATTAAAGACCTGTTTTTTTTATAGAAAAGAAAGGAAATAAATAAAAAAATATAGAAAGATAAAAAAAATAATAGCTTTTGAAAAAACAAATTTATTTGAATTTTTAAATTTTTAAAGATGAAAGCCATGGAAAAACAGAGCAAGAAAAAGATATACAAAAAAGTAGCCATCGAATCTAGGTAGTAAAAATTTAATTATATATAATAGATAAAAGATAATAAATTAACTTAGCATCTATCAACTTAATTAAGGTAGGAGTGCATTTGTTACTTGAGATTATGACAATCCGGCTTCTTCTCATATCATTATCAACTATCTTTTTTTTTCAATAATAAATAATGTGGTGAGTTTTTATTGAATAGACCAAAATACACGTGGTAGAATGGTCCTAACCAATAATTTCTTTATAAAAAAAAAATCTTTCCTTTTCCAATAGATCTTCAAAATCATTCTTTTTTATTAGACTTCTTGAAAAGGAAATAACAAATTCTTACTGTTGGACTTTTCAAGATCTAAAATTTTTAATTTTAAAATTTTTGAAAAAAATGAGAAACTAAATTCTTTTTAGCTTGAATTTTTTTGAGCACTCAGAAAAATCACATACAAAAGAAGCAAGAAAAAAGAAAATAAAAATTTAATTTAATTTAGAAATGTAATAAAAAAAAAGTTTACTATTCAAATATTCTATAACACATGAACAATTTTAACCTTACGTTTAGTGTTACAATAATTAAAAATAGTACAAGATGCAGAAAAAATATTTTCTTCCTGCAATTCAATTATCGATCAGTGCATAGGAGATCTGATCAGGACATCATCCAATACGATTTTTGATGCATGACTAGTACCAATCATGATACAAAAATTTATCATTTTTTTGATACTTTTTTTGGAAGTATGGGATACGAGATATATATATATATATATATATATATATATATATTTTCGACTCATTTAAATTTAAAATTTTAAAATTAATTTGTTTCGAGTATAAATTTATTTATAATTTATTTTTAAATTCTGAATTTGTTAGGATCGAAATTTTGAATCCGTCAGAAAGTTCCGGTTATTTAAATATATTTCAAGATTATAAGCTCCGATGATAACATCGAAATAATTTGAATAAAATATTTTGGGATTTCCGACTCCACTTTTTGTTCTCCTCTTTGTTCTCCTCTCCTCTTTTCTTTCTTCTCTCTTCTCCCGGTTCTTCTCTTCTTTCTCTCCTCCCTTGCTCCCCTCTGATTCTATTTCCTCCTTGCTACCTCCTCTTCTACTCCGAGACCAACTCAATCGAGGACCTCGTCTAGCTTCTTGATGCCACCGGATCTCCTCCCGACGACCCTAACCTGCCTGTGAGCACCACCACCAGCTGGCAATCACTGCTCCCACGATCGTATTCACCGTCGCTGTCACCATCCATCCCTTCGACGTCGCCGATCCGGAGGATCCATGGCTCAATTTGACCAGCGATGCTATCTCCCTGCTCATCGCCGTCCACCGTCAAACGACCTAACGGTCGTTGCCATCTCCACGCCACCCAAATCTGCTACCGTACCATCTTGCATCAATCGACGACTCTCGGTTCCTCAATGACGATCAAAATTGCCGACCATTGAAGACGAGCCATCTTGTCACCGTTTGCCACCGACGTCTGACTCCGGCAAGCCCTCTTGCTTCCCCTCCGACACCGTCGTCCCGTTCGTCGCCGTTGGTTCAAACCCACACCAACTCGTTTGGTGCTCTCTTGCTACCGCAAGGTCATCCCCGGAGCCACCGTCAACACCGGTTTCCCTGTCCATCGACGATTCCTTGCCCTCCATTCACGGCGTTCAACCCTCCACCGAGGTCGGTCGGTCATCCTCTGTTCCTCTGAATCCTGACGTGAAGGCAGCCTGCACTTTGCTCGATCGTGAGAGCACCCTGCACACCTAGCACGGCTCTCAAAGCGGTGCCCCAAGATCATTGATGCACGAACTTCAGAGCAGATTTATTTTACGGATCCCAAAGCATCGGATGACTTCTAGCCTGTGAACCACTGGCTTCAAACTTTGACCACCTCCACGATGATCTCCCTCTTCTAGGGATCATGGCATTCCGTGATTCGGACAAGATCTTTTCGATAATTTAGATTGGAATGATATTAATTTTTCCTATATTTAATTTAGCTAGATTTGATTTAATTGAAGTTGGCTATATCCCTAACCTAGTAGTCGTTCTTTAACGACCAATGATCCAATTTCTTGAGATTTTGATAGTGCATGCCGAGCAGGTCAATTCTTAGATTGGACTTTAATTTTGATTAGGACCATTTTTTATTTAATTCTTACTTGTTTTGAGTATCTTGCTAATATTATCTTTAATTACTTTGTTAATTTATTCATCAATCTTTTTAGAGGGTTCTTAGGTCTAAAAAATGCTAGTACGTCCCTCATCAAGATCGAAACAATTGGGAGGGTTATTATTGTATTTTTCGTATTATTGCTTCGATTATTCATTTCTCCTATAACCGGATCATTTCATTATTTCTTCAATAATTCATTTTTTCTTATATAATAGTAGCATTTATCTTCAAAATAGAAGAAATTGGAATCTTTTGCAACAAATAAAAAAGGATCTATCTCCACGAGAACTTATTTGTTCATCATACTACAAACATTCAGTTGTTATGTTAAACAATTTATCTTTTCCATTATTAATGATTATTCTATGAACAAGAGTATGGCATACATTTCACTTATAATATATTTTTTCATTCTATTTTTCAGGTTCTTATTATTCTTATTCTACTGGATCAAATTAAATTTTGATTTTCAATATCTTCTTGTGCATGGCATGGGTATCAATCTTGTATATATCAATAAATTTAACATTCAGTTGTTATGTTAAACAATTTATCTTTTCCATTATTGATTGTTATTCTATGAACAAGACTATCGCATACATTTCACTTATAATATAGTTTTTCATTCTATTTTTCAGGTTCTTGTTATTCTTATTCTACTAGATCAAATTATATTTTGATTTTCAATATCTTCTTGTGCATGGCATGGGTATCAATCTTGTATATATCAATTAATTTAACATTCAGTTGTTATGTTAAACAATTTATCTTTTCCATTATTGATGATTATTCTATGAACAAGACTATGGCATACATTTCACTTATAATATATTTTTTCATTCCATTTTTCAGGTTCTTATCATTCTTATTCTACTGGATCAAATTATATTTTGATTTTCAATATCTTCTTGTGCATGGCATGGGTATCAATCTTGTATATATCAATTAATTTAGCATTTCTTATTGTGAAAGAAGCAAGAGGCTCTATCAGCTTAATTAAGGTGGGAGTGTATTTGTTACTTGGAATTGTGATAGTCCTTCGTCCTCTCAAGTCATCATCAACCACCTACTCTCCCTGGCCTCTTATATATTAGTTTGGGATGCATTTTATGGCACCGAGTCTCCATTTTATTGCATGCAAAGGAAAGCAAGATCAATGATAGCCATTTCAAAATCCAAAATTCTTTGATATTATGCTCTTTCCTAACAAACTTTTATTGCATGCAAAGGAAAGCAAGATCAATGATAGCCATTTCAAAATCCAAAATTCTTTGATATTATGCTCTTTCCTAACAAACTTGGCTGCATGCTATACCTGTTTCATTGCATCAGTTGCGCATTGAAAAAAATCAGTAGGATCAAAAACTTCAAATAATAAACTTCAACTAATTTTTAATTTTTTTTACATGAGATATTGTATCATTGCAAATGGTATTAGAGTACACCTGCTCCACAAGCCATTCCAACCAAAGAATGGAAGAAGCCACCCATTTCCATTTTTATTCCAGAACCAACTCTCGCAACGAGACATATATATCCTAAAAGAATCTTGTCATATGAGTACATGGTGGATTTAAACTAGGAAGAAAATATTATCTGATATAAAAATTTCGTGACTTTATGGCATTTGATCAGCATTCTTTTCCTTTATGTGGGAGGAGATGCTGCGCTTTGTTTAGTCTCACTGATAGATCTTACATACTCGCATGGTGCGTGTAGTTAATCCTATTTCGGTAACTTAATTCATTATCCACCGGAGCTAAATTCATTTACTTATCATGATTTATTGTCCATCGGAGCTAAATCCATTCATTCATCATGTCGCTAGGTGCCCACTCAAACCATGACTACATGCTGAGTCCTAAATTTTTGGAGCTGAGATGACTAGCATTAATTAAAATTTTTGTCCAGACCAAAATATCCTTACGACATCCTAGTTCAAAACTATGACATCTCAGTTCAAAACTATGACATCTCAGTTCAAAACCTACGACATCCTGGTTCAAAAATGATCTGAAACAGTATTACGACATCCTGGTTCAAAGATGATCTGAAACATTATTACGACATAAATAGTATTATGACATCCTAGTTCAAAACCTACGACATCTTAGTTCAAAACCTATGACATCCTGTTCAAAAATGACTTGAAATAGTATTACGACATCCTAGTTCAGAACCTACGACACCCTGGTTCAAAAATGACCTGAAATAGTATTACGACATCCTAGTTCAAAAATGACTTGAAACAGTATTACGACACCCTAGTTCAAAAACTACGACATCCTAGTTCAAAACCTACACGATATCCTAGTTCAAAAGCTACGATACCCTAGTTCAAAACCTACAACATCCCTACAGAAAATATAAATTAAAACTTGAAACAATATTCGACACCCTAGTTCAAAATCTACGACACCTCTGCAGAAAATATAAATTAAAATCTGAAACAATATTATGACATCCTAGTTCAAAAGCTACGACATCCTAGTTCAAAATCTACGACACCCCTACAAAAAAATATAAATTTAAACTTGAAACGGTATTACGACACCCTAGTTTAAAAGCTACGACACCCTAGTTCAAAACCTACGACACCTATGCAGAAAATATAAATTAAAACCTGAAACAGTATCACGACACCTTACGACACTCTAGTTAAAAAACTACGATACTCTAGTTCAAAATCTATGACACCTTAGTTCAAGGAACTGGAGGGAAGGGTATTTTGGTCTGGACAAAAATTTCAAATAAAAGCTGAATGATAATTAATGCTAGTTACACTCAGCTCCCATCTCGTCATGCTACAGTGGATACATTTGGACCAATAAAAAAATGCGATACGGGCCATGTTGGATTTATTGCACCGCACGCGGTGCACAAAGACTTTTCCCAAATTTTAACACCAAAGGGCTAAAGAGCTGTAAAAATGAGTGGGCCCGGCTAGGCTCATTAGGGTCGGGCCAAAAAAGTCCTTTTGATAAATACGCCATCAAATAAGCAACCCGATCCTAGTTGGCCCTTCACAGGCCGGGTTCATTAGGATTAGGCCAAAAAGGTCATTTTGATAAATGGGCCATCAAATAAGCAGCCTGATCCTAGTCCTTACAAGTAAGGGCCTAAACGGACAAGCCTAATAACTCACCGAAAAACTAAAATAATTAAAATATTATAAAAATTGATAATATGATTAAAATTTTAAGAAAATAAGATATAAAAAAATTGACCACTACCTCTTAAGTGCGTTTAATCCTTGGAAACTAAAGGTATCATTTTTTGTAAAAGTCTTTTTCTTGCTTGAAAGAGGAATGATTCGGAGCGAAGGGCAAAGACTTTGGATTTTGGATTTATTGTGAGTGAACAGAGCCGGTTCGCGAACTAAATAGGCTAGCCTAACATGGGCTAGCCCATAAAAGGGCTAGGCTAAAAAGCTTTATTGTTAAATAGACTGCCAAAATACTAGCCTGGCCCTACTATTTTAAGGACCTAAATGGGCTAGCCCGCGGGCCTCATCCCATTTTGATGGCTATACAAATGGCAATATCAATTTCAGTGAATGTAAAAGAAACAGGTGAAGATCGCATACCTTCCCTGAATTTTGTCTGGATACATCTAACGAACTTGATAACCCTGGTGTTACCATAAAAGGAAGCCGACAACCCCGGGTTGTATCTTTCACAGGAAAGAAGGATTCACCTTGCGAATTCACCATTGGATCGCTCATGATCGCTTTGGGAGCCATTGTAATGGAAGTTCATAGTGTTTGCAGGGCACAATCCAACAATTGGTGTCATGAAATGGAGTGGAAGCGAGCAAGGTGATGGAGTGGTAGCAAAATGGAGTGTAAGCAAGCGAAACAATGAAAGTGGATGAGGTAATGAAAATGGGTATAAGGCATAGGAGAGAGCCAACAAGGATTAGGTGAGGCAAAGTGGCCCTACCCTTCATCCAAATAACGATCTAGAGCCTTTGGATGACTCCAAGAGAATTGTTAAACTCTTAAAAGGCTTAAAACTTTCAGAAAAACTTGCTGATGCGGCAAGCATATGATTAATGTTTTGAATATGGTTTGTAGAGCAATGAAACCTAATTACACTAGCATTGTACTCATCATAATAAGACTTAAGGATTATAAGAAATTTGACTTTTACTTGATTAGACACAATCCTAAACTAAGAAGGAAGAAGATCTAGACAATATGGGCTAATGATTGTGGACTTACCTTGATGAGCTTTCCAACCTAAATATTTTTGAACTAAAGGATACAAGATAACCTAATTATCTTCGATCCAAATTGGGATAAGGCTAACCTTGTTGGAGTGAAGTTTCTTTCGGCTTCTGGTGTCCACACCACTTGCTTGAGGAAAGCCTTATAAAAAAAGATTTACCTGGAAGGTTTGGAGAACAATTTTTATAAACAAGGTATATAGAGTACCTGACACCTAAGAAACATTATGCGGTATAGAGAATAGTGGTCAGCATGTCACTATAGAATGTCTGCCTCTAGAAGAGTGGCTAGAGATAGCGTAGTGCTCATCTTCATAGCAGGCATCCTTCAATAATGATGCGGGACAATTATGGAAACTTAATCTACTGATTATTAACCAATTAATAGAGAAAAACATAGATTAACTTTTTTTTTTAATAATTTTTAGCTTTTAAAGACTCAAATGAGACAATAAAGCAAACTAGTCTACTAGTTAATAACCCGCAAAATAAATCTATAAAGTAACTAGAAAAACGGGATTTGGTGGCTAAGAAAGCATTGTAAACTAGGGTCTACTTATCAAAGAATCAGAAATCAAAGAGTAGGGAATGGTTTTTGAGTTTTACCAACGAAGATGTTTCCTTATGAAGTAGATCTGGCTGGACTCTCAAGAATCTTGTAGTAGGGCTTCAAGATCTCGATCTTTGGGCTCCGATCTTTCGCGATGCTAGTTCCAAGGCAAGAATACCTTGACTTTAATCCTTGATCACCTGCAATCACTCAACAAAGAAAAATCTCTCAGTTAGAAAGTAGTAAAGAAAAAAGAGGATGGAATAGTGAAAAGAAAAGAGATGGAAGTGGGCGGCTAGGATTTTTCGGTGTCTAGATATGTAGGGCCTCACATCCCGTAATGCTCCGAAGAATAAAGGAAAGGGCCTCATACCCCGCGATGCACAAATCAATGGAATTGGACAGAATGTTGCTTTATTTGATCAATAATTCATCAGTAATATAAGAGGATTGATGGAATATTTATAGACCATCAACTAGTGGTGTAATGGATACAAAGACTAGCACTAGTGTCCCTTGGATAACAACTCCTTGGAATCCTTGCAGATGGTGTCTTAAACTCTAACTTTTGATTTTCCATGGACTTCATCCATTCTTGGGCGACAATTTGGACTTGGCATCATCCCATTTGTGCGACAACATGAAGACTTCATTCATTTTGGGTGCCAAGTTAAGATGTAGAGTCTTTTTGTTTTACTCTCAAATTGGCGTCAACTTGAATGTATGGGCGACAATCTGGCTTCCAATCTTGAATTCATGTGGTACTCTTGAGTCCTAGATTTCTTGATTGCTTAGAACTTGATTGACTTGGACTCTTGAAGCAAGAAATTCCCTTGAACCTCTTCTGGATGGGCATCCCTTGGAGAAGAAATTCTTGGCCGACTTCTCTCAAAAAGTGGCGACAAAAGAATGAGAAAGGATGGGTGACAAATCTCTTCTTGGCTCTAATACTCCTTCTGCTTTACTCGTCTTAAAACCATCGGCTTGGAATTTAAATGAGGCGCCCTCCTTGGATAAGCTTGCATGTTGTCTAAATATCCAAATGTTTGGATGTCTGGATGTCCGGATGTCTTAATACCTTGATAAAAAATAAAGACAACCATTTTTTTTGACATAAAATTGGCCAACAAAGATAAATGACATGTGATGTTGTCCCAATGAGGTGGCAGGTGATGTAGCATGTGGCATGTGACATAGGCTAATGAGGTGACATGGGCGTCCTTGACTTGATGAGGTGGCATATGATGAGGTGGCACCAAGAAGTGGATGATATGTGGTGCCAATGCTTGACTTGTCTTGAGCTAGCACATGATGTGTTGGGTTGTCACATGGGGTCACATGTCTTGACATGAATGCACATGGTATCTTGATTTAGGTCTACTCTTGTATTACAGGACTCAATAACTAAAATAACTAATCACGTGACTCAAAACTAATTAAACTAACCAAATAACTAAAGCCCCACTTAATCAATTGTGTAATACTTAGACTTTGGGCCGAAGTCGGTAGGCCCAGCCGACTTCAACCCAGCCAAATAAAAAAAAAAAAAAAAAGACAGGAGAACGAGGGAGAGATGGAGCCGGAACAGGGGAGGTTACCTCTCCCTTGTTCCGACCGGGGTCTTCGCCGGAGACATCGGGGAAGGAGTCGGGGAGGAGAGGGAGGCTGGGCGGTGCCGTGGTGGGCTGGATCGGGACTCCGGCCGACACGATCTTCGTTTCCCAGACGATGAGGTGTCGTCGATGATTCCATGTTAAATCCCCCACACCGCCGCCCATCGAAGTATCTCACCACGGTATTCCTTCCTCTCCGGCAAGCATCCAGGAATCGTCGAAGCCGGTGAGTCTTTCTTCATTTAATTTGATTTTTAGGGGAGAAATTGGTCGAGATTTTTGGGTTCTTCCGGTTTTTGCTTGGACCGTTCGTCGACGATGGCCGCGCCGCCGTCCTCCCTTCGGTTCGCATCCGGTCTGCCGAGCCCTCCTCCCGGTGATCGTCTCGTGGCCGGCGTCGGCAACTGGGGGAGAGGGGGGTTCGGTTGAATAAGGATGGGAGCAGGGGTGTTCGGGAGAAGAGAAAGAAAGAAAGGAGAGGAAGAAAAAAAAAAAAAAAACGGGGGTTTGGTTTGTGTTCGGGAGAAAGGAAAAGAAAAAGAAAAAAAATATATATATATATATTGGTTCGGTCCAGAAGAAGAAGAAAAAAAAAATAAATATATAAATATATAATAATAAGAGAGAAGGAAGAGAGAGAAAGAGGAGAGAGAAGGAAGAGAGAGAAAGAGGAGAGAGAAGGAAGAGAGAGAAAGAGGAGAGAGAAGAGAGAGAGAGAGAAGAGAGGAGAGAGAGAGAGAGAGAGAAGAAGAGAGAGAGAGAGAGAGAAGAAGAGAGAGAAGAGGAGAGAGAAGGAAGAGAGAGAAAGAAGAGAGAGAAAGAGGAGAGATAAGGAAGAGAGAGGAAGAGGAGAGAGAAGGAAGAGAGAGAAAGAGGAGAGAGAAGGAAGAGAGAGAGGAAGAAGAGAGAATCTAGGGATTTTCTCGAAATTCATGAAATTCGGGAAATTAGATTTTGATTAAATTATTTATTAATGTAGGGAATCAGTGTTCTGAGTAGGGAGGCATCGAGCAAAAATTTGGGTACTGACTAGTGTCCAATATATTAGGATTGGCGATAAGGTAAGGATTCTGGACGTGATCACCAGTTTATATATTATTTTAAATGCATTGTTTTGATCCGAGTGCATGATCATTGGCATGCATGAATTATTATTGTATGGTGTAGTTGAGTTTTATGAAGAACAATATGATTATGATTGTTATTATTTTATATTCCGGATATCGTGTTTATCGGATAAAAGTTCTATTTTGATGATTTGGACCGTGATGTCGGTCAGTGGAAGAGTTGAGATTTCATGATTGATATTGTGGTTTTATCATTATTATTGTCGATATCTCATGCGTGATGTTATAAAGAAAATTTATATCCGGATGGGTTGGACCATGATACCGGATTGCTAAATAAGTTGAACCATGAAACTGGATATCGAGTGGGTTGGACCACGATATCAGTTATTAAAATGGGTTGGACCATGATATCGGTTATCGAGTGGGTTGGACCACGATACCGGTTATCGAGAGATCATAAAAAAATGTTTTGACAAGTGTTAATGAAGTAAATACGGTATTTGGTCTAGCTATGCTACGGTTGCACCGTGGTTATACAGCCTGAGCCACGGGCTTTGTACGTGGGAGCCGGCCACGGGCGGATAGTACGTGGGACAGCCGAGCCACGGGCTTAGTACGTGAGCAGGACCGACCATAGTATGCATGGTCGCTTTGAGGTTGCCAGTCATGGGCTGGTACATGACCGTGGCTAGACCAGAACCCTAAAGATAAAGGTGAAATAATGAGAATATTAAAGGAAAAATGTAAAATTATCAAAGTTCGTAATACATGAGGCTGAAATCATTTGATTGCATTGACATATCATATTGGTATTTTATTGTTTCAGAAAATTATATTATTATTTGGAATGATCATATAGAAGCCTTACTGGGCTGTATAGCTCACTTTCTATCCTTTTAAATTTTCAGAGACTCAGGACACGTGACAAGATTTGGGCTGGCATGAGATGGAGACCTATACATGCTGATTTGGTTAGAGTTAGAGTTTAGTTATGATTACTGATGCTTGTTGTAAATCAGTAGATCAATAGTTGACTGATTTAATAAATAGATGCCACCTGATTAATTATATGATATAAGTTTTCTTTTGATTTGTTGACTCTGGTGTAACTAGGCCTTGCATGATCTCTAGGGTAAAACCTAGGGTTTGTGCGGCCGGTCACGTAGTCGATTCCGGTATTGGATTCGGGGCGTGACAGAGTGGTATCAGAGCAAACCAGGTTCTAGGATCTTAGGATATAAGCTCAATGACGGAGAGTGTGGGTTGATCCATATGTGGGGTAGATATTATGTCATGATTGTTTTGACCATCTGAGTGTTAGTTGTATACTAACAACATTGGTGTAGGTTTTCCATGGCGCGTGGTAGTGGACGTGGACGTGTTAGGAGGCCCACAAGATTTGCGGATGGAGCAAATGCTTGGGATCCTATTGAGCAGCATGAGAATGCTGGAGCCTTATCTGATAATGAGGAACGTCCACAGGACCCAATGCCGAATTTGGTGGACAACACTGGTAATGAAGAGCATCACCATGAACCAGTACCCAATCCTTTGGATAACACCCCGGAGACTGGAACTGCTGAAACAGGAACACCGGGTGGATCTGGAGTTCAGCCTGGAGACCAGATGGGTCTTCCTCAGCTATTACAAATTTTAGTGCAGCAGCAAGCTACTGCAAGAACTGATACACTAAGATTTATGGAAGCACAACAGCAACAGCAACAATTTATGCAACAGTTGTTATTACAACGACAACAGCCAGAAATCAGGATTCCTCAAGAACGGCCAATTACACTAATAGATTTCAAGAAGTATGCGCCGTCGGTATTCAAGGGGACTTCTGATCCTATGGAGGCAGAGGGATGGCTGAAAGCTGTTGAAAAAGTTTTCCAAGCCTTGCGGTATCCAGAAGGGGAGAAGGTTACCTTCGCTACCTTTTTATTGCAAGATGAGGCAGCTGCTTGGTGGGAATTAGAGCTTGGAAAGCAAGGACCAGCTGATGTACCATATACCTGGGCAGATTTTAGAAGAATTTTCTATGAGAGGTATTTTCCTCAAAGTGTTCGGGTACAGAAATTCCGGGAATTTGATCGCTTGGAGCAGGGTAGTTTAACTGTTTCTCAGTATGCAACAAGGTTTGAAGAATTATCGAGATATGCTCCATCACTGATAATGGATGAAGGGATCCGGGCCAGAAAATTTGAAAATGGATTGAGAGGTCGGATTCAGCATCAGGTAACTGTATTCGAACTTACCACCTATAAAGAAGTGGTTAATAAGGCACTGATAGTAGAAAAAGGACTAGAAGCTGCTCAAGCAGAGAAAGAAAAAGCTTTAAAGAAAAGATCCAGATCAGGGAAAATTCAGGATCAATCTAATAAAAATATCAGTGCTAAGGCAAGGAAACTTGTCACCGCTGCACCAGATGATAAAACTAGACAAAGGGATGATATCCAATGCTACCTGTGTGGTGGACCACACCTTAAGCGAGACTGCACCTGGCCAGGAGGAAAATGTTTCAATTGTGGAAAGGAGGGTCACACTGCAGCTGTATGTCGTCTTGGTCAAGGGTCACAGCGTCAAGTGCCTCAAGCATCACGTGACGGACTTCAACAAGGAGGACAACCTGTTACCCAAGGACGGGTGTACGTGCTCACCCAGCAGATGCCAACGTAATTCAGTAGTGACAGGTATGAAAATCATATCGACATGGTGATTATTAAAATATGACAAGAATAGTGTTAGACCTTAGATTATGATGATTTAGAACTGTGGTATAAGTGATTTTGATAGATGTGAGTGATATCGGAATTCAAGTCATGATTATTCGAGACTGGAAAATTTGTGAGTTGGAAATCACCTAGTGGTTGTTAAGACATAACATGGACTCAGAACTATGACATAAGTGATTCGGATATAGATTGAATGTCAAAAATTTGATCTGAAATATAAATGAGAAAGGATAAGTTTTGAATAAGACTTGGAAAGTAAATACCTTAAGAAGTGATTAATTGAAAGTTGGAGATCGAATGACATGAGGGTTGGTTATTCTTAAGGTTTTAAAAAAAAAAATCTCAATCAAGCTAATTTCGTGGACGAAATTATTTTAACGGAGGGAGAATGTAATACTTAGACTTTGGGCCGAAGTCGGCAGGCCCAGCCGACTTCGACCCAGCCAAATAAAAAAAAAAAAAAAAAAAAGAGACGGGAGAACGAGGGAGAGATGGAGCCAGAACAGGGGAGGTTACCTCTCCCTTGTTCCGACCGGGGTCTTCGCCGGAGACATCGGGGAAGGAGTCGGGGAGGAGAGGGAGGCTGGGCGGTGCCGTGGTGGGCTGGATCGGGACTCCGGCCGACACGATCTTCATTTCCCAGACGATGAGGTGTCGTCAGTGATTCCACGTTAAATCCCCCACACCGCCGCCCATCGAAGGATCTCACCACGGTATTCCTTCCTCTCCGGCAAGCATCCAGGAATCGTCGAAGCCGGTGAGTCTTTCTTCATTTAATTTGATTTTTAGGGGAGAAATTGGTCGAGATTTTTGGGTTCTTCCGGTTTTTGCTTGGACCATTCGTCGACGATGGCCGCGCCGCCGTCCTCCCTTCGGTTCGCATCCGGTCTGCCGAGCCCTCCTCCCGGTGATCGTCTCGTGGCCGGTGTCGGCAACTGGGGGAGAGGGGGGTTCGGTTGAATAAGGATGGGAGCAGGGGTGTTCGGGAGAAGAGAAAGAAAGAAAGGAGAGGAAGAAGAAAAAAAAAAAAAACGGGGGTTTGGTTTGGGTTCGGGAGAAAGGAAAAGAAAAGAAAAGAAAAAATATATATATATATATTGGTTCGGTCCAGAAGAAGAAGAAAAAAAAATAAATATATAATAATAAGAGAGAAGGATGAGAGAGAAAGAGGAGAGAGAAGGAAGAGAGAGAAAGAGGAGAGAAGGAAGAGAGAGAAAGAGGAGAGAGAAGGAAGAGAGAGAAAGAGGAGAGAGAAGAAGAGAGAGAAAGAGGAGAGAGAAGGAAGAGAGAGAAAGAGGAGAGAGATGGAAGAGAGAGGAAGAGGAGAGAGAAGGAAGAGAGAGGAAGAGGAGAGAGAAGGAAGAGAGAGGAAGAGGAGAGAGAAGGAAGAGAGAGGAAGAGGAGAGAGAAGGAAGAGAGAGAAAGAGGAGAGAGAAGGAAGAGAGAGAGGAAGAAGAGAGAATCTAGGGATTTTCTCGAAATTCATGAAATTCGGGAAATTAGATTTTGATTAAATTATTTATTAATGTAGGGAATCAGTGTTCTGAGCAGGGAGGCATCGAGCAAAAATTCGGGTACTGACTAGTATCCAATATATTAGGATTGGCGATAAGGTAAGGATTTTGGACGTGATCACCAGTTTATATATTATTTTATATGCATGGTTTTGATCCGAGTGCATGATCATTGGCATGCATGAATTATTGTTGTATGGTGTAGTTGAGTTTTATGAAGAACAATATGATTATGATTGTTATTATTTTATATTCCGGATATCGTGTTTATCGGATAAAAGTTCTATTTTGATGATTTGGACCGTGATGTCGGTCAGTGGAAGAGTTGAGATTTCATAATTGATATTGTGGTTTTATCATTATTATTGTCGATATCTCATGCGTGATGTTATAAAGAAAATTTATATCCGGATGGGTTGGACCATGATACCGGATTGCTAAATAAGTTGAACCATGAAACTGGATATCGAGTGGGTTGGACCACGATATCAGTTATTAAAATGGGTTGGACCATGATATCGGTTATCGAGTGGGTTGGACCACGATACCGGTTATCGAGAGATCATAAAAAAAATGTTTTGACAAGTGTTAATGAAGTAAAGACGGTATTTGGTCTAGCCATGCTACGGTTGCACCGTGGTTATACAGCCTGAGCCACGGGCTTTGTACGTGGGAGCCGGCCACGGGCGGATAGTACGTGGGACAGCCGAGCCACGGGCTTAGTACGTGAGCAGGACCGACCATAGTATGCATGGTCGCTTTGACGTTGCCAGTCATGGGCTGGTACATGACCGTGGCTAGACCAGAACCCTAAAGATAAAGGTGAAATAATGAGAATATTAAAGGAAAAATGCAAAGTTATCAAAGTTCGTAATACATGAGGCTGAAATCATTTGATTGCATTGACATATCATATTGGTATTTTATTGTTTCAGAAAATTATATTATTATTTGGAATGATCATATAGAAGCCTTACTGGGCTGTATAGCTCACTTTCTATCCTTTTAAATTTTCAGAGACTCAGGACACGTGACAAGATTTGGGCTGGCATGAGACGGAGACCTATACATGCTGAGTTAGTTAGAGTTAGAGTTTAGTTACGCTTACTGATGCTTGTTGTAAATCAGTAGATCAATAGTTGACTGATTTAATAAATAGATGCCACCTGATTAATTATATGATATAAGTTTTCTTTTGATTTGTTGACTCTGGTGTAACTAGGCCTTGCATGATCTCTAGGGTAAAACCTAGGGTTTGTGCGGCCGGTCACGTAGTCGATTCCGGTATTGGATTCGGGGCGTGACAGAGTGGTATCAGAGCAAACCAGGTTCTAGGATCTTAGGATATAAGCTCAATGACGGAGAGTGTGGGTTGATCCATATGTGGGGTAGATATTATGTCATGATTGTTTTGACCATCTGAGTGTTAGTTGTATACTAACAACATTGGTGTAGGTTTTCCATGGCGCGTGGTAGTGGACGTGGACGTGTTAGGAGGCCCACAAGATTTGCGGATGGAGCAAATGCTTGGGATCCTATTGAGCAGCATGAGAATGCTGGAGCCTTATCTGATAATGAGGAACGTCCACAGGACCCAATGCCGAATTTGGTGGACAACACTGGTAATGAAGAGCATCACCATGAACCAGTACCCAATCCTTTGGATAACACCCCGGAGACTGGAACTGTTGAAACAGGAACACCGGGTGGATCTGGAGTTCAGCCTGGAGACCAGATGGGTCTTTCTCAGCTATTACAAATTTTAGTGCAGCAACAAGCTACTGCAAGAACTGATACACTAAGATTTATGGAAGCCCAACAGCAACAGCAACAATTTATGCAACAGTTGTTATTACAACGACAACAGCCAGAAATCAGGATTCCTCAAGAACGGCCAATTACACTAATAGATTTCAAGAAGTATGCGCCGTCGGTATTCAAGGGGACTTCTGATCCTATGGAGGCAGAGGGATGGCTGAAAGCTGTTGAAAAAGTTTTCCAAGCCTTGCGGTGTCCAGAAGGGGAGAAGGTTACCTTCGCTACCTTTTTATTGCAAGATGAGGCAGCTGCTTGGTGGGAATTAGAGCTTGGAAAGCAAGGATCAGCTGATGTACCATATACCTGGGCAGATTTTAGAAGAATTTTCTATGAGAGGTATTTTCCTCAAAGTGTTCGGGTACAGAAATTCCGGGAATTTGATCGCTTGGAGCAGGGTAGTTTAACTGTTTCTCAGTATGCAACAAGGTTTGAAGAATTATCGAGATATGCTCCATCACTGATAATGGATGAAGGGATCCGGGCCAGAAAATTTGAAAATGGATTGAGAGGTCGGATTCAGCATCAGGTATCTGTATTCGAACTTACCACCTATAAAGAAGTGGTTAATAAGGCACTGATAGTAGAAAGAGGACTAGAAGCTGCTCAAGCAGAGAGAGAAAAAGCTTTAAAGAAAAGATCCAGATCAGGGAAAATTCAGGATCAATCTAATGAAAATATCAGTGCTAAGGCAAGGAAACTTGTCACCGCTGACCAGATGACAAAACTAGACAAAGGGATGATATCCAATGCTACCGGTGTGGTGGACCACACCTTAAGCGAGACTGCACCTGGCCAGGAGGAAAACGTTTCAATTGTGGAAAGGAGGGTCACACTGCAGCTGTATGTCGTCTTGGTCAAGGGTCACAGCGTCAAGCGCCTCAAGCATCGCGTGATGGACTTCAACAAGGAGGACAACCTAAGTTAGGTACCCAAGGACGGGTGTACGCGCTCACCCAGCAGGATGCCAACGCATCCAATTCAGTAGTGACAGGTATGAGTACGTTATGACCATCTGGGATGGTAATACGAGTGATTAAAATCATATCGACATGGTGATTATTAAAATATGACAAGAATAGTGTTAGACCTTAGATTATGATGATTTAGAACTGTGGTATAAGTGATTTTGATAGATGTGAGTGATATCGGAATTCAAGTCATGATTATTCGAGACTGGAAAATTTGTGAGTTGGAAATCACCTAGTGGTTGTTAAGACAACATGGACTCAGAACTATGACATAAGTGATTCGGATATAGATTGAATGTCAAAAATTTGATCTGAAATATAAATGAGAAAGGATAAGTTTTGAATAAGACTTGGAAAGTAAATACCTTAAGAAGTGATTAATTGAAAGTTGGAGATCGAATGACATGAGGGTTGGTTATTCTTAAGGTTTTAAAAAAAAAAAATCTCAATCAAGCTAATTTCGTGGACGAAATTATTTTAACGGAGGGAGAATGTAATACTTAGACTTTGGGCCGAAGTCGGCAGGCCCAGCCGACTTCGACCGAGCCAAATAAAAAAAAAAAAAAAAAGAGACGGGAGAACGAGGGAGAGATGGAGCCGGAACAGGGGAGGTTACCTCTCCCTTGTTCCGACCGGGGTCTTCGCCGGAGACATCGGGGAAGGAGTCGGGGAGGAGAGGGAGGCTGGGCGGTGCCGTGGTGGGCTGGATCGGGACTCCGGCCGACATGATCTTCGTTTCCCAGACGATGAGGTGTCGTCGGTGATTCCACGTTAAATCCCCCACACCGCCACCCATCGAAGGATCTCACCACGGTATTCCTTCCTCTCCGGCAAGCATCCAGGAATCGTCGAAGCCGGTGAGTCTTTCTTCATTTAATTTGATTTTTAGGGGAGAAATTGGTCGAGATTTTTGGGTTCTTCCGGTTTTTGCTTGGACCGTTCGTCGACGATGGCCGCGCCGCCGTCCTCCTTCGGTTCGCATCCGGTCTGCCGAGCCCTCCTCCCGGTGATCGTCTCGTGGCCGGTGTCGGCAACTGGGGGAGAGGGGGTTCGGTTGAATAAGGATGGGAGCAGGGGTGTTCGGGAGAAGAGAAAGAAAGAAAGGAGAGGAAGAAGAAAAAAAAAAAAAACGAGGGTTTGGTTTGGGTTCGGGAGAAAGGAAAAGAAAAGAAAAGAAAAAATATATATATATATATTTGGTTCGGTCCAGAAGAAGAAGAAAAAAATAATAATAAATATATAATAATAAGAGAGAAGGATGAGAGAGAAAGAGGAGAGAGAAGGAAGAGAGAAAGAGAGAGAGAAGGAAGAGAGAGAAAGAGGAGAGAGAAAGAGGAGAGAAGGAAGAGAGAGAAAGAGGAGAGAGAAGGAAGAGAGAGAAAGAGGAGAGAGAAGGAAGAGAGAGAAAGGAGAGAGAGAAGGAAGAGAGAGAAAGAGGAGAGAGATGGAAGAGAGAGGAAGAGGAGAGAGAAGGAAGAGAGAGGAAGAGGAGAGAGAAGGAAGAGAGAAAGAGGAGAGAGAAGGAAGAGAGAGAAGGAAGAGAGAGAAAGAGGAGAGAGAAGGAAGAGAGAGAAAGAGGAGAGAGAAGGAAGAGAGAGAGGAAGAAGAGAGAATCTAGGGATTTTCTCGAAATTCATGAAATTCGGGAAATTAGATTTTGATTAAATTATTTATTAATGTAGGGAATCAGTGTTCTGAGCAGGGAGGCATCGAGCAAAAATTCGGGTACTGACTAGTGTCCAATATATTAGGATTGGCGATAAGGTAAGGATTTTGGACGTGATCACCAGTTTATATATTATTTTATATGCATGGTTTTGATCCGAGTGCATGATCATTGGCATGCATGAATTATTGTTGTATGGTGTAGTTGAGTTTTATGAAGAACAATATGATTATGATTGTTATTATTTTATATTCCGGATATCGTGTTTATCGGATAAAAGTTCTATTTTGATGATTTGGACCGTGATGTCGGTCAGTGGAAGAGTTGAGATTTCATGATTGATATTGTGGTTTTATCATTATTATTGTCGATATCTCATGCGTGATGTTATAAAGAAAATTTATATCCGGATGGGTTGGACCATGATACCGGATTGCTAAATAAGTTGAACCATGAAACTGGATATCGAGTGGGTTGGACCACGATATCAGTTATTAAAATGGGTTGGACCATGATATCGGTTATCGAGTGGGTTGGACCACGATACCGGTTATCGAGAGATCATAAAAAAAATGTTTTGACAAGTGTTAATGAAGTAAACACGGTATTTGATCTAGCCATGCTACGGTTGCACCGTGGTTATACAGCCTGAGCCACGGGCTTTGTACGTGGGAGCCGGCCACGGGCGGATAGTACGTGGGATAGCCGAGCCACGGGCTTAGTACATGAGTAGGACCGACCATAGTATGCATGGTCGCTTTGAGGTTGCCAGTCATGGACTGGTACATGACCGTGGCTAGACCAGAACCCTAAAGATAAAGGTGAAATAATGAGAATATTAAAGGAAAAATGCAAAGTTATCAAAGTTCGTAATACATAAGGCTGAAATCATTTGATTGCATTGATATATCATATTGGTATTTTATTATTTTAGAAAATTATATTATTATTTGGAATGATCATATAGAAGCCTTACTGGGCTGTATAGCTCACTTTCTATCCTTTTAAATTTTCAGAGACTCAGGACACGTGACAAGATTTGGGCTGGCATGAGACGGAGACCTATACATGCTGAGTTAGTTAGAGTTAGAGTTTAGTTACGATTACTGATGCTTGTTGTAAATCAGTAGATCAATAGTTGACTGATTTAATAAATAGATGCCACCTGATTAATTATATGATATAAGTTTTCTTTTGATTTGTTGACTCTGGTGTAACTAGGCCTTGCATGATCTCTAGGGTAAAACCTAGGGTTTGTGCGGCCGGTCACGTAGTCGATTCCGGTATTGGATTCGGGGCGTGACAAATTGGAACCTAATTCGATCAAAAGGCATAGACATGTAAATAAATATTTTAACTTGGTAAAAAGGGTTTAGCCCCAAAGGCTTTAAATAGGGTTTATATAAAAAATTTAATTAAAGTTGGTAAAAAGGGCTAACTAACACTAGACCATTTACGATCCAATTGAAATTGAAATTTTTTTACAGACTCAATTTTGGATCCAGGAATTTTTATAGGGACTCAATTTTAGGATTTAGGACTAAACCCAACTAAGCTAAAATAATAAAAATTCAAGATAATTATTTACAAGTGAGGTTTGGGCTTAGGGCTTCATTCATAGGTGATCCACAGGGATGTGGATTCGACCTGTCGATTTCTTCTGGCCTTGGTGTCCGCACCAATTCTTCTCAGGTGGGAGGAACTCGATCCTATCGAGTATGGGTCAACCTTGCTATGATAGTACTCTAGTAAATCTGGGTCAATCCTTTGCAAGACCTCTCTGGTGATCCAAGAATCGTTAGTTTCGGGTCGTCCTTGCCAATGAACCAGATATCGCTGATAGTCTTTATCCCGAGTAGCAATAATCTTGTCGTCCAAGATCCGCTCGATCCTGTCTCTCCGGGCTGGTAGTGTGGCAGGTGGACACACATGGGTTGGCTCACTCTCAAGGATTGGATCATGCTCAAAAGGCTCACTAGGAATCAACGTTGGCTCCCTATATTCTGTAAGGTCTAAAACATTGAAAGTAGAACTAATGCCTAGTTTAGGTGGTAACTCAAGCACGTAGGCATTAGGTCTAATTTTTTTAATTACTTTATATGGTCCACTTCTACGGGCGTGTAACTTCTTCATGGTTCCAGGTGGGAACCGTTCAGGTCGTAACCTAACCATGACAAAGTCTCATTCATTGAATTTCTTTGAGTCTTTTTCTCTTTTTTTTCCTATTGACATGCATATAAACACTAAACTACAACAAAGTTTAATCCTTGGTTAGTGGGTGATATGCAGATGAGAATGGTGCATGGACTCCTACTAAATGCCATAGGATTTTTTAGAAGTAAGTGGCAAACCTAATATGCTCAAAGGATGTATGTAACTTGCTAACCTCTATAAAATGTAAACTAATAGTCCTAGAAACATTGGAAACCTCAGAAAAGGGTAGAAAATAAGAAGTGGATTCGGGGGTGACTTGACAGGGTAGGAAATAAGAAAAGGGTTCGGGAATTTGTCCTAGACTAATAGGGTTGACCTTATAGTTTAGACACTGATTCACACCAATAGGGAATAAAGGGTCCGCTTTATGGAAGAATGGGTCAGCGATTTCAGAGAAGTAATCTTCAATTGGGACCATAGGGATGAAGTCTTCCTGAGGGTTCTGGACTAAATAAGCCAAGTCCTCACCAATTTCCTCTTGTTCTTGAATTTCAGTACTAGGCTCTATGACTTGAGTCTCTTCTAGTGTTTCCTCATGTAAGGTCCTAATAATAGGGTTTGAGTCCTCATGGATCTCTTTTTCTAAGGGTCATACCAGTACAGTTTCAGTCAGGGTATAGTCATGGTTAACTAACTCTGGGCTGGCTTCAGCCTGGGTGCCTATCAGGTAGCTAATTCTATGTCAGCCATAGGTATTTCCTCTTCTTCATCGTACTCATCCACTAGGAGTAGGTTGGTTCAGAGAAAATTAGCTAGGATCTGGGCTAGTAGGGATGGTAGGGATGGGTCGGCTCGGATTAGGGTTGGGTTGGCTCGGGTGAGAATTGGGTCGACTCTGCTGAGGAATGGATCGACTCGGGTGGATTTGACTAGATCCTAATTTTTGATAAGGAGCACTAATCCTAATGGGTTCTGGCCAACTAAGCAAAACCTGACTAGCACTAGGTTGATACCTAGGGATTTTGGGTTCCTTGGGCTCATAGGATATGGGATCAGATATATAGATCATGGATATGGGTTCGTAGGAGCTGGGTTCAAAGGATCTAGATAGGTACTTTTCCTAAGTTTATGTTTTATGTCATCCCAGGTAGTTATGGGTATTTCTCTTCTTCATCTGATCATTCTTTCAACATCATCACAGTAAATTTTAGCCTGGCATACTAACTTAAGCTTAGCAAACTTAAACTTTCTTTCATCAGATACTAGTTCCCTCTCAAAATACAGATCCATACCTTCTTCCCAATCAAGATAATCCTTAAAATCAAGATCACCACCAAAGGTAGGTGCTTCTAATCTAATGTACCTAGTGGCTCTCTCATCCTGGTTTATGAAATCATAATTGGGTCTTCTATGGCTAGTCTCCTAGATTGGGTCCTAGTGTGAGGCTCTCCTAGGGTTGGACTTCAGGAATGGGTCAGGGTGTGGGGTTCTCCTAGGGTTGGGCTCCAAGAATGGGTCAGGGTGTGGGGTTCTCCTAGGGTTGGGCTCCAGGAATGGGTCAGGGTGTGTCTCAAATTTAGACTTAGTATGGATCTTTCGGGTCCTTTCTAGGTTTCCTAAACGGTCATTTAGTCGGTCAAATCTATTGTTCATTTGGGTACATTGTTCAATGATGGACCTCAGAAAGATTTCAAGGTTAGACTCCATGGTCAAGCTGGGTTAGGTATGGGTGAGATTACTAGTATGGAGTTCCTACTCTAGTTGCCATATAATGCAATCACACAAATCGAACTAGGATTTCCTAGACCTAGAGCTCAAGTAGAATGGTTAGCTCAATTACAACCAATTCAGTATTTACCCTATCCACTGACCAGGTAAGAGGTGGGGTCGTGGAAGGCTCCCCCTGCTCTCGCAGGGTCCTAATTAAAAACCACGAAATCGCTTATAGCGTTTGCCTCTAGACCTCTAACCTTAGATACCAGATTCAAGTGATAATCAAAGGATTGGGTGCACTAGCTTTCACACAATACTTGGAACCTGACTTGTTGGTGTCCCTAAACTAATTTAGGTTTCTAATTAATTTTAATTAGGATTAGGTTCGATGTAAAGGTGGTGGTTGTGGGCCCAGGACAGGTGATGAGATCCTGTCCTGATCTGAGATGATCAAGTGTCCTTAAGATTAGGTTATTGGATAATGCAATCACACGATATGAAATCCTAATATGCAATGAAGCTAAAATAATTAAAAATAGTAGAAAATAATTATTTTTTTTTTCAATTAAATTTTAGATCTTATTAATTTTCAAATTTTCGATCTCGGGATATCACGTCCGGTCGTAGCTCATTACTCCCATGGGTCGTGACAATATACTTGCGTATACCCACTCAGGAGGCATGATTTCCTTCCACCAGAAAATAGCAAATAAAAAAACTTTTTTCTGATTTTTTTAGAGATTAAATAAAGTATTAATAGAGGATTATCAAAAAATCAATTACTAATTTTTTGAATTTTTTTAGATAGGTTTTATGCAGTTTTAATTTTAGCATAGTTCTAGATATACAGAAATTTCAGAACTAGAAGTTAAATCCTAGTTTAACCTTCGCTCTGATACCAAAAATGATGCATGATAATTTTGAAAATTTAATCTACTGATTATTAACCTAATTAATAGAGAAAAATATAGATTACTTTTTTTTATAATTTTTATCTTTTAAAGACTCAAAGGAGATAATAAAGTAAACAGTCTACTAGTTAATAACCCACAAAGTAAATCTACAAAGTAAACTAGAAAAATAGGATTTGGTGGCTAAAAAACTACCATAAACTAGGGTCTACTTATCAAAGAATCAGAAATCAAAGAGTAGGGAATGGTTTTTGAATTTTACCAACGAAAATGTTTCCCTCTGAAGTAGATTTGGCTGGACTCTCAAGAATCTTGCGGCAGGGCTTCAAGATCTCGATCTTCGGGCTCCAATCTTCCATGACCAAGGCAAGAACACCCTGACTTTAATCCTTGATCACCTGCAATCACTCAACAAAAAAAAATCTCTCAGTTAGAAAGTAGTAAAGAAGGAAAGAGGATGGAAAAGTGAAAGGAAAAGAAATGGAAGTGGGCAGCTAGGGTTTCTCAGTGTCTAGATATGTAGGGCCTCATATCCTGCGATGCTCCGAAAAATAAAGAAAATGGCCTCACACCCCGCGATGTACATAGCAAAGGAATTGGACAGAATGTCGCTTTATTTGATCAATAATTCATCAATAATACAGGAAGATTGATGGGATATTTATAGACCATCAACTAGTGGTGTAATGGATACAAAGACTAGCACTTTTGCCCCTTGGGCAACAACTCCTTGGAATCCTTGCACCTGGTGTCATGAACTCTAGCTTTTGATTTTCCTTGGACTTCATCCATGCTTGGGCGATAATTTGACTTGGCATCATCCCATTTGTGCGACAACACGAAGACTTCATTCATTTTGGATGCCAAGTCAAGATGTAGAGTCTTTTTATTTTACTCCTCTCAAATTTGTGTCAACTTGAATGTATGGGCGACAATCTGGCTTCCAATCTTGAATTCATATGGTACTCCTGAGTCCTAGATTTCTTGATTGCTTAGCACTTGATTGACTTGGACTCTTAAAGCAAGAAATTCCCTTGAACCTCTTCTAGATGGGCATCCCTTGGAGAAGAAATTCTTGGTCGACTTCTCTAAAAAAGGGACGACAAAAGAATGAAAAAGGATGGGCGACAAATCTTTTCTTGGCGCTAATACTCCTGCTTTACTCAACTTAAAACCATCGGCTTGGAATTTAAATGAGGCACCCTCCTTGGATAAGCTTGCATGTTCTCTAAATGTCCAAATGCCTGGATGTCTGGATGTCCAGATGTTCGAATGTCTGGATGTCTTAATGTCTTGATAAAAAATGAAGACAACCATTTTTTTTGACATAAAATTGGCCAACCAAGATAAATGACATGTGATGTTGTCCCAATGAGGTGGCAGGTGATGTAGCATGTAGCATGTGACATAGGCTGATGAGGTGACATGGGCGTCCTTGACTTGATGAGGTGGCATATGATGAGGTGGCACCAAGAAGTGGATGACATGTGGTGCCAATGCTTGACTTGTCTTGAGCTAGCACATGGTGTGTTGGATTGTCACATAGGGTCACATGTGTCTTGACTTGAATGCACATGGTATCTTGATTTGGGTCCCCTCTTGTATTACAAAACTCAATAACTAAAATAACTAATCACATGACTCAACTAATTAAACCAATCAAATAACTAAAGTCCCACTTGATCAATTGGAACCTAATTTGATCAAAAGGCATAGACATGTAAATAAATATTTCAACTTGGTAAAAAGGGTTTACCCCCAAGGCTTTAAATAGGGCTTATATAAAAATTCTAATTAAAGTTGGTAAAAAGGGCTAACTAATACTGGACCATTTATGATCCAATTGAAATTGGAGTTTTTTTACAGACTCAATTTTGGATCCAAGGATTTTTATAGGGACTCAATTTTAGGGTTTAGGGCTAAACCCAACTAAGCTAAAATAATAAAAATTCAAGATAATTATTTATAAGCGAGGTTTGGGCTTAGGGCTTCATTTACAGGTGATCCACAGGGATGTGGATTCGACCTATCGATTTTTTTTGTGTCCTGGTGTCCGCACCACATAGGGCACCTGCATTAATGGATAATGGTCGGTGTCAGAGAGCATGGCATAATGGTACCTGTCCCTTTGCAGGAGGAGGGCATACTAGGTTTTCTTGCATGATCTTTGAGACCATGTATCTAGATCTGAAGAACTTGCATCATATGTTGAGATGGTGGATGAGGTGGCGAGCCATGCAGGGATCTACGTGGGCATGACCATTTCTGGATGTCATTAATAGTACAATTTAATTATATCATACAAGATATGATACATATATTTGTCCAATATTATAATTATATAATCAATCATCTATATCAAAATTTCATGTCCTCTATTCCATAATATCAATATAAAGAGTTAATATATCATATTAGAGTCCAACACATAATCGTTATAAATATAATGAGAATTGGGTATCCAATTTTTTAAGCTTTATAGTTCTTATTGCAGCACATTTATATCCTTGCAGCTTAGGTATCACCATGATTTCTTCCATGATATGATCATCACAATATCCTCCATGGTAGGGATCACTATGATTACCCCCATAGCGAGGTTACCACACTATAGCCCTATGGCAAGGTATTACAATGATTTTTCCTGTGACGGGGATCTCAATATAATCAAGTCTAGACTTATACATGGTAGGTTGAAGAGTTGAGTAATACATATATAAATATATATAAATTGCATACTTCATTTATTTTAAATATAGTCTTGAAATATATATTTAATAGGCAATATTTAAGATTTTGTATACCTGATCCAATCATAATAGATATCATCATTCATTTCAATTCATAAAATTCAAATATATCAATTATTCATAATGTAGAAATCTCAGTATAATTAAATTTGAATTAATCACAATAATTTATATCATTTCAAAAATAAGATAATCTTTATTTAGTTATAATTAATTAATATAAAATATAGATGTTACTTGTCTTATAACTATGTATCAACCACTAGCAATCTAAGCACTTTCTTGGAGCTCCTCAAGTCCTAATAATCCAAAAATCATAGATATATATCAAATTGGTGATACGATCATTTTTTAAAATTAATTTATAAAAAAATTGAAAAATTTTAAATTTTAAATTTTTATACAAATTATTGCTATAACATGAGAAATTACCACTAACCATGCTTTCCATTATAGAATGGGAGACGGGCACGAAATAGTAGTATCAGAGGATGACAGGGAAGAGAGAGAGCAAGAGAAAATCCTTTACCCTCCAACACACATAGGTGAAAAGAAGTGAGAGAGATAAAGAGAGAGGGGAAGAGAAAATATTTTCTCTTTCTTTCTTTCTTTCTTTTACCATTGATTAGGAGAGGGGAAGAACTAAGAGCAAGAGAAGAAGAGGAAGAAGGGAAGGAGAAAAGAAGAAGAGCAAGATGAGCAAGAGAGTGTAGGACAAGGGAGAGGGTGTGGGAGGATGCGAGAGGGAGAGGAGATGGTAATGGGGAGAAAGGAGGCTTAGAGAGAATGGGGGAGCAAAATTCTCCTCTGTTCTTTGATAGATAAGAATGGGGCATTGCCCTATGGCAGGCACTATTGAAAATTTAACTTGGGCTGAGCCCAATCATCACATCCTCTTTTCCTTAAATAAATTTCATTCTCAAAATTGCATACTTAAGTTTTCCAATAATTGAAGATACTTTTACTTCATTTCTTCTTCAAATTTCTAAGTGACCACTCGCACAGAATGATTGCTCCACTGGACTTTGATATAGGAAATTATATGTCTTCATAACACTTGATCCTTTGAATTTACGATTTACATAGAATACTCTTTATAGATTAGATCTCTCTTGAGCTATAAAGGATCATATTTTAAAATATAATTAGGATATGGTATATATTTCTTTAGCATATATACATGAAAGGCATTATGTACTCTAGCCAATGCAGGGGCAAAGTATGTTTGTAGGCCACAGTGCAAATTCTTTCTAATATTTTAAATAGACCAACATACCTGGGGCTCAACTTATCTCAAATCCCAAATCTTACAACTCTTTTAGTGGATGATACCTTTAGGAATACATGGTCCCTACTATAAAACTTTAGTTCTCGCCTCTTAACATCCGTATAACTTTTCCGTCTACTCTAAGCTGAATGAAAATACTTTTTGATCAGTTGAATCTTTTATTGTTTCTTGTACTAATTCAGGTCCCAATAATCTCTACTCATCCTCATCATCTCAACATGTCGGGGATTTACATTTTGTTCCATATAATGCCTCATAAGGTACTATTTGTATACTAGACAGATAACTATTATTATAAATAAATTCTACTAAAAATAATATTCTTTTTAAGAACTTTTCATATCAATGACACAAGCTCTTAGTATATCTTCTAATATTTGACTAACTCTTTCTGACTGTCCATTTGTCTGAAGATAAAAAGCAGTACTAAAATTTAATTTAATTTTCAAGGCTTTATGCAAACTTTTCCAAAACTGAGATACAAATCTAGTATCTCTATTCGATACAATAGTCACAATAATACCATGAAATCTCATAATTTCTTTAATATAAAATTTAGCTAACCTTTTAAGAGTGTGATTGATTTTGAATGCCAAGAAATGAGCTGATTTGGTTAATACATCAACAATCACCCAAATTACATAATTACCACTAAGGATTTTAGGTATGCTTGTCACAAATTCCAATGTGATATGCTTCTATTTCCATTCAGGAATAGGAAAGGTCTGCAAAGGTCCACCTAGTTTTTGGTGCTCATATTTTATTAACTAATATATTAAACATTGAACAATAAACCGTGCAATTTCTTGCTTGATATTATTTTATCATTTTTTTTTCAAATCTCTATATATTTTGGTGCCACTAAGGTACACAATATGACTAGTATTATGAGCCTCTTCCAAGACTTTCTTCTTTAATTTGGATACATAATTTGCTCCTAAATCTAAAGAATCCATCTTTATGAACTTAAAATTCTAGCTTTTATCAGAAATACATATCCTCTGATTCTTTGCAATTATAATCACTACTCTATGTAGCTTTAATTCTTTCAATTAGATTAGGCTGTACTCTAAAATATACTTTCTGTATCTCAAATTCATGCTTCTATATCATAATATTAAATTTTATTAAATTTACCAGAATATGCTTCGAGTAATAATTAATGATGCCAAATTACTTGAAAATTTTCTATTCAATACATCAGCCACTATATTAGCTTTTCCTAGATGATAATTAGGGATGCAAATGGATCGGATTGGATCAGGTCATGAGTGACCCTGATCCGATCGGTTCTTTGATCGGGTCCTAATATTAGATCCAAACACAATCCATTAGAAAATCGGGTCGAGTCGGATTGGGTTCACCATTAGAATTTTTAATCCAATGGGTCATTTGGGTTGGATCGAGTCTATAAATATTTCTAAATTATCTACAATAGCCAACTATTATTAACCATAAAATATATAACAAATAATATTATTTTTAAAATAAATTAAGATATAAAAATAATTATAACTTTATTTTTATGTTAAAAATAAATTTTATATAAATCTTAAATTATAATTTAAAGGTCGAAATAGATATGATCCTAATAGCATTTGTATATTCAAGATGTGTTGGGTTGGGTCGGGTCCAAATTCAATAAACTCATACCCGACCTAAAAAATAAAATGAATCTAATTTTAGAACCCGACGCAGATCCACGGATCCATAAAAATGGATTGGATTGGGTCTAAATGGGTCGGGTGGGGTCACGGGTCAACTCGACCCATTTGCAACCTTAATGATAATTGATAGATAAGTCATAATCCTTGAATAATTTTAACCATCTTCTCTATCTCATATTCAATTCCTTCTGAGTAGAAATATACTTCAAACCTTTTATGATCAGTGAATATTTTGCAATGTTCATCATATAAATAGTGCCTCTAGATTTTAAGTGCAAAATTATTATCGTTAACTCCAAATCATGTATAGGATAATTTTGTTCATAAGATTTTAATTACCTAGATGCATATACTATAACTTTATCATACTGTATTAAAATACATCCTAAATCTTTCTTAGAGACATTACTTTATATTGTAAAACCTCCACTCCTAGAAGATATAATGAGAATAGGGAATGACATCAATTTTTTTAAAAAACTTTTCAAAATATTTCTCACATTCTTCTAACTATTCAAACCTAACTCCTTTTTGTGTCATTTGGGTTAACGATGCAATAATTTTAAAAAGCCCATCATCAACAAATCTTCGATAATATCTAGTCAAACCCAGAAAGCTACGGATCTTAGATACATTGGTTGGTCTACTCTAACTCATAATAGCTTCAACCTTTTTAGGATCTACCGAAATGCCACATTTAGATATTATATGCCTAAGGAATGCTACTTTATCTAGTCAAAACTCACATTTGCTTAACTAGATAAATAATTTATTTTCTCTTAAAATATGAAAGGCATCCTAGAGGCTCCTCATGTTCATTTTTGCTCTTAGAATATATCAAAATGCCATCAATAAATACCATTACAAACTGATCCAAAAAAGGCTTAAACATCCTATTCATTAAGTCCATGAATGAGCTAGGGCATTAGTTAATTCGAATAGCATCACCAAAAATTCATAATGTCCATATCGAGTTTGAAAAGTAGTTTTAGCTCTACTCTGATTTTTAATTGATGATATCTTAATTTGAGGTCAATCTTGAAAAACACTTGGACTATAGCTGATCAAACAAATCATCGATCCTGGATAATGGATACCTATTTTTAATAGTTACTTTATATAGTTCCCTATAATCAATACAGAGTCGTAGGTTCCCATCTTTTTTCAAAAATAAAATTGAAGCTTTTGAAGGTGATACACTAGGTCTAATAAAATCTTTATCTAATAATTCTTGGAGTTGCTCTTTTAACTTAATTTTATAGGAGCCATTTGGTTTGGAGCTTTAGAGATTAACCCTGTACCAGGAATTAAGTCAATAGAGAATTCAATCTCCTTGTCTAGTGGCAATCTTAAAAAGTCAATTGAAAATATATCAAGGAACTCATGTATAATAGAGATATCTTCTAATTTTGATTCACTTAATTGCATATCTCTCACCTTAGATAAATACCCTTTATAGCCCTTCAGTAATATTTGACTAAAGCTATTAGTAGGTTATGTTTGAGTCTGAATCTAGATATCTAGATCCAGACCAGATCTTAGTTATCGGACCCGAACACAAATATCCAATGAGTCTAATCTTGAAGTACCAAATCTAAACCCTAATGGTCCTAGTATACAAACCTAGATCTGAGATCTAAATGGAAGACTAGAGGACTTGGGAGCATAGAAAAATACCTATTTCAAGCATACCATTAAGAAGGCTAGATGCCATCACTTCGACCATCTCCATTGCCTCTAACTCACCCCATTCACCATCGATTAGGACCGATTTGATCATATCCAGGGAGGTGCCTACCCGGGCCGGAAGCCTCCTTGATGGCAGATCAATCAGTAGCAGTGGCGGAGAATGACCATGATAGCGACAACTTTGAGGGCCAGATGCTGATGTGCTCCTTCTCAAATTTGATGAAGAGGGTAGTGGTAACAGTAGCGATAGCGACGATGGAGTAGAGCTGGATGAAAAGGATGGGTGGAGAGTGGTAGTAAAGGGACTGATTGGAGCCCAGCTCCACTAGTAGGAGCACCTAGGCCTAGCTTGACTACCTCCTATTAAGCCACTCGCTATAGAGGCTAAAACCCACCTCCACAGGGAGACCCCCCGCTGCCATCGCCTCCTTTAGCGGCAACATCACCTTCTTCTTGCCACCGCCTCCACCGCCATTGGATTTCCTATCCCGTCGCTGCTTCACCTTCTTCCCCATGTTGCTCTGATACTTGAGCTAAACCCTGGCAAGCTGGTTCTCGAAGGTGGGGTCGGCGATGGCGGGTGCTAGAGGTTCGACAAGGGCAGTTGAGGAGGAGGAACCTTAGTCAGGTTTGGTATCATCAACGAGGGCATGAGGGGCAAGGGGGGAGGAGTTTTCTTCTTCTAGTGGTAAGTGGGGTGGAATTAAAGGTGGAAGGGAGCAATGGATTGGAGATTTGGAAGGATCTAGGGACGACATCAGCCATCATCTCCTATTATTTTTTAACAAATATAGATAAAAATATATAATATTATATTATATTATTCGGGTCTAAGTTTGGGTTCGGGTAAATGGGTCCCATGTTAGTACCAGACCTAGACCCATTGGATAAATACCCGTGGATCTTGGGTTTGGACCCAGTCCTTTGATAGCTTTACAATTGACTAGCTTGAAAGGCTAATACTATTCATGGGGGGGCAATTCCCATACTTCCTATAAACCTGAATTATGGCTGATCGGAATATGGAAACTCAATCTTTTTGTGGTAATCTACTAAGGCATAATAGGAAGCCAATTAATCCATTCTCAGTGTAACATCAAAGTCTCTCATTTCTAGCACTATCAAGTTTGCCATCAGCTCTTTATCTACAATTCTAATGGCACAGGACTTGCAAACATAATTAGTAACTAATATATCTTCTATTGGGATTTTAACATATAATGCATTTTCTAAAGGTTCGAACAATAGACCATGCTTTTCAATAAATACAATAGATATCAAAGAGTGAGTAGCACCAAGATCAAACAAGGCATAAGCATAAGTATTGAGTATTGGAATGGTACTTGCCACCACTATATTGGAAGCTTGGGCATCTTGCTGAGTAATGTTATATACACGCCCTTAAGTTCGAGGATCTTTGGCTTCCCACCTTACTTTGTCTAATATAAGGGATTCTATTTGTGATACTTAAGCTAGCCAAGATACAAAAGGTGTCAAAATAATCTAGCCCCCAATTGGCATAAGGCAAGTTGCTATTTTGTGATCCTTCTGCCCATATCTAAAACAAGCACCAGTGTTCAAAGGACAATCCCTATTGAGATTATTCTTTCCACATCAAGAACAATAATCTAAACTCAATTAAGATTATCTAACTACCTCCTGCTGGATTGATTTCATTGAATGCCAAGTTGAACTTTGCCCACTTTGTCTCATAGCTAGTCCAAATCTCTATCTCTAACCTTCTTTTTCTCTCTGCTCCAGCTCAATTTTCCTTTCTATTATCAATATAGTGTTTACAACATCTACATAGGTGGTCAATTGTAGGTGTGCTACTCCTTTTCTAATCTTTGCCCTAAAACCCATTTGCAATTTACGAACTCTGGTCTCCTTATCTTCTATCGGTTTAGGAGTAAACTTGGCAAGTTCATTAAATTTAACTTCATATCAAGATACCATTATACATTTCTATTATAAATTAATAAACTCCTACTCTTTTTGGGCTCTAACACTAGAAGGAAAATACTTTTTATTGAAAGCTTTATAGAATTTCTCCCAGGTGAAAGGCTCCACATCAGAAGTATGCTTGGTTTGCATTGCTCTTCACTAATCAAAAGCTTCTTCCTGAAGCATATAGGAGGCATAGGTTATCTTATCTTTCTCAGGACATTTCATTACAACAAGGACTTTTTCTATCTCCTCTAACCAAACTTTAGCCTTCAATGGTTCAGTAATTCCTTTAAAAACTTTGAGAGCTATCTTCTTAAATTCTCGCATACATCCATGTTGCATAGAATAAGGCATAACACTAGATGACTATGGTTCTTTTTGCTGCAATAATTATTTTTATTATTATAGAAATTATTACTGTATCTATTGTTGAAACTGTAATTGTTATTCTTGAACCCCTTTCTGTTGTTCTAGTTATTGGTTTTTGAATTATTGTTGCTATTACTGCATCATTACTACTATAGTCTTTATATTCTGAAGCACTGTAGGCAATTGTGCCTACTCATGCTGAATATTTTCCGTGGTCATCCTTGCACTCATTTGCTGAGCATTATTATTAACCTGCTGGTTTGAAAATTCACTAATTTGAGAAATCCACGATACTGGCAATCTTTTTAACATAGTGGGGTGCCATTTTGGATCTATATTGAAATAATAACAAGGTTCACCGTAAAGTTACAAATAGTCTAAAATTTAAAACTAATAACCATAATACATAAAAATCTATTTAAATATATTATAATTACCGTATCTGCTCTTAACGTGCATCCTAAAACCTAGATAAATCTCCATGAATTTCTGATACCACTTTAACTTTAACTATCAAACTGTCGACCTCAGCTTTACAAATCAAGAGTATAAGCAGCTGCCACATCCCTACAAGAAATCATTCCTATAGGCATATGCAAGGCATTCTACTAATCAATGAATTTAAAATAACTTGAAAATTATATAATTCATATATAAAAGATAGTAAATATTAGAATAACTAAACTAGTAACTTTGCAAGATCATACGTATATATATTATAACACCACTACCACAAGCAAGGTCACAAGATTCTTTTACTTAAATTTACAATCCAAGTTTTTTAGTGTTTAAGTTATTTAATGCATCAACTGGCAAATCATACATGTGCCAAACAAACTAGAGATATCATCAACAAAATTGGCCTTGCCTTTTATACTTTTTCAAAATGTTGATTCCACTCTAGCCATCTGCTTTTGGCTCTAAAAAATAACAAGTGAAGATTATAAGCTTCATAGTTTAGTAAGTAACAAATATATTTTATAGAATTGATTTAAATTACATTAATAATACAATTCAATTATATCATACAAGATATGATACATATATCTATCCAGCATCATAATTATATAATCAATGGTATCCATATCAAAATTTCATATTGTCTTTTCCATAATATCAACATCAACAGCCAATGTATCATATTAGATCCAACACATAATCATTATAATAATAATATAATAATTTTTTTGTACCTGATTTTTTAGCTCTATAATCCTTAATACGATGCATTTGCATCCCTGCAACTTAGATATCACCATGATTTTTTCCATAGCCAGGTCACCACAATATCCTCGATGGTAGGGATCACCACGATCAGGGATCACCACGATCAGGGATCACCACAATCACTCCCGTGGTCGAGTTGCCATACTATATCCTTATGGCTAGGTGTTAGATAGCTATGTATTAGTTGTCAAGATATATCTAGCTAGCTTTCCTTATTAATGTATAGAATATTAGAAATTATATTATCTAGAATATTTTTAGACATGATCTTTGAAATTGCTAGAATATTCTACACAATTTTTGGGATTGGAAGGATCTTATGATTATCTGTTTAATTTTCTCTTCTTTACCTATATATAAGGATGCACATATCATATTGAAAGACATGGAAGAAATCTTTTTCACTTACTTGCTTCTGATTTTCTCTTATTCACTTACTTTACTTCTCCTATTATGGTATCAAAGCTTTAAGGCTTAAGCCCTAGATCCTAATTGTGTCACCATGTCACCTCACCCCGAGTCGTGCCATTCCATCCCTACCATGGCTTCTAGTTTCACTACTATGGCTCTTCTAGTCATCAGCATCAAGAGCCTTGTCACTATTGAGCTGGCAAAAAATAACTTCTTACTTTAGAAGAAAGTTTTTTGCTAATATTTTTTCTACCTTTAAGGTATTAGGACATGTGAATGGTACCAGCCTCCCGCCTCCTGTGTTTATTGAAGATAATTTAAAAAATCATCTTCCTAATTTGGCATTTGAGACATGGCAAGAGAAGGATAACACTGTTTAGCTGTGGCTCATTGTAATTATGTCCCCTACTATGCTTCAACACATTCTTTTTGATACTAAAAATATTGCTAGGAACATTTAGCTTGCCATTGAAAAGTATTTTGGTGACAAGATCATTGCTATGGAGTTCTAGTCAGAAAGTGAGCTTCGCCTTTTGAAGAAGGGAACTATGTCTGTTTATGACTATATCATAAAAATTAAGAATATTAGTTAGAACCTTTGCTCCATTAGTAGTTATTGAGCTTCGCATACTATTTTAATAGGAATAGCAGGATCAGTGCTTCAGTGCCCTTTATAATTTTGCTCCTCCCACTGGCAATTCTACTACCTTTATGACTACATATGATGGTGGTTAGCCAAGCAATCAGGGTAGCCACAGAGATCGATCTCTTGGAGATAGAGACAATCATGGAGGATGATACCAAGTACCAGGACAGATGACTAACTATCAATATGGTACTCGACCCAACTATTATCAGTAGCAATATCTACACTATCAAGCCCCACCACCTCCCAAACCTTCTCCTAACTATTTCCTTTTTCAAAAGTAATCTAGCCCAATGTGCTAGATATGTGGTAAATTTAATCACATAGGACTTCAATATAGATAGCACTTTAATTATAATTATATATCCTATGATATACCATAATCCTTTGTTGTCATGAGAATTTCATAGGATGAGTCTGATCAAGAGATGTGGTACCTTGATGTAGGGACGACAAACCATATGATTGCCAATTCAGGTATACTTTCACACTCTTAACCTTATCACGATAATAATCATATTCTAGTAAAAAATGGAAAACAAATTGCTATTCATTCTGTTGGTAAATCTATGCTACATGCACCTCATACTAAATTTGGTTTGTATAATATTTTTAGTCATTCCTTTCATTAGAAAAAATTTGTTATCTATCCAATAATTTTGTCACGATAATATTATTCTATAAAATTTAATTCATCTAATTTTTTTGTAAAGGATTTGAGAATAAGGAGATTCTTTGGTGCAATAGTCCTGGCTCATCACTTTACCCTATTGTTTCTCAAGTTTCTACTATTTGTGTTAGAAATAAGATAGCATTATTAGCTATCCAATTAAGTCTTGAACTTTGGCATAGGAGATTAGATCATCCCAATAATGATATTTTGCTTCATTTCTTGAAAAATATTAATAATATTTTACATGTATATGTTATATCTCTTCAATTCAATAATTATAATACTTGTCATCTTGGAAAGCATGTTAAATTATCTTTTAGTATTTTTCAATCAAAATCTTTTTATCCATTTGAATAAATTCACTCCGATATTTGGCAATCACTTATTATTTCTTCCTTTGGATATCAATATTATGTATTATTTATTGATGATTTTTTTGATATATTTGGATATATATTCTTAGATTTAAACAAGAAGTTTATGATACATTTATAAAATTTCATGCCATGGTAAAAAAATATTTACAAAGCAAATATTTATAATTTTCATTTTGATGGGAGAAAGGAGTTTGTTAACAAGATTTTTATTGATTTTATGAGTATCAATGATATTTTTTATCGATTATCATGTCCCTACATGTCAATGGCGTTGCTGAGCATAAAAATAGACATATAGCAAATGTTAGTCGCATTCTTTTATTTTAATCTACCATGCTAGTATGGTTTTGGATTGAAGTCCTATACTATGTTGTATTTCATTTAAATTTCACTCCATCATTAATTGTTCTAAATGACTCAATTGCTTATAAAAAATTATATGGATATTCTCTTCCTGATATAAATATTATCAGGGTTTTTGGATATCTTTGAGCATTCAGGACATTGCATCGTATAAGCTTCATCCACGGTCTCTATCTTTTACTTTTCTTGGCCTTTTTGAGTATCACAAGGGATTTCACTGTTTGGTAAAGTTTTCATTTATCATCATGTTGTGTTTGTTAAGTTATATTTTTCTACACTTATTTACAATCATTTTCAAAGCAATCACATGACATGCCTACTGCTGCTGACTTAAATAAATTAAATTTGTTTCTCACATTTATAACATGATTTAGGTTCCTCTACTGCATGCTTTATTTCTGAGTTAGTATTTCACATGTCATAGTTTGATATCGATGATAACATTACTGCAACTGTATTTGCATCGTACCGATTTCTCTAAAATAGTATTTTCGGTCACTAAAATTTAGCAATCGATTTATAGTCCTAAATTCATCCAATGTTGTTGCTACTTCCTATTGTGGATACTAATGATTCTATAGATGTTTCTATTGTTAGTCGTGGATCAGCCATTGATTAAGATTGTGTATCAATGCACTCGGGTACGACTCATGGATCTACAATGGTTTCCACATCTCCAAATAAATTCTATCTAATCTAATATTATTGTTGCTTCTAATTTTCTAGACAACATCATCCTATTCTACAACGATTGCACCATATGATTTTTAGACATCAATCCTCTTCTTCGGCAAACCCTTCTTCATTACTTGTCTCTTCTAATTTTGATCTTCCACAAGAACTATCGACATTCAAGGAGGCCTCTCAGTACCCTAGTTGGGTACTGCTATGCAGGAAGTATATGATGCTTTGATATCAAACTATATCTGGGATCTTGTTCCTCCTCCATCCCATGCTAACATTATTAGATGTAAATATATTTTTAAAGTTAGAACTCATGCAGATGGTTCACTTGAGCGCTTTAAAGCTCGCCTTATAGCATAATGCTATAAGCAGCAACAAGGTATTGACTTTGAAAAAACTTACTCTCCTATTGTTAAGGCCACTACTATTTATACTGTTCTCTCTGTGGCATTATCACAAAGTTCGCCCCTTCGACAACTTGATACCAAGAATGCCTTCTTTCATGATGTTTTTCAAGAACAGGTCTATATTAGATAGCCTCCAAGATTTGTTGATGCTGCTAATCTGCATTACCTTTGTAGACTCAAGAAAGCCTTATATGGTCTCAAATAGGCTCCTCATACCTGGTTTCAGAGATTTATCTCATTTCTAGCTGAGCTTGGCTTTCGTTCTAATGCTGAAGATGCGTTTTTGTTTGTTCATCCAGTACTTATGGTATCTTAATACTAGTTTTATGTGCGGATGATATTATAGTCACAGGTAGTTCTGGCCCTCTTTTGGACTTTTTCATTGCTACACTTCAACCTGAGTTTGCTATGACCTTGGATCACTTTACTACTTCTTGAAAATTGGGTTAAGTCTAGTTTCTCAAGCCTTCATCTCTCACAAGGTATGTATGCTATGAAGTTATTTTCTTGCCATGGTACGAAGGATTACAAACCTACTAGCATACCACTCTCTTATAGCACACATCTCTCCATTCATGAAGGATAGCATCTCTTAGATCCAGATGAATATCATCAAATTGTTGGGACAGTACCTTACCTTTATTCGATCTAATCTTATTATATGAATCTGGTAGCTCTGTTTATTCATGCATCATATAAACCATATTTTCAGGTTATAAAGTGGATCCTCCATCATGTTCATGGCATACTTAGCTATGAATTACATTTTTCTTGATATTAAAATCCATCGTTTACTTCTATTCAGATGCCGATTGGACTGGGTGTCCTATACTTGGCATTCCACTACTGGATTTTGCCTCCATCTTGGATCCAAACTCATTTCTTGGTTTGCAAAGACATAACCCACCATTTCTAGATTTTGAGGCTAAATATCATACGATGGCTTTGTAGTTGCTGAAACAATTTAGGCCCATTATCTTCTTCATGATTTGGGATGCTTTTTTTACACACAATCCAGTTATATTGTGACAACCTTAATATAACCTACCTTGTCACCAATCATATTCTTCATGCTCTCACCAAACGTATGTTGAGCTTGATTATCATTTTCTTAGGAAGAAATTGCAATATGGTGAGCTATCTATGTTTCATATTTTTTCTGAAAAGTAATTGGCTAATATCTTCACTAAACCACTATCTACATCATGCTTTCGTACTCTCTGCATCAATCTTCACATCACCCACCGGATGCTCAACTTGTGGAAAAATATTAGATAATTATATATTAGTTGTCAAGATATATCTAGCTAGCTTTTCTTATTAATATACAAATATTAGAAAGTATATTATCTAGAATATTTTTAGATATGATCTTTAGAATTGCTAATTATTCTATATGACCTTTGAAATTGCTAGATATTCTACTTGATCTTTGAAATTAAAAGGATCTTATAATTATTTGTCTAATTTTCTCTTCTTCACTTTTATATGAGAATATACATATTATAGTGAAAGATATGCAAAAAATATTTTTCACTTATTTACTTACTTCTGATTTTCTCTTCTTCACTTACTTTACTTCTCTTATCACTAGGCATCACCTTAATTGCCCCCATTACTGGATCTTAATACAATCAAATCTTGACTCATATACAATGGAGCTAAAAGTCAAGTGCTACATATATATATATATAAAGATATATAAATTATGTACTTCATTTATTTTCAATACAGTTTTGAAATATATATTCAATAGATAATATTCAATATTTTGTATGTCTAATCAAATCATAACATGTATCATCATTAATTTCAATTCATAAAATTTAAATTAATCAATTATTCATATATGTAGAAATCTCAACATAATTAAATTTGAATTAATCATAATAATTTACATGATTTTTGAGATAATTTTCATTTAATTATGATTATTTAATATAAAATATAATATTATTTATCTTGCAACTAGATCACCGGTAATCTAAGTATTTTTCTAAGATTTTTGAAGATCTAATAATTCAATAATCATTAATATGATCATATTTTCTAATTAATTTTTTAAAAAAATATATATTTTAAAAATCTTAAAATTTTAATTTTTATATCAATTATTATTATAATATGAAAAATGGCCACTAACATAGGTATGAAATGGTGAGATTAGAGAGAATCATAATAAGGAGAGAGAGCAAAGAAAAATTCATTACCCTCTAATATACACCGGTGGGGAGTGAGAGAGATAAAGAGAGAGCGGAAGAGAGAATATTCTCTCTTGCTTTCTTTCTTTCTTTTTCCGATTGACCGGGAGAGGGAAATAATTGGGAGCAAGAGAAGAAGAAGAGGAAGAATGGATGGAGAAAAGAAGAAGAAGAAGAAGAAGAGAGAGAGAGAGAGAGAGAGAGAGAGAGAGAGAGAGAGAGAGAGAGAGAGAGAGAGAGAGAGAGAAAGAAGAAGAAGCGAGAGGGAGAGGAGACGGCGGTGAGGAGAAAGGGAAGGCTTCGGGAGAATTGGGGAGAGAAATCCTCCCCCGTTCTGCGATGGATAAGAATGGGGCGGGCCCTGCTGAAGAATTAACCCGGGCTGAGCCCAGGCTTCATAATCTATTTCCAAGAGCTCGTATGGAGGAGATGGCTTGCTGTTGATCGTGCGGGTGTCGCTTCACCTCCGGTGGTAGGTGGGACGACACCGGGCTAAGCATCATACATAAGAGTAGGAGGCGGTGATTGCGGTAGTATTGGGCTCTGTTGAGAAGCAAAGTTGGTGGTTTGAAGTGGCAGAAGCTCCTTGTGGCTGAGGAATAGAAAGGAAAGGAGATTTTGAAGAGGAGGGTGGACATTGGTTTTGCTTTGAGAAAGGCTTCTCAGGAGGAGAAGAGGGTGGTGGTGGTGGAGTAAGCGTGATGTGGAAACGTACTGCAAACCGTGGAAGAGGTGAAACGATGTCAGGTTCCACTTATCAACACGGGCAGCTATTACTCCCATATGAACTGGCGCCGGTTTTCAGGTAAATATATACTTGCTACCAGGGACTACAGTTCTATATACCAAGATAGAGAAATAAGCCATCATCAAGACTTCTAATTTGTCAGCTAGCAAAACTATCATTGGAACCATTATTCAAGTTCCACGATTCACAAGAATTAGATAAAGAAGTGGTTTAGATTCGCAAAGCCAGCAAGAATAAAAGGTACTTTCATCGTTCACTTTTTCGTAGAGTAAAAAAAACAATGATATGGATTATTCATTGGCTACTTCGAGTCATCTAACAAAATTATATTGTATGCCAAGCAGCCCCAGCCAATGCCTTGTTAATTTCTAAAGAAAAAAACAATAAGTGGAATTTAAGCATGAAACATCTAAAAGGTACAAACTACACTAATAGTTGCTTTAAAGGCACGAGTCTAAATGGTGCCAGCCAACCATGATAGCGGTTGGTTAGTTTCCTGGAAATAAGGTTTAGGATCGCCGCGTACACCTGAAACTTTAAAATTCCACCGAAGAAATAATTAAGTGCACACATTGAAATATTTATGCAGCCCATGCTAGCTCACTCGATCTCCAATGCACTGCTAGATTTGCATCCAATCTCACACATGAAGTACTCCACATATCAAGTTTATAATGTTTTGCATTCATCTCCGCAGGCTGCGACAAACATCAGTCTTTCACTGCAAAGCAGATCCAACCCTCATTTGGAGGGTTAACAAAGGATGAGACCAAAAGCACCAGTAATTCCCTTTTTTTTTTCCTTTTTCTCTCGATCCTGCTGGAGGATTTTCCTAAAATTTTCTTTGTACAACGGGAAGACAAAGCCAGGCAGTATTATTGTTGTTTTTTTTTATTTTTATTTTTATAGAACGGGATATTCATTAAATGAGAGTGAATACAATCTAAAAATTCAGAAACAATAATTTTATGATCTTGCAATACTATCGATGTTTTTCACGCGCGTTTGTTAACTCTTCATCTCTATTCAGTAATGCTGTTTACATGCTTTAGATCCTTTTACATGATCAAACGCAAGCTAATTCAGGCAAGATCATGAAATTTGGTGGTACGATGATAGCCCAAAAAATAACCCTGCTTCAAGGTGTACGTGGGGACTCATGTCATATATTTTATTGGGAGTAATAGTGTCAAAGATGGTTCTGTTGTTCCAAAAATAATTAATCACATTTTTTTGTCATGCTCTCATAAATAATAGACCATTTAAGAGTATAAAGAAGTATATATTATATAATATAAAATTTATTATTTAAAATATACTAAAATCAGCTCTGACAGTATCACCACCATTGATCACCCAAAGGTAGCCCCAAACATGTAATAGATTTGTAACTAGCCATTTCAGTACCATAGCCCCCATATATAATATGTCTTCGGTGAGTTGCCATGGGCTGACTCAGCCTAATGTATGCCTTCCATGGGACCTGTTAATTAATTGATTTGGACACTCGAAAATTAACAAACAATTGATATATATGTATATATGTGTATGTGTGTGTATATATGTGTATATGTGTGTATATATATGTGTGTATGTGTGTATATATATGTGTGTATGTGTGTATATATATATGTATATATATATATATGTATGTATATGTATATGTATATATGTATATGCATATGTATGTATGTATGTATATGTATGTATGTATGTATATGTATGTATGTATGTATATGTATGTATGTATGTATATGTATGTATGTATATTGTTGCCGCCAAGATCGTCATGGTCCGTAGCTGCTGTCGGCGCCGGAGTGCGCTCCTCCTGCCGCCTGCTGTCCTCGGGTCCCGGACCTCCGCGCAGGGTATGGCCGTCTTGCCGCTCAGCGGTCCTCCGTTCCCGACCTGCGAGACAGGGGTTAGAGACTCGGGCCGGGATTTCCGGCGGGGGCACTCCGACGATCAAGTCAGTGACGATCCAGGGGAACAGATCCTCCTGGTCGGGCCCCTCTTGATGGACTCCGTACTAGGAGGAGTGGAAAATGTTAGCGAAGGTGAAAGCGTTGCAGGGGGAGAGTGATAGCGGGGATAGAGGGGTGCCCTGTTCCTCCGCCTCTCCTTGTATCCCTCGCTTTCCTTCAACCATGGTGGTCGTGGCGCTTCGCCCTCTTGGTGAGGCTTGCGCTTGTGTTCGTGGGGGTGGTGGTGCCATGCCCTCCTTGCTGGTGGGGGTTGCACACTCTTTTTTTTTCCTGAATTATGTTTTTTTGCCTGTGTCCTGGAGTTATTGTGTTACCTCCGAGTTTGTTACAAACTAGGTTACCGTTGGGCACTTATTTTGGGATCCCCGCCGGGCTGTCAGGCGCATGCGGCGGTGTCCCGAGGAGTCTTTCCTGATTCATGATAAGGAGAGTTGTCAGGCACTCCGGCACTCCTCTTGGTTGTCTCATTCCGGGAAATTTGGCAGTGCCTCGAGCAGCGAGCCATCATCCGCGGGATTCGAATCTTTCGGTTGGCTTCTTCTCTTGGGTGATTTGAGTGGTTGGTGAAGAGTGTGGCATCTCGATCAACGTGCTGCTTGCCTTTCTGGTGTAACTGGCGGTCCTAGGTGGTCAGTACGGCATGGAAGGCGCTTCGGTGCAGTCCTCGGGCGGCTCGCTGGTGTTCTGGGCTGGTGAGAACCTCGTTCGGGCTGGGGCCGAGCTGGAACGGCAGGGCTCGCTCCGACCTAGACGCTCCGAGCTAGTGGGGGCGCCTTGGTGGAGGGCAGAGTGCGGGCCCGGTCCAGAGGGCGCGCGCTCGGAGAGGCTCCACATTGGCGGGTGAGCGCTGGGCCCGACCTCGACCGCAGGGCACTAACCTCCGAGGGTCTCCCTCTGGAGGGTGGAAGGCGGACCCGGTCCAGAGGGCGCGCGCTCGGAGAGGCTCCATATCGGCGGGTGAGCTCTTGGCTCGACCTCGACCGCAGGGCACTAGCCTCCGAGGGTCTCGCTCTAGAGGGCGGAAGGCGGACCCGGTCCAAAGGGGGCACGCTCAGAGAGGCTCCACATCGGTGGGTGAGCTCTTGGCTCGACCTCGACCGCAGGGCACTAACCTCCAAGGATCTCACTCTGGATGGCCGAAGGCGGACCCGGTCTAGAGGGCGCGCGCTCGGAGAGGCTCCATATCGGTGGGTGAGCTCTTGGCTTGACCTCTACCGCAGGGCACTAACCTTCAAGGGTCTCGCTCTGGAGGGCAGAAGGCGGACCCGGTCCAGAGGGCACGCGCTCGGAGAGGCTCCACATCGACGAGTGAGCTCTTGGCTCGACCTCGTCCGCAGGGCACTAGCCTCCAAGGATCTCGCTCTGGAGGGCAAAAGACTGCTCCAGCCTAGGCATCCCGAGCTTGCGGGCACGACCTGACGGAGGACTGAGCTCGGCTTGTTGTTTTGAGAGAGCTCAGCTCAGCTCGGTAGTAGGATCCGGGCTAGAGAATCGATGTGGCGTCTTTTCTTGACGTGGCACCTGCCAGTTTCTCCACGTCAGCGATCCCTTCACATCATTTGCCCCCCACTCCCAAGGCCCGTTAGTGCGCGGCACTCGGGTCGAAGGGAGTAATTACGGTGCTGACATGGAAAGGCAAAAATCTGGCATGATGATGGCCATGATTGCTGGCGCTTCAAGGACCGACCCTGCGGACCAATGCAGGGATGCCATGTGGCCACGTTCGAGGAGCAGTTAATGTTGGCGCAGAATGCAGAGCGGCTGGGATGCCATTCTCATCAATGGACGGCACGTGGCGTAGATCCGTTGGTGGAAGGGTTGAATCGGTACGAATCCCTTGGGTCATTTCAAAATGAAAGGAGGGCCTTACCCGAACCATCCATTCTTTTTGAATTCTCCGTGCCTGCTGCTGCCGCACCCAAGCTTCTTCCTCCGTCCAGTTGCCCCGAATTTTCTAAGGCAACAGGTCAGCTCCTTCTCCCTCCTTCTCCCGCTAGAATAGGGTTCTTTCCTGGGGTCTGGAGTCTTCTTTAGGTTGAGTCTTCTCTTCCGTCCTCTACTCCAAGTTCTTCCTTCCTCTTGTTCTCGAGGATGTCCCGTTTTGGTCCGGGCTTCCGCCCCTCCACTGATCAGGGTGAGGCCGGTCCCTCCGAACGGAGGCCGGCATCTTCTTCTTCTTCTTCTGACGGAGAGGAAGATACAACTCGCTTTGAGCTCAGTAGGAGGCATCCTCCCGGTCCGGTACTCATCAGGGAACCGGAATCTGGCCCTTCTTTGCCTCCTCCTTCTCCTTCTGTCCCCGTCTCTGAGTCAATCCGGTCCACAGGCCCTAGTGGGGTCATCTTGACAATCACTACCGGGGAACTGAGGACCGTCCGGGATGTCTATGGTATCCCGGCTTCCATTCGGCTCATGATCCCCCAGCCGGGGGAATGGGTCACTTCTAGTGGCCCGAGCCGTCTTGCATTTTATGAGGGGACCTTCTCTGGGGATCTCTGATTTCCCTTCCATCCTTTCTTCCTGTCCGTTCTGGACAATTACCGTCTGGTCCCCGCACATCTAGTACCAAACGCCATTAGGGTTGTTTTTTCCTTCATTGTGCTTTGTCACTTCCACGGGTTCGTTGCCTGCTTTTCCTTGTTCAGGGCTTTCTTTGCCTTGAAGCGCCACCCGATCGAGGATGGGTGGTGGTCTCTGTCTTCCCGTCAAAAGGGCATCAAGTTCGAGCTTCCCTCTTCCATCAAGGGATGGAAGAGCAAGTTTTTCTTTGTTGAGATCGAGGGGGTCGACTGTGAAAGGGATATGCCCTACAAGCCAATCTATGTTGTATCTCCCAAACCATTGTAATTGACAATATTCTAATAAAGGCATTATTTTTCATCATACGCTGTGATTATTATTATATGATGAACCCCATAGATTAGGGCTATGATTTTAGGGTTATGATGAGATCATACTAGTGAGACCAAAAGTCTTAAAACCTTAATCAAAAATATTCCTAGTCAAAGGAACCTTGAGTAAGGGATCAGGGTTTTTCCGGTAAGACTAGCACATCCTATGTATACTGAATAGGGTGACTGCTCTCACAGTCACTTGTGTATGACACTAATACTAGGATGTGAGTGCTCATTAGAGAATGAGTTCACTGATATGATCCAACTTGAGAACATCTAATGGAGTTTTAGCTACATGTCAATAGAAGGTTCTCATAGTGGGAGTGGTACAAGTAATCCTTTAACCTGAGACTGCCATAAGTACCTTATGTACATGAACCCATGCTTTGGTTCAATCCTAATCATGACACTGAGTCATGCACAGGATTGATACTGGGAATGGTGAATTGGATATGAAGGTAATGAGTAGGTCAACAAGGAATCGATCACTCTTAGTAAGAGGAGATTGCATCTAGCTAGTTATCAATCGGATGATGATTCAGGGAATCTTTGATCAAAGTAAAGATATTAGAGATGGTTTCTAATATCAAGATAATTGAATCATCAATATAAGATTGAGCTAGAAACAAATATAATATTGGATTTGACATATATCCATATTCATAATTATATTTTGGGTGCAGGCTGATCGAATGATTTAATTGTACGGTAACTTTCTACTGAAGGATAATTTTGGTATTTCACCAGAATTTTCATATCTTCCGGGTAGACATGACACGTTGCTAGACGTCAATCTTGTCTTGTGGGTTGATTTGAATGATCACTTATTAGGAAGAGTCCTAATTGATCAAAATCGGGTAAGCCTGATTTGACCTAAATCGATTATAAAGAGTTCTAATCAAATTAGGTCAACTTGTATTCGAATCCACTGCCGGCTAGATGTGGAACCCAATGGGTCACACACTTAAAAGAATTGATCAAGAGTCATTTACAAGAAGACACTCTAGCAAGTGTTGCAAATCCTAACTCCTATTCGAATCGTAATCGAATTAGGGTTCCGAATTGACTCGATTTGGGTTCTAATTGGATCTAATTAGACCTTAATTGAGAATTTAGGGATTATGACTAACCCAATTGGCTAACCTATTAGCTAGGCCACTTCCCCACCCGCCCCCTTTCCCTTGCACGCCAAAAACACCAAGAGTCCATGCGCTTATGGACTCTTGGCGCGCCATTTGGAGGAGTCCATGGGCGCATGGACTCTTGGCGCGCGCCCACTTAATTCTCCGATGAATTAAGATGGGGCGGCCTTCTTTCTTAGTATTAGCACCTCATTTGTCCACCCTTGGATGATAATCTAACGGGTGGAGAAATTTTTAAGAAAGAAAGAAAGCGCAGTTTCTTCCCAGGAGCGCGAAATCAGATCTCTTCGGAGATTCAAGTTTCGCGACTTCTTTCTCTCAATCGTCGCGACTTCTTCTTTTGAGAAAAGTCATGAGGATTGATCTGGAAGGCCATGAGAAATAATCCAGAAGGCCGTGAGAAAAAGAAAAGAGCGTGGGAAGAAGGGAAAGGGGCGTGGAAAGAAGGGAAATGGCATGAGAAATTGTTATCGGAGAGTTGTGAGGGCGCCTCTCCGAAAACTATAAAAAAGGGGGTGGGAATCAGAACTCGGTGATGTGATTTTTTTTCTTCCTTCCTCTCCTGAAGACTCTTTCTCCCTTTCTTGTTTTTGCATTATTTCCTTTACAGAGTAAAACTCTGTCGAAACTCTGCTACTAAACAAGGTTAAGAGAGAAAGTCTCCGACGGTAAAGGAAAAAGAAGAGTTCTGATTCAATTCTTTCCTTCCTTACATTAAAACATCCTTGTCTTAATTTCTCCACCAATTAAAGACAAGCATAAATCTTCTTAGGACAAGGTCTTACTTTCAAGACAAAGGTGTCCTAAAGGCTCTAAGTCTTGGTAGAAGGTGGAGAAGGGGTAAGAAGGAAGAAGACACACCTTTGAGTGGAAGATTTCCAGCCATAATCCAAGTATTGAATTCCAGAAGAAGAATTCAATTGAAGGAACCATTGGAACAAGGAGTTAGGATCTTGGTCATTGCTTTGTGTGGATCACCATCGGAGGGCAGACACCTGGACGCCTGGTGAACTCAAATAGCCTGTTCATCTTTAAGATTAAATCTTCATCAAATTGGAATTAGCGGTTACAGGTTAGTACTCTAATTCTAATTTGCATAAGAATGTTAGTCTTCATACATTTTAGTCTTATTAAGGAGCTCCTGGTTTAGGGTTTTGGTGCATATTAATTTCAATTTTTGAAATTACCCTTCCGCTGCGTTGCATCGGATCCCAACAGTGGTATCAGAGCCACCTTAATTAGACTATAATTTATGATAGTTTGTATGTCACATCTTAGGGTTTTTAAATCCTAATATGTTACTACACTTAGCATATCTTTGATTGCATATATGTTTTGATGTATGCCGCTAGTTAGGGTCTTTCACTCAAACCCTAATTATTATAGAGATATGTATAGTTTTGAAGTCATCATACTGAAATAAGGTTGCCCTGGTATAATGGTGGATCCATTATGTGATAAATGGTTGTCCTAGTATAATGACACACTTAGCACATATTTGTTTATTTATAAGAGTGATATGTTGATTGTGATACATTCTATAAGGATGTGCTGGCAATTTATAAATCCCTCCTCTTAAACATTATATTAAGTCTTAGTATATTTAACTAATAAGCATCACTAGTCATGATGTACAATTGATCATTCGGTATCTAGAAAGGTGGTTCTGGGAAGGTAAAGAGAATTGTGATTTTTAATTGGTTCCGTTGAATGACCTGGCCAATTTTTATTGGTGTCTAGGAAAGCAACGGGGGGACTCCCACATCTCTTCCACTTGCCTGGCCGATTTGATTAAATTTAAATCTTGACTAAAATGCTTAGTATTAAAAATACTATATATTGGCCTTCCTTCATGCTGGATCATTATTGTGTTATGAATCACATTAGGTTTGTTGTGTTATCTGCAAGACCTAATATGGTGATTGACATAATATTAGTCTAGTGCATAGATATGCTTACAGTATATTCAGTATAATGCTTTGTTGTGTTATCTGCAAGGGCATTATATTTGAGTATTGACTGTATAGAAATAAAAGGGTCTTGACTTAACTAGAACATTATGGTTTGTTGTGTTTTCTGCAAGACTAATAATGTTCTAGAGGCCAAGTTACTTCTTGAGAATTATATGAGATATAATTGGAAGAGTTTCCTACCTTTGAGCTTATAAAAGATTTGTTGTGTTTTCTGCAAGATCTTTTATAAGTTATTAGGATCTCAATCTCACTAAGAAAAATCGATCAGGGTTCTTCTCGATTATCATAGTGAGGGCTATGATTTTTGATAAAATAGTGGGAGACATAATTAAATTGAAGACCTAATTTAATTATGTAAGTCATTTCATGGTTGTTTGCTTATGTATTGCTCTTTGTTAAATATAGATAAATGGCATCTTCATTGTCACTGCGAAGTATCTTAGATACCAACAAACTGACTGGTCCGAACTATGTGGACTGGTTGAGAAATTTAAAGATTGTGCTGAGTTCAGAAAAACTTTCTTATATTCTAGATATCCCTAGTCTTAATCTACTAGGGGATGATGCCACAGAGGAAGATATGGCCACATACAAAATGTGACAGAATGACTCCCTTACTGTCAAGTGTATCATACTAGCCTCTATGACCAATGAGTTACAGAGACAGCATGAAAGCATGGATACTCAATCCATAATGCTCAATTTAAAAGAACTTTATGGAGAACATAGCAGAACTGCTAGATATGAAATATCTAAGCAGTTATTCCGTGCTAGGATGACAGAGGGAACATCCGTTCAGGATCATGTTCTAAAGGTAATTGACTTGATCACCAGATTGGGTCAATTAGATTTTATCATGGATGGGGAGTTGAATCAGGATTTAATCCTACAATCACTCCCGGAGTCATTTTCTCAGTTTGTCTTGAATTATCACATGAACAAACTAAACACTTCCTTGCCTGAGCTGTTAAATATGTTAAAAACAGCAGAGAGCCACATAAAGAAAGAAAAGGCTCCACTTCTTCTTATTAATAAGGCCAATAAGAAGAAATCAGGCAAAAAGGGTTTTAATAGGAGGCTAAACCCTAAGAGTGACATCAATAAGAATAAGAAAGGAAAGAAGGCCTCCAAACAGTCAACCTGTTTCTTTTGCGGCAAAGCGGGACATTGGAAAAGGAATTGCAAGGCTTACCTTGCAACTGTGAAGCCTGGTGCATCAGATGCGCCAAAAGGTATGTATGAGATACATGCTATATTAATATTAAATTCTTCAGTTTCAAATACTTGGGTATTGGATACCGCTTGTGGTTACCATATATGCAAATATTTGCAGGGCCTCCACAAGCTTAAAGTATTGAAGGAAGGTGACTTCAATCTCTACGGTGCAAGTGGAGATATCATCCAAGCAGAAACTGTAGGGACCTATATTCTGAATTTGCCTTCAGGAAAGATCTTGGAGTTACATAATTGTTATTATATGCCTAAGATTATTAGGAACACTGTATCTGTTCCCTTGTTATTAAAACAAGGATATGTAATGGATGTAACAAGCACTGGTTGCTCGATAATGTTGTCTAATAAAATTATTTGTTCTGGCATATTTAGCAATGGGCTCTTAACTCTTTCTTCCAATAGTATTTTTCATGTCAATAATAAAAGAAAAAGAGAGGACTTTAATGAAACTTTACTTTGGCATCATCGACTTGGTCATGTTAATGAGTCTAGGATAAGCAAGTTATACAAGGAAAAATTTCTTGATCCTTATGAGTATGAATTATTAGGAACTTGTGAGTCATATCTCATGGGTAAAATGACCAAGACTCCATTTACTGGACATGAAGAAAGGTCAACTGAGTTGTTAGGACTTATACATACTGATGTATGTGGTCCAATGACAACTCAGGCCAGAGGTGGATACTCATATTTTATCACTTTTACAGATGATTTATCTAGGTTCGGATATGTGTATTTTATGAAACATAAATCTGAAGCCTTTGATAAATTTAAGGAGTATCAAAGTATGGTCGAAAAATAAACCGGAAAAAGTATTAAAGTTCTTCGGTCTGATCGAGGAAGAGAATACTTATCCACGAAGTTTTTAGACTATCTTAAAGTTAATGGAATTCTTTCTGAATGGACCCCTCCTTATACACCACAGCTAAATGGTATAGCTGAAAGGAGGAATCGTACCTTATTAGATATGGTACGATCCATGATGTGCTTCACAAATTTATCCGTTTCCTTCTGGGGTCATGCCCTAGAAACTGCTGTTTACATTTTGAACAAAGTACCTTCTAAATCCGTTGTTTGTATTCCATATGAAAAGAAACCGTATCTTAAATATTTTAAGGTATGGGGATGTCCAGCTTATGTTAAAAAAAATTTGAACATAAGTTGGAACCTAGAGCGGATAAATGTCTATTTGTAGGATATCCTAGAGAGGGTAGAGGATATCTGTTTTACCATCCAACTGAACAAAAGATTTTTGTCAGCAGACATGCCACTTTTCTAGAAAAAGAGTTTATTTTAGAAAAGGGCAATGGTAGAACTATTGAACTTGGAGAAGTACAAGAAGCATAGATAGACAATTCTCAATCAATAGAACATATAGTTAGATCAGAACCAGAACACAAAACTCCTCCCCGTATGTCTGATAGAGTGTCACGGGCACCTGAGAGGTATGGGTTTATTATTGAAAATAATGAAGCCCAAGTCATTCAAAATGATGAACCTCTGACCTATACGGAAGCTATCTTGAGTACTGATTCAGATAGATGGCAAGAAGCCATGGAATCCGAGATAGATTCTATGTATGTCAACCAAGTATGGACTTTGGTTGATGCACCAGAGGGTGTTAATCCTATTGGGTGAAAATGGGTCTATAAGAAAAAGATTGGGGCTGATGGCCAAGTTGAAACCTATAAAGCTAGATTAGTGGCAAAAGGTTTTAGACAAAAACAGGAAATTGATTATGATGAAACATTCTCACCTGTTGCCATGCTCAAATCAATTCGGATTTTACTTGCTATAGCAGCATACCACGATCATGAGATCTGGCAGATGGATGTGAAGACTGCATTCCTCAATGGTTTCCTTGAGGAAGAAGTCTACATGTCACAGCCAGAAGGTTTTATTTCAAAGAATAAACCTAATCAAGTATGCAAGCTAAAGAAATCCATTTATGGATTAAAGCAAGCTTCAAGGAGTTGGAACATCCGTTTTGATGAAACTATTAAAAGGTTTGGTTTTATCAAAAATGTGGATGAACCATTTGTTTATAAGAAGACTAGTAGGAGTGCCATAGTCTTCTTGGTTCTGTATGTAGATGACATACTCCTCATTGGGAATGATATCCCAATGTTACAATCAGTCAAGGTTTAGCTATCAAACCAGTTTTCCATGAAAGATTTGGGAGAAGCATCCTATATACTAGGTATTAAGATCTATAGAGATAGGTTTAAGAGGATGCTAGGTTTATCCCAATCTAGGTACATTGATTTAGTGCTAAAAAGATTCAGCATGGATGGAAGTAAAAGAGGTTATCTTCCTATGAGTCAAGGCATACATCTTTCCAAAAAGATGTCTCCTAAGACACCTGAAGAAAGAAATAAAATGAATCCTATACCTTATGCTTCAGGTTGAAGACAGCTATTGTAAGATCCAAGCACATTCTCTTATAATAGCAAATATGATCAAAGAAATCATGCATGATGATGCTGACGATTGGATAGGTTTTTTGTAGCTAAGTGTCCGGGATCAAGACTCAATGGCTATTCTTTCTATTCTGTTTTTTGAAATTTTATTTTTTATCCTTTGAATATGTCTTTATTCACTTATAGCTCAATTTTATATATTCATTCTTTAAAAATAATAATAATTATTTTTTTTATAAAAAAAAAAAGAAAAAAAAAAAGAAGAAGGAGAAGAAGAGGGATACAAAGAAGTTCGACCCGCACTTACATCACAAGGCTGACCAGCAACCACGGTTTACATGACCGACCCGGGAGGCTTCCTATCTGGCGGCGGCGGCCGTGGTGGTGGAACAATGTCCGGCGGAGTCGGTGGATCGACTTCCGGGGGAGGCTGGCGAGGCAGGACATCTGGCGGCGGCAGCGGGATGTCCGGCTTGGGTGGCGAAGGGATGGGCGGCCTCGGGAAGTCCGGCCCAGGCGTGGGCACCGGTGTCCCTAGCGGCGGCGGGTCAACCCTGGGCGGGGGTTGGATATCCGGAGGAAGGTCGATCCACCGGGTGGTGAGGTACATCAGAGTAGGAGGGCCTTGGTGGGCATTTCTCGTTGAGCCCATTGCTGGTTTGAGATGGGGGAGGGAGGACGGAGCGCATAAGCTCCGTGAGGCGGAGGAATATAGGTGGCCGGAGGTTCTGAGGAGGCCGAGGGAGATCATGGTGGAGGTGGGCATGGTTTCCCAAGGCTTGCGGCAACTACCATGTGTAACGCAAGCTAGAGAGAATGAGTTGACACGTGTGAGGCGGTGTGGGAGGGAGCGAGCACGTGTATGTGCGAGGAAGGGTTGCGCGGGACACGTGGGGACACATGGAAGTTATCGCGTGCGAGCGTTCGACAGGTGGTGCTCCGACCAAGCCGGAGTCAGTAGCCGTTTCTTTAGACGGAGAGATCATGGCCGTTTATTTTCTCCTTTGGTTTCGGGGAAACCATTTGTCCCATGATTTTTTCCAAGGGTTCGGATCTTCTCAAGGGATGGCTTTCTAGTGATCGGAGGCATGGTGATATGTGGGGTCTACGCATAGCATTTTATATAGAACCATTCCACCGTTGACTGTTGTACAGATCTCGGTTGCTTCGATTAGACTGGAAAAAATTTCCTAATTTCTGTCTTTGCCACTAGCTAATGAGATATATTCATTAAAATCTGAAAATAATATTAATTTAAAATTCAATGATTTATATTAGATTTTTTTTTTTAATATAGAAGATGCAACTCAAATAAGTTTTAATAATTTAATTTAAATCCTTTTTATTTTTCCTTAGAAATACACTACCAAGGAATTGAATTCAATATCTCTAACCATTAAAAAAGATATTATTAAATTGCACCACTTAGGATGGAGGGCAAGGAGCGCATTGATGGGTAAAATAAATTGGTGTGATTTACAAAAATAATGTGATTTACAGGAGATATTCGATCTCAATTGTACCATTCCATTTTCCAATACCAATCTTTTTGCATACAAAATATTTGTCAAAATTGTTACTATACCTTTCCAAGTTGATCAATCAAATGATGCCGGAGTGGATTTGGGTTCTTGAAGGCCTTCTAGTAATTGGCTGGTCTCTTATCTAAGATATGGAGGTTTTCAAGTGGTTGGCGAACTTCTCATCGAGGACATGGAGGTTTTCAAATACGTGATTAATATCTTCCTTTTTTTAACCTACAAAAGGTTCTCGGCGCTAGAGAAACTAATGGGATTTTCCAGTAGGGGGACATTTAGATGCTCAAGTTGGAGTGAATGCTTAGAAAAAATTACCTCCAAAAGATTTCCTTGATTCCATATTTATAGAGATAAATGGTCGAGTCAGTTAGACGATTACAACTACTTCTGAGATGATTACATCGTTCAAGAAGTAGTTATGTCGGTTAAGCCTGTTAAGAGGTTAGTTCATGAAGTAGCATGTTAAGTAGTCAATTGCAACTCTTGTTAACCACTTTACTAATCTTGTTGTAATAGCTCTAATGACCTTTGGATGTATGCTTTATATTTAATAGAGGTTATAGAACTTAGAACCTGGTTTGAGCAGGTAATCATTGGTCTATCCGAAGTGCTAAGCATCTATCCAATGAGTTATTTGAACAACCTATACTATATATAAGAGATCGGTACCCTATGACATACATAAGGGATTGGCACCCTATGCAATAAACTACTTAACATATATAAGAGATCCGTATCCTGTGCCATGTATAAGAGATCGACATCCTGTGTCATGTATAAGAGATCAGCACTCTGTGCCATGTATAAGCGATCGACATTCTATGCTGACAGGTCATCCATACTATAATAGATGCCCCACTTTCGAGCTCGAGGTAGATTCTTTTAACTTAGCTCAAAAGTACAATGACGAGACCTTTAGGACTTCTAGTAGGAAAGGACAAGAAATGTCTTTTTGGATCGTCGCCTTGCAGCACCGCATTAAGTATAGCATGGATTTTTTAAAGTAATGATGCACCTCACGATAGGCGATTTCTCTAAAATAACAGTGATGCGTCGGTCCGTGGGTTTGCTCCCCGACTAATAAAAATCATCCACGTGTTGGGGGATGACTGGTCCACACCTTAGAACAAGATTATGTGATACAAATGCCATTCAACTATGAGATCGACTCAATTTGAGTCGTCAAAGACTTATAAATATCCTTATAGCTTTCGGTTTAGATATTTGGCCTTCTATTCTTCTGCCTTCATCTACCGGTGGTTTTTTTGGTGACTCTTCTTTTCTAGGTTTCGGATCACTTGTACTTGGAGATTTAGGCTAATCCTTCTCACTTTTAGCTTCCTTTCAGCAACCATGGCTTCCAAAGAAAAGAGAGCTATTAGAAAAGTTAATCCTAAAGTACATTTAGTAGGTCTTGTCGATAATGTTGTGGATAACAACCTGGTTGGGGAGAAAATTCTTGTTCCTCTATTTATCCTTATCAAGGAGGAAACCTTCGTTCCTCCAATAGTTCTAGTCAAGGAGGAAATTCTCCCTTTTGTTGTAGAAAGGCCATGCCATTGGAGAGCCTCTCTAGATCTAGAATTAGAGAATTCCATGACTTAAGAAGTGAACCTCGACAAACTTAGGACTAAGTATATTGTCCCCGATGAATTTGCGATGATGGTTCCAGGTTTAAATGAAAGAGTAGTTTCTCCTCTGCCTGGATGTGTCCTTTTTATAAAGATGCATTCAAGGTAGGTGTAAAATTTTCTCTTCATCTTTTTGTCATGAATATCTTAGATTTCTATCAAGTGCTCCGACCCAATTCATCCAGAATGATTTTAGGGTTATTGTAAGTTTTATTCTTATTTATGATTTATGCAACGTAGAACCGAGACCTTCATTATTTAGAGGCATTTTTATATTGAAAGCCCATTTGGTCCTGGATATTAGTCGTAGAAGTTATTTCACATGCAAATTATCTCAACTGAATTTTTGTTTTTATCATCATTAGAGGTGGATTTGGTCTGTTAACTCATCCTAGATTGGAGCAAAAAGACTGTTATCAACTCACAAATTTATCAAAACATGATGAGAAAAAAAAGTATAGCTAGATATGCAAACCAAAAGGGATCAGATCCTAGCCCCGTAAAAGGGGACTAGGTTCTTACTTCTTAGCCGGACCAAATGCTACCATTGATCAATCAATGCTCGCTGTCAAGTACCAACCAATAAAACCGGCCAAGCTAAGGCAGTAACCAGGTTGGTAGAGGTTTAGTTGACCTCTCTCCGATCACGGGTTCGAGACATGATCCTACGGGTGATTCGATTAAATCCAGGATTAAAATCATGGGGCACATGACTCGATTAAATCCAGGATTAAAATCCTAGGGCACGTGACTGGAAGGATGAGAGAGCACCTACTCCTGTGACTTAGCAGGACCAGGCTGATGTACTCACCTTTACAAATGGATGAAGAAAGTATGCGAAAACATGCGGCCTGTATCAAACATTGTATGGCGGGGTGAGGCCCAGCGGGAAGAGCTACACTGAAAGATTTACCTTCCTCTCCTTTTTTTTTATTAAAAAAAAAAAAAATGGCCAACCAATACTGGAGTGATATTACGAGTCCCATCATATACAGAGGGGATTGATATGGTTCATGGGATACAATGCATAGAATAAAAGTCTTTCTCTTCTCTTCTTTTCTCTTGGTGCAGAGTTTGGGCCCAAAGTGTTTCTCTCAAAATAACTTGAATTCCTAAATAGAGATGATTAACCTCCCTTTTTCACAAAAGGGAAAAGGTATATTAAAAGTTGTGTCAACAACATCCCTATAATTTAGGCAGAAAAGTTACTCGAATAAGAGATGTTTTGTTAGTATAAAAATTATATACAAAAAGTTTGCGACTTTTTGTTATCTTTTAGGCTTTATCCCGGATTTTATTACATGGCTCAACTAAAAAGGGAGCAACAGAAGAGGGACAAGTCAGCTTTTAACATAGCTTGCGCAAGATTACTACTGCTGGACGTTAAACAATTTAAACAAAGTACAAGAACAATCCATTCTTATTTACCTAATTCTAAATAGGGCAGTGGACGTGGATGTCTTTAACTCGAGTTTTGCCATTCCATTATTTTTTTCAAAAGTGGTCTGTTTCCCGACCATCAGTCATTTACAAATGATTGTTGTCAGATACCAACACCAGCCACAAGAGCGAAGGAGCACTGGCTGTACGCTGTTCAACGTTTTCCATTTCCAACGCGACCAAAATTCTTCTTCTTCCCCCTTCTTCTTCTTTTTCTTAATCGGTATATTCATTGTATATAACGAGAACGAATACAATCAAAAAAAAGATAATCATAATAAAATTTTTAAGCTATACAAGAGTAGTATGCCAATCAGATCAAAGCACAAAACCCGAATGATTAGTTATATAGAAGACTACCCAGTCAGCGATAGAGTTGGCCTGCCTATAAACATGCCTAATCAAAGTACAGACACAGTCCTGCAGCAAAAAGCGGATATCACGGATGATAGGATGAGCCGACGGAGCTGAAGTCGTCCAAGTGATCCAAGAGATAACAGTGGCTGAGTCTCCCTCAATAATCAATCGGTCAAGATGAAGGACTTGACGAGCATACCTAATCCCGATCCATGTCGCATACAACTCTGCAGCAGGGACGGAGGAATCCAATAAGGAGAAACCTCCGGTAGCTAAAAATCCAAGGCGGGAGTTCCATATTATTGGAGGATTTTTAGGCACTGATCCCAGTTATTGGGAGATCCGGACCAGCACCTATATGCAGCGGAAGACCGCGGAAGCAACGTGAAAGAATACAGCCCAACAACCTGTTCTTGGATTCAACATTCACAGACAGATAAGAAGAAGAGATGCAGGAGAAAAAGAGAGATTGCTTTATTCCTTTGGAAAAGAACCTTATAACAACTGATATGGCCATTACGCTGACGTGGCATGTCTCAGGTTCCGCCGGGCGTGATCCGAACCACGTGGATTTTTTCGGCAGAACGGGAACGGTCCAGCGAGGTCGGATGCGGTTCCACCCTGGCCGAGGTCGAGCCGGGCCTTCCTGCTCCTTCGCCAGATGGTGCCCGGACACGGGTCCACCTCGGCCGAAGTCGAGCGCTCCTCTGCCGCTCCGCCAGGTGTCCGCCCAGGAGGGGTCCACCTCGGCCGAAGCCGGCGGCCCCTTGCTCCCTCGCCAGGTGGCGCCCGGAGACGGTTCCACCTCGGCCGAGGTCGAGCCGGGCCCTCCTGCTCCTTCGCCAAATGGCACCCGGATATGGGTCCACCTTGACCGAAGTCGAGCACTCCTCTGCCGCTCCGCCAGGAGTCCACCCAGGAGGGGTCCACCTCGGCCGAAGCCGGCGGTCCCTTGCTCCCTCGCCAGGTGGCGCCCGAAGATGGTTCCACCTCGGCGCGCGCCAGGTCAGATCGGAGGACCTGGTTATTCCCCCGCAGCTCGACCCCTTTCTCTATGAGGTCTTTCACGTCGGCTGCGAGCTTGCCGAGCTTTTCCTCCTTCTCGGCATCTTTCTTGGCGTACCCTGCGAGGAAGTTCCTCAGCAGCAGCACGTCGGTCCCGATCTGTGCCAGAAGAAGAAAGGTTGGTCAGAATCTAACTGGAACTTTAAAAGGGAGAGCCCCGAGCTCGGAACATATCGTGAAAAGCTGCGGAAGGATCCCGAGCAGGGCGTCGCTGTAATCCCGGCCGCCCCTCAATCGACAGTCCCGAGAGGTGCAGGCAAACTCCATGACCTTCACCGCGAGGCCCTGATCGCGGATCACGGAGCACCGGCTGTTAAGATTTGGTAGCGGGGCAGACGGGTCGACAGCAGTAGAGGCGACCGTCCCCTCGCCGGGCAGAACGGCCACCGACGGAGCAGCTGGAGCCACCGCGGGTGCAGTCGGGGGGGCGGCTGAAGTAGACGCTGCCCGGGAGGGGGCTGGCCCCCCCTCTTCTACAACCCTGTCGAGGTCGACGACAGGAACGTCGGGCGCCCGGGCTCGAGGTGGCCTAGATGCGGGAGCTGCCGTCACTGGACCGGAGGTGGGGATCGGCATGGCCTCCCGGCTCGCCTCGGTACGAGCCCTCTTCGCCGCGGGCTCGTTTCCCTCGGCGATGTCCCTCTGCGCGGTGCCCTCCAACAGGTTCTCCAAAGAAAACTTCATACCTGAAAGGAAGTGGAGGTCAGTCAGGCCAGTTAAAAAGAAAAAAAGAGGGAAAAGGGGGGAGTACGAGGTAGAAAGGAAGCCCGAGCCTCATCCAGCTCCCGGATGGGACTGATTCCCGCTTCGAACAAGTTCTGCTCCGAGAGCAGAACATCGAGTGTTGGGACCGTGTCTCTCAGCAGCAGGGAATAGACCTCTTGATCTGCCGGCTCGACTTGGGAGTTCCGGTTCGGAGATCGATCCGGCTCGCTCAAGGCCCAGTCGACATCCTCGACCGAGGCAAAAAAGAACCGGTTCTTCCAGCCCTTGATAGAGGAAGGGAGGTCGAACCTGAGGTACCTAGGCCGAGGTGAGATGTACCACCAGCCATCATCGTGGAGTAGCGCTTCAGGGTGAAAAGAGCCCTGAAGAGAGAGAAGCGGGCAACAAACCCATGGAAGTGGCAGAAGACTATGAAGGCAAAGATGACCCGGATGGCGTTTGGAGCCAACTAGGCCGGGACCAAGCGATAGTGACTGAGAAAGGAGAGGAGGAGAGGAAGAAAGGATGCAGGGGGAACCGAAGACCCCCAAGGAGGAAGTCCTCGTAGAAGGCTATTCGCCCGGGGCCGCTTAAGGTCACACGATCCCCGGGCCGCGGGAGAGAAAAACGGATCGACTCCGGGATACCATAGACTTCCCGGAGCAAGGAGATGTCACCTTCGGTCATCGTTGAGACGTGACCGAAGGGACCAGCAGGAGAGATGGCCGGAGGAGGAAGAGAAGAAATCGGACGGGCGGAAACTACAGGAGGAGACCTAAGATCCCTAGGGACGCCTATGGTTACACCCCCAGGCTGGAGCCGCCTGCGGATCTCGTCCGGGATCACCTCCTCTTTCCGAGGAAGAAGATGATGGAGTCCTCGGCCAGGATGGACCGGCCTCATCCGGATTAGAAGAAACATGACGATGATGCGCCATGGGGGAAGAAAGGGTGTAGAAAAAATTGCTAACACCGAGGGACGAAAGGAGGAAGAAGATGTGGGCACTCACCAAAATACTCTGTGCAAAAGGAGTTGCAACCCTAGGAGGTGAAGGATAGCCCACTGCAACCACCGGCGGAGCGCGAGAAAGTGGAAGGACTTCGTTTTCGGAAAGTCCCCCTCCTTTCCAAATTCAATCGACAGTGACCGTACCCCTCATTCCGTTCCGGACCACCTGATGGATGCCGCGTGGACGCACGCCCGATATCGACGCTTCGGTTCGATGGAAACGGCCTCCTTTTCGAAACAACGCATTAATTGCCGCCGGAAATGCGACGCGTGGCAACCTCTCATAGGACCTCGGGTGTAATAAGGAATGGCGACGAGGATCGTGGCAATTATGGCGCGAGATCTTCGCCTTCCCCACGTCATCTCCACATTAAATCCTCACGTTCCAAGCCACGATGCCTTAGCGGAACGAGGGGATGGGGGGCAACTGATATGCCCGTTATGCTGACGTGGCGTGTCTTAGGTTCCGCCGGGCGTGATTCGAACGACGTGGATTTTTTCGGCAGAATAGGAACGGTCCATCGAGGTTGGATGCGGTTCCACCCCGGCCGAGGTCGAGCCGGTTCTTCCTGCTCCTTCGCCAGATGGCGCCCGGACACGGGTCCACCTCGGTCGAAGTCGAGCACTCCTCTGCCGCTCCGCTAGGTGTCCGCCCAGGAGGGGTCCACCTCGGCCGAAGCCGGTGGCCCCTTGCTCCCTCGCCAGGCGGCGCCCGGAGACGGTTCCACCTCCGTCGAGGTCGAGCCGGGCCCTCCTGCTCCTTCGCCAGATGGCACCCGGATACGGGTCCACCTCGACCGAAGTCGAGCACTCCTCTGCCGCTCCGCCAGGTGTCCGCCCAGGAGGGGCCCACCTCGGTCGAAGCCGGCGGCCCCTTGCTCCCTCGCCAGGTGGCGCCCAAAGACGGTTCCACCTCGGCCGAGGTTGAGCCGGGCTTTCCTGCTCCTTCACCAGATGGCGCCCGGACACGAGTCCACCTCGGCCGAAGTCGAGCACTCCTCTGCCGCTCCGTCAGGTATCCACCCAGGAGGGGTCCACCTCGGTCGAAGCTGGTGGCCCCTTGCTCCCTCGCCAGGTGGCACCCGGAGATGGTTCTACCTCGACCGAGGTCGAGCCGGGCCTTCCTGCTCCTTCGCCAGATGGTGCCCGGATACGGGTCCACCTCGGCCAAAGTCGAGCGCTCCTCTGCCGCTCCGCCAGGTGTCCACCCAGGAGGGGTCCACCTCGGCCGAAGCTGGCGGCCCCTTGCTCCCTCGCCAGGTGGCGCCCGGAGGCGGTTCCACCTCTGCAGAGGTCGAGCCGGGCCTTCCTGCTCCTTCGCCAGATGGCGCCCGGACACGGGTCCACCTCGGCCGAAGTCGAGCGCTCCTCTGCCACTCCGCCAGGTGTCTGCCCATGAGGGGTCCACCTCGGTCGAAGCCGGTGGCCCCTTGCTCCCTCGCTAGGTGTCGCCCGGAGACGGTTCCACCTCGGCCGAGGTCGAGCCGGGCCTTCCTGCTCCTTCGCCAGATGGCGCCCGGACACGGTTCCACCTCGGCCAAAGTCGAGCGCTCCTCTGCTGCTCCGCCAGGTGTCCGCCCAGGAGGGATCCACCTCGGCCGAAGCCGGCCCTGCATGGTGAGGCCTCCGGGAAGCAGGGGCACGAGTTTCGAAACCACCACTCGGGCAGCGTGCGCCGTACCTCGCGAGGAGCACCGGTACGGTCGGCAGTGACGCGTGAAACCTCGTTTATATCGGCCCGACGGGTTCCGCAACCGAGAAGCGGAGTCCTGGCAGACGGGAGCCAGCAACGAATGTCGTCAACGCCTGGGAAGGAGAGCGCTCGCGCTCGGCCCAAGGCCTGGCTGGTGTCCTCCCTCTCCCCTTTTCTCGCTGGGCTCAGCAAGCAAGACAAGGAGGCCACCGGGTTCCTGGACTCGAAGGGGAAAGGGAAAAGAGAGGGAGAGAGGAAAAGGTGAAAGCGGACAGGAAGCCTCCCGGGGGTGGGAGGCCGGAGGCAATGTGACCGGATAAAATGATGGGAAGAGAGGATAACCAAGTAAGTGGAAAAAAGGTTGGGAGAAAGAAATGCACCAAGAATAGGATCCAAGGTCCCGAGAGGGGTCCTTCGGCGCAAGCTCGTGAAGGAGCTCGGCCCAATTTTCACCCTTTCAAAGACCTCTTTTGCTAAGATCATCTCTATGCCTGGGACTCCTTCGGGGGCCCACCTTAGGGTTTCTGTTCCATCTCGCCTTTCTCTAACTTGACCGTCGGAGCTCCCTCGCCGGGATCCCCGGCCAGGGTTTCTGACCTTGTTTTGCAGGATCGGAAGCTCGGAGACCTCGAGGTCAGACAGTCCGAGTCCGGTACCAGCTCTGAAGTTACAGGCCGCGGTGGCGAGATCGGCAACAACAATAAACTAGACAACACCCGACAACCCTTCTGAAAACCTAGAAGCTTCTCGCCGTCCCACACGTCTTCTCTCTTGCAGGTCTCATGTCCCAAGAACCCACGTACGCCATGCATGGAGAAACCTCAATATACTTCCCTTCTCCAAAGCCTCGTGAAACACCATCACGGTACAAGCCCTCCACGTGATATCTCTCTCACGTGCACCTCTCTGCAGCCCAACACCGTGGCCTCCTTGAAACTCAGGAGGCTCTCCACGGTCCACGTCCCAAGGGATGTCCTCAAGCTCTCACGATCCAAGATCGGGACCGTGAGAAGTCCTCACGGACTCCACATCGTGAGACATCCAAACCGCACGCCCCCTCCTCATATTAAATAGCACATGGGGCGTTAACCACTTTTTGGTTAGTTGGACGTCTAATCTTGGACTTCTTGTTGGACTGCAACAACTTCTTGAATCTTGTTAGGACTCAATCACATGGGCGGTTAGGACTTGGATTCTTGGACTAATAACAAACTGGTTAGAACTCCTTAGGCAGTTAGGCTTCCAATTGGTTACAACCAACCAATTCGGTTAGGATCCTGGGTGGTTAGGCTAACCAACCAACCAACTAACCATCTAACCAACTACGCTAACCTCCTAACTAATTTAACAAACATGGACCTAACCCCATAACCCAATTGGGTAATGTTACAATCTCTCAAAAAAACTCCTCCCTAAGTCACATGAGAAAATACTTAAACTTAAAGGATCCCTAGAACACCTCCAGGAATCCACTTGGGACACACCCCCAGGCTCTAGGGATTGTCTCCAGCATCACTGTAATGGCCTTCTAAGTCTCTCCAAGGCTTAGGAGCACTGCACAAAACCTTACAATCTCCACCTTGGTGCCTTAAGCCTTGGCAAACCTGGCAATATCCTCATGCACAACCCCACTGTAACTGTGTGTCCTGACAGTCTCTTGTGTGGACCTCTTTGTCTCTGCTAATACCCTTCAGTTGCTGCACGCCTTTGGAGGCCTTTGGGATGACCACATCCACAACTGAAGATCCTTACTTGTATTCTTGCACCACGATTATAGCCTTCCTTCTGCCTGGCAGCTGCATTAGATTTTTTCTTAGACTTTCCTGGAGAGAACACAGCAAACTTGAATCGGCACTCACTATAACTAGAGCTCTACCTGATACCATCTCCATAGAGCCACGCCAATCTTTGCACACTCTGCTCCACCTAGCTAAGTGCACCCCTGGCGCTCGTGCTAGGACTTGGCCAGTATCCTTGCACCTCCCACTCTGAACTCATATCAAATCCTGCTCCACCTGTGAAGCCACCTATCATCGGTGCTCCACCTGAGATTGAAGTCCCACTGATGCCACAGAAAGAAACCCCGAGGCCAGCTACTCAACGTTGCCCTGCTGAGCCTGCACTTGAACCTCGTACCCAAGCACTGCCTCCTTGGACCCTCCGCATCACGCGGCCCCTCCGAGACCATTTTGGATACACTACATCTCATAGGCTCCTCCGAAACCAAGAGCTCATCCCAACTCTTCTGCTAACCCAGTGACTGAACCCAACAACCATCTCCACTTGGCTGCTGCATCATGTCCCAGCTTATATCCCGGCTGCATGATGTCGCTAGCGCTCCCTGAGACATGTCCCCAGTCTTCCCGAGCTGCCATCTCCATCAGCTCCAGTCTTCGTCCCTAAGCCAATGCCGCTATACCGGGACACTCCCGACTGCCCGATACCTCCGATGCTTCCTAAGACTGTCTCTTGTCTTCCTAAGCTGCCCTTGACATTGTCTTTGCTGATGTACTCTGGTGAACTTGAAAAATCCGGGCTTTTCTTTTTTTCATTCACACGAGATACCATACCATGTACAACTCCACCTGCCTCGTGCACTCCTTGATCATCCTCTTCCACCTTCAAACCAGCGGCTCTGAAACCGCTCCGCTTCCACTCGAACAACGGCTCAAACCAAGCTCTGATACCAGTTGTTAGGAAGTTTCCAGGCACTGATCCCACTTGTTAGGAGATCCAGACCAGTGCCTATACACAGCGGAAGACCGTGGAAGCAACATGGAAGAATACAGCCCAACAACCTGTTCTTGGATTCAACATTCACAGACAGATAAGAAGAAGAGATGTAAGAGACAAAGAGAGATTGCTTTATTCCTTTGGAGAAGAACCTTGTCATAACAAACAAGACAACACCCGACAGCCCTTCCGAAAATCCAGAAGCTTCTCGCCATTCTGGACATCTTCTCTCTTGCAGGCCTCATGCCCCAAGAATCCACGTACGCCATGCATGGAGAATACCTCAACGTGCATCCGTTCTCCAAAGCCCCGTGAAACACCATCACGGCACAAGCCCTCCACATGATATCTTCCTCATGTGCACCTCTCTGCAGCCCAACATCGTGGCCTCCTTGAAACTTAGGAGGCTCTCCACGGTCCATGCCCCAAGGGCACCCTCAAGCCCTCACGATCCAAGACCAGGACCGTGAGAAGTCCTCATGGACTCCACACCGTGAGACATCCAAACCGCACGCCCCCTCCTCATATTAAATAGCACATGGGGTGTCAACCACTTCTTGATTAATTGGATGTCTAATCTTGGACTTCTTGTTGGACTGCAACAGCTTCTTGAATCTTGTTAGGACTCAATCACATGGACGGTTAGAACTTGGATTATTGAACCAATAACAAACTGGTTAGAACTCCCAAGGTAGTTAGGCTTCCAATTGGTTACAACCAACCAATTCGGTTAAGATCCTGGATGGTTGGGCTAATCAACCAACCAACTAACCATCTAAGCTAACCTCCTAACTAATTTAACAAACCTGAACCCAACCCTATAATCCAATTGGGTTATGTTACAATATCTCAAAAAAACTCTTCCCTAAGTCACATGAAAAAAAACTCAAACTTAGAGTATCTCTGGAACACCTCCAGGAATCCGCTTGGGACACATCCCCAAGCTCCAGGGATTGCCTCCAATATCCCTGTCATGGCCTTCCAAGTCTCTCTAAGGCTTGGGAGCATCACGCAAAATTCTACACGTATAACAAAGCCCGCACCTCCCAACCTTCGATGAAAGCTCCCGTCGAAGTTGACAGTGAAAAAAAGTGAAGGAAGGGATTCCCAAGAGATAAAAATAATCAAAAATTATCACTTTACAAGAGATGGCACTACTGCGAGTCTGTAACCAGTGCGTTTCTTTGTAACTGAAACATAAATTAAAATACTGCTAAGACAGTAGATTGGTTGGTAGAAATCTTAGCTCATTATTAATCAGTTATGAATTTAAGATATGATCTTGATAATAACTCGATTAAATTTAAATTTTTTTCTGGAGCTCATGACCGTTGATGTCAGTGAGAGATCAGGATCTCTCTTTGTTCCCATTCTACTAGCCAGCATTTTAGTGATATCAGGTTAACCTACTCATCTTTAGGTAGGAAAAAATTATGTAAATCTGAACGTCTTGAATCGAACATTACCCGACGAAGATTGACGTACTTATCTTTAAGTAAAAAAAGACTGTGCAAATCTGAGCGTCTTGAATCGAACATTATCTGACAGGACAGAGCCTATGAGGGCCACTACATCGGGATTTATCCTCCCATCCCTTTTTGCTTAATCAAAAAATTAAAATAAAATAGATGAAAATAAAAATAAGAATAATTTATTTTTAATATACACTTGATTTGCTGTTGAAATCCTAACTAAAATAAATTTTGAATATTAAAAAATTAGAATTAAAATTTTGGAGAAGATGCTCTCATTTTCTCTTAAAATTATAATCAAAATAATACTTTTATTCAATAAACAGTTAGAATGGAAATTTCTCATTCCCATTTTCAATTAAGAATCCAACTTCTAATCAAAATGTTCTCTGAGTTCAAATGCAACTTGGGTCTAATGAGTGTCTGAAATAACTCATGTAATTAATCTATAACTCATTCTCTCTCTCTGTTTTTTTTTTAAACTTTTGTTTTGATTAATCTCTAACTCACTTTTAGACTATCCAGATGCAAAGGAGAGATTATATCCAACTTTAGACATCGTGCAGGTAACCTGCACTCTAACATATTGCACATTGAAGCACATTTGACACAGTTATTTGATTCATCCAGCTCGTGTAAACTTCACGATTCATGACTTGGTGAAATTAAATGCATTTGTTTGATAAATGCTTCGAGTTTTGAAATAAATCATCTACTTGCACCTGCCCAACTAGTATATATATTTGTGTAATATGTATTTATGATGATCATTGATGCAATGATTTTTTTAATGAGAAGTATAATGATGCTGATATGAGTTTGGAGGAGGATAAGGATTAAATAATCAATATCAGGATTAAAAGGCAGTATGCACAGTGGCTTGTTGACAATGGGCAGAAATTTTTGGATGATCTAACTCTATTATATGATGATTGTGTTGTTTTCATTTGCTATTTTGTTTTGAATAAGACTACTAATCATAAGATATTATGCATGAAGTGACATAATCCCTTGTTTTTGACCTTTTTTTTAATTGAATTCTGATGCGATGCCAAAAAACAAAGGCCATTAAGAATAATTATTTTATTTGGTAAAGATTCGATGAGGTTGAATCTGAGTTCAATGTATGCAAAGGCATTTGAATCTAATTCCACTTGACATCTGTTTTTCCTTCATTTATTTATTTATTTAATAACCCGGATTCATTAAACACACTATAATGGAACAGTGAATTTCCAACGGTTTTATCCGGACGCTTTTGGAAAGCGTCGAGAGCTCCCGCATACCCGCCGACGTTTTTAGAAGGCGTTGGCATCTTCCGACGCTTATAAGTGTCGCCGGACTTCAAGAATTTAATGACACTTATAAAACGTCGCCGCCCGCAAACCTGTCGACATTTTTAGAAAGCGTCGGCATCTTCCGACGCTTAGAAGCATCGCCGGAAAAAGCATCGCTAGCTTTTCATTTCCCCCCTCCCACCCGTGCCGTAGTTTTCATTCGCCTCAGTCGTCGCCGCCCGAACCCCGTCTTTCTCCTCCTCCCTCTCCCTGCTCCATCTCCGGCGGTTACTTTCGGTCCCTCGCCGTCGAAGCTCGATCTTTGGCGCCTTCATCTCCGTCGCATTACCCACCCAGCTTCACTCGTCCAGTTATCAAGTATTTTTCTTAATTTCTTTGGGTTAATTTTTTTTTTTTTTTTGCCATTTTAGGGTATATTCAAGTAGGGTATATATGTAGTTACATGATTGTCCTGTTCAAAGTAGTTCTAACAAATCAATTCTCGGAATGTAGATTAACAAATCGATTTTAAATTCATTATTCTTAATACATTTTTTTACATAACCATTTTTAACTAGATTGGAAGAATAGAGACCATTGAGGAGGTTGGTAAAAAATCAAGATCATGGCAAGGATGGTCATAATTAGAAGTGGAATGACTTGTGTTGTTGAACAGCGGTGATGTTCATAACATGACCGTTTAAATTTTTAAAATTGAAAACTGTTATGAAATCAAAGTGTATTAATTGGAGATTTTTTTATGAAATTTTTTTTTTTTGTTGCTTAAGTAGATTATTAAAAGACATCGAAAAAGTTTTTTAAAGAAAGAATAAATTGAAAGACAATTTATCTTTAGAAATCTTGGCTCTCTTTATTTAATAAAAAGGGTACCATGAAGAGCTCACAACCATAAAACTTTTACAAACAATTTGGCATCTTTTATTATTATCAGGAAGTGGAGCTCAAAAAATTTTAATAAAAATTGACATGGATCCTCTATTATGACTATATGACGGAACTATGTTAAATAATTTTGCATAGTTAATATAATAAGATGGTTTTCTTAATAATTAAATTTTTTTTCAAAAAACTAGCTAAAAATTATTATTAGAATTTCTTAGCCACGTAAAAATATTCAAGACCTTGCTAATAAATAATTGATATGGGACTAAATATATATTTATACGGATCCTCATATATTTTCTTTTGGTACCTAAAGTAATGTATCATTGAGTGATGTTTAAATTAGTTGTGCGACGAAGGGCCGAGCAGAGCTCCAATCCATTAATTGGATCAATGTCATGATAGCCAGAAAATTCAAACTCTGTGGCCAATGGCAGGTGCAAGATTCTATCTCATTTTTGTTGAGATAGGTATGGGCCAAGTAGCTAGAATATCCATATCTTCAGTACATTTAAGTTGGCCATATATTTTGCCAAACTGGAAACTGTATGTACATGCACGAAAATAGTACGTGTTTCATGTATTAGTTTGTCAGACAGTATGTAAGGTTATCCCCATCCATGCATAGCCCAAATATATTCCATGCGAACAAAGTAGCACCTCACAGGTTTGTACTTCACTATGTTATTCTGTTCTTACATTAGGTTTGAGTTTATGGTTTTCAAAAAATCATCTTGATTCTTCTAAAGTCATATTTTATACTAGTCCAAGTACAGGAGCCAGGATTCAAGCTTGAATAACTTGGTAATTGTACACCACTAAGAAAAATATGCTTTACCTATTTTGTTGTCTTTTCTTATCAGGTGATTGACTGCTTGGAGATTAAAGAAACTCTGTAATCAATTTTAAAATTGGTTTAAGGTTTGTATATGGAGGCTATGATGATTATGCGATGTATGTTTGGCTGATTCAACTGTTTCTAATGGCAACAATCTTGGATGGCCTTCTTTTGTAGGCAACCGATTGTAGTCGTTTTGATTTAGTTACAGATTAAATAGTATATAACTGAGCCTCCTCCTTATTTTTTATTATTTATTATTCTTTTTCTTAGTAGATTATTTCTGTTTATTTATAAATTTCTTGGTATATACCTGCATCTTACTGAACATGTTATGCTTTAAGGTTAGTTTCATTATTGCAAATCTTTGATTTCAATACCATCTATAGCTTTGTTACGATCAATTATGATTTTTTAGATATTTTTTTAAAAATTTGCATTGCATTGAAACATAAACTCGTCAATTGATTAAAGTACATATTCTACAGGATCCGTATAATTATTTAATTTTTGTACAGATGGGAGAAATATGTACAGTTTCAGTTTTCCCAGATCGAGGCTGGTACTTCTTCAGCATAGTAGCCCGAGGGCAGTCGATAAGTTTCATATTGGTCTGATGCCAGTCCCTCTATTTCTGCACATCAGGCTGATGCTACTACCTCTACACCTCAGGACGACGCCATTCCCTCCGAGTCCGCATATCACGATCCTCCTATAGATCATCCTGATGACGAGCCTATCATCGATGACATATAGATACAGGGTACGTAGTTTAATAATTCTATCTCATTTCAATTCATGCATATGCAATAGTTTTGATATACAATGTTCTGTATTTTTTTTTGTAGATGGATCCGGGAGACTCGGGCATAGGCGAGGATCCACACTAGTCCATGATGTGTGGCAGTTATCTAAGGACGAGAGGATAGTGATAGAGTGCAACAAGCTAGGGCAGCCTATTAAGAAAGCTGTTAGCTTGTTGACTAGCTTTCTAGGGACAGTAGCACGCCGGGGTCAGCTATGTCCCCTGAATTATTCGAAGTGGAATGACATGCTTCCTGCTTATAAAGTAGAGATGCTTCGAGTTGTACATGTAAAAAAATTGATATATTATTTTATATTTTAAGTTTTTAACAGTTGAATTGCTTATTTCATTTAATATATATGTTATTGTTTATTTAAATTATAGAGCAAGTACATTCTCCCTCTAGATACTTCTAATTTTGTGCTTAAGTCTCTCAATGCAAGTGGAAAGAATATAGGGCAAAGTTGAAAGGAGACTACATGCGAGAGGGTAAGACAGAGGAGCATGTTGCAGCTACCTGTCCTCTTGATGTTCACCCTCATCAGTGGAGGGAGCTGGTGCATTATTGGTTCTCCAAGAGGGCACAGGTTGTGTAGCATCATCAAACACTTCGAAATTTATTAATTTTCACTCATCATAATTATATTTATACAATATATAATATAGTTTTAATTTTATTTTGTAGACATATTCTGCTATTGGTATAGCTGCACGAGCAGCTCAGACTGTTCCTCACACAGCGGGGTCCAAGAGTTATGCATGGCTCAGGTATGAGTTTGTATGTTTCTCATCCTATAATACTTTTAGTATACTTATAGTTTTAACATCATGTATCATCATGTATCATGCATGTGCCATGTATCATGGTACGGGGATATAAGATATGTTATTTTGGATTTTTTTGTAATATTTATTCTTTATATAGGCTGATCAACAGGGGAGGGAGCCTGGTGAGGTGGAGTTCTATTGGATTACTCACATTCACCAGGATGGCAGTTTTGTTCGGGAGGAGTCCAGAAATATATATGTATGTTTTTTTATTATATTATCTTATGATTTATATTTATATTTTTATTAAGTAGTGATATATGTGTTTTTTATAAAATATAGAATAGGGCTACCTTTATGATCTCCGAGCGTGCTGGCGAGGGTTCATCATCTACTCAAAGTAGTCGCATCAAGGTCGAGGTATTCTCGGAGTTGATGGGACCAGAGCATCCTGGATGAGTGAGGGATTATGGGATTGGAGTTACCCCTACTCAGTTATCCGAGATGAGTAGATATACTCAGGATACTAGAGAGAGTCATGATCAGTTACATGTTCGTCAGCTCCAGGAGGAGATAGCAGAGCTCCGACAGACACGTGATGCAGACAGAGCAGAGATGCAGACCATTAGGTCTCAGCTAGAGCATGTTACATCTGTGTTGCATATGTTCATGTCATCTCAGGTAAGTAATTATTTATTAATTTTGTATGTATCTAATTCTTTATAATATATATAATGTATGTATTATAATTTCTGATATATATTTTGTAGGTTCCTGGTGCATCTACGAGTCGCAGACCTGACGACGACCAACCTCCCGCAGATCAGTGATGACAGCTATTTTTTTTATTATTTTTGTATGTCTTTTTGTTTATTTGAACTTGGATTGGCACTTTTATATATATATAAAAATCTTTATCATTTGTTTGTGTTTTTATTTCTATATGTTGGGTGTGATCCAGGTTTGAATATTTTTATTTGTTTGTGTATGTTGGATGTGATACAAGTTTGAATATTTTTATTTGTTTGTGTATGTTGGATGTGATACAGGTTTGAATATATGTTTTTATTTATTTGTGTATGTTCAATATGATACAGGTTTGAAGAATTTCATTTTGATGATGTATATAGGTTGTATTGTATGTATATAATAGGTATAACTATATGTTTAATTTTTTTTAAAAAAAAAAATTCTACCGATGCTTTAAAGCATTGCCAGTTTTAAGTCTAGCGATGCTTTAAAGCGTCGCTAGGTTTGGACCTGGCGATGCTTTAAAGCATCGCTAGATTTTAAGTTTAGCGATGATTTAAAGCGTCGCTAGAGTTAAGTCTAGCGACGCTTTAAAACATCGCTAGGTTTGGACCTGGCAACGCTTTAAAGCGTCGCTACCTGCCGATGCTTTAAAGCATCGGTAGGTGGCGTCCCCACGCTTACATAGGCGACGCTTTTGCGACGCTTCCAAAAGCGTCGGAAAATTTCTTAGCGATGCTTAAAAGTATCGGTAAAGGTCAAAAAAAGCGTCGGCATATCCCTGTTTCACTGTAGTGACAACAATCCTGGGAGAAGTACAATATAAAAGGTCAACCAACAAAATATCTCTAAACTGTGTAGGCGTCTCCTCCAAAAGAGATCAAGAAATCTCTCCCAAGTGATTCGCCACAAACGAAGCCACCTAATCTGCAGCCGAGTTGGCTTCACGATAAACATGCCGGACAATAATAGCAGTAAGCCACGTAACAGGGAAACAATGTCTTGAAGGTGAAGAAGAGAGGGAGTAGAGCGCTCTGGATCCAGGAAATAACCGTCAAGGAGTCTCCCTCAATAATAAGGCGATCGAGGTGAATGACCATCCTGGCATATTTGATCCCAGCCCAGGTGTTAGACATTAGAATAATGAAAATTAACCCAACTTTATTTGATTAAAATTGATACTTTGCAGGAATTGACTCCATAAACGTATAGATCTTGATTTTAGGAGTCCAACGTCGCAAACAGAATGTAATTCGAACTTTGAATGGGCATGAAATGGATTTTAGAAGATTTTAACATGGATTTCAAAGCCGCACGATTTTTGGAGCATTGCCTTAAAACCTTTTAATGGCACACGGTGGACCGGCTCAATGGTCCACCTCACGAACCGCCGGTCCACGGCAGCCATTGCTGCCGGTCCACGGGCAGAGCTGTGGACCACCGAGCTCCGTTTACTCCGAAACTTGACGGAGAGCTTCTCCCGGCGCCCGGTCCACCGCACGAACCGCCGGTCCACGGCAGCCATTGCTGCCGGTCCACGGCAGCCATTGCTGCCGGTCCACGGGCAGAGCTGTGGACCACCGAGCTCCGTTTACTCCGAAACTTGACGGAGAGCTTCTCCCGGCGCCGCCCAAGCTACCGCCGACCTCGTTGCCAGTCGGAGAAGCCCCCGTTCGGCCAAAAAAATGGCCGGAATGCCGTGTCCGCCCCTGTTGCTGTTTGCTGCCGTTCCGACTTCGCCGTGAGCCACCATGGAGCCACCGTCTGACCAGCTGTCTCCGCCCAACCTGCAGCCGCCGTCCGCTTCCGTCAACCCGTTGTTGCCTCCTCTTCCGCATCACCGCCCACAGCAACGGCGCCAAAAATCTGGTGCGTGTCGCAATGCACCGATTTAGAACCTTAATTCCACTACTCTAAAGAGTAGAATAGCGGGAGTAAGGGTCGATCCCACAGAGACTTTGGGGTTATCTTGAAAAAGAATTTTCTTTTGATTTAAAATAAACTAAAATAAACTAGAACTAATGCAAGAAATAGATGCAAATAATAAATTCGTGAAAATAATTCAGATATAACCTATCTCAAGAGTACGGCCCGTACCCGTAGATCACGGCCCGTCCCTTAGGTATAGGTCAGTCAAAATTAATTCACTTCGACTTACCTTAAACGCTAATCCAACATGACACCAGTATTACTTCAAAATAAAAATAAACAATCATGGATTAATATGAAGCAAATAAATATTTATTGCATAAAAAATTGGGGTACAGAGAAAATAAAAGAAAAGTAAGGGAATAAGGGTCCCTTTCTCCCTTTTTTGTCCGACTCTGACTCTCTGTGACAGCAACAGGAACTGAAACTATGGACAGCAAGTGGAACCTCCCCAAAAATTCCTCTTTTTTTCTTCTTTTTTTCTCCCCCCCCCCGGCAGGCCCAGGCACCATAAAGCTCCGCCTTGGGAACAATAGGATCAAAAAGATGGATACCCCCGCAACAAGAAACCCAACACCCGATGTCCAGATCACAAAAGCAGCCCCAGCAGTTGGACCTCTAACACTCCCATCAAAAATGGATAGTAGCATAGGACGAAGGAGGGGGCTTCCAAGAGATAAAAACCTGGTAAGGCGCTCGAGGAGCATAACCGAATCCCTAGATCTCAGAAGTAGCTACCATCATACCCTGATACTCATCAGCATGAGTCCTAGCTCGCTCAACAATAAATCTGGCCGAACATCTATCAGAATTGAAAACCATGACATTTCGGGTGATCCATAGGTGATATGCTAAATAAGCTATAAACCCCCGAGAAGTCGTAGAGGGAGGAGAGCGAAGGACGAGAAGAAATGTATTGACAACATCATCACCATGGTACAAGAAAGATCTTCGGCCCACCAGGGACTAAACCCACCAAGCTCTCAAACAAAGGAATAAAGTAGGATCAATCAACTCCTCATGAGCTCCACAAATCGGGCAAGAAGGAGGAAGATGAACCCCACAAGTGCTCAGGAAAGATCTCGTCGGAAGCCATCGCCAGGTCACCTTCCAGATAAAAAGTCTCACTCTCGGATGTACTGGAAGAGATCAGATCCAAGCATCTTGAAAACCCCTCTGACGCTCCGAGCAATTGATGGAATAAAGATCCAACAATGAAGCAAAAGAAGAAGAAGAAGAACCCCAAACTCTAATATCAGGGCATGGAGTCACCGGTATCCCAATGGAAAGAATCCTTTCCTTTAGGACATCCCCAAAATAGTGAGAGAGCCGAAGAGAATCCCAGATCTGCACCCCTGGGATAATGAGATCAGTCACAGTAGTGCAGGTCGGCAAATCAGAGAATAAAAAGGTAGGCCACCTATCCAAAGCGATGTCTGAAATCCATGGATCAGACAAAACCCTGATAGATCTCCCATCCTCGACAATCTATCTCATGTGCTGAATGACATCTGGAGCCCTCCTCCTAATCTCCCTCCACATAGCAGACCCACGAATGGGATGAGAAACCTTCCCTCCTTCCAGAGATCGAAAATCATATCTACGGCGCATGAAACAAGCCCAAAGACTGTTAGGGATCAAGAAAAGCCTGGAAACATGACGAGCCAAAAGAGCCTCCCTCCTCACTACAAGGGAATGGATACCCAGCCCTCCATCCCTAACAAGCTGACAAACCGACTGCCATCCCACCAGGTTAACACCCCTTGGAGCAGCACTCGATCGCCACATAAATGCACGAAGAATCTGCTCCAGCTTCTCAACAATAACCTTAGGGATAATAGTATTGGCTAATAGGTATATTAGTAGAGAAGACAACATAGACCTGATCAAAGTGAGTCTCTCCATAGTAGATAAAGCCTTACCCTGCTAGCCTCCACCCTATCCTGCACTGCTTGCACCAAACACGTAGAATCTGTCCTGTGGAGCCAGGCACCAGTAATAGGAATACCCATATAACAGATAGATCCTTCCTTCTCACCAATCCCCAAAATAGAAGTAATCGGGCTACGAAGGCAGACCGAAATCTTAGGAGAAAAGTGGATCTCTAACTTTGCCAGATTGACCCTCTGCTCAGAAGCAAGACAATAATCCGGGATCACCCTCCTAAACCCCCAAGTCATGGCCTCAGATGCCGTACCTAGAAGTAAGCAGTCATCTGCAAAAAGGAGGTGAGAGATCGGGAATACTATGGGGGCAGCAACATACAGTTGGATTTTCGATGCCCTAACAGCATCCTGCAAAGCTCGCGAGAGGGAATTAGCACAAATAATGAACAAATAGGGAGAAAGTGGACAACCTTGCTGTAAGCCGACTGTTGAATAGAAATACTCCGAAGGAGACCCATTGATAATAATAGAGGAGGGACTAATAATACAGGCCATAATCCTGGAGATCCATAAGGGATGGAAACCAAAATCCTGTAAGGATCGCTCCACAAAGCTCCACCAAACACGATCATAAGTCCTTTCCATGTTCAGCTTGATAGCCATCAGACCAGTCCTAACAGGTGCCATCCTCATATCATGCACAAACTCCTAGGTCACAAGACATTGTCGGAGATGCTTCGACCCCCAACGAAGGCCCCCTGCTCCGGAGAGATAATACTAGGAAGAATAGGCTTCATTCTCCTAGCTAGCAGCTTAGCACACAATTTATACAGAGTACCATAAAGACTGATAGGTCTAAAGTGGGAAGGATGAGAAGCCTGAGAGTGTTTGGGGACAAGAGTAACATAGGTCTTCTTCCAAATCTCTGGCATGTGGCCGGAAGTGAAAAACACTTGCACAGTAGAAATGACATCATAGCTAATAATACCCCAATACCTCCTGAAGAACAGTGGAGGAAATCCATCCAAACCAGGAACTTTATCCTCTGCCAAGGACCACAGAACATCCCTCATCTCAGCCTTAGAAACAGGAGCAAGAAGATCAACATTCTGGTCTTGGGAAACCATCACCTTCGGAACATAAACATGGAAAGAAGGAGGATCCCCCTCCTGAGTCCTCCATCTAGACCTGAAGAAAGAGCCAACCTCCTGCATGATGCCCTCCTCATCCTCAATCTGGTGACCTTCATCAAACTTTAAGGCCACTATCCAATTTCTATGTCTTTTGACAAGAATAGCATGGTGGAAAAAAATGAGAGTTTCTATCTTCCTGAGCCAACCATTGAACCCTAGACTTCTGCCTCCACAGAGTTTCTTGCTGAGAAAGAGGGGAGTTATAGGAAGCCAGACTAGTACGCAGAGAGGACAGATCTTCATCATCCAAACCCCCCGCCCTATTCTCATTCACCTGAAAATCATGAATTACCTTTTCCACCTCTTCCAATCTAGTGAAGATATTACCGACCTCCTCTTTATTCCATCTTCTCAAACGATGTTTGAGAAGCTCCAACCTGCGGGTAATCCGATACTGAGCATCACCCCTAACAAGAATCCTCCAAACCTCCTTAACCACCTCCCATGAATTTAGATAAGAAAGTCAAATCCTTTCAAACCTGAAGGGCACATTAACTGGTGATTGAGGAGAAGTAGATAAAAAGATAGGAAAATGATCCAAAGCCACTCTATCGAGGTGCGGCACCATAAACTGGGGATACAGACTGAGCCAGCCCGTGGTAGCCACAGCTCTATCAAGTCTCTCCCAAACCCTTGCCCTTCCGTATCTATTATTGTACCAGGTGAACCGAGATCCCATAAATCCCAGGTCCACCAAATCATTGGAATTCAAAAAATGACTGAATTCCCTGATAACCATACTATGAATAAAAGAATTACCCCCCTTCTCCTCAAGCTTGGTAATGCAATTGAAATCCCCTACCACTACAGTTAGGAACCCCTGATCAATCAGCCGGGAGACTTCATTCCAAAGATACCTCCTTTCCTTATAGCAGGTACTAGCATAGACTCCAGAAAGAATCCAAGTCAGCCTATTATTCTCAGTCACCACCAAAACCACATGCTGTGAATATTTATGGAACACATCAATTCTGATCGCTACCCTATCCCAAGCAACAACTATGCCCCCCAATAACCCCTTGGCATCAATAACATGAAAATCCCAATCCTTGGAAAGATGGCGCCGGATCCTTTGCCAGGAAGATCCAGCCAGTCTAGTTTCTAGAAGCAAATACACATTAGGGATGTAGCTGACATAGTCTATGAAAAGAAGAGGCAAAGGAAGGTTTCCCCGTCCCTCTCACATTCTGTGAAAGTACCTTCATTACAAGTTCACAACTCCTTAGAAGAGCCCTCCCCTAGGCTCTCCCTTGATACAACCTTTAAGCCCCCCCTTAGCAGCACCCTCTGCTATAGCAAACAGCACCACCTTCAGTTGCCCAACAACATCCTCATGAGCATGAGCTTGCCAAGCTACCCCAATCGCCACAGGAACCACATCCCCCAAACCAGCCTGTCCTGACCTCGGGTCTAACTGTTGAGAAGCAATTAAAATAGAAAGCCCACCCACCTTGGTTTACTGTTTCTGTCAAAAGTAGTAGAAAGAGAAGAATGCAGAGCATTCCCCTCAGAATTTCCCATATTTCCCCCTTTTCCATTTCTTTCCCTCTCTACTTCCTCTCCCCAATCCATCGCCAGTTGTTTCCCCTTGGCAGCTTCCACAACCTTGCCGCTTAGCCTCGCCCCTACCACACCCTCCCGACCCCCAGATGGAGACTTGGCAATGGATGACAAAGAAACAGAAGAATATCCCTTACCCCCCATGAGCCCTTCCTTACAAGGATGAGATGAACTAACCTTGACCCCTGTCAGAGAGGGAGAAGCCGGCTCTGCCACTCGCAACTTCAGCACAGTCGAAAGAGGAGATGCAGGCTCCACCAGCAGCGACTTCAGCATAACTAGAGCAGAACCCTTTGGGCTGGGTGCAGGTGAGGACAGAGGGCTACGACCGTGTTTCAGAGCACCAGAGTCCAAGTCCACCATATGCAGATCAATTGTGTAGGATCGATGCCCCAACCAACTATCCAAAAGGAACGTCCCTATTTAGAAGTGGCGATTAATCTTTCTTAAGCAGGCAGTGCAGTAACCCCGGGATGCACGAGTCGACCTCTCCACCGAGTATCGCAGCACCAACTAAACATACTATCACCGAGCTGGCTCTCGCTTGGGGACGAGCACTGCAGCACCACCCAATGGGCATTGACGTGGCACTAGCCTCACCTTAACAGTGGCACCCACATTCCGTGGGCCCAGACCTCCCATCCGAACGAACCAAGAGGGTATGAGCTGGCTCACCCAACAATCCCCCCTAGCAAAAAATCCCTCAAGAATTTTGCCTGCGGGGATTCGAACCCGTGACCTCGGCTCTGATACCAATTGTAGGATCGACACCCCAACCAACTATCCAAAAGGAACATTCCTATTTAGAAGTGATGATTAATCTTTCTTAAGCAGGCAGCGTAGCAACCCTGGGGGCATGAGTCGACCTCCCCATCGAGCACCGCAGCACCAACCCAGCGTACTATCACCAAGCCGACTCTCGCCTGGGGATGAGCACTGTAGCACCACCCAAAGGGCATTGACGTGCCATCAGCCTCACCTTAACAGTAGCACCCACATTCCGTGGGCCCAGACCCCCCATCCAGACGAACTAAGAGGGTGTGAGCTGGCCCACCCAATAAACTGGGCCAGCCTCAGAATGGCCCATATCCATTCTATCACCTAGTGCTGCCAGAGGCTCAAAACCAGGGGCCAGCGAGGCTCCATCACCGAACACCTCCCCCGAGCTCGCCTCCGGCGAACGGTGGCTTGCGACTTGGCTTCTGCCACTTGTTCGAATCCGGCGGTGAACTAGGTGTAGAGGTACCCACGGTAGGCGATGCCCTAAAGGGAGAAGAGGGGAGATGTTCAGGAGAAGTTCTAAGAGGGTCCCTGCCAATAGCAGCCTCCTTCCTATCCTTCACCGGAGTCCGTACCGGCCTCTGCTACCGGACACGAGTAATGAGCAGCCAAGGCCCATACTTAGGACAGCTCGTGCCTTCAATTTCCATCCCAGCCTTCTCAGTCCCGACTAGAGTAGCGTTCTCCTCCGTAACCACTCCACACCTTTCCCTTCCCTTCCGTTCCCCCAAGCCACCAGCCAGAACTTTCCTGCATTCTTCGTCACCATGACCCATTTTTCCATAGCTGAAACATAGTCCAGGTAGGTTCTCATATACGAACTGCTGCCAAAAAACCTTGCTCTTCCCTCGAACCAGCACCCCCGGCTTCAAAGACAGAGCCGCATCCAGCTCCACCCTGACTCGAGCATAACCGGTTTTCTTGAGGTGATCTGTGAATCCATCAATAGAGATGGGTCGTCCAGCCTCCTCGGCCACCACCATGATAGACACTGGCTTCCAAAACTCCAGCGGAAGCCCTGGCAAGCGCAGCCACACCACCACCTTTTGTATCATCCACTATCCCGGAACAAAGTTCGGCTCCCAATCTTCCATGGCCAACAGCTACCCTCCGACGAACCACGGCCCACCGGATCGGACAAAAGCACACTCCCTCTCCGATTTTAACCTAACCACTAGGTGGTCTTCAGCCAACGGAATCACCTCCGACTCATAGGAGAGATTAGCCTTCGATCGAACCTCCCTTGCCACAGACTCCGCCAACACCCGCCTCCCAAGGCTCTAAACCACCACCGCTAATCCCTGCCACTCCCATCGCGCCTCCTCCAGCTCCACCTTCGGCAACTCTGGTACTTTCATGAAGTAAGCCTATAATTGCTCCAGATCTTCAAGCGGGAGCTTGTACGAAGTCCAGTAAGACCCCCTCACCAGCCCATGAACCACCCTAGCCCACGTCCTCTCGCCCTCACCGGAGATCGACTCCTTCCCCTCCTTTACACTAGATCCTCCCCCTTTCGCCATGGCATTCAAATGGTAGCTTCACTAGCACGGAAAGAAACCCCAAAGCATGCCTCCCAAGACACTGGATTCTCTCAAATTAAGTTTTGCCTCTGTTTTTCCTTTGGTATGAATCCACATTCGAGAAAACTGCGGGCACCTTACGCCATTTCCATCTTTAATATGTACCGTTATTAATCAAATTTTTACTATAAATAATTGAAACAAAAAAAAAGCACACTGCTTATCCATCAAATCATATAAATAATTAAATATTTTAATAAATAATAACATTCTACATTATGTTATAGTTATCCAACTGGTATCTTGATGAAATCGAGTTTACGTACTCACATTCGAGAGGGGAGAGACTGCATAAATCTAGCATCTCGTATTCAATATTTTCTGACGAGTTGAAAACCTTCGAAAGTAATTATACTGGATTTACCCCTTATCCCTTCTACTTATAAAAAAAAAAAAAGACCATCGAGGGATGGGAGAGTTTCGTGCATGTCGTTTCTATTTTGTAGACTAATAGAATCATTTTGAAGAGGGATTTTAAGATGGTGATTCAATGGTTGTCTAGCAAGTCTGAGGTGTTAAAGATTAATACTCGAAAATTCATTATATGGTATTCTTGTCTCAAGCATATTTATAAAGACAAAATTAGAGTAGTTGATTGGATTGCATTTCTTCTAGCTGAATATACCGATTGTTGGGATATGCCGGCTCAACTAAAGCTAACCCTCGGTTCAATGGTTCGATCAGGTCTCTTTCGAACCGGTCGTCCGTGCAAGAAGAATCGAAGACGACCCAACGATGTTACAGCACCACTTCAGGACCAGTCTTCTGCTTGAGCCGAAGACACTGGTTCCGAAGCCTATCTTTCGGCTATCCACCATCGAGTGACTGGTCGATCTTCTTCACATCAGTCCGAAGAAGACCGATCCGAAGAAGACTAATCCGAAGAAGGTTAGTCCAAAGAAGATGATCACTTTGTTTCTTCAATTGTTCCAAAGGCAAGTACGAAGTAAGTAATCCAGTCTACTCCGAAAAAGGCAGCTCCAACACGAGTGGTCAAGATGTCTTCGACCTACTCCGAAGAGGATAGGCACAGAATGATCAACAAACTCGATTTCGGCCCTTTCTAAGAGAGTGGCTTTAAAGCAAATCTCCAGTTGACCTTGAATCTCCAAACATGGATACAGCTGTTGTAAATAACAACGCGGCCACGAACTCCAACTCCAACAGCATAAAAGTGGCAATCTCAAGCAGCAACCACTTTTGGTTAAGGAGGGTTAAGTTAACTAACCCTGCTTAACCAAGAATAAATAGAGTCGACTGCAGTTAAACATGGCTACCACTATAAATACTGGTAAGAGGGAATACTCATAAGAAATCAAGTTAAGTAAAAACCATAAAAGCTAAGGCTGTCCATTTTTTTTAAGCTACTTTTATTCTCTTTTCCTTATTTGTTCCGTTGCTAGAATTCTCGTTGACTTGAATATTGGAGTGTCTTCCATCAAAAAAATTCTGGTTAGAACCTGTTTTGCAGAAATTATGGAAAGTGCATTGATGAACCTGCCATTCCGTACGATCTGTGAGGATTCGAAGTCAACATCGATGACACATTATATTTTTTGTGGCTGAATATATTGAAAGTATATTATATTTTTTGTGGCTGAGTATACCGGTGGTACATTGCATTTTTTTTGTGGCTGGGTATACTGGTAGTGCGGTTTGGAGATCCGTTGCCAAAATTTTATATTATTTTCACAACTTAATTTTGTTCGATACTCAAGATTTTGTCTGTATCAGGATCTCTAGCTTGGATCCAAAAAAAAACAAAAAAAAATTAAACTATAATAATAATAATAACAAAAGCTACCATGACAATGACGCTCTACCCTCTTATGAGATAGGAGAAGGCGGGCTTGTCTTCTTGGTCAATAGAGAGGGAGCCTTTAACGTCACCTTCAACATCACTGCTGGAAACCACGGTGCCGCTTTCTTTGCTTAAACCAGCGGCCAACCATAAAGATCACAAAAAATCGCAAAACCAAAGAAAATGTACTGAAAAGAAAAAAGAGCTTTTTTTTAAAGGATAAATTGAATAATTTGTATTATTAAAAAAATATCTATAAAAAACTAAAAAATAAAAAAAAATATTTAATTAAATAGAAAGAATATTTGAATTTGTTCAAACCGAAGCCATTTAATAAACAATACTATTCACTTTTAATCGAAGACAATAAAGTGGCCATGACAATCTGCAACGGTGAAGTAAAAAAGAAATATTTATCCACATCAATGCAAGAATTTTAAAATTATTTAATAATAATTATGAAATTATTTTATATTATATTTGATAGCCGGTAATATTAACAGTAATTTAAAATGGATCCACAAGATTACTGCATTCGATATATTTTTTATCGTCATGACATTTCGAATTGGCTAGGCAATCTATGAGAGAATCTAAATAACCTTGAAAGGGATGGCTATCCAAATTATTAAATTTTTAATAATGTTGTAATAAGGATTTTGGATAAAATTAATTGTTGCCCGTAGCTCCTCCGTTGCCCATCGATTGTACCCCATAACACTGCTTGTCAGCCATGCTCTCTATTGATTTAGACTTTTTTTTTATAAAATTCTCTATATATAATTTTATGTACGATCTCATATTACTTGCGGATACAAGTTTACATATTTATAATTTTTAGGATTTGATTTAGAGATATTTAAAAAATTTAATTTTGCATTATTGATAATTTGATTATCATACGAAATATATCAACCAAGATGTCCAATAATTTTACTATAATATTACCTATTTATACTAAATATAGTAATCAATATTATAATAATTTATATTAATTATTGATGATTTAATTAATGATAATTTATCTTGAAAATAATATACGTTGTCTTTCAAAATTACCCGTCGATACATCAAATACAATCTTATTAGTAAATATGTAAAACATCAAGTATATAAATAACATAATATATATATATATTATTTTAAACTATGCAATTCTATCATTAGAGTAGAAGTGAAAATAGTATAAATAATATTTGATCAAATCCAATTTTGTATCTGAATCCGATTAATATTTGTATCCATATCTATATTCATAAAAAAATATGGATATAGATATGGATAGACTACTATCCGATCTATATTCAAATATATTTTACTTATAATTCTATTTAATTTTATACAGTATTTATTAATTTTTTAAAATATATATATAAATATATTAATATGTTATTAACTTGATTTATTCTTAAATTAATAATATTTTTAATTTTATAATTAAATAATTTAATCATTCGATTTGTATCCATATTTTTAATATCTAATTTATATCCTTACCTATTTAAAATAAATATAAATATAAATTTTATATTTATTTAATATATATATATATATTTATTTATTTTTATTTTTATTTTATTTAATAAATATAAATATGGATACACGTATTTGTCCATATCCAATATGATCCGAGAGTCAGAGCCGTCGTATCAATAGTCTCACATCACAAAACATATTTTTTAAAAAATAAATTAACCCCGAAACACCCTTGCCTTTTCGTTATTCTCGTTGGCTCCTTCCCCCTTCGTAAATCCAAAAGTATTCGACAAATCTCTCTCCGAGCTCGGATCTCCGTTTCGGGTCGTGGTGCTTTAATGGAGGCTCGCCAGATTTGTACCCAAAGGACGAGGAAAGGGGACGTGGTCGGCTGGTGCTGAGGTGGTGATAGTGGACCCCTAGAGATCTCTGCCGCTGTACATCCGGATTCGCGAGGGAATAGGGGGCAGTCGATCGGGCGGCAAGGATGCAGGCCAATGGAGTGGAGGCCTCATCCATCGATCACAAGCCGCCGCCGCCTGCCGACACCAGGGGGAAGCACCGGGTCTTAGCCGAGCTGAAGCGATTGGATCAGGAAGCGCGGTTCCTAGAGGTATGTCAGACCTACTTTTTCACTTATTTCTCTTTTCAATCTTTTACTTTTGATGAGTGCCCTAATCGATAAGGAGGAGAATAAAGAGAAATAAGTGAAAAAGTTGGAGCCTTTCTCCTTTTTAATGTTATTGTGATTGAGTTTTGAGGAATAAAGGATCTTTTTTCCTACCTTTTATCAAAATCTTCTTTCTTGAGCATGGACTTCGCATTTGTATGTTCAAATTGTCTTTTTCGGTTGTTTTTGTGAAAGAATAATATAAGAATTTGATCTTGGCGTCTCAGTCTGGTTCTTAAACTAGTGGATTTGTGTAGGAGAACTCGCTGAGAAAGGAGTGAGAGTAATGGGTTCCTTTATTATTTTGGAAGGGTGCTACTATCAATCCCTGGATAAATTTGCATTCTTGTCATGCACTGGTGTTGGTAGAGCAAGTAGTCATTGTGAGGAAATAAATTGTTGAGAAAAAGTATACTACTTGATGAAGGACATGCTAGTAGCTGTTGATTATTGGCTACAGAAACAATGGAAATGGTTGTTGGATGTTCGGTTAAGTGGATTTATGAGAAAGAGGAGTGAAGAGCTCCCAAAACAACTCAACTTTGGAACATCTTGAAGAGTAACTGCAGCCACGTAGCCCTCCTTCCAAGTCCTTCCGATCAGACAATGAAAAAGGAGAAGGAAAATTCAAACTGAGGCATGTTTTGTGACATCATGATGTCAAAAAATCACCATATATTTAGCATGTCAAGATAAATTAATTCTATTGGCCTTTTGTGTTAGTTAGAAATTACCTCAATCAACATATTTCGATGTTGTGCTGTCATACCATATCGCTTGAGGTCGCTTCCTGAGCTCTAGCTTCAAATATTCAAGTTTCCTGAACATGGTACTATGTTGGCACTTTTTGCTGAAGACACTAATTTGCATATAGAAACTGACAGCATGCATAAAGCAGAAGGTATGCAGGAATGATAAACATTTTTTTAAAAAAAATAAACTCCATAGTTTGAAATAGTCTAGGGAAGCCTCCCCTGACTTGTTTTTTTTGTAATATAATGAACTACGCTATCACTGCTATGCATTACAAAAATGTTTAGTTTGATGAAATTGACATTCATTTGAATATATGAAAGGTAAAATGAACACTTCTCGAGGGGGGAGATACCATTCTATGATTTGCAGAAATGCAACTTGCCAAGAAACACAAAGTCTTCTTTATCAATATGTTTTGTTAAGTCCTCCACTTGATGCTCTGTCCAAACTTTACCTAGTGTCTTCTGTCATGTCCCCAAGCACAAATTTGATGCCTTCATAGTCAGGAGTGATGATTAATATATATATTGAAGGTTAGGTGAAGCTTCTGGCTTTGAGATAATAATTTGCTAACAAGATCCATATGTTTTTCTTAAACTTTTCTATTTGAGCTGCAATATAAATCTTGTCTTGTTGCTGACAAGACCTCTACACTCCATGCTGCTTGTATATAGGATATTGCCGTGTGCAAAGTCTTGTCATATCTCTATGGATTCATGGGAGGCCTAGAAAGGAGGAATTTTTCACTTTTACTGGTTGTGCAGAGAGGATCTAAATTCTGATGAACCAGTGACATTTTAGATATTGGGTTTTTTCCAGTTGGAGTATTAGAAGCGTGCAAAAGGTTACTGACTGCCATTCTTTTCACATTTTTTTCAATGAACTGGACAAAGTTAGGGAGCGGTTTTGGTGAGAGGTGCGGAACATGACTGTATATTGCCATCTTTAAACATGTGCTTACCTGCCTGTTATATTTTGATTGGCTGCATGCAAATGAATATTTCTGAAGTTTTGCCACAACAAGTAGACATACTCATGCTGAACTTGACTTGCACATTGCAGAACTAAGCATTGTTGGTCAAATTCTAAGAAAGTTGTTATTGCTGTGGGTGACATGTTGACAATTCCTATAATATTTGCCATTGAGGAACATATTCATATGCAATATTATTTATCATTTTCATATTATTCTACAATGTGACCACTCATATGCTTACAACTTGGTTGCAATGAAAGCAGTTATGCCATATAAAATGACTTGTTATGAGGTTTTCAAATATTAGTAAATGGCCATGTAAGAAGCATAGCAAACAATACTCTACAAAATATTCACTAATGCTTTTCTTTAATTTCAATAAATAGATAAAAACCATGTTTTAATTATGTGTCCAACCCTCCTCTCCTCCCCCCCCCACCAAAAAAAAAAGGGAAAAAAAGAATCAGCTTCAGTTTGGTTTTGTTAGTATACAGATAGTATAAATATTAAGAAGACACTGAAAAGCAAAAAATGAGGAAGTAAAAGGCAAAAGATATTGTTATTTGAGTTATTTTATCGTGAGAAATTACAAAATATAGAGATCCACTTAAAGTCTCATGTGTAAACAAATCCTAAAGAATGAAAAGAAGAAACTTTAGTGTTACACTTAAAGAAAGAAGAAACAGTAAACAAAAGAACGAAATGCAGTGGAACTTACAGATTAGATAAATGGAAAAGAGAGAATTAATAGCTCTAACCAGTAGCAGCATTAGATGGAAACATTTTAAAGTGCCAAACATGGAATTGAAAAGATTAGTTTATGGAATAAAATAATAAAATTAAACTTAGCATCTTCAAATATGATTCTGACCAATAGCTTCTTCTGTCTTCCTTCGTAGCATCTTGAATTAAAGTACATGCAAAACAAAATTAAAAAAATGAAAAGCAAAAAAAAAAAGCAATAGAGGGAATGGCGGGATGACATATGGAATTTGGATTACACAACTTTTCAGGCCAATTTGCAAACATATAATAAGCTGGGTTGGAAAGAAGGTGAAGAGGAGCCAGATGTGTGAGTCTGGATTATGGAAAACCAATTGAAATGGAACAAAATGATAAGTCAAGTCAAATAGGAGGGTTTGTTCAGGAAAGATAGTTAAATGATGTGGAGAAATCAGGAGATAATGCTTAGGACAAGGTTCTCAGGGAGAAAAAGAAAGGCTGAGGGGGATATCATCATATCAGACAGGGAATGCTTCCTTTTACTTAATTATGCCATGCCATTGCAATATTTAAAATTTAATGGGATTAACTGAAAAGAATTTAATGGCTGTTCGAAAACACTTTTGATGGACATAATATCATTAATTTGAAACTATCTCTCTTTTTAATATAGTATATATAATGTGTTAGAATAGGTAATCAAAACATATAGATGACCTCATGAGCTTGTATAGTGTATCATTTGTTCTCAATACCTTGTCTTTTCAAAGTCATAACATTATTCTTATCTGCCATCCTGTTGTTTGCGAATCATCGTGTTCAGACAATTTTAGATCCATCAGGGGACCATCTTTGTCTAAATCAAGTTGCTAGATAACTTGGCTATTTAAGGAAAAAAAAGCCTTAGCTAGGTTCCCAGAGTTGTCGATTAATTATGGCACAGTTTTTTGCAAGTCCATGTTATTTCCTGTTCTATGGTGGATGATGATGTCAGGATCAGATTCTAATATTGCCAATGTCCTCTTAAATTCAGCAACATTCCTGCATCGCTTGCATTTGTCTCAAACATATGACAAGATCAGATGATTGTAGTTGTGCCAATACACAGTCCCTACACTTGCACAGCATGTTGGCTTACGTGATTGTTGGGGCTGGAATTATTGTTCTCTTCGAGTCAAGCATGACATGTGCTACTGTAAAAGACAAACATTTTATTGAAGTTTAGTGCCTCGATGATAGTGCTATGATGTATGTACTGTGATTAGAATATACAAGTACCCCAGGATAATGCAGTTCCATCACCTGTATATATGGAATTTGTTTGGTGGCACTAAACCATCTAAGGCTTCAAAGTATATTCTTTAAATTAAGTGACAGAAATACCAAATGCTCGATTTATCTGGTGGATTTGTTTCCTTCTGATTGATGGTTGACTTGAAGAGTGTATTTAATTAACATTCAACAGAAATGTATCCCATGATCATAGCCATTAAAATTGTCTTCAGTCTCAAAGATTCCTGTGTTGTGAGTCTCACACGTAAGATTGGAAGCTTCCAAAAAGATCAAAGATCCAGTGTTGTTTGAGTCTCAAAGTTTAGTCACTGTGCTGAACCTGAACTGTACTGATATGTGCACAGAGCTGCACTTAGTTACTTACAGATGGAACAAGGCTTGTCATTTATTTTAGCAAGATGATCTGAAATAAAAAGTTATTAATACAAGCAAAAGTGGAAAGCATATTGAAAATGTTAAATCCACCAAAATGTGAATGCCTTTTCATGGGCACCCTATCTTACATGGAACTTGGGTGCTGCTTTATTTTTCTCACCTCATGCTCTCCAAATATCTGTATCATCATCATGACCTAGATTATTACAGAAAATACTCTTGATTTCATATGGCATTCAATTAGCTTGCATGGTGAGAAAAACCTTGTTTCCTTGTAAGGCACTATGGTGATTCTCCTTGCTAAATCTTCCAATGAAACTTCTTGTGAACAGGAAGAGTTAGAAGAGCTTGAGAAAATGGAAAGAGTATCAGCTACATTGCAAGAGTATGTAAAATAGCAAATTCAAGTGACATTAATGCTTCTAAAAATGAAAATACTGTTACAGGGAACTGATTTTAAAGTTTGGTATCTAACCAGATTGCTGCTTGAAGTGGAAAGCAGGCCAGATCCTCTGCTACCAGAGTAATCATCAAAGCCTCAGCCTTACTAGTGCCCATATTGAATAAGATATAGTGTATATTTTCCTGTTCCTGCTCTGATAATATTGCTCTTTTTCTGGTATGGCAGAACAAATGGACCTGCAAACCCATCTTGGGACCGGTGGTTTGAAGGACCTCAAGATCTGCATGGCTGCAAGTGCTTGATACTGTGATTCCAATTGGATTTGGAGGAGAGATCTGATGATACTTATTTTTTGACATTTTGTTTAGTAGATATTGTTTCAGACTATTTATCAGCATGGTTTTGAACAGAAGATGTGTTGAAAGAGAATTTGTTTTTGATGAAACAGTTCAAATTCTTTTGAAACTAACCAAGTACATATTTTATACATCATAGTTTGATTTGCAGAATTGGATTGGAAAAAGGGTGAAAAAAGACTGACTTGTACATAAAGAACACTGTCCTCAAACTTTCAACTAAGTCTCCTGCGACCCTTCAAAAATCCCTGTGGAATGGTACATGAGAAGAACCTCTCCAACTCTAGTCTAAGTTGTTGCAGGACTGTCACTGACTCACTGAGCTAACCATCCCAGCGATCATGTAGCCCTTCACCTGTAAGAGCACGTCAGCTCTGGTGTGCGAGTCATGGTTCTTGATGCTATGGAGGGAGAGTGCATCAGTGATCTTGGCTGGGGACATGGCATCCTTGAGGTCCTGCCTTTTTGCACTACAGAATGCTCAAGGTCCCCGTGCTGAAGTAACCTGAAGAGCTCATCTTTCATATTGGACATCCACGCTCAATTAGTGCTGTTTATTACAACGACAGCATGAGTACCTCAATAGCATGTTGCCCATGAGACTCAAATCTTTCTTGTCCACCCAGATCCCAAACCTGGATAGACAAATAGATTAAAGACTGTTAAGAGCAGTGGACCATATGGATGCTATGATGCTGTTAAAGGACATGCTTTATGCCCCCTGTATCTACATCAAAAACGTTGTTTAAATGTCTGCATGAACATAGACCAAAAACTTGTGACATCTATGGCCAAATCATGGCTTTTCTTTTTTCTGCGAAAATCGTGGTTTTTGTATAGCAACCTTTATAACATTATAGCTAACCACTATTAACAGTTTCGATGCATTACAGTTACATCACAGACATATGTGAAAGACTCAAGAAAAATGGCTGTTTTATATAGAAGTATGTTTTTTTAGCATAATATAACAGTCATATCAAACTCACCCTTTACATAAATAAATATATTTATATTTATATTTTTAAATATATATGTTAATATTTAAATAGTAATGTCATTTTGAATAATAATTATCTGCAGTTCCTGTCCAGCCTTTGTAATCCATTACATGCTGTCATTGCAATACATCCAAATAATAATAAAAATAGGCATTCAATTTTGTTAGCAAATAGTAACTCCTTATAACATTGAAGCAGGCAAGTACAGATGTAGGCCAGGCTATTACAGAGCCACAATAAATCATGCTATCTAAAAATAGAGGTATGATCCATAGAAGTTCAGAGTGCTGCCATTAGCTGGTTCGGGTGTCAGAGTTTCAGATGTCCAGTTAATACCAATAACAGGAGTTCTGTATAAAGGATGCATGATCCTGTAATGAAATGTGATGCTTAGAATATGTTTGGATTACCCCCACCAAGAAGAAAGGATAAAAAAGAAAATAGAAGTTGAGAGTACTAAATGTGCTGTCAACTCTATGAATAATGCTAAATGATGTGAGAAAGGCCAGCACCAAATTCCTTCCCAAAAGAAAAAAGGCCAGCACTAAATTTGAGAAAGGCCATCTAATGGGTAGGGATTCCTAGCTTATAGTCTGCACATTTTAAGCTCCTCCATCCAAGGAGCAATCCTCCAAGGCTCTCTACAGGCGGACAGAGTCCAGGCAAAACAGAAAATGGACAATTTGATATTTGATTTGCAATTACAATTAAGGCACAAATTATCAGCTAACAAGCCACCAGAAACACAATCCCCAACCAAAGTGACTTTACCAAAATCAAGTATGCTTACCATGTTGGTTATAATCTTTATATCCACAGTAACTATTGCTCAATAGATAAGCGGTGCTTCCTTTTAAAACAGGACCCATGCTCGTTTCATGGCATCTAGAAAGGATACAAACATGACACTCAAAAGATATGACTGAACCATCTTGGACCAAACTTTCTTTTGTTTTGTTTTTTTTTTTTTTTTTTTCAAAGAATCTTCGACCGAACTATCAAGACAAAAAATAGTTTCTTGCACGATTAAAAAAATTCCAAAGTTAAGGCAGAACCCCAGAAAATACCATTAGAAAGAAAATAAAAATGGTAATTTCTCAGTCCCGTGAAACACCTCCTCGAAGTTTGCTCCTAACTGCGGGATGTTTCAACCTCTCCCAGTTGTAGCTTATACAATGCCGTGGTCTTTCCAGCATTATCGAAACCCACAGCCACATTCTTGTACTCCTTCGCAGGGAAGGACATGAACCAGGATGTCGATACAAGCGCCCCAATCTTCTACAGGATCCAGGAGACAGTCACACTTCAATCCGAGAGACAGCATAAGCAATACTTCGTTTTTTTTATATACATATATTGAAACAAAGAAGGGAAAAAATAGAAAAAACAGAGCTCAACCGGTACAAATTCGAGCCCAGGATTTTACAAGATGGAATATGAGGAATATGAAATTAATATGGAATATTTAACAAAGGGAAGGGAAAACCTGAAAAAAGGAACTTCTGGGATCTCGTATTAGAAAAGTTCTGATCTTTACACAGAAACTAGTTAAAAAAAGAACAAAAGATGGAAGGCTAAAAAGAATAGATAAGGGAACGGATCTCACCCAGAAGTGAGGCTAATAAGCAGCGGAGACGAAGAAGAGTAGGGCGAAGGTCCTCTAATGGCGGAGATCGCACGGTTTCCCCAATTCAATAGATGGCAAAACATTATACAAGCGAAAACCCTAGTTCGAAATGTCAGAGAGTAGGAGGGAGAGCTGGCGGATGAGCAGTTCTCAGCGCTTGGAGAGCCGTGCGGTGGGTGATCCAACGGTGGATTCGCGCGGAGGGTGAATCCTTCATTCGCGCGAAAGATACAACCCGAATCCATTATTATATTTGGTCAAATTAAATTAGGAGAACCAAACCTATGGCTCGATGCCACCGTGGCATGCTGACGTGGACATTTTGGACAAAAAAGTCAAAAAAATTCTAAACGTAACACCGAGATACACGCAACATCTCACCGTTTCGCTTACGTATTGCCGGGTGTGGTGGCCGTTACGACGTTATATAACGGTTCAATTAAGTTTAAGCCACGGACGTTGACGAACGTATGCACAATGAAATGTCAAAGAACCTGCCATAGTTGATACGAGCGAGGATGTTCTTTTTTATTTCTATTTCATCGGCCAATATTAGTTGATACGAGTGAGGATGTTCTTTTTCATTTCTATTCCATCGGTCAATATTTTAGTGGTATCAGATAGTCGTATTCACAGTTAGATAAAAAAAAAATTATGAAAATCTAAATATCTTGCATTGAACATTACCTAGTAGAATTGAAACCTGCAAGGATAGCAATGTCTATATTTATCCCCTCTTCTTTTTGTTAATAAAAAAAAAAAAAGTCAAAGAGCGGGAAATAGACTTGCAAACATTACCATATACCACTAGAACATGGACTCAAACCTTATCATCATCTAATTCCTTGTAACATGCAACAAACCTTGCATGCCTCCTCAAAATCATTTAGGAATGTTCGGTTGGTTCCCGACTAGAATCAGAATCAAAATTACCATATCCCATAATTGGAATCGAAATAGATTTAATCACCAGAGAGATAAGGATTAAATTTTGAAAAATTGAATTATTTCTGTTCTTTTTTGAATTGGGAATGAGAATGGAACTCTCCCCTCCACTAAACATATGGAATAAGAGTCACCCATTCGCATTCCAAAATTCAACTCCCCGCGACAAAAAGACATTCAAACCGAATAAAAACTACATGAACTTATCAAACCCTTACACTGATAAGTTCCCTGGACAGTTTTACAATCAGGTCGTTTACCTGCAAGACTGTAAAATGCCTTTAGATATAAGATTACGTTTCATCCTCATAGCTGCTTCCTCTTTTATGACTGATGGATGTAGTGTAACAATTACGTTCCTAGTCTTTCAATACCACCAAATACCAATACAGATGCAGAACAACCAAGGAGATAGCCAACTCCAAGAAGGGTTGCAGTCTTGCATTGATCAGAAGCATAAATAAAGCTCCAAACCACAAAAATGATAAAATATATCCATAATTTCGAGATAGCCAACTCCAAGAAGGGTTGCAGACTTGCAGTCTTGCATTGATCAGAAGCATAAATAAAGCTCCAAACCACAAAAATGATGAAATATATCCATAATTTCTTAGACCTCACAAACAGATAATAATGAACACAGGCTATAGAGTTCTGATGAGTAGACTAACAAATACATCTCTTCTTGACAGAGAAGTATGAATTGAGAACACTCCAATATTCCCCTCAAAAGACAGCTAAAAACTTCTTTCAATATAATAGAAAGCACTATGCTAATGTTCCTTAGATAAAGCTTGCAGGTTAAAGAGAGAACAAAAACTTGAACACTCATGGACCCTTTAGATGAACATCACACTATTGCCATTTGACACTTTCTTAAATAACATTAAACCTATCACTAAATTTATGAGGGTCAAAAAAAAAATTGGTTGAAGGCATGCACAAGTCAGACAGCTTGAAACAGCAACTTCGCCATAAGCCAAGCTATCATCACACTCTAAGCTACTACTAGAGTTAGTCATGATGAAGAATTCAGCACCACCAACCTGTTGTCATCCAAACTCTGATTTGAGAAATTCCAGCTGCATCTGAAAGCTCTTTGATGCTAATTGAAAGAAAGAGATTGACCTATCTGATGAAGCCCTACATCTACTGCAGTCGGGCAGCCTGGAAGTTGGCCCATATTCCATTTTTGTTGCTTCTTCTAACAATTCTTTTACTCTTGCATCATCATTATTAAATTCTTAAGCATGATTGCGGTACTTCTAAAATTTTGAGGGACCAAATGAGAGATGGTTTGATTCTCAGGTTTGATACATTTGTTCTCATGGTTTGCAGCAAGTACCTTCCATGGTTCTTGGAATTGTGTTCTCCCTAGTAACATGAACCATACAGAACCTCCATACTTCAAATCTTTCAATTGATTGCTTGAGCAAGAAAACAGCCTGAACAGCTTCCTAACAAATGTCAAACTAATTTTAGCAAGCATTCATCACTTGTCTCAGACTTTTCTTGAACTACAAATTTAGTAGAGATTTTGCTCGAAAAACATTTCCTAGACATCTAGATACAATAGCAGAGTTATAAACACCCAGTATGGTACCAGACCCTCGCACAAAAGAATGGAAAATATCCTTATGGAGGACAAAGTGTTTACAGGTTCTAAGTCAGAAAGATGAGTGATTGTCTGCAGCATTATTCATGAAAATTTTTAAGAGGATTTGCTCATTTTCATCATCCAACCGTATTAACGCAACATAAATTCTCTTAGGAAGAAAAGTATCCTATTCTTAGAAGCACACTTCCACTCCTAAGCCTTGTCCTATTCATTTTGCTCAGCTAGCAACTAGCACTTAAATCATATTAACATGTTACATCACAAATATGAACAACATATGTGATCAGTTCTAATAATTTCCTTCTTGAAATATGCAAAATCAAAAGCATTGACCATGGTAGAACTCACTAAATACAATTGTAAACCTTCAAAAAACTAGTGCATCAGAAGATGTTGGAATCATTGGTAAGTTTAAAATAATTCTAAAGGTATGAAATCCTTGCAGAAAGTATAAAAGATAACCTGCAGTGATGTTTAATCTAACAGTGTACTAAGGAAAAACATCTTTTATTATGTGTAACAAATAGCAGAAACTCTATCTAGATAACAAAAAACAGCAAGTCTTGCACACAATTTGAAAATATCTGAAGTTCCCGTCCTCCTAAAAATTTTAAGAAATGCAAGAGACTAGCATTGCTTCTTATGCTTAAGCAGTTTAAATACATTCCTTCAAATTAGCTTAGCTTTCATTAAAATGCAATTGCTTCACTCAATTTGATAGCATTTAGTCACATGGTGGAGTTGTAAGTAGCTTGTTGGCAGAAGAAACTTTAGAATATTCAACTGAAAAAGTACTTCAATGATAAGATGAACTGCTGTAGTATTACAATTAATCGGTCATCAAGTTCAAGTAGAAGCACAAAGTTCTGAAAGATTGCAAGAAGCAGTTTAATTGCTTTGGCAACATTTACATACATAATATCAAAAGGTTAACAATGACACAGTCTGGGAATTTTCTAGTTCACAAAAATTCTAGCCATTATAACCAATCTTACATTAACGACAAAGCAGAACAATTTACAAAATGCATTTGGAAATGATCCTCAAAGAGGTTAGAGATATTTCTAAAATTCCTGACCTTGTTGAAAGATAAGGATCATTATATGGGAATCAAAAAATTTAAGGAGATAACAGGTGCCTCAACTGATGTAAATGTTCTTCATTTGAAATATGAAGAGATAGACGAAGATTTGTTAAAAGTGATTCCTGCTCCCAACTTAAAGGACCCGAAGCATAAAAAGCCCGCATGGTAGATTGATATGCATGCAGCTCTAATTCATGGATGTTTGCTGCTAATTGATCTTCAGAAATAGGGTGCTTCTTTTCCCCAGTTTTTGATGGATACGAAGACATGGCATCATCAAACGAACTATCAGGAATTTCTATTCTATATTTTCTGGTATTCTCATTAAAATCTTCTGGCAAGTTGTTACCGCTACAACTAGCAACAGAGCATTCATTATTCTCTTTAATAATTTGCAATGGTATGGAAGATGAACGCATAGCATGATTGATCGACTCCTTCTGAACACCCATCTGAGAAAGTTTAATTGTTCTGTCTTTATTGGATATATGCTGGCAATTCCCATCCATCATACCTTTTGATAAAGGAACAGCATCTACCCTTCTAGGCAGCACTCGTTTTGTTAGCTGATGAGATCCATCCACTTTTGGGTTTGCTTTCCTTTTCCTTCCAGTACCTTGAACCAAAAGATCTGGTAATATCGTACAGTTGGAACTCAGATTCTTCTTTGCAGTTCTTGCAGGAAAAAATGAGCGAAAATGATCTGCCTCATATCTCTGTCCTGTGCAAGCTTCTTCCCAATTGCCTCCATGTTCTTCACAAGCTAAGCCAATGGTATATTTGGGGTTAGAATGGTTGTTGCCACTGATGACTAGCTTCTTTCCACTGACCTGAAAGCAAAAACACCATTAACCAGATAAATAAAAATACCAACCAAGAATTTCTTGCTGCATAACAGTTGGACAATGGCAGCAGTACAAGGATTGGTTATTTCTAGGTCAAGCTTACAATCCTCATATACCAATTTCCATTACTCATTTTCATTCATGATAAATAAGTACCTCAGCGATGTATCACAGAAAATGAAAAAAAGCAGATCAAATTCAATTCCTTTTGATGAATACATTAATCCCAAGGATAGCAAAGTAAACAAAAGGAATAATATTACCGCAAAAAAGAAAATTCTAAAATTTTATTTGTGGCCATCAGAATGTAAATGCAAGAGGCAACTAAAAGGATTTTTTAAACATCATTAGGAATAACAATTATCAAAATAGATCATGGGCATAACAAGACAAGGAGTAAATAATTTTAGTTTACATAGGACCCAGCTAATTTCTTAATGCCTAATGATATACAATTTGATAAGGAGTATTAGAAGCACTGATAAAAATATATTCGGTTGAAAATCAGGGGAACTGCAGTAACTAAACTAAGCATGACATGAACAGCACGGACTGGCTGTTGACTAATAGCTTCAGATTGTATTTTGTTATGTGATGGTTCCTTCTAGATTACCTTTAGAATTGCCTTGCATAATTATTAATTTCTTCTGACATCAGCAGAAAATTTTATTCCAAAGATGGAATCAAAGCACATGATAGTTGGTATATGTTGTTGATCTTTCATGAAGTATTCAATTCTGGAATCTTCATGCAGACAATTACATTCAAATTTTGCATGTTAAATATGATTATACATAAAATGCCTTATATATAAACCAAAGACTTGAATTGTAAAGTCTACGATTTAAATGACACTATCCCAACCATTTCATTCACCATGTGAGATTCAGTTACACTGAATGGGTCCCATCCCAACTGGCCAAAGTCAGATAAAAAGCAAATAGTTCAAAATAGGCTAAAACAGAGCTCAACTAACTCAAATCAGTTGGTTTGTTTGGGCTGCAAAATTTAGACTTGTCCCCTCTAAACATCAGGTATGCTTCTTAATTATGCCCTCTCCAATACGTTCTTGTCATATCAACCTATCCATCAGCTTTTATGGACCTTTTTTTTTTCTTCGGGATGGAATGTCTCTCTTATACGCAGTCCTAGGCAACAAGAATTTGTGCACCAAGACATCATCAATAGAATTCCAGAATTAAGGCACACACATAGTTCAGCTAATTAGAATTTGTGTACTAGACTCTCAAGATCCTGTAATCAAATTATGCCAGCAAAACTGTAGACTTACTTTGAGGCTGCTTATGTATATATGTCCAATTATGTTCTTGTTTTTATCAAAAGCCACCACATCTAAAGCTGAAAATGAAAGATTTATGCCATCAAGCATCTAAGAGCTTCATATGCATATGATAAATTTCTGAGCAGGAGTATGGTATACATAAAGGTGCGACAACAAATATGAAATGTCTAAGATAATGAAGGTGTATGCTACTCTCTGTTTAGAAAATGAACTTCCTACCGCACAATGCCTTTTAAGCTCTAGCTAGCTGATAAGCTTATAATGAAATGTTGCATACTGTATACCATGTTCAGTTCCCAGAATAATGGCCATGCCGGAGTGCCTTAAATAATGATACAATAGCGTTAAAGAAATCCACAGAAAGGAAAAAGGTAGAGATGCAATGCAAAAAAAGCAATGGTGCATAAACACAACATGGGTGCAGCAAAGATGGAGATTATGAGCTAAATATGTGGTACGACTTCTACTATCTTCTCTTTTGCGATAAATTCGGGACTAGTACTACCAAGGAAAAAGTGAGACACGAAAGTGTGTCCCCAGTTTTTTTGGCAGAATAGAAATACCTTACAAAATTCATGACAGTTAATGAAATATGAAGAAACAGACCATAAATCATACTTTTGAATACAGCTTTTTAGGATAAACAACACATAATAGCAACCAATCACAAAACATGATGAAGCAGATGTAGCTTTACATGGAACACAAATTATAAAATTGAATCAATTATAAAAATAATATAATTTTTACCCTAAATAGTTCTCATAAATCATAACATGTAAGAACAGTATTCAATTATGAAATCACGACAAAAAAAATTAAGGTAGAATGGATAACAGAACAGATTAGCAAAAAGAGATTTCAAAAATTCTGACAATTGGTCCTATACCTTTCCAATCAAAACCCATTGATTGTTCTGCCAAGCTTGTTGAACCCTTAGACTGGAGACATGAAATTCTCTAAGCTGGATAGAGCCAAAGAGTCTGATGACGACGTGACCATTGTTCAGAACTTTTGCAACCTTCCCAACTCTCCACGCATGAAGGTCAAACACTTCAGCTACCTCACCAACATTCCATCTTTCCTTTCCAGGCACAGGAGGTGGACAGGGCCTAACATCTTCCTCGCTTACCCTTTCTACCACAGGCTTTCCTTCGGCTGTCAGAAGTAGCTCAAATCTGGCACAGTATTTATCTCCATGTATCGACAAAATTTTAGCAGGAAACCAGGAGCCATGATGATCCCTATTTCTTCTCATGACCTCCACCTTGTTCCCTTCTTTGAACCTCATGCTTGTAATCTACTGTTAGCCTAAACCTGCATGATCCACATTAATTGTTAAAAAGACTACAACCCTGCAGAAAATAATTATGTTTAAAATTGTTATGAGTACTATGAAACCATAGATCCAGCAAAAGATGGACTCGACAGAACAAAGACAAAAGTTTAACTTAGTACCTATAGAAAACCAGCTGCAAGCATTAGAATAAACCCAAGGTCTTCAGATCTTGTGATCAAAGAGGCTTTTTCCCATGGTAATTCTCATCCTGATGAACAGTTTGTACATTATATCAGCTTTTCCCCCTTTTTTTTCCCTTTTGTTCAAAAACAAAATACGTTGAATTGATAACAATTTTGATTGTTAATCCAATTAAAGGAAATCATATTATGTTATGAGTCTTTTGCCAATTAACCAAGAAGAATCTTCTTCAAAATGAATCAAAGAATAAAAAAATCAAAAAGGGATACTTCGCTGAAATCTAAAAAAAGTAGAAACCAAGCAAGTAGAAAGCCGCAATGTTTCGAAACTAGAGGCAGTCAAAATGACAGAACGACACCATATAAAGCAAATACGGAGGACCATTCTCCAAAACATCAACTAGAAAACAAGAGGAAGGAAAAAAAAAAATTGGGTTCTAGTCCACCAACTAATTTCCATAAAATAAAGGTGAAACCATCAGAGTACAAACTAACCCAATTTTTTAAAAAGAAAAATGAAAAAGAATAAAACAACAAATTCTTCGCCCCATCAAATAAGAACACCCTATTTTTTTAAAAAAAAAAGTTTTTTTTTTTATATATTTTTTTATTTGGGAGGTTCTAGCTTCTTCTTTCACAAATCAACCAACATTCTTGATCGAAATACCACAACAATCACCCAAAAACAGAGACTTTCCACCAAAACAACAAGACAAAGATCCAAGATTTGAACTAAAAAACAAAAGGAAGAGCTTGATTTCAAGCGGAAAACACGAATAACATCGAATCTCTGGCCATTCCAAATTAACCGAAAACAAAAACAAAACACGGGAAGAATCCAAGAGACCGATCGGGGACTGACCTGGGGAGGATTGGCAGAGTGGAGAGCCGGTTCGGAGACAATCCCGACGCCTAATTTTGGGAACGGGACAGCAATAGAACGGTAAAACGGCGTGCTGGGTTGCTCCGGAGATAGGCTGGTCTGGAACAACTTTAAAAAATAAATAAATAAATAAAAAGAGAATTATTTTTTTCTTTTATTTTGTTTTGCTTTTAAATATCCATCGTTGCATAACATGATTAGCTTACCCGCTTTCGTAGATCACTAAAAAACCGACATCTTCGTTATTTTTACTAATTTTATCCTATATAATTTAATATCAAAAAAATTGCCTTTAAATTGGTTTGATCACCACGGATGTACCGCAAAACGAAAGAGAGGGAAAGAGATAGATACATCAGGGGCTTTTGTTGGGTTCCGGAATTACAGCGAAGAAACAAGATAAAATGGTAGGGCCCATGGCCATGGCCATGGCCTTGCGATGGATAATAATAACAACAACACCACATCACGTATTTTTATTTTTCTATTTTACTGTAGACAGATCCTGTGCACATAAAAACATGAAAATACCGCAGAGAAATCTAAAACTTTTTGAGTGATGGAGATCGTACAGGAATTGCTGTGGATGCACGGGACCAAGTCTTGCTTTATATCGTGTGAAATCTGCCGAATGGAATGTTACCTCTCCGACGCAACCCAACGTTACCTACAAGCAAATCTTCTACCATCCAAGACGCTTTTAATTAAACTTTTTGATGTTAAATTGTATAATATTTATCTTGATTCTCCGCCAGTAATATAAGTAAACTTGTAGCATACATTTGCCAAAATTCAACGAACAAGTTAAGTATAGGTGGGGAAAAAAAAAAGAAATAAATTAATTCTATTTGAATTTTCAAGCTATCAAGCCGTGCTGACGTGGCACCGCATGTTTGCGAGATACTTGTAATAAATTATGAATAAATGATTTGTCTATTAGTATAATGAATCTGCTATTACGGGTACACATGGATCGGATCGGATCATGAGTCATGAGCCGATCCAACCTGATTCTTTGATCAGGTTTTAATATTAGACCCATATCTAATTTACTAAAAAATCGAGCCGGATCGGGTTCATTATTAGAATTTTATACGCAACGGATCATTCGGGTTGGATCGGGTCCATAAATAACCCGATTCTAATTTTAAAAAATTAGATCTAAATATGATCTATATAAAATATAGATAACAATATTTTGATTATTATATAGCTAAATATTATTAACCATAAAATAAATTAAGATATAAAAATAATTATAACTCTATTTCTATATTAAAACTAAGTTTCGTATAAATTTTAAATTATAATTTAAAGGTCCAAATAGATGTGGTCGTAACAGTATTAGTATATTCGAGTCGGGTCCAAATTCAGTAAATCCAGACCCAATCCGTATCCACGAATCCATAAAAATAGGTTAGATCGGATCTAAACGGGTCAGGTCGGGTCGGGTCATGGATCAACCCGATTAATTTGCAGCCTTATTTGCTATCCTTCTTATGAATAAATATCATTTGATTAATTTTTTTATCGACCAATTTACTGTTCTTGATAAGTTACTTTTTTTTTTAGATAGCATAAATATTCATGAATATGTAAAAAAATCTTATCCATATAAGAGATGGCTAAATCATTTTTGCATCGATCGATAAAATAAATATTCAATTTTATTTCTAAAATACCCTGGTTTCTAATGATTTTTCGTTCAATATCCAATAGCTTAGTTATCTATTATCTCAAAACTCTAGTCCACATAATATAAGGAGACATTTGGTATAAGATGATAGACACCAAGATTGAGGATGATCCATATAAAGATGATGAAATCAACTTGTTTGGTTGCATTGTAGTAATCATACGTGGCGTGATCTTAGTTCACCTCATTTTTTAAATCACCATCCAATGTGGTGATCAAAAACCCACTTTTAAGGATGGGTATCCAACATCACTGTGTCATGGTGATCTTAAATTAAAATACGTTAATAAAAATATTCCTCATAATCATAGACCCAGAGGGATAATCGCATATCTCATGGAAAAGAAACTATTATCTTTATTGTGATAATTTTTTATATCGTGACATTTTCATGATAGCACGTAAAAAAAGAAAAGACTATATTTGAAGAAAAACTCAAGAAAGAGGAAGGAGAGCCCGTAGAAAAAAAAATCATATTGAAAAAAAATATATATATCGAACCACTAAGGTGGTAGTGCAGTTGGGGAGGGCAGGCTGACGTACTTACCTTCGGGTGGGGAGGGCAGGCTGGCGTACTCACCTTCGGGTGAAGAGGGCGAGCGAAAAATGCGGCCCCCATATCGAACATGGTCTGGCGGGAAGGGGGTCCAATGGGGATAGCTACGACGGGAATTTATTCCCACCCTTTTCCTTTTTTTATCAAAAAAAAATTCAAGAAAGAATAGAGTAGGGGAAATATTATATTTTTTGGTCAAAGATTTCTTTATTTTTTTTTTTAGAAAACGGAAGAAACAAGAAATAATAATTTTTGGTTTCTTTCGTTTTGGCTTTGTAAAATAAAAGTTTTTTATTTTTTAATTTACATTCATTTAAGTTTAATTTTATTAGATGACTTTGCCAAGAATATTTTTGATATTATATACTCGATCTATAACATTGTATTTCTATAATATACCAAATAAATTAATCGTACATTACTTGGGATCTTTAATCACTATATCATGATCGACAAACATAGTAATTTTTGATCACCAAAAATTGGATCATCTAAGGATTTGAATCATTGATAATTCTTGATCACTATGATGATCCTATCTAAGTCACTAAATATCCTTAGAGGGTATTATAAGAAATATAGATAAATATTAATAATTTATTCAAAAAAATCTAGATAATAAATTTTGAACTACTTTTCTATACATAAAGATAAATCATTTTTTTATTTAAATATTATTAAAAAATATATATTAAAAATATATAAATTTTTAACTAAATTTTCTTACCTGAAAAAATAAAAAATAAAATAAAATAGCCCCTAGATTAAACCTGGCAACCTAGTATTTATCAAAATTGCATCATCAACTATTAAATATCTAAATTATTATTCTGAAACTAGTAATTGTACCCTCGCTGTCTCGTTGTAACTTGACGTAACCCTTTTTTTTTTTTTTTTTAACTTTTCCTCGTAAACAAAAACCGAGAGGAGGGCATTTAACCATGAAATTTTGAATTTTTTAAATAATATTTTTTAATAAATATTTACTAAAATAATATTATTTAAAATATATTTATAAAAACTAGTGTTGTTTAGATGAATGGGAAGCCCTATCGAAAGCTGTAGATTGTGCCTGCGGTGGCTTCATTTTGAGTGAAGCCACAGGTACAACATATAATTTTTAATTTTAAAATTAAAATTTAAAATATATTTAAAATATTATAATAAAATAAAAAATTTTAAAAAATAAATAAATAAATAAAATCACATGGTATTATCTTAATAATATTATGAAATATTAATATTATAAAATTAAAATCATTATAATATATAATAAATATTATAATAAATATGTTAAATATATTAAATTATAAAATTTAGATTATATTATAAAATATTTATTATATTTATTATATTTTATAATATAATATATACTATTATAGTCAGGTCGGGGCCAGTCTGGATGCCAGTTCAGCAGTTAGGTCAGTGCCAATATGGCTACCAAGCTGGTGCCAGTTCAACAGCCAGGCCGGTGCCAGGCTGTTACCAATCCAACTGCCTGTCCAGCTGCCACGATCAAATCTTCGGGGGCACTGGCGAGCGGGTGCTCATCGTGTCCCGGGCTTGCATCGATATCGTCGCACTCGCATCCCATCCATCTAGCTTTGCCACTCAACGGATATCCCATCCCATCGTGCTGCACCGATGGTACTGAATGTGACGCTGCCATGACCACAATCGGTACATTGCATCATAAAACCATATTATAATATATAATTTATAATTTAATATATTATAATATATTAATTATTTTTTAAATATAAATTATTCATTACAATATAGTTATAACCTTAATAATATTATAAAATAAAATTCAATCACACCAACTATCCTAAAAGAGGATTATCTATATAAAGGTAGAATCCTTAGTATCCTGTCCGACTCACTCTATGAATTTATATATCAGCTAAGAGTGCAAAGAAATTATGTGATACCGTAGAGTCTGAGTATGGTCTTAATGATGCTAGGGTTGAACGATTCAATACTGCATCATTTCTTAGGTATAATATGGTAGAAGACAAATTCTTCAATGACCAGTTTCACTAATTCCAAGAGTACCTTAGGAAATTTTAAGTCAATGGAGATAAATTCTTTGAATAATTTAAGATCTCTAGCTTTCTAGATAAAATACCTCATTCTTGGAATGGCTTTGTCAAAAGTCAGCTTCAAAAATAAGGAGAGCTAATCCTAGCCAACTTCTAAACTCAATCAAGATAGAATACCAAGATAGATTTAAAACTAAGCAAACTAGAATTCCAAGTGTCCAAGCTAACCTAACCCAACAATACCAGACCATCAACAATATCAAGCCAAAATCAAAACCCAGGTTTTAACCAAACTACCAATACCAATCAAATCAACCTTACTGCCTTAATCCACATAAGTTCAAACCCAATGGTAAAACCTTTAAAGCCAATAATACAAGATCCAACAAGCCTGCCCAAGGTCCAAATGAAAAGTTCTATTTTATGTGCGAGAGGACAAATCATCTTGTAAGAGATTGCTTTCATTAGAAGAAGGAGCCTCTTCATAAACCTTCTGCTTTCTCTAAACCCCAAGCTCATGTAGTTGAAGGTCCATAAGACTTCACCTTCAGGACTCAAGTAGAGGAGGTATGACCTTAGGGAATAACACAGCTGCCAAGATCGTGAGACAAGGTCAAGTCAACCTGAAGATTATATCAAGAAAGTTCTCATCCTGATAAATGTGCTATATATTCCAGATCTTATAAAGAACCTTGTTAGTGGGTCTCAGCTGATTTAAAGGAACACAAAATTATCCTTAATTGTAATAAAGTTGTAATAACTAAGAATAATACATTCATAAAAAAAGGATATATTAGTGAAAGCTTATTCAAACTGAATGTAATAAATCCTTTTATTAATAAAGCTAAGAATCAAATTTATTTTATAAATGAGTCTAAACAAAATCTGTGATATGCCAAATAGGGTCATGTACACTTAGAAAAGGTTAAACATATGATGGAATTAAAACAAATTGCTAAATCAAACTTAGATTCATCTAAATGCAAAATATGTGCTGAGTCTAAACAACCAAGAAAACTATTCAAATCTGTTAAAAGAAATCTCTTAATCTTGGAGTTAGTAAATAGTGATGTATGTGACTCCACCAAGACTACAACCCGTGATGGCAATAGGTACATAATGACCTTCATAGATGATTTTTCTATATATTATTATTGTTACCTAATTAAACCTAAAAATGAAACCTTCAACAATATTAAAATTTATAAGAGTGAAGTAAAAAATCAACAGAAAAGGAAGATTAAGATTCTCAGGTCTAATGGAGGAGGAGAGTATATCTCAAATGAATTCTCCCAGTTCTGTTAAGAATATGATATAATTCATCAAGTGACTACTCTTTACTCTCCACGGTCTAATGGTATAGCTAAGCATTAAAATCGTACCCTCATGGATATGGTAAATACTATACTTACCAGTTCTAACTTATCCGAGAACTTATAGGGAGAAGCTCTTCTATCTTCTTGCTTCTTCTTAAATAGAATATCTGTTAATGATAATGGTAAGACTCTTCATGAACTTTAGAAAGAAAGGACTCCTAACCTAGATTTTTTCAAAATATAGGGATGCCAAGCTAAGGTTAATATCCCTAAACTCAAAAAGAGAAAACTAGGATCTAAGACTATAAATGTTGTATTTATAGGATTTTCTAAAACAGCAATACCTATAGATTCTTAATAATAAAATCAGAGATTAGTGATATAGTTGACAACTCAATCTTAAAAGCTAGAGATGCATCTTTCTTCGAGAATATATTTTCTTTTAAGACTAGAATTTTTAAACCTCTAGAATATGAATAATCTTTCTCTAGAACTATAGAACTAAAACTAGAAACTGAACCTGAATTAAGAAGAAGTAAAAAAAGAATCAAAAAAGATTTTGGAGAAGACTTATTCACACTCTTAGTAAAGGATGAACCTTCTATGTATAATGAGATGATGTCATAATCAAAATCATCATATTAGAAGGAAGCCAAAGATAGTGAAATTCAATCAATCCTGAAAAATAAAACTTTAATTTAATTAATTTATCCCTTGAAAACAAATCTATAGGAATAAAATGAATTTTTAAAAGAAAATTAAGACCAAATGAAATAATAGAAAGATATAAAACTAGACTAGTAGTAAAAGGATTTAACCAAAAAAAGATAGATTACTTTGATACCTATGCTCCTATAACGAGAATAACTATCCAAAAAATTTTAATAGCTTTAGCCTCAATTCATAAATTAATAATTCATTAAATGGATATGAAAACTGTATTCTTAAATGGAGAAATAGAAGAAAAAATCTATATAAACCAACCTCAAGAATTTGAAATAAAAAAATAAGAACATAAATTATGTAGACTAATTAAATCATTTTATGATTTAAAATAAGCTCCTAAACAATGATATATTAAGCTTGATAAAATTATCTTAAAAAATAACTTTAAAATAAATAAATATAATAAATATGTATATTATAAAAGACATGATACTAGTTATATAATACTATGTTTATATGTAGATGATATATTATTATTTGGAACATCAATAAAAATAATTCAAAAAACTAAAAATTATTTATCAAATAATTTTGATATGACAGACTTAAAAGAGGCTGATGTAATCTTAGAAATGAAGCTTAAAAGAGTAGATAGCATAATAGTAATAAGCCTAGCACACTCGGTAGAGAAAATGCTTAAAAGTTTGAATATTTTGATTTAAATCCTATCTTTACCCCCCGTGATCATAGCTCTCATTTAATTAAAAATTTAGAAAAACTTGTTAATCAATTAGGATATTTTTAAAGGATATCCCTATTATATATTTCAAATAGAACCCATCCAGATATAGCTTATACAGTAAGCAAACTAAGTATGTATATTAGCAATCCTGTAAAGAACATTAGAAATCTTTAGGTATCTTAAAGGAACCTTAGATTACTCTCCAGTATACTATGGTTATACAAAAGTACTTGAAAAATATAGTGATGCCAATTGGCTAACAGATAACTTAAATATGAAGTCCACAATTGGATATCTCTTTTTGTTAGAAGAGCTGTACTATCTTGGAGCTCTTGTAAACAATCCATAATCACTAGAAGTATATTAGAATCTGAATTAATAGCTCTTGATACCGCATGTATTGAAATACAATAACTAAAAGATTTAATAAATGATATAAAAATTCTTTTACCAAAAATCTTAAAAATTTCTTTAAATTATAATTATAGAGCTCTAATTGATCTGTTAAATCAATAGACAACTAACAAAAAGATAAATAATAATATCTAGATCAGATATAAAGCTGTAAGAAACAAAATGAAAGAACTGGTATCACTATAATTTATAAAATCAAAAAATAATCTGGCAGATCTTTTGATCAAAGACCTTTCGAAGACTGTGGTATTTGAGATATCGAGGGAGATGAAGCTTAAGTACATATATTAGTCACCAGAGTGGACCCCTACCTTCATGGCAATCCTATGATTAAGGTTCAAAGAGAAACGACATTTAAGATGACATCTATACGTACCGATTTGAAGTCTGTCTCCATCCCATCCATATGATATGGTGCTCTATTATGATAGTTAGACCGAGCATAGTTCCTAATAGATCCAAGACTATGAGTTCAACAAGGTACGATTTCATTGCACATATTCTTGGAGGATTTACCTTAATAAGAGTAGTCATTTGACCGCGATTATAGAATCAGGGCGAATCCTTAATAACTTTCATAAAAATCAAGACAAGCGTATGGTTTAGATAGTGCTACCCCGCATTATGATCAGTTCTTCTTTATATTGTGTATATTTTATACTAAATATAAATTCAAATCTAGAAGATACTTGTACTAAGTACAGTAAAAGTCCAAAATTTTAAATTGTCAAGTGAGTTTAATAATATTAAATATTAAAATTTTATTTTATTTTTTATGAAAGATTATTAACATTACTGTTAAAAAAACAAAACGAAAATTTCTCCCCTGCATGCAACGCATGCGATCCACACATGCATTTTCGTGCATTTAGAACCTTTACCATATTATTATTATTATTATTATTAATTACAAATTTTAATTTTAAATGGATATTTTATTTTTTTTCTTATTTAATAAAATAATGGCTAGTTGGAGGGTATTTTTGAAATTTCTTCTAGGATTTTTAGCCTATAAATAGATCTCCACTCCAGCTTTACAAGGCATCCAAGAATCTCAAGCTCTCCCCCTCCTATATTCCTCTGTTTCAAAATTTTCTAAAATTCTTTCTCTCTCGTATCTTTTTTTCTACTTTAAAAATTTTAGATTGAAGATGAGCTGATTGGTATCTGTTTAAAATCGTGCCATCGATAGATGTTGAAATATTGGCTTCCGGATTGTATCTTGGAAGAGAACGTGTAGTCCAATCATTCTTCGCACAAGAGGGGAGACCAAATCTTTTTTAAAACAGTAGTTTATCCATCTCTCATGCTTGACTTTTTAACCTGGTACTATTATGTTTCTAAATTATTTTATTACACCAAATTTATTCTACCACACATCCTATAATATATTCATATCTTACTACTAACATAATCAACTTCCTCTCTTAGTATACCAGTCAGTCCCTCCGCTCACCTAATTGTAAGCCCGATTGAACGATGCTTGAAGTAGCTCGGTAATAGATGAGCCGAACCTTGTAACAAGCTTAACCTGTTCCTAGGCCATTTTGATCCATGCCTGAGCTAGGGCCACCTCTCTTATCTTCGACTCAATTACACCCCTATGAGTGACGTTCTAACAGATAGCCATGGTGCATCGGCTATTCAAAATCATGTTGACAACTATAGACAATAAACTTGCAGTTTCCTAATAGTAAATAAGGCCATCAAATATGAAAATGTCATAAGATAATGAAATTTCAAGACTAAGGCAAACGGTAACAAATTAAAGGAGTGCAAAATAACGTTGCCTCTGGCACGTAAGGTGGATAATACAAAAAGCATGGTACATGTTCAGATGCATGGATCAACACTAAATGTCTAAATGCAAAGTGGTTGGGATTCGACGAAAAAGGTGACTAGCTCAACGAGGAACAATAATACATAACTAATAATAATTTTATATATATATATATATATATATATATATATATATATATATATTCATAGATAGCTTGATATATAATTTTTTTTAAACATGATATTCATTAATAATATATGATCATTTGATATACATCAAATAAAATATTTATTTGACATGTTAATATATATCATTAAATAAATAGATACATAATTTCTAAAATATGATACTTATCGATATACAATATATAATTAAATAATATATACTAAATTATATATATATATATATAAATATAATTTTTAAACTAATTTTTTAAAATTAATGTTAGAAGAAATATAATAAACTATAAAATCTGTCTCATAAGATATTCCAGGACATCCTATTTTTGTTTGGGTAGAGGGGCGTGAGCTTTTAGCAGTACTTCTAGTACCAATGAATCTCCCTAAAACTGGTGCTCAGCCACCGGATACGATCATTTATTAGGATCAACTATCTGTCTTTTCCCCAAGGTTGATGGTTTATCGGTAACCATGGTTGATAGATCCAAACTTCTTTCCATTTCGTGAAATTATACTTGGCAAGAAAGATCTAAAGTTTAAATTCGAGGCATGATGATGCAGATTTAGCAAGAATAACACAAAGTGATCGATAGGGTCAATCCCCGGCAACAAAACTACCTTGACGGTCAAGATATATGAACCCGCTACTGCTTCACCAACGCCCAACTGCTGAAGAAACTGCTATTGCTTTGTTACATCAACGACCCAAACATGTTCATTCAAGCAACCATCATCAAAAACACACTTCTGTTTGTAAAGATACAAAATAATCCTGAATAAATATAACAGAGTACTGATGTTGAAGGATTCAAGATTTAAAAAGAAAAAGACCAAATTTAGATAGAAAACAGGGAAAAGACATCAAAAATCTTGAAGCAAGATCCACAAAATCAATCTAAATTAACCAAGCCTTGATAACAGAAACTTCATAATGCCCATCGAATACACCGGTCAAGGCTTGATGGGAATGACCATAGAGAATTTCCCTTCTCAACCTTATATCTGTAATGCCATTCAGGCATATACCCCAAATCAAATCTCCTATTCAACATTTTTGTGTAAAACTGTAAAATGCTTCATTTCTAATAATCTTTGATACAGGGAGAAAATAAACTATCAAGAGAAACGAATGCCATATAATTTGCGATTACGCCAGCCAGATAAGAATGGTAAGCGACAAATCACATGAGATCACCTGAGCTCATGAAATAACAGAAGAATCGTAAGCGACAAATCACCTGAGCTCATGAAATAACAGAAGATAACTGGCGCTTAGCACAACGCTTTTGACAAAGGAGGTTTATCAAAACCAGCAGAAATTTGGAAACGAAGATTTTACCTAAAAAATCTGCCCAGCAAAAATTTTGAAACAAAAATTTTACCTAAAACACCTGCCCTTGGTAAATAAGTATCATGAAAAAATTAGTCAAACTTTTCTGTTTTTTATTAACCAACTTATCAAGCATAAATTAGCATTTATTGACTAAATCATTTTTCCACCGATCAATAAAATAAATATTCAATTTTATTTCTTAAATATTCTCAAAATTTAATTTTTATGAAAAAAATTATAACTTATTCTTGAAAATAATAATATAAAAAACATGAATAATAAATTTTAAAATCATTTTTTATGTATAAAAAAATATAAATAAATTATTTTCATATCTAAATATTATCTAAAAATATTTATCTAAAAAAATATAAATACTTAACTAAATTTTTTATCCATAAAAGAACGGAACGTTGAGAGCATTTATGAATCTGAGGATATCCAGAGCTGCAGCCATGTTTTTCTCGGTTTTTTCTTTTCCTGACACAGGCATGTTTTTGGATCAAGAACCATTTAACAGGACATCTATCAAAAATTGAAAAACGTGGGAAGTGACCAGGTAAAAAAAAAAGAAAGAGCTTTAGATAACACCAATAAGCCATACACTCGATTGAATTTATGCACCCTGACCGTACTATCAAGCAAATAGGGCTCGGTCACGACACCTCACCCACAAGTCCTTGGAAGTTTCTTAGCAAACTGCCTGTACTCATATAACACAAATTAAAAACATAAAACAAAATCCGATGGAAATTTCCAACAAGGTTGAAATAAAAACCTTGTACAACTAGCATTGCTCACTGAGTAACACCTAGCCACTTTGAGAAGTTCTCGAATTCAGTATAATCACTGTCTGAAATCATAGTCTTGTACCATGCCCTGCCAGCAGCCTTGATTGTAGAGACTTCTTCCTGCACAAACAAAAGTGATACATCATACCACATTATATTAGACTGGAAACTACCAGCTTACACCAATAAATTAATATTTAACAAAATTGAATCTTAACAAGAAGATCATCAGGATATTACTATTGTCACAACACTGGAACAAAGATTTGATTTTTCAACTGAAATTAACACACTGTTAGTTTACCGAAGTTATCAATAGCTCCATAAGACTGCTACCGCATACTAGACAATCAGGACACACCCAGACACATCGCAGCCACAAAGTAGAACCAAACGAAAAGTTAAAAAAACACTTGACTAAGAAAATATGCTTACATGTGTCGAGACAAAAAAACTATCGCAGTTCACATGGATAAAAAGATCCAACTAAATGGATAAAAGGATACATAGCATATCAGAAAGAAAAAAAATAGTTGTTGATTGAGATGAGAACAAGAAAACAAGCTTTTCAAACATAGCTTACACTAATATTTCGTGCAAAACTTACCGTTCCCCCCATGGAACATGCTAGAAACAGATTTCACTCCTAAACTGGATTCACGTAGGAGACATCACCGTAAATACACATTAAGTCCTTGTAGAATAAGGAAGAAACCAGTTCAAACTGATTCACAATGGATTGTCTACAAACAACCATGCATTTTTTTTTCCTAGTTATGATTCCAAGCAACAAGAGACATTTTACTAACACCTTCCAACATCGCATTCACGTATTTCTTGCTGCAATCCTTTCCTACGAAAAATGATTTCAGCATAATTTGACTTATTTCTAGCACGGTCTAAAAACTAACTACCCAGTGCCCCAGCATGTTAAATTCTACAGCATGCAAAAAGCATACCACAGAAATTAAATAAAAATACATAATTATAAAAACATGTCCACCACTTGACCACTTAAAGGTGTGTTTATTAAAAAAATCTACCTCTTATTTCTGTTCAAAACAACAACAAAAGCTGTGACACCCAAAGGACACAAAACTTCAGCATATCTATTATTAGGCATTTGAAATTGGTGAGAGATTAAGCATCATCACTTTTAATGGTGTGTCCTTAAACTAGGTAGTCCAAGTTCTACACAAAGAATCCTAGAACTTCACGCCATAATTTGCAGAGTCTAAGCATCCAACAGTGTCAAAACCATAAATTTCAAAAAACTAAGGTGTCCAAGTAACAATGGTTCAGGACCTGAACACTGTACAAGTTCAATCATATTGTTTCAATAAAGGCCAAAAAGAAAATATGTTCATAAGCAGATGATTTTCTTATTAAAAAAGATGCACGCAATATTTAGATTTATATTTATCTAATCATAACAAAAAATAAAAAATATCATTTACAATTTACATAATCTACTACTGATGGGATCCATTCGTAAAAAACGTCAAACAAAACTGAAACAATTTCCTCCAGTATGACACCAGTGACTTGAAAAATCTAGTTCAAAGTCTGACATCCCAAGGGAATCAAACTTTAGAGGTGCAACTCAGTTTTAACAGCATTTACCATGGTTATATACATGATCCTTAAAAACAGAAAAAAGCATATTCTACGTGTGTTCATCATTCCTTGTAACTATTCTGACCATAACCAATAGGCCCTGTAGCTTTCTTGAAGTTCAAATTTAAACATCAGGGTATGATCACTGAAAGATCAAAACATCTTATGGACAAAAATCCCGAATTCCTGACTCAAACTGAAGCTCTAAAATGATATCTTCTACGTTAATCATATATTTGGAGATTACTTGTCACAAAATCTAAACAAGCAGCTGGCATGTCAGAATCCTAACCTTAGCAACTAAGCAGAGACATCTGATAAAATTTGAACATTAGTAACTAAGAATCGTAAGGTCCTAATTATGTCGAGCAACCCTATGCTAACACAATATTATATGGTAGTGATGCAATTTTGTATTTGGCACAACTACAAGCCAAATATTCTAAAATTACACCCAACATACTTATATATGCAATTCGTTAAATTTTTTCCATACTCTCGGCAGCATTTTGCTATTTGTTTATTAACCAGAGATATAGGCATCCATACACATGCTAAGACACAAAGACATCTAGAACAAGAGGTAGGTTTTGTTGCATAACATGAAATCTAGAAAAAATGCATGATAAGTTAAATATTATATAATTTTAACCCCAAAACCGGGTGATAGAGAAACATGGAAAAAAATAAAGGAAAACACTTTAAAGCTCCATAAAATTTTTTTTTAAAAAAAAATCTTGGGATCACTGAAATTGTCAATAGCCACCTAATGAAATCAGAAATGCATAAATACTTATGTTAACCATACAAAAGCATACTACAAAAGGCATTACAGTATTAAATCATAATCCAAAAGAAACGTAGTTGGGGCGTTGCCATCATATCACAAGCAATAGAAATACCACTAGAAAGATATACCTTAGATAGTTGGGCCCTCTTCTTGTCGAGCTTGTCCTTCTTGGCCTTAACACGCTCTGCCTCAGCAAGAAGAGCCATCCTCCTGGCAGTCTTGGCATAGGGGTTCAGCTTCAGCAGAGTGTTGAGATTCTTAAGCGGGTTCTTTTTAAGCGAGCGGCGCTTGACCTCCTCCTTGATCGGCCTCACCACCGACTGCACCTCATCGGAATTGATGATCCTGGACAGATCGGCATTTATCATCTTGGACCTAGGCAGCACGTATCCCTTCTTCTTCTCAGAGGGCTTCTCGAATGTCCCAAACACTGAGTCAAGCTTCTCGAAAGCGGACTTGGTCCAGATGATGAACCTGCCGAGGTGTCCACCGGGGGCGAGCTTGAGCAGGTTGAGGCGCTCGACGTTGGCAACGTCGACGCCCGGGATGTTGCGGAAGGCCCTGACGATCTTGGATCCCTCGGTGCCGTACACGATGAGGGGGCCTTTGCGGGAGACGTAGCGGCGGTTGCGCATCTTGCCCTTGCCGGAGCGGATCTGGTGGGAGTCCTTGGCCTTCTCGGCGTCGGGGTAGGCGCCGATCTCCTTCAGGATCTTGATGGCGGAGGAGGTCTTCTCGACGGCCTCAGCGGAATCAGAGATGACGAGGGGAAACTCGGGGATGGACTCGACGCGGTGGCCTCGGGCCATCACAAGGGAAGGGACGGCGGAGGCGGCGAGGGCGGAGACAACAGCATAGCGACGCTGGTTGACGTTGACGCAGCGGTGCCAACGGCGCCAGATCTTGGTAGGAGCGAACATCCGGCCACCGCGGACCATGTTGCCGAACGCTCCCTGGCCGGCGCGGTGGGTGCCGCCACCGGGGAAGCGGGGGATACGGGAGACGGCGCGACCGGTGCCCCAGGACTCCGCGGAGGTCTGGTGGCCGGCGCGCTTGGAAACGGCGTAGGGCTGGCGGCGGTTCTTGGAGAGGTTGGCGTGGACGAAGCGGACAACGTCGGGACGGATCGAAGCCTTGAGGACGTCGGGAAGCGGGACCGAGTTGGATCCGTCGGTGGCCATGTCTCCCTCGAGGGGGTGGACGGTGACGAGAGGGCGGACGGCGGCGGCCATCGCTGCGGAGGAGCAGAAGAGTTAGAGCTCGTGCACGACGGCGAGGGGCTAGGGTTTTGGAATGAGCGTATTTATAGTGAAAGGTGGTCTAGGGATTTGATCTGGACCGTCCACTGTACATTGCACGGTTACTGGTGCACTGACGCCGAGCTGTAGCATGCGTCAGGAGTTTGGTTAGTAAAAATTGTTCCCGCTGTACATGTGACCGTCGGTCAAAAGTGGATATCAGAGATTAGATTCAGCACATCAACGGTTAGATTTGCTGGTTCAAAAAGAGGGAAAGCTGGAATTTTTTTTTAAATAATATTTTTAATAAAAAATAAGTAAAATAGGTGATTTCGAATATATTTATCGAAATACATGATTTTAATTGATATGGTCACCGTAATTCATCTTTTCAAAAAATGAATCTAACATCGTATGACCAATTATTTTTTTTTTAAATTTAATTTTAATTTTAATATAATATTTTAGAATTAATTATGACGTGATAACTGAATTTATTTTTTGAAAGGCAGTATTTGAATTCGTCTTTCAAAAGAATGAATTCAAATATTTTTTTTTATTTTAAAAATATTATTATTATTTTAAAATTTAATTAATAAATTTTAATTTTAAATAAATAAATAAATAAAAATTAGTATTAATTAAAATTATATATATTATTTTTTGGTAATATTAATTGTTATATTATTTTAAAATAATATTAATTAAAAATAAAATTAATTAACTATATAAAAATAATATTAATTTAAAATTAATAATAAATTAACTAAAAAATAACATTAATTGAAAATAACAATAATTAAAAAAATATTATATAACATATTATAATATATTTTATATTATAATAATTATTTTATATTCTAAAATATAATAAATATATTATAATTTATTATATTATATACTATAATATAGTATAAAATTTTTTTAAAAAATAAAAATAATCACCAGGTCGATACTATCCGGTCACCAGCCTGGTACCAGTTCGGTCGATAGCCCGGTGTCAGTCTAATCCCTTGCTCAGGACCGGTGGCAGGATCCCGATGACCGGACCGACGGTCGGATTTAAGGCACGATTAGGGCTAGATCGAATTTATGGCATGACCGGGGGCCGGACCGGTGGCCGGAATGGGGGCCGCACCGGGGGCCGCAAAGGGGGCCGGACCGGCGACCGGATCGGGGGCCAGACTGGGGGCCGCACAGGCGACCGGATAGGGGGCCACACCGGGGGCCGGACCGGGGCTCGGACCGGGGGTCGCTGCGGCCGGATCGGGGGCCAGACTGACTGCCTGATGGGGGGCCGCACCGGAGGGTCCGACTACCGGTCCGACCGCCAGGATCCTGCCACCGGTCTAGCCCCAGTCATGCCATAAATCCGATCGCCGGTCCGGTCGTCTGGGTCCTGCTACCGGTCCTGAGCAAGGGATCGGACTGATACCAGGCTGTCGACCGAACTAGTACCGGGCTGGCGACCAGATAATATCGACCTAGTGATTATTTTTATTTTTTTAAAAAATTTTATACTATATTATAGTATATAATATAATAAATTATAATATATTTATTATATTTTAGAATATAAAATAATTATTATAATATAAAATATATTATAATATCTTTTAATTAATGTTATTTTCAATTAATGTTATTTTTTAGTTAATTTATTATTAATTTTAAATTAATATTATTTTTATATAGTTAATTAATGTTATTTTTAATTAATATTATTTCAAAATAATATAACAATTAATATTACCAAAAAATAATATATATAATTTTAATTAATACTAATTTTTTATTTATTATTTATTTATTTAAATTAAAATTTATTAATTAGATTTAAAAGAAATAATAATATTTTTGAAATTGTAAAAAAAAAAATATTTGAATTCGTCTTTTGAAAAGACGAATTCCGTTATCACGTCGTAATTAATTCCAAAACATCACAACAAAATTAAAATTTAATTTAAAAAAAAATGATTGATTATATAGAATTCGTTTTTTTAAAAGACGAAGTTGGATTTATCTTTTGAAAAGACGAATTCAGGTGACGGGGGAGCCGCCGAACTCGGCCGAGGTGGACCCCTCCTGGGTGGACACCTGGCGGGGCGGTAAAAGGATGATTGGCTTCGGCCGAGCTCGACCTCGGCCGGGATGGGCTGCATCTGACTCAGCCGAAAAAAAAACTCCATGTGGCTCGAATCATGCCCAACGAAATCTGAGGCATGCCACGTCATCGTTATGGCCGTAACAGTTGCCCCCCAACCCACCGTTCCGTTGGGGCATCGTGGAACGGGATGTGGGGATCAAATGCGGAGATGACGTGGGGGGGCGAAGATCTTGCATCATAATTGCCACGATCCTCATCGCCGTTTCTCGGAATGCCCGAAGCCCTATAGGAGGCCGCCACGCATCGCTTACTCGCCCGTAATTAATGCGTCGCTTCGAAACAGAGGTCGTTTCCCTGCGAACGAGGCGTCGGTGTCGGGCGTGCATCCACGCGGCAATCACCCAATGGCTCGGAGCGGAATGACGGGTACGGTTGCTGTCGATCAAGTTTGAAAAGGAAGGAACTTTCCGGAATGAGGCCCTTTCCCTTGCTCCGTCGGCGGTTTGCTGCAGGCTATCTCCCACTCCCTCGCGTCGCACAGTGCATTTCGGTGAGCGCCTCCATTCTCTTCTTCGTTCCTCCCCTTTTCTCTAGTCTCTCTCTCTTATTACTTTCTTTGCCATGGCGCGCCGTCGCCATGTTTCTTCTAACCCGGACGAGGCCGGTCCGTCCCGGTCGAGGACTCCATCGTCTTCCTCGGAGGAGGAGGAAGTGATCCCGGAGGAGACCCGCAGGCGACTTCAGCCTGGGGGTATCACCATAGGCATCCCTAGGGGTGTCATGTCTCCTCCAGTCGTGTCCGCACTTCCCATTTCTTCTATTCCTCCTCCAACCCTTCCTTCTGCCGGTCCCTCCGGTCATATTTCCACGATGACCGAAGGTGACCTTTCTTTGCTCCGGGAGGTCTATGGCATCCCGGGGTCAATCCGTCTCTCTGTTCCGTGGCCCGGGGACCGCGTTACCATGAGTGGTCCCGGCCGCATAGCTTTCTACGAGGACTTCCTTCTCGGGAGTCTTCGGTTTCCTCTGCACCCCTTCTTCCTTTCCTTCCTCAGCCATTTCCGTTTAGTCCCGGCCCAGTTGGCTCCCAATGCCATCCGGGTCATCTTTTCTTTCATCGTCTTCTGTCACTTCCACGGGTTTGTTGCCCGTTTCTCCCTCTTCAGAGCTCTGTTTACCCTGAAGCGGTACTCCACCGACGACGGCTGGTGGTACATCTCGCCCCGGCCCAGGTGCCTCCGGTTCGACCTCCCCTCTTCCATCAAGGGTTGGAAGAACCGGTTCTTTTTTGCCTCGGTCGAGGACGTCGACTGGGCCTGGAGCGAGCCGGATCGGTCCCCAAACCGGAACTCCTAAGTCGAGCCGGCGGACCAAGAGGCCTACTCCCAGCTTCTGAGCGACGTGGTCCCAGCGCTTGAGGTTCTACTCTCAGAGCAGAACTTGTTCGAGGCAGGGATCAGCCCCATCCGCGAGCCGGGTGAGGCTCAGCTCTTCTCTTATTCCGCCTTTCCGTTCTTTGTCTTTTAGCCGAGCTGACCGTCTCTTTTTCTATTGCAGGTATGAAATTTTCACTGGAGAACCTTCTGGAGGGTGCGGCCCAGAGGGACGCCACCGAGGTGGACGAGCCTGCGGCGAAGAGGGCTCGCACCGAGGTGACACAGGAGGTCGTGCCGGCACCCGTGCCTAGTCCGGTAGTCGCCGCTCCCCCGCCCAGGCCACCTCGGGCCTAGGCTACTGATGCTCCAGTCGTCCGACCCGGCGGTGCTGCCGACGAGGGAGGTCCACCGGCAGCAGTTCCACCCCGCACTGGCCCCATCATCACCGCAGAGCCGACGGCGCCGCCCGCGACTCCAGCCGTTCCAGCGGTGGCGGTTCCTCCCGGGGGGTTGGTCGCCTCTGCAGCCGACCTGACGGCTCCACCGCCGGTGATCACCAACCGGTGCTCTGTGATCCGCGATAAGGGACTCGCGGAGAAGGTGATGGAGTTCGCCTCCACCTCCCGGGACCGCCGATCTCGAGGCGGCCGGGACTATGCCGACGCCTTGCTCGGGATCCTCCCGCAGCTTTTCACGGTGAGTCCGAACCCAGAGCCCTTTTCTTTGTTACTTCGGTTGGCTTTTCTACTAACCCGTTCTCCTTGCTGTGCAGATTAGGACCGACGTGCTCCTGCTGAGGAACTTCCTCGCAGGGTATGCAAAGAAGGATGCCGAGAAGGAGGAGAAGCTCGGCAAGCTCGCGGCCGATGTGAAAGACCTCATGGAGAAGGGGGTTGGGCTGCGGGGGAGCAACCAGGCCCTTCAGGCAGACCTGGCACATGCTGAGGAGCGTGTCAAGGACCTGGAGTCCTCTCTGTCCGAGGAGAGGATCTCCCACCAGTGGCGCACGGAGGAGGATGCGGCGGAGAGGGCTCGTCTCCAAGCCCATTCTCAGTGGTTGGAGCATCAGCTGGAGGAGGCCCGGCGGGAGGCGAGTGCGACCAAGGAGTGGAGCGCCTACGTCAACGGGCTCCTGGAGGCCGTGAAGCGGGAGGCACAGGAAGCCATCCCGAGGTTCCGGGCCTCCGACGAGTACGTCTCGGAGGTCCGGGAGGCCTGTGGACTCCTTCCTAAAGGGGTTCCAAGTGTGTCGGGAGAAGGTGGGGTCCTTCTACCCCGAGCTCGACCTCAGTGGGGTGGCGCTCGGGGGCAGAAGGCAAGGACCCGCCAGCGGGGCTTTCGGTGCGGCGGGCGACACAGCTGTAGCCCCAGCGGGTGACACGGCCGTAGCTCCAGAGCGGTCCTCCGAGCTAGCAGCCACCGACGGCGAGGGCGGGGAACGCGTGACCCAGACTGAGGACCCTACCACCGCTCCGAACTAAGCTGCAGATGTATCCCTTTTGCCTTTTTTTTTGGGGACTCTTGGCCTGTCGGGACTCCCTTGTTGTAATCCTTGCTTTTGAATCAATGAAGATCTAATTTTGCCAAGTCTCGACCTCGCCTTCCTCTTTCACCTTTTCTTCTTTCTTCTTCTTTTTTTTTTTTTTGAGGTGTTGGTGTGGAGTGCCGAGACGAGGGTGGAACCGCTCCGGGCTGAGTCCGCGAGTGGACCTGGTCCCACCCAGCGTTCAGATCAAAGTTTGGAGCATTCCGGACTGGGTGGCAGTAGAGTAGGCCTTGCGTGGGCCCTTCTTTGGGCTTGCCTTTGTGATCGCGTGGGCGAACTGGGTTCTGCCCCGCCTTCCGGACCGAAGTCCGGGACTTCTGGACTGAACCCCGGGGCCGCAGGCTTTATTCAAGTCTTGCGCGGCTTGCCGAGCTGTTCTCCGTATCGCATGGGTGAGCTGGGCTCTACCCCGCCTTCCAGACCGAAGTCCAGGACTTCCGGACTGAACCCCGGGGCCACAGGCTTTGTTCAAGCCTTGCGCGGCTTGCCGAGCTGTTCTCCGTGATCGCGTGGATGAGCTGGGCTCTACCCCGCCTTCCAGACCGAAGTCCGGGACTTCCAGACCGAAGTCCGGGACTTCCAGACTGAACCCCGGGGCCGCAGGCTTTGTTCAAGCCTTGTGTGGCTTGCCGAGCTGTTCTCCGTGGTCGTGTGGGCGAGCTGGGCTCTGCCCCGCCTTCCAGACCGAAGTCCGGGACTTCCAGACTGAACCCCGGGGCCGTAGGCTTTGTTCAAGCCTTGCATGGCTTGCCGAGCTGTTCTCCGTGATCGCGTTGGCGAGCTGGGCTCTGCCCCGCCTTCCAGACCGAAGTCCGGGACTTCCGGACTGAACCCTGGGGCCGCAGGCTTTGTTCAAGCCTTGCACGGCTTGCCGAGCTATTCTCCGTGATCGCGTGGGTGAGCTGGGCTCCGCCCCGCCTTCCAGACCGAAGTCCGGGACTTCCGGACTCAACCCCGGGGCCGCAGGCTTTGTTCAAGCCTTGCGCGGCTTGCCGAACTGTTCTCCGTGATCGCGTGGGCGAGCTGGGCTCTGCCCCGCCTTCCAGACCGAAGTCCGGGACTTCTTGCTTTCTCGAGTCTTCGGCCATAGTCGTGTTTGCCGAACTCAGAGTCATGCACCCGTTTCCCTACGAGGTGAGAAAAAGCATTTGAAGCAAAGAAACTTTATTGCAGGAGTTGGGGGAACCTTACATTATTGATAATACATCCTTAGGTTCGAGGCGTTCCACGTCCGAGGAAACCTGGACCCTCCCAATTCCTCCAAGTAGTAGGCCCCGTGAGGGAGGGCTTCTACTATCCTGTATGGGCCTTCCCAGTTCGGGGAGAGCTTCCCGCACTCTCGTGGCTGAGAAGCTTCAGCACGCCGGAGCACCAGATCTCCTGGGCGAAAGGACTTTGGTCACACCCGGGAGTTGTAATACCTGGCCACTCGCTGCCTGTATGCCGCCATCCGGACTCAGGCCTTGTCCCTCGTCTCTTTAAGAAGGTCCAGGTTGAGCATAATTCTGGCGGGGTTCTCCGCCTCGTCGTATTGTTCCACGCGCAGTGTGGGTAGACTGAGCTCAATCGGGATAACCGCCTCGGCTTCGAAGATGAGGTTGAATGGGGTCTCGTCAGTCGCCGTCATCGGGATGGTGTGGTATGCCCAGAGGACGCTGGGGAGCTCCTCCGCCCACCGGCCCTTGGCCTGGTCCAGCCTCGTGCGGAGGCCCTGCAAAATAGTCCTGTTCGTGACCTCGGCTTCTCCATTGGTCTGAGGGTGGGCCACGGAGGTGAAGCGATGGTGGATCCCGGCAGTCGAACTGACGCCCGTTATCAGTGATCACGGTGTGGGGGAGGCCGAAGGGGCAGACGATCGACTTCCAGAAAAACCTTGCGACGTTTGCCTCGGTGATCCGTGCCAAGGGTTCGGCTTCAACCCACTTCGTGAAGTAGTCGATGGCCACAATCAGGAACTTTCGTTGTCCGGACACTGGTGGAAATGGTCATAGGAGGTCCATTCCCCATTGGGCGAATGGCCACGGAGCTGAGAGCTGGGAGATTGGGGTGGAGGGCTGCTGTTGCACCACGGCATGCCGCTGGCACCGATCACACCTCTTCACGAAATCGACGGCGTCCTCCTTCATCGTCTCCCAAAAATAGCCTTGACGGAGGGCCTTGTAGGCTAGCGTTCTACCCCCCACGTGGTTCCCACAGATGCCCTCATGAATCTCCTGGAGCACGAGTGTGGCCTCCGCGGGTCCCAGGCACTTAAGGAGGGGATAGGAGTAGGACTTTCGATATAGTTGCCCATCCATCAGGACGAACCACGCGGCCTTCTTTCTGATAAGGCGGGCCGCTGCACGGTCCTCTGGCAGGGTACCGCTGGTTATGTACTCGACGTACTTGTCCATCCAGCTGGGCTCACGACTGACCTGATGGACCTCCACTGGGATCTCGTAGCTTGGGGCCTTGAGGCGCTCCACATGAGCGCGGCCCAGCATCGAGTCCGGCAGGGTCGCCAGCCGGGAAAGAGTGTCCGCACGGGCATTTTCCCCGCGAGGGATGTGAAAGATGTTGAAGCGCCGAAACCCGGCCACGCCCATTTTGACAAGCTCCAAATACTTTGCCATTTGAGGGTCGTGCGTGGCGTAGTCTCCGGAGACCTGTCCTGCCACTAGCTGGGAGTCAGTGAAGGCTTTGAGGTTAGCCACGCCCAGCTCGCGGGAGACCCTCAGCCCGGCGAGGAGTGCATCATATTCCGCCTGATTGTTGGTTACGGCGAACTGGAAACGTAGCGTGCATTCGGCGACGACCCCACTGCCGTTGGAGAGAATGAGTCCGGCTCTGCTCCCGCCGGAGTTCGAGGCTCCATCTACATGAAGGATCCACGCGTCCTCTTCGGGCTCCTCGGGGCCCGGTTTCAGCTGCTGGTACGAGGAGTCCTCCCCAGACTCCTTGCATAGGCCCGCGCACTCGACGAAAAAGTCGGCCAGCACTTGCGCTTTCATGGCCGACCTCGGCTTGTAAGCGATGTCGAACTCGCTGAGCTTGAGCGCCCACTTCGCCAATCGCCCTGATGTGTCGGGTCGGCTGAGCACCGCTTTCAGCGGCTGATCCGTCAGGACGGTAATGGGATGCGCTTGGAAATAGGGCCTGAGACACTGAGCAGACACTATTAACGCAAAAACGAGCTTTTCGGGCCGGGAATACCTGAGCTCCGCATCGCAGAGAAGTTTGCTGGTATAGTACACCGGCCGCTGGACTCCCTGGCCGTCAGTCCAAACTAGGACCGAGCTGACGGCCTCCGGGGTGACTGCCAGGTAGAGGATGAGCTCCTCTCCCTCCTCGGGCCTGGAAAGCAGTGGGGGCGATGCGAGCGTCTTCTTCAGCTCTTCAAAGGCCTCCTGGCACTCCTCGGTCTAGGTGAAGTCGTTCATCTTCCTCAACACTTTGAAGAAGGGTCGGCAGCGGTCGGTCGACCTGGAGATGAACCGGCTCAAGGCTGCTATCCGGTCGGTGAGTTGCTGCACTTGCTTCTTGGAGGCGGGCTGCTCCATGTCCAGGATGGCCTGGACCTTCTCCGGGTTGGCTTCAATCCCTCTTTGGGTTACCATGAACCCCAGGAACTTCTTGGCGGAGACGCCGAAAGCGCACTTCATCGGGTTCAGCTTCATCTGATGACGTCGGAGGTTGCCGAAAGTCTCCGCCAGGTCGGCCACGTGATCCGAGTGGGGCTTGCTCATCACCAGCATATTGTCCACGTACACCTTCATGTTACGGCCAATCTGGTCTTTGAAGACTCTGTTTACCAGACGCTGGTACATGGCCCCGGCGTTTTTGAGGCTAAACGGCATCATCCTGTAACAGAAAGTTCCGCGGTCGGTGACGAAGGCAGTGTGCTCTTCGTCCTCCGGGTTCATTCAGATCTGGTTGTAGCCGAAGAAGGCCTCTATGAAGGATAGTAGACGATGCCCCGAGGTGGTGTCGACCAACTGTCAATTTTTGGAAGAGGGAAGCTGTCCTTCGGGCAAGCTCGGTTGAGGTCGGTGTAGTCTACACAGATCCTCCACTTACCACTGCCCTTCCTCACCATGACCACATTCGCCAGCCAGCTGGGATACTGGACTTCCCGCACGAAGCCGGCGGCGAGGAGTTTCTCCACCTCTTCGTTAATGGCCCTCTGCCTCTCTACAGCGAAGCTCCTCTTCTTCTGGCGGACCGGGAGGCAGCTCGGGTCCACGTTCAGCCTGTGTGTAATGACCTCGGGGGGAATGCCCGGCATGTCGGCTGCTGACCAGGCGAACACGTCCGCATTCTTGTGGAGGAACTCCAGCAGGCGGGTCCGTTCTTCTTCCGGGAGCTGTGCTCCCACTTGCACCGTCTTCAGTGGATCCGAACCGAGGGGATAAGTCAACAGGAACTCTACGGGTCCTCCCTGGGTTCCTTCTCCCTTAGGTCGAGGTCATCGACGTCGGGGGCGAGCTCAGTGCCCCGGGCGCCCGGGACCGCTTGGAGGCAATGCGGGACTGGCTGGGTCGTCCCCCTCATCACCCCGAGTCCGGAAGTCGTGGGGAATTGCACCAACAACCGCTTCATGGAAATCATGGCATCCAGTTGGTTGAGCCCGGGATGCCCGAGGATCACGTTGTAAGGCGAAGGGAGCTTGACGACGGTAAACATCATCAAGATGGTCGTCTGCCGAGGTGGGGATCCAGCGGTGACTGGGAGAGTGATCTCCCCTTCGACCCCCAACGAGTCCCCAGTAAAGCCTACCAGGGGGGTGTGCACCGGCCTTAGCTGATCATGGGACATATTCATTCGAGAGAAAGCATCATAAAAAAGTACGTCAGCCGAGCTCCCACTATCTACCATAATTCGGTGTACAGGATGCTTCGCGATGATCATCTCGACCACCATGGCATCATTGTTTACATTCTCATTTTTATTCCCCTTCTCGGAAGGGGGTACATTCTCTGGGTTCCCGACCTCCCGGGCTCTCTTCGCCGCTCGCCCGATCCCACGTGAGATCATGCCCACTGGCTTCTCCGTCGGGCGGTTGTCGATTGCAGGAACCGGGGTAAGGCCGCGAGCGGCTGTCCCTCCACCGGGACCTCGTTCCTGACGAACTTCCTGAGGTAGCCTATTTTGATGAGCTCCTCGATTTCCCGCTTCAAGTTGCGACACTCCTCCGTGTCATGGCCGTGCTCGCGGTGGAACTGGCAGTACTTTGACTTGTCTCGGGTACCTCTCGGGTTCTGAGGAGGAGGTCGGCGGAGGTAGTTCTCGCTCTCAATTTCCATGAGGATCTTCGTTCGGGGAGCTAGGAGGGGGGTGAACCTTCGCTCCGAGGTGGCCTCGCCCTTTGGCCTCGAATTCGGGCGAGGGTCGGCAGACGGCCCGGGCCTCCGAGCTCCTGGAACGTCCCTTTGGGCTAGCTTCTTCAAAGTCTTCCCGTCTAGCTCTCGGCGGGTGCGGTCGGCCTCTTTCGCTCGGATGTACTTATGGGCATGGAGGAGGAGCTCGGAGTACGTCCTTGGGGGCTTTTTATCCAGGGAATAGGTCAGACGGGACATCTTGAGCCCGCGCTTCAAGGCCAGCATGGTGACGGGCTCGTCCAGGCTATAGATTTCCAGGGCTGCGGTCTTGAACCGGGTGATGTAGTCCCGGAGCAGCTCCGGTCCTGCTGACGGATAGAGAAGAGGCTGTCCACCTCTCTCGGCACCTTCCGACAAGTGTCGAAGTGCACCACAAACTTTCCTTCCAACTGGTGGAAGGAGCAAATAGATCCGGGCTCGAGACGGATAAACCAGACTCGGGCGGCCTTCCGGAGGGTAGCGGGGAAGGCGATGCACAAGAGAGCGTCCGTGGCCCCCTGGACCCTCATGAGAGCCTTGTAGCTCTCCAGATGGTCCAGAGGGTCGGTGGTCCCATCGTAGGGATCCACCTGTGGCATGCGGAACCGGCTCGGAATCGGCTCCGCCTGAATTTCTTCGGAGAAGGGGGGACGGGAGTCGTAGCCCGCCGGGTCCGCCGATGAGTTCTGCATGTCGGCAAATCGACGGGCGAACTCCGCAAACTTGCGCTCGTGCTCCTCCAGGCGCCTCTCGGCCTGGCGCCTGATGGCCTCGTCGGTGGAATCTTCCACCGAGGCCGTTGGTGAAGGGGGCGCCGATCGGTCTCGGCACAGGGTCACGCCTTGGCGTTGCTTGCTGCGATGCACCGTCTCGGCTTCATCGGTCGGGGATCGACTCTCGTGATCCGCCGAACCGGAGTAGTTTCTTTTTGCAAGAGTTTGATGGCTCCCGCGGGGGTTGGAGACTGCCCGCGGTTGGGATGGCCTGCCTTGGATGGACCGCAGGCTCCCATGCGGCCCCGTGGCCCGAGCTGCGGGGGTCCCTGGCTGAGGCTGCGTGGCCAGGGAGCGCTGCTGGTGTTGTAGCTGTCGGACCGTCGTGGTCAAGGTCTGCAGCTGTTGGATGACGGCCGCGAGAGGTCCGTCCGCCGAGGTCGGCTGTGGTGGAAGTGGAGGGGGAGCTGGGAGCTCCCTCTCCGGGCTATGGGCCCCCTGAGGGGAGGGGACCTCCCCTACACGGCTGGTGGACGCTTCGCGTCCACGAGTGACCACCATTGTCGGAACGCGCTTTGCCTGTCGAAAGCTAGATTCCACTGGGGGTGTTGTCCTGCCCCCCTACCTGGTGTGCCAATTTGTTGCCGATCCCGCCGCAGCGCCTGTGACTTCGGAATCGCCGATCCGACTAGACCGTCTCGCTTCTGGGGCCTCCTAGCTGGGTCGGACCTGCAAGGCAAGGTCAGAAACCCTGGCCGGGGATTCCGGCGAGGGAGCTCCGACGGTCAAGTTAGTAGACGGCGAGAGGGAACAGATTCTCTGGGACGGGCCCCCGAAGGGATCCCAGACTCAGAGAATGTGTTAGGAAGAAAAGGTGTCCAAAAGACCAGAAACCCGGCTGGGTTCCTTTGCCGGGCTCACGCCAAGGGGCCCCCTCTCGGGACCTTGGATCTTGCTCTTGAAGCGGAGTCTCCAGCCTTTGTTTTTGGCTTCACCTTACTTACCTTGTCGCCTATCCTCTCCTTCCTTTTATCTCTTCCTGTTGCCCCCTCGTTTTCTGCTCCTGGGAGGCTCTTTTTTCGCTTTCATCTCCTCCCCTCCGCCCCTTTCTCTTTCCCCTTCTAGATCAGAAGGTCGGGCGGCTTTCCGACCTCGTTTGCCGAGCCCAGCGGGGAAAGAGTAGGGGAGGGGGGCGCTGGTCAGACTGTTGACCAGTCCTCGGGCCGAGCGTGAGAGCCCTCCTTCCCAGGCGCCGATGCTGTCCGTTATCGGGTCCTATTTTGTCAGGGCCTCGTCTCTCGACTGCGGAACATGTCGGGTCGACGTAAGTGATGTTTCGTGTGCCGCCGTCGTTCGTACGGGGCGCCTTTCTCGGGGTGCGGCGTGCACGGCTCAAGGGGCAACCTCGGAGCCCACGCCTCCATTCTTTGGGACCTTCTCTATATGAGCTGGCCTACATCGGCCGAAGTGGACCCCTCCTGGGTGGACACCTGGAGGAGTGGCAGAAGGATGCCCGGCTTCGGCCGAGGTGGTCCCGTCTCCGGGTGCCACCTGGCGAAGGAGCGAAGGGGCCCGGCTCGACCCCGGCCGAGGTGGAACTGTCTCAAGGTGCCACCTGGCGAGGGAGCGGGGGAGCCGCCGAACTCGGCCGAGGTGGACCCCTCCTGGGTGGACACCTGGCGGGGCGGCAGAAGGACGCCCCGCTTCGGCCGAGGTGGTCCCGTCTCCGGGCGCCACCTGGTGAAGGAGCGAAGGGGCCCGGCTCGACAACGGCCAAGGTGGAACCGTCTCAGGGTGCCACCTGGCGAGGGAGCGGGGGAGCCGCCGGCCTCGACCGAGGTGGACCCCTCCTAGGTTGACACCTGGCGGGGCGGCAGAAGGATGCTCGGCTTCGACCGAAGTGGTCCCGTCTCCAGGCGCCACCTGGCGAAGGAGCGAAGGGGCCCGGCTCGACCTCGGCTGAGGTGGGACCGTCTCAGGGTGCCACCTGGCGAGGGAGCGGGGGAGCCGCCGACCTCGGTCGAGGTGGACCCCTCCTGGGTGGACACCTGGCGGGGCGGCAGAAGGATGCTCGGCTTCGGCCGAAGTGGTCCCGTCTCCGGGCGCCACCTGGCGAAGGAGCGAAGGGGCCCGGCTCGACCTCGGCCAAGGTGGGACCGTTTCAGGATGCCACCTGGCGAGGGAGCAGGGGAGCCGCCGAACTCGGCTGAGGTAGACCCCTCCTGGGTGGACACCTGGCGGAGCGGCAGAAGGATGCTTGGCTCCGGCCGAGGTGGTCCCATCTCCGGGCGCCACCTGGCGAAGGAGCGAGGGGCCCGGCTCGACCTCTGCCGGGATGGGACCGTCTCTGGGTGCCACCTGGCGAGGGAGTGGGGGAGCCGCCGAACTCGGCCGAGGTGGACCCCTCCTGGGTGGACACCTGGCGGGGCGGCAGAAGGATGATTGGCTTCGGCCGAGCTCGACCTCGGCCGGGATGGGCTGCATCTGACTCAGCCGAAAAAAAAAACTCCACGTGGCTCGAATTATGCCCAATGAAATCTGAGGCATGCCACGTCATCGTTACGGCCGTAACACAAACCAATATCATTTTCCAAGACATTTCATATAATATATGAACAATCATAATATCAAGCCAGTAAATGCAACTATCAAAACAGAAACCATGCATAAATGTTAACCCATGCCCATGCTTATGGATAAAACTAAGCAATATGAAATATAGGAACAAACTAGTGGTCATGTATAAAGATCCTTACCTTTCTGGAACTAATCTTAGTATATCCGATAGTAGTCCATATTTGGAGCTTGCTTAACACCTCTCTGCTTAGAAATAACAATTTTTAATGAAAAAATCCTAGGATAATTGTAATCCCTAAAATCTTTAACCCGTAAAATTCTAAATTCTCAAAAAGAGAGACTTTTCAATCTCCTCCCTCACTATTTATTTATTATTATTTTTTCCTTCTTTCTCTCTCCTCCTTCTCTCTCTCTCCTTTTCTTCTCATCTTCTCTCTCCTCTTTCTCTCTCCTTTCTCTTCTCATCTTCTTTCTCCTTTTTCTCTCTCCTCTCCTCTCTCTTCTCCTTTTTTCCTTTCTTTTTTTTTTCTCTTTCCTTCTCTATTTCCTTTCTTTTCTTTTCTTTTCTTTTCTTTTTTTTTTCCTTTTTCCTTTTTTTTCTTTTCCTTCCTTCTCTTTGCTTCTCTTTTTCTTCTCCCTTTTTCTTCTCCACCGAATCGAGGTCTCCCCCTCACTCTCTCTTTTTTCTTTCTTTCTTTCTTTTTCTTTCTTCTTCTCTTCTCCTCCTCTCCCTTTTCTTCCTCTCCTTCCTCCCCTCTTCTTCCTTCTTCCTCTCTTCTTTTACTCCACCGAACTGAGGGTCCTCCCTCTTTTTTTTTTCCTTTCTTCTTCCCCGGCTCCCTGGTTCGACCCTAGCATACCTTCTATGGTCTCGGAAGCCATGGAAGGTGGTGGACGGGGGAAGATTGCCGGTCATCATCGGATGGAGGGAAGATGGCACAGCCACCTACGGTGATCTGGCCCAAATCAAATGAAAATTCCTTTTTGATCCCTGCTAATATAGATTTAAGGGACAAGAATTCACCAGCATTTGAAGGAACCCTCGATCGCTCGTCGGAGAGGAGAAGAATGACAGAGCAAGGTCTTGGATAAGTTTGCTCAGCTGCGGTGGGAGGGGAAATTTAAAGAAAAACTGATGAAGTTTTCTTACCATAGAGAAAAAAAAACTTATCGATCAAAGGTCCCCATCCCACCCCAACTCGTCGCCGACCTTGTCCCTGCCCTCTATGGCAGTCCAGTATCTTTTATGGCGAAGTTTTCAATCAGATAAGAGGGGAGAATGAGTCCCTTGTTTTCCATCTCTCCTTTATTTTTTTTCCTGCATTTGGGTTGAAGTCGGCAAAGCTTACCAACTTTGGCCCAAAACTCGGTTCTTACATTCTCTCCCTGTTAAAATAATTTTGTCATCGAAATTAGCTTGATTAAGATTTTAACCTTGAAAATAACCAACCCTCGGGTCATTCTCAAACTCCCAATTAATCTTCCTAGTAGGGCACTTATTTCTTAAGCTTAATGTAATGAATTTATACAATACTTAAAACTTGATTCTTTCCATTCACAATGCTTGTCGAATTCTCTTGAGCTCTTCCAAAAGAATACTAACATTTTGATACGATTTATTATCCTTTAATTATCTTTACAAGAATATCATGATAGTCCAAATTTTAGAAATACCAAATCTTAACATTATCCTCGAGCTTTCAGATAATCTTCCTCTTAGAATGCTTTCCTCATACGATCTTTACATAACAACAAGATACAACATTTTTATTTTGATCATCACCATCTATCTACATTGTGAATTCCTTCAATTTCTTTTAAATGAACATTAGCGGCTCAACCTCGAATTAAAATATATAATTCTTTGCCCCTGAAATTGATTTCTCTTGATTAATCCCATATAAAAATCATAATCGATCCTCTCTATTCTTAACCAAAAATTAAAAGAAGGCTTGAGCATTAGATATTTGCTATAGTCTTTAGCATTATTTCTTCTCTTAAGCTTCTCTATGATTTTACAATCAATCTTTTAACTTATGGAAACCTTGAGCCCTCCTTAAATAGAAAAATCATAATGTCATAACTAAAGGAGTTTGGTGTCACAAATATTTCCAATCCTAGTCGGGTAAAGACCAGTACTTCTTTATTCTAGATTTAGAGATGTCCAAAATTTTACTAGAGTTCTCTATATTAAGGAAACCTATTGATGAAAATTGCATAGCAACAGTGATAGATTAGCCCAAGAATCAATAACATCTTTTTTTTTATTTATTACTAAAATCTTATTACTAAAATTCAAATAAGTACTTCCATCATAACACTTCTAAAATTAGAGTTAATATTTTTAATTGATTTTAGGATAACTCAAATCACTACGTTTCCACTACATACTCTGATATAATTTACTAAACTATCTAGGTTCACTAAATAAATCCTTCCAAAAATTTATCTTATTTTTGTACTAGAAAAAATCTCAAGTTATTAAAGTAAAGCTATTAAGTCTCTTTATTTCCTTCATATTTCAAGCATCTCATATTAAGGTTTACCCTGACCCAGTTTTCATATTGAAAATCCTTTCATAAATTTTACCATCCTTTTTTATGACTTCAATAACTCTAGACCAAATATAAATTAATCATACTTTTCTTGACAATTCAATTAGACAATCTAGATCAACTTTTCTCTTGGAAAGATTAACTTTAGCTCTATTAAAGTAAGTAACTCTAGGTCAATGTTCTTAGGAGTAGGATGAATCAAGTTATTACTCATAGAGTTATTTTATAATTCTTAATATCAGTTGGCAACTACTTAAAATTTTGCCCCTCATAAGCTAAACTCATATAAGTCTTCCAAAATCAATTTCTTTGCTTAATGTAATCCAGTAGCATGATAACCTATATCTTCTTATAGATCTTAATTTGACTTGGAATTTAACATATCCAATAATCCCAATAATTATAGGATAGCTCCAGTAATCCAATTCAAAATTGTTAATATAGGCTATCAAGATTCTATCAAAATATGTATACCCTGTCAATTTAAAGATTAGAAATCCAAATTTTAAGTCCATTTTTGTAACTTTTATCATGTTCCGACTGATCATGATACTAAATTCGAATACTTCTTAAATCATAGTCTATAATGATCATAACTCAAAATTTGATAATTTTTAAATAATATCCTAATCACTTATATCACCGTTCCAAGTGATCATACACTAAGCTTCGATATTATTCATGTTATGTCCAAACCACTTATATCATAATCCCAAGTAATCATAAGCTAAGCTTCAATATCACGCTTGTCATGTCCTAATCACTTGCGTCATAGTTCCAAGTAATCATAACCTAAGTTATGATATTATTCGATCATATCCTAATAACCACCATGTTATTTCCAAATCACTTTTATCCCAGTCTCGAACAATCATGACTTGAATTCTGATATCACTTATATCTATCCCAATCACTTATGCCACAGTCCCAAATCATCATAATCTAAGCTCTGATACTACTCTGTCACATCCCGAATTCAGTATCGGAATCGGTTACGTGACCAATTGTACAACCCTAGATTTTATCCTAGAGGTCATGCTAGGCCTAGGTACATATATTCACTTCATTCAAAAATCACAGCAATTATACCAACATTATTTAAAAATTTAAATATAACTAAATAATTTATTTATTTAAATCAAAAATCACTAAATGGTCCTCTGATTCATTATAAGTATTAGCAACCGAATGAACTAAACAAAACTAACTAAACCATCTAAAAATTAATATTCAGTCCCACGCATAGCCCAATTCCTTGCTATGCATCTTGAGTTTCTGGAAAAACCCAAAAGTAAGGAGTGAGCTTAACAGCCCAGTAAAAAATTATGTATAAATCCATCCATAATTATACGTTTCAAAATAAAAAAGAAAATAATAAATACCATGAGTCATAAATAACATGTCATGCAACCAAAATAGCTCAACTATCATAAAATTATTTTCATATCCAGACCAATAGCCTTCTTTAGGGTTTAGACTAATCACAGTCATGCTTAGCCCAAAATGAAAAATCTCAAATCGACCATGTACTATTCGCCCATGGCCAGGCTAGTCCACGTACTAAGTCCGTGGCTCAGGCTGTCTCATGTACTATCCATCCGTAGCTAGCTATTCCACGTACTAAGCCCGTGGCTCAGGCTATCTCACGTACTATCCATCTATGGCTGGCTATTCCATGTATTATCCGCCCGTAGCTCAGGCTATTCTAGATGTGGCATGGCTAGTCCAAAATAATCTTCTCTTAATTATCAGTTTAATCAAAACTCAACGTGATTGTCATCCATGGTTAAATCAATGTATTTCAAACCAGTATCATTTTCCAAGGCATTCTACATAGTATATGAAAAATCATAATATCAAGCCAGTAAATGCAACTATCAAAATAGAAACCATGCATAAATGTTAATCCATGCCTATGCTCATGGATAAAACTATGCAATATAAAATATAGATACAAATCAGTGATCATGTACAAAGATCCTTACCTTTTCGGAGCTAACCTTAGTATATCTGATATTAGTCTGTATTCGGAGCTTGCTCAACACCCCTCTGCTCAGAATGTTGTTCCCCTATAATAATAATTTTTAATGTAAAAATCCTAGGATAATTGTAATCTCCAAAATCTTTAACCTGTGAAATCTCAAATTCCCAGAAATAAAGACTTTTTGATCTCTCTCCTCACTATTTATTTATTTTTTTTTTTTCTTCTTTCTCTCTCTCCTTTCTCTTCTCATCTTCTCTCTCCTTTCTCTTCTCATCTTCTCTCTCCTCTCCTCTCTCTCCTCCATTTTTTTCTTTCTTTTTTTCTCTTTCCTTCTCTTTTTCCTTTATTTTATTTTATTTTATTTTATTCTTTTTTTTCTTTTCCTTCCTTCTCTTCCTTATCTTTTTCTTCCCCCTTCTTCTTCTCCACTGAGGTCTCCCCCTCACTCTTTTTTTTTCTTTCTTTCTTTCTTTCTTTTTTTTTTCCTTACTTCTTCTCTTCTCCTCCTCTCCCTCTTCTTCCTTCTTCCTCTCTTCTTCTACTCTATCGAACAGAGGGTCCTCCCTCTTTCTTTTTTTTCTTTCTTCTTCCCCGGCTCCCTGGTTCGTCTCGAGCATGCCTCCCATAGTCTCGGATGCTATGAGAGGTGGTGGACAGGAGAAGATCACCGGTCATCACTGGATGGAGGGAAGACGGAATGGCCACCCATGGTGATCCAGCCCAAATCAAACGAAAATCCCTTTTTGATCCCTGCTAATATAGATTTAAGGGAAAAGAACTCACCGACATTTGAAGGAACCCTCGATCACTCGTAAGAGAGGAGAATAACAATAGAGCAAGGTCTTGGATAAGTTTGCTCTGCTGCGATGGGAGGGGAAATTTAAAGAAAGACTGATAAAGTTTTCTCGACGTAGAGAAAAGAAACTTGTTGATCGAAGGTCCCCATACCACCCCAACTCGTCGCCGGCCTTGTCCCCACCGTTTACGGCGGTCTAGCATCTTTTTCGATGAAGTTTCCAGTCGGATAAGAGGGGAGAACAAGTCCCTTGTTTTTCATCTCTCCTTTATTTTTTTTTCTGCATTTAGGTTGAAATCGGCAGAGCTTACCGACTTTGGTCCAAAACTCGGTTCTCACGATGGATGACTCCTACTTCAACTATTTGGTTTATGGAGTTTCATTTCGATTTCGATTCCGAAAAGGATTGGAAATAGTCTGATCTCCCTAAAACTCGATTCCCATTCTCCTTTATGGATTCAGATCTTTATTTTTGTTCTGATTTTAATTGAAAGCTAAATACTCTCATAGTCCCATTCTCATTTCCATTCTAGAAGAGAATGTGAATGTCTCAATCTTTTAAAACCAATCCCTATTCTACCCAAGGATTCAAATTCTTTTCAGATTCCCAGTACAATTCATTTCAATTTCGATTTGGATTTGGATTTTGATCACAAACCAAACAGGCCCCTGGTTTTGAATTTTTAAAGTATCAGTTGGAGTTGGCCTTTAAAACCCCTTTAGCCCAGCATGTTTATTTGAGTTGGCTTTTAAGCTCTTTGGATTTGTTGTCTTCTTTAATTTTAGTTTATTATTTTATTTCTTTCTTCTCTTCTTTTTTTCTGATTTTTCTTCAATTTTTTCATTAGCACTCCTTACATCTATTTTGATTAAAAAAAGAAAATCTCTCTATATTAGTATTTCAGTGGAGGCTAGGGCTGGAACTGGGCCGGGGTAGTCCGATGGGCTTCAGGTCGGCTCGAATTTGGATTGAGTATCGGGCCAGGCTCTAAGTAATTTAGGCCGGGCTTCGTGCCTTATAACATAGTCCATTCAATTTTCGGGCCGGGCTTGGGCTCCTCTTTTGATGGGGACATTGGCCCATAATCTGAAGCAGCCTAGATCAAACCTGAAGCCCAGCCCATAACTTGAAGCCCAGCCCAGACCAAAACCTAAAGCCAGCCCAACCCAGAAGCTCAGCCCAGAACCTGAAGCCCAGCCCTGGAGCTCAAGATCCTGGAGTCGATAAGCACAGATCCTGATCATCAGCACTAATCCTAATTCAGCACCACTCTTGAATTTAAATTCAAGAATATTATCTTATCTTATCAGTTGTTAGGATTGATTTATTCCGATTGTTTTTAGGATTTGATTGTTTTGAATATTTATTTTAGGATTTATCTTATCATTTGTTAGGTCTGTTGAGAAGTTCTGATTAGATTTTAGTCTATTTAAGATCGTTGGTTATTCAGAATAAAAATTAGCGATTGAAGAATATTATTATGGAAAAAATCAGGGTGTGTCCCGATTCCTCCCCCTCTATCTTCTTCGTCTCCCCCTTCTTCCCTGTTCTTCTTCTCTTCCCCTGCTCTATTTCTTCTCCCGAATTGCTTCTTTCCCCCTCTCTGTTCCCTTTCTTCTCCCTACCAAAGAATCAATTCACCAATCCTCTGTTTACAAGCCTCCTTGTTCCAACCGAAGCCAAAAGCCATTGCCCTCACCTACAGTCGATTCGAGCAGCTGAGCCACCAAACACCACCTGATCCACCACATCCAGAGAGATCCACCGTCGAGGCCCCATTTCTTGCCGGATTCGCCAAGCTCCTCCCATACCATAGTAATCGTCTTCATCGTCGCTGGTCACCACCGACCGGAACCGACATCCTCCCTTCGGTTGACGCCTCCCACTGGACCTCCCTCCCTCCGGCGATCAATCCCTTTAGATCGGCCGGCAGCGTCCTTATCCCCAACAACATCACTAGCGAAGCCCACCAGATTCCCTCCATTCTCCCCGCTAGCAAGTCGGCTTTCTCCGCCATGGCCATCGCCGTCCTATCGGATCGACTCCGCCCAGCGCCGACGCCGATGAGGCTTCCCTGCAAGCCCCCAGGTCTGCACGATCGTGAAAGTGGATCTGTCCTCCGGGTTGCCGACTCCAAGCCAAAGGGGTGGTTTGATTTTTTTGGGAACCGCATGCCTTTCAAAGCATAGCCGGCCCCTCTTGGCCGACTTCAGCTAGAACAGGAAGTAAAAAGAAAAGAAAAAAAGAATGGGTTTATTAGTATAAAAAAAGGTTTCATTTGAATAAAAAAAATTGAAAAAATAATTTGGTTTTGGTTTAGCCTAGCCTAGCCTAGGGTCATTTCTTAACGACCAACGGTCTGATCTCCTAGAAGAAAAAATTGATTCGGGGTCCGTCCCATGTCACATTTGGCTCGGGCCGGGCTTGGGCTCTCCTTTGGCCTGGCCCGGTCTAGCCCGAACCCAGCCCGAAACAAGCTCGCCCGAACTGGCCCGAATTTAAATAGTATTTAAACATCTCACCTCTCATGGTCTCAGGCTCTTTGGCATCTCCGCTCTCGGTCACCCACTCAGCCCACGAGATCTCCCAGCTCCGTGCAACCCCGCTGCCATCCTTGGCTTCGTGCGACCCAACCTCCACCCCCAGTTCCATGCGACCTCATCACCACCCTGAGCTCCGATCTCCCTTCCTCGGCCTCGGTGCACGGGCTCGATGCCCCCTCTGCCTGCACGATCCCGCAGCCCCTGGCTTCGATCTCCCTCCCTAGCCTAGGCGCACGCACCCAACACCCCCTCCCCTCCCCCTTGGTATGACCCCACTGCTCTTCCTAGCTCTGATCTCCCTCCCTAGCCCCGTCACATGCACCTGACGCCCCCTCCGCCCCCACGCGACCTCGCAGCCCCCTCGGCTCTAATCTCCCTCCCCAGCCCCGGCACCCACACCCGATGTGAGATGCCCCTTCCTGGCTCCGATCTCATTCTTTAAGCTCCGGCGACCACACCCGATGCCCAAAGCTTTTTTTTTAGGGGGTTTCGATGATTATGGGCCAGCTTCAGTTTGAGTCGGCCCATCGGGCTTGGGCTAGGCTCAGGTAAGGGTGCGGCCCTGATCGGCCTGGCCTAGTTCCAGTCCTAGTGAAGGTCGGTGTGCTAATGTTTTGGACCAACCTTTGCTCAATGAACACAACTTGTTTGCTAGGCGCAGTTGGAGGACCAACTCTTGTAGAAACATTCAATGTAATAAACAAAAATTTAAAGAAAAAAAGTAAACAAATTTGGTAAGAGTGAGTTGGTTGAGCATATTGATTCTAGACAAAATCAATATAACCTTAATAATCAATGTTGCCACCAAGATCGTCGTGGCCTGTAGCTGGCATGTCTAGATCCCACTGGGTGCTTGGTCCTCTGCTCCGGTGCACTCCTTGATCGGCTATCCTGTAAAATAGAAGAGACCCGAGCTAGAAATTCTGGCAGGGACACTCCAATGGTCAAGTCAGTGGAACGATCTAGGAGAACAGAACCTCTGCAGTGGAGAGATTGGGGACTCTCCGTGTAGAGGATATGCAATGGAAACGAGATGTAAAAGCCAAGTAGAAGTGTGATCAGAGAGCTTGGAGAGATCCACTAGAGGTTCCTTGCCAATTCGCTCTCTCTCCCCTTACCGATTACCTCATTTCTATTTTATATGAGAATGGTGGCCCAGACCCAATCCGGGGCTTCCTTGAGGTATCTTTTTCCCCGATGTCCCCTGGGTGGCATGCTTTCTCATGGGAGGGGCGGGCGCCGTACCGCCGAGCCTCGAGCCATGGTGTGACATTTCTATTCTTGGGAGGACTGTTAGAGTGTCACAAGGCCTATGGCCTTAATGGAGTACTCATCTTCGAGAGGTTCAGGTTTTGTATCGTGAGGGTTAAGACCCTCGGTTGCACAATCATCGACATGGCGGTACGCTATGGGACCCGGGGGCCTGGAGGAGCACAACTTTCATAAAGTGTGCAAGTGGGCACGTTGCAGAGCTCGAATGCATGTGCTGCCTCCTGGAGGCTGCGGGCGAGCGGGGGCCCCTGCCGCCATGGTTTGAATCTCTATTGATCCTTCCATTCTTTATTGCTGACAGGAATTCTATCCTCCGTAAGGTAGGGAAGGGGCTCGCTTTGGGAGCCCCATCCCTGGCAGCATGAGCTTGACCCCGGCCGAGAGCTGGCCTTAGACGAGGGGCTCATCCTATAAGCATAACCCCGACTGGGAGCTGATCTCGATAGGAGGGCTCGCCTTGGTAGCATGAGCTCGACCTCGACCGGGAGGTGGCCTCAGATGGGGGGCTCGCCTTATGAGCATCACCCCGATTGGAAGTTGACATTAGCAGGAGGGCTCACCTTGGCAACATAAGCTCGACCTCGACCAGGAGCTGGCCTCAGATGGGGAGCTCGCCCTATGAGTACGACCCTGGCTGGGAGCTGACCTCAGCAAGAGAGCTCACCTTGGCAACATGAGCTTGACCCCGGCCAGGAGTTGGCCTTAGATGGGGGCTCGCCCTATGAGCATGACCCCGACTGGGAGCTGACATCGATAGGAGGGCTCGCCTTGGCAGCATGAGCTCGACCCCGATCGGGAGCTGGCCTCGGACGGGGGGCTCGTCCTATGAGCATGACCCCGGCTGGGAGCTGACCTCGATAAGAGGGCTCACCTTGTTAGCATGAGCTCGACCCTAGTCGGGAGTTGGCCTCGGACGGGGGGCTCACCCTATGAGCATGACCCCGACTAGGAGCTGGCCTCGACAGGAGAGCTCATCTTGGCAGTATGAGCTCGATCCCACTAGGAGCTAGCCTCAAATGGGGGGCTCGCCCTATGAGCACGACCCCGGCTGGGAGCTAACCTCGGCAGAAGGGCTTGCCTTGGTAGTATGAGCTTGATCCCGGCTAGGAGCTGGCCTCAGACGGAGGGCTCGCCCAATGAGCACGACCCCAGTTGGGAGCTAACCTCGGTAGGAGGGCTCGCCTTGGCACTTTGTTTGGCCACTGGATCTAGGTGGCAGGTCTCCTACCTACAAGAACGCCAATAAGGGCTCCACGTTAGCGGATGTGCCATATCAGATACCCCCCACTCCCTAGCTTGGAGAACGAAGCGATGCTCGAGGCGAGGGGAGTAATAATCATGCTAACATGGAGGGGCACACTTCATACGCCATCAATGCCTTATGCGCCTACATCCAGGAGATTGTGCCCCTGCGTCAACGGGGTGATGCCCCATCATCACTCTTTAAATGGGGCCATAACTGCTGTGCTTGAACCAAAGCATCGATGTCGTTCGGTGCCGACACGTGGTGGCTCTTGGTTAGACAGGGAGTTGAAGAGGCGCATGCCTTCAATTGGCACGAGGCGATGGTGGGCGGTGGGCTTTATTACAAAGGACCTGCCCCCTTGCCTTTTTAAAGAATCCTCGAATGCAATGGACCAAGCTTCCGTAGAGCCCTCTTCTTCTTCTCTAGACCCCCCCATTCTAGGATTTGGAGCTCTTAGTAGGCCAGGCTCTTCCTCTCATGCTCTTTTCCTTCAACCCTTCTCCCTCGGCCTGTGCTGAGGGAGGGCTCCAGTAGACTTCAGGTTCTTGGCCCTAGAACCGAAGGGCCAGGTAAAGGCTCTTCAGGAGCAATCGGTCGGCACTAGGGCGAGGGTGCCCGGTCTAGGGAAGAAATCCACCGAGCACGAAGCTACCCCGAAGGAGGAGAAGAGGGAGAGCCCTTGGAAGGCAAAAAGGGTGGCCGCCTCAGTGATGGAGGTGGCCCTCTCGTAGGCCTTCCAGTGCAATCAGACGAGGGGGCAGCCAAGGTCGTGGTTACTATGGAGAAGGCCATGGTTGCCACGTCACTGATGGAGGTAGCCTTACACGAAGCTGCTGAAGCCACCCCGGGATTCACAAGATCGGTAATCTTCAAGAACGAGGAGGTGGATGCGGTGCTGGACCCTTGTCATCAGGGGTCTAGGAAGCTCCAGAGGATGGGCACCTGCCTTCTCGGGTAGAAGGGACTGGAATGCCTCCATCTGGGGAGATCCCGGGGGTAGAGTCCAGAGCCAGAGCCCCAAGCACCGTGCCAGCACTGAGAGGACCTACCCATTGGTCGGGCAAGGAGCGGTGAGGGAGGTCTAAGCCTGTTTCCTTTTTCTTTTTCATGTTGTAACTGTACTTTTGAAAGACCTCCCGGCCTGTTGGGAGCCTTCATAGGATATAAAAGCATTTTGATTAATGAAAAAGCACCCTTTCTTGCAAACTGGTGTTTGGCTGTTCACTCGTTCTTCTTCTTTCTTCCTTCCTTTTTTTTTTGAATCTTCTGCATGGCTTCCTAGGCTATTGGGAGCCTCTTCCTGATGTCAAGGACACTTCCATGAATGAAATTTTTCTCTTCCCTGCAATCGAATTGCCTTGTGTTTTCCTCGTTTAGTCTTCTGTTCCTTTTCTCTTCAATTTCTTTACCTACTTGCATGGTAAGGGAACAATCTTCATGGCCACCATAGGCGTGCGTTTCCCCCATGACTCAGTTGCTACAGATTGATTTTGTGGCCCTTGAATTAGTATGAAGGTCTCTGGAAATGCTTCGTCCTTGTTTTTCCTGCCTTGTAGCCTTGCAGACCCGAGTGCAGGGCTACTGAAGCTCCTTAATTTGTTAAGTTGTGAGTCAAGCGACAGATGGTGGGACCTCTAGAATTCTCAACTGACATCCCCGAACTGTGAGCGAGGTTGCTGGATGCTAGACTCCCGGAGTGCCCCAGCTTTAGGAGCAAAGATTCTAGGATCTCTGGCTCCGGAGTGCAGGATTGCTGGCATCCCCTAACCCCAGAGGTGGGACCAACAGCATCTCCTGACCTCGGAGGCGGGACTGAGGGCGCCTCCTGGCTTTGAGCGCGGGGCCTCATAAGTTTCCTAGCTTGAAGGTGTCAGACTGCGAGTTAGGTGGTAGATGATAGGATTCTTGGGGTTTCCCGATAGACATCTCCAGACTGTGAGTTGGGCCGTAGATACGGATTTTTGGAATTTCGTGGCTTGAGGTGCGAGGCTTCGTAAGTTTCCCGACTTTAGGTGCGGGGCTTCGTAAGTTTTTCGACTTTAGATGTGAGGTTTCGTAAGTTTCCTAGCTTTAGATGCGGGGCTTCGTAAGTTTCCCGGCTTTAGATGCGGGGCTTCATAAGTTTTCTGGCTTTAGATGCGAGACTTCGTAAGTTTCCTAGCTTTAGATATGGGGCTTTGTAAGTTTCCCGGCTTTAGATACGAGGCTTTGTAAATTTCCTGGCTTTAGATGCGAGGCTTCTAAAGTCTCCCGGCTTGATCCACCAGACTTGGAGTCGGACGGAGATGTTCCTGCACAGGTGAAAGACAAGTTTGCACCAAAAAAAAATTTTAATGATTGAGAAGGAGCCTTACATCACTAGTAGTACATTTTCAAATTGCTCGCTTTCCGTGTTTGCATGAACTGGGTGCCATTAAGTCTGGCAAGGTAGCAGGTCCCACCTAGTAGAGCCTCGACCACCTTATAGGGATCCACCCAGTTTGGAGAGAGCTTGCCGCATTCTCCCGGTTGCGATGCTTCCACCCGCTTGAGGACGAGGTCGCCTGGGCGGAGCACCTTAGGCCTCGCGCGGGAGTTGTTGTAGCGCACCACCCTTTATTGGTAGGCGATCATCCAGAGTCGGGCTCTGTCTCTCATCTTGTCCAGCATATCCAGGTTGAAAAGGGAGACGGACTAGATTCTCGGCTCCACCGTACTACTTGATCCGGGGTGTGGGCAGGCCAAGCTCTACCGGGATCATAGCTTCAGCACCGTAGACGAGGTTGAAGGATGTCTCACCGGTGGCCATGCAGGGCATAGCGGGATAAACCTGCAGTACAATGGGCAGCTCTTCAGCCCATCGACCCTTGGCCTCATCCAATCTAGTACGGAGCCCTTGCAAGATGGTCCAATTAGTCACCTCAGCATCTTCGTTGGTCTAAGGATGAGCCATCGAGGTGAAGTGGTGACAGATGCCAAGGTCGGCACAGAACTCCTCGAAAGTCTGGTTGTCAAACTACCATCCATTGTCCATTATGATTCGGTGCGGAAGCTCGAACTGGTAAATAACAGACTTCCAGAAGGAAGACCTAACCTTCGCCTTCGGTGAAGGTTGTCAGCACGGTCCTTTGCTGAGGTGGGGCCCCGGTAGTTATTGGGAGTTTAATCTCTCCCTCAACTTCAATTGGTTCTCTTTACAGGATGCTATGCTATCGTCATGTCCATGATGACAACATCATTATTAGGGTTATCCATCCTAGTTAACCTCTCTCCCTCGTAGGGGAGTACATCATCGTTCTTTTTTTTCCCCCTAACCCTCTTCTGGGCTCTGCCGCCCCTCCAAGAAATCATTCTTGCCGGCTTCTCAGTGGGCTGGTTGTCGATGGCGAGTGGACGGGGCTCTTCACTCCGGACCGTCGGAGAACTCCTCCTTCCACGTACTTTCCGAGGTAGTGATGCTTGATCAGGTCTTCTATCTCCCTTTTCAGGTGGTGTCATTCCTTTGTGTCATGGCCGTGATCCCGGTAAAAGCGACAGTAGCGGGATCGATCGCATCCAACGGATGGCCTCGGAAGAGGAGGACGATGCAGGAAGCGCTCATCTTCAATCTCCATAAGAATCTTCGCTCGTGAGGTGAGAGAGGAGTGAGCTTTTCTTCTTTGACGGGGTCGACCCTGGGTCTCGACCCCGGCTATGGAGCCGGTGTCAACTTTTGGGCTCGGGGAGCAGATGTTTTTCCAATAGCCTGCCACTTGAGGGGCCTCCCGTCGAGCTCCCTCCTGGTGTGATCTGCCTCCTTTGCGTGGATGTACTTGTGAGCCTGGAGGAGGAGCTACGAATAAGTCTTTGGAGGCTTCTTATCAAGAGAGTAGGTGAAGCAGGAGGTTCACGATCCCCTCTTCAGAGCTAGCATAGCAATCGGCTCGTCGAGGTGGTAGATCTCCAGGGTTGCGGCCTTGAAATGGGACACGTAGTCCTGGAGGGACTCTCGATCCTACTGACAGATCGAGAAGAGGCTATCAACCTCATGTGGCACCATCCTGCATGCATCAAAGTACGCCACAAATCTCTTCTCCAACTGGGAGAAGGAGTCAATGCTTTCTAACTCGAGTTTGGAGAACCAGGCTCGAGCAACCTTCCATAGAATAGCCGAGAAGGCGATGCAGAGGAGTGCATCAATGGCCCCCTGGATCCTTATAAGGGTCTTGTAGCTTTCCAAATAGTCCAGGGGGTCAGTCGTCCCATCGTAGGGATCAACCTGGGACATGCAAAACCGGCTGGGGATCGGTTTCCCTTGGATTCTGCGGGAGAAAGAGGGGCGGGTGTCATAACCCGCAGGCTCGCTGGAGGAGCCCTGAATCTCTGCAAACCGGTGGGAAAGTTCAGCCAGCTTGCGTTCTTGCTCTTCGAGGTGTCTCTCTGCCTGGCGATGGATGGCCTCATCAGTGGATCCCTCAGTAGAGGCCGTCAGGGGTGAAGGAGGTGCAAAGTGGGGAAACTCTCATTTGAGTTCTCGACCATGCCGGCATCACTGGTGGGAGTACGCACCATGGTCCAAGACTAAGGAGCGGCTCTCCTGGCCGATCGGACCATCTTGTGGCCTCTTTCCGATCACCTGGTGGTCTCTTCTCAACTGGGAGATCGCATGCAACGGCCCCTCCTAGAAGGATCGAAGGCTGGTACGGGGATCGGTGGCATGAGTCACTGGTGTCCCTGGTTGCTACTGTGTTGCCAGGAACTAGTGTCTTTGAAGGAGCTGGTGCATCGCTGTAGCTAGGGCATAGACTTGCTGGGCTAGTGCGATAATCTGGGGGTCCGCCGGAGGCGGCGGTAGTGGAGCGGGGAGCTCCTTTTTGGGCTTTTATCGCCATGATAGGGGGTTCCCGCCCTACTGGCAGAAGCCTCGCACGCTCTCGTTGTCACCATGGAACTCTGGGGCTTCTGCATGTACTCTGCTGGCAGTGGGGGGACTTCGGGTTGGACTTCCCACAGTCGTTGGAGTTCTAGCGCTCTGTTCCCCCTACCTAGCATGCCAATCTATTGGCACCAAGATCTCCATGGCCTGTAGTTGGCATGTCGGGGTCCCACTGGGTGCTTGGTCCTCTGCTCTGGTGCACTCCTTGGTCGGTTGTCCTGCAAAATATGGGAGACTCGGGCCGAGAATTTCGGTGGGAACACTCCAATGGTCAAGTCAGTGGGATGATCTAGGAGAACATAACCTCTATGATGGAGAGCTGGGGACTCTCTGTGTAGAGGATGTGCAGTGGAAACGAGATGTAAAAGCCAAGTAGAAGTGTGATCGGAGAGCTTGGAGAGATCCGTTGGAGGTTCCTTGCCAATTCGCTCTCTCTCTCTCTCCTTACCGATTGCCTCCTTTCTGTTTTATATGAGAATGGTGGCCCAAACTCTGTCTGGGGCTTCCTTGAGGTGTCTTTTTCCCTGGTGTCCCTTGGGCGGCGTGGTTCCTCGTGGGAGGGGTGGGCACCGTGTCATCGAGCCCCGAGCCACGGTGTGACGTTTCTATTCCTGAGGGAACCGTTGGAGCGTCGCAGGGCCTGTGGCCTTAATAGAGTACTCCTTTTGGGGAGGTTTAGGTTTCGTGTCACGAGGGTTGAGACCTCCAGTTGCATGATCGATGATGTGATAGTACGCTACAGGACCCGGGGGCTTGGAGGAGCACGCCTTGCACAGAGTGTGCAAGGGGGGGCGCGTTGCAAAGCTCGAATGTGTGCGCTGCCTCCCGAAGGCTGCAGGCAGGTGGGGACCCCTGCCGCCATGGTTTGAATCTCTATTGATCCTCCCCTTCTTTGCCACTGGCAAAAATTCTGTCCTCCGTAAGGCAGGGAAGGGGCTCGCTTCGGGATCCCCGCCCCTAGCAGCATGAGCTCGACCCCGACCGGAAGCTGGCCATAGACGGGGGGCTCGCCCTATGAGCACGATCCCGGCTAGGAGCTGACCTTGGTAGGAGGGTTCGCCTTGGCAGCATGAACTTGACCCCGACTTGGAGCTGGCCTCAAATGGGGGGCTCGTCCTATGAGCACGACCCCTGCTGGGTGTTGACCTTGGTAGGAGGGCTCGCCTTGGCAGCATGAGCTCGACCCCGACCGAGAGCTGGCCTCAGATGGGGGGCTCATCCTATGAGCATGACCCCGGCTGGGAGCTGACCTCGGCAGGAAGGCTCACCTTGGCAGCATAAGCTTGACCCCGGCGGGAGCTGGCGTCAGACGGGGGGCTCGCCCTATGAGCATGACCCGGCTGGGAGCTGACCTCAGCAGGAGGGCTCGCCTTGACAGCATGAGTTCGACTCCGGCCGGGAGTTGTCCTCAGATAGGGGGCTCGCCCTATGAGCATGACCTCGACTGGGAGCTGACCTCGGCAGAAGAGCTTGCCTTAGCAGCATGAGCTCGACCCCGACCGGGAGCTGGCCTCAGACGGGGGGCTCGTCCTATGAGCACGACCTTGATTGGAAGCTGACCTCGGTAGGAGGGCTCACCTTGGCAGCATGAGCTTGACCCCGGCGGGCGCTGGCCTTAGACAGGGGGCTCGCCTTATGAGCATGACCCCAATTGGGAGCTGACCTACTGGAGGGCTTGCCTTGGCAGCACGAGCTCGATCCTGACCGGGAGTTGGCCTCAGACGGGGGCTTGCCCAATGAGCACGACCCCGACTAGGAGCTGACCTCGACAGGAGGGCTCGCCTGGGCACTTTGTTTGGCCACTGCATCCAGATGGCATGTCTCCTGCTAGCACGAACGCCAGCAGGGGCTCCACATCAGCGGATGTGCCATATCAATCAAAATAATTGCAATTAATACATGAAAGTCCCATTTTTACGGAAGATGCCAAGTTTGGTGCCAATTTGCAAAACTTTTAAATATTATATTATATTAATATAAATATTAGGATAATATCATTGTTTAGTATTCTATCTTAATCATTGATATTTTATATAATTTTAGTTATATATTTTAAAAGATATTTTTGGGAGAAAAAACCATCACATTTCATCCCATAGAAAGTTTTAAAATCCACCTCCCATGGGTTTCTACTTTGGATGAAACATGGAAAGTGTCTTTCCATGGGAACAATATTTTCTTTTCTTTCTCTTCTTAAAACTCCAACCAAATAAAATTTTTTTTTTTCAATTGCCAAGAAGTGCCTTTTTCTCTTTATTCAAACTAGGAAGCAATGCACAGATGCTTAAGCCATACTGCATCTTAAAGCTGAAAATGGATATGATATGGATCGTATATCCATATCCATGTTTATTTTATTTAGTAAATACAAATATAAATACAAATATTAATCAGATGTAAAAATTCATATCCATATTTATATTAAATAAATACCGATATAAATATGATATGGATATAAGTTAGATAATTAAATTTTATGACCATATAATCAAAAAATATTAATAAGTAGATAGTAGATTAAATTAATAGCAAAATAATACAGTTATATATTTTTTTAAAAAATTATAAGCAATATATTAAATTAAATAGAATTATAAATAAAATTGGATATTGGGATATGGATTATATATATATATATATATTTAGGAATATGAATATTAGTTGGATGATCAAATTTCTATATATATATATATATATAGATCCAGATATGAAAACAGATTTAGATGGATATTTTTCGGTCTACTTTTATCCCTACTTCACCGGAACAACAATTCCATTGATCATGAAAAACAATTTGATACTTTGAATCCTTGATCAAAAGCCATATATATATATATATATATATATATATATATATATATATATATATATATATATATATATATATATATATATATATATATTTTCCAATTATCAATAGATCTTGCTTCTATGCCATTTGGAATTAAGAGGAACAATACTACTAAAGCTTAAATCATATACCACGTATTACAACAGCCATGAAAATCCCACATCTTGGGCACGGATTAGAACAAATCAAAAAACCATGTTATTACAATTATCCAACTGCCAACAAGCCTTGCCAAAATATAACTTATTATCCGCATAATCCAATGAAACAAGTCATCATTTATGTCCCTATAGAAAATATTGTAATCATTTCTTATATGACTTCTTTATGAGGGCCAAATTAATGGATGCGAGGGATATGACACGCCCACCAGAAGAACTCCTTGCTCTTAATAAGGGTGCCCTCAATGGTGAGGGGTGCACACCACCTTCAGATCTTTGCTTATGTTGCCAAAAGCTCTAGCACCCAACAGCAGCAATGTATTACTGCTGCTGTTGCTCTGACAAGAAAATTCTCTGTCATCTCTTCTTTCAGCTTCTGAAGGATATACTTCGTCTACAGGAGCTGGAGATTGAAGACAAGCAGCAGTAAAAAGATTATGTGGAAGTTAGTGGGGGTGGCTCATTTAAGTTGCATAGACAAATAATTTGAAAAATGATATGAAAAAAAAAAAAAAAAATGTTCATATCGACATTCAACTGCGGATGATCAAGATTCTTTATTTTGCATGGATTTTATGCTTGATTAGAAATATAAGAAAATAATGAGATATGAGGTAGTTCTTAACCAAAATCTTGGAATTTTCTGAAATTTCTATTCCCATTTGCTTTCAAAATAAAACAATATTATGCATGAAGTTTTAAAATTTTCAGCATATTAAACTTGGGAAACTTGATCTTTGATGCAGAATCTTCCAACCTAAATTGTAAGAGCATGCAACCTATAATAAATGGAAAAAGAGGAAATGTGTGCACCATACCTTATGCATATGGGATCAGACTTTGAACCTTAGTTGGGTAGCTATGGTTGTTTCATGAGCAATTCCATATTGAAGCTCATGGATATATGATCTCTGGTGGCCAATTGGTTTTAGATTAAATCACCATACTCTTTCTTCTAGCATATGCTTGGAGGCAGGTTCTTCATCTTCTTTTAGGTTTCATGGATCCATATTTGGCATATCTTAGGATTTAAAAGTTTCCATATTGATATCCAAGATAAGATAATCATAAGACTTGCCAAATATCACTATATCAACACTATTAATATGTATATCAGTAGGATATAGTCCTTTCATGCAAAGGCAAATCTTGGTATTTTTTGGATATTACATTCAATCAGTTGGTGAAATGTAACCTCATGTTCAATTAATAAATACAATCTATCCATGAACAAAAAATACCACACCAAAACTGTTCTTCTCTATACCTGGTTTTTGACGCCCATGGTATTTCTCAACAAGGATACAATTCGAGGATACAGCTGTGGTAGAATATTGAGTGAACATAGACATATTAATGGTCCAAGTGGTAATTGTGAGTTGGTTGAGCAAATTGATTCTGATTAAAATCAACATAACTTTTATTAATTAGCACGCAGTCTCAGCATTTTTCTTTATATTTTAGCGAGAACTTGTTGGAATTTTAAATTAGAAAACTCAAAATTTTAAAATCTTATTATTTAATATAAATGCATTTTTAATAGGTTAATTATTGCCTTTATTTGGTTTTAATTTCAGATCATCGAGTTCTTTATTACAGGTTTTAATGAGCAAGTAAAAATCTAAATGATTATATTTGATAACTATAAAAATGTCCTCTTAAATTTTTGTCTAGCAAGCTATCCAAAATAATCTCTTTTATATTTTTTTCTCTTCCAGGTTTCTTATATTTTTTTAATTTTAAAATTTTATTATCTTATTCCTGAAAAGAATTTTTTATCAACATCTTCGTGATAGTGCCTGTAAATGGATGAACTCTTGTCATATTCTGTAATGATACTTGTTATTACTTCCATATAAGAAATTAAAATATGTTTTAAGATAGTACTTCATATGCATTTTTTTTTAATAAATTATTTATGATTTTTTCTATAACAAATTATTTTATTAGTTTCTTTAATCGCATACAGAATTTTAAAGCATTGTTTTAATATTCGATACAATCAGTTTCTTATTATTATTTTTTTTTGTAAAACTTGAAACTTCATGAAGTAGTTATAAATATTTGAAATGTGAGTAGGTCATTCTTCATGCTTGTTCTGATGGTGTTTTTACTGCTTGCCTGCTAATACGGTTCTTTATCAGCGCGTGATGGCCTGATTGATCTGAGCATAAATTTCATGGCACATCCAATCAATTCAGTGTCGTCCTTGTGATCCATGTTTTGCCACCATAATGAAGGCCGGATTCTTCGAAAGAAGTATTAAATTACTTTCATTATCGTTATTTCGGCTAATGTTTTTATTATATCTTGATCCTAAAATATCTACCAAAATCTTGAAAATTCTTGGGCTCTTCCGATGTCCTTCACTAGCTATTTCCATAATTTAACTTTTTTTTGAAAAAATAAAACTTACAATAACATTCCAAATACTTGTTTTTAGCTTTACTACTGGTTCATCAACTTTAAAGATCGAAGACAGTTAAGACGGTAGTCCGGTTGGTAGGGGCTTTAGTTTATCTCCTTTCGGTCACGGATTCAAGACATGATCCCGTGAATGTTTCGATTAAATCTAGAATTTATCTTGGAGCACATGATCGGGATTGTGTAAATGTATCGGTTAAATTTAGAATTCATCCTGGAGTACATGATCGGGATTGTGAGAGATCTCATTATTCCGGTATCTTAATGATGTCATACTGACATACTCATCGAAGGTGGGAATTATATCTGGTAGGGTTGAGACTTAGTTAAGGATAACTACATCGAAATTTATTTCTCATCTTCGTTTGGTTAATAAAAAAAAAATAATAATAGAGAGAGAAAAAAACAAAAACCCATTTTCTGCCGATCCCATATGATGGTTCCAATGTTCCATGCCATGGCTGTTTTGGGATGAAGGGATAAGGCATCTCACTATCCTCATCCGTTGTTAGCCGCACCCATTCTTATTTATGCAATTCTCCCATAAATCTTGCCGAGCTCGGTGGCGTGGCTTTGTAATGCTAGCGGACAGGATGGTAATTTTTACCAGTCCAATCCAATTTTAATAGGATGTGTTGGCATGGAGTTTCTGTATCGATCGGTCGGAACTGTTGCACCACAGGATCACTTCCTGATTCACCTGCAAAACAGGTTTCTTATCAGAGTTGTTCTGACGGGGGACACTCCGATGTCTAAGTCAGTGACGGATTCTAGCCACAAAATGAGGAAGAGCGTTGAGAGTATGAGTGTGGGTGTCTGCGTGTACCTCCCTCGAGCCATTCTTCTTACCACCATTTAAGAGGAGGCCGGAAGCCATTCTTCTTACCACCATTTAAGAGGAGGCCTCCGACCTGCGGCCCGCCCTTTTTCCGGTGATTATGGGGAGTCAATTTCTTCCCATGATTGACGATCGTGGGTTATCATTGAGCGGGTCCGGCCAGACCGGAGGCGTGGCAGCTAGAGTTGCGCGCCATGATCGTGGTATGGAGATTGTCAATTGTAACCGTTGGTTACAGTTGCCTATCTGGGCCAGATCGTGGTCCCATCTTCGGATTTTCCCTGTTTAGGGAGATTCTCGGTCGGAGACTTAGTCTTCTGCATGGGCCGGAGACTTGGAGTCTATCCAGGGCCGGAGATCATGTCTCTGGCAGAAGCCGAAGAGTATGTCTTCGGGAGTCGTCGAGGAGCTTGGTCTTCGGTTATGGCCGAAGACATTATTCGAAGATCTGGCTCTCGGATGTCGTAGACCGGTGAGAAGCCTTGGATTGCCTGTAGTTGGCCTGACCTCTCCTTGTTCGAAGTTCATGGTCCGGAGAAAAGGGCCTCGGCCAGCCGAATCGGTGTTCGGTTCGTAGCTGAACCGGGATATCACAACAGGATAGATAAAATCTAACCCATCTAATTTATAAATAGATATAAATTATATAAAAAAAAACCTGATTTATGTTTGAGTTGGGTACGGATGGTAGTACGTCTTGATTTAAAATTTGATCAATTTATTAAAAAAAAATCATGTTTATAAAATATTTAAATAAACTGAATATGAGACAGGCATATCTGACCTAATCTATTTAAATTTTAAATAACTGGATTTTAAGGAATCGGATATACTTGGCCAACTCGTGGCTTTTTTATACCCAACCTGTTTTGATCCAAGATGGGTATGAAATGGATATGGAATGAAAATTTTTTTTGACGGAACCGATATTAGTTCTGGATGACTCGATCCATTGGAAGCCGATTTGCTGGGCATCATATCTCGAGTCTCCCATCCTAAAGGTTTTGTTGGCTACCATCCCATAAGTGAATCAAGCACCACGTTCAAATCCCAGAAGGGTGGCTCGTTGGTACGCCACTTAAATCCTTGCTTTTATCACCTGCAACCTCTAGCACCTCTGATATAACCGTCATCTCTTATTTCAGCTTGTGATGGATCGATGTGGCCAACAGGGAATTATATGTAGAGATTTCATGCAAACAACGAGAGAAGATCATGTCAGTGGAAGGTAGTGGGAGTGAATCACCAAACTTCCATTCTTTTGACAAGCTGTCAATTGGTGCAAAAGACGCCAAATCCATGATATTATAGCTAGCAAAGAGGAGCAAATAAATCCGCTGGCTGTTAATTAATGAAGGCGAGTTGCAAAGCATGTCAAGCCAAAGTATGACAGGAGCCTGTTTGCATGCATGGCTGAGGTACTTAAGAGAAGGCTATGTACTTGGTAGTTCATGGCAACTCTTGGTTTGCGTTACATGCATTGCTTGACATGTACTACCGGTTGGGGTCAGGTAGATTTATGTATGAGTGGATAGTGTTAAGTCTAGCATGGATAACGTTCTTGATCAGGAAATTTTTTTTGATAAAAAAAAGGGATAGAGAAGATAAATCTTAGTATAGCTATCCCCACGGGCCGGGGGTCTTCCATTCCGATAATATTCGATTCAAGATACTCAGATTTGCACAGTCCTTCCACTACAAGAAAAACTAGTTTTAGTAATCGATTTTGCAATCAATTTTTTTGGTTATATTTGTGACCGATTTTGCAACCGATTTTGCAATCGATATTTTTTCTGAATAATTTAGCAACCGATTAAAATCGGTTGCAAATTCAGTTACAAAAATTTTATTTTGCAACCGAAACAAAAATTATTTTTAATTATTTTTAAATTATTATTTAAAAATTTAGCAACCGAAAAATTCGATTACAAATTTTAAAAATAAAAAAATTAAATTTAAATAAAATTTTGCAACCGATATAGTATGGTACATCTATGCTTGGCTGCCAGTAATGAGTAGAACTAAGTCCATATAGTATGGTATCCGGTGCATATGTGCTTGTTTTGATATCTTCATGGTAGAATCGGTCATGAGATTGTTTTCGGGTCTAAACTATATTTATTTATTAATTAGATTTCAAACCAGGTCTATTTAAAATTTGATATTTTTTATGCCTAAACGTGATCTATGATCAACTCTACTCCTGGTCATTAGCTTTTAGACTATCCCTCTTTGCGTTTTTTCTTTCTTTTTGTTTTCTTTTTTTTCGTTCAATACAATTCTTGAACATTTATCTTGAATCATCTATGTATTCAATACAATTCCAGATAAAGTTGATAGTGGGATAGGCCTCGGGTCTAAACTATATTGTTCGATTTCAGGTCTGGCCTATTTAAAATTTAGCATTTTTTATGCCTAAACATGACCTATGATCAACTCCACTCTCGGTCATCAGCTTTTAGGCTATTTTTATTTTATTTTATTTTATTTTGTGTGTATACGTGTTCCATACAATTCTGGAACCTTTATCTTGAATCATCCATGTGTCCAGCTTTTGTTAGCCTATAAAAACTACTTCGCTATCGCACTGCTCCAGGTCTTTCCCCTTTCTCAAATATTTTAAAAAAAACAAAGAGTTCTCTTAAAAAATAAAAGTTGAAAAAGGATGGAGTCTATTTCTATTTTGTGAATTTATAAGACCAGATCACAATATAGCATCCTTACAGTTGTACATCCCCTAAAACAAAAGGAAAATGAATTAAAGAGGATAAAGGGTGATGGTAGTGGAGTTACCTGGAGTTGAGGAGGATAGGGTATTTTCTTGCTTCTTTTGCTTTTGCTTTGTCATCTTTTCTTTTTTGTAATTAGTTAGAAAAAAAAAAAAAAAAAAAGAGAACATAACAACCAAATCAAATAGGAAAGAAATTGGAAAGTAGAAGGAAAATCAAGGAAATCATTATATAGATTAAAACTTTTAGGTCACGTTTGCATGTTGCTAAAGGGTGGATAATATAGATGGTGGATTAACTGATTTGTTTAAAGAATAACAAAATGCATAACCTAGACAAGTCTATTTTAGGGAGAGGATGAAATAATATTATCATCCATCCAAAGGTTTTGAAAATACACATACATCAAACTAATAAAACAGAAATGAAGGCATTCATAGAATCATCTCATTTTCCATATGGTCGGTCCTATGATTCATATACATTCTTATAACTTTAAAATCTAACATGTCAAGTCTAAAACTTATCATCCTTTGGTGTGCAGAATTCTTTGGAGAACCACAACTTTATGATAGAGTTGATGACTGTTTTAATATAAATATAATAAATTATAATTGAAAAATATTCATGATTTTATGCAAGTATTAACAATAAAAAATATAGCAAACGAACCCTACGAACGTTGGAATTACAAATGTCAACTTACGGTGACATCAACTACCAATTTACCTTTTTTTAACATATGTTACGTTAAATTACGGAGTCTTGTATTTGTAAATCCGGTGATCGTTGTGCACATCCTAAAGCAACGTCCTCGAAACAGCTGGCCCTGGTACAAAATCCAGTGTCCAGCAGTCCATTTCACATGCACCACCCTCCCGAATATTAAAATAATAAGTATCTCAATCCAGCCATGCACCTGATTTCTTGCGCAAACGTAACAAAATGTCGAGAACGCATTTACCGACATTACTTCACATTTTTCCTGCATGTGTTTTTCATACAGATCCCTGTTAAAGATTAGAATTTGTAGTTTTGCAAACAGGCGGTGGAATATCCTTGCGCTCCCAAAGATTTGCTTATCTCTCTCCCGCTGGCGACGTCCTCGAAGTCGAGCCCCCAAACGGCACCAGTTCCCCCACCTTGGAATCTCCGTCGCTCGCTAGCTAAACGCTATAAATAGGAGCTCCCCGTCTCCCCTGGAGTACTTGAAATTCTCCGCCACCGCCCGCCGGCGAACTCTGTCTCCTAGGGTTCCGCTCCGCCCAAGAAACCAAGAAATGGCTCAATCACTCCACCTCCTCGCCCCTCCCTCCCCCTCCCCTCGCCTCCTCCGCCCCCGCTTCCCCTCCCTTCCCCACCGTCACGGACTCATCTGCCGCCAGATCTGCCGCGCCTCAGCCACCCAGCCCCCAGCGCCCGATCTCGGCCCGGTGGTCCTCGCATCGGACAACGGCATCGGTGCCTCCTCCGCCGCCGCGGCGGCGATCGACGTGGACGCGGTGACGGAGGCGGAGCTAAAGGAGAACGGTTTCCGGAGCACGCGGCGGACCAAGCTGGTGTGCACGATCGGGCCAGCGACGGGCGGGGCGGAGCAGCTGGAGGCTCTTGCCGTCGGGGGTATGAACGTCGCCCGGATCAACATGTGCCACGGCACCCAGGACTGGCACCGCCGCGTCATCCGCCAGGTCCGCCGGCTCAACGAGGAGAAGGGGTTCGCCGTCGCCGTGATGATGGACACCGAGGGGAGTGAGATACACATGGGTGATCTCGGCGGCGCCGCCTCTGCCAAGGCCGAGGTGAAGATTCTTGACGGTTCTTTTTTAACGCATAAATTTGGATGCCTTTTCTTTGGCTTAGATCGAGGTGATGTCCAATCTTGACTTAGATGGTCCAGTCTGTTCGCTAGTTACCTGTAATAAGTTAACATTTTTTATGTAATTTTTATATCATAATCAGACACGATGAATTAAGTTGCTAATAATGTGCACTAACTTTTCTTTCCTTCTGATTTTTTTTTTTCCGAGTAAGTAATTGGGTTCGCACATTTTATGCGATTATTTGGAGTTGGAAATATATGAGAGTACTAGTTACTTCTAGGATTACTGACACCATCGCCTACTTTCACCACACCAGAAATGACTACTTGTAATTGATATAACTTGTTCAGAAGTTTAGTTTACAAATCAAAATGGAAGCTGTGAACATTTTTGGCGATGCCGTTCGTTTTAATTGACCATCAATTCTAGTGGCCCTAGAGCATATTTTCCTAGAGCATGGCTCAGGAAGGGTTATAAGTAGGGATGTCTATGTAATACAAGTGGGAACCATAATTTGGATTTATGTTGCAAATTCTTAAACGCATTTAAACACCTAAAGCAAGCCTACCTGGGAATATATCCTTCAATTTTCAATGGATTAATGTATACTAGTTGCTTGTTTATCAAAAGTGCAGTTCATTCATTTCCATTCTAGGAAATGACTTTGTTTCCTGCAAGCTTCTCCAAATGGGTGCATCACCTCAATTTTGCTGCTGACATTTTGATGACCTTTTATTTTTCCTGTTCCATTTAAGGCACCTGTCTTCATGCTCTTGCTTTTAGACACTAGACTTATCCAACCGAAATCACTTTTAACTTATATGCCCATCTGGTGTATTCGCAAGTTATGCAACATCGAGTTTGGACTGTAGATATATATTTGCTAGTTTACCGTGCACTGCACTCTGTTATGTGTATTCTATGTCATGCAGGATGGTGAGATTTGGACGTTCAGTGTCAGAGCTTTTAACTCGCCCCTTCCAGACCGAACCATCCACGTGAACTATGATGGGTTTGCTGAAGGTTGTGACCCAAACCATTGTTTGCTTATGAAAGAAGGCCTTTTTTTTTTGCATAACTTCTGTATTCTTTAATGTTTGAGCTGTTGGAATTTTTGACAGATGTGAGGGTGGGTGATGAACTTATTGTGGATGGGGGAATGGTCCAGTTTGAGGTGATTGAGAAGATTGGTCCAGATGTAAAATGTCGCTGTACTGATCCTGGGTTGCTGTTGCCACGGGCTAATCTAACTTTCTGGCGTGATGGTAGTTTAGTTAGGGAACGTAATGCCATGCTTCCTACAATTTCTTCTAAGGTGGGTACATCGTTATGAAGTGACTGAAAATCTTTGAAAATTGTATGTTAAGTGGAAGAATCTGTTGAACTGATTATCAAATGTCATGATATGCTTGAATGTTGAGTTGCCAAACTTTTGTAACTACTCATTTCATGGATTTCATTTTGGTTTCCTTGTTAACACAAAGAGGATTATCCATATTAAAACCTTGTTAATATAAAGAGGATTACCCATATTGAAACCTTGTTATTTAATAACTTCTTTCTTCAATCTTAAATACAATGGCTACAATGAATGGTCATTGACTTGTATATGAACATCCATGAATGAGTTTTCTGTTGATTTTTGTGGAATGTTGATGTAACTTGAGGAATACAAATATTTGGATATCTTCTGTCTCTCATAATTTTTATCAGTGTTGTGAATTTTTTTTTCTGGTTATGTCTAACTCAGGTCATCCCCTCTTACATTCTTTCTTCTCAACCTTTTGCCATGACTTCCACCGGGGTAGTTTGGGTGATCCTGTTTCTGTATTCTCTGGATCATGTTAAAGCCTGTCATTTTTTGTTGCTATTAAAGACTGACGCAACTTGGTAGATTTCTTTGATTCCTTTTGTCAATTGCTTGCTGATTATCCATGGCATTTTAATCTTCGTCAAGTTTAACATGCAACAAGCGCTCTTGTGCGTTGCAGCTTGATGTCTGAACTTGTGCATTCTTGAGCTTGGCTATTCTTTCACTTAGTATACTCTTCGTTCACCATGTCTTATTACATTAATATATATATATTTTTACTCTTGATGTGCATGCTTTGGGATGAAATATTAATTGAGGTTCAGTAAAGTGGCCATAAACAGTTTAAGTTAGGTTCTGTTCTTTTGTCCAAGAAATAGTAAGTATGGAAATCTTTTTATAAACTGAAATTTTTCTTTGATTTTTTGAATTGTTTATATATGTATGCATGCATGTACCTATGCATGTATGACAAGCTGATTAACTGGTTGAAGAATCTCACAATTAGGGAGGATGGAAAGAAGAGTTGATTTTGGTAGTTTGCTAGATGCTATGAAAACTTCATATTTCTTACCTCGTGCTTTTGGATCTTTGCAGGACTGGCTGGATATAGACTTTGGAATTGCCGAGGGTGTAGATTTTATTGCGGTTTCATTTGTCAAGTCTGCGGAAGTCATGAATCATCTCAAAAGCTACATAGCTGCACGATGTCGTGACAGGTAACTGGAAAGAGCTTTCTTTATGCTATTTTCCCCCTTTGTTTAGTTCTTTCTTTATTGGAGGGATAGAGTATGTTGGAATTTATGAAGTATCAAGTTGAAGTCACAAGCAGTTTTAGTATAGTATTGGATGAAAAGTTGCTTGTCACAGACAATCTAGCTTATTAACTTTCTGCTGTCTTTCATCTTCCTGGAGTGGAACAAAACTTGGACACAGCCTTGACAAGAAGTCATATTTTTAATGTGCTATTTCATGGTGATGGGAAGCATAATAATAGTTTCAGTAATCATCTTATGCAATTGATACATACTTTAAGTAACCATGCACTAATTCTTCACTTTATAATGCCTTATGCCTTAATTTCAATTAGCTGGCAAATGAAAACTGCTTTGATGATTGCACCAATGCTAACATAGTCATACAAAAAATGTGCTAAGTTCTATTCGATATTTAGTATAGGGATGGGATAAAGTTCTCTCTTGTAATAATGTTTATCTCTGCAAATTTCTATTTGTTTTCTAAGTCCAAGTGTCTGACAACTGCGATGGTATTCTGTTGTTTTGCCAGTTTGTACCATTTAGTTAAAATGTTGGTTATTTTTCTTTCATATAATGCAAAAATATGAGGTTTTCTTTCTAAGTAATACTGCAAACTAGAGCATCTTGAACTTAACCAGAAATGTCAAATGAAACCAAAAACTGAACTGTATTTCTTCCCCAATCTTTACAAGCAAGAAGTTCTCTACAAGTTACTTCCAGTACCTAGAATTGTTAATGAATCTCAAATGTTTGTCTACAATGTCCACACATACATTCTACATTAATTTTAAGAAACTGTTCAAACTAGTGCTCATAATGATGCTCTGTTTTTATGTTGCAGAAATGTTATATGGTTGTTATATGGAGTTATTTTGTGTATACTGATTTTTTCCAAAATAATTGAAGTCATGAAGTCACTCCCCTTTTTTTCATCCATTAGCATTTTTGTGTTTAATAATGACCAAATATAGGCTCAATATAGGCTCCTAATGATTTTATTACCCTACTCTCTGTGGATTTCTATAATATATATTATATAAAAATTTGGAACAGGGAGGGCTTATGTCATCCATTTATCTAGTTATTCACGCTTGAGCCTTCTTTCCGCATGCAACAATTTTGCAAGACTGGTGATGCTAAGAATTGAGAGGAAAAGAGCTCAGTGAACTTGGAAATAGTTGCCTTAAAATGTAGTGAGTAGGTGGTGATGCTTCATTGGTGCTATACCCTTGCTTCAAATGAAAGTCTTACATAAAGAATTATTCATACATAATTATATTGCATTTGCCATGCATGTGCACATGTGAACACAAACTTGCGACATGCCATTTGTTGGTATCTACTACTAAATGTTATAGATGACTTGCTGTCCCAGTGTCTTTTGTTGCTGCACTTAGTGTTCTATTTTGAGTCTTCTATAAGCATCTTATATAATACATAACACCAGCATTGCAAATTTTCTGCACACGTGCTTTTCTGGCTTTGAAGGCCAAAAAGCCAAATTGAAACAGGATTCCTTTAACGCTAAATATTTTCCTACAAAATAGTGAAATATACTAGAGGAATCTATTCATTTGGCAATGATCCATAGATCCATGATATACAACTAATCGTGTGGTAAATAACTCTATGCGGAACTGGGCTTGTTGAATATGGTAATAGAATATGTCCAGGAAAAAAAAATGCAATAGGATGCTCTGCATTTTAGACTATTGCGGATGGAGATGGGCATCAGTGCATGGGTCTGGAGTTTGTAATTGTCATCACCAACTTAATTCTTTGCAACCACAGTTCTGCCAAAAAATGCAATAGGATGCTTTGCATTTTAGACTACCGTGCATGGAGATGGGCATCAGTGCTTGGGTCTGGAGTTTGTAATTGTCATCACCAACTTAATTCTTTGCAACCACAGATCTGCCATTTTTCTTCTGTACCTGTTCATGTAAATGTGTTTCCTCCCTTTTTCCATGACCTAAGTTTATGCATTGTTTATTTCTAGCATCATTGTCAAGTGCTCCTGCAGTTGCATCCTATCTTCATTTTCTGTGCTTGTCCATGACTTGGCTCAAATTTTAAGTGAACCAAAATAATGGGCAAACATGAGGTTATAGAATGGGTCTTGGTTTAGTCAGAAGAAAATGACTATAAATGAAAACAGTTACATGCATATGGATTTAGATACACATAGAGCACATGAAATGACCATTTAAATGCATTATTTAGTTAAGAAAAGCTCAAATATACCTACCAACATGGACCATCTTTAATTTTGATACTAGGAATTCTCTTTTACTCTAGTGTGATTTGTTAAGTTTTGCTGTTCTTTGCTTGTCTTAATAGCAAAAGACATAATTCAATCCAACCAGAAAGATACATGTCCACAATATTTCATGCCCTATGGTACAAACCCTGATGATGACCCAATATTGCCTTTTGGGTAACCTGGCACGAAATACTGGTTGTCAGGGATGGGATGTATTGTACTGATGCAGACAATGTCTGTCGAGTTATAAAGGCATTGTTCCGTAATCATGTGATTGTGGGAATATGGAGCTTATTGGAATACTTTCAATAAATGTATTTGTATGGATATCTGCTGGTTTGTCTAATTAACTCACAAGTATGTACTGCCCTTACAGTCATTAATTTACTTGTTAATATAGCCTTTTCAAGTTGTTAGCATTTATATGTGCTGTCTTATGCTTCAGTGCCCTTCTCAACTTCTTATGAGATAGCTAGTAGGAGGCTAGGAGCTTTAATTAATTGGTAGTTCTGTCCTCTTGCTCTCTATTGGGATTATGGTTTCCCTTAACCTATTAGTATTTTGGTGCTGGCAATTGTAGTGCCAATGTGAAAGCTGTCTGCATCCATTGCCTGTCAGCATTGGGCTGGCTGTGTGATAGGAAAACAGCCTGTTTGCATTTGTTCAGAAACAAAAGGTCATTTACCAGAACGGGCCAGCCACATCCGTCTGAAACTAGATTTGCTCTTTTTCTGTTCAAAATGCCTTTTTTTTCCTTTTTTTCGCTGTGCATGTCATAGTTCTTCACCATGAACCTTAAAATTGCTTAAGACAAATGTTTTTTGATCTTGTATTTCATACCGAAATTGTGCATGATTCTTCCCCCCATGAAGGTTGAAAAGTCATCTAATTCAATTATTCAGCAAATCTTTATGGTTCACTAGTTTACCATCAAGTGTAACGTTAAAGTATGAAATAAAAGATGAATAGCCTCCCACTCCCTCTTCTCTTTCCTCCGTCCTATGAAATGTTCTCTTATGTGCTTGCTTTGCCTTCCTAAAACGATATATGTTTCACAGTGATATTGCGGTAATCGCAAAGATTGAGAGTATTGATTCTTTGAAAAATTTGGAAGAGATTATTCTCGCATCAGATGGGGCCATGGTAGCCAGAGGAGACTTAGGTGCTCAAATTCCACTAGAACAAGTTCCTTCAGCGCAACAAAAGATTGTTACACTGTGCAGGCAGCTCAACAAACCTGTAATTGTAGCTTCCCAACTTCTCGAGTCTATGATTGAATATCCTACGCCAACTAGAGCTGAAGTTGCTGATGTTTCAGAAGCAGTCCGGCAGCGGGCTGATGCTCTCATGCTTTCTGGTGAATCAGCCATGGGTCAGTTTCCAGAGAAAGCGCTCACTGTCCTTAGAAGTGTAAGCCTAAGAATTGAAAGGTGGTGGAGAGAGGAGAAGCGCTATGAAGCAATGGAGCTCCCAGACATTTCATCCTCTTTCTCTGACAAAATCTCAGAGGAGATCTGCAATTCAGCTGCCAAAATGGGTAAGCAATCTCATCATGGTGACCCCTAATTCTCTGAAGTGTGTCAATTATTTGGTGACCATTCTGAAGTTTGGTCATTTTTGCAAGTCAACAATTACATTGTTTTCATTGAAAACAGTGAGCATTAGGCTTCATCATTGAGGATACGATTTTGCATTTGCTGTCTGGAATGAACTTTATAGAGTCACATGCCTTTTATTTATAAAAGTTGGCTGCTTTCCATTGAAATGTGTCTATGCTAGCATGAATGTTGTGATCCCTAGGCACAAAAGATTTCCAATTATGGAGCAATTACATTATTGCTCTCAAGTTCTTATCACAGGTTCTCACCCTTTTTTCCCCTCTAATGGCATTGAAGTTGTTTCTCCCTTTTCTTTTTCAAAGTGGCTTGAAAAGTGTAATGTTTTCTAATTTGTTTTCTTTTTTCATTTTTAAACTTCAGCAAGGCATTCTATAATCTCATGTATTATATTTACCCACATTTTTGCGAAGTATGTTGCTGAATCATGAACCTCTTTTCTAGGTAAAACAACACTGAATTCTAAATTTATTTGCTCTTTTTTTCACTAAGTCACATTTGTATCTAGTTGTTCTTCACCATCCAGATACCAATCCTTGATCACTAAAATGGTAACCTTTTATTTTGATTACAAACTATATGAACATACCCTTAAAATGTTTTGTGAAAGAAACTCATATCCTGTTGATGGTGTTTTGATGGTTGTGCTGATGACACGTATTAGTTCGTGAGTGAAATCAGAGTGTAAGTAATGTTCTGGTTGGTCTGTGCTATGGGCATCCAGTGAGTGGCCCTCCTTTGCAAAAGATTCTGAAAGTACAAACTATGCTCTTTATTTTTTTAAAAAAAAATTAAGATGAAAGTGCAAAATATGGCAATATTACCTAGTACCTGATTGCATTTGCTTTCATATTCAACTGCCACTCATTACTGGATTACATCTTCCATGTTGCCTCCATGATCATATAGTAAGCTTGCTGTAAGTGCATGTTCTGTGTTGTAGCTTACAGGTTGGCAGCAGATGCTTGTGTTCCTGTGTTGTACTGTTGATGATGTTTGTCATGCTTTTCAGCTAACAATTTGGGAGTAGATGCACTCTTTGTCTACACAAAGACAGAACACATGGCATCTTTTCTGTCACGCTGCCGCCCTGACTGTCCAATTTTTGCATTCACAACATCAACGTCTGTAAGGAGACGGTTGAACCTCCAGTGGGGTCTGATCCCCTTCCGCCTCAGTTTCTCCGATGACATGGAAAGCAATCTCAACCGCACGTTCTCTTTGCTCAAGGCAAGGGGAATGATCCAGTCTGGTGACCTTGTCATTGCTCTCTCTGATATGCTACAGTCAATTCAAGTGATGAATGTCCCATAGCGGTAAGTTTACTACTGTTGTATCGTTTGCCTTGAATTTTATCTGTCCAAATCTCGACTCCCAACTTTTGAAGAGTTAAGAAGTTGGTTGCATCAAACTTCATTTGTGTGTTATTAGTGAACAGTAGAAAATGATCTGTCATGCTTGAATTTCTGATCATAATTGCATATCCTTTAAAAGTTGCTGCTTCTATATGTATTCATATTCCTATTACTTGAAATCAACATGTATGAACATTTCATTATGCCGGAAGCTTCCTTTTATCAGGAAAAATAGCTGTGTGTGTCAGGTGGATGGTACTTAAACCATTATAGAATTTATTTGCTCGAGCTATTTATGTACCTCCATTGCTGTTCAGTTATCTCTAGTGGCATCATTAATTGTGAAATATCTGAGGTTAGATTGGAAGGAGCTTTTGAGTTTCAGTTATAGATGTTCTCTGGGGCTTCGAGTCGTCAGCTTGCTATTAATTAGCTAGCTCTTGACCTGTCCAAATGTTATGTTGTAATGAGGACCATTGGATATTTACATCCTATATTTTTACCCCAAACTTGAGAAATGTTGGGACATATCTAACCCCTATGAGATCTTACACTTTGGAAGAAAAGTTGAAGCATGCGATCTTTAAATATTTTTGTTGTGTTAAATTTTCTCTATCATCCAATTTGTTAGTGGATGATAGTTCATTAATCTTCTATTTGATACGAAGGATGGATTTGAGGAAGGATTGGTAGAGAAAAGATAGTTGAGGGAGAGGATGAATGGATTTATCCTTTCATATATTTGATGAAAGATGAAAGAATAGATTTGAATGATTTTCTTCTCAATTTGATATAGGAGGAATGAAAGAAAAGAATGATCATATTTGTATGACATTTTTATTCAATTATTCTTTGATTAAAAAATATTATTATTATTAATTTTTAATATTTATTTATAAGGAAGAAGTTTGCAAACTTATAATCTTTATAATTTATAATTATATAAAAAATATATAAATACTTAATTTTAATTTAATTTAACTAAATAAATAATTTTATAAATTAATTATTAATGAATTAATTTATTTTTATATATTAATTATCTAATAAATAAATAAATAAATAATTTAATTTAAATAATTAATTAAATTTAGGTAAATAGTTAATAAAAATTAGTAGATATAAATTAAAAAAATAGAAGACAATTCTAATTATTTGATTATAATTATGGAAATTATGTGGTAAAATTAAAATAATTAATAATAAAATTTAATAGCCTATGCATGTAGCCGAATGCAGCTGCGGGGTCCTACATTCAGGGGCATGTTTGTTTGGCATGAGCAGCGAACTTTCATAAAGTTTGCTCTTTAGTACAGTAGTTCATTTGTTATTGTTTTCTTTAAGGTTTGTAATGGTTTTCAAGAGTTTTGAGGATTGCAATAGGTTTTTTGTATCACGTTCTAATGTCAATTTTGTTTTTGTTTTTTTGCTTTTTGTTTTATTGTTTTGTTTTTTAACCTCATTTTCGAGTAGGAAGTCGGAAGAAGAAATTCGTTAAAAAAAAGAAAAAAGAAAAGAAAATATTTTTGTCATATGAATGAAACAGGAGTGGTCTGTATAACAGAAACCTGTGCTACGAATTGAACCCAAGGTCTATCAACAACACAAGCACCATGTTTCTAGCGTATCATACTTTACATGTATCATTGATTAATTGCTGTCATAGATTGCAGGGTGGTGGGAATGCACGTGCAGATCTGGATGAACGGCAAGATTGCCATTCCAGGCCACAAATGGGTGAAGAGCCCTTAGGAGGTCACAATTCCGTAGCATCCAAAATATGACTTTCCTCTTATCATACCATAAGCATGGTTCATCCAAAGGGGTTGGCAATGTTATATAATTGGCACGCCATATATTTCTTGCCAAGCATTTCCCATTGGTTGAAACATGTAAGACTTTAAGTTTACGTTAGTTTTAGTGCATGGTAGTTGCTTCTTATAAAAGAAGAGGGCCTCCAAGGATATGTAAGATGTTGTAAGATTTCAGCCTCTGTCCATTCTGTGAATCACCATCTTTCCTGGCAGCAGCATGTTCGGATAGCTTTGCTCAAAAGAAGACAACAAAACATTTTAGCCCTCCATCCAACCACTGCATGGGATGGCTTTAAGCGGATTTTGGCACCTCGGGTCAAAACTTGGTGGAAAGTTTTGTGTAGGGCTAATGCAGAAGTTTCAGTCGTATTAAAATGGTCGTGTCGGTTATAGTCCCGTTGGTTTCACGTATAGTACCGACGCGATTAAAAAAACAAGGAGACTTCCGACTTTTGAATGCTGGCAGGGCGAAAATTGTCTCCCGGCGAGTAACGAGGGACGTTAGTTGTCCATGATGGATGTTGAACTCCGTTTTGTTCGTTTGTTCGTAATAACGATGGTCCATGGTCATGCATCAAGGTCACCAAAAAGAAAAAGGCAACGAGGGAATTTTTTAATTGGAGTAAACGGAGGGACAACCTCCGGTGTTGGAACGTGCGATTATAGTGGCCCTCGATTCGTTAGAGAATATTTGATTCATGATGATAACTAAGATGTCTTGGTCATACCTTATCACATTCAAATAGTATAGGTTAAAATGAATCTCACACATTCACGTCTAGATATCTAAAATAAATTTTTTTATTTAATTGACTCTATTTTGATTCGAACCCAAAATATAAGGATGATGGGATCATAGTCAGTATCGGCGAGCATTGATAGACTTTTGATAGTTTTTTTCTCTTTTATTATAAAAAATTGCTGTTTTATATAGAATCAAAGAATCCAAAATCATGCATAGGTTTTATGAACTGATCATGCATCAATCGTGGTGTTTATGAATGAATGCATGGATTTGAATCCTTAGCATGGTGAGGATGCTAGGATCTAAACAGAGAAGTATGTGAGAACTCTATGAGCTTTGTTGCCCAGGTGGCTTTTCAAGAGGAGGGTGAATTGGGATTAAATTTTTTTTTGCAAGTATGTGGACTTTGAAATTCTTTTAGTATAGAAGTGAAGTGTGCAAAGCGGAAGTAAATAAATTGAAGCAATAAAGCAATGAAAGCACAATCACAAACATCAATAAATAGAGTGGTTCGGAGCAATCGGCTCTTACATCCACCATCCAAGGACCATTTGGAATTTTCACTATATCTCCCAATCGGAATACAGTCGGATTATTTTACCAGGCTCACAATCCAAAACTATACACTTTGGTTTTACCAGGATCACCAAAGAAACCTTAACTCCCTTTGGTTTTACACGGGATCACCAAAGAAAACCCAAGCACTTGGTTTTAAATCGAGAAAACCAAGAACCTAAACTTAGGTTTTACAAGGTTCATTTAAAAACCTTTAACTCTCTCTTAAGACACATCCCCTTGTTGTTCTTAGAGAGTAAACAAAGATAAAGACAATGTAATTAAGCAACTACAACAAACCAAGTTTATTTTGATGTTGCCGATGTAGATCAAGATGAAGTCAAGCCTTGAGTGCTCTTCAATGCTCTTCAATGCTGCTTCTTCCCTTCTTTAATGAGTGGATTCAATGATAGAATAGAGTTGGTGAAGCTTTGAATCCCACTTGAATGCTTTTTGAGGTAGGTAGTTGAGTGACTTGAAAGCTCTTTGTTTTCTCAAGAAAATTCAACAATAAATCTCTAATAATTGTTTAATCCTTCAAAAATAATTCTCTTTATAGTTTTTCATGAGATATGGCCGTTGTAGGGCCTTGGAATTCGTGAAATGGCTGTTGGAGATGAATTGGGATTCAAATTTCAATTTCAGCAACTAGCCGTTGGAGTGCAGAAAATGGCTCCACGCACCAGCTCGAGCTCCAAGAGTCGGCTCGAAGTCTCAGACAGGCCAAAAACAAACTTCTGTAGGAGCCGGCTCTTTAGGCTGGAGTCGGCTCTTGCCTTCTAGCTTTCGGTCAAGTCAAAAACATACATACCTAGAGTCGGCTTTTGGACTAGGAGTCGGCTCTAGTTCTCAGAACTTCAAAAACTATATTTCTGGAAAAGTCGGCTCTTGGACTGGGAGTCGGCTCTTGGTTCTGAAACTTTGAAACTTTCTCCGTGCCGTGCTACCATGAGTCGGCTCTTGCAAGTCTTTAAAAATTGCTTCAAGCTTCTCCAAAAATCTTTAACATTGAATCAACTAGAAGCTAATCTACATACTCTATCAAATTTTCACAATTTTAAGCCCATTTTACATGATTACAGCACTCATAAGTTAGGGCTTTTACACACTCAATTGAATTACCCTTAAGTAAATTTGAAAATCATTTTAAACAAAGGTAACCAATTCTTGCAAAACTTCTTAAACAATTTGAGAAGAGTTAGTATCAAATACATGCTCCAATGTTTTGTGATCACCAAAATCATTCCAGGGGTCAACAATCTCCCCCTTTTTGATGATGACAAAATACTGGGCATGATTAAAAATTTAAAAACACTTTATAATTGCAGTATTTTCAAGTCTATGTGTATCATATAAGTTAGGTATCAGTGTATCAATGCAATGTGCCATAATGTATCAAATGTATAGAATTTAATATCAAATATCATGTGTATCAAGTATATCAAAACATGATGTATCATATGTATCATAACATGATGTATCGATACATGATGTATCAAGGGTATTAACTATATAATGCGTATCGAAACTTATGGAATTTTCAAACTTTTGAAGTAAACTTAGGTTTCATCAAATTTTCATGAATCAAACATTCATTTCATCAAATTTTCATAACATATAGCATTTGTAAACAATTCTTGAGAAATTTTTATGAATCAATATAGATTTCCAAGAAATTTTCATGAATCAATATAACTTTCATGAATCAACATAACTTCCATGAATCAATATAGCTTTTTCTTTTTCATGCCACACACAGTCTCCATTCTCCCCCTTTTTGTCATCAACAAAAGGTATATGAGAAATGGACATTCAATCATAACATTAATTCATCCATAACATTAATTCAATCATAACATTAATTCATTCATAACACTAATTCAAGTGAATATGTATCATAACAAGTGAAATATATTTATATGAAATAAGCCAGTACATAGCATATGTGATATTTTACAAATGTGCTATGGTACGACAAAATAGTATCACACGGTCAGAATACAACAAAATAAAGTCTAAAAAACAAGGATAAAACCTAAACATCAGAATGAAAGGCTAGGATCACTATCAGGTTCTTCCTCATCAGAGGAGGAACCAACCTCTAGAATACCTGGACTAGGTTTGAACTTGGGGAACCTAGGACGGAGATCCCTAATCCTAGTCCTAGTAGGTGTAGAAGTCCTAGTTACTTTAGATTTAGGTTTAACTTTGGTTTTTGATTCTGATGAAATAAGGATAGGTGTAGGTCTGGCAGTAGGTGGATCAACAGATAGGGCCAAAGTGCTGGTGGATGAAAGCATTTGAGTAGCCGGAGTCACTCCAACATCAGCAGATCCAGCATCCTCCATACTATCCTGAGGCTCAACAACAGCAGGTGTGGTGTGATAAGGTGCATCAGTGCAATGTGTCTCCTGTCCCTGCTCCGCATGAGTGCCAGTACCAGTCCCAGTGCCCGTGCCAGTCGCTGTGCCAGTCGCTGTGGAAGTAGAAGGTGCATGCTGGCTGGCCGCAGATAGCTGTCTCAGTAAATCCATAATATCATGAAAATCCTACTGCATCTCGGACTGAAGTGAACTAATCCTCCTGTCAGTGTCAGTCATGAGACAAGAAATCTCCTCTAAAACTCTTTGAAATCTGTCATCAGTATCATGTCTAGCAGCAGTAGGAGTCCTGACTGGTGAGTGAGGTGAAGCAGGAGCTGGCTCAGATGGTCCAGCCTCATCAGTCTGTCCCTCAGTCTCCTTACCATGTCCCTGGGCAGCCTGTACATCATCATCTGAATCCTCTGAATGTGCTACAGAAACTCCTGATGTCTTCCTGATCCAATTTCCATCAACTTTAATAAATCCCATTATGGTCAGGGATTTCACAGTGTACCTATCGGTGTGCAGTAGTAGATGGCAGTCCTCTCCAGTAAGATCAATATCAGCATCCTGGAATAACAAAGTAAACACCATCCCGTAAGGCAAACAGGCTCGTGCCCTACGTACTGCCTTTCTCATTTGAGAAATTATAATAAATGGAAGGTTGAGGGGCTCCCCCTCAATCAGTCGCCTCATGAATATAAGATCTCTCTCGCTAACCCAATCGAATCTCCCTGTCCGGGATAAGAAAATCCTGCTAATGATATTGTGCAACAGCCTCATCTCCAATGAGAGCTGATTTGCACTTACATGAATAATCCCTTTCACATTAGATCTTCCCAAAATGAGTCCAAGTGTCTTCACTTGTTCCTTCATAACTAAATAGCATTCTCCTTCTTTAGGTATATTCAGTAAATTTGAAAGCCTCTGCTCACTTATTTTTATGAATTTTCCTTTCACTGTTCCTTCCAAATGAAAAGCTCCCAGTGACATGCTCTCAAAAAATTGACGAACCAAATTTGGATAAGTTGGAATATTCAATTGACAAAAATCCTTCCAACCCTGTTTTTCAAGCCAAGCACCAATACTCAACTGTTCTTGTTCTAGAAAACTGAAATCGATGCACCTACCAGGGGTGACTTGTCGATTTCCCATGGGAATAACTTGCTGGGGTACTGGAACATCTTCCTCTTGCTCAATCGACTGCTCCTCTTGCGGAATCGAAGTATCCAGTCGCCTCTTGCTCCTCCGTTCCTCAGCCACAAACCGAACTACTCTCTTTGCTTTCTTTGCCACAGCCTTGCGAGGCGCCATTTTGCAAAGATTAAAGATTTGAAGAGGTTTGAGAGGGTTTTTGGAAAGTTTCCTAGTGTGGAGTGAGGAGTCGGCTAGAATGAAACGGTCAAAACCTAGAAAACACAATGAATAGGAAATATGGAAACCCTACTTAAAAAGCTTCGGCCCGACCTGCGAGTCGGCTCGAGCAAAAATTCAAACTAAAGGTCAGAAAGGGTCAAACTCAGTTTCTAAAGGTTTCTAGAGTCTAAACTAGGTTGTCCTATACTCTAAAGAAAAATTTGAAATTTCTAGATAATTTTTTCTTAATTTTCAAAAATTAGGTCAAATAGGTTTAAAATGGATCACATAGCCCTAATTCTCCTCTAATTTTATTAAATCTATCTAGACTTAATGGTTTGGTAAAAATGTTCGCTAGTTGGTATTCAGTAGGTACAAATTCTAATTCAACTACATTATTTAAAACATGATCACGAATAAAATGATGTCGAATTTCAATGTGCTTAGTTCGTGAGTGCTGAATTGTATTTTTTGATAAATTAATAGCACTAGTATTGTCACATTTAATAGGAATTTTGGATTGGACAACATCGTAATCTTCTAGTTGTTGCTTGATCCATAACACTTGAGCATAAAGCTCCCAGCAGTCATATATTCTGCCTCAGCAGTAGATAGTGCTACAGAGTTCTGTTTGTGACAGTGCCAATAAATCAAGTTAACACCTAGAAATTGACAGGTGCCACTTGTGCTCTTTCTATCTATTTTACATCCTCCATAATCAGCATCAAAATAACTAATTAACTTTAATAATGTGTGCTTAGAATACCACAAACCTACATTACAAGTGCCTTTCAAGTATTTAATAATTCTCTTAACAGCTGTGATGTGTGATTCTTTAGGATTAGATTGAAAACGTGCACACATACAAATACTAAATAATATATCAGGTCTACTAGCTGTTAAATAAAGTAAAGATCCGATCATACCTCGATACAGCTTTTGATCAACATTTGTGCCATTCTTATCTTTGTCAAGTTTACATGCAGGACTCATTGGTGTTCCATTTATCTTGCTTGATTCCATGCCAAACTTCTTGATTATTTCTTTAATGTACTTGGCTTGGTTGATCAGAATACCTTCTTTAGTTTGTTTAATTTGAAGTCCAAGAAAGTAACTCAATTCGCCCATCAAGCTCATTTCGAATTCTCCCTGCATTAGCTTAGCAAAGTCTTGACACAAAGATTTATCAGTAGATCCAAAGATAGTGTCATCAACATATATTTGAACAACTAAAATATCATTTTTCTTTCTTTGAATAAACAGTGTGGTGTTAACACTACCTGTTGCCGATCTCATCGCCGTGCCCGTGCCTCGGATCCGCCGATCCTACCAGACCGCCTTGCTCCTGTGGCCTCCTGGCTGGAGCGAACCTGCAAGGGAAGGTCAGAAGACCCTGGTCGGGAATCCCGGCGAGGGAGCTCCGACGATCAAGTTAGTAGACGGTGAGAGGGAACAGATTCTCCAAGACGGGCCCCCTAAGGAGTCCCAGACTTAGAGATTCACTAACAAGAAAGGTGCTGGAGGGACCAGAAACCCGGCTGGGTCCCTTTGCCGAGCTCACACCGAGCGATCCCCTCTTAGGACCCTGGATCTCACTCTCGGAGCGGGGCCTTCAGCCTCTGTGTCTTGCTCGTCCCACCTTCCCTGGTCGCCTCCTGCTTCCTTCCTTTTATCTCCTTCCGCTGCCTGTCTGTTTTCCGCTCTTGGGAGGCTCCCCTTGTCGCTCTCGTTGTCCCCTCTCCATCCCTGTTTCTTTCCCTTTTTGGTTTCGAGGGCCAGGCGGCTTTCTGGCCTCGTTTGTCGAGCTCAACGGGGAAAGGGTAAAGGAAGGGGGGTGGCGCCGACAGGGCGACTGGTCAGACCTCGGGCCCGGTGTGGGCGCTCCCCTTCCCAGGTGCCGGCATTGTCCGTTGACGGGCCCTGTTTTGCCAGAACCGCGCCTCTTGACTGTGGAACCTGTCGGGCCGACGTAAGTGATGTTTCGCGTGCCGCCGCCATCTGTACGGGGCGCTGTCTGTGGTGCGTACGGCTCGAGGGCCAACCTCGGAACCTGCGCCTCCGCTCTTTGAGTCCTTCTCCGTATGGGCGGCCTGACTTCGGCCGAGGTGGACCCTTCCCGGGTGGACACCTGGCGGAGCGGCAGAAGGGCGCTCGGCTTCGGTCGAGGTGGTCCCGTCTCCGGGGGCCACCTGGCGAAGGAGCGAAGGGGCCCGGCTCGACCTCGGCCTCGGTGGGACCGTCTCTGGGTGCCACCTGGCGAGGGAGCGGGGGAGCAGCCGACCTCGACCGAGGTGGACCCCTCCTGGGTGGACACCTGGCGAAGTGGCAGAAGGGCGCTCGGCTTTGGCCGAGGTGGTCCCGTCTCCGGGGGCCACCTGGCGAAGGAGCGAAGGGGCCCGGCTCGACCTCGGCCTCGGTGGGACCGTCTTTGGGCGCCACCTGGCGAGGGAGCGGGGGAGCAGCCGACCTCGGCCAAGGTGGACCCCTCTCGGGTGGACACCTGGCGAGGCGGCAGAAGGGGCCCTGGACCGAACTCGACTTCGGCTTGGCGGTAACGCCTCGGGATATCACCTGGCGAGGTAGCCGGGGGGGGCAAGGGCCGAGCTTGACCTCGGTGGCATGGGACCCGCAGCTGACTCGGCCGAAAAAACTTCCACGCGGCTCAATCATGCCCGACGGAATCTGAGACCGGCCACGTCATCATTATGGCCGTAACAGTTGCCCCCCAATCCACCGTTCCGTTGGGGCGTCGTATAACGGAACGTCGGGATTAAATGCGGATATGACGTGGGGAGGCGAAAATCTTGCGTCATAATTGCCGCGATCCTCGTCGCCGCTTCTCGGTGCGCCCGAAGCCCTATAGGAGGCCGCCACGCGTCGTCCACTTGCCCATAATAAATGCGTCGCTTCGAAGCAGAGGCCGTTTCCCTGCTAACGAGGCATCGGTGTCGGACGTGCGTACACGCGGCGATCATCCAGTGGCTCGGAGCGGAATGACGGGTACGGCCGCTGTCGACTGATTTTGAAAAGGAGGGGACTTTCCGGAATGAGGCCTTTTCCTTTGCTCCGTGGGCGGTTTGCTGCAGGCTAACTTCCATTGCCCCGCATTCGCTCGGTGTATTTTCGGTGAGTGCCTCCATTTTCTCCCTAGTTTCCCTCTTCTTCTTCTCTGAATCTTTCTTGCTTTCTTCTTTGTCATGGCGTGCCGTCGCCATGTTTCCTCTAATCCGGACGAGGCCGGTTCGTCCCGGCCGAGGACTCCGTCTTCTTCCTCCTCGGAGGAGGAAGTGATCCCGGAGGAGACCCGCAGGCGACTGCAACCTGGGGGTATCACGATTGGCATCCCCAGGGGCGTCCGGTCTCCTCATGTCGCTTCTGCTCTTCCGCTTCTTTCCCTTCCTGCTCCACCTCTTTTTCCTTTCTTTCCTTAGCCACTTCCGTCTCGTTCCGGCCCAGTTGGCTCCCAACGCCATCCGGGTCATCTTTTCTTTTATTGTTTTTTGCCACTTCCACGGGTTTGTTGCCCGTTTCTCCCTCTTCAGGGCTCTGTTTACCCTGAAGAGGTACTCCACTGATGACGACTGGTGGTACATCTCGCCCCGGCCCAGGTGTCTCCGGTTCGACCTCCCTTATTCTATCAAGGGCTGGAAGAACCGGTTCTTCTTCGCCTCGGTCGAGGATGTTGACTGGGCCTAGAACGAATCGGACCGGTCTCCGAACCGGAACTCCCAGGTCGAGTCGGCAGACCAAGAGGCCTACTCCTTGCTCCTGAGCGATGTGGTCCCGGCGCTCGAGGTTCTGCTCTCGGAGCAGAACTTGTTTGAGGCTGGGATCAGCCCCATCCGCGAGCCGGGTGAGACTCAGCCTTTCCTTGACTTATGTACTCTTTCTCCTTTTTAGCCGAGCCGACTGACCTCCTCCTCTTTTGCATTGCAGGCATGAAATTTTCGCTGGAGAACCTCCTGGAGGGCGCGGCCCAGAGGGATGTCGTCGAGGTGGATGAGCCTGCGGCGAAGAGGGCTCGCACCGAGGCGAGCCAGGAGGTCGTACCGGCGACAGTACCCAGCCTGGTGGCCGCTGCTCCCCCGCACAGGCTGCCTCGGGGCGGGGCCACTGATGCGCCCGCTGTCAGACCCGATGGTGCTGCCGACGAGGGGGCTCCACCACCAGCAGTTCTGCCCAGCGCCGGCCCCGTCGTTGCCGCGGCTCCGATAGCGCAGCCCGCGACCTCTACTGCACCGTCGACGGCGGTTCTGGCTGGAGGGGCAGTCGCCGTCGCAGCCGACCTGACGGCTCCGCCACCGGTGATCACCAACCGGTGCTTAGTAATCCGCGACAAAGGGCTCGCGGAGAAAGTGATGGAGTATGCCTCCACCGCTCGGGACCGCCGATCTCGAGGCGGCAGGGACTACGCCGACGCCTTGCTCGGGATCCTCCCGCAGTTCTTCATGGTAAGTCCGAACTTAGGCTCCTTTGTCTGTCTTGCCTCGGTTAGCCTTTACACTAATCCGATTGTTTTGCTGTGCAGATCGGGAACGACGTGCTCCTGCTGAGGAACTTCCTCGCGGGGTACGCGAAGAAAGACGTCGAGAAGGAAGAGAAGCTCGGCAAGCTCGCGGCCGATGTCAAAGATCTTATGGAAAAGGGGGTCGAGCTGCGAGCGAACAACTAGACCCTCCAGGTGGACCTGGCGCGCGCCGAGGGGCGAAACAAGGACCTGGAGTCCTCTCTGTCTGAGGAGAGGAACTCCCACCAGCACCGCGCGGAAGAGGACGCGGCCGAGAGGGCTCGCCTTCGGGCCCATTCCCAGTGGCTGGAGCGCCAGCTGGAAGAGGCCAGACGGGAGGCGAGTGCGGCGAAAGAGCGGAGCACCTACGTCAACGGGCTCTTGGAGGCCGCGAAGCGGGAGGTGCAGGAAGCCGTCCTGAGATTCCGGGCCTCCGACGAGTACATCTCGGAGGTCCAGGAGGCCACCGTGGACTCCTTCCTGAAGGGGTTCCGAATGTGCCGGGAGAAGGTGGGGGCCTTCTACCCCGAGCTCGATCTCAGTGGGGTGGTGCTCGGAGGTAGGAGGCAGGGACCCGAGAGCAGGACCTCCGGTGCGGCCGACGCCACACCTGCATTCCCGGCGAGTGACGAGGCCGTGACTTCGGAGCGGCCACCTGAGCCGGCAGCTGCCGAAGGCGAGGATGCGAAGCGCGCGACCCAGGCTGAGGGCCCCGCCACCGCACCGAACTGAACCATTTATCTTCTTCTTTTTCTTTGTTGTTGTTGTTTTTCTCTCTTTTTTTTTTTGGGACTCCCGGCCTGTCGGGATTCCCAGCTTATACTTCACCTTCTCGGATCAATGAAAATACAGTTTGTCCATGTCTCGAATTTGCCTTCTTTTCCACTCTCTCATCTTCTCTTTTTCCTTCTTGAGATGTTGATGTGGAGTGCCGAGACGAGGGTGGACCTGGTCTTGACCGGCGTCCAGATCAAAGTTCTGGACATACAGGACCAGGTGGCATCAGAGTAGGCCTTGAGCGGGCCCTTCTTTGGGCTTGCCTTCGTGCTCGTGTGGGCGAACTGGGTTCTGCCCCGCCTTCCAGACCGAAGTCCGGGACTTCCGGACTGAACCTCGGGGCCGCAGGCTTTCTCGAGCCTTGCACGGCTTGCCGAGCTGTTCTCCGTGCTCGCGTGGGCGAACTGGGTTCTGCTTCGCCTTCCAGACCAAAGTCCGGGACTTCCGGACTGAACCCCGGGGCCGCAGGCTTTCTCAAGCCTTGCGCGGCTTGCCGAGCTGTTCTCCGTGCTCGCGTGGACGAACTGGGTTCTTCCCCACCTTCCAGACCGAAGTCCGGGACTTCCGGACTGAACCCCGGGGCTGCAGGCTTTCTCAAGCCTTGCGCGGCTTTCCGAGCTGTTCTCCGTGCTCGCGTGGGCGAATTGGGTTCTGCCCCGCCTTCCAGACCGAAGCCCGGGACTTCCAGGCTGAACCCCGGGGCCGCAGGCTTTCTCAAGCCTTGCGCGGCTTGCCGAGCTGTTCTCCGTGCTCGCATGGGCGAACTGGGTTCTGCCCCGCCTTCCAGACCGAAGCCCGGGACTTCTCGCTTCCTTCGGCCTTCGGCCACGATCGGGTATACCGGACCCAGGGCCATGCGCCGGTTTCCCTACGAGGTGAGAAAGCGTTTGAAGCAAAGAAATTTTATTGCAGGAGTGGGGAACCTTACATTACTGATAATACATTCTCAGATTCGAGGCGTTCCACGTCCGGGGAAACCTGGCCCCTCCCAATTCCTCCAAGTAGTAGGCGCCGTGGGGGAGGGCTTCTGCTACCCAGTACGGGCCTTCCCAGTTCGGTGAGAGCTTCCCGCACTCCCGCGGCTGAGAAGCTTCAGCGCGCCGGAGGACCAGATCTCCGGGATGAAAGGACTTCGGCCGCACTCAGGAGTTGTAATACTTGGCCACCCGCTGCCTATACGCCGCCATCCGAACTCGGGCCTTGTCCCTCGTCTCTTCAAGAAGGTCAAGGTTGAGCATCATTCTGGCGGGGTTCTCTGTCTCGTCATATTGCTCCACATGCAGTGTGGGTAGGCTGAGCTCGATCGGGATGACCGCTTCGGCTCCAAAGATGAGGTTGAACGGGGTCTCGTCGGTCGCCGTCCTTGGGATGGTATGGTACGCCCAAAGGACGCTGGGGAGCTCCTCGGCCCATCTGCCCTTGGCCTGGTCCAGCCGCGTGCGGAGGCCCTGCAAAATGGTCCTGTTTGTGACTTTGGCCTCTCCATTGGTCTGAGGATGCGCTACCGAGGTGAAGCGATGCCTGATGCCGAGGTTGCCGTAGAACTCTTCAAATTCCCGGCAGTCGAACTGGCGCCCGTTATCAATGACCACGGTGTGGGGGAGGCTGAAACGGCAAACGAGACTTCTAGAAGAACTTGGCGACGTTTGCCTCGGTGATCCGCGCCAAGGGTTCGGCCTCGACCCACTTCGTGAAGTAATCGATGGCCACGATCAAGAATTTTCGCTGTCCAGACGCCGGCGGGAATGGGCCCAGAAGGTCCATCCCCCATTGGGCGAATGGCCACGGAGCTGAAAGCTGGGAGATTGGGTTGGAGGGCTGCCGTTGCACCGTGGCGTGACGCTGGCACCGATCGCACCTCCTCACGAAATCAGCGGCATCCTCCTTCATCGTCTCCCAAAAGTAGCCCTGACGAAGGGCTTTGTAGGCTAACGCTCTGCCCCCCACGTGGTTCCCACAGATGCCCTCGTGAATCTCCTGGAGCACGAGTCTGGCTTCCGCGGGTCCCACGCATTTGAGGAGGGGGTAGGAGTAGGATCTCCGATACAATTGCCCATCCATCAGGATGAACCGCGCGGCCTTCTTTCTGATGAGGTGGGCCGCCACGCGGTCCTCTGGCAAGGTGTCGCTGGTTATGTATTTGGCATACTTGTCCATCCAGCTAGGCTCACGGCTGACCTGATGGACCTCCACTGGGGTCTCGTGGCTTGGGGCCTTAAGGTGCTCTACGTGAGCGCGACCCAGCATCGAGTCCGGCAGGGTCGCCAGCCGGGAAAGAGTGTTCGCACGGGCGTTCTCCCTGCGGGGGATGTGGAAGATGTTGAAGCACCGGAAACCGGCCGTGCCTGCCTTGATGAGCTCCAAATATTTCGCCATTTGGGGGTCATGCGTGGCGTACTCCCCGGAGACCTGTCCTGCCACGAGCTGGGAGTCAGTGAAGGCCTTGAGGTTAGTCACGCCCAGCTCGCGGGAGACCCTCAGCCCGGCGAGGAGCGCTCGTACTCCGCCTGATTGTTTGTCACGGCGAACTGGAAACGGAGCGCGCATTCGGCGACGACCTCGTCGCTGTTGGCAAGAATGAGCCCGTCTCCGCTCCCGCCAGAGTTCGAGGCTCCATCTACGTGGAGGATCCATGCATCCTCTCCGGGTCCCTCGGGGCCCGCTTTCAGTTGCCGGTACAAGGGATCCTCTCCGGGATCCTTGCCTAAGCCCGCGCATTCGACCAAGAAGTCGGCTAGCACCTGCGCTTTCATGGCCGACCTGGGTCTGTACGCGATGTCGAACTCGCTGAGCTTCAGTGCCCACTTCGCCAAACGCCCCGAGGTGTCGGGTCGGCTGAGCACCGCTTTCAGCGGCTGATCCGTCAGGAGGCGATGGGATACGCTTGGAAATAGGGCCTGAGATGCTGAGCAGACATTATTAGTGCAAAAACGAGCTTCTCGGGCCGAGAATACCTGAGCTCCGCATCGCGGAGAAGTTTGCTGGTATAGTACACCGGCCGCTGGACTCCTTGGTCGTCGGTCCGAACCAGGACCGAACTGATGACTTCCAGGGTGACCGCCAGGTAGAGGAAGAGCTCTTCCCCCTCCTCGGGCCGGGAGAGCAGCGGTGGCGATGCGAGCATCTTCTTCAGCTCTTCAAAGGCCTCCTGGCATTCCTCGGTCCAGGCGAAGTCGTTCATCTTTCTCAGCACCTTGAAAAAGGGACGGCAGCGATCTGCCGACCTGGAGATAAAGCGACTGAGGGCCGCAACCCGGCCGGTGAGTTGCTGCACTTGCTTCTTGGAGGCGGGCTGCTCCATGTCTAGGATGGCCTGGACCTTCTCCGGGTTGGCTTCAATTCCTCTTTGGGTCACCATGAATCCTAGGAACTTCCCGGCGGAGATGCCGAAGGTGCACTTCGCAGGGTTTAGCTTCATCTGATGACGTCGGAGGTTGCCGAATGTCTCCACCAGGTCAGCTACGTGGTCCGAATCGGGTCTGCTCATTACCAGCATATCGTCCACGTACACCTGCATGTTGCGGCCGATCTGGTCTTTGAAGATCCTGTTGACCAGACGCTGGTACGTGGCCCCAGCATTCTTGAGGCCAAACGGCATCATCTTGTAGCAAAAAGTCCCGCGGTCGGTGATGAAGGTGGTGTGCTCCTCGTCCTCCGGGTTCATTGGATCTAGTTGTATCCAGAGAAGGCGTCCATGAATGACAGGAGGCGATGCCCCGAGGTGGTGTCAACCAGCTGGTCGATTTTTGGAAGAGGGAAGCTGTCCTTCGGGCAAGCTTGGTTGAGGTCGGTGTAGTCCACACAGATCCTCCACTTACCACTGCTCTTCCTTACCATGACCACGTTTGCCAGCCAGCTGGGATATTGGACTTCCCGCACAAAGCCGGTGGCAAGGAGTTTCTCCACCTCCTTGTTGATGGCCCTCTGTCTCTCCACGACGAAGCTCCTCTTCTTCTGGCGGACCGGGCGGCAGCTTGGATCCACGTTCAGTCTGTGCGTAATGACCTCGGGGAGAATGCCTGGCATATCGGCCGCCGACCAGGCGAACACGTCTGCGTTCGCGCGGAGGAACTCCAGCAGGCGGGCCCGTTCTTCTTCCGGGAGTTGCGCCCCGACCTGCACCGTCTTCAGCGGGTCCGAACCAAGGGGATAAGTCAACAGGCATTCTACGGGCCCCCGTGGGTTCCTTCTCCCTTAGGTCGAGGTCGTCAACATCGGGGCCGAGCTCCGCGCCCCGGGCGCCCGGGACCGTCTGGAGGTAATGCGGGACCGGCTGGGTCATCCCCTTCATCACCCCGAGCCCGGAAGGCGTAGGGAACTGCACCAACAATCTCTTTGTGGAAATCATGGCGTCCAGTTGGTTGAGCCTGGGACGCCCGAGAATTGCGTTGTAAGGCGAAGGGAGCTTGACGACGGTAAACGTCATCAGGACGGTCGTCTTCCGAGGTGGGGATTCGGCGGTGACCGGGAGAGTGATCTCCCCTTCGACCCCCACGGAGTCCCCGGTAAAGCCCACCAGGGGGGTATGCACCGATCTCAGCTGATCATGGGACAAATTCATCCGAGAGAAATCATCGTAAAAAAGCACGTCGGTCGAGCTTCCACTATCCACCATAATTCGATGTACAGGATGCTTCGCAATGGTAATCTCGACCACCACGGCATCACTATTTACATTCTCATTTTTCTTCCCCTCCTCAGGAGGGATTACATTCTTCGGGTTCCCGACTTCTCGGGCTCTCTTCGCCGCCCGCCCGACCCCAAGTGAGATCATGCCCACCGGCTTCTCCGTCGGGCGGTTATCGATTGCAGGAACCGGTGGTAAGGCCGCGAGCGGCTGCCCCTCCGGGGGGACCTCATTCCTGACGAACTTCCTGAGGTAGCCCCTTTTGATCAGCTCCTTGATTTCCCGCTTCAGGTTGCGACACTCCTCCGTGTCATGGCCGTGCTCGCGGTGGAACTGGCAGTACTTTGACTTGTCTCGGATACCTCTCGGGTTCCGTGGAGGAGGTCGGCGGAGGTAGTGCTCGCCCTCAATTTCCATGAGGATCTTTGTTCGAGGGGCGAGGAGAGGGGTGAACCTCCGCTCCGGAATGGCCTCGCCCTTGGACCTCGGATTCGGGCGAGGGTCGGCAGGTGGCCCGGGCTTCCGAGCTCTTGAAAGATCCCTCGGGGACGGCCTCTTCGGAGTCTTCCCGTCCAGCTCTCGACGGGTGCGGTCGGCCTCCTCCGCTCGGATGTACTTGTGAGCGCGGAGGAGGAGCTCGGAGTACGTCCTGGGAGGTTTTTTGTCCAGGGAGTAGGTCAGGCGGGACGTTTTGAGCCCGCGCTTCAAAGCCAACATGGCGACGGGCTCATCCAGGCTGTAGATTTCCAGTGCAGCGGTCTTGAACCGGGTGATGTAGTCCCGTAGCAGCTCCTGGTCCTGCTGGCGGATGGAGAAGAGGCTATCCACCTCTCTCGGCACCTTCCGACAAGCGTCGAAATGCGCCACAAACCTTCCTTCCAGCTGGTGGAAGGAGCAAATAGATCCGGGCTCGAGACGGGTGAACCAGACTCGAGCGGCCTTCCAGAGGGTAGCGGGGAAGGCGATGCACAAAAGGGCGTCAGTAGCCCCCTGGACCCTCATGAGAGCCTTGTAGCTCTCCAGATGGTCCAGAGGGTCGGTGGTCCCGTCGTAGGGATCCACCTGCGGCATGCGGAACCGGCTCGGGATCGGTTCCGCCTGGATTTCTTCAGAAAAGGGGGGACGGGAGTCGTAGCCCGCCGGGTCCGCCGATGAGTTCTGCAGGTCGGCAAATCGGCGGGCGAACTCCGCCAACTTGCGATCGTGCTCCTCCAGGCGCCTCTCGGCCTGACGCTTGATGGCCTCGTCGGTGGAATCTTTCACCGAGGCCGCTGGCGAAGGGGGCGCCGATCGGTCTCGGTGCGAAGTCATGCCTTGGCGCCGCTTGCTGCGATGCGCCGTCTCGGCTTCATCGGCCGGGGATCGACTCTCGTGATCCGCCGAACCGGAGTAGTTTCTTTTTGCGGGAGCCTGGTGGCTCCCGCGGGGGTTGGAGACCGCCCTCGGGTGGGATGGCCTGCCCTGAATGGAGCGCAGGCTCCCATGCGGTCCCGCGGCTCGGGCCGCGGGGGTCCCCGGCTGCGGCTGCGTGGCCAGGGACCGCTGCTGATGTTGAAGCTGCTGGACCATCGAGGTCAAAGTCTGCAGCTGATGGATGACGGCCGCGAGGGGCCCGTCCGCCGAGGTCGGTGGTAGTGGAAGAGGAGGAGGAGCTGGGAGCTCCCTCTCCGGGCTGTGGGCCCCTTGAGGGGAGGGAACCTCCCCCACACGGCTGGTGGACGCCTCGCGCCCACGAGTGACCACCATTGTCGGAGAGCGCGGTGCCTGCAGAAAGCTAGCTCCCACTAGGGGTGTCATTCTGCCCCCCCTACCTGGTGCGCCAATCTGTTGCTGATCTCGCCACCGCGCCCGTGCCTCGGATCCGTCGATTCTACCAGACCGCCTTGCTCCTGTGGCCTCCTGGCTGGAGCGAACCTGCAAGGGAAGGTCAGAAGACCCTGGCCGGGAATCCCGGCGAGGGAGCTCCGACGATCAAGTTAGTAGATGGCGAGAGGGAACAGATTCTCCAAGATGGGCCCCCTAAGGAGTCCCAGACTTAGAGAATTCACTAACAAGAAAGGTGCTGGAGGGACCAGAAACCCGGCTGGGTCCCTTTGCCGAGGTCACGCCGAGCGATCCCCTCTCAGGATCCTGGATCTCACTCTCGGAGCGGGGCCTTCAGCCTGGGTCGCGCGCTCTGCATCCTCGCCTTCGGCGGCTGCCGGCTCAGGTGGCCGCTCCGGAGTCACGGCCTCGTCGCTCGCCGGGGCCGCAGGTGTGGCGTCGGCCTCACTGGAGGTCCTGCTCTCGGGTCCCTGCCTCCTACCTCCGAGCACCACCCCACTGAGATCGAGCTCGGGGTAGAAGGCCCCCACCTTCTCCCGGCACATTCGGAACCCCTTCAGGAAGGAGTCCACGGTGGCCTCCCGGACCTCCGAGATGTACTCGTCGGAGGCCCGGAATCTCGGGACGGTTTCCTGCATCTCCCGCTTCGTGGCCTCCAGGAGCCCGTTGACGTAGGTGCTCCGCTCGTTCGCCGCACTCACCTCCCGTCTGGCCTCTTCCAGCTGGCGCTCCAGCCACTGGGAATGGGCCCGAAGGCGAGCCCTCTCGGCCGCGTCCTCTTCCGCGCGACGCTGGTGGGAGTTCCTCTCCTCGGACAGAGAGGACTCCAGGTCCTTGTTTCGCCCCTCGGCGCGCGCCAGGTCCGCCTGGAGGGTCTGGTTGTTCGCTCGCAGCTCGACCCCCTTTTCCATAAGATCTTTGACGTCGGCCGCGAGCTTGCCGAGCTTCTCTTCCTTCTTGGCGTCTTTCTTCGCGTACCCCGCGAGGAAGTTCCTCAGCAGGAGCACGTCGTTCCCGATCTGCACAGCAAAACAATCGGGTTAGTGTAAAGGCTAACCGAGGCAAGACAGACAAAGGAGCCTAAGTTCGGACTTACCATGAAGAGCTGCGGGAGGATCCCGAGCAAGGCGTCGGCGTAGTCCTTGCCGCCTCGAGATCGGCGGTCCCGGGCGGTGGAGGCATACTCCATCACTTTCTCCGCGAGCCCTTTGTCGCGAATTACTGAGCACCGGTTGGTGATCACCGGTGGCGGAGCCGTCAGGTCGGCTGCGGCGGTGACTGCCCCTCCAGCGAGAACCGCCGTCGACGGTGCGGCAGAGGTCGCGGGCTGCGCTGTCGGAGCCGTGGCAACGACGGGGATGGCGCTGGACGGAACTGCTGGTGGTGGAGCCCCCTCGTCGGCAGCACCACCGGGTCTGACAGCGGGCGCATCAGTGGCCCCGCCCCGAGGCAGCCTGTGCGGGGGAGCAGCGGCCACCAGGCTGGGTACTGTCGCCGGTACGACCTCCTGGCTCGCCTCGGTGCGAGCCCTCTTCGCCGCAGGCTCATCCACCTCGACGACGTCCCTCTGGGCCGCGCCCTCCAGGAGGTTCTCCAGCAAAAATTTCATGCCTGCAATGCAAAAGAGGAGGAGGTCAGTCGGCTCGGCTAAAAAGGAGAAAGAGTACAGAAGTCAAGGAAAGGCTGAGTCTCACCCGACTCGCGGATGGGGCTGATCCCGGCCTCAAACAAGTTCTGCTCCGAGAGCAGAACCTCGAGCGCCGGGACCACATCGCTCAGGAGCAGGGAGTAGGCCTCTTGGTCCGCCAACTCGACCTGGGAGTTCCGGTTCGGAGACCGGTCCAGTTCGCTCCAGCCAGGAGGCCACAGGAGCAAGGCGGTCTGGTAGGATCGGCGGATCCGAGGCACGGGCGTGGCGGCGAGATCGGCAACACTACCTTTTACAAATTTATTTACAATTAAAAATTTACTTAGTCTATCATACTAGGCTCTAGGTGTCTGTTTCAGACCATATAAAGCTTTATTCAGTTTGAAAACATGATTCGGGAAAGTGTGATCGATAAAACCAGGGGGTTGCTCAACAAAAACTTTTTCAGATAAAAAACATTCAAAAATGCATTCTTTACATCCATTTGAAATAACTTGAAATTCATAAAACATGCATAAGCTAGTAGCAATCTAATGGCTTATAATCTAGCTACTGGTGCATAAGTTTCATCAAAATCTATTCATTTTTCTTGATTATATCCTATCATTGTGCAACCAATTTAGCCTTATTTCTAATTACATTTCCATCTTCATCTAGTTTATTTCTATAAACCTACTTAGTGCCTATAACAGGATGATCATTGGGTCTTTCTACTAAAGTCCAAACATTATTTCTCCTAAACTGGTTTAATTCATCATGCATTGCTAACATCCAATTATGATCAGTTTCGGCTTTTTCTATATTATGTGGTTCTACATGAGAAATAAAAGCAATTAAATCATGTGCATCTCTATGTGCAGATCTAGTTTTAACACCTTGAGATGGGTCTCCTATAATTAATTCTTTAGGGTGTGATTGTATATACCTCCATTCTTTAGGTATATCATCATGCTCTTTACTCACCTCTTCTTCATGTGGTTCACTTGATTGTTTGTCTTTAAGAGTCAAGTCTTTCATTCCATGTTATAGAGTACCTACATCATTATCAGCAAAATCTTCCTTTATCGAAGATGTAATGTCAGATTCATTGAAAATAACATAAATAGGTTCTTCAACAATCAAAGTTCTTTTATTGAAAACTCGAAGGCTTTACTATTTAAAGAATATCCAAAAAAATAGCCTCATCAGATTTTGCATCAAATTTATCAAGATTGTCTTTTCCATTGTTAAGAATAAAATATTTACATCTGAAAACATGAAAATATTTGATATTTGGTTTTCTATTGTTCCAAAGTTCATAGGGGGTTTTTCTGATAATAGGTCTAATCAAAACTTTGTTTAAAATATAGCATGCGTTATTAACAGCTTCTGCACAAAAGTATTTTGGAAGATTTCCTTTACAAAGCATTGTTCTGGACATCTCTTCCAAAGTACGATTCTTTCTTTCTACAACACCATTTTGCTATGGTGTTCTAGGTGCAGAAAAGTTATGATCAATACCGTGCTTTGTGCAAAAATGATCAAAATACTGATTTTCAAATTCGGTGCCATGATCACTACGAATTGAAATGACAGATAAGTTTTTCAAATTTGTAACTCTTTTGTAAAACTTTTTGAATACATGAAAAGTATCATCTTTGTGTGCAATAAACAAAACCCATGTGTATCTTGAAAAATCATCTACAATCACAAGTCCATATTTCATACCACCTAGGCTGGTAGTCCTAGTAGATCCAAATAGGTCCATGTGAAGTAGCTCTAAGGGTATAAAAGCTGAAACTATGTTTTTAGATTTAAAACTCTCCCTCACTTGTTTTCCTAACAGACATGCATTCAAACATAATCAAAATTAACTTTAAACTTCGGTAAACCTTTGACTAAATCTTTTGCAATAAGTTTAGCTATTGTGTCCATACTAGCATGACCAAGTCGCCTATGCCATAGTAAACTTGATTCCTTGCTCTTATCTTTCATTGCTACAAGACTTGTATTACTTGACATAGCTAGATCATTAAGATCTACCACATAAATGTTACCAAGTCTGTGTCCAATGAATTTAGTACTAGAGTCAAGTGGATCAACTACTATACACATTGATGACTTGAAGAATACATTAAAACCAATGTCACATAGCTGACTAATATTCAAAAGATTATGCTTTAATTTTTCTACGAGTAACACATTTTCAATAAATATAGGAGTAACTTTGATTTTACCAATACCGATTATCCTTCATTTTCTATTGTCACCAAATGTTACCATTCCACCATCCTTCTGTTCTAGAGTGAAAAATTGATCAGCATCACCAGTCATGTGTCTTGAGCAGCCGCTATCCAAATACTATCTTTTCTTTATGCTTGTGGCTACAAGACATCCCTGCAAAACAATCATTTAATAAATTTAGGTACCCAAGCTCTCTTGGGTCCTTGCAAGTTAGTGGAAATGGTTCCTTTTGAAATCCAAACTTTCTTAATTTTCTTTTTGCCATTGTATTTCAAATAACATTTAAATACTTTATGACCAATATTATTACATGCATATCATACAATCTTTGAATTTGAATAATAATCATGAGATGATGCAAATTTAGGTCTAACATGTTTTGAACTAATGAACTTAGGAGCATATGAAGTTGAAGTTGAAGTGGAAGATTTGTTTGAAATAGAGCCTTTATAACCAATTCCAAATTTATTATTTGTTTCTTTTTGATCCTTTAAAATTAATTCAAATTTATTAGAACTTAAGGTTAATTTTTCAACTAAGGGTTTCAATTTTTGAACTTCTTTCTTTAAGTCATCATTTTCATTTTTCAAAACTTTATTTTTCTCAAAAAACTCTTCTTTTTCAACTTGAACAATCTCAAGTCTTTCACAAACCAATTTTAACTTTCTTTGTAAGATTTTATTTCTTTCACAAAATTCATTTTTGTCTTTTTCAAAAACATCACATTGATTTTTTAAATCTCTCATTTTTTAACCAGCCTTTTTGTATTCTATCAATAGTTCACAAAAAGTATTATGCAATTCATCATAAGTGAATTCTAAATTAGGTTCATAAGTAC